>OZ002741.1:48740656-50213348 GCA_963924295.1 Dioctria rufipes | reverse complement strand
TTTTTCGGTTTACAAAACAGCCACATTTGACAATCTTTCTTGATCCATTTTAGATCACAGGTAATTTTTTATTGACATCAATTTTCTGAAACTTCATTCACATGAAGCTATCGTCATTGGCGGCAATGTCACAAAAACTCTGAACGCGATTTTAACTTTTACATAAGATACTTGGAGGCTATAGTCGTGAATTGATTAAAGCAAATCCAAAAGCGGCTTTTCTCAGACTATAGGCATACATTTTGCTAAAAAAGTCGGCAGAAAGGAATCCAAAATCGATTCAAAAATTGGTGTACGAAGATTTTATTTTGTAGCAATACTGGGGACATGATATTGTGATAGAAAACGTTCGAGTCGCTTCTTTTTCTTGCATTTGTTTTTTTAAAGTTTACTGGTATATCCATAGCTTCAGAAAATTTTGTAGCACTGGCAAAAATTTCTGTCATGTCAGGATCACGAACCAACCTCAGCCTTGTCAAGAGAGTAAATTCAAAAAATTTATTTAACAGTTTAAAATTAAATTATTTTTTTCGCCCGCAATAATTTTTTTTCCTTTATAAAAAACAAGGTCATTTTTGAATACCCTTGGGGGCTGGTTTGTTATCATTTGCCCGGGCCGATTTGAAGACCCAGTCCGGCCCTGGACTCTGTTCTCCGCGATGCTGTTGGATACAACAATAATAGCGGCTTTTCTTTATACTTCTCGATGCGCTGGTATTTTTGAGGGCTCCAGTCGGGAGTTTGATTGGCAATTTTGAATCGTTCACTTATGTAGGATGTGGTCAACTCAATTCCATTTGTTTTGTTTTTATTTCAAACAAAATATTTAATTACTGCTGAACAATATTCCAACCTTGATATTTTGGTTTATCCAACGCCTTTTTCGATTCTCTACTTAAATTAATTTTCTAATTAAGTGAGATTGCGCGTTCTTACATGTTTTTACGCCTGTTAAAGAAACAAATGCTATCCATACAAAAATTACCTTAAATTAATTTTGATGACAAAAGTGGTTATGTGGGGGCCAAATAACAAATATGATCTGAAAATGCGAACTCTATTGTATTGATACCTTGACGTTGCTACTTGTTTTTTTTTTTTTTCAATAATTATGCTTGTTTCATTCTACACCAAAGATCAGAATATTTTTAAATTGGTTAAACTCCAAACTGACATTAATGGACAGGTTAGGGAGGTTAATATGAAACATTTTATTGATCAAAGATCATGTTGCATACGTTGATCTAGAACACCCTGTATACGTCACAGTTTGAAATAAATATCCTTCTTTTTCATTTCCCATCTGAAATCGAATCGAAAAATATTGAACTCATATATCTCTCATGTATCTCTATATCTTATAAATTCCCAAACGATACTAATCATTTTCTTTAAAGCAGAAAGACCACAAGTCTTTATTATCTTCAATGCCGAAGCATCATCGTCAAATCCGTTAACACCTCAGAAAAAAAAAATGGAAAACACCAGAAAAATTGAAAAGTTTTATTGAGGTAAAGGCAGCTGGCTGGCTCTTGAGAAAAGTGTGTTCCACTTTCCATAGCCTTGCTAAATGCAAATTGCCTCGACCTTTGTTTATTCTCCCACTTAAGGAAACTTTAGTGTCATTAAGAGGACGCTCTTATGTTTTCCGCTTCTCTTCTAGGTGGTTATCTTATTAGTTGTATGCAAGAAGTATTGATGTAACAAAACTAACAGTCCAATTTATCCATGCAAGTGGCAGAACTCCTTTATTCTGGGCTCTGGCGGCAATGATGATGATATTACGGCAGTCATAAAAGTGTCATATGAAAGCTTTGCCGTTAATGTTACAACTTTTATGCGATATTTTTACTACCGGTTTCAGTAACATATTTAATAATGCTGAAGTTTTGGTTATTAACTTGCGATGCACTTACTTAGATTGGTTGTAGAATGAAAACGACATGAAGGTGGGTGTTACTTTATAGTTGCAATTGAAATTTTTTTTTCTGTATTGGGTTTCGGTTTTTACATGAGGCACTTCAATTTCATGGTGTGTGACCAGTTTGGTTATTGGAAAGTAAACTTTGAAGAGGTAAATGAAATTACAAGAAAAAAAAACAGTGTTTGTGTATGTCACACGTAGTAGGCACTTAAAATTTTATTAATTATATTAATTGACACAGAAATTGTGTTTTTGTAACACTTTTCAAAACTATTGACCTTTTTTCTATAAATAAATTAAACGATATTTTAGAAAAATATATCATATGTACATATGCATGCTATGCTGAACCATGTTCGAGAATTTCTTTCATCCTAGTTTAAATGTTATTGGTTTTCATGAAGAAAAAAAGGTAATATAAATGGAGTTGAAGTGCTATTACTATACAATACGGAAAGGTAAAATTGGGCAAGTAATTATCGATATAAACGAATTGGTACGTACGGTGGTTAATAACTGGGTGCACTATCACCGCAGTCTACGTTCGCTTCTAGGCCACGAATTCCTCAGTAAAACTATTTATGTATGTTCGTAGCTTCTCGAAAATGAAAATTTAATTTACTAAGAAAATCAGGCAAAGCGCTATTGACCAAGTGGATACAGCACAAAAGTAAGTTTAAATCATAGAAATAACGTTTGAATCTCGATTACCGGCAACCAAAGAGTTTTACTGATTCTAGTATACAATAGTCATCTGAATTGCACACAACGTTTACACGGAAATTCAAATAGAAGCCAGTGTTTAAAATAATAACAATCCAGTTTAGAAAACTCTTTTGGAAGCTCAACAATAGCTGTCAAAAGTGTGAAGCTCTTTACCTCATATGAAAAGTTTCTTTTGGAAAGCTAAAGAACCCAAAATCTTGTTGAACGGCTTTGTCTGTCGGGAAGAAAGATGGGTGGATGATTTAATTATATGAAAATAAAACTAATTCAGTGCTGTGGTGTTTAGTTAAATACACCGCGAGAAAATGGTTGTGGAGGCTTTTATTTATTTATTTATTTATTTATTTATTTATTTTATAAGTTCAGACGATAGCATACAGATTAAATCCATTTATATAACTACCGTTAAATGATAAATTAAATAATGCAAAATTAAGAAGAATAAAGTAAAAAGTAAGTCCTAAATTATAAAAACTAATGAAAAATAAAAAAAGAAAAAAAGAGAAAAAGCAAAATTTCTAAAAGTACTAAAGCAAAACGTAAAAAAAATAAAATGAAAATATAACTAGTTCTTACAAAAAATAAAATATTAAAAGGTTCAGATTATTAGAAAGGAGCCAAATTATGGAATAATTATTGTCTAACTGCACTATAGCTAAAATATAAATATAAATTCAATAGAGGACTACTATATAATACATACATATTGAAAAGTGTGGGAGTAGAATGAGCAGTCGTTTCAGGTCGAAATACACTTTATCTCACTCAATATTAAATTTTTAAATTGATAGAGGCTATACTGACCGAAAATGTCTATGTGATTAAAGAATACATTGTGATTCTTTTGAGCTCTATATAGTGGTGATTTAGTTTTTAAATTTGTTTTAGCAGTAGCCAAACCAAATGTTGAAGGCGGGACTCGTGATGGTCTTGAGGGTATATGGAAATTTATTTCGGCAAGCAGATGCGGACTATCCAGATAATCATGTAAGATTTTGTACAAAAATATTTCATCTATGTACAACCTACGCTTTTCAAGAGATGTAATAAAAAGCATACTTAACCTTATAGGATATTCAACAGCACTTAAACCAAACAGTTTAAAAATAAGAAATTTTGTAAATTTCCTTAATGGTCGTTCCAACTGCTCAATATATGTTTTATAAAAAGGGTTCCACACAGGGGTCGCGTACTCTAATAAACTGCGTATTAGGGAATTGAACAATACAATATGGGAGAAAGTTGTTTTAAAAGATTTACAGGTTCTGAAAATGAATCCAAGCAATTTAAAGGATTTACTTACAATATAATTAATATGGCAAGAAAACAAAAGTTTGTCATCAAAAACCACTCCCAGATCTTTAATTTCAGAGACCCTTTCTAATGTGGTACTACACAGCTTATATGCAAATTTGATAGTGTCCCTTTTGCGGCTAAAAGAAACTTGTTTACATTTGGTTATATTTAATGGTAAATAGTTTTCGACACACCATTTCTCAACCTTACTTATATCTTCTTGCAACCGAGTACAATCTTCAAAATTACTAATGACACGAAAAATTTTAGCGTCGTCTGCGTAGAGCAGGCAATTGGAATCCAGATTTATTGGAAGATCATTTATATAAATAAGAAAGATAAATGGGCCGAGGATGGTGCCCTGAGGGACACCTGAAGTTTGCTCAAAGGCCAGTGATTCGAACCCATTAACGACTACAACGCTGTGTCGTCCATCTAAATATGAGGAAAACCATTGAATGGTATTCTTACCGAAGCCTATGCAGGCCATTTTGCTGAGTACTTTTCTGTGTTGAATCTTATCAAAGGCCTTAGAGAAGTCAGTATAAATAGAGTCCACTTGCCTGCCCTCATCCAATGCAACCGCTACGATGTCTGTGAACGTAGTCAGGTTTGAGGTTGTAGATCGTCCCGGAAAGAAACCGTGTTGATTTTGGTTAATCAAATTTTTAGATTGAGGGAATAGTTGATTATATGTAATTTTTTCAAATATTAACGCTAAACTATTTGAAATTGATATTGGTCTATAGTTGGATATTAATTTAGGGTCTCCTGATTTGAATATTGGTGTAACGAAACACTCTTTCAGAATCGTTGGATATATCCTTTGATTAATAGATATATTAAACAATTCACTAATAGGTTCTGCAATTGTCGAAGCACATCTTCTATAAAATATATTGGGTATACCATCAGGACCAGGGTTTTTATTAATATCAAGTTGATTGATTACACTTGCTACACTCTGAGGCGTAACAAGATATAGTTGAATGGAGTTAACGTTACTGTAAAGTAAAGAATTGTGTAAATCATTAGTAACGCTAGCTTTGAGAGAATATACCGATTTAAAATGCGTTGAGAACATTTCACAAGTCTGCATTGGTGTGGCAGATATACTGTCACCAAGTTTCATTTCTTTAGGATAAGAGTTGGATGTTTTCAGGCTTTTACTAAAAGCCCAGAAACTCTTTGGATTGCTCTGCACAGAAGATTCAGTAGAACTAATAAAATTGTCGTAACACATTCTTTGCAATCGCTTGGAATGATTTCTCAAGAACGAAAATGTCTTGTATAATTGTGGATGTTTATACCTCATATACATACGCCGAAACTTGTTTTTTAATCGGAGAGCAGTTACTAATTCTCTTGTATACCACGAAGGATATTTTCTATTTTTACTGACAGATTCTGGGACGAAATTTACTACACAATGATTTAGAACGTCATAAAATTTTACAAATGACAAATCAACGTTCTCTGAAAAGATACTTGAAAAATCAAATGAAGCTATATATTCATTAATGGCATCATAATCAGCGAATTGAAACTTCCGTTTTTTCTTCTTGTATTCAGCGATATAGTGGGGTTTTTCTATTGAAAAACGTATGTCCAAAGGAGGGTGATGAAGATCAATTCGAGATAATATTGATATTGAAGATGACACTAAAATTTCATTGTTTGTTACATTTGAGGCTTTGATTGCAAAAGTCGAAATATTCATAATTGAGTATTTTTACACACAGTCTCAATTTTTTATTTCTCCCACAACTACACAATTTTTGTTTTTAATTATATCATAATACACAACTTTTAATCTTATAAAAATACTAGTTAACTTAGAGGCTCTTTCTTAAAATCTTAAGTGCACTAGCAAAATCACACAAGTGACCCCAAAATTCTTTCTAGAAATTTAAGTAAATCAGAAAAAATTCAAAAACATATAAAATGCAGTTCGATAAGTAAATCTTATTGCTTTAACAAAAACTGAAAAACAAATAACTTCTCTTTAAGCTAACACAAAAATAAAATAACAATTATTTTATATTACATACTGATGAACTTCTTGCAGTCTTTATAGAAAACTGAAAAAAAAAAAATAAGAACCACACTACACTGCAATCTCAACATAGGTTTTATTTATCTTCGCTAGAACTCATCCGAAAATATTATAAAATGTCGAAATTTCAAAGATATACCTAACAAAATTTATCTCACGAAAAAAAAATTACGTAAATGGGCGCATAGGGTCAGACTTCACTATAGTACGAAAGTATGCGTACGTTGTATCAGCTCGAGTACGACGATTTTCAAAATAGTGTCCTAAGATGAAAAGCTACTGGAAGACGCAAGGTCGAAAGAAAATGCGTTCTATATTTTTTTCGTGGTTAAAATTCCTCTGACCTCATGCGCTACTTAAAGGTTAAGCTCTGAACAAACACTAATTCGACTTACTGTAAAGACTGAAAACTCAACTTAATATGCTGCATTCGAAATTAATTAGTTCATTAAAAAAAAGTGCAGAATCGGCTACGCATAATTTCTGTGCCAGAATTTTAGTTATTTTCAAACAAGATTTTGTTTATATCCTACTTCGTTTGCTTTACATGCAAAGCAGCTCATTATTGCGAAGTTAAATCACTCCGCAAGAAATTCTGTTCAACCATTTGATCATTCTTTGTTTATACGGACCGGCCATTAATCAGAATTTATTTTATTTAATTTTGTTACGATTACAAAGAAATAATTATACAACACTGCTGTGAAGTACGAAGCTGGTAAATTTTTCAGCATATCGGAATCTGTGTAATTGCTGCTCGCCGACGCGTATATGTCCATTATTTTTCAAAGAAATAAAATGCCAAGCTTGAACACAGACTTCATCGATGATATAAACTTTTGCAGCTGCGCCCTTAGTTTTGGGATTGATTTATTAATGAAACTGGAAATAACTACACCAAGTACTGATGATTTCTATGAGAAATGAAAAAATGCAGCAGATATCTGGAATGAAAAGAAAAGAAAAGAAATGTTCTTTTCACTTGTTTTTTTTTTTCTACATTCAAATATGTTAAATAACACCTCTAGAGCTGACTTAAGGATGAATGCCAGAAAATAATCCCCCGATCTTAAGTTTTTAAATATCCCATATATTAGTGGGTGGTTTTCCGTTATGTGTTCCCAAAGAGAAAATCCAATTAAGCAATGGTAAAAATATATACAAAAAATAGCTGCTTCCTTGCTTAAGTCTAAATGAGATGACGTGAATGTATGTTAACTCCAATTGGTTGTTTATTAAAGTAATTAAGACCCCAATACAATTTTGTTTATCTAACTACAAACTAATGCTTAACTATAATTATTCACTTTATTATTAACGTGTTTATCTACGAATACAGACAGTTTCGTATACAATGCAATACAAGTCGAACTGGAAGACACGGATGGACTCGTATCCCCTAGAACAGACATGTATGCGTATACGTCTCAGAAAACTGAATACGGTCGGTCTCATATTCATTAGATCAGACGTGAATGCACATACATCTCAGTAACAGAATATGAATGGTCTCATTTTCCCTAGACCGATTCGGATACATGTACGACTCAGTAAAAAAAGAATACGGATAGTTTCGTGTTCACTAGACAAAATGTAGATGCACACACGTTTCAAAGAACAGAATACGGATGGTCTCGAATTCACTTGAACAGACCAGTTAGGCGGATGTTCTCTCTTAACTACTGCCGGATGATTTCGAGGATGTTTACTTTCAACTAAAATTAGATCTGGTAAGCTGTCACTCTGCGAAAATTAATTAGGTCGACTCGTTTAGATCAATTGATTTCTACGACCTGCTGACCTGACTTTTGTAGCACTGCATGCCACCGGTTGGTAATGGAAGCCAGTCTGGCTGACTGGTATAAACGAGTTTATACTCTATTGGCAGAATTACATTAACAACTCCGACGCCAGCGTGGTCGTCGGTTTATGTCAAAAATATTTAGAGACAGTGCTGCCCCAATTAGCAATTCGAATGGAGTTCCGATCATTTTCATTCTCATTTTTGACGAGTTTACCTGGAAATCTGTACTATTTGCGGACGAATTTCCACTTCTTTGGCCGAAGGGAACTGCGTCGAGATTTCAAGTGTTTGATTGTATTGATAGATGGAACTGAACGTGGAAATCTATCAGATTTCCATGTTTTTTCCTTGTTATTTTTGCATGGAATTCTCATACTTTTCCGTGGCATTTCTATATGGAATTCCTAGGGCTTTCAAAGCTTTTTCTGCATTTTTGAATTAAACAAGTGAAGATAAATAATAAAGAGAAAATAATCAAACTGCCATGACTTGAATCCATCCAAAATGGTAAAATAGAGCTTGATAAATTCGGAACAAACTTTGGTAGGTTTAGCGTTTTGCAAGAGTTAAAGTCATTTCACCTTGATTATTTTCTCCAATACTTTCAAAACTTTTTCTATTGCTATGCAATCCACAAATCAATTCAATTCGCAATCATCTGTGTTTTGCAGAACAATAGACGGAACCAAAAGGACGCAGCTAATATAAGCCATTAACAATTATTCATATACCTCCAACCAAAACCCTCGAGAATACTTCCCAAGCCATGAAACAGAAACTTATATGTATGCGTTGTGAGTCCGTTTTCTAAAATGTTCTGTATTGATACTTATGGGAAAGTGCCAAACATTGACTTTATATATGCTATAGAGCCTAAACTACAATCCATACAGGAAAATAGTCTTGTAGTAATTTACTGCTTGGTTCCTTACCTTCCGAAAGGCTACAGTTCCCATATACCTTACTTAACAAAATAATGAAATAGTTTTGATTACAAAGTAACCTTGCGATTTTACGTTCAATACCTCTCAGCTGAGTGTTAATTGCATGTGTGTATGTGCAGCCGGAGTCCTAATCTGTATGCAGCTATATTCGAAATCATCAGCCCACTGCATCCCATGACAGCACAGCGACATTCCACAGTTTTTGTTTGAGAAATCGTAGTCATTTGGTTAGGATTAATTTTTTAAAATAATTTTGTTACGAAAGGTATGAAAGTTTTATTATGGTTCGGAAGATAAGGAAGCAAGCTTAAGATTATCAGAACACCATTTTTCAGTATGAATAGTTGTTCAGGGCGGAGGAGCTATTCAAATCAAACTTTTGTCAGTTTTACATAACAACACTGCAAATATTTTAGAATGTAAGGACTCCGTTGGGCCTCGCATGTGGTACGGAGGGAGTCTGTTTCATTGCTTGTGAATTATTCTCGAGGATTTTGATCCAACACAACTGTAAAGCCTAAAATGGCGTTCGTTGTAGCGCGTAAAAACAGCTGTGTGTGTGAGGATGCCGTCACTTTTTTCCACTGGAATTCCGTGAGAAAATTAAACATCTGGAATTTTTGCTTATTGGGGCATGTATAAATTGCATTACAATATTCATGCCTATGTCGCCGTCGGCATGGTCGTCGACCCATCTCTAATCCTAATTTTAACGTTGGCGCTCCATTGCTTCCAATATGCAAGATCTAAATCTATTATGAAGAAACATGACAAAATGAAAACATATTTGAATTTCTGAAAAATAGTAATTTTCTATTCAAGAAATGTGGATATAAAGAAAAAGAAAACAATTTTCTTATTATTATTTAACAATTTTATTGTAAACCGACAGAGTTTACAAGCAAATAGCTCAAGTCTAAAATGTAAAGCCTTGTACTAAGGTCCGCGCTAAACTAAATTTTAGCGGGTCTCCAATATTGGGCCGTTCTTTAGCAGCTAAATTATGACAGCGGAGATTCAGAGAAAAGATATATTAAAAACAAGAAGAAGCCCGGTCAAAATATTTCGAAAAGAGGTAGTTAAAATTAATTGAAAATATTAAAAATATTAAAATAATATGCATAATGTATACAATAAAAAAAAAAATTAACAATGATATTGGAAATACAGTCACGAGAAGAAATCCAATTCATCTGTACTTACAGCAAAGACGTACAAAACTACGTTAACTACAAAAATCCAGTCAATAAATTTATCAAATCTCAAAACTCTGACAATAAATATTTTTAGCGCGCGGCCCGGGCGGATAAATGCAAATTAAATTTTTTGGAGACTAACTTGTGGTGCCATCTCTAATCAAAACTCAAAGGTAAATTTTGCGCGCTGAACTTATTTCCACTCTCGCTAACATTCAGGATAATTTTTCGCCAATACATATCTCTTAGCTTGCTAAATTTTCATACAAAATTTAGCGTAGCACAGACCTTAGTACTAGGCTTAAGCTTGAAATTAATGTATAGCGCTGCCGCACAGTGTAAATGTAACTTGCCCGATGTTTTGTTCGGCGTTTGACGACGACGACCACGCCGGCATCGACTTTGTTAATGTAATCCAGCCATATGCTTTGTAAAGCTTTGTAACATAAATATATATTGATTGTAATTTAATTAGGCCCTCACCTTCTGTATGCTTAATTGTTGAAGAGGTTTGTAATGAAGACCAAGTGCAACGGAGGCAAAAATGGACTTCGTCACAGATTGATAAGAATAATTATGTTAGGAGGGGAATGAATATGGAAATTCAAATACAAACCATTCACCAAGAACCACCCAGAAAATATTTTCAGCTGGAAAAATAAACGCATTTAAGGCAGTATCTGAAGTAAATTTTCAAAATAAATTTCTAAGAAAAAAATAAACTCTTATCTACGTTCATTAAAATCTGTAGCGGTGCAGGCACACTTACCTTTGAACTGCTGTCGGACACATTTTTGTTTTCAAGTAAATTCAACATCGAAAGTACAATATATGTTGCATTTTTCTTTTTCTTTTTAGAATGAAAAAGAAATTTTCGATATTTAGATAAAAATTCGGAGGCAAAATATTTATGGAAAATCGCCGGAAGAGAAAATTTCCAAAGTAAAACTGTCGATTATTTTTTTCTGAAGTGAATGCTAGATAGATAGATGCAAACTTTGGAAGAGGCTAAAAAAATAGGTCTAAGATTACATTGTGCTGCTTACTGCATACTTCTTTATCCTTGGTTTTTTTATGATGTTGCATCGCATTAAAGTAAAAGATGGGAAGGCTCACATCCCAAGTAAAGAAAATACTGTAAACAAAAAATTAGCATCAATGTTATTTATTTTAAAGACAGACTGGACTGATGGTGTACAGAGCTCGGATAGATAGTAATTAAAATTCTATGCACTATAACCGAACGAATAGAGGCAAATCCAATACTGGATATGATGATATCAGAGAGAATGGTCGTTAAACACAACCTGTGTCTGCCTCTCAAAATAAAAGTACCAAACAGGGAGGAAATATATACATAAATCTAGAAAATGAAACCGTAGTCTAGTACACCGATGGTTCCAAAATTGAGAAAGGAATAGGATCAGGAATATATGGCGGAAAGCCAAGAGCTCATATTCGTCAAAGCCTAGGAAAATAAGCCTCAATATTCCAGGCAGAAGATGTACATACGAAAACGTCAGTTGACCTAAGAACAAAAATGCATATATCTATATAGATGGCTAAGCTGCATTGAAACTCATCTCATCAACTGAGCTCAAAACGACATTGATGTGCGAATACATTCAAGTATCAATAAACCTTGGCACAAAGAATCACCTAGCACTTCAATTGATGCCAACACACTCGGAAATTGGTGAGAATAAGAAAGCAGACTGCTGACCAAAAAAGGAGCATCCATGGCCCTAATAGGACCGCAATCATTTTGCGATATTTCTTATAACACCGTGAAGCTTACCTTCCAAAACTGGATCCAAAACCAAATGTACCAATGAAGGACTTCAATGATAGGCTCCAAATAAGCAAAACAAAAGATTCATTGCAGGACCTTCGTCAAAGAAGAGAAGAGGATCTTTTAAGGCCGTCTAGGAATCAACTCGGAATCATCATAGGAGTCCTAACCGGACACTGAAAACTAAACAAACACATGCATCGGATAGGCAAGGCATATCACGCAGTGCAATATATGTAGGTTGTGTCTCGAAGAGGATGAAATATCGGAGCATATCTCATTCGTATGCAAGGCCTTTGCACAATGTAAATTCCAGGCTTTTGGCTCATAATTCTTAGGCCTGCCGATTTTGAGGAAACTTCGCTAAAAATCTACTGCTTTTTCTTGGAAGGGTGGGATTGTTAGATGAACTTTAAAGACAGCGGTCCACAATAAACCAATGATGACTGCAGTGCAAACGTCACGAGCTCCGCTTAGTTTTTAATCCAAATCTAAAATCTAATATATTTTGGTCAAAAGGCCCAAGTAAAACCTCGCCCACATTTCATGTAGCATAATGAAGTATGTACTGATAACTGCAAAAGAAATGAATCAGTCCTTCTTAAGATGAAAAAATGGTCGTTTTTAGGTACAAAAATGGACATATAATTTACAACTCATCATTATGAAGAGCTGGTAAGTCGTGGAAGTTCACTTTCCATGAGAAAAATGTTCACAACAGAGTACTAATGGATGAGAAACAAAGAACGAAAGAAATATATGCAAAATATAGGAATTGGGGTGTATATGACCCAAGTACAAAAAATCCGTCTATCGGCGGTAAAATGTCAGTTATGAAGTTAAAATGATCACCACAAAATTACCCGCTTTTCCCTCTTCAATTTGATACCAAACATGACGTATTTTGGATAAACTTCAATGGAGGGGTGTTACTAGCCCCCCCCCCTTTCGCAAAAACCCCTCCCCCAGAAATTGTTCACCTATATTTTTGTACTCTAGACCCTAAGTCCGTAGGAAGAAACCCCAATACTCTACGACCCTCCCACACATAGTTAGCCGTCTTTCATTATTTCTATACTTCTCACGTTACATAATTCATATAACTCTGCACCATAATCGATCGAGGCTTTATGGCATCGAGTTCAGGAGCAATGGGAACAAATCTGCCCGTATTATGACTTAAAATTTATACAAGTGGACGTATCCAGCAAAAGGACTTTGAACAGTGTATTGATATTAAAATTTCTTTTAATCTTCCTTACATTTTTTTATCGTGCTAAACTTTATGTTTTTTTTTCTGTATTTTATAAAGAACAGATTTTATTGCTATTTTTTATAAGCATTACGTAGAAGTGTTATAAACAGTTTTTAAAAAAATATAGTTAAGCAGTTTTTCTGAAATAAAGAGTTTTCCAAAATTTTATCTTGGTGTGTTCAGTTTTGCTCAGCACTGTATATAATAAGATTTTCTAAAATATGCTGTAAATAAAAATCAATAGAAGACACATTAAGAAAAATCTTAATTAAAGTTAGGTAGCGTACCATAACATTTATCTATAGCTTCCAGAAAGATTTTCCATTCTACACAAGAGCAGATCGTAACCAATCAAAAATTGCTCTGAATTCTCCCAAGAGATACCTTTTATCTTATCTCCGAAATATTTTGAAATTTCTGTGAAGCCAAACAAGCAAAGTACTTTCATATTACCGTAAGGCATAATCGATAGAAATGTACGTACGAGTATAAAATGAAAAATTTTCTTTATTTTCGTAACTGTCAGTGACATATGTTCTGCTAATGTATAAGAGTGAAATTATTATTTTGGAGTGATTTGATGAAGGTAGCTTATAATGAGAATTTGATACATATGTATAATCCAATGATAGCAGCTCTCCACTTTTCTTACTTTGCTTACTGTAATACTTAAATCTCTCGAGGCTACTATACCCATAATAAATATCGATTTTGTCTTTTTATTTTTACGTCGCAATACTGTCTTAAAATGACAGTCTCGAAAGATCTTCGTTTGAAAACCAGGCATTTCAATGAATGTTAATGATTTGGAGTAAAAACATGTTTTATTATTTATAAGTAGATGGAGTACCATTTGATGCATTCTACAGTCTTAACAGGAAGTAAAATACATAGAGGGTAATGGAATGTGGTAAGAGTCATGCAAAACTAACGAAACTCAAAATCTATCGCTCTTCGTCTGCGCAACAAAACTGATCAACAACAATTGTGTTATGTCCAACCAATCAACCATCTTTTATATGCATTATTTAAAAGAAAATAGAGTTGCCTTTGTCCAGGCTTAAACAAGTTGGGTCACCTTTCTTCGTATACCAAATTATTCTTTATTCCTTATGAGATAATAAAATAATTATATGAACTGGTAGGGAAAATATCTTTAAAAAAAAGGACTTTTTCTAAAATTTCATCCTGGGAAAACTCACAGTTGGCTGGTTTCGCAACATTATAAATTGCACGTTATTAAGCGTCACATAGAAGAGTGTTTTAGCACCTTGTATATATGTCCCAATATAGCCGTAGTTATTACGAATTAAAGTTAGAAATCGATCGCGTATAACACTATTGCTTACGATCAGTTTCAGTGAACTTAAAAAGCTACCGATTCTGAGCTTCACCAGCTTTGAAAAGCTCGTCCCTTATGCCGTTATCCTACTTCCTTTCCTGCCAAAACCGTATAATGCTTTCAGTAACCTGCTTTCAGTAACCTGGAGTACTAACCACAACAAAAAAACAACAGATGTACTTCGAACTCTATAATAACTAGGATAGAAGGTACATATATAAAAGACTCTTTATCTCTTGTTGATATTGGTATCTATGTCCTCCCATACATTCGGTAACTACTCCCACCAGTTCCACACATCATTAGAACTGACACTGCTAGTGTAAACCCCTACTGACTAGTTTACTGATTAGTCAGTAAACTGTCAAATGTAATATTAAAATAGCAGAAACTAAAAATAAAAGGTAAGATGTTAGAGAAAATTTGTGTTTCTATTGCTAATTTTCTCTCTTTTGAGTGGGAAATGACTGCAAAAATTTCCTAAATATTGTAATCTTTATTTTTTAGAGCAAAGTGACGAAGAGGACTTTTAATAAGGAAGAACCATTATCAGTGCATAAAGAAAAGAAGGTCTGTACCGTTTGACATTTAAATTGACTAATCAGTTTATCGAACGCACCGCATTTTTAGTCAGTGAAATTGACAGACGATGTCAGTACTAACCGTCGGTTTTAATGACGCATGTAACCCTCGTGTAGCTTGAGTTTACCCGTATTTCTTTGGTTTATTATTTTTCTAATTGATTAATTGTATTACTGGTCCTGATTTCAGGAATAGGTAAGAAATATTCTGTCATTTACCAGCATAAGTCCCGATTATTTTTTTTCCGTAAGATTTTACACTGAATGTCTATTTTTTCTTATTTAGGAATAATTATTAAAAATTATCTTGGTAAAAACCGTACCGCCAATATAAATCAATAACTAAAATTTATTCGCAACAATATTTTCTACATCGGATTAAAATTTGTTAAAAATTGTATCTCATCTTACTACACCAAATAGAGCGCTCAAAAAGGGGAAAAAATTACACTAAACGAGCTAAAGTTGTCAGTTCCTAGAACTAGAGTTTGAGTTTTTTTTTAATTGCTTTTTAATTTTCTTTTAAAATTTTTTTTTATTTTAATATTTTTAATTTTTTCTCATTTTATTTTAATTTTATTATTTTTTTAATTTTTTTTTTCCATTTTATCTATTTTTTTTCTTCTTTTTTTTCTATTTTTTTATTTTTTAAATATATTTTTCATTAAAAAAAAGCATGCTTAAATTCTAACTCATTACAGACAGATAGTCTGGGATTTTCTATATTTAAGATAATAGGTAAAAGGTGAGGTAATTAAACCTTTCACTGCTAATATGTACTACCTACACTAGAACAAGAAACATGACTTTCGAGTCCTGTCAAAAGAAAATTTAAAAATTTTTAAAATTGTTCTTCCAGTTCTTCAACTTTTATAAAAGAAAAATTGTCTATTATAGCCCGGAACTGTATAAATAAATGCTGGCCTATTCGTACATATACCATAAACATTTCGAAACGAAATAATAATTTTAAAAATCGCTGTTCGGATTAATGTTGTAGTCACTGAGAACCACATTTACATTTGAGTGTACATCGGTTATTATGGGTTGTACAGTGGGTGTTGCTCTTGATGCAGCAATTTTTTTTTTTAAACAAATTATAGTATAGTGTCCCAAACTAGCTACACTCTCAAAAAACAAAAATAATAAAATATTGATACTTATTAAATTATCAGGGATGTTCGACGGATTAGAGGATGATAAATCAAATTTTTAGTCAGAGTTTACGAATTCTTCCGTCCCTAGTGATACTTTCATTCCTTATTTTTGGCGAAATTTGATGAGAGAAGGACAAAAAAAAAATTAAAGCGACCAGGATAATATATTATAAGAAAACTAACTACGATTAAACCGGTATTTTCGAAAAAAAAATTTATATATATATATATATAAACTAGAACTCTGGTCTAAGAGCAATTCTTATGATACGCTAGATGAATCCCCCTATCAAATTTTGTATAGTCACTCATCAGTGCAAGTTTGATTTTTCAGTTGGCTTTTCGCATATATTTCAACAATGGTTCGTCGGACAGAAAAAATGATAAAGATGAATTTCATAGCATTTCATATTCTAAAGAACTTCTTTTCAGTACAATAAAAACGTCTAGAACTGATCGTTTTCAAGGTATACGTAAAAATCCCCAAAATTTTTATAAGGCAAGTGCCACATCAGACCATCGATAAGGTGATGTACTGATGTGCAGATGTGATGATTATCAGCAGAACTAATGTCTTAATGAGATACGCTACAACGTAAGAGGTAGTAGTGTTCTGATGTGACACTGATCTACTGATAATCAGCAAGTGATTTGCATGTTGCTGATTTTTTCTGACATCAGTTGATATTTTATTTTCAAACTAATTAAGTCGGGTTAGTATAAAACATTAAAAATGAATGAAAGAAATTTTGTTTAAAAATTAGTGCAAAGTGTTTGAAGAACGAAGGTGCCTGTGGGAATCAACGTGTGCAAAGGCAGACTAATGCAAACTGGATAAATTTGAAAAAGATTGGAGAAAAATTTCGTGGTAAATTGGAAAAGATGGTATGTTTTCTTGTAGAATTTTTGATTAAATTATACTCCGTACTGACGAGTATTAGCCAATACGATACCCTTCTTCATATAAATTTTTGAAGTTAAAATTTGGAAGTGACAATCGTCATTACCATAATTTCTTTCCTCCATACACGGAATATAACCCACCTTCCAGGGGGCTTTGAACGATCGCCTCGATTGCCCTCAGCTGTATCCGCCCTTGCTTCCGATACAAATTATTCCACAATGGTCAAATTATATACAGTTGGGAACTATCCATTTCATTATTGTAAAGATAATAAAAACCCAATAGAAGATTGCATGGGTTACCTTAAATCAAAAGATTATAGTGTTCCTATTCCCACAGTTGATATTCTTAAAAAAAAAAATTAGAAAACGTTTGGAATAATTGATGACAAATGCGTGCATTTGTAGTATGGCGACGCGCATAGAAAGTATGATGAAATTAAATAGAAGTGTAACAAATTATTAAACAAACCATACCATAATATGTGTAGAACAGAATAAATTAATGAGAAATAATATTTATTTCCAAAAAAAAAGAAAAAAAAAAAAGAAAGAACCGGCCAAGTGCCAAGGCGGTATCTGAAAAAATAATAATAATGCTATCATTTGAAAAAAACAATGCCTACTTATGATATTAATAATGAATGAGAATAAAACGTGGAAAAAAACCCCGAAAAAATAACATTTCTTGTATGGGGGCCACCATTAATTTTTATTTTTATTTTATTTTTATAATTTGTTGTTATATCGCCAATAGAAATACACAGTCTATGAAAATTTCAATTGTCTACCCATTACGGTTCATGAGATACAACCTGGTGACGGACTGACGAACAGCGAAATCTTAGTAATAGGGTTCCCGTTGTTACCCCTTGGACACGGAACCCTAAAAACAATGTCTTTTATAATAAACTTGTCTTATATATAAAACATTTTCTAAATATTGAAGATGCATCTAGTTCATTGAACAGCTAATGTTAATTAGGTTAAATGAAGTGATAATAAAAAACTTTGGGTTTGGTCAATTCAATTTTCTTTTCTACGGCTCGAGGGCCTGAGAATTTTAACAAGATCGGAAATCCTAAAACACTAGAGATTCTGCAAATTTCACCAGTCGCAATTTTAAATATTTTCTTTTATAACCACGTAACGACGGTTATAGTTCTAAGCACATTTTACTCCTCGTTTATACATTTTTCCATAAGTACCAACGAATGTTGAGGAAAATAATAGCAATCTAATTTCACAAAACGAAAGGTTATCATGATTTCATAAACAACATCGTTAGAGAATATTTCTATGTCATGTTCTCTATAGTTACATTTTTATATCAAGCAGTTCACGAAACAGAGATAAGAGTTAAAAAAGCTAATAATAAAACAAAAAGTAAATAAAAATAAAACTTAAAGCACATAACTTGAAAAATAATATCTTTACAGACTGTTGCCGCCCAGTTGCATAGAACTTCCATGCGATTCTTATAATGTAATAATGAAACCAGAAAATCCTGAAAACCAAAAGGTGGAAAGAAAGTAAATATAAAGGAAAGATCCCCAAATTCATTTAATTTCAAGTATAGACAAGAGTAACAACAGCAGACGCAAAAACGTAACTGCATTGGGTGCAAAGATAACTCTAACAACTTGAAGGAAAATCATTTGTTTTGTTTGTTGGTCTTTTACCTCCCTTCATTCCCTCTTGGGTCCTTACTGCTCAATTATTTCCTCAGGTTATACAACAGTGGTTGGATCAAGAATTCCCAGGAGTTTCAATCTTTCAGGAGCTTATTTACAGGAAATTATTAATAGTTAGGGAGTAATCCCCTTGGAAATTATTTAAATTGAGCAGATACTCAGAGAGGGATTAAGAAAGGGAAAATATTGGTAAAAGCGTTTATTTTAAGTCAAGGAGAAAATATTTTTCGAAATTATTAAGGGAATTTTGTTTACTTTATTTTAGATGAAGAAGTATAATTTTAGCCTTTGTTAAAAATTGTAAAGTGTATGTAAATAATTTTCGTTCAGATTTTTTTATGGTGTGAATGTGTAAATTTACATTTGATAGGCAATCAAAGATTAAGATAACCGAAAATTTTCCCCTTCTGATTGTTGGAATGAACAATTTCATTCAAAAAAATTGTTTACCATGATTTTTTGTTTTTTTTTTTAGTTTCGTAAAAATATTATAATAAAGTTAAATATCCCAATGGAATGTAGATATATACGATGCCCTGAATTTTGCACCTCTCACCATAAGTGCTTCATGAAATGATTTTTTATAGAAATAAATTTTTATTGCCCTACATTACATGACAGTGCTAATGTACTCTGTAAGTTATTCTAAACTGGATTATAATTAGACAGAGACCCTAATTCTCTTTACCCTAATTTATACTTATAATTACCAGCTTAGTTACCTGAGAGAAAGATTTATAAAATCTATACTAAATTTACCAATGAGAAAAAGGCCATTGAAAAAACTCATAAGTCCTGTCTTTGTGAAAATGACGGGATTTCATTTTATTCTGCACATTCTGGCAGAATAAAACTGAAAATAAATACTGTTAAATGATCCTATAAAGGATTTAATTTTTTTTTTCAAATCTATATTAAAAATATAAGTTATTATTACATGAATAAAACAGATTCCACAATGTATAACAAATATTGAGCTCATTTTATTCCAATTTATTCCAGGTAAAGAGTAGTCAAATCTGGCGGTGTGTTTTCAAAAGAACAAATCTATATACTTGTACTGCCCGTTGTTAGAACATACATACAAATTTGAATTTAGTGAAACTGGTAAACATAGATCAAGATCAGTGGTCGACACTCTTACTAAAACAAATACTGTTCATTTCCCTTCAACTTCACTAAAACTGGGACACTTATTTTGCGAAATTTCTGAAAAGCTGTATCAAGATATGATTACATAAATTATTGGGTTAAAGATTTTTGTATCACAATGAAAAACACACTTATTGACAGGAAGTTGCAATATAACATCGTCAAAAATGTAAAATAAATATAGAATAAAATAGATATGCATACGAACTGTATAATATGTATATATAACTCAAAATATAATAAAATAGATATAAGAATACATAATAAACTGTTACTGGTACTCAACAGTTAATGTTAGTAATATTATCTCAGTCGAGACCCGAGATAATATTCTTTAAGTCAGTCGAGACCCGGTTTAAAGAGTTATCTTAACTTCAGTCAAAACCCGAAGTAAAATTCTTTATTTCCGTCGAGACCAGAAATAAAGTGTTTGTTAATAATTAATATATCAGTCGATGCCCGATATAAATATTAGTGCCTAACTAGCCAACCTACCTCAAGCGATACCAAGCACAAAAATGGATCGGAATGAGTCAGCTTGTCGTTTATATAGCCCTTGTTTGCACACGACACAAATGTTGGAGTATCAGAGGCGCATGATAACAAGATTTGGCAGTGTATCTGTGATTTTAGGGTAATAGCGATAAAATTTGCATACAACAAACATAAGTGCATAACAACAAGGAATTTAGAGAAACCCATGCTGTTGTGTTAAATTGAATTATACATACTTGCAAAAATTGTTCCCTCTATCACATAGAGAGGAAATTCCCGTTCGATGGTACTTGTAATGATGATAATGGGCTATCCCAGACGAGTATTGTTGATGCAGTATGCAAACCGGTGTTTTCGAGAAGAGGTGAAAAGACGCTTCTTCTATCAAGAATACTCGTCTGGGATGGCCCAATGACTTTAATTTGATCTGCTCAATGAGGCTATATTTTTGTATTATATTTGTTGCAATGTGTTATATAGATAACCACTATATGGGTTTGTTCGGTTTTGTACCTATTTTTTTTTTATTAAGAGTAATCAAATTAGATTTAATTTTACTAAAAGTTTTCATGAGTCCAGAAATAGCATAAGACGTAGAGTGTTCCGAGCTCGGATCGGAATTTACACTCATCTAGAGATTCATATTGATAAAGACCTTTTTTTTCGAGGCAGAAGACGAAAGATCTCAAGCACGGAATGCAAGGCAGCCGCCTGTTAAGTAGGTTGAAGAAGCAATAATGCTATCAGTGTCGAATGAAAACTAAGTTAAAAGAAATTTCGAAATACTACCATTAGCGAAAATAAGCCCAAAAAGAAAAAAAAGCAAGTAAAAAAAGCTAGAATTGGTCTAAGACCAATTCTTATGATACCCTAGATGAATGCCCGTATTAAATTTCATATGGTCACCGATCTATTCAAGTTTGATTTTGAAGTGGTTTTTTGCATATATTTCTAGAACCGTTTTTTCGCACAGAAAAATGATTATAACCAATTTTATAGGATTTCGTATTCTGCAGAGGTTTTTAGTACAATAAAATGTCTTGCATTGATCGTTTTCAAAGTATACGTAAAAGACCTAAATTTTTATATGGCAACACCAAGAAGGAGTTGCCCGATTTAGTCCATTTTTGACATTGTATTTGCTAATATAGCAAAAACATCATGTACGAAATTTCAGCTTTCTACGTCGACGCGTTCTCCAAATATATAGTGGAAATCGAAATTTTTATATGGCAACCCCACGAAGGAGTTGCCCGATTTGTCTCATTTTCGAACTTAATTTTACTTTTTTTTTTAAAGTCCGTGTACAAAATTTCAGCTCTCTAAGTATATGCGTTCTCGAGTTATCGTGCGCACAGACGGACGGACGGACGGACATGCAAAAATCAAAATAAATTTAATATTATGAACGGGTGTCTAATCCATTTTGCTCTACCATCATTATTTCGAGGTGTTACAAACGGAATGACAAACTTAGTATACCCTATAGATTTCATCTAGGGTATAAAAAGTAGTTTACATCAGAAACAATTGAGTATTCTTTCATTTTTCAAATAACCATAGATCAAAGAATATCTTCTTTAGGGGTCCAATGATATTTTTTCCTTCTTCACTCCCCTTGAAAGCGTAAAGCTTCCAATTAACTCTTCACCTTATCTAGGGCACTACATTAGTTTCATAAATTATTTGTGTTCATTTTGGTCTATAGGTAATTATCCTTCAGAAGCTACCCCAATAATAGTACATTTAGCATCTTTTTGTAGAAATAGGGATGTGAGCGAGTTTTTACTAGGTAGTACAAGCTATAAAAATCGATAGGAAACTAGATAGGATGAAAAGCGTAGGGTCGTGTCAAGGTGTGTTTCGAGCCTACGACCACCCCTGAGATGGTAGACAACAGATAAAAATATCCAATTTAAGGATTTCTATTACTACGATGCTAACCGTCAGGCTGCAGCTGGTTTCAAGAAAAAACCTCTTAAATTTTAGAAGATGCTGGATAATGAGCGTAACACTGGTAATTCAGGCTCTTTTAATACTGGTAAAATAGGCCTTTTTAACACTGGTAAAACAACAAATAATTTTATGACGTAACAAAAAAGAAATAAGTAACAAGAAAATAATTCAAAAATTTGCTTGATACCAAGCATATCATCAGAAATTCAATCATCAAATCAATGATACAATTTAAACTGTCAATTCAAAATGCTTGTTTCTCTTTTAACATAGATTGATGAATGCAAATAAGTGTATTTCACAAAGTGATTAACGTCTTGGTTGCTATCACATAGATTATACACTCACTAAAAATCCACTCTGCTATAGGTGATATCAGGGGCATGGTATGGACTTGGGGCGAGGGGAGGCAATCAGATTATAATTTTACAATGTTATTGCAGCAGTTCTAATAAATTATCTATACCACTCTCTATAGCTGCTTCTTAGCAGCTTCAGGAGTTAATTTTTGAATAAAAAAATAGGCAACTGCAATGCAACAGTGAACTGCGTCGACTGTGTGAGGAGAAAGATGAAGCCACGAAACATATCATTTATATGTGAGTATCCCGCGCGTACAAGGTTTAAAACCATTGGAGAAAAATCTGTGTCCGCAGGGTCTTAGTGCACTAGTCTCCCCCAGTCTTAACCTTAAGCTTAAGGACCCACGATCGAAGACGTGAGAATAGGCATGAATTGAACATTTTAGTTGCTTCTTTTCAAATTAAAATAAAAGGAATTAAAGAAATGATCATATTCAGGTCGCAAAGTACCTACTTGAATATTATACACTCTGTATCTGTAAATAAATTTGAAATTTTCCGATTTCTCGAAAAGTGGTTTTCAGAATCTGGAGAGATACTCAAGAGGGTGCAACTTACCCATTACGTTAGGTAAGTTGTCCAGTAATAACAGCATTAGAGCTTAGTAAATGAAATTTCAAAGCATTGACAAAACACGAAAATGGGTAATATGAAATTCGTTTATAAAAGAGTGTATTATTCGTCGCCTTCATAAATATATAAATTTGATTTACCTGAGTTACATTTGAGCACGTCAGATCATAATAGCTCAAAAAGGAGATTCACGATTATGACGGTGACATATAAATTCTAAATAAGCTGAATTAAAATATTAATAATTGCTCATTAGCTTTGTTGCCTCCGACTGTGGTCATTAAAATAGAGCCACGACTTTACAAATGGTTCTTGTATAAATTTTAGAACAAATTTATACACTTACTCTTCTTTAGTACAACACACTATGACTGTTTCCTTTAAACAGCATTGCCATTCTTTCGCAGAAACACACTTTCTGGAAACGTGTCAATTTTGCCTGGTCAGATTAATAGAGCCATCGTATTTATTTCGAGTGTTCTTGTTTACAGGAAATTCTTGCCAGCCTTTTTGGAATTGTATTTTCAGGTAATAGTGAATATTATAAAAAAATATCAAATTTAGGATATATCCATTTCGAATTTTAGTGAAAATGGGACGCGCGATACATTGTTCTTTGGAGGAAAGAACAAAAATTTTAACTTTACGGAACGAAGGCAAATCTCAACGTGAAATAGCTAGAATCGTAGGCTGTTCGCAGAAAATGGCATTCAAAGCTAAACCAACTGTGGAAAATCGCGGAGCAAAGAAAAAAACCACTGCCCAAACTGATCGACTCATTGCTCACACCTCAAAAAGAGATCCGTTCAAGTCTTCTAAAAACATTAAGATTGAATTAAATCTTGACGTAAGTGCACGTACTGTTCGCAGAAGACTTCAGGAGCACAGTTTAAATGGAAGAGTAGCCAGAAAAGTTCCTCTCTTATCTAAGAAAAATATTAAAAACCGGGTTAAGTTTGCTTCTGATCATATCAAGTGGGATGGTCCTGATGGCCTAAAACGGTGGAAGAATATCTTATGGACGGATGAAACGAAAATAAATTTATTTGGCTCCGATGGTCGAAATTACGTTAGAAGACCTCCGAACAAAGAATTCCTCCCACAATACACAAAAAAGACTGTAAAACATGGAGGAGGAAACATAAAACTATGGGGATCGTTTTCTTGGTACGGAATCGGACCAATTTATTGGATAAAAGAAAATATGGATCAACATGAATATATTAATATACTCGAAAATATTATGCTCCCGTTTGCTGAAGATAATATGCCATTAAAATTGACATTACAATAAGATAATGATCCTAAACAAACATCTCGGAGGCCAAAAAAGTTTTTTGCGGATCATAAGCTGTCGGTTTTACCGTGGCCTTCTCAATCACCCGACCTCAATCCGATTGAGAATCTATGGCAACAATTAAAAAGTGCTGTTGGCAATTACAACGTAATCAATAAAGCACAATTATGGGAGGTTGTTCAAAAGGAATGGGTGTCCATCTCCATCAAACGGTGTCAGCAGTTAGTCGTACTCAAAAGTAAGGGTCAAGCTACTAAATACTGATTAAATTTAAATAATTGAAACCGAAATATGTAATTTGATATTTGATTTTGTAGAAATCATAACGAAATATGTAATGGCTCTATTTCAATGACCATAGAAATTTACTTACTTTTGCTTATTATAATATTTTTCTTTTTTTAATGAGTGCCTTTTGATACTTTCTTTGTGTTATATTTACATACATGGAATACATGTTTTGTTGCTAGCTATTTTTTTTCTTTTATGCAAGTTATTTCAATTCTCACCGAACATTTTATTGTGTTATAACCAATGGCTCTATTTTAATGACCACAACTGTATATCAAGCCATCTCTTTTATAAAGTAATAGATATTTTCCTATCCAACGTGAAATTTCCATCAAAAATTTACAATTTTCTCTCTCCCATCCAGCTTGAAAATATTTGCCCGCCTACATCGACCTACCTACACGAAATTGATGGATGCACAAATAAATCCACCTCCAGTTGAAACAAATACATCGTTGATCTATCATAAAGAAAAATGTTAATCATATGAGTAAAATCAACTTAATACATGCTACCGGTATAGCAGTATTTGTAGATCGCATAGAAGCATTTGTTTTTACTTGCATCCCTTAGGCTTAGAATCATTTCTAATTGAGTGTAGCTATACACTATAAGTAGCGAACGAGCAACAGAGATGTGTGACGTCATAGATAGATTCCTGACGAGTTCGAATACCATACAATTTGCTGGATGTTGTTCAATTGTTGATGAAACCAAAAATTAAGCCACCTCCTCTAGGCAGTGGTGTCGGTTGTGACACCATAGACAGAGTCTAGACGTCTTCAAATGCTATACTTTTCGTTGCATATTGTTTGATTGATTTGTTTTTATTGTTTTGATCAAAGGTAAGTGATTCTACAATTGCTTGACTTTGATAGTTTACAGCAACGAACAAATAAAAAGGTTATAGGGAAAATGTAATTTTTTATATCTTATCATTATTATTTATTTTAATTTAATTAAATCGAAAAACCTAAGAGAAACAATGCTTCCCTTGTTTTCAAAGACGCCATACCACTGCGTGATATTGCCTTCACTCATTTGGAGCTTTAGTACACGAAATAAATATTTTCATTTCTTTGTTCCATATTCCACGCTGAGTTTATGGGAATTAAACGAAAACAATTTAAGCATTTATAAATTCTTCCTTCCAATCTTATTCGAATTCCTTAATATCATAGCCAGACCGTGAGCTATTATTTAGCTTAGCTCATCATGATCTATGTTTTAAAGTAATTACATTTTGCTTTTGACATACAAAACAGAATGTCCTTAATTCTGATTCTGATCTCTTGTCGTACCTTAATGTCAAAATATACGATAAATTGAAATGAATTTTTTTCTGCATCTTTAATGCTTCTCTTTACTTCAGCAAACCTGGCATTACATAAAATGTGTAAATGCAAAAATTTTATTTCGAATTTAAGCACGTTTAATGCTCTAAGCAGGTGTAGAATATCCATTTAGTATGGTTTAAAATTTTCGTTACAACCTCAGAAGCAGTTGACTAATTTAATGTACTTTTAGGCATATATTCTAATGTTTTTTCACTGCAAATTCATTTTAGTTCATTTATGGTAAAGTAAAATTATAAATCGAAACGAACTATGATGAAAACCAAAATGCTACGAAATTCTGATGAAATGTCGAAATATGTTAGAAAAATATACGACAAAAAGTATAACAAGAGTTTTGAATCATCATTCGATTAAATGATATATATAATTTGTTTGAATTGGAAACAGCTGTTTAAAGGTTATTTGATTCAGATACAGCTTGTTAGATTTTTTTGTTTTTTCAGGACCAGTAAAAAAAGAATAAGAAAACAATAAAAATTTTAACTTATAATTGGATAATTCTAGGTGAAATTCCATAACAGCAAAACACTTAACTGATTTATGATTGAATTAAAATCAAATTAAAGCATAATTGATATTAAATTGGAGTTAATTATTTTTCCCTGTTCAAAATTTTCACTTATGTAATTCCCTCCAGTGTTGAATTTTCAGTCAGATAATAATGATTTACAATACTTCAATTCAACACAAATACAGTATTTGACTATGCTCCATTTGGGTTATCACACTTCCGTTTAACGCAATACTCTAAGTACAATTAATGCCTTAGGGAGTTCAATGAAATGTTCATGGCATTTGATTCATTTGATAGTTTCTTGCTTGAACGTATTTAATTATTTTTAAAAATTGATTGATCACCCATGCATGATATTAAAAGTAATTTTGATTTACGCATATCCGTCTGTCTGTCCATCCAAAAAATTCATAAAGTTTTAGAAGAACACAATAACAGACTTATAAGTTTGTGGTTAAGTATCTTGGGACTATTTCCGGATATAAAGCGATTCGTTTGATTTATTAGAACACAAAATTATGTATATAATAAAGGGGAAGTATTCTACTCAATTACAAAAACTGATATTATATTAAAGCAGAAGATAAGATGAAATCTTTCGTGTGAAATTTAATGATTTTCATGCATAATTTAAGCATCCAAATACTTTTATTAACTTGATACATATTTATCGCCCAACCCAAGTAGCTTTTGAAAATATCCCAATTATAGATATATGTACAACATGGTCCTGAAGAAATAAATATAATTCAAACACTATAAATTTTTTCCGAGCACTGTGTGCATTCCTCAAGTTCCTTGAGTTTTGTAATGACTCACAAAATTACAGGTACAATAGAGATTTTTCCATTAGGTGTGTAAAAGAGGTTGATACTTGAAAAAAAAAAATCAATTTTGAGAGATTTGATGCTCAAACCTTATGACTCGCTAAAAGAAATTATCTTTAATTCTGATGCAAGTCTTCGTGGACTCGAAAAATTTCAACAGTACAGAAATCCCTTATCTCCTGAAAGAAAATAATCCAAATAACGATGATTCTTTAATAGATAACTCCACTGTAATATTCAGAAAATAATTTAAAATTAATACAAAACTAATCAATATAAATTAATTGAATTAAGACGATTTCTTTTTTAACAGTCAGTCGATGAAAATATCGGAAATAAATTAAAGAAAATAAAAAATTTATAGAAGTATTGTACGTATACGAAAGACGGACCTATACTTCATATGAATTGATTGATAATTCGAATGTCTCTGTAGTTTAAAATATTAGACTAACTACGTACTACTCAAATCTGCATATTCATGGGTGGCATATATATCGGGACATGCAGGAATTTATTATTTCCTGTGATGTTTGCCAATTATATGTCAGAACAAGCTCAAGCAAAAATAAAATAAAATATTGGCTGGCCATAACCTTCAAGACCTTTTCACAGAATTTACCTTGATTTATTTGATTGGAAAAATAAGATCTTTATAATTTTAGTCGGAACTTTTTCTAAATTGTAATTAAGACATTGAGATTTTTTACGTTACCAAGAAAAATATTTCCTGATAATTAATTTATTCGATATTAATTTATCACAATCAAATAATACTGAAAAGCTCTTTTAATACTATCCGAAGTCCGTTGACCTTGTGGTTCTAAGATTTTTGATAGTCAATCTTTTAGTATTGATCACAGCAGACAGTCAATTAAATATTAATAACGAGTACAGTGAAAATTATGTGCCCAGATAAGCGAATTTTTCCTTTTTTTGTCTCAATAATATGAACAAATTCAGGTGAAATTTCTGTTGGAAATGAGTTGTGCAAAATGGTTGAGATTAGTTTACGTAATTTTAAATGAAATAGGTTAAACTACTTTCGATGATAGAATATTCAACCTCTAATAATGTTACTTGGATTTCATTACTCACATAAACATCAGACTGGTCGTCATTGAACTAAAAACGTTTTCCTATAAACAACAAGAGTTATACATATATCGATTCAACTGACTGTACCTCATTTGACACGACATGAAGGAGAGAAGTTAAGTTTTTTTTTTTAAAGAAATTTGTGCGCTTTTATTAGTGTCTGTATACATGTAAAAAGATTTAATATACTCTCAGAAGCTAAACAATGACCACTGCTTTCACCGGTTAAATTTCTAATAACATTTATTGACGGTTTTTCTAGGCAAATTCATACAGCATAAAATGGCAAATATTAAAATGATTTAAGAAACTTGGTTAACACTGTTGGAATTGGCCCCTAATTCACCAACAAAATACATATAAAAACAAACTTCATCTCCCATACATAATCAGAAGACTGACAACAGTAAAGAGACAGCCTACCATTATCATATACTCGTATATTGTTAAAAAAATTACTGACAATTTTTGTAAAATGAAATATTTCAGTTTCCAAATAATTTAAGTGAAAGAGACGAAGAACTTGGATAGACACTTATTGACATCCATTTCGGATATGAAATCCAAGCGAAGTAACGAGATTACAACAAATCCATTGCTGTACAACGCCCTAAACCATAGCTTTGGCCGATATCCACTAAATAAGCATTAGACTGACCCAAGCCACATTCAAATTAAACTGACGTCGATGAGAAGGCTTCTCTTAAGTTTAAATGTCAAATTGCCCTAAGCAAACTGCAGTAAGAGTCGCTCGATACACAGTAAAAAATAATTCCCTAAAGTGAGTGGCAACAATTTGTGCCACACACGTTAGGCATTTGTCGATAAGATTAGGGAAAGCTCCACCTTGAAAAATTAAGATTAGGTTTTTATCCCTAAAATATAGGAATGTTTTCTCCCTCTAATGTAAGAAATTTTGGTTTTTTCCCCCTAAAGTTTAGAGAATATTCCCTAAAATGTAGGGAATTTTCAAAATTTTTTTAAATGTTTTTCCCTACATTTTAGGGAATCTTTCTTAAAGTGTAGGGACCATTCCCTAAAATATAGAGAATTTTAAATAGTTGTTTTGTTTTTCCCCCTAAAATGTAGGGACTATTCCCTAAAATTTAGAGAATATTCCCTACAATGTAGGGAATAGGCCATAGCACCATACCACTCTCCACCATAAGTGAAGGTGATAGAAGACCACTCCTTTTAAAAAAACATAAGAATAAGCTGAATAGCTCATTTCTTATGGTCCATACTACTAAGTGCACGCTTAAACAAAATTTTTAAAAACAATATATGACTTGTTTTCAAGAACAATGTGTGAATTATATAAAAGAAAATATATTTCCATAAAAAATGTAGCATAATACCTAATTCGTTGAATATTCTCTTCCTTATATCCAAGAGAGCTTAACATTTCGGGAATTTTACGTACTTTAGAGATTTTCTGGCGCCAGATACCTAAATTCATTGAATGTTCCATTGATTTGGGGAAATTAAACTGATTTTCCCTTTCTATCAGAGAAAATTACATTTATTTTTAGGGAAAAACTTGTCTTAAATTTAGAGAATAGTCCTAATATTTTTTACAGTGTACGTACGGACGCATCTATCAATCCAATATTAATAATAATATTAATGAAATAGTAATGAAATTGGTACCACTCTTATTATTTTATTTTATTATAGAAGAAGAGTGTGACATGAGGTGGTCCATTTTAAAACAAAAGTTTGAGAAGGAGCTAAAAAAGCGAAATGTTGCTTCTGGAAGTATTGTCGATGTTTCTTTAAATTATTCTTTAGATCCTTCTTATATTTTTTATATAATGTCTATAGAAACTTCCATTTCTTATATTAAATGTCAAGATAATAACTCTTGCAGAATGTGACGTCTATTCAAGACAAAAATTTCAATAATCTGTAACTAAACCTCTTAGTCTCGTTCAAATTCGAAGAGCTCTATACGTCCATTATGGTTGAGCTTATTGCAGGAAAACAAGGGAGAACTATAGTGAGTAGGTACATAAATAACTGGCCAAATACTTTTTATTTATTTTTTCAAATGAGAGTAGGCGTCACGTGAAAAAATAATGCTGTCACTTGAAAAAATAATTATAATACTGTCATTTGAATTTTTTTTTTGAAAAAGCAATGCATACTTATGATAATAATAATGAATGAGAGTAAAACGAGGAAAAAAACACCGAAAAAATCACGTTTGTTGTATGGAGGCCACCTTTAATTTTATATAATTTTTATTATTTGTTGTTATATCGCCATTAGAAGTATACAGTCTGTGAAAATTTCAACTGTCTACCCATTACGGTTCATGAGATATAACGTGGTGACGGATGGACGGACATCGAAGTCTTAGTAATAGGGTTGCGGTTGTTACCCAATGGGTACGGAACCCAAAAAATGGGAGACGAAAATTAATCTTGAGCATGACTACCACAACTAAACTAACATCAAAAATTTACTCGGCCAAATGGAACGGTCTAAAACATCGTTCCAAGTCAATTCTTCTGGGGAAGAGTTAAAGCTTAAGATAAAATAACTGAGAGCAGTCTACAACTATGGTATCTAAGAGAATGCGGCGGTGCAATTGCGCGATAAAAATTCGTTTGCGCTAATCACGCAGCAATTACGGTTGGTGTAATTTCCTACAATTGCATTCACTCTATTACCTTTTACAAGGTAGGGTTCCAATAAATTGGCCTCACAATGGACTATAGAGGGTCTAACTGTGGCTAATCCTACATTCTATTACGATGACTGCAACTCTAACCGAACCAATTACCTCGTCTCCCTAAGTGTTTTTTACCAATCGTAAAAAAGCCTAACAACCCATCGTAAAAAATATAGTCGCATACTTAAAACTAATAGAAAAATGTTAAACTATGATTTTGTGCAGACTTAATTGCACCGGAACCAAAAACCCAGCGCAATTGCAGCCGTACGCATGAGCCCTTTACGCTGTTCATTCTTCTTTCTTTCTTTATCACTGATCGCAAAGCAACTGCGCTAACGCGAATTCAGTACCGCAATTTTACCACCGCATTCTTTAGGAAATCATAGCTGACCACTTCATTACAAATTCTGCAATTCTAAGATTCCTACAAGCGATTAAACGTTGCAGCAGCCTTAATGTTTTTGCTGCACTTTTTGTATCTGAAGTTAATTATAGCCAACGCCATTATCTATAAAAAAATACAGCTGAAGCTAAAATATATTTTTTGATCAACTTTAGCTTACTCCTTGACAAATTATCTTCTTGTAATACGCATTTCACCAATTCGCTCTAAGTTTTGGATATTGGTAATGGTATTGACCAGATATTCAGTACAAAACCGACGACAAGTAAAATAAAAACTCTGCTTCGAGTATAGAAAAAAAGGTGTCTTAAATTTTGCGGGCTTTAATGAATTTAAAATCTCATATTTTTTCAGAAGGCAAAACATGGAAATGAGTGGATAACTGATGCAGTTTCACTCCAGACTCAAAATGGTCCGCGTTATTGGAGAATAAGTGCTCGAATACCGAGGACTATTACCGGCAGGAAAAGCTATCAGCTTTGATCACAAATGATAGCTTCGAGTCCAAAAACACATTGATTCCTGTAAAAAAGCGATACAAAGTGACCAAGATCGCAGATGAGTTGGAAGTGTGCACTATATCATCCCTGATCGCCTTCAGTTTCGAAAAAGTGAACCATGCAAATTTTGCATTTTTACAAAACGTTTTGGATCACTATCACAGGGAACAAATTGAATTTTCGAACAATGTAATGTAATTACCGAAGATACGAAGTGGGTTCACTAGATGGAGGTCACATGAAACAACAAAATATCCTATTTCAAAAATAGCCCGATATTTTACTCTGGCGGAAAAGTGATGGTGTCCCAGTTTCTTCCATAGAATCAGGACGTTGCGCATGCCCAGCCAATATATAAATCCAGCAGCATATTTGGACGCCTCTAAGAAGCTGAGAAAAACAATGAAATATCGATTTAAAAAATAATGCCCTAGACTCAGAGCGCTCCTAGTGGGCAATTAACTAACGACTCATCAGAACATAATGATTCATTAGGCAACTGCGGACACACAGCCATTTTTGTTTTTTATATACTTGTGACAGTGAAGAAGCGAATGGATCGAATCGACGAAATAAACTTAATTTTTAATTATTTTATTTTTCACTCTAACAATTTGGAAATGAAAAATCTTTATATTAAAAAGTATTTTGATAATATAGTATGTGGTTTGCATATCTTCATATTATTTTTCAATTTGGCAAATGCACAGCGGAGCTTCATATTTATATTATATGGCAAAATACATTCCGTTCTAGCACATTTTTCCTTACTAGAGTTCTAATGAAGGAAAAAACACTTCATTAGTGTACCACATTACGATCTGATTTTCGAGCCATAATTATGACGACTATGTGACATACGTCATTTTAATAAATAACTAGTACTAATGATTCATTAGATCGTGCTGTGAGTCTATGATATAACATTAGAATAGATAAAATTATGATAACTGCCATAAGAGGCCAATCAAAATGTGAAATAAACAACAAATCAACAGGAAGTTTCATCCTTGCAAATATGTACTTTCAGCTGTACAGTGGAATTCCGTGATGCTCTTTTATCCCCAACTGTGCGAATATGGAGGAACAGTCTACCAACTTATGTTTTTGCGTCATCCCATGAGCTTAAGTTAATATTAAAAAAAAAAAACAATCAAATATTTTTTTTTACGTATTTTTGTCTATGCTGTCTATACTGAAAGTCAAATCGTAAAACTGGTTTAATGATTCTAAATTATTAGTGGAAAAAACCGCTGTCTCGTGGGTAATACGACCCATATTGAGTCTCTTTCTTAACATGAAATTATTCATACGTCAGCATTAAGGAATAATTCAGTTAGACGTAATTAGAATTTATAATCATCTTATTAATTTTACATATATTGAAGAATATTTTATAAAATCTTTGATTGATTACCATAAAAAAAAAATAAATAAATATGAAAATTTTGAGTTTAACGTATGTTGAAAAAAATTTCAGGAATATACTGGATTTGTCACAGTGTGCGGATATAATTTATAATATTAATAAATCGTAAATTGAATAAATCTGTAGTTTTACAATTGGCATTAACATTAACATTAAAACATTAAATTTTTCCCATATAATGAAGAAGTTGTTCAAGATGAAAACATTAAATTCATCCCAAAAACCGTATATAATATCTTTTTCTCATATATAGCGATAGCAGTAACCCTTCTATAAATTCTATAAATTCATATTAGCGGCGCGCGTATACATAGTTATCAGCCACCCATATAAAACCAGAAAATCTACGAAAATCGTTGAAGGAAAAGCTTTCTATACTATCCCCATACAAAAGGCAACCAAAAAAATCTCATTCTATTTTCTTCCTCAATATACTCGACACTTGTATATATGCATGTATATATGTATGTCTTTATACTAATACATACATACATATATGAAGAATATATGTTCAACATCAGTACCAGCAGTAGCAATAGCAAAATATAGGAAAGAGGACGACGAGAAAATATTTATGCCTTCACAAAATTTTCACTTATTTGTTAACGTGCGGCTTTTGACTCAACTGCAATATTTTTCATTTTATTGGCAAAATTTCAAATGGGTGTGGCTGAAGAATTAATTTATTCAGAGAAAAAGAAAACATCGTTTTTTGTAAAAAAAAAAAAAAAAAAAGCATAAAAAGGTAAAGCTTACATTTTTTTTTTTAAATAATTTCAAGTTTTTCAGTTTTTGGAAATGTATAAAGAATTTTTACTCCACCAGATGGGGTTAGGTAGGTATTATTCTTACAAAGCGAAATAAGAGCGTTAGATTTTTTTTTAATTTATTAGAATTAGAATGGTTTTGTTGATTTAAAAAAAAAAAAATATTACTTTTGATCTTACAAAAAATCTCCTTCGATTCCTAATAAACTTGTAACTGTTGTACGATAAACATTTATATAAGTATTTTGCTTAAATAAAAGTATAAAAAATTATATCAAAAAGTAAACATATGTATAAAAATAATGAAAAAATTTCCCATATTGATGTAGGTAAAAAATGAACATATAAAATTGCCGCTAATCGGCTTAATTATCAGTCCAAAGAAATATATATAAATAGGATAATAGCAGTGTTAGCATATGTGTATATTTAAAAATAAATATTAGCACTGGCAACAAATAATCCATATAATTATCATATAAAATATAAACCAAAAAAAAAACAAAACAAAAACAAACCAAAACAGAAACAACAACAAATTTTGAATCACCACCTTTATTTTAGTGTTTATCCTTAAAGCAAAGTTGACTTCTCATGTCTGTCGCCTCGAATGTCGTAACTTATACATAGAGACTTTACGATGGACTCTATACGAAAGGATTATTTTCTAGGCTTGAGTTAATCTTTTTGTTTGCTATTATTTCTGTTAATTAAGAATTACATCAATTCGTTTGCATTTCAATTATTAGCACAATTTAACTAAAGCACAGAATTTTTTATCACTATATTTTTATAAAATACACATTTTTTGTACATATTAATTCCGATAACCAAATTCGAAAACACACTATTTTTTTTTTTTTTCTAAACACAAAAAAAAAACAAATTCTGATTGCAACTAACTATCCACTATTAATATGTAGCACAAAATTGCAGACACGACGACCAAGTCTGAATGTTTTTTTATTTTCTTTCGAAACATATACACATTGGGATACTGGGAACGCACAGATAATAAATTCCGAAGGATATAGCAGATAAGAGGGTAGACTTTAAAAGAGAGAATACTTTTGATATCCACCTTAGTTCTAGTTATAAACAATTTTTTTTGTTTTTTATATATGTATATCTACATTAATATATATGTATATATAGTTGAGTACTTTATACGTCTACAAACATTTCTTTTTATTTGCTCAATTAAGATAAAATACCCGTAGACTAATAGGAGAGAAAAACGCCGCTTTTCTTATTAAATTATTATTGTTTGTTTTTTACATCAATTTTATCTCATATTTTTATACCGAATAATTTTTTTTATATTAGTTAATATGAATATATGTATATAATTATATACATATATATATATATTTCTGTTTTATATAAATAATTTTAAACAATTTATTCCGATAGCCTCACTATACTAGGTATATATATAGGTATCATATAAATCACCACCAGATAATGACGAAAAAAAATTTTATTTGATTTCGTTAGAAGAACTAATTCACTCGTTTGTTTTTTTTTTATTATTTCTATACATATATTTTTTTTTAACTTCTTGCCTTTATTATTAGTAATACTTTCAAAGATTTTTATACTTCTGTCTACTCTTTTCAATATTTCTAAATATTATACAATAACTATTTAATTTATTATTTTTGTTATTATAAAACTTTCTTTCTTTCTTTTCCTTTTTTTTTAAGTATATGACAACAACTTTTCGCGTTTTATTACAAAACGTTCTCCCAGCGATTTCTTCAATCCGCGGGCTCTGAGGCAACTGTCGTAGACTGAGAAAATCTTCAGAGCTGCGCAACGGCGCACCCATTCTGGAGAAAATTTGCGCATCGTTTTCATATCATACCATGGAATATTCGATAAAAATGTTTTCTCCTTTAGGTATACTATAGTCTCATAATAATATATAAGTATTTCTCTAGGTTTTCCTATGGAAAATTAAGGATGCTGTTTGTGGCGGTAAAAAAGATTTTTATCGTTAATTTTTCAGGAAGTATTGTAATGGAGATCTTAAACTTATTATAATTTGTTTGATGGCAATTTACTGGTTAAAATTATGAAATATTTTTTTTTATGGTGCCGAAAATTTATAACTAATTAAAATTTATTTATTTTTAAATTATTCTTCTTAAAATCCACTAGGTTGGTGTTACAGGATGTAGGGGGTGAAAGAAATTATCAAAGTACGACATCCGACTAACTCAGTATGTGTCAAATTTATGATAAAAAGTTCGTGGTGGTTGTGTATGTCCAACAGTATTCGATTTGATTAATTCTGCAAAAAATGTTTGCCCTGATTTGGATTTTAAAACGCCATAGCTTACCTTTTCTCTCTAAAGTTATGGAGTGTATGTTCCTACTATATGCGTATTTATATCTACTCGCCATAAATATATTTCCTTTGGGTGGTGATAAAGTGATTCCAGAGTCCTATATGAATTCATTAAATAATTATTTTTAATGGGAAAGAGAGCTAAGCGGAATAGAAATAATTCTCGGAAACTAAACAGAAATGAAGTATTACTTACTTACTTAAATTGTTTAATATAAAATCTGTAAACACGATAATCTTCCGTAAATTTCATTGAAACAGTATGGCATACAATAACCACATCTGGGTCATGGCGGGTCGCGCACTTTTATCTTTATTGGATATTGTCGAAAAGGGAGCCTTTAAGCTCATAGTCTGATCCCTTTTAGATTCCTAGATTGTTAGAATTTCGGCTTACAATCTACGAAGGTTCAAGATCTCCATCCTGCCATGCTGGAATATTATGCAAATCCCCTGAGTTTACCTTAATAATAAAAAAAAAAAAAAAAAAAAAAAAAGTGTGAAGACAATTGGGCAAATAGCGACAGCTGGTTGTAAAAAAATACTACAATCTGAATTGTTGAGTAATTTTATAATATTGACAAAAACATTTTAGTGTATAGTCAATTAGCGAAGGTAAGACTGTCGCGTCTATTTTCTTGAGCTCGAATAAAGTCATATTTTTCTTGTCAACTCTTTATTTGTGATGTGCCATATTTATATTATAATGGTCGACTTTTTTGTATTGCATGGTTCCCTTGACAATTATTTTGAAAATAAGCAAAGAAGAAGAAACGTACTGAAAATAATCCCTTTCGCGACGTTTTTTTCTTTTTACGTGGGTAAAAAATGATTTCTCCGAGTAACTGAAGATGCAGACGGCATAGTTTAATGCACCTGTTGAATTAGTTGCTTTTTCCTAAATCCTTTGATTTTTTAAATAATTATTCTCTAAAGGTGGAACATTAATTTTGGTAAGCGACTATTAAAACATGCTCAATAAGCAAATACTTCGAAAGAACAAGGAGGTATTACATAATATTCCGATTGCGATCAGTATATCAAAAAATAGATTTGACCACATAGGTAATATGCTATATCCACTTTTGTGATAAGAATTATCGAGACAAAACGGGAAAATTTTCTACGTCTTTTATTCAATATTTGAAACACAAATTTCTTCATTTCGCGCCAGTAAGAAGCTGATCGCAGTTTAGATTTAGGAAAATACGAAACAAAAACTAAAACTAAACTAAATACATAATCCATCAAATTTGCAAGATCCATACTGTAACATTCATACTTATCCGAATTATATAAAAAGCTATGTTGTAATAATTAGTGTAATTTTACTTTTTTATTATTATATTACCATATTATATAATTTTTCTGAATTTTCGTGCTTGCAAAATATCAAATATTTTTCAGCTATGGAAATTATCTTATTTATTGATTCAGTAAGTTTCTTGATACTCTTATATGTACGCGGGTCATGCACAACTTGATTAAATTTAATACCCTAGACAGACTCTCTCCATAATGACTTAATTTTTAATTAAATGGAGTCAAATGTGCATTCTGTCACACAAATGAGATTCATCAGGAACCAATTTGCGGAATTTTGCTTCATTTTCAAATGGACCAAATTTTACTGCATTCAGTGAAATTGCAGTAAAAGTGCCAACTGCTGTCATTCAAATGAGCTGAGTTTATTGAAAAGTGGAAAATTTTTCCAATAAACTTAGCAGTGACAGCCATCATGAAAGAAATTTCTTTGTCGCTTTCTTCTCTTATTGGTCTCTTTCAACATCGAAATTTGTCTTCTACTAAATATTTTGCAACACTACTTTTCTTGATAGTACGTAAATAATTTACTGACCTCTGCCATGATCTTTACTTTTCAGTTGGTAGCCGAAAAATTGTTTTTCATTTTAGAATATTATTTATTAACAATTTTATTAACATATTTTTTAACAGTTATAATTACCAAATTTTTCAGAAACTGCAATTTTTAAACAAATTTCATAATTTGCGTGACATGCTCTAAATGTTTCACTGTGAGAGCATCACTTTCAAACGGACTCACGCACGCGATCATCTCATCTGACTGAACCTTTAGAGAGATTTTAGTCACTCTTAATCCTCATTTTCTTATTCTAACCGCACCCTTTTTCTAACGGATTTTTATTTCTTTTATCATAGTCAATTACCCACGCAAATGAATAATGTAAGGACACGAGGCTCCATAAAAAGTTCTTACCAGCTTTATTAACTTCTCAGTGAGACTTTTTAAAAAAGATATGTAGCAAATTTAAAATGTCACGTCCTTTTCATAAAAAAAAAGTCCATGGTTCATTTAAAATTCCGAGTTCAATTGATATGGACCAAAATAAGCGAATACTTCTTTTAAGCTTGTATCATTGTGTGTATACAATTTAGCCGAAAATTTCATAGCTTTCAGAAGTCTCAGAGGAAAAGACACATACATACATACGTAAAAAATTCACATATCTCACGGTATCCGGATAATTTTGTAACACACATATTTTAACGTGAATAGAGGTCCTCTGTACCAGCTGAGCTAGGCAAAATATTTTCCTTCATATATATATATACATATATACATATAAACATGCATACATAAAATTATACACGTGCAATGACTACGCTCCCAAATCGTATTAACGTCAGAGAATAAGGGTCCATGCGCGCAGCCTCCAATAGTAGCTGACAATACTTTGCTCCTTGTCTCGGCTAATATGAAAGGATATAACGAGTGAAAAGTGCAAACCTCATTGACTACAGGGCGTGGAGTGTGTCTGTTGTGTGAAAATGTGTAACAATACAGAAAATTGGAATAAATGCAAACGTCTTAGAGAATACCGTGGAGTATGTTATCCAAGAGACGTCATCACAAACCGTAAGAGCACTAAATATATGCGGACGATATACAAAGTATCTCGTGCTGCACCAACCAAACAACCAACCAAGCCGTCCGACAATTCTAAAAGTCCTTCTGATGTCTCTAAAGTCGTGTACGGGAGCACCAGCATAAAATCTCAGATAAAAGCTCTCAAGTCTTTAACTCTTTATTGCATGTGCGGTTTTCGGGCCGCTGGAAATGTAATGTGATATGACTGCACCTTATCACAGTCCCATTGGAGAATATTTGGTTTCCGATGAACACAGGAGCAATTAGTTGTTCGATGAAGTGAGATGGAATCTACACTTTAGTTGCTAATTCAGAAACGGATTAATACAGGAGGCCGCATTCCAAGCCATATACATACCATCATGGGTAGGTGGTATAGGATTGACTTTTATAATAGGGACGCGATGATTTTTAGTAGCGAATTCCCTGCATTTTTACCTTTTTATGCAATTTTATGGAAAACCAATTACTATCAACACCCCAGCTGAAATGCACAGGTACAGAGAGAGAATGTTCTCGAACAATAGTTGAAATATAGATTTTCGAATTTTTGGGTGCTTATTCGAACAGAAATTTCACCTCCAAAGAATTGTTTTGATCCATTGAATATAGCTTCTCAAGTGTATGGGAATAAAGAATTTTGTTTGTATGCAAATCCAGGGAAACAAGTGGTGACCTTAATTTAAATATTTTTTTGTTTTAATTATTGAAACTTATACATGAGATTTTAGATATAAAATGAGAAGACTGAAATCAGTGGTAGAATCCACCCAGGCAAACAAAAATTTGTATGTCATGAAAGTAGAATTATTTAACAACTTCGAAGATACAGGGTGACAAGGATTTTTTTTTATTTGTTTATTGAACAATCCTTGTAACTTTTAAAATTTGTCACCCACGACTATCTTTAATCCGGTCGTTCTTTTCAAATGTACGTATCACTTTGGATTTAAAATTGGGGAATTTCAAAATTTCGTGATTTTACGATGAAACGTTATTTTTTTCAAAAAGTAATATCTCGAAAACGGAGGAACCGAGTTTTCTGACTCAAATGCCAAATCAGGTTTAATACTTTATATTTTTCATAAAAAAATATAAAAGTAACGAACGAAAAAAATGTTTTTTTTTTTTTAATATGATATTATTTACTATTAAGGACTTCTAGCACTTTTCTTTTGTATTTTTATTTTGAAGTTGAAGCCTTACCTATATATGTACAAAAAATTGCGATGATTTTCTGCTTTGTTTTTGAGATATGAATTTTCGAAGTCACCGTATACCCAAAGTAACCTGTATTGGAGCACTGCACTGAAGGGGATGTATTGGTTTTTTCTACTGGGGACCTCTAGTAATTTTTTTTGCACTTGTTTCTTTTTAATTTTTTTTAGCTTGAAGCTTTAACTACCTATGTACAAAAAATTACGATGGTGTTCGGCATTGTTGGAACAAGTGGAATTCAGCCGAGATAAAAGGTGATGGTTTTTCAGTAGCAACTTAAATAGGAAGTAATTTAGCGAACCATGCAGTCTAATTTTATTACCAATTCCTAAACTACTGGAAATAATAACTTGTGGTTTTCTATTAAATGAAAAATGATTGATAACAGATAATTTTAAGTGGAAAAAAGTGGCTTAAATGTTGCAAACTTTAGCAGAAAGATGGTGTTGAAAGTAATGTAATGGTCGATGAAACGTAGGATGTTACAGAAATCATCTTAGATTCGGTAATTAAAATCAGATCGAGATTTCGTGAAAAGAATTATTTTTGGAACAAATAGGGTAATTTTCGAACTAAAAAATTAATTTGAAAAAAAAATTATTTTTTAAAATATCCGAAATTTTTTCGGTTTTTATCTCCCCACCCTCCACTTAGCTAAGCCCACCCCTTAAATTTACATCCCTACTATTTTGACATATCTTAGCTATATTTTGATAAAGCAATTATTGAAATCCATGTAACATTTACATAGAAATATCGATTTTGGTGTATCTTGATAAAATTGAGGTTATCAGAAAAAAGCTCAATTTGGCCGTCTTCCCGTACAGAATAGACTCAATATAATTTTTAAATATAAACATTAAAGGACGCTTCTAGAATAAAATCGCATCTATATTTTGTGTCCCCTAATCGAATATAGAAATCGTTTTTAAATCCGATAATTAGTTTCCGAGATAACTCGAAAAGAAAGGAAACCAGTCCTTTTTAAAGTGATATATGGCCGTTTTTTTTTAGTGAAAAAATTGATTTATTTTTACCTCGTGTTTGCGTTACGATGGCGAAATTTGCCACCCAAACAAAAAAAAGTTTTATAACATACCACTAATGTATAAGAAAGAAAGAACGGGAAAAATATATGTAAAATGAAAGAAGGGGGTGCATATAACTCAAGTGCCAAATAAAACCGTTTTTTAACGGTAAAAAAAAGTCCGTTTGAAGCTTACTGGATCAAAAAAAAGAGCTACACCAGTCGATCACAGTCTCTTCCCTCTTTAATCTGATATTCTGTACGGCCCATTTTGGTCAAAATCCTATGGGGGGGGGGGGGGCGTACAGCATCCACCACGGAACCAACAAGCACATTTTTTTTATACTCATCGTTTTCTCCCGAGCACCACAAATATAATTAAAAAACGGCATTGCTCTACGGCGACCCTTCCACGCAAAGATATTTTTTTTAATTAATTTTTAAAATCACCGTATACCGTTAATTAATAAAAACTTTTACATTTAGTACTTTTATATTTTTTTATGAAAAAAATAAAGCATTAAACTTCATTTGGCATTTGAATCAGAAAAATCGATTGCTCCTTTCCTGAGATATGAATTTTTAACAATGGCAGTTCCTCGTAAAATTACGAAATATCTAACCACTCTAGTAAGGGGGTGAAACATGGTAGGGGAAAATAAAAAAATACGTGTCAGCTATTTTGGTAGTATATACAAACTTTAAAAGTTGCATCCAAATCGGACGTTATCAGTTCATATTCGACAGTTAAAAAAGCTCGACGATATAGGTTTCCAGTGTAGAATTTACTGGACGCTTTTATACGTCCATAGCACCGAAAGGGTTAAAATATTCTTCGCGACATAAGTTTTGAACGTATAGAGAAAATAATCTATAGATGTCATTACTTTAATTTTTATAAAACGCTAAACCTGCCAAATTTTGCCCCAAAGTTTTTCAAGTCCCATTTTGACATTTTGCAAGGATTCAAGTCATGGAGATTTGGTTATGTTCTCTATATTTTCAAACCCTTTTACACTTCTATGAGCTCTATAAATCTCCTGTGTTCTCCAGCACACCAAAAGATCACAGCTTCTCTGTAGCTAATTAAATTTTAAAGAGGAAAAGGTCTCATCTACATGTCAGCGCCGTAAATATTTCAAATAGGAAATTTTCCAATTGTCAAATCAGATCAGCTGATCAGCATCCTTATTTTTAAAAATGTAAAAATGGAAAGTGAGTAGACTGAGTACAGTGTGATTCCATTCTTTTAGCTAAATTAAGAACTTTTCGTAATTTGATATCTTGTCTTTTATGCAGCAAAAATTTGACAACCAACAATTTAAAGGAAGATCTGTGGAATACGGAAATCTTCCTTGAATTTAGTTGTACTGAACTGTGAAACATCTTCCTTCCAAAAAACACCATATCGAGGCTAGAGAATTGTATTCAATAATAAAACAAACCCGGATGGATCTCAAGTTAACTATTGAAAGCATGAAGATGGTGCTTGCTAAAAAACTTAACGAAGCACCAACATTTAAAGAGGCAAAGCAATGAGACTCGAATTTCATTAATTATCTTAGATCTTCAAATTAGTCGGATTCTAAATAATGAGCAGAAAGAATCAAAAAGATTTATCGGATAATTTGGAGAAGTTGAAATACTAATATCTAAATCTATATGAATTAAGGAGCTTTCTATGCCTTGTGCCAGCTACACAAGTTAGCATAAAGGTGGATGGCGATCTCTGATCTAAAATATATTTTAAGCTATTACCGTTAAAATTTAGGTCCAGGAACAAGACAAAAACTTTTGAAAAGCTACTCTGAATTAAATCCTGTGTTCTTATTTGTTTTAAAATAAATAAAAAATAAATGAAATAAATAAATACTATTAGTTTTTAAGAAAAGAAAAAAGAAGTCATCTCAGAACCCTTTTAAAGGATCATTGTAGCGCGTAATTTTTTTTGAATTATTTTTGTTATTTTTAAGTTTATCCAAAATAATGGACATCCTTAAACTTCCTGTTAAATTTTGGTCACTAAATACGAATTACTCCAATTGCTACAACCAGGCGCCGGATTCTGTAGCATGTAGAGTTGGAAAGTTTGGGAGATGAGAATTTTTGTTTTCTCTAATTAAGACACTCTAACTCTCCACTCACAATTCTCTAACATACTTGGGGAGTCAGGGAAAACGTGAGAAGTGTGAAAAAGTGCGAATCGCCGGGGACGACAAAGTGTATCAGTTTTTGGTCTGAAGGGTTTGGATTTTTTATATTCATGATAAATGTGTCCATTATCTGTAGACCGTCAAGATAAATTGAAATTTTTTTTTGAAGGGTAATATTTGAAGGATGTAGGAGGGTAGGTTTTATTGAGTTTTTCCGAAATAACGGGATGAATGGAGAGAAGGGTAGAAGCAGAGGAATGTATATGGTATTAAAGAAGTGTGAGCTCAAAGGAGCGTCATATACCAGACAGGGTTTTTCGAGAAATTAAGGGTAAACAGTAAAAAAATATAGGTGACAATATCTTGTGGTTAGGGTTTGAGGGTTGGGGAGGGGAAGGGTTAGTTCAAAATATATCATATTTGCTATCAAGTTAAAGAGAGTGGAAAGGGGAATTGAGTGGTGTTGCTTTTTTTATTTCTTATCTTTAGACTACATAGCTGACATTTTATCACCAAAAACGGTCATTTCACACATGGGTCATATACAACCCGGTTACTCTTGCATATATTTCATCCGTTGTTTCTTTGACATCCATTAACACAGATCTGCCTAGTTTTCCCTAGTATTTTATTATATCCTATTTTCCCCAAATTTCCGTAGTGGTACGGTACGATACCCGTAGGCATTTGCATATACAAAATTCATTATGTACTGATAAATTTATTATGAAGCTGCGAGTAGTTTGATTAGCAGAAAAAAAACCATTTTATAAATAGCACTATATTACTATTACATAGTTTTACATAAATAAAGGCTTATAGAGAAATTTCTCCTAAATTTTTGAGTGAAATTGTGAAAAATAATTTAGACAAAGCTCCAATTCACATTTAATGCACTGAGGGTGTATGTGCGAAGGACATTCTACACAGGATCGGCGTTGCTTGCATGGGATAATTAAATGATTCATGCTATCATACTTGAAGCCGAATCGTATGGGCTTGCCTCTAATAAATTGTTTACACGAATGGCGCCCAAAATAAGGAAACATGATTTCATAAAAATTTATACATTATTCTGTATGTAATATTTCAGAAAATTCTCATTTAAACTATTTATTAGAGGTCGAAGCTTACACTATTAGTCCTGCGTATTCAGGTTGGTATTGCCAGAATATAAACTGCAAGATATTCATATACTTGGAACAACGTTGTAACCATTCAATAGTAGAATTCCAATAAATGATTTAATGTCATCAGCTATTATTTCGAAGTCCTTGACATTTAAAATAACGCGTAGCGTTGAGATTCTGCCACGATCATATCGATAATCTTACTATCAAAAAGTAGCTCGAAATTCCGTTGGTGAATTTTCCCTTTAAAATATGTGTACTCTCCTTCTGGAAAAATCCCACCAAGATGGATCTGTTAACAAAGTCGGAATCCTTCTAATTTTAGAACCATTACTCTTCTATGTTGTACGAGAGCATGACGCGGAGGTAGATGGTTTTAAATTTTTAGAACTACCTTTTTTCAGCAAACCATCAATCTTGTGCTTACTCATTTCTGTTCTTTTTCGTTTCAGCGATATTACAGTGTTTTTCATCGTCCTTTTTTTCCCACGCAGTCTACTATTTCGTCTTCCTCTTGTGATGATAAATCTTTATCTTAATTGTTTTCCTCATCTTGATGACCATCATCAGACGGTCCTTGATAAGGAAATATTTTCCGTTTGCCGTCTAAGTACGAGCTCTGCTCTTGCTCGCTACTGATTTCCAGAAAAATTATCTACGAGTTAATACAAAATACTATGACATTTTGCTATTGGTCTCGTACGGTACCACCCTAAATTTTCATCATATATCTTATGAACTAAGCTTTTATATATAATACATCCTGAGAACGGTTTTCTAAACTATTGTAACAATACTTATACAAAATCATAATTCTAGTGAAAATACTAAATACTTACTTCACATGAACATTCATCATATGAATGCCCTCAAAATATATTGAAAACTGTACACCAGCACTAACATTTTTATATGAAAGATAATTTCACACTACGATTACTAAATATCAACTGGACTCTTTTCAATAAGAAACACAAAAAGATGGAAGAATCTTCAATCGGTGTTGCCAGATCAAGGATTTTAAGCTCCTGTATTCTATACGGTACCGTACGGTACCGCTAGGCAGATCTAGGCTAATACTCTGTTGTGAACTTTGTAAATTTCCACGGCTTACCAATTCTTCACAATTATGAGTCGACAATATATCCATTTGTATAAGAAAAACGGTCATTTTTCAATCTCGTTGATTCACTTCTTATCTCAAAAAACATTTATCGGACTCAAAAACTATTTACATATCGAATTAGGCGATAGTAGATGCGATTTCATCTTATATACATACTTTAACGTGAATATTAGTTATATCATCTATTCTGTACTGGAAAACAACTAAATTGGCAATTTTTACAGTGATTTAAAAATTTTCGCTGATACCTTCAGACACCAAAAAACATATATCTGCTTAAGTATTGTATGGATCTTCATAATTTTTCTTTTTTTCTTTTTGTGTTTTTCTTTCAATTTTGGCCAGCATATGTGGTAAATCTATAATTAAGTTTAAAAATTCCTTTACAAAGCACAACAAAAACAGTTGTTAAACATCGGAGAATTAACAAGTGGAGTAGTGAGCTCGGTAATTCTCAAAACAAGTTCCCCGAGTTACAGAATTCCCAGTGGAGAGTTAAAAGACAAAAGAAATCTCATCTGCCCAACTCGATAGCTTTCTGTATTATTAAATTCGGTCTCAGGTGGCTTATTACATACTGAATTTAAATCGATTGAAATGAAACGTTCATTTTGTTAAAAATGATGGGAACTTTAAATATACGAGTTTTCAAGATATTCGTGTCAAATTTGGTCACATCATTCTTCACGTCTTTCTTTACAGTATTATGGAAGTTTCCATTTTTTTTGAAAAGTTCATATACATAGTTTTGAACGAAAAACTGTCGAAATAAAGTACAATTCCGACACTAAATTTCTGAAATGGCCGCCACTTTGTTAATTTTCATCGAAATAAAAACAAAACTCTATGCTGGAGTGAAAAAAAGTCAATTTTTTTTTTGTAAACATTATATAAACAATTTAAAAATTAAATTGAAAAAAAAAAATTTATAGAGAATAAATGATTTGAATAAACAAATAGTTCGGTTCCGTACAAGAGCTTTATCAACGAACAGTCGACCGAATTTACATAAGTATATTTATCCGATCTAAATTTGCGTATGATAACTTATAATATTCAAACAGACGTAAGAGTAATTTTGTAAGAGCTGGTCTCATTATAAGTAAACAGAAAAAAAAAATTCCCAGCAACTACATATGAGACTGCAAGCTGCAATTTTCCAGTTATCTATGAATCAATGTCTACTAACCCTGATAATATGAAAATTTTAGCTTTAAAAACCTAGAAAATCAAGCGGATGGGGGAAGGTATTCCTTTCTCATTGTAGGATTTATCTTTATAACCAATTCACCAAAAAATGTAGAAATTTTCATTTCAGAACCTTTTCAACGATACCCCAGAAGATACAAAAACAAAGCAAAAAAATTTTAAGAGGAATAACCCACTCCCATTAAAAAAAAAGAATTTAATTATTTTTGACTGTTGAAATATGTACATGTTCTGAAGACCTAACATTTTTCCAAATTTCAAATTCCTACGTCACGTCTTTTTCAGGAAAAACGTCTGTGAGAGTCAGATGGACGGACGCCCGAGTAATCTTATAATGTTGTCTTTTTTTTCCTTTTGTTATACAAAAAAAAAATCATTATTATCATTAATTTTCAAGCCTGTTTATACTAGGATGGCCCCTTAATTAAAATTTTGCAATAAATTTCCAATGTGTTTTGAATGTTCAATCCACAAAGAATAGATATTTTCTAGTTAACACAAATTAGGGTTCCACAGGAACATTTTAATTATGAACATAAATATTCTAAAAAGTAAGGTCTATGCTTAAGACATAAGTAAATATGATATTATAAAACAAAATTTATCCCGTAAATGGCGCAAATTGATAAATTTCTAACAGATACGCGTTAATTGCGAATTACTTTGAAATTCCATTCCCGTTTATTTCTGTTTGAGTTTTTGGTTTATAGGTTGGCAGAAGGAGAGATACATGCCAGTATCCTTTTGACATTAGACTATATTGCCGGCAATGTATTGATAGATACTCAAGTTCCTGTACTATCCCTTAGTAGAGGGGTCAAAGCATTGATGGAAGAGCGATTTGGATGAAAACTAAGGAAGTGTAGCAAGAGACATCTTCATTTCTACGGGTAGGTGTGCAGACTGTCTGCGCATACACTGTTGAACAAATGTAGTGGTTTCCGGGATGAGTTGGTATCAATCCGAAAAGCAATATAGCTGGTATCTAAATGTAGAAAGTGTGATTTGGATATCTGCTTAAATACTGATAGCCAGGCGGCCATTAAGGCGCTGGACGTTACCGTGGTAAAATTAAGCTAGTGCAATTATGCAAAGATAGCTGACAAGAGATTCCCAAATAAGGAAACCCTAACTAGGTACCTAGTCTTAGAAATATCCAGGGAGATGAGATAACGGACCGAACATGAAGAATCTGGAAACAGATAAAGTGCCACTGGGTCACAACATAAGTAACTATGAGACTCATTCTGAATTCTAGCGATTTTCGTTGAAGCTACATATAGTGTTCCTGCAGAAATCTAATCAGTTCGACATGTGCTCTACGAATGTCCTGCTCTCACAATCAAAGGAGGAGTGATACTCGTAACCACCTATTTTCGAATCTAGGAGATCTGCAAGATTTGAAGCATCCTCAGGGAAGCAGGATAGGTCCATGTTTTACTTAATGGGATAAATTCCTATGAATCTATGGGTTCAATGGACCCAGGAGTGATCTAACTGAAGCAGGATAGCACTCATCTTATCAGCATCCCTACAACCTAACTTATCCTAACCTTTTCATTTGGGCTTTTTCAAAGTTAACACATTTTTTTTTAAATGAAAATTAAGGGACATAATGAATGAAAATTTACAATTCTATCTTTTTCTGCAAACAAACTATTTGGAATAATTCTTAGATATAGACATTATACATATTACGTATATGTTTCGGCATACTGATAAGGAAAAATATACATAAATAAATACTTACAGGCCTCTTCGGAGATTTTAGATCCTATACTTCTTTTTCTTCTTCCATGTAGTCCCTTAAAATAGAAACCATAATCTCAGCCCAGCTAGTCAACATATTATATACATAAATATGATCAAAGGGCTAATTACATAATATATAGAACTAACTTGATGGACGCCATCATAGCAATAAAAACTAAGGAGACAACCTACCACCTTACTTATGAAAAAGGGCAATAAGCATGTAACTTATGTGGACAAAAGATAAAGGAATTCAAACAACGACGATGGCATGTAGTAAATCAAGTGATGAAACTCTCTTATAGTATAGGTCTTGAGTTAAACAAACCCGGAATATAGTTCCATGTCCATCTTACATATAAAACCAGGATGGATGAAGTAGTGCTGGTATAACATAAAAACAAACAACTTCAATCCATTTATCTTTAAATCTTGAATTCTCTATCTTTAGTACAGTCATAGAGAAGTGTCCTCTTTTGTATACTTTACTTTTTCGTATGACTGCTTCTGAATTGCGTATTTATGTGTGTCTACACAGCAGTTAAGCTGGGAACAATTCATTTTATGTTAGTCGGAAAAAAAAGCTTAAAGTTAAGAAATAATCGACCTTAAGCCTAACTATGTAATTCTGTACAGACTTTGTATAGGAACTTTTGTTAATGGTTTAGTATATCTTTAAGTATGTAAGACAAAAAATGGGGAGAAGGTAAAAGTTTTTTTTTTCATATCACGTAGACAAAAATATATTTTATACTATTTGATTTTAGTAGAAATGAAAATATAATTTCGGTAAAATATTCGTTTCGATCCCATGTATAGGTATACCTAAATATCGAATTTTCTTACATGATACATATGTATGGTATATGCAATTGGACAAATTACACCGAAATGAATCGAAATTAATCGAAACGGAGAACGTGAGCAAATTTCAACTTTTGGGGATGACATAACCTAGAGAAATCATCTGTGAATATTTGTTTATACTCAAAGATCGATGAAAAGACTTTTATTGAGGAAATAAAAAAAACAACATGACTTATGTATACAACAACAACAAAATGTTTACATGTATGGATGTAAAACAGCAGGACCAAAACCGGCAAGTCCGAACGGAACAATTAAGCCCATGCATCCGCTGTAGTAAAATGGTCTACATCGAATCGAATCGAATCGTCGGAATTATGTTTGGCATTTAAACTTAAAATTAATATAATTTTGTTTGGCTTGCAATCAAGGTATAAGTTGCATTTAAGGTAAAATAATGTACCAAAATTCACAATAGAATACTTAATAGTAGATTCTAGATGGACCTTAAAAAACGTGTGAAAAAATGTCAAACCTTAGAAGATTCATATTTCTTTTTGGTGATTTTGCTTTGTTTGCTTATCTGAGACCACGGTACAAATAATATAAGGTATTGTCATTAAAATTTTGACACATTGCAGCTGATGTGGTGTGACGTTATTTCGTTCATTAATAAAAAAAAAAAAAAAAGAAAACTAAGAAAATCTGAAAACCGGAAATATTTCCTTCATTCCAAGATCAATAGGCATTTACCGCATCAATTTAGGAAAAGTGTTTTTCCATTGTTTAAAGAATTATGTATAAAAGAGTACAAGTAATAAATGATGTTGATTTGCTCCTTAACCTCTCCTCATTCCTTTGGAAATTTCTGGAGAAGCTTGTGGATGAATATATCAAGGGAGTAGCCCTAAATGCCTCTCCCTTAAACACCTAATATCACGCTTACTGGAGAGGAAGATCTACTAAGACGGCTCTCCATTCAATGGTTACTGTCATTGAGCGGAGATTGGATCGTGGTCTGTTTACGTTGGGAGCATTTTTGGATATCGAGGGGTTTTTGAAAGGGCCACCCCGAGTCGCTATATGGGGCAACTCATTGACATGGTGTTAACCGCACTGTAGTGCGATGTATCGACCAAATGTTAAGACGACAATACTGAGCTTCTGTCTGTGCCTCCATGTAACGAGGCATCAATATTGTTGAGGACTGGCGCACTCGTCATGATATGACACTGAACCCTTTAAACACCAGCTTGGTGCTCTTCTTCAGAAGACGTAAGCTTGGGCACTTTGTTCTTCCAAAGCTCTTTGGCCACCCTCTGCAACCCTGTTCCCATGTCAAGTAACCCGGACAACTTTTCTCTGCACATGGGGCATGAGTCAAGGGTTGTCCACTGGTTATAGGTTAGGTCCATGCTTACATATGCCTCCCGCGTGTGGCGGCCAAGCGCACTTTTGGGGACCGCGATCTGGGCCTGCAAAGACTTGCCAGCCTGGCAATTACGGGCTCCATGCGATCAACGGCTACCGCTCCCCTTGAGATCTGGCTTCATCTGCCACTCCTGGATCTTGTCATTCAGGCGATGCCTAAATCGCTGTGCGGAGATTGCGCTAATGGGGATGTTGGGAGGACGGACGGAATGGCTCATTTCCCTTTGGCATGTGGGGTGGATCTCGAAAATCCTCTGGCCAGCATGCCATTTGATGCGATGGTTTCAGAGCTTCGTTTCGGGCGTCGCTTATCTGTAAATTTTTCGGTAAGGGAGTCGTGGACTGAGGGAAGTGCCTTATCGACCCTTCCCCGGTCCGCTCTAAAAATTGTCACCGACGGCTCTGTCATGAGTGAGGGAGCCGTGGAGGGCATTTACCTTCCTGAACCTCCCATTTGGATGAAGTACTCACTTGGAAGATACACTACTGTCTTCCAGGCTGAAGGCTGCGCCATCGCAAGGGCAGTAAAGATAGTCCTTGATACGGAAATCAAGGGAGAGGAAATTGCTATCCTTACTGAAAGTCAGGCAGCCTTGCTGGCTCTGAGTGGCCCTCGGATAACATCTAAGTAACTGAGGGACTGCAACAAGGTGTCCCCTCGGTGGATTCCTGGGCACATGGGGATAATGGGAATGAAAGGGCTGAACTTTTATCTAAGGCTGGCTTTGATTCTCCGTTCCTCTTACCGGAACCGGCCGAAAGCGTTTTCACCTCGAGTGTCGGGTCTCTCATTATAGCGGATGTTCATCTGAGTACTTGCAGGTGCATAAGACTGTTTCTTGATGGGCCCAATAAGAATATCATTCGTTTAACGCTCATCTAATAAGAATGGGAGTTGTTGACAGCTCTGAGTGTCTGACCTACCTGGAAGGAGAGCCTGTGGTAACCGAGCACTTATTCCATGCTTGTCCGGCCTTCGCCCGGAGCAGACTGGATGCTCTATCCTTCTTTCTCATCAACACTTAATGCGCTGCTTTACCAGTACAGCAAGGTTTTGGTGATAGTGCTTCTAGCAAGAAAACACAAGGGGCCGCTCTGGCCTTCGTGCTTCGGATCTCTCATCCGCCTCCCTTTAAATAAAAAATAAATAAAATAAATAAATCATAATGGCCACTTCTAAGCAGTTGGCATTCATTTAGTTCTTGTTAACTTTACTGCAATCTGGTAAGTGGTGTAAAGTGATTGTAAAAATTCCATTTTTATTATAAATTTACTTTTACAAGTGTGGACCATATTACTATTAATTATTTGATATAATTTTGAAATGAATTTTTAAAGTAGTCCGGAGTAATTAATAGTCGTTACATTATTGATTAATTAATTAATTTAATTATTTTCGATAAGCGTCAAAAGAAAAATTTCAAATTAACCTAGAAAACTATGATTGACCTGTGCTAGGTCTCAGTTGAGAGCTTTTGATCAGAAACTTGTAGTACTCTGCTTTAACTGAAGTTTCGTTATAATTTGGTTTAGAAAAGTACAAAAGTTTTTCGTGAAACAATTATTTATTTGTTTGATATATATATTCTCTTAATAACTCGAACTAATAAGCTGGGTAGCTGCCCGTGGATCTCTCGTGATATCAAAGTCTTAATAACTGAGCGTGAGCGACAAGAAATAACGTTAATTCCAGGATTCGAGCTGCAAAGCGTAGATATTACAGTTCGAAGTTTGACTGTAATCTGTCTTCGAAGGAGCTATGGAGTAATTTTAAAAATGCAGGTGTTTTTGGAAAAGAAAAACTGAGTTGTGACCTAACTCCGGAGGCATTAAATGCCCATTTCACCTCTTCGTATTATCTAGCCCCGGCGTCCGATTTGTTATCTGCAGAAATTGGAAGATCGGCAGATCAGAATGGAGGATTCAATTTTCGCTGCATCTATGCTGAAGAAGTCATCCATACTATAAACTCCATAAAATCGGATGCGACCGGTCCGGACAAAATTTCCCCTAAATTTTTTAAGCTTATTCTTCCGTTGATTGTTTCTCCCATTCTTAACATTGACAACACTTGTCTCACTTCCTCCGAGTTTCCGGCATCATGGAAAATTGCGAATGTGTTACCTATAGCTAAATCAAAGTCTCCCGAAAGCCCGAATGACTATAGACCAATAAGCATCTTATGTTTTCTGTCCACTGTCCAAGGCACTCGAGAAGTTACTGTACTCGCAGGTCCTGGAGCACTTAGACACCAGCTATCTCCTAACCCATTGGCAGTCAGGTTTTCGGCCTTCTCATAGCTGTGAGACTGCTCTTTTGAAAGTAACTACCGATATCCGTAAATGTCTGGATAAAAACTGGTTGACTGTTTTAACTCATTTGCACTCATTTCAATTTTGCATCCTCGGCCGTACTTTTAATATCCAACTTTCTTACTGAGAGATATCAACAAGTGAGTATCGCTGGCCAACTGTCAAGCTTACTGGCATTGTCTTCGGGGGTACCGCAGGGTTCCACATTTTCTCCCCTTCTTTTCAGTCTTTATATTAATGACCTACCTCAAAACATTAAGTATTGTAATACACTACTTTATGCCGATGATGTACAATTATACTTCAGTCGGCCTATAGGTCTAATCGAAGATTGTGTCGACCGCATAAACTCGGATCTGCATAGAGTTGTTAGTTGGGCAGAAGACAATCTCTTAGTATTAAACCCCACTAAATCACATGCCATGGCAATATATAGGCAGAGCTTGGACACAACCGATATTCCCAATATTGCTTTGAACTCTTTCAATTTGACGTATATCAATACGGTTAAGAGCCTTGGAGTTCTCCTTAATACTTCAATGAGTTGCTGTGACCAAGTCAATAGTACCGTTGCTAAAATTAACATGGGACCTCGACGGCTGTGGTTGTCTGCTGATGTACTGCACAGATCTATGCGTATGAGGCTTGTAAAAATATTACTCCAACCTTATTTTACAGCGGGTTGTTTAGTATTCCCGCATTTAGATTCCACATGCGCTCGAAAGTTAAATGTAGCTTTTAACGACTGCACGAGATTAATATTTGGGATGAGACGTTATGACCACATCTCACCTGTTCGGTATGCTTTGTCTGGTTGCTCCTTAAATACGATGCTCATCCGCAAACAAATTATCTTTTTACACAAGCTAATTTACAACAAAAATCCATTATATCTCTCAGTGACGAACTGAATTTCATGCATTCTTCAAGGAATTTAAACATCTCTATTCCACGTCATCGATATCCTATATATGAAAACTCCTACTTTGTTCAAGTTGTACGTATTTGGAACTCAAATCCAGCGGTTATTCAGAAGACGAGCGATGCGAGAGTGTTTAAGAGTCTTATTTTTCAGTATTTGCCACTTGATGATCGATTTTGTGGTTTTTTTGGGTCTGGTTTTTCCAGCAGTCTTGCTATGTATGTAAATGTAATTTCGTTTAATTTAATTTATTTTAATTTATTTCTTTTTCTTCAATTTTCATTATGTTTGATTTGTTTTTTCATTCATTATAATTACAATTATATGAAAATATTTTTTCTTTCTCTTTTTTCTTTCTCTTTTCGATTTGTATTCTAATATTGAATTTAAATTTTATATTTTAAATTATTTATAGCTATTGTTTTGCTTACAATTATGTAGGATAGGTACAGATACTTCCTCTTTAGTTTAGTACGGAAAAAGATTTTGTTATCTTGTTGTACAATCCCCTAATAAAAAAATAATTGAATTGAATTGAATTGAATATAAATTATAACAACCAAACTCATAATTACTGGAAAGCTAGTTTTCAATATAAATCAGACAGCCTAACAATTTACATTTAATCAGCAGTGTTGTTTTTTTTTTTTTAAACCTTACATATTGCACATATACCAGAAAACAACAGGACTACCTTGGGGCACTCATGTATTAGTGAGAGTGTCTGTGTCAAAGATTGGGAAGTACTCCCCGAGGGATAGTACTTTTTAAAGTCTGCCGACTTCGAGGAGGCATAACCCAAAAATATACTGCTCTTCTTGGACTTATTTCCCACGGCTCCGGCCGTGGGAATTGTCTCATCCGAGGTGGCGAGAGCTCGCCTGTGATGGCCCGTGTAATCCATTTAGAATCGTAACTTCAAAGGCGCGATATGACCCGTGGTGTCCCGAGCGAACATGTCATTTATTCATACAAAAGCGGCTGCAGAAAAAATCGATAACTTCTTCACGCGGCATTTTGGAATGGCAATTTAATCAAATTTAGGCATAGTGCCTCAAATCATCTCGGGCTAACAAGCGCCGTGGGAAGTGTATACCCGCCACGCGGCCAGGCGCGAGCTCATCCATGCTTGCCTGGCCTGGCCCTTTAAACCACGGGCCGTGTAATGGGACTATTGGTATTATTGGATAACTATAAAGGAAAGCGGGGCAAAGTAAACCCGTATATTGCTGCAGTGCAAAGGCTACTCGTCTTTCTATAAGCTTAAATTGAAATCTAGAATTTCCCGACAGAGCATTAAGTAAAATTCGAATGGAAATGAATGAATGAATGTTGTGAGATCTGTGCCCAACCTAAAGGGGGTTGCCGGTTGTGAAAGGATAACTCAACTTTTAACAATTCAAATATAAAATTCTTCATTCAAAAAAAATGTATTGCTTAAAAACTATTATCACAAATTCAATTTAACACATAACCTAGCTTACTACTATCTTTCAAACAAAATTCAATACTTATAGCAACTAAACTAAAACAATATTCAATAATTCAAAGAAAATAACAGCCACCGAGATTTGTTCTCCTTTTACTTCTGAAAGAAAGAGAAGAAAATCCACTGTTAACTTAATGAAATAACCTGAAAATAAAAATAGCACGGGGGCAATCATAAAATAAGTATAATCTGGAGGAAGTAAATTTTTGCAATAAGAGCAACCTCCTTCTTGGATAAAAATAAGGCAGAATTAAATTTCTGCAGTAGAAGTAAATTCCTACTCAAGTGGGAGATAAAAAATAAGCAGAATTTAATTTCTGCAGTAGGAGTACATTCCTACTTAGGTGTGGGATGGAAACAAGATTTGGTTTGCATAATTAGGAAAATCAGAGTAAATTCCGATGTTTTCAGATCAAATTCTGAATTGGGAATGGGTGCTTCTGCTGCAGCTCGTCGCCTTTTTATAGCCGCCGCGAACCGCTACCCTTCGGCTTCATGATAGGTTGCCTTGGCAACGCTCGTTCTCAAAGTTGCTATACTTTGATGGCGGCGTGCCGCAGTGACATCATATGAGACCATTAAAGTTGCACTGAGCTCTGTCTGCGGCGAAGGCGAGAACATCTGGTGTGATGTGTTGACATTTTGACATGTCAATTTGTAAATATACTAAATATTTATGTATTTTAATATGATATTAATATGTTTTTCTTTTATTTTTTCAGGTGGAAATGTACTGGAGGAAATTTAGGATGACGTTGGATCGAACGGTGGAAGTTCCCTTATATTAGATAAGTGCCTTTTGTTTAAATTATTTTAAGAATTGAATTCTCTGTGGATTCTTTTTGTATTTTTTTAGGAATTATTTGGGGATGAACCAGGGAATTATCGAGGGATATTGGTGTGGCCTGAACATCCTCCCGCCTCAAAATTGAAGAGGCAATTAATATATATATGTATATAATTATTATTATGTTTTTTTAATAAAAAGTGGTTTGTGTTGACTCACCGTGTCTTGTTTGAAGAAGTGAAATACTCCTTTCTTTATAGTCACTTTGATGATGACGTCGCCAGGGAGTTGAAAGCGATAGAACTTTCTTACCCTCTTTATGCTGTCCCACGGTACGTTGGCATTTTTCAGCAATTTGATGATGATGGGAGTAGCCGTAATTTGTCCAACCAAGTCGACTGGGATACTCACTCAGCAGTAGGTAGAAAGAATGGAAAGCTTACAATATTTATTGATTTTATTAGTTATTTATGAGAGTTTTTGTTTATTTTCAGGTGTAATATAATGGAGGAAGTTTTAGGACGGCATTGGACCAAAGGGAGGAAGTTCCCTTATATTAGATAAGTGCCCTTTTTTTTAAATTATTTTAAGATCAGATTCTTTGTGTTCCTTTTTTTGTATCGTTTTAGGAACATTATCTGAGGAGGAATCAGGGAATCATCGTGGGATTTTGTATGTGGACTGAACAAATTATTCAAAGAATACATTCACAAACTCACAAAAATATCTATTACGTCGAATAACCAAGTGCAATTCCCGCATCAAAAAGAAATTTTTTGCTAGCTTAAAAAAACGTAGAATTTTCATTACATGACTTTTTATGGGTCATTTTCAAGTGTACATGCTCCGTAAATTTCTCATAATTGCAAACCGTAATGTTCCAACTGTCGACATTTTTCGATCGGGTAATACTTTTGGGCCTGTGAGAAAAATATGCACGAAAACGCCAAACCACTTGAAGTGCTATCATCGCACCATTTTCTGAAGTCAACATTTTCTGGCTGTAAGAAAAAGTTTTTTTTTTCTCAAGTCGTGAAATTTTACTTCAGAAATGGATTACATTCGCATATGACATAAAACTCATACGTGCCAATGAAATGTGGGAATGTCGGAGAAAAGCACCAAAGATTATTTCTTCAAAGGATTCGCGAGGTATCCTTTGAGGTTGAGTTGGTTTCTATATTTGATAACGAGTAGACGGCCGAGAGTAACAATTAAATAAAGTGGTGGATAAAATATATATTAACGATTAAAAATTAAAAAGGTTTTATTAACTTTTTTATTTTCGATTAAAGCTTTGTAGACACTTTCAATTTTTATTTTAGATGCAAAATTCAATATCTGGCAGAATAGAAATTTTTCCCAATCCCAAAAAAAAAAATTTATTAGAGCGTCTCTGTACAGACAGGATCTTAATTTCGACTTTACAATATTTTTTAATCAATATGTTCTTCTAACTAGTCTTCTGTGCATTTTAGCTAAGGTGTTTGAGAAAACAAAAACCTTATGCAACCTATGAAATTTCCAAACATAAATGCATTTCCAAGCACTTGACAATATGAATCATGGTCGAATCATAGCTGTTAAACTGTTATGTTTACACAAGTTCGCTTATCAGATATTTATACAGTCCTAGATAAAAGCCAGCCTCTTGTTTTGCTTGATTTCCGTAAGACATTCGATTCCATCGGCTATATGAGTTGCTGGGCAAACTTTTACATGAATTCTTATTTGCTTCATCTACACTGAAATTTACCGAGGGCTTTTTAAGTAGACCAATTTGCTAAGGTGAACGACATATGCTTGGCTAAGTATCTCTTATGTTCGGAGTTCCTCAAGGGTCTATACTAGGATATTTATTATTTTATCTCTATAAAAATGACTTTATTGCATTCATATATGTATATGCTGATGATGTGCAAATATATCTGAAGACTAACTCGGTTTTTACTTTTTGTTCTTGTCTTCTCATAAATAATTAACTCACTCTTTGGATTCTATTCCCCTCATATTATGAAGGTAAACAGCCAGAAGCAGTAAATTATTTTAATAATCTTTTGTCCGGAAGCGATTATTCATGTAGTTCATAGTTTAATCAATTAAACAAACTGCAATATAAACTCAATTGTTATTAGATGTTTACTGCTTTTATATTCACTAGCTGGAACTGAATTATATCTTCCGATGAGAACTTTTGAAAATTGTCAATAAATCATTACAGAAATTTATAGATTTTTCATTCATCACAAGTGTTGTAATAGCATTACCGTTCTCAAAAAAAAAAACTGAAGTGAAATCTACTTACTTCTATAATCACCCTAAAAGTGTTTTAAATCTTAATAAAATTCAAAATACTTTTCGTCACTTACATAACCTTTGTGCAGGTACACAAAGTGTGTCCATTAAAAGCACCTGTGTAAAATGTATACTACCGAAACTAAATTTTCGAGAAACAATAGCATCTTGCGAAGAGGAAAACAACAACCTTCTACTTAAACAGCTCCCTGCTTATGTGGCGGACTGTATGCACAAACACACTCACATACATATTGTATTTGTGTAAAAATTAGGTAAGGGAAAACAATGCATAAATAAAATAAAACAACGAAGCTAACACGTCCACACTTTATTTTAGCTGGAGAGAATTTTTAATTCGCAAATTCATTCTGCAAAAGAGAAAAATGGTTTTTGTTTTTTATTTTTTGTTATTTATTTAGAGACAAGTGAAATTCCTTCAAAAATAATTTTTAAACTATTGTCATACAGATTTTGCAGTAGATGAATATATTGAAATATGTACAAAGAAATGAATTCCATCATTTTCGTAATTTAAATTTGAAATTAAAAAGAAGTGTAGACATGACAAATCTGTAAAAATTGTACGCACCAATTTGACTGTATATAAAATGTTTTATCTGGCCATCTTTTTTTAAGTAGAGTGTACCTAATTGTCATGGGTTAAAGATTAGGTTAGGTTTGGTTAGTTAGAGTGGCGGCTATCGAAATACCTATGAATCAGTCATACTTAGACAAAAGAGACCTACCTATACACAAGGGCTGAATTTAGGAATTGGGGGGAGGGGGGGTGCCAGAACCTTAATAAGTCCTCCGAATCTTTTCCGGCTGCTTACTTCAACCACCAAGCGTATTCCTTCTAAATTTGACAAGACTGTCTCAATCATACAGAAGGTGTTCAAAATTTTCTTTGTCCCCATCTACACAACTTCTGTAGAATTCATTGTATGGAACTTGTATGCGTTCCGCATTTTGCTAAGGAGACAGTACTCTGTCATAACTTGAGTAAAATTCTGCACATCACTATGATTCTCCCTTAATAGAGTTTCAGTCTTCTTAGCACATTTCTTGGGCCGTGGTTGTCATAAAATCGCGCATGGCTTTAGTTCTCTCCATTTGTGATTAGAGTCAATTTGCAGGGGCTTATAAGTCTAGAATACTGTTCGCTGATTCTAGGGGCCTTGTCATGGATTCTTCCGCTAAGCATAAATTCAGTTATAAATATGAAATACGTTTATCAACAACAACCGAAATATTGTTGCATCTAATCTTTAACCCTGATAGGGCAAAGACTATGTAGAATTGAAAAAAAAACTGATTTTGAGCTAAAGTAATGGAAATATGTGGAAAACGAACTGTTTTATGAATTTGAAGTTTCTGCATACAATAGTGGCGCAAAATAAAAACTAATGTTTTTTTTTTTAGATAAGCCAAATTTAAAGTTCAATAACGTGTTGAATGCTGTAGGCTTTGCTAACTTACCTAATCTAGAACTGCAAAATAAATTCGTACGTTCTCAATATTATCCTTTGCTTGTTATAAGAGAAACGTTCCCAAAAAAGCTAATATCGTGTAACACTCGTTTATCGGTTATATTCTGCGAACCTCCAAGAGACCCGAATTAACCATACTTGACTTAAATTTACTTCAAAAGATATGTTTTTTATAATAAGCTGACTACAACATTGCAACTGATGAAAAATACTTACATGAAAATAGTATCGATACTATGTAAGATAATATAATATATCAGAGAGATGTTGAAAATTTGAAATGCAAATTTAAAGAGCGTCAGCGATATGGTGGACATCTTGTCAAACAAATTTTAAAGGAATGAAATTCTTTTTTGACTTTTTTATTATTAATAAACAATAATTTTAAATTAATGACATTTTTTTATATACTTTTAAATATGCAATAGCCCATCCTGTGTAAGACAAAAACAAAACTCAAGAAAAAATCGCTTTAATCTTTAAATACAGGCTCATAAATCTGTCACTTAAACACAGAGGAGAGATTGCACGGACCTCGATTTAAATTAGCTTAAAATTGAATAAGCACTTAGCTACCTACGAGTGGTCACCATGACCGCAACGACTTTTCGAATTGGAATTTTGCGGCTTATGTGCAACGTACGTCAGTGTGCTTCCATGTACCTTTTCTACACTTCATCCAATATCGCCGTTGCCTTTGCCGAGTGGGGACGTGCGCGCTTGTGACTTGCGTAGGTAAAAATGTTCCGTCAGCGGTCTCTGTGACCGCTTGAAGGTGGTTGCCTAATTTTTTTGTGTTACATTATTTTTATGGTTTTAGTGCAAACATGAATAACAACGAAGAAAATGTGAAAAGTTGGTTAGACGAAAAGCTGTCAGATGAGGAAGAGATGCCGAATGAGGATTGCAGTGATGTGGAAACAGATGTGTCTGCTTCTTATGTGCTCCACGAGGACTGTGAATCTGATTCTGAAGTAGATGGCTCCTCAGAAGAAGAAACCGATCAGATTCAGCCACAAAGTACGCGTTTAGATTTTCTTGAGGAGACCATTCCGAATATGAGGTTCCACTCGCGCAGTTGCAATCTCAACCAGGGAATAAAAACTATTTTGGTAGGAATCGCTTTCGTTGGTCATCTCAGCCTAACATCCGTCGTGGACGAACAGCGCAGCATAATATTGTACAGCAAACACAGGGACTAAAACCTGCGTACCGTAATGTTCCGAACACTTTTACCACGCCTCTTGATGTTTGGAGCCGCTTTTGTACTAATGAGATGCTCAACAAAATAGTACTGCACACCAATGAAAAGATACGAAAGATAAGACCAGCGTACAAGAACCAAACATGTGTTCAAGATTTGGATCTTATAGAGCTAAAAGCGTTTATAGGGCTTTTATTTTATTCTGCTATATTCGAGGAAAATCACACACACTACTCTTCTTGGTACAATACTGATGGCTCTGGAAGAGAAATGTAGCGTTGTATCATGAGTAAGAATAGACTAGAAGTCCTATTGAATACTGTTCGGTTTGATGATGCAGAAACTCGAGATCAGCGGCGTGAGGTGGATATATCTGCGCCTATTTCCGAGGTCTTCGAATCTTTTAGACAACAATGTCTCAAAGTTTATACGATTGGAACGTGTGCTTGCGTAGACGAAATGTTAGTGGCTTTTCGAGGTCGTTGCAAATTCAAGATGTATATGTCAAAAAAACCAGCCAAATACGGCTTGAAATTAATGTGCATAACAGATGCGAGAAACGGCTACCTTCCCGATGCCTACATTTACCTAGGCAAAAATTCAGATGGACTAAATTTGACCCAAGAACAAAACCGATTGTCGAAACCTACTTAGGCAGTTCTGCGCTTAGTTCAATCAATAGAAGGATCCAACAGGAATATCACCGCTGATAATTGGTTCTGTTCCATACAACTTGTTAATGCTCTAAAAGAGAAACAGCTAACTCTTGTGGGTACTTAAAAAAAAATAAGCGGGAAATACCGCCTGAATTTAAGGCGTCCAGATATCGATCAGTTGGGTGGTCAACTTTTGGTGTTACCGGCGACATAACCCTATCGTCTTTTGTTCCGAAGAAAAATAAGGCAGTCATTACGATATCAAGTATGCACCACACAGAGAGCATTGATCAAAGCACGAAAAAACCTGAGATAATATTGTACTACAATGAAACGAAAATCGGAGTTGATTTACTTGATCAAATGTGTTCAAATTATTCAACGGTGCGTCGAACACGAAGATGGCGCTTGGTTATCTTTTATAGAATACTGGACATATCTGTTTCAAATGCTTATGTCGTCAGTCTACGTAATCAAGCACAAAAGACTGGAAGCAGATTCAAGTTTATGAAGGCATTGGCAGAACAGCTCACTAGGCCACAATTGGAACGCCGAGAAAACAGTGACCACATTCAGCGTGACATCAAGACAGCTATCCGCCGTATCCTGCAGATCAGAGAGGAAATTCCAAGCAATTCCGTTGAAGACAAGCTTGAAGTGCGCAAGACATGTTGGACTTGCGATCCCAAAAAGAAACGTAAGACTTACAACTTGTGCTTTCTTTGCAAGGTACCAATCTGCGGGGAGTGTTCGAAAAAAATGTGCCGTGACTGCTATGAAAAATGCTAAGAATTTAGGGCTTGCAATTTTTAAGAGAATTATTATTTTTTGTATTTTGTATTACCATATTGTATGACTCTTTATCTCACTAAAAATAAGTACAAACAAATTATATTTATTAGTTGCTATTACTATAAATCTCATTATCGAAAGGCTGTGAATTTTTGTCCTAAATTTTAAGTTTGTGTGTTTGTGATTTATTACAACAGTTAAGACCCTAGACATTTCCCATAATCGTTCTAGATTTAGAAACAGCTACAATAACTCATCGGCGGTCACCATGACCGCACGTAGGTTGGACGAAAAGTGGGGGTAGGTAGTTAAGGCTTAAATAAAGAAAATATTGAAATTTAAATGTGTTTTATTAACAAATGGGAATTTCAAAAAAGCTTATTAAAAATTGTCGGCTACAGGAAACCTGCAAGGTGTGTTCTTACCGCTTTTGTGGCATACATTTCTTTAGATTTCTATAGATTTCAATATCTGATATCATGATATTATCACTGCTATCAAAATTTCTAGACGTGCTGTTTTGAAAACTTTTATCATTTCCATTTATTCTTTCCATAAATTGGATTATGCTAGGCAGCTGATCCGTGTTTTTATTTCCTTAAAACTGTGCGCTCCTTAAAAAAATACTTACTTAATGGCAGACGTGCGACGCCGCAGTACACTCCATACCAATTTTCGCAATAACAAAAACAATAATCGTACTTATGGCATCAGCAGACGGTAGGGAGCTAAAAACTATTAAGCTAGTGCAAAATGTAAAGCTGAATAACGTACGTTGGCAATGATGTAATATGAATTAGACTCTTAGAAATCCGTGGGACCTCGCATCTATTATTAAGGATTAAAAGAAGTCCAACATATGATGAGCCAAACAAAGAAAATGGAGCTGAAGGTGCTTTTAGAAAGGCCATTCCTTCTTAATTTTAAGCTACACCCAGATTACGTAGATAGCAGTGGTAGAATTAATGCATTCTATTGCTTAAAATTTATTTTTCGGTTCAAGTAAGAAATTTTATTTGTCTTATTATTTAACTAAACTAAAAAAAACTCTAAAACTAAATATCACCGACAGATCCGTCTATTAATACTAATATACAGCGTGTTTCCACCTACGAGATCAATAGAGAAGCAGGTGATAGTACTCACCTAGACAAACAAAAACTGTAAGGCAGGGGGGGGGGGGGCATATCAACCGTTAAAAAGTACAGGATGTACGGTCACAGCTAAGAGCTCATTGTATACAGAACTTGATGGCCTTTCCAACAACTGCTCAACCAGCCCCCTACTCCACCCACCTCAAAAGTTATTGCGGTCTAAATTAAATATTTCGGATTTTCTTCCCTTTTTTTGTATTTACTTTGACCTCTATTTTTCTTACAAAAAGACAATTAACATAACTTTTTTTGTAAAAACTATAAACTGTAGACTCTCCTCTTTAATTTGACCTATCACACACTATGTCCTATCTGTAGCCTTTAAATAGTTCAAAGCTTTTATCTTATTCTCAAAACTATTTTCAAACCAATTCTCAACGATAATTTGTTCCCTTAGCACGTCATTTAAAAAAATTTCGTCTAATTTCGGTATGACCTGAATAGGTTATGAGTTAATAACTGTTTAACGGCTGCAGTTAGTACATAGTGTGTTGTAGGTCAAACTAAAGAGGAGAGTCTACAGTTTACAGTTTCTGTAAAACGAAGTTATATTAATAACACTTTTGCAAAAAAACAGCGATCAAAATAAACAAAAAGGTAAGAAAATCCGAAATTTTTAATTTATACCACAATAACTTCTGAGGGGAGTGCAGTATGTGGTTGATTGAGTAGTCGTTGCAAAGGCCGTGAAGTTTTACACATAATCAGATATCAACGGTGATCCTACACCTTGAACTTTCTAAGATACAGGATATTTTGTGAAAACTTAGTATAATTTCTTAATCATCCTGTAACTCCTAAACCGTTGATATGTCCCCCCCCCCCTGCTATACAATTTTTTGATTGACTAGGTGAGTACTATCACCTCCCGCTCTATGAAACGCCATGGTGGAAACACCCTATATAGTATTTGCTATCATATAAAAGAATTTGTTGAAATCAATCTTCCTTTGGGTGACAGTGAGGGAGCTACGGGTGGACACTGGTTTTCAGTCAAATGTATTTCAAAGTTTCAACTATTTGCCATGTTCTTTAATTGGATTTTGGAATGTTAGAATTATGAGCGTCAACGATTAAATAGATATAAGTAGTCCTAACAGAAATCAGCTGATCCTTATAGATAGTCAACGTAAAAACATACGAATAATGTTTTCATAATACCCACTAAGGAAGTCAACTCTAGTTTTCCTAGATTGTCACCAATTTCTCAAAGATTACTCTAACTGCATGGTCACTAGAGGCGCTAGAGTACAAAACATGCCTACTTTGTTAAACTATGTATACTCACACTAATGAGTCTAAAGAGTCTATAAAGCCAAGTTCCAATGTAAATAAATGAAATGTTCCATTCCATTCCATGAGGAGAGTTTGTAGTTTTAACAGGTGATTTAAGTTCTTAAATCGGTCCCGACTACACTGAACTTGAACACGTCATCGGAGTACATGACATTAGCTTTGATTTCCTTGGTAGAGGCTGACACAACTTACAACTAGATATGAAAATCTCCATATAAACCCGGATCACTTTATCAAAGCTCTTTAACTTTTTATTGAACCAAAGAAAGCTATCATTGCGAAAAATTTATGTGGCATAATACAGAAAGAGTGAGAAGGAATTTATAGAGCTTTTTATTAGAGGGTCATTAGCTCGTTTTAATTCGACCGCTTTTTTCTGAGGTTTTCACATCTAGATGTAAGTTGTCTCAGGCAGCGGTGACCACTTTATAGAAAATTGTAGCTCTTACCTATTTAAAATGCGTCTGTTTTTATCTGTTTCAACCATAAAAATATACATAAAGTACTTTGGGTATCACCAGATGGGAGAACCCTAACCAAGATTAATCGCCATCATCAGAACCACATAGAGTAATACGAATACACTAGTTAAATATTTCAAACAAAAACGAAACTAATGTAAACATAACCTACAAAAAAATCCAACAAGAAAGAGCAGTTATGAATTATATCAACTCCACCAGAGATTCATATTTTCGACAAAACCTGCTCAGAGTGATCAAAAAAGGAATACAAAGAAAAGATTGCAAGAAGGATGGGTATGGAATATTGTTCTTAAATTTTTTTTTTTTTTCGTTAAAGTTATAAACAGGAATTTCATATCCGCCCAAGTAATCCCAATTACTATTATCGCGTTTCAATATTTTATTTGTGACTATACTTACATAGGAAGTATCATTAATAATTTCGACAAAATTTCCCATAAAGATTAATTTTATTTAAAGCTTAAAAGATATATTGTTCAGAAACGAGAGTCTTACCGAACGATGACGGTAGGGTGTTGAGCCTTTTGAGGTCTCTACGCTGTCATAATTAACATATTCCGAGATAACGATTATGATAATCAAAATGGGATGACCAATGAAGTATCTCAAAGTTAAATCTAACAGACTCAATTAGCGTCGCATGGTTCCCGAAGCAATAACTGCATATTAAATAGGTCTCGAAGTTACCAAAAAAGTCGCAGAGGACTCCAGAAGATATGGCTGGATGTCATGGGTACCGCAATATTCTAGCACTTTTCGTCTGAATTCACTTCAGGCAGCGAACTACAGTAAAAATCAACTATTCCATATTTAGGCAAATATAGTCTGGTATTCCTTTCCTAACTCCTCGACTAGTCCAGACCAATTCGCATGCTACTATTATAATAATTTTTAATTGATCCATTAATATATATATGGGAACCCCTTCCTAATATTTCGCGTGCTAGTGGAGGAGGATGAAAAATCAAACATTCTCAAGTTTTTTCATATATTCTTCCCGGCACTTCGATGAAGTAAAAAGTTCTGAGCGTTTTTTCATTTTATTGTCATGGTGGAACACAATACCCACCCTATTGGTCAATTATGGTCACTTCTGATCGATCGCCTGCCTCAATCTGGTCAGTTGTTGACAGTATAGGTCAGAGTTTAGGGGTCGGCCTGATGGGAACAGTTCATAGTGGATGATACCCTTCCAATCCCACCAATCACGCAGCATAACCTTCTTGGCCGTTAATCCGGGCTTTAGCCGGCTAACCTCGATTGGACCACAATCTTTATCGGCTTTTTTCCCGTATTTAACCCAGTTTTATCGCCAGTCTCAATCTTCCTCAAAAGATGGGTCGATTTCGTTAGGTTTTACCAACGAATCGCAGGCATAAATTCGGTCAAAAGGGTTATTGTTTGACAATTTGTGTAGCACCCATACATTGAGCTTCTTCTTGAGACCAGCCTTATGTAAATGGTTCCAAACAGTTTTCTGGCTAATCTCCTGGCCATTGGAATAAGGGCTAACATGCCGGTCCGACTAGAAGATTTCCATGATTTTATCGACATTTTCAACGATTGGCCTACCAGAGCGTGCCTCATCTTCAATGTTCATATTATCAGAACAGGACAAAGTTTTTTGACTGCTTGCGCCACCTTTTCACCTTGTTCGTAGGAGTACTGAACAATGTTCGAATTTTTTCTTTTTTACCTCCATTTTGGAACGCTGTAGCACACAACTGACTTCACCAAATACAAAACATTTAAACAACCTTTTTTTTTTTAAGCGTAATGTCACCTTTGATTCTCTGGACAGTATGACCCGATGCGATGTATACATTTTGAGATACGGCTAAATAAAGAGATCTAGCGAAAAATGCTCAGAACTTTTTACTTCACCTTTGTGTCTAGATTTTCGAATTTAAGTGACAACATTTCAAATCATTTTATTTTTACTACTCCGTGAGTAGGATCACATTTTCCAGATTTAATAAGACTAAAGATTTGAATTTCACGATCATATTGACTTCATGGTTAATGGAGTCAGCTCGCTCCACCCAGGGCTTTTTTTAAAATGTGGTCACCTAAATCACTAAGACTTTTTATTATATTGTTGCGAAATCCTTAGATCTCCCTGTGATAAAGACAAAAGCCTACTGAAGTCCTACGCGTACACTATGATGCTTATGAAGGAAACTAAGAAGTGCGTCAGAGCGGGGACCACAAATTTAAGAAATGGCGCAGCTGCCCCCAATGCGACGAATTCTGGCCCCACTTACGTGGCAGCACACAATATCACAATTTAAAAGTATACGGATAGTGTAAGCTATTTTTATTGCTTAAAGGAGTAAAAGAGGAGGAATATAACCAAGAAACGGGATAGGTAACGCAACAAAATCCGTGTATCTCACTTTCCAAACAATTGGTTTACAGATAAGTAGCCGTGGTCGAAGATTTTATGCTTATCTTATTTTTAATTTCTTTATAAAATTTTCTATCCATTCCTCAATTTTTTTTATTGAATTTCAACTTTTTTATGAGATTTGGTATATATTGCCAAAAATTTTCATTGGACTTTATAGCAAGGTTACGTCTCGTGTGTAAATTTAGCTGTCGACTCTAGGTCTGAACGCTCTTTCCTTAAACAATAAGAAGGAACCCGCGCCTCAGAAACACTTAACATACGACTGCTAAAATTACTTCAAGAATTAGTTAACCATCGGTTACGTTGCGAAAAGTGTTTCGTCTTTTCATACACTTTCTTCGAAGCTTTTTTCTTTATGTAAAGCGCGATTAAAGTACCTACATAAGTCTAGATTTAATACCAAATTACGTGGATTAAAGATTACTTAGTAGTGATTGCTAATTATTTTGGCTGAAAATAGCTAGTACACATCTAGTGGTTCGGCTGTGAAAAGAAAGGGAAGTTTAGTCGATACAGACATACCTACAACTATCGACTAATCTCCGATTCGTTGCCAGTCACAAACTCCAAATCCGTCAAATCCCGTCGGCTAAACTGCTTCTATGTACTTTCCTGTGTTTGGGTAGAAAAGTTATCATAATCTTAAAGCCGTAGATAAAATGGTGTGCTAGAACCAGCACTTACTTCTACTAACATTATTCCAGAGCCGGCTCCCATTTTCAAAGGTGACTCCAAGTAACGTACAAGAGGGCTGAAGCACCGAATACTGGATTTTCCTTTGATAACACCGGCTCTTCGAGTGTCTTACCCACGTTTTTCTAAACTAGTCGAGAGGTAAACAAATTTCAAGTGTCAACAGTTGGCTGTATCATCTGGCGCATTAGCTCCACAGTTGAAGATACACGGCTGGATTCAATAAGATTTCTTTCGTCAATTTCCTAGACTCTAGTCCACTTTTTATTCGCAAATTGTCTCCAAAATAACTACATACTGGATAACTTCATGTGCGCTCGTCGTACTCTAGGACATTTCATATAATTTTAGTAAATTCAATTTCACAATTACATGGTAAGCTTCCGTTCTTCTTGCACACACGACAACTTCTAGTGAAGACGCGAACAGGAATATCCCACAAAAATTGTGGGAGCGCTTTGGATCTACATCTTATCCATGGTTGAAATAAACCACAGACACGATCGAGTCGATAAATGATGGACAGGTGGGGTGCTTAGTCAAAGCTGTGGTATACAATTAGGATTGCTCTCTCGTTACCGCTCGGCCTAGGGAATTTTTTTTATTAGAACAATAATATAATCGTTACAATATATTTGTTTAAAAGGTAAAATTTGGAAATACTGACCCAGTCTGCACCCCTTTATACAAATTACAAATTAATTGCATTGAAGCAGTTCAACATCGGTTCACTCGGTTCCCTATCTCTGGCCTGGGATGATCTCGTTGTTTTGCCATCTTATATCGAAACACTTAAATTAATTCTCTGAGCACACTCGAAATAAGGCGTAATATCTCCAAAGTTTTCTCCATTTTTAACTCGCCTGTAAACTTTTAAGCTCCTTGACGACCTTCTTCCCGGTGCGTTCTCTAAAGATCCGGAATTTTCTCCCCATCTCTGCTGATCCTACTCATTACTTGATTTGTAATTTTTGGGAGCCCTGTTTTTTCGTATTAGTAATTAGTATAAAATGAAAATAAATAAAAATAATTATAACTTCCTTCTGAACCTCCCATCAGATATATCTACAATGTTTTAGATCCATATGTATATTTGTACTTTTGTATGTGTGTAAATAATCTATTTAAAGGACGAGAGCTACTACTGGAAAAAAAAACTCAAGTCGTAAATAAGTGGCGTGGCCATGAATTCGGATACTGCTTGACTGTGTCGATAGGTTTATTAGCAAATTGAAGTCAAATATAAGAACCCTGAATATACCGTTTTCTAGAACTTATGTAGATTCGAGTTCAACTTCAAAAGACTTTTGCCTATTTTATATTAACTCAAGGAGATACTCAAGTATTTCTCATGAGTACAAACCTTTAGAAAACGGTAAAAATTACAATGATACACCATTGTTGAGCATTCTTTCAATGAAAGGAGAGGATATAACTCATTTCAATGATTGCTTTACCATAACGACGCGACGTACAAGGTCCTTACTTTCAAGGAATTCAGAAATCACTGTATAAAAGAAACAGTTATTCTTTATCATCATAAACGATCATACAGGAACATAATATACGAAAGTATAGTATACAGCTGCAAATAGGTACTTAAATTCAGAAGCTTACAGCACACTACTTTTCCTCCTCATCCACATTTACCGATGAGTTTTTAAAGGAGAGGGAGTGGGAAAAGTCTTTTCAAGAGAAAACTGCGCCCACAATGGCGGCATCCTGTATTTTTGCCAGTAAAATAGAATCAGACTATCGTTAATGGCTAAACCGTGATTTTATAGTGGTTTCAATTCACATAAAACTCAAATCTAATGTTCGTATGTGCAAATGACATTTTGTTTCCAGAGATGAGGTGAACTTTGTATGGGGGTTGACAGATTAAACCGCACAATGTGACGTTTCTCATATTCTTAAATAGAATGTCATGACCTGCTACGAATTCAGGGTAACTTGTCCTCAATGGATTACATTATGGACTTCAACATTGGGGGTTAAGGCATTTACTGTTACGACAACTAAATTTTGAACAGAAAACTTTTGCCAACAGGTAGTAAGTAGGTAGGTAAGTATAGGTATTTACCTATATGCACATATGTTCGTTGTAGTTCCTTTAAGGAAAACATCACTACGAAAGAGGATTAAGAAGTTGCTCTGTATTTATCTGTTCTTTTTTTTTCATTGTAAGCTTACAGACACTAAGTAAGTGGATGCATACTTTACTATAGAACATAAGCTTTCACATTCCTAGTGAAGTAGGTAACCAATTTTTGTCTTTCTCATCCATTCTTGCAAGGATTTTCAGACAAACGTTTGTGTGCAAATCGATTTTTCAGATTCATGAGCAAAATAGGATTTTCACACTTTATGCTTTAGGTGCTGAGGTCCTGATATGCAGAATGATTGTCATATCTTTTCTCTTTGGATTTTATTGAAAAATTTCTTGAGGTTTAGTAATAGGAAAAGTAAATTTATGATGTTTCCTGACGATATGCCTGTGGACTCAATTACATACTATTGTATGTCAAAGGATTCTTTATTGTGTAATCTATTATCAGTGAAATGCCCGTAGAGATGGTAGAAAATTTTAAGGGTCTAAAGTACAGCACTATTTTCGAAGTTATAGTCGATTTTCGACTTTTTCGAAATTTTGAACCTTAAGTCACCTTTTTGTACTGCAACTCAGTTCAGACTGTTCACAGGACGACCATTTTTCTTTTGTTTTATTCATCATTTCAGGCTTTCAGCTGGTGTAACTCGGTTTTGAAAACATAATGGAAAAATAAAATTGGCGATTTGTTGCCGAAACATTTTTTTCGTCAGAAAACTCATCTGTTTTCAAAGTCATAAATCTCGAAAAGTAGCGATGCCAACAGATGCTCCGGTTCTTATAGAAAACTTCCTGCATTTATTATCTTTTATAAAAGTCCAACACGATTAGTCCACCTTAAGTGTTGCCAGAGTTACAGTAAAAACTTGCCTGCAACATGCCTCTCATAGCTTGAGCAAAATTAATTCAAATTGCAAGATATCTTTTAAGGATGGAAGAAACAATGTACCTGCAGCAAAAACTCTCACGATTGTTTAATTGCAATAAACAAAATTTATCTCGACTACTCGCAAGTAAGATCAACATTGGTGTGGTAAATACTGTTACGGTTTATGATGTAAAATAAATTGCCAACAGTCTCAGAGAAAAAACTTGTTTATTGCAATTAAAGAATCGTGAGACGTTTTGCCTCAGATAGGTACATTGTTTCTTCTGATATTCGAAATTTAATTGCGGAACGAGATCTTGCATATGATAAATGGAAGCACTATAGATTATCGGAACAGAGCAGTGGCTGCAGTCCGCAAAGCTAAAAGCGCTATTACTCTTCCATCCTAAATGTTAAACTCCCTAATAAAATCCTGTGGAACAATATAAAAAGAAGTAGACTTCTCGCGTCTAAGCTGAGCTCATGTTCAATTGATCCTGACGAACTCAAACTTGAATTTGTTTCAAATCATGTGAACAGTTCTGCTGTTAATTTAGATAATGATGAATCAGTGAGTGTTTCTCTAGATCAAAGCCAGTTTAGCTTTCTAAGGACTAATATTCATGACAGCATTAAATCAACTGCTGCTGGTATAGATGGCCTAAGCCCTAAGTTTGTAAAAAATGTGCTCACCTGCGATCCTTCCTGCCCTTACACACATTTGCAACTCATGCTTCACAAGTTCCATTTTCCCTAGAGCTTGAAAATCTTCAAAGATAGTTCCTGTTCCTAAGGATACTAAGACACTCCATACATTGAGTATCGCCCAATTAGTTTGCTACCATATATTTCTAAAATAGTGGAGAAAATAATGTACCTGCAAATCTCTAACTTTTGGATTTGTAATGAACTCTTACATGACAATGCGTCGGGGTTTCGTTCTGGACATAGTTGCGCAACTGCTTTACTTAAGGTAAGCAACGATATTTGGCGGGCTATTGACAAGGATGAATTCACTGTATTAGTCTTCTTAGACTTTGCAAAGGCTTTTGATACAGTGGATTATTTGCTTCTATGTCGTAAGCTCAGTAAATATTTTAAATTTTCATCTCAGGCAGCCGATTTGATTTTCAATTACTTGAGTTACAGATCACAGACAGTTTACATGAACGGTACCTATTTCTCCTTTTTACCGATATCCTGTGGTGTGCCTCAAGGATCGATCCTTGGTACCTTATTGTACTCCATGTTTATCAATGACATATTTCGTCAAGTTAAGTTTTGTGATTTACGTCTCTATGCAGATGATATACAATTGTACATCTCCAATCGTATTGGTCTGATTAAGGATAACATATCTCGTGTTAATGAAGATCTTGAATCAATACATTTATGATCCTTGTCGAATAAATTGAAACTCAATCCAATTAAGTCTAAAAGCATGATTATATATAGGGTAAAATTAAACACAGATGGATATTCACCTGTGACTATTAATAATACTATTATTCCTTTTGTCGACTCCGTTAAGAGTCTTGGGGTTATATTTAATAACACATTCACCTGGGATGACCACATTAATTCTGTTATCAGAAAATTTTATGGTGGACTTCGTACAAATTACTTCTTGTTAGTGCTCTACTATTACCTGTAATAACCTATGGCTGTGAAATTTTTGGCAAACTAGACTATAATAATACAAGGAAATTTAGCATTGCTTTCAACTCCATAACCAGGTATGTATATGGTTTTCGTAGATACGATCATGTATCAGCATATAGATGCTCAATCTTGGGGTCTGATTTGCTAACCTATTTGAGCTTTCGTAGTATGCTAATTCTTTTGGTAAGAATTATAAAATATCATAAACCTAGATATGTCTTTGAACTTCTTAACTTTTCTATATCAAATAGAACATTGCAACTAATTTTACCTAGGTCTCAATTCTTAATAACAAAACGCCTGTTTTTCAGCCATGTCATTAAATAATGGAACCAGTCGTAGCATATTTGAATTTCTTACTTTAAGCAGTTAGTAATAAATTTTAGCTTTCTATTTTTTATAGTATCATATCTTCTTCATCCTTCTTTTCTGTTTTTACTTCTTCGATCTCTCTTATTATATAATATCTTTATATGAATTATACTGTTTATTTTAATATTCTAACTCTAACTTGTACAAATTGGAAAGATCCTTAAATCTTAATTGTGCAATATTTCATGAATAAATTTGAATTTGAATTTGTATGTTCTTTTCACAGCGATTCTATGTTTGGTTTTTGCACCGGTTTTAAACTTTCTTCTTCCATGAAAATTTTTGGTTACGGTTCGGAGCTAAACGTCAAATCGAAAGTGTTTGTAATTAAAGTGTGGATGTGTGGACATTTTGTGAAAATACAATTATTTTATTGAAGTGGTTTATTTTTTTATTAAAATCATAAGGTACGAATAATTTCAGATATTCAACTTTCTTGCATTGTTTTCAGCTCGTCCCGAATGGGGACAGGGCTAAATTTGGTGTAGATCTGACAGGTTCTGGTTCAGTTCAGTGCCTGTTCGGTTTTGTTGAAAAGAATTCACCATAAGCATAACTTTTGGGTGCAAGACCCCATACAAGACACCCTGTATATATATGAGAGCCCGTAATAAGTATTGTTGTGCTGGAGGCTGTGCAGTAACGACAATTGATAGATGACAAAAGTTTACTAAATCTTTCCTTACAATAGTGTTATAGAATTGTGTGCGCCTTTGATACCTCACATGAACCCTATCATAAACCATTTAAGTACAAGAATTTTGCATGATAATTAATAAATGTAAAATTTTCTCTCATGATATAATTTATAGTTTTTTTTTTTTTTTTTGAACCGAGAGTATAATTACGGCACTGATTATTTCTAAGATTACCATCCGTAAGGATATGCATTATTACTAGAAATTTCACCGTGACATGAAAGATGAAAAACTAGAGTGGTTGTATGTGTAATAAAAGGAATCCAATAGTCATTAGGATATATGCAAAAAAGAGCCATCCTTATCTAACCTATAAAACTTCTCCATTAGAAATTATTATTGTAATCTTTACTCTAATTCTAATTTCAAGTCAATTGACCTCCGTCTATCTAGCAACAATTAAGACATATTACTACTGATGGATTATATTGTGTCCTCAGCAAAACTTTCGACTGAGAAAGAAAGGACTTACCCAGTTTTGCTGTTTATTAGATAAAGGTTTGTCAAAGGCCATGTAAATGGTATTTACCTAAATATCTTTTTTGTTACAAGAAATTCAATTTTCGAAAGCCATGCTGCTGCTAAGGGCATTCCTAGTGTGTGAACTATATTAGACGATGCGAAGAGGAAGTAGAACTAATCAGTTTTGGAAATTATATGATTAAGTCTTTTTAATTTTTAGCAACTAGATAAAAATATAAAAAAAAAAAAAACATACTCGAGAACGCTGCAGGAGATGCTTACACCCAGGTAGAATTTTAAAAAGCAGGACCAAGACAATAATGTCAAATGGAAAACAGTGCAGTAAAATATAGGCAAGCGAAGAAACTGTATCCGAAAAATAATATGGTGAATTCAAAAGTGAACGTTCTTGATGTCCTTATCTTCTTATAGTCCCTTTTTTGTTAGAGTTCGTAGTAAATTTCGATATGTTGAAAAGGAGCTAAATTATAATCCTGAGAAAGATTATGATATAATATATTTCTTACAAAATTTGATTTAAAATTTGAGTTTTGCTTGTCAAAGATTGGATGAGTAAAAAGCTACATTCCAATCACCAATTCTCTGGCAGGTTTATTTACTTTCGGGACTACATGAAAACTTATAACTTCAAGTTTTGATGCTAGTTGTATAAACTCAGCCCCTTAACACCCACAAATGACCTACCGAGGATAAAATCCATGTTTTATGTTTCTTTAGCTATAGCCATTGTTTAATTAAATAAATAATCAATTTTATACTTACTACTACGTTGCTGGCTTGACATTACTAAATTTCTAAATACCTTAAAATAATAAATGGTGTGGATTCGTCTTATAATTATTTGTTCGTTGATTTATAAATTCCGAAAATTTAATTTTTCAATTTGACGATCACTTTGTATCAATTTCTTAATTTACATATAAAATTGAACAATTTTATACCAACTTTGCGGATAATTTTAATAACTTGCTCTTCTATTGTTATTAAAAACTACTGAAAATGAAATTTATATAAAAAATAGTTACCAAAATCCAAGCGTTCATGAGTTACACAAATTTATTCGCACACAACTGGAAGAGCTTCACAGTACTGAGCTTATATACGACTATATCCTGAGAATATTTATGAAAACAGGGTAGATGTTGTAATATCCTTAGAAGGATAGATTCCCATGCATTGGGGGGGGGGGGGGGGGCAATAATGACAGTGGTCAAAGTGAAACAGTCGAAGATTCATTTTAGCGGTGCCCAACCTAACCTAACGTAACCTACACAAATTTAGTATGAATTTTCTATGATACACATCAAAGATATAAAACGTATATACAAATATCCGAAAACTAGTACATTTACATAAAACACTTGCTGATCACAATACAAAATATAAGATTTATAAATTGCTATTCAACAAATGTTTTCTAAATCTTTTTCCAAATCTTACTAAAAATATTTTTTATCTCAAAAATTGTCATCATTCAAATCATTCTCTATTCAAAATTCAATAATAAACTGCAAATAAAAGTCCCCCAAGTTCCCCATTAAATCCTTGCCCTAAAAGAAGGTTATCGAATTAATATCATCTAGATATGGGAAGACAAAAAATATATCAATATATAATCCACTCGTATAAAATACGATATCAAATCCGTTCACCACACACTCAAGCGTTTTGGTACTATGCAGTCATTTGATTTCTAGACAGAGTCATCAAGAACGACAAGAACCAAAGTAAATGGCTTCAACGAAAGCTTCCCAAATGGAAATATTCACATTTGTCAGCGATGAAAACGTGTTTACGAGGATACAGGATAAGCTCTTATTGTGAACGTGATATGAAGCATAGCTTCTAACTCCACACGCATATAATAATGATGGAGAAAAAAACTCCGCAAACATCACCAAATAAAATATGACAACGTCCTCAGTGGACTCTTGTTACGCGGAGTATATCCGTGACTGCTAACAGACCTCTTCTCTCCATTATAAAAGTCATGAAATTTTCAAGATTTATTCCAGCCACGTCTGTATTCCCTCTGTGCTTTAAACATTGGACGACCTGAAAACCGGGACTGAATATTTGAATTTCATATTTGCTGTTTTCTTTAGTCTCTAAATAAAAAATAAAAGAACATTTATGATGCAAGAAAATATTAAGAACTAAGAGACATCCTTCTTTTGGATATCACGTTGCTGGTAATAATTAGAGTGCAGTTTCTACAAAGTGCTTACTTGTCAGCTAATTGTTATTTAATAACTGATTAATCGTTTTAGTGGAAATAATAAACTTTCATTGATGTTCACTTAATGACCTCCAACTTGTTTTTCTAGTTTTCTCTGCACTATGAATTCCTTGCACATTTCTAGTCGAAGTCATGATTTGAAAACCTAATGATCTCGCATGAAAATGTATGGCTGATTTAGCTTCACTTTCTACTTATTATTTCCACATCTGTCTCAAGATATTTAGAATACAAAGTGTTCCCGTTACGAATCATGTTCCCCTATTAGGTGATGTAATATTGTGAAATATATAGGAAAGTACGGCACAGAGAGCACAATACTCTATCTCCTCACTCTGTCTTTCCTATAAAAATGTATATACACGTTAGTCACAGAATTACGTCACAGGCTGTCAGCTTCAATGTGCCAAGATTTTAATGAGAATACCTTGTCTTCTATATAGCTTGGTCTATTCTCCATGTACTAAAGCTTAGTTTACACTTAGACACTTGTATCGGGATTTGTATGAGGCACAAGTATAATCCACAAATCGCGATACAACTGCGCATACAAATGCTCATTCAACTGGTTGTGCCTCACACAAATGCTCATACATTTTGTATATGATGATTTTGCTTGTGGTTTGACTTGTCGCGATGCTTTTAGTTCTGAAGTGCAGTTTATCGTGTGATTGGTTCTCTAGTGCGGGCGGTTGAATTAAAGTAAAAATCATGTCATCGTGGTCAAAAGAAAAATCCTTACTTCTAATAAAAAATTAAGGAAAGTGATGACAGATCGAAAGCATATAAAGACTTTAATGAAAAAATGAAAAGTTAGAAGAAATTTCTCAAGAGTTAAAGTGTACAAAAAATGAAATTGATGACAAATGACATAATATAAAAAGCCAATTTGGCGGAGAGCTCGGAAAAATTAATCTTAGCAAAAAATTCGGCTCCGGAACTGATGAAGTATATGTATATGCAATTCTTGACCGACCATTCATTAAAGTATATCGACAGGTGCCCCTCTAATGTGAAGAGAAGTCAAAAATTTTACTGAATATATACAAGTCGAAAAACGTGGCGATATACCGATACAAGTGACGATACAAATCGCGATACTTGTACCTAAGTGTAAACGTACCTTAACATCAACCAACCTATTAAGAACATTATATGAAACTCAATCGCTCTTAACGAATTAGAAGTTTTTTCAATTTAGTTTGCCATCTATTAAGATATCTTCCATGTTTCGTTAACATACATAGGGACATGGAGCAAATTTCAAGTGTATTTCAACTGAGATTAGAATGACGAACTTTTCATAGGCTTAATCAGATAGCTGTATATAACCCTTGTGTATAGAACTATCTAATGATTGCGAAAATGCTTCCTTGTTATAATGTCAGATGGCGCAGTCGCTAAAACTTCTGCTTATAAGGAATTAAACTCATTCCGACTTTAATTTTCAAAAGAATCCTGCATATGGGCAAAAGAGACGGAGCATGCTAAACACTATCTTTACCTTATTGTTTCTGCACTGCAGCCAACATAAAAACATCAAACGGCATAAGAAAATGTTCAATACGCAATATTTTGTGTTGGTAGCTTCAACTCTGCCATAGGGCGAAAGAAAAAAATGTAAAACTTGTGCCATTCTATCCTATAGGAAAATGGCAATACGCTCAGTCCATTGTTATAAGTCACTTAATTTTTCTTCCATATGCTGAAAGAATCTAATTTTTACCTATTTGCAGGTTTTAGAAACGCTGCCAAGCCGCAACAACCGAACTTAGCCCCGTCCCGAACGGGGACAAGTTCAAAAGAATGCAAGAAAGTACAGAATATCCGAAAATGTTCGTCCTTTATGATTGTAATAAAAAAAAAAAAACGCTTCAATAAAATAACTGTATTTTCACAAAATGTCCACACATCCACACTTTAATTACAAACACTTTCGATTTGACGTTTATCTCCGAACCATAACCACAAATTTTCATGGAACAAGAAATTTCAAAACCGGTGCAAAACCGAACTTAGAACCACTGTGAAAAGAACATACATTCGGAGCCAGTTCTGTGTCAGTGTGGTTTGGGTGTAAGAACCGAACGAGGAGGGTTGCCATTTTTTTAAGATTGAAAAGTCGTACGAACACAACTTTTTGACCGTACAGACAGCATTTTGGTCGTATAATCCTAACAATAAATTTAACATGCATAATTACTTAGAGAAGAATTTATAAGTAACAGTTGATCATTTATGTTATTTTTCAATTAAAATAAATAAAGTAACAATACATCTTGTTCTTAACATATGTGCCCAAAAAATAAGGTGACATTTGAATTTAAACTGTGCGCGTCAGAGGAGTTGGCGAATTGGTTTCTTTTTTAGGTTGGTAGGACTGTCTTTGATATCCCTGCCAAATCACACGTCAAAATATTCGTTAGTGTTTGAGATACGCTTCGTTTTGTGAGCTGCTAAAAGTGAATTTCTCGTTATTTGCGATGTCGAAATTTGTTGAGCAAAGAATTTGCATTAAATTTTGTTTGCGGAATCAATTTTTTGCTGCGGATTCATTGAGGATGGTGCAGAAAGCCTTTGGTGATGAGGTTATGTCGCCCTGGGCGACCATCAACCTCAACCGACGAAGCTCACGTCCAAAAAATTAAAGATTTGGTGTTTGAAAACCGTCGATTAACGATTAGAGACCTTGCTGATGATATTGGCATATCGAAAGACTCAGTCAATACCATTTTGAAGGATGCTTTGGGCCTCAAACGCGTCAAATCTCGACTGGTACCGAAATCATTGATTTTTTTGGAAAAAAAGGCGTCGCGTTGAAGTGTGTGAAACAATGCTTTCTGACTACATTGACAAGACGAAATGCATGATCACTGGAGACGAGACTTGGATCTATGCTTATGACTCCAAAACGACCGATCAATCGAGTGGATATCGTACCAAGGGTGTGCTGAGACCAAAAAAACCGCGCCAAAGTCGCTCAAAAATCAAGGTGATGTTGACTGTTTTTTTCGATTATGGAAGTATTGTGCATTCTGAGTTCCTTCCCCCGGGTCAAACAGTCAACAAAGAATATTATCTGAACGTTATGCGTCGTTTACGTAACGCTATCCGCCAAAAGAGGCCGGATTTGTGGAAAGACAACTCTTGGTTTTTGCACCACTATAACGCGCCGTCTCACACTGCACTCGTTCTTCGTGCCCATTTCGCCAAAAACTCGACTCATATCATTCCACAACCACCGTATTCACCTGATTTGGCGCCGTGCGACTTCTGGCTGTTCAGCAAGCTCAAAAGACCGCTCCGAGGACACCGTTTTGAGACGATAGAGCAGATTCAAGCCGCCGTGAGGAAGGAGAGTTTCGAAGATTGGAAAATCCGTTGGCATAAGTTCATTGCATGGGATGGGATTACTTTGAAGGCGATGAAATTGATTTGGAAGAATAAATAAAGAATTTTCAATATAAATTCAATGTCACCTTATTTTTTGGACAAGAGTACTCGTATTTATGTATATTTTCACATTTTCATTAATAATAAAATAAAAAATAAATATAAAACAAAAAATTTATATACACAAATTTACACGATTTCTCCACATTCATTTTGGAATTGAGAGTAGAGAACAGCAAAATCGGTGGAATAGATTTAATATATAACCCAAAAAAAAGGAATAGGATATCTGATATATCAAATAAAAAATTCAAACTTTAAAGAAAGAGATTTTCTGATACATCCAATCTGTGCATCTGTGCAAAGAGAAAAATAAATCAAGTACTAGTCTATCATAATCTGCGATGAACAGATTGAAGAAGATATTCTCCTACTGAAAAATGCATTTCTTCCACAGCAAATATATCTAATTAAGGAAGCATTGAAACAAGCAGGTGATGGTCGAAGGGACTTAATAAACAAAATCGGAAATGACTTGTTCGAATATTATTTCTAAGTTTTTATCACAAAATATATTCAGTGCTATTTTTACATTCTTAAGGCCAAAACACAGTGAGAGCGACACAACAATATTAGCAACTTAGTTGGCGATAATGTCGCATTTACAGTGAACGCGACTCGACAAATGTTTTTGACAGCTATCTCTGTTTTATTTATTATAAAAGAAATGGCAAAAAGGAAAAAATTAAGGAAAATCGCTAGTATAGCTTATGCGGCTTACTTAAAATTGCAAAACATAAGGAAAAAACTAAAAAGAAGACTAAGAGATTTCTTACATGGGAAGACGTTTATTGCACAAAATAACTTTTTCCCTCATTTTATCTATTAATTCCTCCTCAAAACCCATAATTTGTCAAACTAATAAATTAAATTAATTTTATACAAGTTTTTAATAACTAGTTTATTTACTATTATCTTTTAATTTACTATTTTTTCATAAAAATATCCAAATCCACATAACATGAATGTCAATTATTCACTATCCACACAGAAATGTCAATTATGTTGGCGACTAATTTAGAGATTTTCCCAAACTTTTTGTTGGCTACTTATCGCGTCGCCCTCATTGTGCTAAGTAGATGGGACTTCCATATATTCGAATCTTTGACAGCAACCAATTTACGGCGACTTTGTTGTGTCGTCCTCACTGTGTTTTGGCCTTTAGGTCTGATTTTTAAATTTAAAACTAAAGTTTTTTGACTGAATATGGTTTACTTATAAGTTTATTAGTTTTATTAAATAAGAACAGTAAGGATGAGCAGAAACTTTGCAACTTTCAGATTTCAAATACAATTTTCTTCATAAACTGATAAATTTTGAAGATATGGCCTACATATGAAGTCAAAGTTTTTGACATTCTTAAAGAATCGGCAGCAAACATACATGAATGCAAACGTATAATTATCACTTTATTAAAGTACATATGAGCTATAGTTACATGGATTTTTTTTTTATTTAATAGAGTGCAATAAAAGTACGTTGGCCTTCCTTGCTTTAATTAAATTTTTACCAACGACAGCTACTGGAAAGAAAAGTGAGCCGCGAATTTCATCCAAGAAAACTAAAAAAAAAAATCTTTATTTTATTTTATTAATTTATTTAGTTGACCTCTTTTAAGATATTCTTGAAATTGTACTTATTAAATTGACAACATACTTTTAATTATAAACTATATAATGGCGGTTTGATTAGCTTTTTTTCGAGATAAATATGAAATTGATTTGTTTTATTTGTAAGAAAACTTTGAAAGTATTTTGTTTATTTTCTCTCATTTAAAGAGTCTACAGACCCATTTTAAATGCAACGGCCATATAATTTTAAATTGTATTATTTCTGCTACATGTACAAAATGCTTAAAGCAAGGTTATTCTAATAGAAGTCATTCTTCCTAAGTTGATAACAATTCATTCAATGATAAAATGAAAATTAATGTCGTTGTCCATAGAAACCAGAATAACGGTGATTATTTAATCGAAGAAAATGAGGTACTCGCCAAAGCTCAATTACATTCGGATAAAAAGAAGCCGACTGTATTTAGACTTTTTTTGAGCAAATTAATTTGGAGGGAATACCCAATTACTGATATTCTTTTTAATTTCAAAAATTCCTTCTCTGAAACTCTCAAACCTTTTCAATCAAAATATAGACGATAAAAGCGATATGCAGCTCAAATTACTTTTGCTGAAAAATACATAAAAGAAAAGGCTTCATTTGTTTATATGCAAGTTCAATCATATTTTCAGAATATTTCTAGTATAAAAACTTCGAAATCATTTTTTTGAAAACCCAACATTTCAAAGGAATTTTTCAGGAGCGAAATATCAATGTAGCGCAGAAAGTATAGAGAATTTTTGTTGTAGCGAGATCTTCAAAATAGTAATTTTTCAACTAAACGAAAATGTTTGGCTTATGCAATTGTTTTTTATGACTTTGAGTGTGTGAATCTATTAGGAAGTAAAATATCTACTCACAAAATATGGCTAATTTACTTTAGCATTCGAAATTTATTACTAAAATACCTAACCGTATTAAATAATATTCACTTAGCGTTACTACTTTATGCCGAAGATGCGAAATCAGACGGAATGTACAATAAAATATTAGAGCCTATAGTCAAGGATATTGCCACCTTAGAAACTATTTATCCCTATAGTAGTAGGTGAAATGACATTGAAAGGATCATTAATTTCAGTAGCACGTAATAATTTGGGAGGAAATAGTCTTCTAGGCTTTCATCAGAGTTTTCGATCCAATAAATTCTGTCGTTTCTGCGTTGTGTCCAACGAAAAAACACAGCATCTTGCGAAATAAAATTCTAGAGTACTAAGAAGCTACTCGAAATACGTGGAGTCCTGGTAACTTAATTACTTCTTGCTTAAATCACTTTTAAATTGAATATATATATTTATAATAGCAAAAAGGGACTAGTTTTATCACACTTGTCTTTTCACAATCACTCAAATTAAGTTGGATATATGAAATGAATCTGGTGCGAAAATGATTTCTCTCTCGTCAACTGAAATACACTTCGCGATTATTTTAAACATAGAAAGCAACTTAGCAGTTAGCAAACACAAAAGGATAGTGGCGCTCCCACGCTTTCAATACGAGAACGAGAAAACATCAGAAAAGGAATGAACTGATGACTTGGCTGTAACACTGTGACAAGTCGAAATTGTTCTTCTTCTTCGCGTCGCTTATGCTGAGTATGCTGATTTCTGGCTCTTTGTTTGCGCAAGTACATCCTACGGCTACGTTACGGTTAAATGCATGACTTGACTGTGCTATGGCCCCGTTCAGATTTTTTGCATTGGTTCAATTCGTAAATAACCGTACATGTTACACTAAAAGTGAAATAACCAGAGGTGGGCAAGTACCAAAGAAAAAGTACTTAAGTACAAGTACAAGTACCGAAAGCCTGAGTACTTCAGCGTAAGTACAAGTACCGCATGTATGAAAAGTACTTGTAACTAAGTACTAAGTACATAAAAAGTACTGAGTACTTTTTGAAGTACTTTTTAAAGTACTTTTTTAGAGTCTTTGTACGTTTGCAGTAATATAATGAAGTTTATCGAGTTCAGTAAACAGATATTAATAAACAAATAGCTTTTGAAAACTATAATATGTATAGTAACCATTGGCTACTATTTATAGTTTTTTATAGTTTTCGACGATGCAAGTAGAGTAAAACTTTCACCTCTCACGGCTACACTTATAAAAACTATTAGAGGTTCGCCCAAGCACCCATTATCACATCCAATAATGCATAATAATTGTAAGGAAAAAATTTGTAAGAAAAAATTGAGGCCTTCCCTACATTAGGTCGAGGCGTCGTTGATTTTATATTGGAGCGAGGCGTTGCTTGCTTACCCTTGGTTATGTCCACTGACGTATATAATATGGACTGCTTACTTTTCTATTTCACGTGGACACAATAGCTTGTGTCAAAAATTGTTCTTCCGTCGGTGCCAACATTGAAAAAATCATTGGCGGGAAATTGAAAAAGTGAGCACGCAGCTCGGAAAGTGATTTTAATAAAACATTTAGAATTTCTTCTGTATATCTAATGTGTCTTTGGTAAAACAGCTTTTATCAGTAATAACCCTAAATGATTAATTTAAAATCATGTATTTCGACGAATCCACTAATTTATTTTTTGTTTTCAGTTCTCTCTCAGTTGGTACTTGGTGCTTAGACCGAAAGAGTCAGAAGTATAAAAGTGAGCCCACTTTCTGCAGTGTATTGCTATGAACGTAGTCAGTCTCAGTCCATATTATACATGTCAGTGGTTATGTCATCAAGTCGAGGCATCGTCGATTCTATATTCGAGCGAGACGTTACTGGATTTTGTTCTACTTGCGCAGTCTTGTTTGTATATTATTAGTTTGTCTAAGGTTCTACCTTAACGCGTGAGTGCGGCACAAGCTTTGACAGCTCTTTGCGTGCTTTAAAACTCAATATAAAATGGAGTTACGCAAGAGATTGTGTTTGATTTTCTACGAAGAGTAAGATATTTGTTGGTATTTAATAGACTCAGAAATACCTAAGTAAAAATCTTGCTACTTAAGTATAAAACTAAGTCTTAAGTACAAGTAAATAGAAGCAAGTACTTATCTTCAAGTACTAAGTAGGGGCATTTCAAAAGTATTGAGTAATAAGTCTTAAGTAACGAAAATGTACTTTAAGTAGTACTTAAGTCTTTTTTTACTTAAGTATTGCCCAGCTCTGGAAATAACCATACATTTTGCGTACGGTCAGAGGTCTTGGTCGTACACCGTATAAGGGCCAGAAAAACCGTACAAATACAACCAAAACCGTACGGTTGGCAGCGGTGCGAACGAGTTACGCTTCATTTCAGGTGAAAAGAATTCACCATAAATAAGCGGCGATATTTTGAAAAATATTAAAAATTGAACCTTATGTTTCTAATCTCATGAAAGCTGTTTCGAACTATAAACTGAAGTGAATATCCGTGAAGTTAGTATCCTTTATTTAATTACAACAATAAAATAATTTTGATTCACTTTCCCCTTAGTGGGAAATCAATGAATAGTAGACCTAATAAAACAAATTTTCATTTAAGTTTATCTTCCTTTTTCCAATTCTACCGGACCCCTTCTCTTGGTATTTGCATTTGTAATAATATCATCAACCGCAACCCTGACAAATACATACATTACCTACAGGTTTGTAGCACAAACGGCATCTCCATTGTTATATAGAATTCTGCAACATCCACAATAAAATTGTCCCAATATCTGCAAATACTCCGCATACCCTTCTTCAAGTTTTCTAGGTGTTGTCAATAATTTAGCGACCATGTTGAAAACATCCCACAATTCCACAATAATTTTAAATTTTCACTATTCACCGTTTGTAGTGTCTTCGTAGTTGTTCCATTAATTTCACTTTTCCTTTCGAATAGTAATGGGAAGCTTCGGTCTATTTTCTATGGCTATGTTTTTACTTTAGGGCAGTATGCACGGGGTCGATGCATCGTTGAAATTTTGTTAACTAAAATTTATTGCCAGAGCTTACTAGAAAACTGGACAGGACACGAGAGGCCCAAATAGCATATTTCAACGCCCAAAAGTTCTTATTTATTGTGTGTATAGAAGTTATTTTGTTGGAAATTATTTTCTCTGTCGCATTTCGAACGCCAAGGGAAGAGAACGATATTCAGTTCCGGGCCAACAAAAATTTCTATTTATCTGTTGTTATCGCATTGCACTTGAATGCAGACCTATTGTAGAATTGGAAGTCGAAATTTAGGTTAAAGTGCCTTAAACACATGCATGCACCAAAAAAAGAAAACCTTGACAGAAAAAAAAAAAACGCTTTTAAGCCAGTCGAATCCGATAAAATTGGCATATAATATGCGAATACATAAATATATGTATGCATATGTATAATCCTGTTACCTATATACTCGTACACAATGCCGTAATGATAAATTTTTTATTATATTGCATTTAGTCAAACATTGAATATTGTCGATCCTGCAGAAACTAAGGGAAATAGGGAAATAAAGGGGAAAAATATTAGAAGGAAATAAAACTGTTCCGGAAATGAAGTGAACTGGGTCCCATTTTCATGGGTCAGCATCTGTGCTGATATGTTTGCTCATAATCCCAACAAATTGCTATTCCTGTAACATTTTATGCACTCAATTATAAATTTGTCTGTAAATTGCTTGGTAAATAAATTATTTGGAAAAAGTTGGAGCTCATTTTGTAATAAATGTAGAGGCAGCAGGTGATATGTAAATAAAAATTTATTTTGCATCGTCAGAATTTTATGTGTAGATTTAGTTCGACATTGGAGATCTAAGTGAAGTAGGCTAGTGATATCCACTCTTTTTTTAAGCTAACTTACCCGGGGGTTACACCTCCAAATACAGCTTGAATGCAAGCTGCACTGCCATACTTCTTGCACGTGTAACCTCTATTGCCATGCTGGCAGTACAGCTTTCAGCGAACTTGTATGATGAGAAACCATGGCAGCTGAGGTGATATGTAGTAATTTGACATTATGCAGTTTTCAAGATGGTGGAAAAGAAATGTTTGAGAGAATTTGATAAATTTATTCTGGAAAAATGAGATTTTCTGTGATCATTTGCATTACATCATTTACCGACACCTTCCTATTAACTTTTTTTTTTTGGTTTTTATCATTCTGCTACTCCCTTTATTGCTATAATTTTCCAATATACGCATGACTTTACGCCTCAATTCCATTTTGTAAATGAACTTCCATGCAAGATGATAAGACATCAACCGAAGTGCCTTAGCTGTCAAGTTAAAAATCGCATTGGAAGGGAGGCTTGCATGCCAGCTGTACTATCTCGTGTAATCCCCGGGTTAACCTAGTTTTATAAACATCAAAACGACAGAAATGCGGATATAAGGTATCTTCACAATGGAAGATGAAGCTCTTTCAGGGGCTGCAAAGTGGGGTATTTGATGCAAAAGTGTGACCAAAAATGATCAGAAAATCAGAATCAGAATCAGAAAAGCCCACGAACGGAATCTCTCTAACTCGATTTTCTTCATATTCCAGAATCAACCCTCATAGCTTTCTCCAACCAGTCGCCATGACACTTCGCTCTTGCCTTTCAGATTCAGGCCATTGTTATGTTGCGACATTGTATTTAATTTTATTCTTAGGCATGTAATCACTTGTTTTTTAGCTTAGGCGCTTACATAACATACCTAATAACTCTCAGTTTGTTCTGAAATGCGATACACTGCAACTTTTAATTGGGCTATCGTTGCCATACTTAAGTATGACCTATATGCAATGTACTTATTTTGCACGTTCTTTACTTACTTATTACGCAAAAGCAATGACTCGATGAGGAAACGCTGATCAGTTGGTTGCTTCGTTATCGATCAGGATCATGATTTATATTAACAACATTCTGAACATAGAATTTTTATAAGCTATAGAGAGAGAAGTGTGTGCCAAAATACTAAATTGTGTGAAAATTGATCTCAAAAACACAAATTCTCAATTCTAGCATTTCACTCCATGATCATATTGATGCAGTTACAAATAAAGCTAAATCGTCTTTGGATTCATTGGTCGGTTCGAAAGTGTTACCCATACAGAAGCTTTTATATCGTACATTTGTTCGACCTATTCTAGAGTACGGTAGTCCTGTCTGCTAGCATAGATTTGTACGATTTTTCCTACGTGGTCTATCCTGGACTGATCCTCTCCGACTGCCTATGTATATTGATCGACTTAAGTCGATTTCCCTGGAGTCTCTCGCAGTCCGACGCAACAATTCCACAATTCCAGTATTGTTTTTGATTTTGACTGTTTCCAAGGCTCTATTAATTCCCCTCAATTATTGAAGGGGGGGGGGGGGGGCTTTGAACATATCGGTCTCTACTCACCTCTTGAGAAACCATGAATATTTCCATATACATTACCACCGTACAAAATATGGTATGCTTGAGCATATTACATCAATGTCTCGTTTTTTTAACAGTCACATTAATTGCATTAACGTCCACTTATCTAATTCTCACTTGAAGATTCATTCAGCTCCGTTAAGGGGTCACTATCCTTAATTATTGTAATCTTATTACGTAATTCTTTTTTGTAGTAATGAGTACTTGATGAATCTTAATAAAACAAAATTTTGTATTCTATTTCTAGGCTGTGTGATATGCATATCATTAGAAAATGTAGAATGTGTCCTATCAAATCAAGAGAGCTACACTGACTTAGCTAATGTATTTCTGGAGTAATGAACCCATAAAGAAAAATCTTTTGTTCTTAGAGGTTATGTCAACAAAACCCTTATATACATATTTCCGTAGGGTGGGTATACAAATTTTCGGTTGAATTGATGTATGCTTACAACCCTTTGAAAAATTACTCCATATTAGCGGGACATCCTATATACTATAACCCCCCTTAAACTGCCCAACTCTATTATAAATATAATACGTCGCCGGAATGTTTTCAGAAGGGCATGGCAACGATCCGGCTTACAACATCTCAAAACCATATTAATGCAACTTAATTATCGACTTAGGGACGCAATTTTTAAATTAAGAAATACTAGATGGAATAATTTACTCTCGGGGCTACAGAAGGCATCTAAGTTCATTTTGGAATATAACCAAAATAATTACGTATAATTCCTGCAATATCACATCAAAACAGACTACTCTTGACCAACAAAAAAAAGGCTGTCTGCTTCGCCAGTAAGTTCTATGTAAATAGTATAACATCTCAGCATCTTAGTGATTCGGATACCATATTAGTAGTAATTAATGCAGAGTCCTTTCTCCAAACTCTTACCAACGCTAATGCTCCATAATTAGTGTTAGCGAAATAAAAAGCCATATCAAACGATTGCGAACCAGAAAATCACCTGGCATTAACAAGGTACCCAATTATTACCTAAAAGCTTTACCTAGGACCAGCTCAATTTATTTAAAGCACATAATAAATTCATGCCATAAACTGTGTTACTTCTCCCATTAAATGGAAGAAAAATAAAGTTACACCAATTTTAAAACCCGGCAAATCCTCCGACAATGCTACAAACTACAGGCCGATCAACCTTTTTAGCGGCCTTGGAAAAATATTGGAAAAAACAATTAAAACAAAAATAGAGGACTTCGTGACTGATAATAATATTCTACCAAATGAATAGTTTGGGTTTCGTAGTGAGCATTATATGAACCAAGCTATTGCCAGACTAACGCAATTTATCAAGAATAAGCTTAACGAAAAACAATCTATTGGATTTGTTCTCTTATAGATATTCAATCTGCTTTTGATACAGTTTGGCATGAGGGTCTTATTTATAAGTTTATTCGTGCTAAGTTTCCATACTACATCATTAAAATGGTTCAAAGCTTTTTAAATGATAGACTCTCAATTGTTCACTTTGGACAGAAAATATCCGCACCTTATCCAACCATAGCTGGCGTTCCTCAAGGCTCGGTATTGGGTCCCCTACTTTATATTATATTTACTGCCAATCTCCCAATATCACCTAACTGTTCAATATCAAAATTTTCGGACGACACAGCTAACTTTTCATCATCAGAAGACACGCCAAATATAATTCGTAGCCTCCAAAATGGTCTAACTACAATAGCTGAATATTTCGATAAGTGGAAGGTTAAACAATTTTTTTTTTACTAGGAAACATAAGCAATGCCATCTACCATACACGACCCTGGCCCTGAATGGAGTAAGTTTTCCTTGGACTGACAGTACTAAATAGCTAGGCAAAAGTCCCGACAAAACCTTGACCTATAAGAATTATACCTCTAAGGCGGTACATATGTAAAATCAACATATTAACGAAAATCTTATACCTTTTCATAAACAAAAGTTCATCCTTAAGCATCGAAAATAAGCTCATCCATTTTAAAACAATTTTTCAATTTATTCGTACCTACGGTGCTAAGATGATATCAAACTTGCGACGGCACTGTTCTACCAGACAGATACACACTACCGCGGGTGTTCAACTAATCCAAGAAAGATTAAGCGCAATTGTATCCAAGATTTATTAATAAATGTCAGCTATCACTCAATCATTTTATTCGGTGACTACAGTCTAGTTAGGGCACTGGCCAAAATCGCCCAAAAAACAGAAGTGAAAAATCACCCAAAAAGTTTGGGCGAGAATTCATTTTGAAGCAGAACCCATAACTGAAAGTGAAATAACATCCAAATGTAAATGAAATGAAACCCAATATGAAATGAAAAATAATCCAAAAATTATGGTCCAAATTACATTTTGAAATAAGGCCCAAAAAGGAAAAATGAAAGAAAACCCAAACATTTTCCAGAATGTTTTTATTCTTATTAAAGAATTGACTGCCTAAATTATAGCTATTCCATTTTGGCTTCAGCAGAGTCGGTAAAGAAAAAAGTAAAATTGAATTGAATTGTTTCTGACACAATTTGCCGACAAATAACAATAATCTATAACTCCTCTAACTAAAACTTGTGGTTGCTGCAGTTTGAGGTTACATTCAGCACAAATTTTTAAATGCTTACAAGAAAGCATAACTGTATGTTGGCCCTTAGATCCTGGCAAATTATACATAAATAATCATTTTGCAAAAAATGAAGTTCTGAAGATTCAATTGTTTCAATTTCTTCATTGGCGTCCTCCTCTTCGTTTTCTATAGCCGGATATTCCTCAAATAAATCTTCGTGAGGTTTCATTTCTGTGCAAATATAGTTTTTAGAAAAAAGTCATTCTTTCTACAAATTCTATAGCCGTAATGTTTCCTTTTTCAAGAAATTCACTGGCTTCTAATATCCTTTTATCTTTTTCAACTGATTCTTTTTTTCTAGACTTTCTTGAAGAACCATATGAACCACCTTTTTGGATTAATAATTTGAAATATCGGCTTTTGAGAAAATTCCTCGTCTTGAATAACTTTTACAAACGTAAAGAAATTTCGTTTCTTGGTAATCATTCGACCTAATACACCATTATATGCCTCCAGGGCAGAAGTTGTCCTAGTTGCTCTTTTAAAAACGGAAAAATTTTCGGGGCCAATCTATAAGTAACGAAAAAAAAAATTAATATAGAGAAAAAATATTGTAAGAAAAATATACTCTTGCTTATTTTTTGGCTCCTTCTTCATTTCAAAGTGATTTGCCATTTTTTCTTAATGCATTTTAACCCAAGTATTTAAAATGATATATCGCCGAAAAAAATGAAAAATCGCCCAAAATTTTGGGTGATATTTCATTATAAGTTTCACCCATTTTTGTATGAAAGATTTTGGGCGATTTTCACTTCTGATTTTTGGGCGATTTTTCTTTGGGCGATTTTGCCCAGTATATTAAGATAGGATAAGTAGGATTAAGTTAGTTTATATTGGGCTTTCTTAATGAGGTTTTTTTGAAATTTTTTACATCGACATGGTACTATTATTATCTTATTATATGAACTCACTTTATAGTCCATCTAAATTTTCAATTTGCAAAGAACTATATCTAGTCTGAGCTCTTTAATTATTTCCCATTCTATGTGTATGTATACCCTGAAATATTATCATTTGTTTAAATAAATAATAATAATATATATTTGGGTATTGGTTGAGAATGTGATTTAACAGAACCTAAAGTTTTGGGAGTAATAACATTAAAATATTTAGGAGGAATATCATAATTTTTCATATTCGGGTAAATTCTATCTGCACAATTTCGATAGCGGAGGCAATATTTATAGAGTATCGGAAAATTTGATCCTTTTTTTCGTAACAGAGGGACGAAAATTCCAAGCACGGAGGACAAGGTGATCTATTTTGGTAAACTGCCGGTAAATAGGACAAGCTATGAAACTATAAAAGTCGAAAGGAAACTGTTGAGATGGTATTCGAACCCACGGCCCCTGTGATGATATTCAGCGTGGTTACCAACTGAGGCCACTAATGGTATTGAACCAATTATAAATTTAGTTTCTACTTTTTTTTCAATTCATGACTTATACCTAAGTACATACATATATTTTGCTATTATATAATAATAATAAAATTGAAATATTTGACATTTTAATATTTTGCTATCGCAGTGATGAGTAAACTCGCAAAATCTCTGTTAATGACTCAAAACTGGAAGAAAAAAAAAAAGCATTTGCTTTTGTGGTTTTAATCTAACAAGATCTTGAAATACTTTTTATACATTTTCGAAGAATTTCGAAATGCTTAAAATAGCATAAAATCTGCAGCTTATCTTGTCACCAAAATGCTGCACCTACGGAAAATTTAATGTAATCCCAGCTAATACTACAGACTGGTGTGCTGGAAATTCTCAAGGAAAGATGGAAAGATGGTCTTATGTGATAAAATGGAATGATTTATTGCCAAGGACATGAGTATAAAGCTACAAACGGTCGTCGCATCATGCAATGCTAAATGATATTATTCACAAGGGCTTGTTCATATTTGCATTAGAACTTGACTTTTCTTTAAACGAAAACAAAACTCAAAATGGTTTAGAATGAAAATTCGAATACATACACACACTGGAATTGTACACTTGTGTTCATAAATTTTGCAGTAGCAAAACGAAGTAGGGCTTGTATTAAAAGAGAAAGAGTCCACTTCCACTCGTCTTTCTGTTCCTTCTTGTTCTATGTACTTCTTCTGCAAGAAATGAAATAAATTCTTAAAATTTATAGGTACCTCGTGCGAAGTAAGGGGCCGAAAATTAAGATTAATGTCTACAGATTTTATTCTTTACTTTCGGAGGTTCGTTTCTGATGGACGACGTCGTCGTCGTTGGTGTCGGGAAAAATATTGTTTTTAGACAATCTTCTACTCGACATATTAATAAAAATGTAAATATTTTTTGTAATGTTGCATACGTAGGTACATTATATAATATTAGTGCCTCCATGGACCAAGAACTCGTCGGAAAATATAAAATACATATGCTTGTTGTCAGTTTTATTATGGGGATTTAAGGATATATGTACAATTTAAGCATAGCATTCCTTAATCCAAGCAAATCTTAATGGTGTGTTGCATACATATATTTGCCGAGAAAAACATGACTTAAAACAAATCGAATATGAAAGCAGGGCCATAGCTAGGGGAGGACATAGAGAGGGCATGCCCTACCTTGAAGATTTTCAACTTATCGCGTATTCTGCGGCGACGTCATAAAAGTAATCGCAGCGAGTCTGTATGGTCGGCAACACCAGTCAGCCACTACACGGCCATGTTTGCGTTGCTTACCTCCCACCACTTCCTGCCATGTATGAAGCTAAGACGATTGGTCGACTACTTGACCAGCGTTGGTGAGGACATTTGAGGCGTATATGAAAATTATTATTCTTTAATTTTGAAGACTCCAGATAAAATGAAAAATGGAAAATTCAATGGTGATGATATTGCAAAAAGTATTAACATCAAAAGCGTTATGTTAAACATGGAAATTCGACTGGCAAAGATAGTAGGAAAAACAAATATTATGTGTTCTGCAACCGGGTGATGCGGCTTTACAGGCTTTACAGGGACGATGCATGGGTTTGAAGGATGCCATATCAATAATAAAATCTACCCAGCAAGAGATTGAGAACAGAAGAGATGTATGAGACAATTTTGGAAGAAGCTGAGAATACCATAGTGTAGAAAAGAATCTCAAAATAGTTTCCAGAAGAGAAGAGACAAGTAAAGGCAAGACATCTAGAGGATTAGTGCTGTTCATCACCTTCTTTTCACAACACTGCAGGCATAGTTTAAACTCCGTCATTTAAAGCGGAATATTATGAAACTGTTGACATAATAACAGCTGAGATATAAAGAAGATTTGCAGACAATGAGGATCTACTAGATTCAATTTTGTGTCTAGATGAGTTGGACAAATTTTAAATCTGCTCAACATTTAAATATATAATTATTGTGAGGAAATTAATGACAAAAAAAAAATCAAATCCGTATCTGCAATTATTTTTCAGATATTAAAATTCCTTCGAAAAAAGAGGCTACTATTGCGAAAAGGTACTAGAATAAGTTGAATGGCGAGGAAATCAAGCTCCATACTGATAAAGGGCATCCTTCAGAAATACGTATGAACTATTTGCATCAGTCGCAACAGCCGAATATAGTACTGTTTCGTGCGAATCTACCTTTTTGACACTTATTGCTATCAATAAGCCTGAGAAAATGTCAATAGCTCACGAGATGATGGCAGGCTTGGTATTTCTTGCATTTGAATGGAAAAGAGCACACAAACAAGATATTGACGAAGTGCTATGACAATTCCACAATATGGTAAATCGAAGACTGCAATTATATTGAATATTATTACCATGTTGTGTTTCTTGTTTGATTCATGTATTTCATTTTATTGTAGATACCTGTTTTAGTTCAAGTATTAAAAAAAAATTTATAGAATGAGGGTTCTAAAAGCTTAGTTTTTCTAAAAAGATGTCCCTTCACCTGAACAGATATACCCCAAATGCACCGAAAATTTGCACTCTACTTCAAATTTTTGATGCCCTACCTTTAATTTAGTTCTAGCTACTGGCTGGTATGAAACTAGCTTGGATATAATTCTCTATTGACGGAAGTATGGGAGCCAAAACTATTCGTCCTATTTATTTATCCAGGACATCACTGAAGATTGAACGTAATCAAATATGGCCTATTCTATACTAATATGAAAGTATTGCAAGTTAATATTCGTTTTTTTCTTAATTTAATTTTTCGAAAATATTACATCTTCTGAGTAAAATTCTGTTTGGTTTATAGATAATTTAGTAAAATTGTTCATTTGGCAGCAGTTGAGGTAGAGCGGCGCATGGACATTGATTTTGAGTGACTGAAAGTAGTAGAAAACCCGTAGCATGATTTTTGGACATAAGGAGCAAATAGCTGGTATTCTTGGCAGAAGGCTAAAGCAGAGAATAAATTAAACACAAGCTTGCACTACCGATTGAAGTACATACAACAAAGCGTATTGCCCATTCATAAAGAACTTCCTAACGAAGAAGTTCTAACAACTTCAAACGCGTGTTTCTCAATTTTTTATTTTCTGTTGGTTTTTCCTTCATAACTTTGTAATGGAGGCTCAGATCAAATTGAAAAAATATTTTAAAATTATAAAAGATTCGTCATTTCCCGCGAAATCTCTCCAACAAGTTCTACAAAATTCACGTTTTTCAAAAAAAAAAATTGTGTATTATATTTACTGCTGAAGGCAAAGCCGCAAAAAAATTATTTATTTTATTTATGCCCGTTTTAAATTAAGGCTAAATCAAAAAAATTCCGTGCGAAATTGATAAATATATTTAGTCTATTGACATACACGTATATATTTGTATAAATTTCTTTTAAGTGTTTATGATACTAATTAACATTAGTTAAAAGGGCGCAACTTGATTTGTTTCTTTATATGTTTGTAAATCAATTTATTTGTAAAGTAAATGTTTATACATATTTCTTTTTCACTTGATCTACGATTGCCTAGTCCCCTTAAGGATACGATAATAGTGTGATGCAAGCTACACTAAATTAAATTTTGGACTAAAACCACAGAATAAATTAAAACAAATCATTTTCTCTGACACAAAAACTGAAATAAGAAAGCCTAACCTGGGAGCAATATACAAAGTGCAATTCAAAACCGAAAATTCAGACAAGGTCTACATCGGGTAAACGAGGAGGGATATAAAAACGCGAGCATACCAATGATTACAAAAGGGCAATGAAAGTTACACAAAATGACACAGCAACGGAGAGAAAAGAACGTAATTACAGCACTGTTGCCTTAGCCCATGCAATTCAAATGGGCCATAATTTTGACTATGAGGACCCGAAGATACTTCACACAGAGCTTAATTGGAGGACAAGAAAAAATATAAAAGCACTCTATATACACCTTAATAAACCAAGGCCAATCAATTTCAAAATAGACACTCGATACATCAACACACAATACAAACATACACTGGAAACATTAAAAATATATAATCGCAGCTGATGATCTCCCACTAATTATGTTTTTGGTTAATTAGCAGTATTACGTGTAGGATTAAGATGTCCCCGGCGATGATCTCATAAGTTAAATCTAGTTAAACTGAATTATATTTTATGTTATTTATTTATTTATTCAGTTAGTCTCATAGTAAATGTGGTGTAGTTTAATTATCGGTGAATTTATAACTTTTAAAGCTTTCGCGGTTGCTTACTGACATTTTTAAAACGTTTTCCGGATTAGCCGCAGTATAAATAAATTATTTAATGAGTGCTGAAACAAGTACTCACCCCGAATGTTTCGCTTCAAGGGAAATTAGAATACGTCAAAAGGGCCAGCTGGACGCTCTTCCTGTCTAAACCGCCGTCCGGTTTGTACGCTATACAAGACCATTCATTTATACTCATATGTAATAAAGTAAGTAATCAATCATCATAGCGTGTTATTTCTTCAATTTATAACAGTGAATTAAGCATCTTTAAGTTATTCTCAAATATTTCATAAATACCGTTATTTATTTCAAAAACTTTCTTCCATGTAACCCAAATTTATTGCTTCTTATTCATGTCCCTACTACCCTCTATCGCTGGGGAAAAAAACGCATGCCAATACATGAATCGGTTTTAGCACTGGAGGTTTATTGGCAGATTCAAGCCAGATCATAAAATTGCATTAAACCAATAATCACAGGTAGGTACGTAGGGTCTTTTATGACTGGACCCACAATTGCTTTGGTTATAATTTTCTGAATTGGTACTCTTAGTACCATTTACCTCTCCTTTTTAAAACATGATTTAGAAGACATGTTGGATGAGTATATTCCGCTTTCCCTTAGGAGCTAGATGTACTTTATGCACGATGGCGCTCCGCCGCATTACTCTGTTAAATACTAAATAAGAGTACCACTACCTTACCACTACCGTAGCGTCAAGTTGCGTCAAGTCCAGCCAAAATAAAGCTGATGCGTCATGTTTTCTACAGAATGAAAAAAAGCGCTTCTGAAGACACTGATTGAAGTTCGTTTTCACCTAAGTCGAATTTCGTTGGGAAATTTTCATACAAAATTCAGCTTCTGGATTTTGCAACTTGGTTCTTTTCTGGTGTTCTGTTCGATTTTTCTGATTATGGAAGCTTCATAGGTATTCTCTTAATTTAATTCGATTGACCGTTGTATATGACGTTCCAGACTTATCAGTCATATCTCCCAACGACAATGTCAACCATTTGAAGTTGTCTACAACTTCTTTGGCCAATTTTTGGTCTATCGAACCTGATTTGCTTCCTAAACCGGACTTTCTCTGGACACTACAAGAGTCTAGAAATTTACTGAGAACATTTTGAAAGGTCATCTTCGAAGTTTTCAATTTTCTAGTTAAGCCTATTTGAAACATATTCGGATTTTCCATATGGGTGGAAGCAACTACTTTGAAGCATTCTTCTTGGCTGACTTCCATTTCTACTGCATAAGGATTTTGCATTTAATGGCTTGCAATTATAAGTGCACACCTTTTTATAGATGCAGTCTTACCAGCGATCCCTAATGTTGTTTACCTGATGATGAGTAACAGAAGGGGGGATAGATGTTCGGTTTTTTTTATTATGAAACAGTCCTTTTTTCAAAATAAATGTATCAATTAAAATCATCCAAGCTGGATTTAAAGATATAAAATCTCTTTTTGGTTTATCTTTCAGATACAAATAGAAATTATTATCAAACAGTTTTAATGCTCATTTCGTATTATATTTTGTTTCTGTTATATTTTATTTTATTTTATTTTTTGTTAACTTTACTTAATGAAGCAATATTTATTGAAGTAGTCCCGTTTGGAAGTCTCCGGTACAAATAAAAAGTAAAAAATGATTTTTTTATTTATTTTATCACACAATTATTTTCTTTTAGGGCGGCGAAATTTCAATGAAGAATTTTGGTTGCATTCTCCTATTTTAATTGATTTATGTTTCGAGTCACTCAACTCTAAAAACTAGAAAATATTCAGTGCTAAATAAAGATGTTAAAGTAATAAAATATTTCTTTTAACTTTATTAGTAAATTGTTTTGCCCCATTTCATACCAGCAATATATTGTTTGGATATCTTACTTTGGCCCCATTAACAACATAGGTTCAAGTTAATGAAATTTTCTTCTGTTGAAACAAAAATAATTCAAGAAATAAGTAGCCGGAAAACAACTGAGGTTGTACGCAATTTAAAAAAAAAATGTATCGAACAGTTTTTTTTTATAATAGAGGTGTCAAAGCTATATTTTTGCATATGGTGCAAAACAGTATTCAGGCGATGTTTTATCGTGTATCAATTTCCATGCCATACCATACCTTGATCTGTTCTTCATACCATACCTTGATCTGTTCATTGCTCATCTAGAGAACCGTTTCTTGCCACATTTTGTCAAACAAATTACACAAACTCTTTACCCGGAATAGGAAGAAAAAATGCATAAGTCCGTCATGAAATATTTAGGAATCAAGAATTCGACGCAATCCCTCATGATTTTTTTTTTTCTGTAACTTGGCGTAAAATTTGAATTTGTATTAAATATATTCTTCGTATAAATTTGTCATTAAGCGGTACAATGATATTAATTAAAGTATTTAACTATCTACAAAACAAACAAAAGAATTTTGTTTGTAGTTTTCTATCACCATAACCCGCACTTCAAAATCCAGCGCACTGGCCTGTGTGCGGCTATTTCCCTTACATGGATAGCAAAGATTAAATTAGGGAGCGTAAAGGGTTACAAAAGGTATAGTAATAATATTCCTGCTATGAATCTCGACGTTACACGCATTTGAAATAAACGATAGAGTAAAATATATATACATTGTATACTATGTAGACAAAAAAGCTAATTTGGAAACTATTCATGAAAGATATACCGAACAAAACCCTTAAGACCTTTACTATGTGTCGGAAAATAATAAGGAAAAAGTGGAGTCTTAAACTTGATCATTTCTATGATCATTTAATGTAATTTGCAAATCATCGTAAAAAATTGGATATGGTGCAGAAAATGTGTCACTTCAGCGCGAATAGGTTTTCTAGTATTAATCTGATTGAGGTTATCATCGACATACATCCCGCATAAATAAACATTAAGAGAAAATCACATTAATATCTGCTTTGAGTTCATCTTTAAATTCGCGCATTCGATCGTATCTGACCTCAAATATGATAGTGATTATCTTCTTGAGGATGTGCTACATATAGGAATCAACTTTAAAGTGAATATACCTTCTTGGGTTGAATGTGAACCGCATACTGTACCTCAACCATTTAGATACCCTATTAGCGTAAACAGACGACCGCAAATCTAAGAAAAACACTGGAGTGAGCGTTTTCAGTGTGAAATTTGATATGAAAATGCATAAACATCTTAGGAAACGAGTTCTTGACTTTCTAGGCGGAAATGAGTGCATTCCTGGAAGCGGAAAGCTATCTCCTCAATTTTGTAAAAATAAAAAACAGAAAAGATGGCCATTTGCTTAGATAGCCAAAGTGTGATATCATTCATCAACTCCTTTTCACGTTGTAATGAGGTACCTACTTATTCTATATTTACAATAATATAAGCGTAACCGAAAAAACGGATGAACTCGTTTGTCTTGGAGCAAACTTAGTTGACATTTCCCCAAAAATTGGAATTGCACCAATTGCTTCACACTACAAATATTGTGACATGAACTGAATACGAGTACAAATCGCTTTCAACTAGATATGTGCAAAATAACAAAAGAACTGTGGAGGAATATACCAATCCAAGCTCAATAAGGAAACTGTTATGAGGTATAATAGGCTGTTAACCATAAATGTTAGGTCTGGGAACAAGGGTTGAATTAAAATTTGAACCAATCTAATTCTTTACCAATATTTAATTACAAGTTTAAGCCTTAAATAACACTAAAGAGTAACTAGCCTATGCAGAGACCTTAACCTAAATTTTCAGCTAGTTTAATCGGTAACGTCCTGCGAGGGTTTTCTTACATTTCGTGCAGCTATCAGGTCTACCTGAATCCTCAGTTTCTGTGAGATGATTTTCCTTTATGTTTTATTTTTTTATATATATATATTTTTTATTTCCTTTACCATTAACGCCTTCGTTTCTTCGTTAGGATTCCAGCAGCGAGAACTTATTCGATACTGACTCCTCTTATTCGCCGGAGCTTCTGTTGCAACTTCACACTCCGAAAACTATAATCAACCTCTTTGTAAATTTTTCTTTCTTTCCTTTAGCTTATTTCTTTTAAGGTACGTTTTGTTTGCTTTTCTTGCCTTTTTTTTTAAATTGCAAAGATAATTTCCACACCTTTTAATGGTAATTGGTTACTACTTCTTACAACTCTTATAAATTTTCTTTTCTAATTTGCTCCTTTCACCGTTCAATCTTCATTCTTGTTCAACTTTTGATCTCGTGATCCTTGCGTTGCTACGGCTTGGAAAAAAGAAACATATGTCTACCGGAACTCGCTCGGCTGCCTTATCGTTGATTTCGGACTCCGATTCAGATTTCACCAGGCGGTCTTATGTGCAGGCACAACCCTAAGCTGATCGCCCACTAGCAACCTTACTGACTAACTTATTACGTAGTCTCTGTGCTTACTATCTGCCTTACAATCTCAACAAGTTTTAAATTAATATTTTCACAGTTACACGTAATGATCTTTTTACACACAATTTTCCTTTTACAAATTACTCGCATATTCCAAGTGTCTACTTATCTATCTATCTAACTGTGCCTATGTTCACGATCGAGTAATAATCTACTACTATACAAGACCTTAATTCTACTTCGTACTTAACTCTGTCATACCCAAGGCTGGTTGACAATTCTTTTGACATCTGGTTGACCCATAATTAATTATGACAATGTAAAAGCATTAATTACCGCAAAGTGCTAGATTTCTCATTTTAAACACTTTTCGCTACTTTACATCGGTGGACATTAATCACGACACGAACAAAGCACCTCATAGGAACATGATTTGCATACGTTTAATTTAGTAGAAGTGTTACGTGAAGTTTCATTGATCGTCAAAGCTGATACTCTCTGCAGCCTGCCTCCTCCATTATCGTGTTTATAATATTACTACTTAATTATGTTTTGAATTCATTAACTCATTACTATTCCAGTGCATTCATTTACTATTTCATTAGATACTTGACCAACCGCTCGACATATACTCGTAATATTCGCTTACGCCTATGTGGGCAAGGAGATCGTCAGAAGTGTTTAATCAACCAACTTCTTACATCTCTCTTTTTATGTGGACTACGCCTAGCAACAATGTTTACATTCTTAACCTAGTATTCTACTTTATTTAAATTTCTTTTCTTTCTTGTTTAACTGTAACGGCAACGTCTGTTATAGAGGAATAGTCGAAAACTCTGGTTGCATTACTCTTTTGGGCAATATGACAACCCTAAAGTCAGAATATGTGACGAAGAGACCGAAAGAGGGAGTCAATTTCGTTTTCACTGCCAATACTATACTCTAAGTAATTTATTTTTTCTTCCCTCCATCGAAAAAAACGACAGTGGAAAAAATATGTTAATTTATATATATTTTAAAGAAATTTGGCAGCTTTAGAACTTAGATGCATTTAATTCGACGAGATTCGCTATGCCGCAATCAAGAATATTTTTAAGTTCGGTAATCAATGATCGAACCATGTAATCTCGATTAACAGATGTGGTATTACCTTTGGAGTCCGCAAGAACGTCAAAGGAGTAAACGATGGGATTAAAAGTAAAGGAAAGCAAATTATTAATGAAAATCAAGAAGAGAGATGGAGAGATAACGGAGCCCTGGGGCATACCAGCATTTATAAGGTGAAGATCTGATGAAACACGATCTAGCACAATTCGTATTAGATAACCGGATGAAAAGCTGTCAATCCTTAATAGAGTAGGAGGGGAGTAACCAAATGCTTTAAATTTACCTGAAAGGGCTGGGCTGTCTACTTTATACGTTTGATTAACATCCATGAAAAGTTGGACGAATTTCAAGTTACAATTATAAGTAATTCTGAATTATTTTCTATCCTTTAAAGGTGGTTAAACTACCGTATCTGAAGGTGTTTTATTGGACATATCTAGACATGTATATTTATATTTCCGATATAACTGTATATGCAATATTCAACAATAGTTTCTGCACATGGCCTTATCGCCCTCATCTTGATGTATACCACCACCGATATTAAATATTAAAACTTAATTTAACTTGAATATTTGATATGAAAGGTAAAATTTCTAAAGTTCGTCAAAGGTTTTTCGATTTTATTAAAACAATGGTAGATACCAAAAAGCACACCGCAGACAACTATCTAAATAATGAAATCATTTCCATTGTATGCACAGTGATTTAGGTTTTGTTTAACGAACCCCAACGAAATTAGTTCTAGTTCTTAAAATTTGTATGTAATTATGTATGACCGTAAAAATTGATTATTCATGGAGTAAAGAGTTTTTAATATTAAACATAATCTCGTTGATTTCCAAACCCTTCTTCTTTATTAAGCAAGCTTCGAGTAGCACAACAATAAGAAAGAAATTCATTTTTCGAACAATACTACTCGTAAGAAGAAGGAAATCTAAGACAATGGGCAATGCGGCAAACTTCGTTTCAATATATACGTCTTTACTATACGGCCGGCGACATACATATATACGTACGTATCTAAAAAGTTCCTGCTGAATGTCCTTTTTTTCTTGATTCTTTTTTTTTTTTATTTAGTTTTTTTTTCTTCACATTTATGTCTGAACTGGGCGAAGTGGTTGGATGGGTGCAGATGAGCTCTATAGAATGCACATACCATAGCATGAAAGTTTAATTGTGTGCTTTCAGCTTTCTCCGTAGATATCCTGAATGCACAAGCCTAAAGCTATTCTACCCCCGATATATTTGAGTCGGAATGGCGGAAAGGCAGCCAACCAAGCAAAGTAGCACTTTAGTAACAGTCAGGTAATATAGAAGCATTACAAGAGTACCGTTAAAGCCCGTAATCAACCTTGAAGATAATTTTGCCTAAATAATGTACACACAAGTGAAGCAGTAGCTACCAAGAGACACTATTCCTTATTAAGCATATTCGCACATATAGATAGTATGTTGGTATCAACATATATTATGTTTCTGTTTTATAATACAAAACATATATAAGCCAGATATATAGAGGTTTGTGCAATCCATACCTAGACTCCCTTTATATGTTCAGGAAGCATAGAAAGTTAGCGTGTACCGTAAAGCAATGCAGTAGATGAAAAGTCAGAGATTAATTTGTTGTGTTTATATAGAATCTTGGTGTGTATGTGTAGATGGAAAGCTGTACATTTGTTTGGATTATCTTCTTAATGAAATACTACCTCGATGCCAGGTATTGCTAGTCTTTCTTAGACTCTCCATAGAATTCTAATTGCCAGTTCGTGTTCTAGATTTTGTACATTCAGTTTGGTCTTTTCATCGTGAATTTTTTATATACACAAATCAGAATGCAACTTATACTATTATCAAATAATAATTATATTGTACGATGTTTTTTAGCATGTGAAATTTCGTATTGTTCTAACAATGATAACAAATTTATATTATCAAAGTTTTTGGAAAATTCAGAAGCTTTAAAATCATTCATAAATGGTAAACTGATTCTTATTGTATGCAAGGACAATGTAAATATTCACAGACAACTAATTAATGAAAATTAAAAACCTGTCAATAAATATTGTACAGTTTGTTTAATTTTATTTCATTTTATTAATAGTACTTGTAGAAAAGATCTTAAATCGTATATTAGTTGCAGTGGCTTCCAAAATTTATGTTACTACTCTATCATTGAACTTCTATCGTAGGCGATCAGAGATAACCATACTGATGAGACCTCTCTGATCACTGGGTCGAAATGTTCAATCATTTTATTTTTGCACTTAAATGCATTTTGTAAATTTAATGAAATTATTTTCAATAAATTTCAGTCTCTTAGAGGACCCACTTTAAAAAAATCTAGAATTGGTCTAAGACCAAATCTTATGCTACCCTAGATGAATACCCGTATGTAATTTCGTATAGTCACCCATTAGCGCAGGTCTGATCGTTGAAGTGGTTTTTCGCATATATTCCTAGAGCGCTTCGTTAGACAGTAAAAACATAGGATTTCATATTCCGAAGAACTTTTCAGTACAATAAAATCATCTAGGACTGATCGTTTTCAAAATATACGTAAAAATCCTGAATTTTTATACGGCAACACAAAGAAAGGAGTTGCCTGATATAGCCAATTTTTATGTCCTATATGATAAAATCATAGGGTATACTAAGTTTGTCATTCCGTTTGTAACACATAGATATAGTGATAGTAAAATAAAGTGAATTGGACATCCAAAGAGCTGTATTTTGATTTTTGCACGTCCGTCGATCCGTATGTCCGTCCTGATGATAAGTCGAGAACGCGTCTACTTAGAGAGCTGCAGTTTTGTACACTGGCTTTAAAAAAAAGTTAATTTAAGTACGAAAATCGGACTGGGTAACTCTTTCGCATCTGATGACTTTCCGGTGCGCTTGATTATTCATATAATAGGAAGAAAAGACCAATTATGCGGTTCCATGATCTTTAAAGGCGTTTCATGTGATCAATAACAATTACATATTTGAAAATTCCGCAAATCACTCTAATATCCGCAGAGATACTCCAGCTACGAGTGGACGTTTGAATTTGTGGTTACTGTTTTTGTGGTTACTGCAACTTGCACTTATAGCCGTAATTTTTAAATAACTTTTATCAACTCACTAACCCCTAACTAAATAACTTTGTGCCCGAGCGTCTAAAAGTGCCGTTCGTGACGAAAAAGTTTTAGGGTAGTAAACGTGAATGGATTTACATGGGATTTTTTTTATTTAGAATGAGTGATTGGGGTGCTTTCCAATTGGGGTAAAATTTTCTTACGTTTGGGGGGCGAGGTGGTCACTGCCACCCTTGGGCTTGTCCGATTTGGTCCGTGTGTTATATGAGTGGAGATTCGAGAGTCGAGAGTGAATTTAAAAGAATTTATGACTAAAAAGTAGAAAATAAAATATATTAAAATAACTTTCGTAAATACATTGCACTAAAACGTAAAAATTATATTTTTCTTTCTCAATGATATACACAAGAAAGTTTCGTTGTAAAATAAGAAATGCTACAACTTGGATTAAATCTTAAAAGCTTGGGCTTGCGCTGCAGTTATAGAATTCTGATTATATTTATGGATGCCCAAACTTTAAAAATTTAATCCAATTTGTAGCATTTCTTATTTTACGAAACTTTTCTTGCGTATATCACTGAGAAAGAAAAAATCATTTTTCACTTTTTAGTGGACCTTATTTACGAAAGTTATTTATTTTAAAAGTTTACAATTTTTAGAATCGGTCATAGATGGAGAATAGAAAATTTTTTAAGAACTTCTATTTTTAACGAATCTAAATTAAATCATAAATACAAGACAAAAAACAACCGCCTTATCCGACTGCTGTTACCTCTGAGCTAACGAGACAAATGCTCTTCCCTCTTGTATTTTTTAATTTTACCTAGCCTTTCAAGCCACAAAGAGGATATTTTCCATATTTTTATAGGATGTCCCATCTATAAATCACTAAAAAACATTTATTTGGTGAATTACGTTAAAGACTTAAATACTTAAAAATTTTATAAATTAATTACTTTAAACTCAATTAAAATGCTAAACAATCTTTACCTATTTACTATTAATTTTGTACGCGACAGGCAGTTCCTAATGAGTGAATTATAATAAAGCCGAAATAAAGGCAAAAAAGAGGGCATTAGTAAATTATTAACAAAATATCAAAAGTCTCAGATTATTTCAATCTGAGACTTTAATTAAAACTATAGCTTACGCTACATATCTCTCGAATTAAATCGTCCGACGATGTTTCAGCCATCCTAAGGGTCCAAATAATATGTAAAATAATTGGGAAAACAAATAATTAATAAAATAAATAATATAAACATTCAAAATGAACACTTACCTGTAACCAAGCAGCTGCCACCAAGTCGTTTGACATTTCCAAAATGGCAGCTTTCAGTACATAGTAAAATATTCCGATTAGACTATGACGACGTCACTGGGTGTCTAAAAATCGCTACCGGCAGACACAATTTCTATTGTGTTTCTGCCTATAAATAGCGAGCTACTGGAAGTAATAAATCACTCTAGTTTTGATTGAGCCACAAGGCAGATCGGCAGTACTGAAGCCATATTAAGCCTTGATTAACAAAATATAAGAGAAGTATTGCACCCTATCTTACTAACAATTTAATTAATTATTAATAATATTTAATTTTCTACAGTTTTCAGCATCCCAGTGGGAGTTTTGATCCCAGCCATAAGCTACATGAGCAGATCAGTTGACGCTCATTCTACCTGCTTAACCTCACTCGTTGCTTAATTAATAATACTCCCCCCTTTTTCTCTCATTACAGATTGAGAAATAAAATCGCCAATGGAGTCGGATTATATTTTTGAATTGATTTAGATTAGTAAGTTGAATTGAAGTAAAGTAGTTAGTAAATTTTTGAATTGAACGAATTTAAGTACCTGAATTGCCTAGTTTTAAGAATATTAAGTGGTCAATAAACCAGTGAATTATTTGTCAAATTGAAAATCCTGTCTTATCATTTCTAAAACCGACACCTGCCCCTTTTTGCATGCTGAGCCCACATTGGGACTTAACAGTGATTATGTTAACAAAATTTATTCCAGTCGACACCCAGAATAAATATTTTTATCTCAGTTGTTACCCAAGATAAAGTTAATTTGTTACTAATTCTATGTTGTTACCACTACTAACCAAGTCGATTCCAAATGATACGCAATCTATGAGAGCTGGATGCGAAAAGAGAAAGATTCGACTGGCCTGCGACTTATATTGCCTTTGAATTGCGCACGGCACCAACTAATTATTTTACATTGCGTATAGCAACCAAAGTACGTTGACCTTTGCATCTGTGCATTGGTCAGAAGAGTACATTGAACCTAACAGCTGTGCAAAGTGTTTTTGTTGCCGTTCCTGATTTTGCCCTGCTAAAATTATTATGATTATAAATGATACAATAAAATACCTATTACAATATTGCTAATTTGCTACTTTAGAATATATATTTAACTGTACATTTGATTTACGTAATGTTATCGAAGACAAGTTATTTTCCTCTCATTGGATTGTGTCCCGAATTTGTTTATGCGGACTCTAGCCATAATGTGTCGATTGTTATCTCCACTAAAAACTGCCTTGTCGACGTGCTTGTAGGTAGGTATACATAGTTTCGTTCCCAACCTATTTTCAATAATTAGAAATACTCGGAATTAGAATCTTTTAAACGATCTTACTTTCAGGTGGCTATTTAATTTTGGTTTCAACAATTATTTTCAGCGTAAAACTTTAATTTTAAAATTGTTCTTACACTACATTTTCAATTGGGGAAATTAATGAAGTACTTTAGAAAAATCAAATGAAGCAGCGAAGTTCATAATAAATTAATAAATTGGATTATTTTCGTGCAATTTTTTACTTTTATTTTATGGTTTTCATTTCTATAAAACATTTATTAGATAGTTGATAACTAAAGAAATTAAGAAGAATCATTTGTTAAATTTAAAAATGCTCTAGACTTTACATGTGTGAATGTAAATTGTTGAAAACAAAAAAATTTTAACCCTGTATATCAGAAACAGATGATTTTCAAGACCATCCAAGTCACTAGAAATCCTCCGCTAGTCTAATTCACAGCTTTCTATCTCCAACGGTTTCCAAAAAAATTCTTTGAATGCCGCAGAAGAAACACCACCCCGCAATTAGCATAACCGAATCATAAAAATGTCGTGTCCCTATCTTATGACTGACTATAAGCATAGATGGCACAAGAACTAGATGTCGCATGCAGTACCAAGAAAGTATACAAAATTTATATGGCTGGGTGGTCCATTCCGGAATGGACCACATCATTTGAACTGATGTATACGTCGAGTGATTCATATTTTTTCGTATCAGAAGTATTGAGGAAGTCGATCAAATGTATACAAAACTGCTATTATAAAAACACTTGCTTTCGGTATACTCTAAAACATGTTATGGTTCATTCCAGAATGCACTACCCATTTCACAATCTGTATACTCAGCTCTAGTATGCCATGCGACATCTAGTTCTTGTGCCATCTATGCTATAAGTCATAACGACTTACTCATACGGCGTTGTTCAATCATTATAAGGACGTTCATATAACTAAAAAATGGAATACCATAGTAAAATCCTGATATAACTTTCATGTAAATTTGTGATCTTCTAAAATTCAAAATTAAGATGTAAACTTAACTCCACAGTGGCAGATTCAGGAGGGGTTCACGGGGTAATGACCCCCACCCCTAAATTTGAAGTAAAAAATATTTTATTAATTCAGTTATTGGAAAAAATATATTTGTTATTTTATATTTTTTTAATTTATTTGGCACCAACGTAAGAACAATTTTTGACCCAAAAAATTGTACCCGCATGATACAGCACATCGAGCAGTCCATATTATATATGCCAGTGTGTAAAGCTCAGAAAAGTTTGGTTTGGATAACTCCTGCAGTTTGCCCCCCAAACTACCTCAAAATTACTTTTTGTAAAAAAAATTATATTAAAAATTGACACATCATCCTCACCGCTTAATGCGGACACTTCCTAGTACCTCACTACAGTACTTCGGTGGGTAAACTAAACAACTTACGGCGCTGGATGTATCTTTTTGTTGGTCAATTTAATTTACAAGAAATCCCCCCCCCCTCCCCATAATTTCAATGCTAGATCCGCCACTGTAATTCCATCTAGAAATTATAAAAGTTTTTTACAAAAACAATAATAGTTATGATATACTCTATATTATACTCTTTTTATTTATGTGATTGACTTGGACCTATTCGTGTAAATGTTGAAATGTATTGCGGAGAAAACTTTATTGTGTAATTTTGTAAAATAGATCCGCAAATATTAGGCGTCTTCTATTTATTATAACAGAAGTCGGCATAATGCTTTATTGAAATTAACATAAATTAATTTTTGACTCTAAGATGTATTTTAAGCAAGGTGAGTCAAATCCCTAAATTTTGCACAATAAAAATACTATAAATTATAATATATGACTTATAAATAACTCTTGTACGACTCTTATATAACGTTACTGTTTTTGTCTTCTTTCCAACTTTTACGCGACTTATATAAGTTTGACAGATTACTTGCACACATCATGCGTGCGACGTCGAGTTTTGGTTGTTATATGGATAAGGAAATGTTCTTTAAAACTAATATTTTGAAATATCCAAAACCTAGAGCTATGCTTGACTTAGATTACATAAAGCATCGATGCTCTTCAATCTCATTCGAAAAGAGTTTTTCCCAACGCTGAAGTAGGTATATATTTATCCGAGATGATTTGAAAGGTGTGTCAAAAAAGTCAATTAGTGCCAAGATTTCTTACACATATATCCAAATTATGAATAAAAAATATCTACTATTTTATCGTTTTCCATTCTTATGCAGATGGTGGTTTACACACACACAATTGGCCTGTGTTTTAAAAAATTAATAATTTTACACATAAGCCCATTTTGACATGTAAGTTGTTGTGTAGTGATATACTAGTGAGAAGTACGAGTGATTAGTTTTAAAACAGCCGCGTAAAATTAGTATGCGACGTATTGTGATAAATATATTTAATTATTGTGTTTACTTTACGGTCACCTTATGTGTTAAGTCTTTATAGAAACGAAGAAAAGCTTAAGTAGCAATATAATTTAATTACGCTATATGCTGCCGACATCGAAATCACTTAAAGAAGCAAACCTGGGAGCAGTCGAGAGGCTTCTACTCCACTGGAGCGGCTACGAGAGCTAATTCGATCGTGGTGGTTGGCGATGGAGCAGCTTAACTACCTTCACTCCTAATTAGAAAAACTTGTAATACCTTCTACTTCAATTCGTTCAGAAAACTGACTCTCTTTATTACAAATTTTTAGCTTATTTATATATAATTCTTAACCTATGTTAGCCTATGCTTACCAATCTAAATGCTCACGTTGAAGTAATTCAGTTGCGTACTTAAAACTGATAATGACATACATTTACGCTTGAACGATGAATTGTCAAGCTTTCTTTGTTATTGATTACTTTAGTTTTTTTTTTTTTTATTACTTACTTTTTAAGTTTTAAGTATACTTGATGCGGTAATTGATTTGTGCTTGTTTATATTGTATCGCAAGGGCAAATTATTACAGTGTTAGGAAATTATTTCAAATTCAAATGCGATATTCTACTGCAATAAGTGTATATTACAGTATATCCGACCGTTATATGTGTGGCTGTCTTATTTCGGTCATATTAGCAATGTAAAACAGTTATTACAATTGTTTTGTGATAGCAATACTACTGTAATATGAAATTTTATTTAACTAACGTATATATGTATCATTCTGATAGTTGAATTAATTTACACTACTTAAAAACTATTTAATTGTGACTACAATAAAACTTAACTCTGTAACGATTCTGTCGTAATGCACAGTTATGCCGACGTCATATAACAACAGAAGATTCGAGGTGGATGCACACTTACTGGCACAGCACGAACGCACACAACAAGGGAAATTATTTTTCCATGAAAACAAGTTAGTTAATTCACATTAGCAGGCACCGGCATGAAACGGAAAGTTCATTGCCGGTCACAATCGGTGGCTAGAAACCAGACCGGCATTTGTCGGTTGCTGTTCTAGTTGCGAAGTTAACATGGGATCATTTTTCTATAGTTTTCTTGTGATACCTGCCTTAATTGAAAGTTTCCTTTCCGTTTTATTTCGTTATATGTGCACGAAAAATGTCGGTGCTGGTCGATGCATGTCTGTGCCGGTTCGTGCTATTCCGGGAAGTATGCATCGACCTATACGACTATTCCCAGCAAACATTTTCTCGGGTTTTCGAATTTGCGAGAAATTCTCGAAGAGCAACAATTCCATATTTTTTTCGTTTTTACGAATTTTTCTCGACATATGGCCTTCAGGTTCAGAGAACTTGCAGTATAATCCGAGAATTTTTCGTTTTTACGAATTTCCTCGAAAAATTACGAAGTCCTTCAAAAGAATTATCAGGACATGATTTTTCAGCTCGTGAATGACAATGCAAGCGTGCCAACAGCATTCTTTTCAAGCATTCAGGCGAAAAATAGTGAAGTGAGTGCTGAGAAATTAAAATTTGCATTTGATAAATGTTTCTTATAGTTTGGTTGTTTATTTTCAATTAGATACCGAGTAGTTATCACAAAGCATAGTTTAATCGTTTATCCAATACGAGATCGAATAGGTTTTACGAAGAAATCTCGAATACATATGACCCTTATATATAACATCAATACACGAAAAATCTTCGAAATACTCTCGAAAAGACGAATCGATATCGATTTGTTATTTTAATTCGAATTAGCGTTCCTTTTCTTTCATTTACGGCTCGACATCTAATCAAGAACGACTTCGAGATTGAAGTTAAACTTCGATTGATTGAATCGACTGCTGGTTTAAGTTATATGGTGCTACTTCTATATGTAAAATTTCATTGAACAATTATATTTGAAAACTATAGTTAGACTTCTTGAACTCCTCACTAAAATTTCTATATTTGTAACATAAACTCATACTAAAGTTTCATTACTTACCTTACCTTCAAAACATTTATTTATTGTTTACTTTTCAAGACAAGAAAAAACCTCCGGACATAAGTAGTACTATCCTTAATTCATATGGGTAAGTCACAAACGATTCTAGACAATCTTACTTAAATTCCAAAGTATTTTTAAAAACTGTATGGCAACACTGAAAAGACTCGATACAATGAAAAGTAAATCGTATTAAGCTTAGGAATTTTGAAGTTGATTCATAGAAAATCATAAGCCTTCTTATTTTTTAACTAGTCCTTCATCATAACCTCTTCCACACATTGTTTGTTTGTATAGTTGTAAATAACCCCCCCCCCCCCCTCCTCATCCCGCCGCCTTATAAAAGATACTCAACTCAGCCAAGAAAAGAAAAGCAAACGGATATTGGTACTTTCATCACACATACATCGCATTCCCTCCTTCCTCCGTAAACCGATTGAAAAACTCTGACGCCATTGATTGAATGATGAGATGGTCCTTAAAATTTCACTGATGAGATACTCAAGAAGATAATTTTTTCGACACTAAATATTCTTTTGTCGAAGAAGTAGCAGTGCACAGAAAGGAAAACAAGACAGTCAGTCTCTGACTGATGGCATCCATTTAGATTTAATTTTCGACAAAAGTTCATAGAAGACTTGAGATCTCCTTTAAACGACGAGCATCGCGCCAGGTGGAAAGTAAATTACATATAATCTGGGGCAATATAAGAAAGCGAAAGTATAATGGGGTTCCACTGAGATTACAGACATTTTCCTTTTATTAAAAGGTTCAGTGCGAGATTATTTGCGTAACTGCCCATTAAGGCTTTGTTTTGATGTCAAGTTGTAATCTTCTTACATTTAGAAGAAGAAAAATCTTTTGAGAGTTTATCTTTTGCAATTATGATTTGAAATTCTTTATATATATTTTGCATGAATTTTTGAGAAATTTTCAAGAAGCTCTCTTAATTTTTTTTTTCTTTTTTGTCATAGTAAACAATTAGTAAAAGGTAATCTATGATTTTAGGTTTCCCATTTAGGTTGAATTCTTGGTATAAAAATACGCATCATCATAATATTGTTTACTAGGGTCTTGATCTTCTTAGCTGCTGCTAATATAAAACGTATGAATCTTTTGAAGTTCCTACCTGCTGATGATATTCCAGCTAAAAGTACCTATCAAGGTCTCCTGAGAAGTTGTTCCATTGCTCTTAATTTTTTAATTAGATGATACTGTGAGTGTAAGACTTGGAGTCCCTTGGAAATTGTTTGTAGTGATTGGACAATATTTTTTTTTTATAAATGTAAATCAGGATTATCATCATTTGCCCCTACCTAGTCTATCAATTTGAGGACACGTCGGATTATTCGTACTGCGCCGCAGAGTATTATAACTGTTGAGTTTTCCTGTCTAAATTTCTTGAGGCAGCACAACATCGATATTATTTTTAACATTTTGATCTGCTTATACCTCCAACGATCAGCATGCAAAAACGAACTGAAATTCCTGGACTCAAAAACGCCCTCGTTATTAGAGAGTTCGGCATCTAGATTTTAATAGAATTTTCACGTTTCCAAGGATGCTACGCGAGGAACTTGCATATTTGTCGTGTCAAAATAGTTTTATCTATGGTAAAGAACTTTTTGCAGGGTAGTTAGATAGATCTTGTATTTTTCGCGTAATTTGAAGAAATATTTGACAGCGACTTACCGTAGCAAGCTAATGTTTGACTACATTATTTTAAAATATATCGTCGTAAACGTGATTAGTTTTTTAGATTAGATTTTTCTACTCAATTGACAACTGCCATTAAAACATACAAACTTTTCACATATATACATATACTGGAAACGACAGTCGAAGGTATTTTTTAAATGTTGAAAAAAAGAAATGTATGAAATTGGTCGTGACTATTTTTTAAATCTGTTGAATTGTTTTTGAAAGTCACAAGAACCAAACCAGAGTAGCGTTAGTGTCAATTTTTTTTTTTTAATTATATATTCTAATAAAGGATAATGTAAGGATAGTTGCCGAATAGTTCCACCGGTACTCAGACCTCTTACACGAAACAACCTGCAGTGAACAGACGCCATTGTTTACATACTCAAACTTTCAACTAACTCAGTTAAGAAGCTACAGCCAGTGAAAGCTGACGGGCCTCGAGTTGTGATCGCCCAAAGACATTAATGCGTAAAATTTCATACTCAAATCGACTGTTGTTTGAGCAAAAGAGTGACAAGAGAGCAAAAGTTTCTTCCTGTTTTTATGTGAATTATGTGTTCAATTGTTTACTAATCTCTCTTTGTGACAATTTTATTGAAATGTGAGAAGGCGTCTATCCATACCAAAACGGATAGTTGCCCTAGGTTAGGTGCCGAATAGACGCCTATAGAGGATAGACGGCCACTGGGTCACAATGTTTATATGAATAGATACCTTTCTGATAATCATTATATTTTACAAATTTTGTTAGTTATTTTTTTTTAAGGGGAATTGGCAAGGGGGGGGGGTTTGGGTTAAGGTTAATTCGGTGAAATTAAATCATATTTTCAAGAATTTTTTTATACGATACAGGTAATGCTGGTTTATTTAATTAATTTGCATATAATAGTACAACATCTGATCTATATTTTCCTAAATTTTTATTGCAAAATATTCCAGTCTCCGCAGGCGCCTCGAAAAAAGTTGTTTTGCGGTGAACACTATAACTCGTCGCTGGAACATCTGAAATAACAAAATCAAAATGCGTTTATTAGGAGAGATGTTGCCGAGTTTTTTTTTATAATCGATTTTTCCATTTTTGGTAGAACTTGGAAATCAAAAACGCGATTTTCGCTTAAAAAATCGGAAAATTTATTGTTGTGAAATAAAAATAAAAAAATAAATTCATGGAAGTTTAGACTCTCATTGTTGTTTTGAGTAAATCCTCCAGAATATCGCTGAAAAGTGCATCCTTGTTTAAATCCTCATAAATTGGTTTTATGGCTTCCAAAACATCAGTGGAAAATGCAGTGTAGCTCTGTTTGAATGACTGCAAGGCCTTTGCAGCTGCAGCTTTCTGCCATTCCCAACATGGGTGTTTACCGCTCGGACAGTTCTCGTGCTGCGGATTCTCATCTGTTGAACTGTAGCGGTAATAAGTTGCCCAAATGGCATTTTTAATTTTCTCTACAGAATCGTGATTGCTTCGAATAGCTAGACCATAGTCAATCATTTTAGCAGTAAGCTTGCCTCTGCCAGAAAGGCTTTTTCTTATTACTTTTTTTCCGGTCTTAGTTTCTGTATCTACTACACTTGTTTTTACTATTCCATGCAGACGAGCTCGCATCCGCTTTTGCACATGGCTTATACATTCTTTTTTGTTTATCACAAAATCCTCACCATAAGGTTTATCATTTGCAATGCCACTGTAAGTTTTTGAGTCACCGTCTCCAATAATTTTCACTCCGAGATTTGTTAACAAACGCTGAAACATCTCTATAATTGCTGCTACTTCCATGTTTCCAGATGGTCCAATGTGGTTGGCCTTGCATTTTCCGCTCTTCACATGTCCTTCATACCACGCTTCATACTCTGCAGAATTTAATTTGATCTCCCAAGATTTGCACTCGTGGCATTAAGGACTTTTCACAAGAATATCAATTACTTTTTCAGTATAATGTCCAATCATAGAGGCAACCCCAAATAACGAAGAGAATCCTCTTTTTACCCACGTTCCTTCGCCTGATATGGTCAATTCTGATGTTATCTTGTAAATTGTTTGCTTCACATGTTGCTAGTTTCTCTTCTTTTATAGCCGAAGCAAAAAACGTGCTCGCTACATTTTTTATGCTTTCACAACTTTTATGCATATATGAATTATAGCATGGTTTCGATAAGAAATTACTAGCCAAATCATTAGACCGCAAAACTTATTACATCCGGCTAAACCTAAACTTAACACTCGCATTACAAAAGCAAACTTCACATCGTATGCCTAAGAATATATTCTTCCACAAGACGGAACATAGCGAGGCTGTTTGCAATTTTTATACGAAAGTTTGATATTGAATCCAAGACCTTCTTTTTTACATGATTGAAATGAAACTTTTCCATCACACTTTACGCACTTTTCTAAAGTTGTAACGGTTGAAAAAAACTATGTTTTTATAATGTTTTTTAAGATCTTCTTCTACGTCCATAGAGGTAGTTATTTTAATTTTTTTCGACTACGTACTATTCGCTTCCACTTCGTCATTTGCACGATTATTTGGAGATGATCTTTTTTTCCGTCGGCCCAAAATTTTACTACTGTTATTCCGATCGTCGCTACTAATTTTTTTTTTTTTCATTTTTATAATAAATAATATAAAGTCATAGCAACGACCGATAGCACAAAATGCACGAAAAAACAGCGAACATGAACTTTTAAAATGTTATGCTGAAATTTTAGCGTCACGTGGTACAGCTTTAAACTGATATATACACTATGTCTAGAATATATACACCAGCATGCTCCGATCGACTTAAAATTTTGACACAATATTCTTGAGATGTTATACATTCATTTCAAAGAATTAAAAAAAAAAAAAAAATTGTAATACCTTACCACAGACAAGAAATACCCAGATAACGACGGTAGTACTAAGAAAGTGATGTATGGAAGAGCTCATAGCAAACTCAAACCTCTCACTGATCTCGCCTAAATATATCATGGGCACGAACCAAAAATGTCTTTCAATATAAGTAAAGAATTGATTTATTTCTTAGAATTGAAATCGACCATATTTCTTCAGAATTCGTGTGGTTTATTGGTGACTATAGACGGTCCGAGCACATAGTCACTACCATCTTGCTGAAGTGGTAGGTGTGAGGGGTGGGTGGATGGAGGTAAGCATTAATGAAAGATTTACTTCTTTTAATAGTTGGATAAGCATACAAAATTACAAACCTTAACGAAATTTATTGGCATAGGTACAAAGCGCACATCAAGGGAAATAACGCCTAAGCGGCTATCACTAATCGCCATAATCAAATTAGATTATGCATTTTTTGGTTTCCGTATTTAAGAAAATTGCAAATTTTAACAAAAAAATGGACTCGAAAGATATTGTTTCGCACATCAGAAATATTTTAAATATGATAAAGTATTTATTGTGTCAAAAATTTCATTAAAATCGCATTAAAATTGCAAGTAGAGAAAATGTACGGCATACCGTAGAAAGATTAGTAGGAAGTTAATGAAAATCTACGATAAGATTCGAGTGCATAGCGTAATTTCAACTTACTCCTATAAATTCAGTTCGTGGAATGCAAAGAACGACAGTGCGTAGCGTATGTACTTAAGTACAGTCAAAGAACGAATAATTGCAAAAGAACTTTCGACGGTTTCGGCTGCCTGACTAGTCGTGAAATATGCAAAAAAATATCGGGACGGGATTCAAATTTCAAACTGAGAGGAAGGGCAAAAAGTTTGTTGTATTGTATAGAATCATAGATGGCATAAGAGCTAGATGTCGCATACAGTACCAGAGAAAAGTACACAGATTTTAAAAGGCTGGTCCATTCCGGAATAGACCACAATATGTTTCAAAGGTGCTGAGAACAAATGTTCCTTTAACATCAGTTTTGTATACATTTGGTCGTCTCCCTCTGCGTGATAGATGCGGGAAAATATGAATCACTCGACGTATCTATCACCATTTCTCTTTTCATGTTGCTGTACTGATCAAGCTAAAGGAATGATGCACAGCACAACATATTCGGTGCGGTGGGTGGGGCACGCACTCACAGCGATCCTAATTCAATTGATGCTGGCATCGGTCGCTGAGGTGACTGGAGACGAGCCTAATCTACAAATAGAGAAGTAAAGGAAAGGTATCGCAATGCTTGTGTACAAGAATGAAGCATTTTAATTGTGTTCAAATGTATACAAGCCGTTGGCAAAGGACAGGGCCATAGATAAACTAATAACATACAGAGCAGTGCCTCGCTCCAATATAAAATTAACAATGCCTCGACCTGATGTAGGGAAGGCCGCAATTTTTTCTTAGAAATTTACTAGAATATTTTTTGCTTATTGCTTGTCTACGCGTCTACGCTCATAGCAATTGTTGTCGCCCTCCAAAAGTGTGTACAAGTTCTAGGAAAGAATTTCCTATTAAAGTTCTAAGAAAAAATTGCGGCCTTCCATCAGCTCGAGACATCATTAATTTTATATTAGAGCTCTCGGGCAATGCATGAAAATTCGAAGAAAGAAATTTCTAATATAAAATTGTGGTCTTACCTTCATCGGGTCACGGTATGGTGATTTTGTATGAAGCGAGGCATTGCTGGCTTACCCTTTGTGCACGAAAAACGTTGCATATTTTTGTTCTACGTGTCTAGACTTTGTATGTTATTAGTTTGTCAAAGATAGGGCGAATTGTAAATTTCTAGGAAAATTGTTAAGTTCGATAGGAGAATATTAGTTGGTACAAAACCGTCATGCAATACCATTACAAAAAATTACTCTCAGGGGCAAATGAATTTAATAAAGTTGTTGTGTCTTTTAAAACATCAAATCAAATCCTAATAACTGGCAAAATAAAAAGAATTTCTAAAAACGAGACAAGAAATAAGTAGCATTTACATCCCTCCCACCGCACCGATGCTGTGCATCATTCCTTACTTGAATCAGTACAGCGACATGAAAAGAAAAATGATGATAGTTACGTCGAGTGATTCATATTTTCCCGCATCTACAGGGTGGGCCAAAAGTCACCATGGGGGCCAAAAGTCACCATGGGTAACATATGGTAGGATGAAAAAAGAAGGGGTAAGGTGGGGTGGGGAAACATGCTTACCATGAAGAACAGACAGTTGGCTATCATGTAAAAAAGGAATGAAGAGAAACGGTCAACAGGGTGTGGAGCAATGTACAAACGAAAAAGTTAGTTATTTTTAAACCCCATGGTGACTTTTGGCCCACCCTGTACCATGTTGAGGCAGTCGACCAAATGTATACAAAACTGCTGTTAAAGCAACATTTCTTCTCGGTGCCTCAGAAACATATTGTGGTCTATTCCGGAATGGACCAGCTATTTAAAATATGTATACTTTTCTACGTTCTACGGTATGCTATGCGACATCTAGTTCTTATGCCATCTATGATAAAATGCCGGCTATTGAAAACATTAACATGTTTATCCCCCCCCCCCCCCCCCTCGATCAAAAACTCTGCTCATCTAACAAGACGGTAGACAGAATTTGCTCGGAGCGTCTATAGCCACTAATAAACCACACAAATTCTGAAGAAATATGGTCGTTTTCAATTCTAAGAAATAAATAAATTCTTTCCTCTATTAAAAACATTTTTTAAAGACCTGAGACAAAAACCCGCGCATGTACCTAAATCTACGCTCATAAAAATTTTTAGCTAACAAACCCAAGCAACCAAATCAATCCAACTTCCACGAAGCCGCGACTGACAAGAGGCCCAGACACAACTTATTCGAATTGTCTTCAGCCATCAATAATGCACCCGAATTCTGAAGAAAAATGATCGATTTGAATTCTAACAAAGAAATGAATTCCTGCCTATATTCAAAAACGGTTTTGGTTCGTACCCATGATATATTTAGCCGAGATCAGTTAGAGGTTTGAAGTTTGCTATGAGCTCTTCCACACACCACATTCTTAGTACTACCGTCGATAACTGGGTATTCCTTGTCTGTGACCTTACCCTCTTCTTGGTATAATATTCATACTAACACAAGTTATGCTACATCATGATATAATTTGATTATGTTATATTTTGAGACTAAATTTAGAAGAACTGTATTTTTTGTTAAATACTACTTTTTTAAATAACATATTTCTGTTAAATCTATTTTTGTCAATTTTTCAAGGTTTCAAATTGAGTTTTTTTTTTTTTTTTAATTGATAACAGTTCCATTTTAGGGCATCTATCCGTTCATAAAACATACCCCAGCGGGATAGATGCCCAAATTGACATATTTCTCATTCTTGTTCTATTTCATTAACTATAATATAATAAAGATCAAAAATACCAGTATTGTATGGACATATATTTGTTTAGATATAAAAGTATATAACGAATTGGGAAGTAGATACTGAAAATGTTGGCAACCCAAGAAATTTTTTTTTTTTAATATAGTAGTAACCGTGAGGTTTCCATTACCAAATTATATAACTTGAGTAATGTAGACTAGTACTCGAAACCTCTTTGTAACCACTATCAACCCCTTATAGAGCTTAAATGGAGGATTATATAAAGGTTACCATGACTTGATTTAGGTTACGTAATATAACTAAAAGTTTTATAAAATGAGTAACAAAAATATCATGGTCTCCTTATATAACCCTTATATAACCCATGGTGCTCTCAATTAATTTATTTTGGTCATAGCACTGGTCGCAGTAATGTTTCAGTTACCTTTATATGCTTTGCTTATAATGGTGATGGTAACATTTCCCCAACGCTTAGACTAATTACTTTTAGTGATTGGAATGTTAGGAAAATTACTTTTCATTACCTTTATAAAACAATATAATGCAAATATTTACGAAACCTATGTTGACAGAGAATTTCGATATTTTTTTGTATTGCATTTTTATAATGTAAGGATTTAATATTATTACATTTTAGAATTAGAATTTTTCGGCATACAGTTGGCTACGTACATTTTAGGTGAAATTTCCCTTGACAAGCAGATAAATTCTGAATTTTCAGGATAATTGAGTTTTACGTTTATTAACTTTTCGGACCTGGGTGGAAGTAAAATGTTAGATTTGTTTGAACACAATCTAAGGATGAGCTCTGTCGGATATGTAAGTCATAATATATCCTGCTCGAAATCTAAGTGGTATTTGAACTTAAGTAGAAAATCTTTACCAATAATGCCGGTATAAGGAATTGGGAAATTTTCACGCACTAGTTGGAAAGGATGACTGAAGATCATTTTGGAATTTTCGATCGGGAATGTCGTTTCGCACACTGCCACTGTTTCAATAATTTCTGGAGTCATTCCCTTGATTTTACATCTCTCGTTTGGATTGCATAGTGTATTTTCATTCACATAATTACGTTTAATAAAACTTAAATCAGACCCTGTATCAATAAGAAATATTGGTTGATCGGTTTTTAGTTCGCTAAATTTCAACCGAACTAAACGTTTATCTTTTGGACTTTCTTTGTTAGTTATATTGTAAAGATAAGGATCCTTATTTATATTTGATTTAGTAAGAACCCTAGCTGAGGAAGAAGAGCTACTTGGATTTATGGAAGAGATAGTAGGTGTGTAAGATAAGACATCAAGGTTTAAAGAGGATTTAGTGTAAGGACTTGATGTTTTAGGACTGCCTTGAGAAGTTTTAATAGGACAAGTAGTGTCGATTTGATGGATGTGACTATTATTGTAATGAAATTTATTATTTTGACACTCTATTCCGTATCGCAGACTCGCAGGTGAGTGTCGGTAGGATTCCTGACGAGTCTTTAGAAGTTTCCCTGTTTCGAAGTACCCGAAATATTTTGAGAATTGGTTTGATTGAATTGTGTTCGCGGTATCAGTCTTTCATCTTTATATTTTTTTGTTCGTCAACAATAAGCACAGATAATATTAATTTTTGAAAATGATCGATTAATATTAGTGGGTTTGGGACGAGACGTCTTGATTTGAAAACAACGACGAATTAACTTTAGTAAATTTGAAACACGTCTTTTCCTCGATAACCTCAAAAAAAGCATCTTTGAGGGTGCTAGGATTTCTAGCTTTAATGATGAGTTTGAGGGGATCTCGTAATCCCTGAATGAATGAGCTAAGAGCAGTTTTATTATTGAGTGCCGTTATTGCCTTAATTTCAGGAATTGATAAACCAGAAGTGGACATCTCATTTAAGAGACACGGTTAGCATATTGACGTACACCTTCATTTTTTTTTCTGCGAAATACTAATTAAATCAACTTGAAAGGATTCTAGAGAGCGTTGTTCTGAAAATTGTTTTGTTTTTTTAAAACACTTTTAAAGCGTCCCAGTCTTCGAATGTGTCATACTTTATCACTTCGTATGCCTTACCTGTTAATTTAGTTGATAAAAAACTAACAAAGTTTTTTGCCTCCTCGACTTTAACTGAAGCAACAATCAAATCGCAGCAAATCTATGCAACTCAGAGGCGGTGCCATCAAATTCAGGGATTATCTTTAAGGAAAGCTCTAGATTTAATGCAGACATGATACCTATATGCGATTCAACACTACTAATATCGGATTTAGAGTCACTATCGTTACTAAAGGCACTACCACTGTCACTATGGAGTATTACTTCTACCTGTTTAGGCGTTAATTTGGGTACAGGGCTAATTAAAATCTGATTCAACAATCTCAACAAATAAATTTTTCACTACTCACTTCATTCGTGGCTTTATCCAATTTTAAATTTATATTTCAAATTTGAATAAAAACTCAAACAAAATTGTGACGTATGTATGTAGTCCAATTAAAGTTCAAAGGAAAATTTTGTTTACTTACGGTTAGAATTCCTAATTTCTAATATTTCCCGTCTGATGTAAATGTAATTAGTCCACAAATTGAATTTCCACCATAAAGGAATTTCTCCAATTGTTCTGCTGTCTTTTCTGCCTTGAACCCACGATGATAAGAGCACATATAAATGTACAAAGGAACTAACTTCTATAATTTGCTACTGTCCAAATTACGATTGTTCTGTACTGACGTCGTGATTAGCTGGCTCTATTGTAAGTGCACCACAGCAGCAGGTCTGGTTATCTCGATTGGTCCAACGATGACGATAATAATCAAATTGGTTTTTTTTTTTGCGAATATTGTTAATTACAGCTGGATGTATGTACGTATGATCGGCATTGCTATTTTTTAGGTTATATGGATATTTTCTCTGCTGCAAATTGCGATGACTTCTTGATTCCTTCGATTCCAGGGAGTGTACTTGATACGTTTCCTTCTTCTTTTTTTTCTCTTTTTTTTTACGGTTGCCCTCCAGTGAGTGGAAAAACAGAAAGCATTCATATTTTGCTGATAAGAACTTATAAAAAACGAATGCAGTGGAATATTTAAGATTCACCATGAAATTGCTAATCGCTCTGCAACAAAGTCTATGATTCTGTGATTTGCAATTTAGATCTGCATACCACACGTGCTCGCTGAAGAAATATTGCAAAACAAATTTTTACACTTCGAATTAATTCGAAAATATTGTTTCCTCAAAAAGCTGATAAAATATTAATTTTTTGCTTTTGTCTTTTGATCTTTTGGATCTTTTGGGATCCGACTGCTGCCACCAGTATTATGAAATTTATATTTCTTAAAGCAAGGCACGTCAACTGAAACACAGCAATTTCATAAAACACTTAGATTTATTGTAACAATTTCACGGCACAAAATCTTAACTTAAAATGTTCCTCCGCAGGTGTATTAATATATTAGAAGGGTTACGAAACGAAAATTCCTTTAGGATATAAATTCCACTCACCTGTTTGTTCGAGCTCCAGATCCAAAGTGACCTGGGACTGTCGATTCACAAACTTTCGTACAATTCCCAAACTTTCTGAATTAGTCACTGAACTATATATGTAGAAATGGGTTACAATAATTGGCGCGTTGAATTTGAATTACCTTTTAGCATTTCTAAGAAGTTAGGTATTTCAATTCATAACAATATAAGGTTAACCGCGGATACCGTAATAAAAACTTATTACCAATAAGTTTTATAACGTGGTGATGAAAACAATCTAGTAATGGCAACTCTAATTTATATAGACCGTTGATTGAAACATTTTCATCACCAATTTATATAACCTTTAGTAACTTACTTCCGCGATAACCATTAGTAACCTTAAAAAACCCTAATATAACTGCGTCACCAATTGGTAATATTATAAAACACTTATATAACCACTCAAATTCTTATACAACCGAGTAACCATTATATACCCCTTATAAGACTTCCTATCACCTTGAGTCACCAAAAATTGGAAAAATTATTACTTGGGAATGAAAACGTTGTCAACTAGGCGTAATTTACCCAATATTTTTATTGAAAATCGGATTTATTAAGTCATAATAATGTTGAATAATTTTATGGACTTTGTATGGCTAAATATAGAACAATAACATTGAATTCTTTGTATAGATGCAAAATATTGGATGGTAAAGGGAGAAATTTTCAGAATATGTTTTTGAATTTGTAGATGATCAATGTGTTCGTTTGAGGATATGTAAAGGCTGTAACCAAAGGTTCCGATGGATTACTAACAAAAATCGCTACGTATTGGCAGACCTGAATTTCTTACTTCGTAGATAGAAAAGATCTCGAGACATAAGAAGTTTGTACAATTATAAAATTGTTCGAAATTAGGTGACGTCAATGTTCCGCGCATACAAACGGATTTTCTCAAATTAATAGGTCACTACGTCTCTTGTCCTATGGTGCATTTTTAAAACTTCTCTACTTCTCTCTTAAATTTTTTTAGCACCCAATGGATAAAATCGCATGTAGCTAATAATCACTTATTATCGATTTGCAAATCGGCTTTCGTGCTGGGCACAGCTGTAATATAGTACTATAGTCATCTGTTAAGGCCTTGAGAAGAACTATTTAACTATCTTAGTGAAAGATACCTTCTCTAATCCACACTTTCTAAACTCTGGTGTCCCATAAGGGTCTATTCTTGGACAAATTTTATTCATCGTATTCATCAATGAATTTTCTAGTATGGCAACTAATGTGTCCATTCACATTTATACGGTTGACGTCCAGATATATCTAATTCGGTTATTTGGGTTAATGGGCTATTATGTCAGTAGCATAAATGAGAGCCTTTTTTATAACATTGCCAGCCACAGCTCAGGGAATAGTCTATAATGCAGTAGAACAGAAGCCGGACACTACTTCCCATACGCAGGGCCTTGCATTCTCAACAATGCATGTGATTGCATTTTTTGCACGTATATTCATTACTGATGTGGCTTACATTTCACTCATTTTTTTAAAATCTGCAATTAAAATAAGAACCACTTTTACTAATACAATTTTTTACTAAATTTCTTTTTGTGTTCAAAATCGCCTGTTTTTCTGTACGGCCGTTATTTCTAACAGTTTTATTTGAGAGCTAAATCGCAGATCTCTGTAAATTTTACGAGATCGGAAAGAAACCACTCGAAGGGTTCTTGCTCTTTCTGGTTACGGGTAAAGAAGATGTACCATTTATATACCATATTGCTAGGTGGTATACAAAATTCCTTAAATCAAACGACTTTGTTACTTCGTTTATTATCTTTTTTTGTGCATCATTTAATTCGAATGATCTAAAAATTTTAATTGCTCCTTCACCTGCACATCATCATTTTCCTTCTTTGTAGCACAGCAAAGATATCAGCACGCAACAACTTTTGAGATTTTAGAGTTTTCTTCCGGCACCAAAATATTTCCAGAACTTGAAAATTTCTTTTCCACTTTTATTTGATCTATTCCGCGTTACGACTGCGCTATATGGTATGTTAGGTTAAATCAAAAAGTCAGTAAGCTTAGCAATGTGCGTTTATTTCACTCAAGTATGTAACATTGACGTACTGTGAAGCTATCAACAAAATCTCAGAAGTTTCAATTCAATCCATTTACTTGGTATAAGTCAGCGCCGGCGCTAAAGAGAATCAAAAGTTTTAATTGTTGTGTCATCTCTAATAAGCCGAAATGCCGTCTGTTGGATTTTTTCTAACTAGGACAATGCAGTGTGTCCAGTCTCTGCCTAAAATATGAGAATTATATTGTAATCTAGGCTTGATATGAGACTTGCAGATTTGCCCCAAGTCTGATCCAGTAGAATATTCCTTGCTTATTTGCAGAAGCCCAGGCAATACCAAAAATGTGAACGGACCAACTAAGATTGTTAGATATTGCAATACCTAAGTTGTTAACGGATGGCGGGTTCGATATATCTACCTCAGTGGCGGACTATCATACAACTTCCAACCGCAATGCAACAGGGCCCCGCGATTTTGGGGGCCCCGGGCAAACAAAAATGTCAGGATGAAAAGAAAATTGTAAATTGTAATTGTAGCAAATTGGGATCAGCTGATTCAGGTAAGAGCATTTTTGTTTTTATCAGTGCTGCCAAATGCCTTTCAGAGCTGTAATTTTCCCCCTTTTCGACAAAAATCCCATAAAATCCCATTTAAATATTTACGTTCATTAAAAATTGATAAAATATCATAACCTTGCATAAAGACTTTGCTGAATTACGCAATATTTGTAAATTTGGAAGAATTTTTAAGTTATTTGGTTTCAAAATTATAAAAAATTTCATTTTTACCATAAAACCTCCATATTCCCTAAATCCTCTATGAAATCAAATGTTAAAAATAATCAACAAAACGAAAAATACGTTTAATGGAGAGAGCGTGCGCGTTTAAAGACGGAAAATTTGAGCTCGACCGTTAGTTGGAACATTCGAAAAAAGTTTTTGTTATGAGTCATAACTTATGACATAGAAAAATATTTTTCTTTTTGTCGCACATTTTTTCACGGTAAATTGTGTCCTTCTCCAGGCCCCGCAAAGTTGACCTTTTTTTTTCGCTCGCACATTTTTTCACGGTAAATTGTTTGATGGGGGCCCCCACCACAAATTCGCGGTAGGGCCCCCGAAACCCTTAATCCGCCACTGATCTACCTTCATTTCATTTAATAATGATCTGACACAGTAAACCCCTCTAGGCCTAAGTGCATAGCACTATGAGTGACATAGAAAATTCTGCGCTTCCGCATGTCATATTTAATAACAAAGCTCTTGATTATGATGTAGACTATATAAGAAACTTAAGAGTCCAAATTAACTTGTAGCTGAGTTGTTGTAGCCATATCGCACAAATGCCAAAGTAAATATGTAGTAGTCTTAGACAATTTTGTGTTGGTTGACTCATTCTTCACAGCGCTGAAAATGTGTAGTTCTCATGTGAAGTGTATGCTGATTCCAAGCCTCTACTCATCACCAAGCATAGCATGGCTCCTCATACAACCACGCCTCAATACTGTTAAGGAATAGTCCAACCGTCATTAAATGTCCGTGAGCCCTATAAACAGCAGCTTGCTATTCTCCTCCAGAAGACGTCAGCTTGGGAACCTTGTTCTACCTCAACTCGAAACTAACGTGGGGATTGCATGAAGAGGAAAATTTTAATGCGGCTATGACGGGCTTTGCTTAATGTAGGAGAACCTTTGGCTGCACATGGCGGTCGAAGGACTGCGATCCGCAAGTTGGCATGCCTCCAAGGGCTTGCTTGCCTGGGAATTACAGAGTGCATCCGATCCGAGGCCATTGCTGGGCAGCATCTGGCATATGCCTGAATAACAAGATTAATGGGTCCCCGGTCCAATTTTCACCGATGGTTCGCTCACTAGTGAGCATGCTGGATACGCTTAGGTCTACCCTCTAATGTGTGCATGAGCTGAATAACTTACTACATGTAGACCTGATGCACTTCATTAAAAGGACTTTTAGCAGGTTAGCACAATGAGCCCGCCTTGGTCTCCGTGCCAAATAAAAAAATTTAGAAAGAAACTCCAGCTGCTTTTCAACAAATATCTACATAAAATTAGTTCGAACTTTTATTGTCAGAACCAACCTCATTTTAATAGTGTAGCCCTCCCTATATTGTGCAAGCACAATTGTGTATGTCACAGAATAATTTTAGTTGCGCATAACGATATTATATGCTACATTCACAAGATTTCTCGCAATAATCACATATCTGCATATGTATCATCTTTTTTTTTCTTTTCTTGTCCAGACTAATATCTGATAAAAATCTAGCATATCTGTACATACGTATACGAGAAACTCCCATTTCTGTGTTCATTCATTTCTGTGTATTGAAAGAAGATATATGAGAACTGCCTTATTTAAGCCAGCTACATGCGTGAAGCTATATTAGAATTCTATTTCTTCTTGTTTTGGCAAAGTTTGTTAGTTGTACATTTCAGAACGTGATTTTTAGTAATTTTTGTGTTAAAAATATTCAATTTAAGTTTTGCGCTAGTGCATAAACCTCTGGCATATACTTTCAGCCATTATTATTATTATTATTTTTTTATCCTTTTTTTGAAAAATGCTTACCCATAACAAAAATTGTATAATCTCTGAAAATCTCAAACAACATCCTCACATATTCCCCCATACATCCTGCCAACAAACTAGGGGATCCGAAGGACGTCCTAAGTATGCTGGCAGTGGGCATTTTATATTATTAAATACGTTAACTGTGCCAAAGTACAACCACAGGAAATCTTGTGGGAAAGGCATGGGATATACCAGGGACCTCCTAACCCCGAACATTCGTCACTCCCAGGGATATCCCAAGTTGTTAACTGGAACCGGACGGGATATCCCACAGACAATTTATATGTCCTAACAGAATTTCCCAGTAACATACCACGGACACATTTGTGCTGTGTGAGAATAAGAGTGTGGAAATCCTTTGGAATCGGTTTGGTCTATTTATGGAAAGTCAAATAATCTCAAAACGAAAATATACAATCAGCTGCCTCGGATTATATAGTAGGAGATTTATAGATATGATGTCAACATAGCTCTCCTAAAATTACCTCCGTTTCTTGGAAACTAAGTTAAAAGATTGTCAACCAAATATCAAATATAAAGTAGGAAAACGCTTCGTTCAATTCAAGAAGTGATTATTAACTTTATATGACAATGCGAACTATGTACTAGTGTCAGAAAGCAGCGACAGTAATAACCGGCAAACAATATTTTTTTTAGAATATACAGGGTATCCCGAAAGGGATATGGTAATGGAGGCTATAAACTCTCCAACCCAAGAGATATGACACTAGGAATATTTTACTTATTTAAATTGAAATTATTTTACGAATATGTCGTGGAACTTCAAATTCAATGACAAATCTGACTTGTATTTGTTTTTTTTTTGTTTTTAATTTAATAATTTAAAAATAAAAATGGATGATTCTATATCTGTAACTCAGGAGTATGGAGGAGGACGTCCACTTTATTAGAACTAGCCGTTTCGATCGACCATATTCAATCCAGATGCATTCACATATACCTAGCTCTACACTCATACATACTATACTCCTTAGTACAAGAGTATAATCTTAATTATAAGTAAGGATTACTTAAGAAAATTGCGATTGACAGCTGAATATTAATGAATGCGTATTACCATCGTCTCCAGAATACCTCCAGTGTTAAGTAAAATTAAAAAAAAAAAGAAAAAAACATTCGCAACCTCACAACGAAGTTTACTACTCCTTGCACTTTGTTCATGAAATTGAGCAAAAAAAAAAGGAAAAAGTAAAAGGGAAAATGATAGAAAACTTTTCCACTGCAGCAAAGACCCAAGGAAGTCTGATCACGTATTTCAGAAAGAGGACAAAAAAAAAGGATACGGGATAAAAAAAACCAAAACTAATTGAAAAATCTGCTCCTGGTCGGTGGTTCGTTACAATGGTGTTTCATGACCCCGCAGTTTTCTTCTGACGACATGGCTAAAGGCATAACGGATTCAATTTATGAAAAGCATCATCGGTCTGTATTCTAGCATTTTGAGAAATGGTTTTCCTCTTGAAGTACGGAGAACACTGTGATTTCAATTACAGCCACATACATACATATATGAGTTTATGTACCATGAAAACTAATGTCATATTTTGATTCAATAATATTTTTTTTTTTTTAATTCATAATTTCAACTTTTAGTCCTTCTTAAACATTTACTGACAAATGGCGCTATCTGTACTTCCAACTTATACAAGTGAAAAATTAACTGTTTTCAATATTAATTTCATATCGTAGTGGAATACGAAAAAAAACATTCACTTGCTTGCGATCTTCTGTAGGAAAATAATGAGAGTTATGAATAAATGTTAAAACACACTTAATATTGAGAGCTGATCGAAATGGGTGGGTCCATATAAATTGACATATATAAGAGATTTGCGAATCTCACTAATTGCAAATTTGGTCAAAAGATTAAAACAAATTTAAGGCAAATTAAATGTGAATAAGTCTTTTATTTAAGAGTTTTAGTTATCGTATGAGATGTAGTCATTTCTCTTCAAATAATGACGATATGCAGATCCAATACTTAGAAACAACAAACATATTCCTTGTTCTTTTCATACAGTAAATTCAGTAATAGAATGAATTTTAAAAGGCAAGTATGTGTAGTGACATTATCAAGATAAAGATTGTACTGATTTTAATACAAAAAGTCAAACAAAATAGTATTTAGCTAAGGAATGAGTGTAGTGGAACTTTTAGAGATTAAGTGGGTAGGCCCACCTGCAGACTTTGATAATAATCGTTTTATTTTTGTATATTCTGAAATTACCACTATTCAACATTATTATGTAAAAATTTCAACTTGGTCTGAGAAAAAATGAAGAAGTTGTTGAACTTTGAAAGAATACCACCTTGAACATATACACACACTTTACAAATAACTTGAAACTTTAAAAGCGACTATCTCGAAAAAAGGTTCTCAAAATCGTTGACAATCAGTACGTTTACATGAATACTTAAGTCCTGACTTGAGATCCACTTGAAACTCAAATAGGGTTTTTGGTTGAATTAATTCCAATTACTTGACTTGAAAATTTCTTCAATTGACATTTTGCTTTTGACAACTCTGTATTAGGTTCAATACATAGATACGAGCTTTTAGATATAAATATATTGAGAAAACTGATAAAAATCACAACCTGAATTATCAACAGTAATCTTCTTCCTGTTCCTCTTTGCCGTTTTCATAACTCGTAGAAAAGACAACTTTTCAAGTACTGAAGTTGCGTTTACAATGATTTTTTTTAAGTCAATCGAACAAAATTTTGTGATTTACTTGACTCAAGTATACTTGAAGTCAATACGCGTTTACATGTATTTTGATTACTTGATCCTTGAAGTATACTTCAAGTATTCTTGTAAAAGTACAGAATGAGAACTCGAAAACGATATGTCCGATTTAGCTGCAATTTATTTTATTATATTCTTAACTATTTTCTTCACTCTTTCATGGTGGCTTTTTTATTTTTGAAGAAAATTTGATTTTTGATATCCGATTAAACACCGTTTTTTTGGTGAAAAATGAGTACTGGAAGTTTATAAAGTCACTATTTTGTTAATAGTTAGTTCCCATTTTATAAGGCACCATCAAGGAGTATTCCTGGGTGTTATTAATGGAATCCCCGTTGGGGGTTTTTTTTATATCAGATGATTTTTTCATCGTCAGGAGTTATCACCGTAAGTCGGTTTCCTACAACCTCGTCTATAAAGAGCTATTACAATGGGCATAAAATCAATATATGTATATATACAATAAATATATATAAAAATTTAATTTTTATACTCCATTGAACAATAAATAAATCCCATAAAAACAGTTTTGAAAAATATTGTTCAATTCATAAAAAAAAAAAACAAATCATGAAAATGCACATTTTTTAGCCTTGCAGGTAGGCCTACCTACTTCAAGAGTTTCTTAAACTTTTTGGATACCGGAAAAGATAGCTTCTGTTAAACAATACTCCTATCACGGTTTTTAAAATTGTAGGTACAAATTAATCATGATAAGTTTTTTGATTGCAAATCAACTGAATTGAATTCATAATTTACGAAATTAAAAAAAAAAATTGTTAAACCGAACATTACCACACCAGTATTTTGGGTCCTAGGTTCAAGAAAACAGATTTAAATAGTACTATTGCATATGCCCGATGTAGTCCATTTTTGAAATTTGTTTGCTTATATGCATGTCAGTGGGATTCTTTATATTGTTAAATTTTAATTGTGAGTCGTAGGAAGTGTTTTTTACAAGGCTGTTTTGGTTGGAAATACCGCTGAACCTCAAGCAATTTCTTATTCCCAGTCGTTACAGTTCAGTGGGAAAGTATGCTCTCAAGGAAAGAGACAGGAATATGAAACTGCTGCCATTTGCTTTCATGTATTTTTGGTTCAACGACCAGTCCATTTATATGCATGTCGGTGAAGTATACCGAGCGATTATAGGCCCATTATTATACTACCTGTATTATCTAAAGTTCTCGAAAGGATTCTTTTTATCCAATTAAATGACTATATAAATCACCAGGGACTTTTGTATGAAAATCATGAGGAACTTCGTTCTGGGCATAGTGCTAATACTGCACTTCTGCATGTAACAGAGATTATTAGAAAAAACGTAGAGGATAAATGCGCTAGTATACTTTGTCTTCTTGACTTTACAATGACATTTGATTATATGGATATAAATATATTATGCAGAAAGTTGAAGGAGAGGTTTAAACTGTCCAGTGCAGCTATTAAGCTCATGCTTTTATATATTTTTGGAAGGTTTCAGGTGATTAAATCCAGCTCTCTTTTCAGGTGTTCCTCAAGGATCAATACTTGGCCCTTTACTTTTTTATCTATATGTAAATGACATAGCTGAGGTTCCAAGATTCTGCTCTGTTAAATTGTACGCTAGTGATGTCCAGTTTGTTTTACCAATGCGAATTAGTGAATTTAATGTAGCCATTGGCAGGTTTAATAGTGACCTTGTACAAATCGCTGAATGGGCCAAGAAAAACAAGCTAATGTTCAATTCTTGAAAGACTTAAGTAATTGTCATCTATAAGAATTATGTTAATAACTTGAATTTTCCACCATTGATCCTTGATGAAACGCCTGTGATATATTCTGAATCGGTTCGAAATCCTGACATTAAATTTGATGCTAAGCTTGGCTGGGGCAGACACGTAGATTCAGTTGTGAGTAAGGCTTACAATGGATTGAGAGGCTTGTGGATTCATTCCACTTATTCTTCCAAAGAGACACGCTTCCGTCTTGTTAAAGCCTTGCTTATCGCAATTATTACCTACGCAGAAGTTGTATATGCAAATCTTAGTAGTACCAGTCGTGTTAAGCTCAATACAGCCTATAATTCATGCGCAAGATATATGTATGAACTACGGCGCTTTGAACATGTTTCAGAATTTTCAAGGAGTATTATTAGCTGCACTTTTAATAATTTCGAACTGCAATGATGATGTTTAGGATCGTAAATAAGTTAAGTCCTAATTACTTAGCCAATTGTATAAAATCTTTGTCTTTCAACTTGTAAGTGATCTGTTGATACCTTGGCATTGAACTACTAATTTTAGTACAAAAGGTTTTTTTCGTTTACGGCACGCAGGTATGGAATGCCCTGCCAATTGAGATTAGACGTCTGTAATCTGTCGGCAATTTCAAGAGGATGTTTTTGGCCCATTTTATTAATATGTAGGTATAGTTAGCCATATATGCATGTAGAGCACTTACATTATTGTATTTAGAATTTTGATTTTTAACTTATTTTCCTTGCTTTACTTCCTTAAATATTTATCGCTTTATAAAAAATACAATTTATTTGTTATTATTTATTTTCTTTAATATTGTAATTGCTTTTCTTTTGTCTCTTTCTTTTTTCGTAATGTTTTTTTTTTACCTCTATTACTTACCATTTTTTTTATACACCTGTTTAATTGGAATTTATTATTTGAATTTTGCGCATGTTAGCGAGCTTTGTACTCATTTGTGCTCTATATTTTGAACAACGTATTAAGTATAACTGAGAGAATACCAAAAAAATAATTAAAACTTGGAAAACGGAGCTTAAGAGACTAAGATACATGTGGAAAATGTTCAGTGTATCCCGCTAATGGGGGCTGAAATATCAGATTGTGTATGTGCATGCGTTAATTAAGTTGTTATATTGTGCGTGAATGTACTGCGTATCAGCCTTACAATTTTTTTATGTTGTGGTTCTTTCACTGTATGTAGAGGGTCTCTATGTTCTTCCTCCTCCTCCTCCAGTCTAGAACATTATTTAAGATTTTGGGGTCTTCGAAATGAAAAGTGTATGTGTCTTTAATTGCATGCGATAGATCCCTGCAAATAATTTATCGAGGAGTCGTTTAATCGAAACGATTTCATTTCGAGAATTTATAACTTCTCTTAGAAAACGCGACTAAACTGTTTTTTTCTATTTCTCGTTTCGAGAATCCGTCGAGATCTTTTTGATAATCGCATATTTTCTCGAATCTTGGCCAGAGCTCTTTATTTTTTCCGTATTGTGTTCATAGCTTACTGTTTGTCCATTTCTGGTTTCGGAATTTCTTCGAGATCTTTTCGAAAATGTCGTTTTTTCTGGCATCTTGGCCTGGTTTTTTTTGTTTTTCTTCGTATTGTTTTAATGACTAACTATTTTTTCCTCTCTCATTTCGAGATTTTCTCGAGAATATCGTTCTTTCTTGCATTGAGTTCTTCATTTTTCTTGGTATCGTGTCCACAAATCACCGCCGATTAAATTTCATTCTGTGATATGATTTGCTTTTGACTAGTGAATTTGTTGCAGTTGCATTGTTTTAATTGGTGCAGAAAAGTTATAAAAAGTTAAAAAGTATTTTAAAAATGAAAGCAAAGTGTAAAAGAAGACTTTTAATAAGTTAAAATAAAAGTTTCTATAAGTAAAAAGGCAAATACCTAATTTTGTAAACCAATGTCATTTCTGTTTTCAGATGGAGAAAAACTCACAAAAAATCCAATCAATTATGAATTTTTTTTATTTTACCTAAATTTTGTATTATGTTTTTCATTTAATTAATGTATTTGCTCCTAAATTAAAGATATATTCAATAATTTCTTTTTATTAATTATAATTACAGTTATTTCCGTTTTTTCCATTTTATTCTAAAACGACTCGAAACCGTATTATTTCTGTTTTGCCCATGCGATTCGAAAACGACTCGATATATTAGAAAAAATCACTGTCAAACCGATTCAATATAGCGCCGTTTTTCATTATTTTCGATACTGAATACGATTTGCTATTGGATTCCGTCTCGAAATAATATTTCGCTTTTACGATTTACTTTCGTATCGATTTCATTTCAAATTGTTTGCAGGGATAACCTGTGCTGTAATTACGTTCACCTTTTCGTTGGTGACTGTCATTCTGTGTGAGTTTAGATATTTTATTATAATTATTTATTTGTTCACGCATGCGTATCTTTATGTCTCTTCCTATTTCCCCAATGTAGATCTTGTTGCAGTTATTCGTTCGGGAATTCACTTCATACATAGTCCCTTTCATTGGTTTCGCAATTTTAGTTTTTGTGTTTGTATAAAAAGTTTGTCTTAATTTGTTTTGGGAGACTGAAGCCCCAGTCTAATGTGACAATATCCTCAGTAGATTTCTTAAAATATAAATAGACATCTGCAATAGGTTATTACGGAACCTACGGAAGGAGAATTATACACCTATTTTTCGATTTATACTGAAGATAGGTTCCTTAGAATACCTTGTAAATCGATATCGTAGATTTTTATACGTTTAGCCGTGTAAATCAAAAACAAACTAAAATCTGCATAATTCAGTCATTTACCTCATTTATTTCAATTTAAAATAAAAGTAAATATTACTTTTAAAAAGCATAAAAAAACGGTCTATTCATAAAATAACAAAAATTTAATTACTATTAATGATTTCCTAGACTATTAATATTTTCATTCTGGTTGATATGATGTCACTTTTATCACTCGATAGTACCTGCTTGATGCGATCTAGTTCAATATTAGATGAATTAGAAACAATTTCAGATCGCAAACCTTGGTAATGAAATCCATAATTAATAATTGTGTTTGTGTTTTGGTAAAATCTTTATAGACCTCCTCAACTCAATAAGCGTTTATTAATATCTCGCTGAAATAGGAAAGCTCGTTCAACATTCGCGTCATTTTGTAGAAAATGATTACGATACTAGCTCAAACGCCTCTTCATCACGATCACTGTCACGATGATTTGTTTCATTAATAGATTAAAAAAAATGACTAGAAAGAGAAGAGCTAATCTTACTAAGCGAACGAAATGACGGTCTTATACCTCGTAGATTAATTTCTGCATGCAATATTCACGTTTCTAGCCATACTCATCTTTTTACCCTTCAAAACACTTCCGGGATGCTTTTTTATTCGCAACTGTGCGAATGTGGAACAATCTGCCATCTTCTGTCTTTCTTCCGGCGGCTTACAATCTGCGAAAGCTCTAGAGTGACATACATCAGCATCGTCGCCGCTCTCCTGATTTCTCCTATTCCGTTCACTATTTCCTTCTTGCCATGCTCTGCCTTCCATCATAGGGTATTCCCTGAGCTTGGCTTAATAATATAAGAAAAATCAAAATCAAAGATCCACTAGAAGCAACTAGCTTTTAAATTCAAGTAGCATGCATAAATTCCAATGATAATAGTATTCTTTCATATTTCGTGAATCTTAACGAATGTAAATTGGTATTCCATTTTATTTAATCCTTTATACATGTACATAAATTAACAGTTCATGAATTGCTGCGGATTCCGGTTATAATCCGGTATTATAGGTGCCATCTTAGAAATAGGGAGATAAGTGAACAATAAATATTTTGTTTTATTAAACATAAATCCAGTGTATGTCTACTGATATATATATATATATATATATATATCTTACTTGTGTTACATGTTTGGTATAAATTAATTACACTCCTTCGCAAATCCTTTCTTGTACATGTTCCATATAATTACAATCCAGTAAGAAAATAAATCTTCCCTTAAGAGTCTTTGCTCAGCGATTACTTAACATTCCATAAAATATTGTCTTCCCAACACCACAAAATAGGGTGTGAAGTGGGGGGGGGGGGGCTGCATCTTCTTTCTCTCTCACATGTAGTTAATTTTCCATTTATACAGATGACATCCAAGATGACACTTTTTTAAAAATCTTCAAACTCAAGTGCTTGACTAGTTTCTTTTGAACGATATCAGCTTTCATATACTGATTCGGAAGTAATTCCTTCTTTCTTGCAGATTAAATCCATCAAAAGGAATCTATGTTGAAAACTCAGTCAACACAAACACACGCATACTTGATGTGGCTTTGAAATTCCACTTTTGCTATATCCATGTGAATCCATTGCGCTTCTAATGGCTTATGTAATATGCCCTATAAATCGCTACATAAATAGAAGTTAGAGATCATCCCGGAATGATAAGGCATGAAAATTATATCACGAGAACGTGAACATTTTACAAAAATCTCGCCTTTTTCTACGTTGTTGTGTCCCGAAATGCGAATGGATATACCCCGTGAATTCGCCGCCCCATAGAGGACTAGTAGTGTATCCATGTGGACTGCGATGCTCATGGAAATGGATAAATTTTCTTATACGATGCATTTGGATAATACTAAAAGATATTGTCACGTACGATAATTTCATTTCCAGGTTATATTACGACGTTAGGATTAAAATTCGTGTGTGTAACATCCATGAAGGTGGATTTTGACAGTGTTGTTTTAAAAAGTATTATGTTTTCTTATAGTGTGTATACATACACCTTGCCTACTATTGTAAGTATAATGTAAGTCATGTCCTTCATAAGAATACTTGCGAAATATTAATGTCCTTATCTCGAAATATTTGTTGACAAAATGTCATGTCTTCTTCTTGACTACTGTAGTGCAGACTGAGAGAACTTTCTCCTTGAAGAATATATTCGCTACCTTCATGAATTCCGCATCTTGACTCCAATTTTATGACTGGAAGATTTGTGAATCTGAATTAGAATTTTACAGTATTTAAAGAAGACACAAATTCTTTTAGAAAATAACCTTGGCGGGGGAATTTTAAAGAGATGTGTTCGTTGCCAGTGAACTGATTCCAATTTTACTTACTCTGTAGATTGGTAGGAATTATTATTTAAAAAAACAAAAAGAAAGTGAGTGTATGTCTTGTTATCGGATGTGCACTAACTAGGGATCGGGTGTGAAATTGCGAATGCGGATTCGGCTAATCGCCGGGCATATAATTTAATACGCTACAGTTTTATCAAAAAATGCACCATCAACACCAATTTCATATTGGATTTAAGAAACCCAAACGGTTCATCTCCTATCATACTCTCTATGCAAAATGTAAAAAGCATATCCAGCAAAAATGGCACTTTATTGCCAACAAATAATCTCCTAATTCTTGACACTTTATTAAACTTTTTCGCTGAATATGCTTAAGGAAAAAGTGCAAAAAACACAGAAAGTGTTACATTTTGTGTACAGAGTGTGGTAGGTCATTTTACAGCGAAGCTTTTGAGCTTCTTATGTCCAATAAGAAGAATTGACGTTGATTACATATATTTTGATAAAAGTAGCAGTTAAATAAAAAAACATTAGTTAAAATTCCGAAATTTTTAACTTTTTTGGCCCATAACTTCTAAAGGGAATAGAAAGGGGGGGGGGATTTTAGACCATTGGACACGTTCAATGATTATCTACGTACTCATATAATTTTTAGGTGGATAATTTCTCTTCTACAGTAGACTGAAATTCATTGAAAATAATTTCAATGAATTTCTAAAATACATTAAGAATGCCGAAAAATCGAACTTTTCGACCCAGCGATGGTTATCTCTGCTGGGCTACCATAGAACTTCAATGATATGGTAACCCAATTGCCCATATAAATACTTTTTATCAAAATCAATTTTTAGATTGTCTGAACATGACCTATCCATAGCCTTCGGGTGCCAGACCACGTATGGGATACGCTGTATATGAGTCTTTAATAAGGTTATAACTTGAAATTGTTCTCAAATATTTCCAAAATTTTGATTTTTTTACACACAAAAGTTTTTGAAATAAATACCGGCATTTATGAAATTTGTGTGTAAAAAAAAATCAATGTTTTGGAAATATTTGAGAATAATTTCAAGATGCTTAATTAAAAAATACAGAGTAATACACTTTCGATAGCTACCATTCTTGGCTATTTAATAATCTAACAATAACCAAAATTTATATGGTGGTTCAAAACTTATACTCATTTATTCTCACGAATATTGGCGAAATCTTCAACTGGCCACAGCTTCTGAAGAAAGGTTTCTAAGGGGGGATATGTGGAACAATTATTTGATCATCTTACCTCAAGGAATCGCATGGTATACCGGAAGGTATCTTGATCTGAATCACTCTGTATATCATATTAGACTTAGAAGAAGATTCGTAACCCAACCGATAACCGGCAGTTTCGAATCTACTTCCTTCATAAGCAAAGTACAAAGGGAAATTTTGCCAGTAAATATAGAAATTTTTAGGAAAACAAAACACAAAAGAAAAAATTAAATAAAAATTGAATTTAAAATAAAAAATTATATCGAACGAGAGTGAAATCTTGCGTGATATCGATAATGTCTCGCGTAATCAGCCTCCAAGCACCAGCCTGGCTAAGACAATTATTCAACACCTATGACATATCGCTTAATGGTCCCACAGTAGTTCGAACAATTCCAAAGATACCAATGCCAGATGCAGTTAAATGTTTTTTTCATTTGCTGCAAAACATTGGAAACGTAACCCGTTCTTTATCCTGGTAAGGGAATGACGCTTCAATCATCTGCTATATGCTGTTGTACTAGTTACGATAATACTGGTAACGTACTACATAGAATTCCTTTATCCTACAATTTTCCTAATCGGTTAGGTATGCTGCGGCCTTTATCCTTTTTGCCATGAGTATATTACGCCCTACTAGAACAGAATCAGAATGCCCTTAGTAATGTGGTGTTAACGTGATGACAAGAATCTAACCTCGAAAAAAAAACAAAAACTACAAACTTTTCAACACCAGTATTCGCGTCCAAAACACAATAATCCCTGAATTTGTATACCAACGATTATCAATAGAAAGCAATCGCCTAAAAGAATAATATCTGTTTTGCTAATTTTTAGAGCCAGGTGTATTCAGTTCACCTGGCTCTAAAATTGAAAAAGATAATTTTCTCCAATTGCAAATCATTTTGAAATTATCACACGAAAATGTAATCGCTGGAATGCATTATACCAAAACAGATGCATAAACAACGCTATAATTCGATATTAGAACAAAATTTTACTGCAGTATCAATATGTGTAGCCACTCCGTTAAACATTGAATAATTATGGTGACATTAATTCTCCTATCTGCATAGGTTGTTAATCACCAGCTGTTACGAGCTTAAACGGTTTGCCGAAATGCATTTACGTATCAATAGCTCAGTCCTCCTCTCGTCACCTAATGCATTCGGCCATTAGTTTTGCGACATTAACTGTGCCCGAAATTAATCATTTGTGACACTTGACGTCTGACGACAGGTCCTGAATTGACAAACAAAACTACTTTGCAAGACCATATTCTGGCCCGGCATCAGTATCCTGCAGGATGCTTTTCTGATGCTGGATGATACCCTACTGGTTCATAAAAAAAAAAAAAAAAAAAACAAAAAAAAATGCAACCCAAGTGCATTTCAGTTTTTATTTCCAATTTATAGCTGGAATGTGAGTGCATAGCTGAAATAATTTTGGTGATAATCGCTTTTTAATGATGCATCCACATACACTACTTTCACAGATTGTTAAGTGCACTGAACGAGGCAGTCAAAAAGTATAAAAACAACCCACCACTCACCAGTCCGAGTGTGAGTGAGTGCATTGCAGGAGAAACAATAAAACGGATAGGGTGGAGATTTCCGGTGGGTTTCCGTTGATGTTTAAAATCATTTTACAGATATGTTCCTGGCTTTCGGTGATCTATTCACCTTTGTGTTGGGGTAAATCGAGTGGTTAAAATAAACACGGAATATTCAAATAACATTAGGTTTCAGTGTTGATTTGGGCGTGCACCCAATCGATGAGAGATATATGGCTTTAGAAGGAGTAGGGGGAGGAGGGAAGGAGATATGCGATGATAATTTAGTTTGAAATTAGTTTTCATGTCTGCCTGTTACATAAATTCAAAGGTTTATGTGAATTTTAATTACATATATAAAATCTAGTAATAGATGAACTGATCCGCAAATTACACCCACTCCAACCTAGTAATAGTAATTGGAATACACCTCGAACGAAATGAAATTTTCTTCGCTTTCCTAAAATATAGGTTAAATTGCCAAACGAAAACCAACCCCCCCAACCCCCCTATATCCGAAAACAATAAATGAATTATAATAATAAAATTGTAGGTCTGTTCGCGTACTTCTAGTGCAAAATCTTACTTGTATGTTGGGAGAAATATATCAAACTGCTTTCCTGCAACTTCGTTAAAAACAAAAAAAATAAATAAATGTGGAAAAACATTTGAGAATTGAGTTTAGTTTAATTGAAATGGGAGGTTTGGCACGTGATCTGATTTACATTTTAGTAGAGAGGCTGTGGAAATGGAAGCGTAACCTGCTGCGAAGGTGTTATGGTCGCACGAACACGACGATAACATATTTAGCTGCATCACTGACATCTGTCATCCAAAGTGTAGGAGACAGCTGTCAGTGGAAAAATCTCACGCGGGTGAAATGACGGAAATACAGAGAGGGGTTCCATGTATTCTATTTGGCGGAGGAGACATTTCAATTTTGATTTTATGCTGGGAAGTGAACAGAGATCATGAAAAAACAAATAATGTTATAAAACATATTTCCTTAAAAACAAAAAACAAAACAAAACATTGGAAAAAGTTGTGCAGCAACTACAGGAGATTTGTTTTTGATCCTCCTTACCTCAGGAAAGTGTATGATATTAGAGTTTTCTTTTGCGTGCCAGACTCATCCAATCAGGAGTGTCTACCCAGTTTTTATCTTTCTGGGCAAGTAAAATCACGTTTCATCAGTGACATCGATTCACTTTTTTGACAAATATGGTATACTCTTGGTCCAGCCACAAATTTTACACTTGTATAACAACAATTGCGGTTCATCAGTGACATCTAGTCTCCTTGCTTGACAACTGGAACATCCAGAATCGATTCACTAGTAAAAAGTGTTTTTGCGTCACAAATTACTTTTCGTCAGTGATCTCCAGTCAGCTCTTTTAACAAGTGACACATCCAATATTCGTCCAACAACAATTTTATATTTGCACAACAAATATTTCATCTCATCAGTGACATCCAGTCACCTTGCTTGACAGTTGAGGCACCCGGTATCGATTCTATGTATTTCTTTTTCTTTTTTCTTTTTTTTTTTTTTGTAAAAATAAAGGCCCATTCAGAATGGTCAAGTTACTTGCACAATTACGTTGCTATGATCAAGTTCATGCACACATTCGTCAAGTACTTTTGCGGAAATTTTACTGAAGTGGAACTCTTTTTGAAGGGATTTGCCTGAAGTGGAACTAAAATGGAACGTTAACTTAAAACGGCTAATTACTGCCACTCTCTTCAAAATTACATTAACACTCATATTTAGAGAGGAGTGTTAGAAGAAAATGTAATTTTTAGTAATACATAGATAATATGTAGATGATTCCGATAAGCTTGCCTATCTTCAAGAATTAGTTCTTTAAGAAAAGTGACAGAATCACGTAATTTAGATATTCGGTGTATCTATTTTCGTACCCACAGCCGTTTATTTTCTTTTTCGTTTAATGTGTCCTCAATTTCGTTTTTCATCACTTGAGATATTTCCATAATACTTTTTAGGATCAATCTCTTTCTACTCATTTAGAGGAATACAAACTTACATATTACATGAAATTGAAGTTACATCTGTGGACTAGCTCTAAAATGTAGAAGAGAGTGAACCAAATTGTCGCAAGTAAGCATTTAGACCTACAAGGGACATGGGGGAGTGAAGAGAGTCTCTACTTGCGCAAGTAACTTGCCGATTTTGAATGGGTCTTAAGGCATTCAGTGTAATTTACTAATAGTGTTAGTCGATAAACATCAGGCGATTTGTCTTGTGAGCATTGAGTCCATATTATACGCCCGTAATTAAATTTTTTTGTGTACAGTGGCAGACCGAACATTCACGGAGGCACCTCTGCGTTGGACCCAGCAAATGAAAGCATATAATTTTGTGTCTTTCATTGTTTTATTAAATTTGTTCTTAATACTTGATTGCTATAATATTGGTTTAAGGGAGCGATATATTTAGATATATAATGCATATTTTAAAATATAATAGGCCTTTTGGGTATTGTAGATCAATAGGAAGTTATCTTTACCTAAGTTAACTTTGTACAGATTATAACTTTATAGCTGTATACTAAGATACCGCTTTTATTAAAGAAGAATTAGAGCATTAAGTCTCTTTGTTTTCCTTCTCCACCTGAACCCTTCACTCTACTATCATGAAGGTAGCATAAGTCCGTTCCTTTCTATGTTTCAGGCTCATAGGGCATCGTAAATATGTGCAAAGGTGGCTGGGGAAAAACAATGAAGAATTAAAGACAACGGATCCTCACCGACGTTTTCAGGAAAATGGTGTATATTTCCTTCAGGATTTAGGGCTTGTCCTGATCCATGTTTTCGTCTTCGTTTTTGCCTTGTTGTTACAGCTAGTGACGTAACATTCAAGCTAACCTGTCTAAATTCGTTTGTTTAGCTTGATCTCGGCAGCCAACGAATAAACATAACCTCAAATTACGTTGTGTATTTAAATAAATCAACTCGACTCTTGACTCGATGATTAAAACTAACCAAATATCTAAACTGTCATGCAAAGTAGCAAAGCTCGGTGTCATAGACATGGATTCAGATTCGGAGCCGATGTTACGTTACTAGCTGTAATAACAAGACGAAGACGCAGACGAAGCCTTGACTTCGGACAGGTCCTTAGTGTGTATTTGCTTTTCCTTTGTTGTTTATTTTTTTTCTTCCTAGCCACGATATTTTTGTCTATGATGCTTAGTGTCGTATATTCCGAGGTGCTGTCTTCACCAGAAGTCACCACGTAACGAGCTATCAGCTTAGATAGACTGATAATAGCTGGGACTTTACGTCCTCCACTAATAACTCACCTTATACACCCATAGCCAAGGCCTTCCCCGATTAAGTGTAGGGTAGGCTGGGGCTGGAAGTGGCACTTTTTGAATTGTCATCAATATATCATAAACTTTTACGTCAAATTATATAATCATGTAAATATAAAATATTCAGGGTTTCATGTACCAATACAAACAAAAATATATATGTAAAAAATTTAATTTAATTAATTAAATGTGCAAGTCTTTCGATATTTTTTACCCCTCTTGCGGGTAAAAATTTCCACCTGTAGAAACCTAGTAAGAAAGAATAAAAAGTGGAATCTATAACTGTGTTATGGATATTTATTCATAATTTCAAAAATAATCATAGCTATAACCTTTAGGTTTTGTTATCTGCCCTATACCTAAAATTTACCCCCGCGTCACTTTTTACCCCTAACGGTACAAGAACATTTATAGTTTGTAGTAGCATCAGAGTGCTTACAAAGATTATAGCAATATAAAGGTCCTTACTTTACTTAACACATTCAGCAATAAATTAAAATATCTAACACGATGTTGTTGTTTTTTACATTTTGCCAAATTAATATCACTATTAAATGTGCGTTCTTACCTAATACCGGGCAGCGATTGCATATGTGGCGAAAATTTCCCAAGTGCAATTCTTAGCCGCGACACTTTTTACCCCATCAAACCCTACTTAAAAATATGTGGCAGCGCCAGCGGCTATTCAAAATCAAAATTGATCTATTTTTTGAAAATTATTTTAATATACTAAATCAAGTAGAAAAAGATTTAATTTTCAAAACTTGTATCTATTCTCATATTTTTTCATATCTTTTTGTAAAAACTTTTAAGGAAATTATAAAATTACAAAACTAAAGAGAACTTTTCTTGTGACAGTTGTCAGTTATCCTTGAAAAAATGTTGCAGTAGCTAAAAACTTGAGGTTAATTCATGCAACAAGCTATAACGTATACAAAATTCATGTAATTCTTTTCGACGAAGAAGTAAAGAAACAGAAAATTTGTAAGTTCGTCCAAATTCATTATAACACATTGTCTCAAAAATTAGTACGCGAACAGGCCTAATGTATTGGAAGCAGTGTTGGGCAAAATGTAATCTGATTAATGATTAACAATTACAATTAACCATGTAATCAGTAATCAGATTACTTTGTAACAGATTACTAATGTAATCCATTTCCATAATTACATAATGTAATCGATTAACGTGTAATGTGATTACAAGTTAATCTGAATATACATTAATCGATTACAAGTTAATCCCACTACATGTTAATCTAATTAATGTGATTACGTTTAAGATATTTAAGATAATTGTATTCTAATTCTTCATAAAACTCCCTAAAACTAATTTCGTACGAGAACAATACTATTTTCTTTCAATTCATTATGTGATTAATTACTTTTAAGTAATCTACATAATCTGTTACAATGTAATTAGATTACAAAATAATCTACATTTGATAGATTACATATTCTCTCATAAGTAATCTGATTGATATGTAATCGAATACAATTTAATTAGATTACTTTGTAATTTGACTAAACTGTAATGGAATTATTAAGTAAATTACACTGCAACCAGATTACGCCCAACACTGACTGTAAGTAGTATTCCTGAATTATCCTGAATTTTGAATCTCGCTGAAAAAGACATTAAAAATATCCCCGATTCCAATTGCATATTTCTTAACTATTTACACCTCACGATATAATGTGATGAAAAATAAATTTACTTTCCTCAACTTTCGGTTCCATGTGGTGAAATCAATTTGACGTACTTTTAAAAATGCTATTTTAGGTACATTGTGTATTTTAGGACATTGTGAAAACGTTCTATAATTCCTTTTGTTTTTTAGTTTATATCTGTTATTCTTTTAAATAAAGCAACTTATTCAGATCATGTAACAAAAATAAAACCTTCATTCTCTATAATATTGTGGTAAGAATGTTTAGTAAGAAATTAGCTCCAAATTATGGTCTCCTACGTCACTTACATTGCTCTCAAGAGCTCTCCGTTCGAAATCTTCGTCGTTAACGTTCATTTTGCACTAATGCATACAAATAACGTTCACGATAAGAAGAGACACTATTGGTGACGTGACATCAATTTGACACCGTACAATATGAAACTTGGAGACTATGTCCGGAAAACAACGGACTCGTATGATGAACTACTGCTATTTGGGTAGCTACTGAAGAGAAATGTCACGTTGAAAGCGAATTCACGGAGAGACTTTGACGTTACTTCACCAATTGAAGGTTAACAACTGATAAGCCCACAAAACGTAACGAAATCTAGCGACAAGGCTACAATTTACACAATCCCGAAGCAGCTACACAAATCGCCCATACGACAAAATTTCATATAGCTTTATATTGATTTCAGATGTGATTAAGTTCCAGGCCCCGATAAAAGTCCAAGTTTTCGACCTTGTTGACCTTGGTTGACCTTGGTGGGGGGGGGGGGGGTTCTTGTACTGAAGAAATTACCCTCAAATTCGTAAATAAACGGAGAAAAAAGTTTATGGGATCGAGATATCATCTATCGGGTTGAAAAATTAGGAGAAAAATATACGATTTTAAAATCAGCGAACTAACGTGGTGATGAATGAGGACGGCAGATAATAGACCGCATTTCTGAAGAGCTTGGTTGCTGTGGAAGTACGGTACCATTTATCTTACCAGAAGCGGCTGTATAATCCAGTACTGTCCGGACAGAAAACAGGATATCGGCCCGCGACGAATGTTGACAAAGCGATGAAGTAGATTTTCACATAACTTACTGAAAATTCCGAAGAATATCCATTCTCCATTAAGAGGAGTCAATATTCAGCAAAAGTCTCGATTTAGATACCAGCGATCTGTAGGCAATAAGATATAAATATTATACGCAGGTTTGTGTCTTGAAAGTGGTAAAGTTCATATAATGTTAGCCTAGACCTAAACCACAAACCAAATTTGAGAAATTTGAGTATAAAAGATAAAAACATAACATGCGACAAAATTATACATTTTAAGACGAAAAATAAATATTCAAATAAACTGAACAGTTTTAACGAGAATTAACTTCAATAAATTCTAGTGGCACATAATTATTAAATATTCTATTTCGCTTTGTATTTCGGCAATTTTCAACGAAATACTGCAATTTCTCGTTGGTGAAACATCGGGAGAAAAAATAAGTACTATTAGAGTCAAATAATTGAAGCAGCGCCACTAAAAATGAAAAAAAACTCGACGTTATTTGCTAGACTAGGCTTTATATTTCTAAAGACAATCTAAAGAAATGAGAATACCAACTACCAGGAACTTGATTTAAAAAACTTAAATTTTTACCATTTTTTACAAGTTTCCGAGCTAATATTTCCATTCCAATATATATTTTTGTCATTTTTGCCGACGCTATTTACTAGACTCCCTCGTTATCTTTGATTTGAGGTATAAGTCATTATCCTGCTATAAGTAGTTTGCCAGTAATTCGCATTGAAAATGTACGAAACTTGTAAATCTTGGTAATGACTCCTCTTAATAAATTCATGGACCAAATTGAAGGTGTGTACCGTCCAGATATCAACACCGTAAAAGTCTTGATTTCTGAAGCAGTATGGAGAGAATACACTTATCATCAAGCGAAATAATCAGTCATATCTTGTCAGCTTCCCGGACACGGGATTCAAACTTCTTTCGTTGGAAGAATGCTCACATTTCCGCCACTGTAACTTATTACACATCAGACTTACAAAACACTATTAATACAAAACATTTAGTGAATTTAGTACTCTTGAAATTTCTATGAGACATTTTTGTAACAGAATCAACCGTTGAGGAATTATTTTGAAAAAATCAAATTTTTTATACCTATAATCCAAGATGAGGGATTGCGCCGATCCCACCAAGGTCGAAAACTTGGATTTTCATCGGAGTCCGGAACCAAATAAAATTATATTAAAATCATTTCTACCCCACATTTTGTAGGGCAAAAACCCCTTGACTGGACTATTAGAAAAAAATGGAAAGCTTTAACTCGGACTCGACACATCAGAAATGTTTTTAATCTAATAATGCATTTATTTGGGAAAAATTTTAATTGATATATGTATGTGTATTATTTACATAATTTATTTTGGATGATTGAAAGTTGGGACACCCCCCCCCCCCTCCCCGAATTCCTTTGCAAGACATATCTACGATACACTGCTATTGGGCATCTTAAGTTGTACTTACTATTTCTCAAAACAAGTTAAATCAGAAATAGAAGAGGAATAGGATTAGATTGAAGTGGGCATTATGGGATCGTCTGGGACCACATATACAATTTTCCGCATACTACATAATCTCTAGAAATTAATATTAAACTGAGAATAAATTTTCACAGATATTGTCCTAAGTTTTTTACTTTTCTTGTATATATTTTTTTATAAGCCAAACTGAGGGGATACCCTATGATGTAAAGCACCACATGGCAGGAAGGAGATAGTGAAAGGCTTAGGGACATGAGGAAAGTGGCAGAGGGACTGATGTATGTCACTCGTGAGCCTCTGCAGATTGTAAGCCTTAGGAAAAATAGAAGATGGTAGACTATTCCACATTCGCGGGATAAGAAAGCATGACGGAATTTTACTGTACGGCCGAAAGTATTTTGAAGGTTGAAAGGATTTGCGCGGATTAATCTACAAGGGAGCAGACTAGGTATTTCATCTATGTTAAGAACCGAGATAGCTATTAAGTATATAAAATAAACGCCCTTAAAGGACTAACTACCAGCAATGACTCTATACATACATATGGCAGCTATCACATCCCGAAAGCAAATAGTAATGCAGGAGAAACATTTGTTTTTTGTCAATTCTCAAATATTGTTTTGAAAACAACTTTTTACACACATACACAACATAGATATAAAAAGGTGCTTCGCAAAAACTCTCATCCATCGAACAAAATATTTTTTTCTCAGAGTTGTCGTAGGCAAAATATATACATAGATGCAAACATTTTTAATGCATTTTCATCTCCAGGATATTTTTCAGTATGGAATACATATAGTAATTTCTACAGTAGTGTATTGTCTGGCGGTTTTTTTTAATACCCCCGGTAGTGTAGTTTCTATTGAACTAGATAGGATTCTCTGGATCATCGCCAGTAAAACTTATGGTCGATGCACTCTGATACACTGATGTTGCTAGTATCTATGTATTATCGTTCTTTGGTTCATTTGGGTGGGGGGAACGGGGTAGAACAGTAAATGCATACATAAAGAAAAATACAAAAGAATTATAAAGAATGTTTTACTTTCCTTTTTAATTCTACAGACGACATTTCACTATTTATAGTACGTATACTAAAATGTAACCAAAGCTGCAAAGGTTTCTGACTTCAAAATTTCTTCCATCGTCAGTACAACAGAAAAAGAGTATAAGGTATTTTAGCCCAAGGAAAAACTATGGGGACAACGGAATTCTATGGGAGAACCCTAAATTAAGATGAACGACGACCGGCATAAAATCCAGACAGAAAGTTTTCCACTGAAAATTGGTTGATAGCTAACTTCAATTTGGCTTTTTTCCCACTTTTCACAGAATGCTCGAATGGATTTTGATTAATCATGTTTAACGAAATTATAAATTTTTAAGTGTTGTTTCTATTTCCTAGAAAAATATATACAGCATAAGACTTAGGATGCCTAAATACATTCTTAATGAGGATGATTTAAATAATATTTTGGTGTAAATTTCGCGACGAATATATTATCTATAGGAAAGTAAGATTAACTGATCGGAACATACAGATAGGCTTAGTTATCAAAAAGAAAAAGAAGAAAGAAAATATTTTGTTTCCTTGTGGGTTTTTGATATATTATGAATTATGCACCTTAGCCGTAAAAACAAAATGATATTTTGATGGTTCTACACTCAAGAGAAATTTCTGCCAGATTTTTAGTATAATTTAAGTCCAACGCTTTGCCCAAAATTTTATTAGTCTGATGCACGATATCCACAAACGCTCAATGGCACCCCAGAATGGTGAGAATATTTGTAAACCCACCCATAACTTCCTTCTGAAACAAGAATTAATGGCTTAAGGTCTCATTGCCCCTGCACTGACAATATAAAGGGGAATGCCCACTTTTCATCTTCAACTTTAGACCCTACACCTCCATACATGCAAGATGTCTTGAAGGATGCATTATGTTTTTTTTTAAGGCAGGGGGACAGGAGAACCTATCCCAAGCACAAAGGCCATAGCGGCCCATTGTGCTGCTGTCCTGCTAGAAGCTCATTCACCAAAACCTTCCTGTCCTCTTAATGAAGCGTATCAGGTCTTGGTGAGGCAGGTTTTTCAGCTCATCTACAGAGAGAAGGGCAGATCCCAGAGTATCCAGCCTGCACGGGGCTAAAGCCGGACATGCTCACAAAAAGTGTCTCGGTCTGGCCCTCCAAGCAAAACAGACACTCAGAGCTGTCAACAACTCCCGTCCTTGTTAGATGAGCATGAAGTGAGCTGTGGCCGGTGATGATGCCAACCACAGTTCTACATTGTTTTCTTCCGAGCCCCGTGAGAAAACCAGAGATATTCCCATTAGACCCATCAATAAACAGTTTTGTACACCTGCAAGTACTCAGGTTTGCCCATCTCTGCTGATATTTTCTATGAACATCCGCTTTGATGAGAGAACCGATACTCGAGGTGGCAACGCCTACGGCGGGCTCCGGTCTGAGAAACGGAGAATCAGAACCAGCCCCAGCTAAAAGGTCAGCCCTTTCATTCCCCATGATCATCCCCATGTGACCAGGAGCACACAGAAGGGACACCTTGTTGTGGATACACAACTTATCCACAGACGACCTGCAATCCTCTAGTAACTTAGATGTTATCTGAGGGCCAACAGAGCCATCAAGGCTGCCTGATTATCCGAAAGGAAAGCAATGTCCTTCCAGTTAATTTGCAAATCAAGGGCTATTTTGCTGCCATTGATATGGCGAAGACTTCAGCCAGGAAGACAGTGGTGTATCTGACACGTGAGTACTCCATCCCAATATCAGTCTCAGACCGGGGAAGGCTCGATAAGGTACTTCCCTTAGTCCACGATTCCCTGACAGGAATGCTCCACAGCCAAACGACGGCCGAAACGAAGCTCAGGTACCATACCATACATTATAATACTCTGAACATATTTTATTAGCAATGTTTATTTCAATTCATCTGGGGATAGCTTCGGCGATCGGATATAGCTTGAGCGACTTTCTACGTTGAAAAGGTGGACTGCGTCGTCGAAAATGGCAAGACCTTTAATTTCATATGGAATATGCCGTATTACAACCACGCTCCTTCGCCGGGGTTCCTACCCCTCACACTAAAAGTATGCAGAGAAAATTTTTCTTCCACGAATTATATCTGGTAATGGGGTGAGGCGAACAGTGAAACCTGTTTTCCGATCGGATATAACCATACCGAGTTAGAAGCGATCTAAATTATGAAAAATCTAGTACCTCAGTTCGAATTAAAAAAGAAAGAGATGGCTTTAAATAGCTATTTAAACCTCCAAGTATAGGAGTGTGGGTAGTGAAATTTTCTTCACAGGACCTAAGGAAGTCGATTCTTTTGTAGACTTTCCAAAAATGTACTAGATCACACTTTGACCATCCCCCCCCCCCAAGCCTTTACCGCTTAACAGAAATAAACATTGTTAATAAAATATGTTCAGAGTATCATAAAGCATCTTACGGTCGATATAATTTTCAAATTGTCTACTAATTTATTATAAATAATTTTTATAGTTGCCAAATTCAAAAACATGGGTTGATATCCCGATTGTAAGACAGGAGTGAAAGGATGCACAAAAGTTCCTTCCTAAATAATTCTTTGCTCTTTAGGGATCAATAGCTCCACATTTTCTGACATATGGAAATCTTGAGTAAGTGGTTCCTAAAATCCAAGATCATGTACCGGATCTATACTGCCATATATGTATGTATGGGTCGATGAGAATATATGTGTGGCATAGGATCAAGCTCAATTTGTTTATGACCAAATTGATCAGTATACAGAGAATGGCATGTCCAAGCAAGTTTAGAGTACCGACTGCGGCACTGAAAACCCTTCAGAACTCCACACCCCTGTAGTTGGAGGAGCTCATGTATGCCAGCAATTACTGCGTACAGAACGTACGTGGCCAGGATTATTGGTAAAAGCCATCGCAAATTTGCAAACTGCACACAATGATTTTAGAGGCTCTTCAGGAAATTCCTAAATTAGCTATGGCACCAGACCATATACCGGTGAGATTCTGAATGTTTCAATCACCCAATATGGTTAGTGATGAAGAACTAAGGAGTTTGGAAATTTGAAATTAAATGAATGTTGAAGTTTGAGACATCACTGTGTATATGGGGGGATACGCAGGACCTAGAGTGTTACATATCTAGATTTATGCCATACTGACCTGCACATACGAGAATCTAAAGAGAGCCTTTAGTAATAAAAGCATCTATCTACTTAATGGTTTCAAAAATAAACATTGTTTTCATTAAGTTTTGACTCCATGTATTCACCAGTCGAGGAATTAATTATCTTAACTTCTGTCATATAATTTATTCCTCCTTTTGAGTCAAAATTCTACTGGTCTAGTATGGCGATAATCCTTTTGTGAAACTTTGTTCTCTGGATTAAATTTAATACCGTTATGTGGTATTAAAAATTAATAAAAATAAGAAAATAATATAGTAATTATAATAAAAAAATATATTAAAAAATAAAGAAAAGATTATAAAATCAAGGGAGAATCCCGTTCTAAGGACAGGCAACTTTAGCTAAAAAAAAAATAAAAAAAAAAGTAAGAAAAGCCCAGTCTCTGTCTGTAAAGGATTCGAATCCCAGCATATCTTTTTTTTTAATAAAAAAATTTTAAAAAAATTAAAAGTTTAAGAAAACGTAATTAAATAAAAATAGAAAAAAGAAAAAAGGACAAATAAATCACAAGCTAATGGGAGAATTCCATTCTAAGAACGAGAAAATTTAGTTAGAAAAAAAAATTATGATAGAAATAAAATAGTTCTCCACGTCTTAATAGAGCACGTTAAACAACCAGGCCAACATTTTCTTGCCCTGTTTATAAATAAATTTGTTATGGTACTTTAGCCGTACTCTCTCTTCTACTTTATTTTTTTTTATCATCAAAGGGCGAAGTTCTTATCGTGAGTTGATATATACCTACTTCAGTACAAACGCAATTGAAATATCCTTTCTACATATTCTATCATCTCTAAGTGGGCTTTTATGGTCTGTACATATCTTAACAATTTTCAACGAGGAGTGATGAATTCCATATTCTTCAAACACAAATGCTTAATAAAAGAAAATACTCAGCAAATTTTCCGCCGTCGTAAATGCAATAAAATAATCCTTTGATGTATCTATGGGTCTATGGGTCTCACATAATAATGACATACACATGTATGTACATAGGTATACAACTTTGAAGTAAATAAAACACCGCATTTTATAAATAAAATTTATCTCAATATCACGTAGGAAACTTCAGGCAATGAAATAACCGGTAGAAATGATTATAATACTTTTTCAACTTTTTTTATGATTAATTTATTTATTGAGTTCCATGAAGAAAGATCTTTTAATAGTTACAGGTTTGCTAGATACGGAAATATTTCTCTGTTGTCGTGTAAAACTGTGTTGGCTATTCTAAAAGGTTGTATGTACATATATACCCGAACCTTAAATAAAATGTTCCAGAAATAAATACAGATGCACATAAATTTTATAGAGATCAACAAAAATTTCCCATAATTTAAAAGCTTGAGTTTTTTTTAAGAAAAAAGATTTCTTTGTAGGTTCCTAGAAAATAAAATATAAAAGGCTAAGATAATGTGGGAATATAAAATGTGGCAATTGCTGTAAATATATTTAAAGGGAAGAAACACAACTGTTTCCTAAGCATATAATTTAAGTTATGTATATTGTACAGCTTCAACCTTTTTTTATTTATTTATTTTTATATATATCACATGAAATGTAAGAGTAAGAGTCGTTGTAATAAAATGTTTGAGTTTAAATGAAAGAAAAAGGTTTAAGTAGGTATATCTTATGTTTCAAATTTAGTGTGCTCAGAAAGGTAAAAATATTCCTACTTTTTCACGGTTTGTGTTACATGCTTAACTTACTATCCTGCAATACTAGGTGCAGTCGATTATGGGTTATGGGATAGGTACCCAAGGACATACAACGAAACCTAGGGCTATGGAACATCAGCATCTTGGTACTTAAAAATATTGGTAAATTTATTATTTTTCGCAAATACGATGTTCATCTACTGTAATCATATTTTAAAACTTTTTATGGCTTATTACATTGCGATACATATTTCAATAATATTGTTAAGAGCGTGGCGTAAGTTCGTTGTATGAAACACAGTATTTCAAATATCATTCACAAGTTCTTCCTTTATTTAACTATACTGTTTACTTTTATAACATTCACAAATAATGATCGAATCAACTCTACTTTAGTTATCGCTAGTACTGTACTTCTAATTATTTCTAATTTTTCTAATTTCTCTTGGCGGTGAGAAGCGTCGTATTTATACTCGACAAATTGTCCTAGAATCTTTCCAAATATTCCATTCTCGAAACATCGATACTCCGAAATTACAGCTGTTTATCTCCGTACTTTATAGATGTCGCCTGCCCTTACTGTGATACGATTCTCTGAAAATTTTTGATGTCCGTACTTAACTTAACTTCCAATAGATGTCTCTTTTTCTATTGCACGTAACAATATTACTACTCCAGTTCACAGAAATTGTGTGAACAACTGAAACAAATTAATGACATTAACCCGGAAATCTTCCGATGTGTTATGAAAAGTGCACTCCAAAATACATGTCATCTGAAAAACATTATCTTCCACGTTTAATTCACCAGTTTCAATAAATAATAAAAATAAATATTTTAAATAATGTAAAAGTGTTTTTAGTTATTTAGATTATTCCAAATAAAGATTAGATTAGTTTAGAGGGGTGCCATCAGGGAAGACTTAGCCTGTTTCAGCTATCCATCTAGAGAAAACTTAAGATCCACAATGATGGAAACTCAAGATGCATCTAAGATCGTTGCCTTGATGGGGTAGCAGGAGAAGAAGTAGCTACCAAGATTGCTAGGGCATGACACTCGCAAAGTAAATCTCATTATCAAAATACGGGAATTATTTTTTGGATACCCTGTAGAGAAGAATTAACTTCTTGCATTACATTTTATGCAAGAGAAGTTTTAATTGCAATAGAACCAGGGGCGGATTTCCCTATAGGCCGAGTAGGCCCGGGCCTAGGGCGGCAGATTTAGGGGGCGGCGATTTTTTCTTGTAGTTGTGGGTATTTCATTACATTTTTATACTTTTTCGTTTTTTTAAATAAAATAATTCGTTGGAAAGTGTTATTTTTAATTCTACTCCATTTTTTTCAAATCTACTCCGATTTATGAGGCAGCCTACTCCGCTAATTCTAGCCTGGGGTCCCTTCACTGGATATAGATCATTCAATTTTTCGTGTTTTACAGGGAGTAGGGGGGCGGCAATCTTCCATAGGCCTAGGGCGGCCAAGTGATCAAATCCGCCCCTGAATAGAACACAGAATTTTGACAACGGTCCAACCGATATTGTAGGTACTTGGTAGCCTGACTAAACCACTAAAAGTGTATATCAGCGGCGTCAAGCCTAAATTTTTTCCTATAAAATTTACTGGAACATTTTTCTTTAAAACTCTTTTATTTCTTGTGAGTATTAGAGGTCAACAGCGAACCAAATTTTCTTCGGAATATTTTTTTGTTATTCTTGGATGGGGCAACAAAAACTAATACTTCAAGGTCACTAAATATATAAATTATTAGCCCCAAATAGTCATTATTTTAGATGTTTCAAACAAATCAAATAAATAGGAGCAATCTTATCTGTAATGATGGCAAAATAGGTACGGGAGATTCTTACATCAGCCAAGGTCTCATTTTGACGAAATAATCAGCACGGAATTGTCCTGCGGCCGTTGCGTCGATTATTTTGATGATTAACCCAACCGTTAGATGCTATAAGCCATTGAGTAAAGCGATCGACAATTATATTAATAAATCCCTCGCATGGTAATTGTTATGTAATTAAATTGCTTACTATTAGGTGACTCAAGTGCTTCAACCGGTTGAACGAATGATAAGGTTGTTATCGTTTGTTTACATATCCGCGTTCTGAGTAAAGTTTACATCGGAATATGGAACATAAAAAGACTAATGACTTGTCTGGCAGTAGGTTTTATTGTTCGTATTTCTGAGGGACAGAACAATCCTAATTAAGTAAACTTTAACTTTCTGCAGAAATTTAAAAAAATTTCTATACCCTTACTGTAAAATAAAAATTGCACCTTAATGCCGCATTCACAATGCAGAGTGAGTTTTATGTCCAGAGCGGAGCTGTTTGCAATACAGCGCAGAGTAAAATTCCATTAAATTATTAAACATAACAAAATGCCATAGAAACTTCAAACCAACAAACAAGCAAACCATTGGCGTCATTGAGCAAATAACTAATAAGGAAGCGAGGTATCGTGCAAAGACAGTGTGCGTGTTTAAACAATTCAATGACAGTATGACCTAAGATCGGGGGGAAAATGAGAAGAGGGCTACTGCCTATTGTGCGTCAGTTCAACATTTCTGACATTTCATATTTTATGAAAAGAAGCTCGGATTTGAATTAGCGATATTGTGATAATAAGTAATTAAATGTGATTTTTACTTAATAATAGTGTGACATAATTGTGAAATATTCTTTTGTGAACGATATTTTATATAATCAGGAATACGGAATCTTAAATTATCGTAATGAAGTACACTGTGCTGTGCTGTGCTGCAGGAACCTACGGCCTTATTGTCATGGGAAAGCATTGTTTAAGTAAGTTTAATAGCTTTACTAATTGATTATAGTGTTTTAAGCAAAATAAAAGTGAAATATTTATAAAAATAAACATCACAAAATTTAACATTTTCCAACGTCGGTTTGTTTGTTTACAATTGAATTGTAAATGCTACCTAAATTATGTCAGTCTTACAAAGGCAACGCAAAGAAATATTATCTGAAAATAAAGGGGCGCTAAAAATTTGCTTATTTTACATAGCAATTTGGATTATAAAAAATGTCCCTCTTCAAAATGTAATGATTTCATTACTGCTATGACGAATTGAATACAAACACAGCACACAAGTACATTTCTCCGGAGTGGCTTAGATTTTCACCCGATATGCCGTATCCTTATTAGTTACTTATGCAATGATTGGTGTTGTCAAAATAATAAATTCGAAAAAGGATACACCTGTTGCACCATCAGATTGCTTCGAAACCAGCTAAAAATTAACGTACACTTTTGATCTTTAAATCATGAAGTTTGCAAAGAATACCTTATATTTTTTATTAGCATTCATATTAAAAACAACAAATCAGAAAATAACATTAGAACTTGTTAGTTATGATAAAAATAAGTATGTAGCTTTTTACGCGCCATCTACATGCTAGTAGTTAGAAATTTCAGTTTGTAAACTTTCGGAAATGGCATCGGGAAAATAGAATAGAACCTATTTTCATGCATATGCCATATGTATTACTGCGTGCGAAGAAAAGGATTCCAGTGGCCTCTCTACGCTACCCTACTACACTCTGCATTATGAATGCGGCAATTTGTTTTGTTTTTTTTTTATCGCTTAACCATTATTTCATAATTTATTATTTATTTTATAATTTTTGTAATTTTTATTTTATTGGTTATCCATTCCCTGACAATTAAAATTGTTTTTTCCGGTTGATCCACAAGAATTATACTGGTTGACACATTTGAATTCGGTATTAAAATTCTCGTAACTCTTGTTATTGAAACGAATTAAAATGTTTATTGATAACTTTTATTTCATAATTCAAAAATAAATATGTGAAATAATTTTTAAGCGTTAACAAAAAAAAAAAAAAAAAAAAAACTCAGTCGAAAGATAAGTATTAAAGTGCAATTTTTATCATAGATTTTATAACAACACGATCCCTGCCTTAAACGAATCACTAAAGCTTCTAAATATCTCTAAATATATGCAGCAATTCTGGAGAAAAACCTCTTTCTGTTGAATTTTTTTATTAAGTTATTAAAAAATAAATTGTTCAGGTATCAGTATTCACTGCACCGCCGCTATGATATGCTTGGAATACGAAAATAGCTCACACATAGTTTTTTATTTCCGTTTATTTTTGTTACACCCACCCAATAACAACTCATACCTCCAAAATAAAGCAGAGCACCTCTGCAATTTTTGGCCAATAGATGAATAAGATTTCAGTCTTTATGCATCATGGTTTTCGCGTTGCTGAAATCTTTGACAATTTGTATCGAGTTTTTAGAAGAGATAGATATACTGATTCCTAAGATCGTGCCGGTCGCGAACAGTGCGAATGTGGAACAGCTTACCATCTTCTGTCTTTCCTGCGGCATACAATCTGCGGAAGTTTAAGGGCAACATACATCGGCACCTCCGCCACTCTCCTCATATGCCCTAATCCTTTCCCTATCTCCTTCCTGCCATGTTGTGCTTTGCATCATGGGGTATCCCCTGAGCTTGGCTTAATAATATAAAAAAAGAAGTTATCTCACTCCGTGATACTTGTTAAAATGCAAAAGTATGGATTTCCCCCAACATTTATAAAATGGATGGAGTCTTACTTAGATAATAGAACATACCCAATCTATATCCGCCATTCCATCTGCAGAGTCTTGAAGTTTTCGTCTGGCGTACCTCAAGGTAGTCACTTTGGTCCGTTGGTCATTATTATATCTATTGACGACATTGTTTCTGTTGTGAGGCACTGCAAACCTTTTATATATGCTGACGACATTAAGTTTTTCGCTCAGATTAAATCTGTTAACGACTATGAACATGTACAGTGTGACCTTCACAAATTATATGATTGGTGCAAAAATGGTATTCAATATGTACAAATGTCAGCCTATGACTATTCACATGAATCAGAAGCCAATCTCTTATAGTTATGAGTTCTTGGATTCTTCGATTCGCCGTATGGGTTCTGGCTATGACTTGGGTGTCAAATGTGATCACAGATTAAATTTTGTCTCTCATATAAACTATATACTCCGGGAGGTAGCGTTGCAAATGAAAAAGTCATAGTATGCCGACTGATTTCGAATTGATCTCATACATCTAATCAGTGAACCGACCGACCGCCAGCTGCTAAAGTAGCGGTGGGTGTGGGAGGCTGCGAAAGTGGTGAAACAAAAAAAAAAATTTTAAGTAATAGTATGCTAGCTGAAACTTTTTATTTATAAACAGTTGACATCATAGTGAGTTGAAAAAAATAGTCAGCTGCTCGCATGAAGTTGTAAAAAAAAACTACGTAAAGTAAATTAATAGTAATAGCCTGAGAACGCGTCACTGTAGAGAGCTGAAATTTGGTAAATGCTGCTTTCATAAAACAAGTAAATGAAATTGCGAAAATGGACTAATACAGGCAACTCCTTCTTGGTGTTGCCAACTAATTAATTTTGTTCTTGCTTTTACGTATACTGTGAAAACAATCAGTTCAAAACTGTTTTGATGTACTGAAAATTTTTTCAAAATGTCAAATCCTATGAAATCGATTATACCCAGTTTTACTGTCCGATGAATCGTTTTAGAAATATGTGCGGAAAACCACTTCAAAAATCTAGCATGTACAGATAGGTCACCATACGAAATTACATACGGGCATTCATTTAGGGTATCATAAGGAATGGCCAGACACGGATATTTGTATCGTAATCCTCGGCAATATGAGAGCTCTTCAGAACGATTAAAACTTTACAAAGCACATTGGTTCCACGGAATTCCCAAAGATTCGTCAATATTACAATGTTATATGAAGAAGTTAAAAAGCTGGAATTGGTCTAAGACCAATGTTTACTATACCCTAGATGAATGCCCGTATGTAATTCTTTTGTGGATCAACTCTCAAACGTGAATATTGATTCTCCGTTGTTACTTAACGAAATCTCTTTTCGTGACAGTAGGCATAATTTGTCATGTTAACTCCGCATGGTCTAACTTTAACATGTATGAACCTGTTAATCGCATTTGTATTACTTTTAATAATATCGCTGAGCATTTTGTGGTTGACATTTCTAAGCATGTTTTAAAAAAGTGTCTATACAATATTTGACATGTGTTTGTTCTATTTAATTTTCTTTTAATTTTTTGTTTTTTGTTCTATGTCGCATTTCATCTGCATATGCATTGTATGTAATTTCATCCGGTGTTTGGTTTATGTTTAGTTTAACATACTAATACTAACACCGACTAAGTGATGAAAATCATGTATTGTTGACGGTTTAGTTATTAAACGTGTCAATACTGCGAGCTTGTGTGAAGCTGGTTCTGATAGTCATTAAAATAAAAATATAAGAAAACAGGTCCCCCGTAAAAAATACTACATTCCCCTAAATGCATTATGCCCTAGACACACAGTACTCTTAATGAAGTAATAACTAACGACTCATTAGTGTATAATGATTCATTATAAACTGCAGACACACAGCTATTTCTTTAATTAAGTTGTTCTGTCAAACTGACTTTGATAAACTTATCACATTAAAAAAGCAATATGGATCGAATTAACGCGATAAACTTTGCTTTTATTAATTTTAATTTTTATTTATTTTTATTTTATTTCATTTAACGATTGAAAAATGAAAAAAAAAACATTTTATTAAAAAAATATTTTGACATAATTACTTTGTGCTTTGCATTTCTTCTTCTTATTTTTCAAATCAGCAGATGCACAGCGGAGCTCCATACTTAAGTTATATTCTAAATCTAGCACATTTTTCCTCATTATAGCTATAATGAAGGAAGAAAACACTTCATTAGTGTACTTCATTATCATCTGCTTTTCGAACCATACTGACGTATACTATGTGACACACGGCATTTTAATGAATAGCTTGTACTAATGATTCGTTATATCGTGCTGTGTGTCTAGGGTATTACTCTCATATGGTGATTTTAATAATTCATATATTCAAAACCAAGCTCGGCACAACTACAATTTTTTTACATAAATGGAGAAGTTCTAGATGTCATCTGTAGTAATAGTAAATAATAGGTTTTTTTCGAGAAAAGTTACTACTATTAACAACACAAAAATCATTCGGTGATACTGTATTCTTTTTATGAAAGATATAAAGTATTCAACTTTATTCGGCATTTGAATCCGAGAAACCTGTTTCACCGTTCTCGAGATATCATTTTTTTCAAAATGACGTTTCATTGTAAAATCACGAATCATAGGATTACGCATGATAGGAGAAATGCAAAAAAATTAGGGTGAGATATTCTTGCATTCTACACAAACTCTGAAAGATTTATCCAAACCGGAAATGGGCGCATCCATGGGAGCATAAGTCCAATTTGATGATTGTTTTCGTATGTAATGGCTTACATCAAGGTATATAGAAGAAAAGGTATTCTCATTCAAAAGTTTGTACTAGAACTGTGACGTGTTTCATCCTATAACGTATATACATTTCTATTGAAAAGACAGAGAGATGAGAGAGAATATTGTGTTCTCTGTACCGTACTTTCCTATACATTCGGACACAAATGGCGGAACGTGGTTCGTAATGGGAATACCTTGTATCTCTGTACCGTGTGCTTATTTATGCTAATGTAATTGACATCATCCATGTTGTAGTACCCATTGGAGATAAAACAAACAAGTGCATCCATCCATATATGTTACATATTAAAATTAATTATAACTTTTGTTGCGAATAGATTTTGGATTAATGTTATAAAACTTGTAATTAATATTAAATGTTGCACTAATCGAAACATATCATTCATGCTATAGTAGGTACTACACTTATTTTTACATCGGTGGGCCCACAATTCCAATCTTTTGCCGTTACTTTAAACTGTATTACATAGCAGTCAGAAAATTCTCCCATTTCTGCTCCTTTAATATTTTTAGCTCAGGATTAAGATAAAATTTCTATTCCTATGACGACCCATATGATATTAACACAGCTGTAGACGCACGTGTTTCTGATTTTTGATTTATTTAGAGAATGCCTAGCCATTATCCTGGGAAATATTTAGATATAGACTGGAGGAAATACGAGTATACCTACTTTCCACAGAATGATTTTGGGCGTTTAATGTTGCCAATTTTCAAAGATTAATCGAAAAGCTTTATATCGGATCGACTGACATTAGTAATAATAAATTATTTGATAGAAAAAGTTTCTTCTGGAAATGGTATTATTGACTCGTGTTATATACATATAGAAATACATGGAGGGAAAAACTTCCATGATATTGAAATTTCATATATACCTATGTATATTGCCCGGACAAATTCAATAACTATAATTGATATGCCATACGTTTTTTAATGAAGTCTAAAATTTAATATGGATTAACTTATAAATTGGTATAACATACATACATGTCTAGATATTATACATATTTTCAATGATAAGTGATAGTACTTTTTGGCTACACAACACAATTTCCAATTCACCTCAAAATACTGCTAAAATTTCATTAAAACAAATGTAAAACTATTCTAAATTGCTTTCGTAACCTTTATTTTTTAAATTAACCTGTAAATTTCAATTTATTCTATTTACCACAGAAAAAAAAAGAGCCGTCTATAAATTCAATTTATTTTATCCATAAATTTATCGAAATATGCATTGAAACGTTATCACAAACTTATTTGATATTTTCGCCCAGTAAAGTGCTCTTCTGAAAAACTAACTATGATAAAATTGCAAAATAAAAAAAGAAAACGAATTTTTCTTAGCATGGCATACATTTTTTATCATTTTCCGGATGAATTTTTCCAAAGTCCTTGTATGTATGATGATGTTAGTGAAACGGGCGAGAAATATTTTATCGTTTATTATGCAAACATTCCATTGAAGGATCCATGTTCAAAATTTCATCCAACTATATATAAACTCATTCCTATGGTTCTATGAATATGAGTTCATGTTTATACCAGAATATACCAGCAAACTATGGATGTAGGAATGTGATGAGGTTCACTCTTCTAAGAATACCTTTGTACTGTTTTCATAATATGTAACTAACATGGTGTATGTACAAGTACATACAAGAAATATTTTCCTGAGGTTTCAAGGAAGAAATTCTAAGGGTTGTGTCCTTTCCTTTTTCCCCTCACAATTAATTATTGCTTTCATAAGCATCTTTTAGGACTTTATAGGACTTTCGTAGGGCTCAAAGGAATATTGATTTCAATAGATATTAAATTAGTAATTCAGGAATTACGTTCACCCTAAACACTTGTTTCAATTGGAAATTTTCAGAATTCGAATTGATTAAATTTATTGAGATACGGAGCTTACGAAAAGGCAGATCAGTTAAAGTGGTTACTTTTCTACTCCTAGTTCTACGTAAATTAATTAAAAAATTTAAAATATAATTTATTTACAATTAATAAAATACAAAAAGAAATTTATTATGTGCATAAATATGAAATAACACACGAAAAAACACATACAACAACATACAACTCAATGTTGAAGTAATGAGGTGGTGAAACTTTTCATGCAAATTTTAAACAAATTTTGTAAAAGCAATTAAACGCCAACAAATAACTAAAAGTAGAACACAGTTGAAGTAAAATTCACGTATATCTTTTATTTAACAACAGCAGCCGTAATGTGATCATCATTTTTACGGTTCCGTATAAAAAAAAGCGGAACCCTTATAAAAACGCTCGTGCATCTGTCTGTTTGTCTGTTACAGAGGTTTTTTTTTTTTCTCGAAAACGACGCAACATAGAAATTTGAAAATTTGGTATTTTATTGTTTTGTTTATTGTGTAAACTTAGTTCTAAATTTTATAGTTTTGGCATTCTATTTAGTCTTTTGCATTCATTTTAATTAATTTTATTTCGGTTTGTGTTCTGTATTCTTTACTCGTTTCTCAGCCTAGATGAAATCCATAGGGTATACTAAGTTTGTCATAGAAATAATGATGGTAAAGCAAAACTGGATTGGACACACGCACATAATATTAAAAGTTATTTTGATTTTTGCATGTCCGTCCGTCAGTTTATCTGTCTGTATGTCTGTCCGTCTGTCCAACCGCCCGCACGAGAACTCAAGAACGCGTTCACTTAGAGGACAGAAACTTTGTACATGGGCTTTAAAAAAAAAGGTAAATTTAAGTTCGAACATGGGACAAATCGGGCAACTCCTTCGCAGGATTGCCATACAAAAATTCCGTTTTCTCTAAACAGGGTGTCCCACGTAATGTGTTCCCTGGGATTTTTCTCGAAAATGTGTGGAAATATCGAAAAAGTCCTAATAATAAAGGCTACACTGTAAAAAATGTGCACAATTGTTGCCACAAAGCTTAGGTATTTTTCCCTAAAATGAGGGGAATATGCGCTAAAATGTAAGGAAGTTTAGGAAATATTCCCTACATTTTAGGGAAAATTACCTAAGCTTTGCGGCAATAATTGTGCACATTTTTTACAGTGTACGTGTTATTAGCCAAGGTATCCTTTGGTATAGCAAATGTCGGCAAACTCGTTTAATTTGATACGTCATCGCTTTCTCCGTTATAGGCTTATTTGCAAATACTTTGTCATGAATTTGTCCCCATAAAAAAAGTGGGGTTAAATCAGGTGAATGGGCTGGCCAGTCTACTTCTACCCCGCGTCTAATCCATCTTCCTGGAAACATGCTATTAAGTTGTCTTCGTGCATCTAACGAATAATGTGGGGGAGCTCCATCTTGCTGGAACCACATCGATGTTCTTGGTCTTAAATTGTTTTCATCTAAAGGTACGAGAAGTTCAGAATTTCAAATTCCATCGAAGAAAAATGGTCCAATTATGCTGCTGTCCAATATTCGGCACCGTACGTTCAATAACCATGATTTTCTCTGTGATTGTTCCACCTTGGATTCGTCAGTGAATTTTATGTCTATTGGGCTTATTAGAATTCTTAACTGTAGTTCTATTTGTAAATAATACAGTGTTGAAGAAATTTGTATCTTCTCGTAGTTTCTGTTGAGCTCAGTTACAAGATTGTGTTCTCCTACTGAGCTCCATTTCTTCTAACTTCTGAGAATGGTGTAAGTGGTATAGAGGTGCATTCTTAATCCTTTCAGCTGCCTTTGTATGGTACTTTTCGAGTATCCAGAAATTCATGATATCTTGAGAATGCTGATGTGCGGATTTCTAGTAATATGTTGCAAAATAATGCTGGTCCTGAATCTTGCATTCGTTCTTCTATTTCGAATAGAACTCTCTGTACATGATAAATGTCAAGCCCTTTCTATAGCAGTAGGTGTTGCCTAGTTGGGCACAATCTTTCTGGAAAGTGGTTAGATTAAGTCCGTACAATTTCTGCGGCATCATGGCTACATTCCCCGTCTGTAATCAACAGCTCTACCAATTCACGACATTACAAGAATATTTTATAATATTTAAAATTGACATCCAACTCAAATACCAAACTTAAAATGAAGTGTGCACACTGCATATCACCAATGTATAGTATTTCAAGCGTGCTTTACTATACTAGGCTAAAGTACATTAAGTACCTACCTACATAACAATTGTTTTAATTACATTTGATGATTTTGCCTCCTTTCCGTGAATTTCTAACCTGAATTTGTATCTATTTGCTTATGCTTCAGAAGTTTATATTAACAATAAAAAGAAGATAATGATAATTTACCTGAAAATTGAATGGGGACGAAGAGCCGGCCGTAAATTTTAACTCACGAATAAGGAGAACATTTTACATACCTGTAAATGATTCACCTTCTTTTTGCAAAGAATTTTCAGTAGGTATACAACTTCCTTTCTTATTTGATTTGCACTTATTCAATGTAGCCAAAATGCATCCTCAGGAAGGACGAAAAGGAAATAACCGAAGATTTCCTTTTATTCCTGTACTTTTTCGAAATGTTTACTATACCGAGATATAGCGCGGCTTATTCTGGCTAACTATTGTCAGTAGTACTTCGATGATATCTCTGTGCATTTTCGAGAGAAATGGCAAAGGAACACGATACATTTAGATATCTTATATCTCGATAATAAAGGGGTAAACTGGAATTTTCAAAATAACACTATTTCTGGAATACAAAAATGTGATCTAAATGTATCCTTAATAAGGACGAAAAGAATTTTTTTTTTAATATATCTTTTTCCAACACCATTTTTAAGGACATCTTCTATGCCAAAGGATACCTTGGCTAATGATACGTAACTTTTATAATTAGGACTTTTTCGATATCTCCGCACATTCCCGAGAAAACTGCCCAGGGACCACGTGTCGTGGGACACCCATGTATACTTGAATGTGTCGACGTACAGAGCTAAAATTTGATACATGCTGTTTTTATAGCAATGGTAAATGACAATTAGAAAATGGACTAAATCGAGCTACGCCTTCTTGATGTTGCCATATAAAAATTTTGGATTTTTACATATACTGTGAGAACGATCAGTCCAAGACGGTTTTAATGTACCGAAAAGTTTTTCGTAATGTGAAATCCTATGAAATTGGTTATAACCATTTTTACTGTCCGACGAACCGTTTTAGGAATATATGTGAAAGACCATTTCAAAATTCATATTTGCACAGATACATGACCATAAAAAATACATCCGGGCATTCATCTAGGCCGTAGATTCTAGGGTGTCATAAGAATTGGCCTTAGACCAATTCTAGCTTTACTTGTTCAATTAAGCTTGATTTCGTTTTCGTTAGTATATTTAATTTTTTTAAAATTCTTTTAGCATGTAAACCCGGAATTTATAGTTATGTTTTTGGACTATTTTTTAATTTTATGTGCTTTGCCTTTTTTCATTTCTTCTTTTAGTTTTTGTTGCATTTTCATTATGATATCGTCGTTCCATTTCAATAATGTTACCTCTATGCTGGTAGAATGTTTTCGAGAAAAGGCATACTATTCTTGATTTTATAAATTCAACATTTTCTTCAGTAATTATGGTGAAAGTATGTACGTATGTATATGTTATGTCTACAAATATAGGTAAAGAAAAATAACAAAAACAAATCACTTAAACCAGAGTAAATCTGTGCTTTTAGAATTTCCAAAATTATAATAAATGTATAACATAATTTGAGTGTTCGTTCTTGTTGCGAATTTTATCTCCCTCACTTGATTAATATTTTAGATTTTGTTTACCGTATTTTGCTTGATTTTTTTTTTACGTATTACATTATGAGAAGAAGAAAATAAGTAAAAGTCTTAAAAATTCGGTAACTCGATTTCTTAAAAAAAAAAAAAAACAAAAAGGTAATGAAAAGCTCTTAAAAGATTTATCAAAGGAAGGACGAGATGATTTCAAAAACTCTTGACATTTTCATGTATTTTGTATGCTTGTAAAAAGTAATAATTTGCATTTAATTGGATGATTTGAAAATTGTAAAACAAGACTGGTGCCAGCGGTTTATTTTACTCCTTTAAATTCATGAAATGATAAGCTTTTAGTCCAGTCAATAGGTGGGGTAGTTGTGATTTTTATCTATATTTAGTTCCGGAGCCCGATTATAAAATCCAAGTTTTCATTTGCGTCTGCGCGGTCCGCCATCTATAATTAAAGGTTCGAAATTTTTTTTTTTTTTTTTAAATAATTCCTCAACGGTTTAGTGTCAACAGAAATGGTTGATACAAATTTGAGGAAGACTAAATTCCATACAGTTTTTGTATAAATAATTTTTTATATGTGAAATGAGTTACAGTGGCGGCAACGTAACGTGAACATTCTTAAAAAAAACAAAAATTATATATGGTGCATAGGATAGAAAGTGACAGTAGTCACCTAGTCAAGCAGAAAATTGAATGGCAGGGGTGGGGGGCGGCATCTTAACCGTCTCGGATTTATAGGGTGATTAAGAAAATATGCTAGTATTTCACAAAATATCCTGTACCTCAAAAATTATAATATGTACCGTCACTGACAAAGCTCTCAGTGCGCGGAACTACATTGCCTTGCCAGCGACTGCTCGACTAGCCCCGTTCTCTTCTGCCCACAGAAATTATGGTGGTCTAAACTATGAATATCGGATTATTTTACGCTTTGATTGACTTTGACATCTTCGTTTTTTACAAAAACGGTGATTAATATAACTTTTTTTTATAAAAACTCTAACCTATGGACTCTCCTCTTTATAGTTTCGCACTTATTTCTTTCATCTATCTGCTAACTGTAGCCGTTAAAAAGTTATTAGCTCTTAACCTATTCTCAAGGCTATTCTCAAACCTACTTTTAAAGATAATTTATTAGTTAATTTGTTTAAAAACAAAACAAAAGTTATAATTCATAAGGCAGGTACTATTACTAAGTTAGGCTAACAAAAACCCCACTTAGTAACTAAAAGTATGCAAAGATAATAAGTTAATAATAATTACTACAAGAAAGTAGAAAGTAGTAGTTTCATCTAGCCCTCTTAGTCCAGTTGATCACTGTGCAGATTTCCTGTAACAAAGCCGTTATTTTCAAAAAAGGCAAAGGAACTAGTATTGTGGCGTTGTTGGGGACTCCAACAAACTATTATTCCAGTAATTAGAAAAAAATTAAAATTTCACTTTATTTACGATAATACCTGAAAGGATAAATTCGAAATCATTTATAAATAATACATTTCTTTACTAATACAGGTAGGTAGAATTTTGAAATAACCCACGATACCAATTACGTTTTTTTTTTTTTTTTTTGTATTATTAAAATGTGGTAAGCGCAATGTAATTTAATCAGAGAAAACTAGCGGCAAAATATTTTTTTTATGATTTATTTTTACTATATTGGTCATTAAAATCCAAAAAAACCATATCCCGAACACGTTCGTATTTCCATCTGGAAATTACAGTGTGTCCTGTTGAGAGGACATCAAGACTTAACGGTTTTAAATCTAGAACTAGTAATTCGAGATATTTTTAAACAATGGAGAAATTAAATATGTTCAATAATAGCAATTTATATAAATCATATTGTTTATTCATAAATAATGCTTTATTAAAGAAAAATTAAAAGAAAAAAACATAACACTATAGAAAATGATAATTCTTAAAAAAATTATTTTGACATGTGATGCATAGATAAACATTAGATACATTTTAAGCATTTCACATAAGTTTGCTCTTGCGATTTTCATATTTGCGCCGGCTGCTGTTGTTGTCGTTCGAAAATAACGAAAAATGTTGTATTTGGTCGTAACGTATATTTCTGGTCAACATACTGTTTCGAGTTGTTGCACTACTTTGATGCATTGCATTGCATTGTCAAACCAAGATGACAAAATGGCTAAATAAAAAGAAATGCATATTGGCTCTAAGTGACAATTTCCGCGATTTTATAAATATGCGATAGTACTGCAGCATTTGATCGCATACATCAAACATCAACACCTCCCATATTATCGTTATACAGTGAAATATCTTGCGGCCGTGATATTTCAATGTGCCCTTTCCCTTTTTTTTACCATCGTTTTTCCATTTGTTGATGTCCAATGCCAACATATTTCGCTGCCATATGGACTGGCTTATTATCATGCTATTTCGATATGATTACATTTGCATCAGCATTTCGAAGTTTAGCTGAAGAACCCAATCCTTTAGCCTTCAATTCACCATTGCCTGTAAATACTGAATTTCTGAAACGATTGACACGAATAATGCAAATGCCATATATTTCCCGATTCTTCATTAGTCGATACGTGAAAAGAAAGTTATCAAAGTATAATTTATGTCCTGAAAGCTTTGTTGTCACACCTTAATAAGCAATGAAATCATAAGGTCTTCTGCTTTTTTGTCCGCATTGTCTGGTTATTTACAATATTTAAATTATTTCGCAATTGGAAAAATCTGTCTATGGTCATATTATCAGTGGAGAAAGATTATTGTATGCTTTTCGCCCAATACGTAGAAGTTTTAAAATACCAACCTCAAATTTCTTGTCCATTGGTTTGCAGACATATTGAAAACATCTTTAGGAATATACTTGGAGAAATATAGTAACGGTGTTTTTAGTTCATGTGGTGATATTGGAGGCAATTATACAGACGTGGTATTTTCAGTATTTATATTATTCCGAACATGACGTCCTATACTATTAATTGAATGATTTCCCTCTACTTCTGGATCTAGAACTGTTTCTGGTATTGATAGTGATGCTTTTCTAGTGTGATGAAGCAGTCTCGTGAAGAAGATATCGTCATCTTATTCAAATGAACCAGAGTTTGTTGCCGTTTCGGAAATTGCTTTACTTAGACGACCGTGGAGTCTTTTCGATGGAGGTGAATCACATTCACTTGCAGCCGAAACTACCATGTTTTTCAGTTTTGATATCATCTAGCCCAATACTCTCCAACAACTCTCCTTCAATTAACCCATTCTTACACAAATAAGTTATCGGGCGAAAAAAATAATATTTTTTACTAAATCGTAGTAAAAATAGTCCAAATAAATCATTTTTGCAAAATTTTGTTTTAGAGAATAACGTGTTTTGGAGTTTTGGAGATGTACATTTTAATGTACATTGGTTATCAGATGATATTGAAGATTTTTTTTTCCAATATTGGAGACCTTCAGAAAAAAAATTAATAATAAAGTTAGTTAAAAAAATCATTTTTTGATAACAAAAAGCAATGTATTTTATTACATTTATTTAAACTTCAACACAAAATAAAGAATTCATGGAAAGTATAACAAAAGTAAAAATAGTGAAATTAATAATAATTTGGATGCGTCCTGGATGCAGATATTATAATTAAATAAAAAAAGAGGTAAACGACTTTTTATATTTTTCAATTGTGATCTATGAAAAGTCTAGAAACAATTTCTCTCCTTCGTAATGCATAAGTGCACATTACATTTTCCGCAATAAGAATGAGTTCTTCCTCCAGATCGTCCAGCTTTACAATTCATTTTGCATCGCTTGGCTTCTTTTTTGCCATCATGAAAGGGGATATGGTCAAGTTATTTACCTCGTTTTACAATGCACCTCTCCTGCCCGGAGTACAATAAAATATTAGCCACTTCCAATCTTAAATGCAGAAGGTCCAATATCTCATTATTTGGTGTGGAGTTTGCTCGTTCTTGATTTCTGTACTCTGTCCAACTGGAGGCGAGGGCAAAGTCCAGAAAATGTGTGAACATCCGAAGAGTCCACTTTTTCGATTTAATAAAAACTCGATAATATAATATTAATTGACCGAGTAGATCTACTCCTCCCATTCCCATGTTATACAGCTGGACTCTTTCGGGTCTGCTAATATTTTTATATAGCTTACTTTACTTATTCCATCTTTGTGCAGAATTTTCTCTTCCGATACCAACAAAATTCGATGCGAGATGTACTGGTTTATTATCCTGCCATTTCACAACTACGATTTCACCATTTCTGCTGACAACCTGATCTCACGAACCACGAATTGTTTTTGCCATATCCTTATCACCAAGTAATGGCGGATTTGCAAATCGTATTGTACCAGCTGCATTAATTCCCTTTTGTTTCAAATACTCTAATAGGTGAAACGTTGTAAAGAAATTATCAAAAAATAACTGATGTCCTTCAATTGACAATCTTTCGTTTGATGACGACTGACGCTCCAAAGCCATATTTGTCTAAGGTACTTGTTGGCAGCCCAGTTTATTGCCCCTGGTATAAGAAAAAGTTATAGGGAATACCTGATTTTCCGGCAAGCACATAAACTTTGATGCCCCATGGATTTGGATTCCCTTTTATATATTGTTTTGTTGACAATCGGAATATGGAATAATTTGCTCGTCAACGGATAGCACCTCTTCAACTCGAAGTTGAAGACATCGATTTCTTACAGCTCCTATGACTGGCCGAACTTTGAAAAATTTGTATTTATTGTCAGCTGGAATTTCCAAATTATTTACACATTGTAAATTGTTTCGCAACTGACAAAATCTGTTCATTGTCATGTTGTTTCTAAAGGCTTGAATGCCTAGAGCGGAATCCCAATATAGACGTAATCTTGACAGCTTCAAAGACCCTATTAAAATGTGCATTTCTTTTTTATCAGTGGGCTTGACGATGCTGATATTGCTTTGCTGTACATAGAGGTTTGTATGAAATGCAAATGTTTCATAAAGTTTAGCATTAAAATACTGCGCAAAATACGCAGACGGAGATTTTTTTATATATTTATTTGCCCTGTTCAGTTCCTCCGGAAAATGCTTTGGGTTCGCACTGTATTGGCGTCTACGCCACTGAATATTTGCTTTAGGTGTAAGTTTCAGTAGTAACTTCTAAAGCAACATTTTGATGGACGATTGTATGATCAATATCGCCGCTTACAGTTATACCAGCACATACTGGTAAAACAGCATCCTCAACGTGTTCATCTTTACAGCCCTTTTTTACACATTGAGCTATATTAGTACTTACAATGATATCGCCTAAATCAAACTCCGAGCTTGCATATGCGTGAACAGAAATTTCATCGTCGAACTCGAAATCTGAGTCGTTTAGCAATTCGTTCATTTCCTTGCTTTTCAGAGATCTTGAGGAAGCCATTTTTACAATAAAACTGTAAACGTATGCAATTTTAAGAAGAACTATGTTAAACTTTAGAAGTGTATGACGAATTTCAAAGAGTTTTAAACATATTCAAATCAATTGCTACTGTTTACACAATACTACAAATCTTTTTTAAAAAACATAACACAATAATTTATAACCATTGTACATTAAAATGTACAATATAGTTCATAACCGATGTACATTTAAATGTACACTGACTATTTATCGCGTTTTGGGCAGAAATAAAATACAAGAAAGATTAGTTTCATATTTTAACTAATTAGTTCTTAGATTCTCTATGCAATATAATGAAGATATTTTTAGAAAAAGTAATAAAAATTAACATTTTAATAAGATATAGACAGGTACATACCAACGGCTTTTAACTCGATGTAACACGCGTGGGATTATCGAAAAAACTGAAATGGATGCGTCAGAATTGTCAGACACACGAACATGCAAACAAATTAAGCAGTAATCTAGAATGCAACGTTGCATAATTTACATTTTTGAAATAACACACAATTGAGTTATATAGGTTACCAAAATTGATGTAAAGGGTTTTCCAATAAGAGGTGTTATTTTGATATTCAAAGAAAAATGCCATTTTTTGACATAAATGATCGGATCTTTATTTCATTATAAAGAGGAAGGTATGCCGTTAACAATGGAAAATAACATCAGCCAAATGACCACCACGACCACGCCTACAGGACCATAGCCTTTTCATGAAATTTTCCATAACCAAATCGCAAAGTGGCTGCCCTATGTCCTCGATAGCCTCACGAATTCCAGCTTTGTGGTCTTGAATCGACGCTGGGCTGTTGGCGTAGACCTTCTCTTTCACGTGGCCCCAAAGGAAGAAGTCACAAGGTGTTAAGTCACAAGATCTCGGTGGCCAATTGTGATCACCTCTTCGAGAGATAACACGGTCCGGAAACTTTTCCCGTAAAAGATCAATGGTTTCGTTGCTTGTATGGCACGTAGCGCCGTCTTGTTGAAAGTAAACGTTGTTCAGATCAATACCATCCAATTTCGGCCATAAAAAATCATTAATCATCTGTCGATAGCGCAATCCATTCACCGTAACTGTTGCTCCAGCCTTATTTTCGAAAAAGTAAGGTCCAATGACCCCTTGGGACCATAAACCGCACCAAACAGTCACACGTTGAGGATAGAGAGGCTTTTCAATAATAACTCTTGGCTTTTCCGAGCCCCAGATGCGACAATTTTGCTTGTTGACGAAGCCATCGAGGTGGAAATGGGCCTCATCACTCAAGATGAGTTTTCGATGGAATTCCGGATCATTTTCATCATGCATTTCAAGGACCCAATCAGCAAAGACTCGACGTTGTTGATGATCGGCCGGCTTGAGTTCTTGTGTTATCTGAACTTTATAAGCTTTAAGACCCAAATCTTTATGCAAAATACGTTGTAATGACGTTTGTGGAATGCCTAATTCCAAAGAACGACGAGGAATGGACAAACCTGGGTTTTCTTCAACACTTTCGGCTACAGCAGCAATATTCTCGGCTGTTCTTGAGCGACGTGCACGGGTTTTATTCTTCACATCACTAATTTGTCCCAACAGCTCGAATTTTTCTACCAATTTCTGTATTGCGGTCCGACAAGGTGCTTCACGACGACCCAAAAATGTTCGAGTTTTACGAACCGTCTCTGCCACATTTTCACCATATTTATAGTGAATTTTAATAATTTCAATGCGTTGTTGAATCGTGTATCGTTCCATTTTTATTAATGGCGTAGTTTCTACTTGTCAAATGTCAAAAAATGACAGCTCCAAAAGTGACATCTACCGAAATAGCGGGCTAATTAAAATAACACCTCTTATTGGAAAACCATTTACATTATAATGTACATTTGGTACGAAAGGGTTAATTTCTTACCTTTAGAACAAAATAAAACGACTTAAAGAAAATGGGGAAAAAATTCATACAAATATTGAAAATTGGCAAATCATAAAAACACAAGTAAAATGAGAAAATAAAAATTAACTGAATAAACTTAAACAACACTACTGCATACTACTGCATACTACTACGCACTACTGCACACTACTGCATGTTACTCTGAAAAAGCCAGACACAAAACATTTTGCAGGGTCCATACCTTGTTTTGCTTATGAATGGAACCGAAGCACTTAATACACATAAAATCAAACGATAGTTTTGATATTTTTCATTGGCTTCAGAAATACAAACTCACAATAAAAATTTCTTTAAAAACTTCTGCAGTTGAAACTGAAATTCAACTGATTTAAATCGCACTTTAGTTGCCAGTGGAATTGGTTAGTCGATAAGGAACAGTGTTGAGAGTAGTTTAGGTTTCTGGAAGTTAAAAAGACTTTTCGACTTCCCAAGTTTGTGCTCTGGAGAGGACACCAGGTCTCAAAGGAAGAGTCTAAAAACATAATCTCAGTTGGTGGAGCAACACCACAAAAAATATAAAAATGCCATTTTTTTATTGCATTGCTTCTTAAAAATAGTGTGAATGAGTTGGGCCATAAGCTTGTGATCAAACATGTTCGAAAAATTATCCAACAATTAAGGGTGAAATTTCCGAAATTTGCGGAGAGTGGGTAGAAATTCGGAAAAAAACTTTTAGATCTCTAGTCCAATCAATAGGGCCTAATTAACGCCTTTACCCTACAAAAGGTGGAGTAGTTGTGATTGTTATATAATGTTACTTAGTTCCGGGCCACGATTAAAAGCCAAGTTTTTACCCTTGGAGGGGACTAGGCGGTCTGCCATTTTGGAATAAATGTACAGAACATTGGAACTAAGTAACATATATAAAAATCACAACTACCCCACCTTTTGTAGGGCAAAGACTGGACTACTAGGTCAGAAAAATTTTCTAGTAAAATCCATTTTCTTCATGGAAGAGTATGTACTAAAAGATTGGGAGGTTATGAAAGAACAGATTGATCTTGATTTTAGCTTCTGCATATAAAATGGTTGATAGAGGAGTTTAATGTCTAAAATATATGAATTTAACCAAATTTAGGCAATCCTATTTTATTCATTTTGATCAGTAATGAGGGGTAGTTTTTACATGCCTTTAAATGTGAAAATTTCCCATTTAAATTTTCCCATACCATTTGGAAAATACAATCTATGAACTCTTCGCAAACAGGGCATCCGATAGGAATAATTTTAAAGGAGCTTTTTGCTTTTTGGTTGTACATAATAGGCGGTTTTTGATCACGAGTATGATAAGGGATGGATGGAATATTATATTAGAGTATGCCTTTTTAGAGATTTTCATATATAGCTTTACCATTTCAACTCAGAATTTTGACATGTGTGCGCATTGAAATTGTTTTCTCCATTCAGAGCTCTATTTTTGGATCGAAAAAGTATCTAATGTAATCTATGTTATGCAAGTAGAAGCTAAAATTAGTGAAAGAGGTTTTTTCTGTAATTATGAATATTTTAGAAGTTCGTGTTGCATTCCTCCACAGAGGTTGGTTACAACCGAGCACTTTTGGCATCAATTGAAATAGTTTTGGAATTACAATTGAATAGCATAATAAACTTTTCGATACGAGAAACTTTATAATTGACTTTCGGATTTTCTAATTTTTTAATAGGGTCGCATACACCGCGAAAGTATATTTAGGCCGTGGAAGTTCAAGGAATTTTGAAAAAACCCAATTAGAATCCTATTGCCATGTTTTTTTTTTTCGTTAAAAAATTATATATACATTCATACAAAATAGATCTTTAGGTTTAAATAATAAAAGGTGTCAGATATACAGACAAGAACTATTGGGATTGCCCCATTTCTTTATTCACCAAGAGCTGAAGAGCAGGAAAGAGATTGTTTTTATTGATTCTCTTTACAGCCATTCAATTAAATAAATAAAAAAAAAAATTATTTTTTTTACCAAAAATCGAAAAAATTCTTACAAAAAATTAAGAATAATATTGTTATGTGCAACAAAAAGAGACAAGTGGTGACATTTACTGGAAATGGAGAGTAAACAACTTCAGGTTCGGAGAATCGATGAAGGGAAGTTTCGGGAATAGAATAGTCAAGAAGTTTCTGAAGTAGAACACTCCAGAAGAATCTCGAGAGTATCTAGGGTATAAATATAACAGTTGTCACCGGCAGAGAATCAATCTTGTCTTAGATATTGCAGCGTTAACATGTGAAAGTAATAAAGAAGCGAAAGTGTTCTAATTGGATTACGATTATTGAAAGTACAGTATTAGCGATAATTAAAGTTGAGTTGATTAGTTGAAGGTTTGTGAATTTCATAAGATTAGAGTGAAGTAAACAACCTGTATATTAAATATTTAATATTGTGTTTTAAATAACGAACCGAAGGCCACAATATGTTGCATCTCTCACTTAATAGTCAAATATGTACCTTCATGACTCTTTTTAATAAACAAAAGGATAGAAAAGACTAAAAAGTACCATTTTTTCCATTTGCAAGGGTGCTGTCCCACTAACTGGAAGTTTGCCTTGAAAAATAATATTTCTATAGACACCACGCAAAAACACAAAAAAAATAAATAAAAACCAAAATTATTTTAATATTATTAAATATTAATTCCACTTCAGAGGATTCGGTACGCAGCAAAAGTTTCAAATTAGATACAAGCTAGCCTGTAGGCAAATTACTATACGCAGGTTTAAGTGAGAAAATTCATATAAAATTAGCCTAGACCTAGACCACAAGCTACATTAGAGACATCTAGCGTAAAAGACAGAAGCCCAACATGCGACAAAATTATACAAAAAATTAATGTTTGCAGTTCAAATAAATTGAAAATTTTTAATGAGAATTAACTGTAATAAATTTTTTTTGCACATAATTGTTAAATATGCTATTTTGCTTTGTATTTCAACAACTTTTAACGAAATATTGCAATTTTTCGTTGGTGAAATATCGGGAGAAAAAACAAGTACGATTACAGTCAAATAATTAAAAAAGTGCCACTAAAAATGAAAAAAGCTCAAAGTTATTTGCTAGATCTAGGCTTCATCTTTCTAAGCTAGTCACAATCTAAAGAAATGAAAATAACTACTAACAGGAATTTGATTTGAAAAACTTCGATCTTTACAATTGTTTGCAAGTTTCCGAGCTAATATCTCCTTTCCAATAATTTTTTTTTTTGTAATTTTTGCCGACGTTATGTAGTAAAGTTCTTCATTCCCTTTGATTTAAGATATAAATCATTATTCTGCTATAATCAGTTTTGTTTTGTTTTTTTTTTTTTTTTATTATTAAGCCAAGCTCAGGGGATACCCTATGATGCAAGGCACAGCGTGGCAGAGATAGGGAAAGGATTAAGGGATATGAGGAGAGCGGCGGAGGTGCCGATATATGTCGCCCTTAAACTTTTGCAGGTTGTATGCCGGAGGAAAGACAGAAGATGGTAGACTGTTCCACATTCGCACAGTTCGGGATAAGAAAGCATCACGGAATTTTAGTGTACGGCCGAAGGTAATTTGAAGGGTAAAAGGATGAGCGCGGGATGCAGCGCGAGTATTGCGTGCAGGAACTATTCTACAAGGGATCAGACTAGATATTTCATCAGAACATTGGCCATGCATATAGCGATAAAGGAGCGAAAGGCATCCAACATTGCGACGGTGCTCGAGCTAGTCGATATGACGAGTAATTGCCACATCGCCAATGAGCTTGCAGGCTCTCTTTTGGACAATATCCAATGAAGCTAATGCTGTGCGACCAGCCCCAGCCCAGATATGGGAATTGTATTCCATTCTAGGTCTGATGTAGGACTTATAGAGGAGCGCTATATTTGATGGGCTGAAATATTTCTTACACCTTTTAAAAAAACCAAGACATTTTTATGCTTCTTTGGCAACCGAGAAGATGTGATCTGTCCAGCTTAACTTACTGGAAATATTAATGCCAAGAATGCTTAGTGACGGTTTGCCAGAAATTTGTATTGAAAAATGTATGAAACTTACTAACCTTAATCTTGGTACTCCTCTTAATCATTACTTATTTATCTAATCTGATTCGACTAAATCCTCTTCATTAATATATAAAAATGGCTGAGCTATTCAACCGCAGCCAAATCATTCCAAAGAAATAATGAATTTCGACAAAAATTTCTAAAATCGTCATGTTATAACCCACAGAAAGCTAGAAATTCATTAAATGGCCATCCCTTGGTACCATAATTATCCAGTTATGCAAACAAGCAAAAGTAATTAAGTGACCTATCCTAGAATGGGGATATGTTAGTATCCGCATAAGTATCAGACACCAGGACAAACAGCAACAGCAACAAAATTCATGTCACAGGTGACAACCCCCCTTCATGCTGTCTCATCTTATATTGAAAACTATCAAAGTTTTAAGCCCATCAACTCCTATATATCACAGAATTTCGGAAATAATTGAAAGGTTGAAATGGGCCCAAATTAATCATCGAGGGATTATGGATGCCGCAAGGATGGCAAAATGTATACAATAAGCTCTCGGAATCCTTTTTAATTAAACGAAACGACAGAAACTTAAATCGTTGTAGCGGAAAGAGCCAAGTGAAAAAGCAATTTCTTATGATGTCATCCAGCCCCGGGATGGTGTTTAATGATGGGTTCACATTCAAACCAAATCTGAAAAACACAAGCACTCTCAGAAATGGTGAACGAACGAAAAAAAAGGAGTAGAAAAAAAAATACTTTTTTTGTAATAAGCACTTACTAGAGAGCACACAATTTCGGGTATAGAGTTAAATTCCGCAATAAATTTTGTCAATTTGATCTGTATTGCATATGGAACGGAATCTTATCGGAATTCGAGACGAATGGAATAAGCTGAATCGATTCCCTTTTGGTGCAATCTGGTACTTTTCTCCCCCCCCCCCCACGAAATTTCGGATGCTTCCAATGCTTCTAATGCTTCTAATGCTACATGAGGCAGCGAATTAGTATACGCCCCAGTAAACTATCGATTACCTTCCACTCGATGAAATTCAAGTCACTCTTCTACTTAGCTACCCTATTTAGCCTAGAACTATTAAACACAAGAAGATTGCTCCCTTAACATTTTGGTTGAAACTCTTGAACCGCTTTCTCTAATAATAATTGACTGCGGTGAAATCCTGAACGAATGAATTCTCCGCGCTGGACTTGGGATGAAACACGAAATTGTGAAATGGCAGCCAATTTAGCTAGCAAGAAATTTAGTTCGTAGGCTAATTGCATTGCAATTATCAGGAATTCTTAATGTAGTGGGAAGAAACAGAGAGATAACGAACAGAATTCCATCAAAATGGTAAAACGTAATTATAGTGAGGACATACCCAACAAAACTGAATCTGTTTGTTTGGTTGTGGTGGAAAGGCATTCATTAATTTCGTCACGGTGCTATTTAATTGTGAGAATTTCAGGAAGTTGATGTTAATTACAATTTTTATAAAGTTTTTCAAATATTTCTGCTCGATTCATTAAAATGAAGAAAGAAAAAATATATAAGTAAAAAAGAGATAATTTTGCAAGTTTAAAAGTTTTAATTTCTTCTTGCAGGAGAAAATGAAGTAATTTTTTAAGGTATGCAGGTTTTTAATATACAGATTGAGGTGTCTTAAAAGTTTTGTTTCCTTTTTTTAGGGATTTAATAGTTGGGGTCAGGATGTGCAAAAAATATTATTTTATAGTGAAGAGAGGGAATATGCATTGTTTCGACGGTAGCCCCAAAATTATTAGGCAGGTAAAAATGTGAATTATTGGGACCAATGTACGGCCCTCATAAATATTCAAATTATTTTATTTTGATATCTTTTCTGAATATATATTATTAATGGAATATCTTAAGTTAATTGAACCTTGTTCTTGCTATAACAGTACCTTCGGGGACGACATAGGTTCGATCCTGGGCCGGCTTGAAACAGAGCAAAACAGATCTTCTTTGATTCTTGTCGTAGTTCGAATTTATGTATTGTTGACTTTTTGTATATCTAATATTTATATCTTAATTGTCTCTTGAATTAAGACCAATTAAGATATAATTGTTTCAACCAAAACTCGTAAGTGTCATCGCTCCATCATAAATTTATGTATTTTTAAAAATTCTTTTCTTCACAAAATAATAGAAAAGGTTATCCGCAGTATGTATAAGATGCGGTATTGCTTGCATCAGATAGGTTTTATGTAATAAATATGACGGGAAGATCCTCAGATATCTACTTCATCGATAGTATATGGTCTACTTAATATATCCAGTAAAAAAGAGTAAACTTATCTAGAATTTAAAAATATTTAAAACCCAATCCAAGTGAGTCTTCTTCAGGCAAATAGGAGCTTCTTCATTTTCAACCAAAAACATATATTTGGAAATAGAAAGTTTTTATAGCGGCTTTGCTTTATTATGCAAAACCTAAATTCTTCGCTTGTTCTGAAGAGTGAACAATTTAATTATTTTTTGAATATTTCTGAATGACTTCCTTTTGAATATTATTGCAATAGGTATGAGCAGAATTATATAGAAAGCAATTATGCCTTTTAATTTCGTTTAATTTGATTTTTTTTTTTTTTTTTTCAATAACTTTGATCCACTCACTAACCCTTGACTAAATAACTTTGTGCCTGAGATTGACAAAAGTCTGGAATTTCGAGAAGAGTTTTAGTGAGTAAATGTGAATGGATTTACGAGTAAATGGTTTTTTTATTTCGAATGAGTAAATAGGGAGTTTTCCGATGGAGTAAAAAATTCTAAGTTTTTCGGATCTTTGGAATGGGGTTGATAACAACTCTCTTGCAGTTGTTCAATTTGGGTCGTTTATGATATCAAATTGAAGCTATTGCTGAGTGCTATTAAATGGCTTTTTTTTTGTAGGAAATTTTAAAACAGACTTCATATGCGTGTATCCATAAATGCTTAATTTTCGAATTTGTATACAGAGGGGGGTTTAAATTCGTGCAGTGGAGCTGCTTTCCTTTTTAAACGCTTTAGTATAATGTTTTGCATATTTCATGAGTATATTTCAATTTTCTATGTTTAACCGTTATATGGGTTTTGATGTGAAATAAATTTTTCCAGTTTTATCATAATAACTCTTTTTGACATAGAAGTATTTACATTAAAGTGTGATCATCTTCGAAACTGCTTATGGCAGAGAAAAATGAAATTACACTACAACATTCGCAGGAGAACATAGATGTGAATTAATATATATTATACGTCAGATATATAACGTACAGTTATAGGAGATTTTAGCGAAAATATAATAACTGACAAAATAACTAAATGTGTAAGAGTGACGTTCGAAATGTGTACCGTCGCCTGCGATGGGACTATAAATGTTTGAACTCTTATCGTAGTCCAGTCAATAGGGATTAAAAAGGGCCATTGCCCTACAAAAGGTGATTTTTATATGTGTTATTTTGTTCCGGGCGCCGATTATAAAACCAATTTTTCACCCTTAAGGGGGTCAGTGCGGTCCGCCATCTTAGATTAAAGGCAAAAAAATATGGCTTTTATGAAATAATTCCTCAAGGGTTAATCCTACGACAAAAATGGCCAATACAAATTTGAAAAAAAACTAAATTCTCTACATTTCTTGTATAAACACTTTTTTTGTAACTCTGATGTGTAACGAGTTACAGCGGCAGAAATGTGAGCATTCTTCCAAAAAAAAAACTTATACGTTTGGTATTCCTTATACAAGGTGTTTCGTTTATGGTTGTCTATAGCACAGTAGGTGGTAGTAGTCACCTAGTCAAACAAAAAATTTTATGGCAAGGGAAGAGGACGTCATCTCAACCGTTTTATAGTTACAGGGTAATTAAGTAAATATGCAAGTTTTTCAGCAAATGCTTCATGGTCTTTCCAACGCCTGCTCGACCGGCGGCCCCGTACTCCACTCTCCACAGGAGTTATGGTGATCTAAAGTAAGAATTTCTGATTTTCTTACCTTTTTATTGACTTTGATCTTTTTTTTTACAAAAAGGTGCTTAACGTATTTTTTTTTTTTACAAAAACTGTAAATTGTGGACTATACTGTTCAATTTGACTATTACACGCTATGTGCTATCTGTAGCCGTTAAACAGTTATTAGCTCATAAACTATTCAGCTTATACCGAAATTGAATGATATTTTCCAGTCACTAAGGGAACAAATTATCTTTAGTTAGGATCACCATAACTCCTGATATGAGAGGAGTGGAAGGCTGGTCGAGCAGTCTTTGGAAATGCCATGAAGTACTGCATACAATAAGCTCTGTAAGTAACCGTATACCTGGTGTCACAGGATGTGTTTGTGGTGAGTACTAGGTTTTTGGAATTCCAAGGTCGCCTGTGTGATCGGTGTATATGTTAGTGGTAGTATTTTCAGGCACTGGCTGAAGTGAGCCTTCAGACACTGGCTGAACTGGCTCCTGAAGGGTTATTGGTGAGTGTGTTAACGCTGAGCCGCTATCTAAGTTTTGCCGGTTTTGATGAATCCCGTTATTCGTTTAATAAAGTGAGGTTTCAATCTGTCTAGGGAAACGTTGATCTCTTTATTTTTGATTTTTAGTGCGTAGTATTTCTCTTTGCTGGCGTTAATTTCGTAAGGTCCCTCGTAAGGAGGCTGTAGTGAAACTCGAACCGAGTTTGTCCGTATGAGCGCGTGCGTGCAATTATCGAGGTTTTTTAATTTAAAACAAGATTGCTGAGAATGGTTTGAGGCCTGAACGGGTCTAAGGTCCACGAACATGTTTCGCAGGGAGATGATGAACTCGTTTTGGGGAAGCCTTGTTGAGCTCTGCAGGAAGTTCCCTGGCGGCCGTAAGCCTTCAGCGTAGACTCTCTAAAGGCTGTTCGGAATCCTAATAGTGCTAAAGGCAGTATAATGAGTCCAGGATTTGTCCTTGTAACTCATTATTGTTGCTTTTAGTTACCTGTGCCACAGTTCGAGAAATCCGTTGGATTGGGGATGATAGGCTGTGGTTCTATTGTGTTCGAAGCCCAATAGCTTGGAAAGCTCTGCAAAGAGCATTGACTCGAATTAATGGAATTGGTCCGTGACAATTGTCTATTATCGTTAGAAACCCTTGGATGGGAGCATTGGGCCGATGATGTCGACATGTAAGTCTTGGAAGCGATGTGACGAAGCGGGAAAAGAGCCTGGAGCGGTCTTGACATGTCTTGACATTTTGTTTTGCTGGCATTTGTCGAAGGCCAAAAATAGGAGGAGGTCTCCATTTTGTTTGACGTACGAAAGCCAGGTTGAGCGAGGTTATGGACTGAATTGCACAATTGCTTTATAAATTTGCGAGGAATGAAAGGTCGGGTTTCAACATGAGAAGCCTCACAGAATAGCTTCATTTGAGGCGAAAATTAGAAATTTCTCGAATTTAGATTGGAAATTTTGTACCAGTTTGCCTGATTCATCATCCTCAATTTGGGTATCAGTAATAGCTGCAAAATCTATAATGCTGGGAAGATGAATCTCGTCTAAACGTGACAATGTCTCGACGACGATGTTATCTTCACTTGCGACGTGCCTGATGTCGGTAGTAATGTCCCACGAAATCTAAATGCTGTAGTTGACTTGGGTAAGTTTTCTCCGGTTATGCTTGAATGCAAACGTTAGAGGTTTGTAATCAGCGTACAGGGTAAAAGTTCTTTCTTCCAAGTGGTAACGAAAGTATTTGATTCCCTGGTATGCACCGAGTAGTTCTTTGTCGTAAGCACTATAATTGCGCTGAGCTTTGTTTAGCTTGACAGAATAAAAACCGAGTGGTTGCCAGTGTTTCTCAACTTTTTGGTGGGGTGCAGCTCCTACAGCTAAGTCTGATGCATCCTCGTATAATGCAAGCTCTGCCAAAAGGATGCGAAAAATCAAGGGGGTTGCCTGAGGCTGCTGGGATTTTACCACCTCGAAGGTTTTGATGGCTTCGGAAAATCAGTTGATGATCTGTATTCCCTTCTTCTGTTAAATAACTGTTAAGAAGACTCTGTTGACTGGCCGCATGTGGAAGAAACCGGCGACAAAAACTTATCATGCCTAGAAAACGACGTAGGCCTTTTACAGTTATAGGCGTCTCAATATTTTAAATGACTTCAACGCGCTCGGGAGAAGGTCTAATTCCTTCAGCTCTAACCAGATGACCTAAGAATTTAACCTAGGATTGTAAAAACATACACTTGTTGACATTTAATATTAGACCGAATTCAGCTAATCGCGTGAAAATTTTCTTCAAATAGGCTAGATGATCTAATTTAGATTGGGAAGCAATTAAAATGTCGTCGAGGTAGACAAAACAGAACGAAAATTCTTGGAGCACGGTGTTGAACCTCTGAAAAGATTGTGCTGCGTTGCATAGGCCAAGGGGCATACGCGTGAACTCGAAGAGTCCAAATGGTAGGCATGTAGCAGTTTTGGGAATGTCTTCGAGTTCAATTGGGATCTGGTGGTAGGCTTTAGCCAGATCTAACGTTGAATAGAATTTACAGTCCTGCAAGTGATAGACAAAATCATGTATAAGCGGAATGGGATAGCGGTCAGGGACGGTACGAGCATTTATGAGCCTTTAGTCCCCACAAGGTCTCCAGTCACCTTTCTTCTTTTTTATCGAGATGTAATGGCGAATACCAATTACTGCTTGAAGGCCTGCAAATTCCCTGTTTCAAAACAAATTCTTTTCTGCTAGTTTTTCGGGCGAGATATGACGTACCTACCATCTACATCTTTTCTAATACGCAAAGTGGCTTTCGCTTTTTAATTGTGTGTGGGTGCCCCAGGTTCTTACCGCAGCCCAGTTGGTCACGTCAAGCCACCACAAGTCGCTAAGTTTGTTCGACCAGTTCCGGCCCAGATATGGGAATTGTATCCCATTCTATACTTTGGTAATATGATGATTTTGTTTCATAGAGATTAGAGAGGTTTAGGTTTGCTTTGCCCCAAGCGATGATATTGTTCTTCGCTTATTTTGAATTTGTGTGAGTATGTCTAATTGGCTTACAGAATTGTACTGAAACCATTTACAAAATCTAATATATCAGTACCTTATGAACTAATATTTCGAATTCATATACACAAAATGCATAGTGTGAGCTGGACATACGCAGAAATTTTGATCACTTTTTTTGTTTTCCATGTAAATATATTTTTTCGATCAAAAGTATTTTTGGCACTCAACATTAATTTTGATAATAATCCGTAAATGATTGCGAATTCGACTCGTTCGAACAGCAGTGTTCCAGAATATAATCACGGAGTTCTTCAAGCATTTAAAGTCGTGATTCCTCTTTTACAGAAAAGAATTAATAAAATTTTTATTTTAATATTATTGATATTGTGAGATGTCATTTTAATAAATTAACAAACAGATAAGGTCTATGAATTCAGTGACATGATTCAGGATTTTTAAATTATTCTCACAGGAATATTTCATTATTCAAAGATTGAAAGAAAATAAAAACAATCAAGCTAATACCAGTTTCTAAACAGATAACTTGGTTATTCCAATTAAACCTTATCTTTATAATGTAAAAAAACACTATTAAATTTGTAAAAAATACCACTATCGTCTCTTTCACAAGAAGAAGGAAACTTAATCTAAAGGCACCTTTCTTACAAGGAACGAACATATAAATCTCTAAAGAGGTGAAGTTTCTAGGGATTATTCTCGATCAGAAACTCAACAGAATTTCTTAAAGATTATATTAAAGACCACGGCAGTTTTCTGTATATACCAAAGGCTGTATGGTAAAAAATGAGTCTTGAATTCAAAAACAGTTTATTTGTCCTATGCCACTATATCGTCAAGCCCATCACTACATATGGTGCCCTCATATGGCGGACGAAAATAGAGCAAAGAAAAATCCAAGCAAAATTACAAAACTAGAAAGCCTGTAATTCCGCGGCTGATAGGTACTATGAGGACTTGTCACATATCAGCCTTAGAACTGATGCTGCGCCTACCTACACTACATCTATCATTAAAAAGGAACCTGGTCTTAGTGATCAGGTGCTAAATGCTGACTCTAATAAAAAATGAAGTTTTAGTGTATCATCAAATAATTTTTTATTGATTTTTTCGATAACACTCGGTGGAATTGCCTTTATTACAATTTTTCAAAAACACTTGTTTCTAGTTCCACAAATTTTTATTTTTTATTAATTATTCGTTTGCTAAACAAACAAAGCTGACGCGTTTCGCCTTCTTAGGGCATCCTCAGAGCTACTAACTTTGTAAACTAATCTATGTGCAAACGTCAAAAACGATCAGCTGTATATTGCAACTGCCGTAACGGATCATAACAAATTAACAACAGGTATATATGTAATAATGTAACGAACTACTGTACACAAATAAATAAATAAACAAATAAATAAACAAATAAATAATAGATAGATAAAAAAACAAAGAACAAAACACACAATTAGGTGATAGTACTCCCCTAGACAAACAAAAAATTTACGGTGAAGGAGCGGTAGGACGCATCGTTTTGGCGGTAGCGGGGGTTTAAGATTTTTAGTACCGTTTTCACTTTATGCCCTGTAAATTTCTTGATATACACCCTATCAAGACGAAACGTCTAAGCCTTGCAATGAATGCCCAACCAGCCCTACTGTCATCTTCAATCTTAATTTGTAGTACCTACGTCAAAGTGCAAAAATTGGGAAAAAGTCCTAATTTTTTTAAAATTTTAACAATTTTCCAGCCAAAATGCTGCACAGTTTATTTACAAGATTTAGAAACCCCGGAATGTTACCTTTAATTTGACTGTGCACATGTACCTACCTAAATACAACCATTTTTGAGATATTGCTGTTTCTATGATTCATAATTTTGTTAATTTTGCTACTGAAGATGGTAATCGCGCCTAATTTTATGCAATTCACACATAATTAGCAAATTTCATGACATTATGAATCATAGAAACGGGAATATCTCAAAAAAGTTGGATTTAGGTAGGTATATGGGCATAGTCAAATAAAAGGTAACATTCCGGGGTTTCTAAAACTTGTAAATAAATTGTATAGTTATCATGCATTTTGGCGGGAAAATCATTATAATCTAAAACAACAAAAAATTTCCAATTTTCTGACTTTGACTTCCTGCAACTGATTACGGAAAACGGCAGGAAGGCTGGTTGTGCATTCGCTTAGAGGGCAAAGGCAAATTTTCAATTAAGAACTCTCTTGAATTAATCATTAAAATTAAAGACCTTAAGTTACCTTCAAATTTTAAGTTGGTTTCTTTTGACGTTTCTAGTCTATTTTCTTCGATTACAATTGAAAAACTGACGAACAGCTTAAAAGATAGAATCAGTTCTGAAATCTTCAATCCACTTAGTTCCTCATAGCTAATCGATTTAATAATTTTATGTAGGTATAAAACAATTATTTTTCATTTGACGGTAAACTTTATGAACAAAGTGATAGTTTGGCAATGGGTTCTGCGTTTTCACCCTTTTGTGCAGATTTTTTCATGGATTACTTTGAGGAACTAATATTTTCTTCATCTGAACTGGTTCTGATAGACAACTTTCGTTGTTTTTAAATTCTTTCCTAAACAAAATTGATAGCAATATTCAATTTACTGTGGAGGTTGGTAATAAAACTTTAAATTTTCTTGACTTGTCCATTAAGATATAAAATGACAATAGCCTAAGCTTTGATATCATTAGTAAAGATAGATATTCGGACGCGGTTATTCCTGTCATTCCTGCCATCCATGGAATACAAAAATTGCAGTTTTTCATTCCTTAATAAATAGACTGTTGAATGTCCTCTTAAAAAATGATGACTTTAAGAAAGAATTAAATTTTAGAAAAATAATTGCCAGAAATAACAGGTATGATACTAGAATTATTTATAAATTGCTTAATAAAAAAAAATGAAGGATGAATATAAATGAAGTGCTCCCACTATTTAAGAAGATGGATGGAAAAGGGTGGGGAAGCATCCCATACATGCAAAAAATTTATCATCCAATTTAATACTACCTTTCAGGAAAGAAAATATTAAACCAGGATTTTTTAATGTTCGAAATTTTAAAAACTTATTAGTTAATAAAAAAGTTGGTGAAAAAACAGATATATTAAAATTTAGTGGAGCTTATAAGATAAGCTGGGAGAACTGCTCTGGTATATATATAGGGAGGACTAAGCATTCATTGAAACAACTTTTTGGAAAGCATATCAATTCAGCGAAACCTACCTCTGGTTTTGCAAAACATTTGATTGACACAGGACATAAGTACAAAGTAGAAAATTTACAATTTTACTAAAAAAGTCCACTACTTTTACTAAAAAAGTCCACTACTTGAGCCAGATTTAATGAAATTCGTAATTGTGTGTTTTGTTCTTTGTTTTTTTTTTATTTATCTATTATTTATTAGTTTATTTATTTGTTTATTTATTTATTTGTTTACAGTAGTTCGTTACATTATTACATACACACCTGTTGTTAATTTGTTATGATCCGTTACGGCAGTTGCAATATACAGCTGATCGTTTTTGAAGTTTGCACAGAGATTAGTTTACAAAGTTAGTAGCTCTGAGGATGCCCTAAGAAGGCGGAACGCGTCAGCTTTGTTTGTTTAACAAACGATTAATTAATAAAAATTAAAAAATTGTGGAACTAGAAGCAAGTGTTTTTGTAAAAACAATTTTTCGTAGAATTTGAAAATGATTTAATAGCCTCCAATTATTCAAACACAATGCCCAAGGCTTTTAGATTTGAGTGCCGCTTGCTTTGAAGTGGTAATACAACATCTCCCAAGCTGCAAAAATAGTGTACCGAATTTCCTACGCGAATCAGTCGTCTGGTACAGAGCAGTGATGGTGATTATAAGAGTCTATGGACCAATATGTAAAGTACACAAGATACTGGAATCATACCCAACTGTCATTCAAGTGGAAATTCATGCCACAGAAACATGATTAGAATCAATATACAAAGAGGCTATCGGCACGCAATCATATTATGTACATAAACTCAGCCAGCCAAGCCGCGACAAGGTTATTATACTCGCTTCAATGATTGGTTTAGGACTATAGAGTTATCCTAGGTTTACTATCGCAGGACAATAAAGTATAAAACGTAAAACTCGAAAAGTCAATAATTTGTTCTTTTATTCTCACTTTGGAAATATTTATAAAAATGCAACCTATCGCTAACAAACTGTTACAACCGAATGAAAATCTATTTTTTCTTCATCTACCTCCTCTACCATCTACCCATCATAAAAACAATCCGTATCCTTATACTTAGAAAAACCTTAACCGTAATTACTGCTAATGGGTCCTTCTTGGTAAGGTACAGAATTATGTGCCGCTTCTTTGAGTATCGTTTCTTCTTAGAATTGTTGTGTTGCATTGCAGCTGCTTACAAAAGTCACCCTTAGATGGGGTACCAGGGCACAAGACTTAATAATTTTTCCCTAAAATGTAGAGAATATTCCCTTAATCGTAGAATATTACGGAATATTTCCTAAAGTATAGGGAATATACCCTACATTTTAAGGAAAAATACCTTTGTGGCAACAGTTTGTGCATATTTTGTAGTGTACTTAGCCAGGAAAGTATTGAAATCTTCATTTACCGATCCCGAAACCTCCGTCTGCCCATTTAGGTACATGAGTAAAAAAATTAAAAATGAGCAAGACCACAGACGATAACTGCCCATTCTGCAGCGGAAGAGATAAAATCTTCTGAGCACGTACTCCGGAAATGTGCAGAACCTGCTCGCCAAATGCTCCAATGTCTGAGGAAGGGCTTTAAAATCTCATCAGATGTCCGAAAAACTGACCCTAATAAGATATGAACCTTCCTAAAATGAGCATACGTAAGCTGAACCTATCATAACAGGGGCGTAGCACAAAAGATCTTTAAGGTCGCGATGCTTAGGAGCCTGTTCTTCGGTCTCACCCCATATTTCATAATAATAATACAATTCCAAACTAATCTTAAATCCACCCTCACCTATACATATTTCAAATATGAATTGGTTTTCAACTGATATATGTTTGTATGCTCTCATCTCCATAGTAAGAATCCCACAATCCGCGAATTTCTATAGTAAATATTTTCGATACTCGAATGTATAAAAGAAAACCCGATCAACGTTAAAGGATGCATGACACTCAACAGTTCAAGTCATTTAATTACCTCTCATAGTTTTCATTTCATATAAAATGTGCACGGAAATCTGCACATTGAAGCATGGCAAGAGTTTGCATACATAGATACGAGATAAGAAACCCAGTTTACGCATTATTCGCTTTTCAAAATCAAAAGAGGGTTAATCAACATCATCAGTCTGGGGTTCATCCTAAATGCATGAAACGGAAGTAGAATTTTCTCAAGCACCCCCCCCCCCCCTCCAAAATAAAAGGGAGGTGAGCCTGTTCTTTACAAAATAAAAACTGTGTAATACGCATGGAAAAAATGTACGCGCAACATGTGTGCAGCGAATATTTTTTCATTTACTCCTTTTCATCTGCCATTATCCTGCGGGGTCAGATACACCATCAAACTGACTGTATTATCAAAATTTGCAGCAGAAAGATACAGTGTGAGAAGCTGCAGAGCAAACAGTCTCCGTCATATGAAATGGACATGCGCGATGTAAAATCGATTCGAAACTTGCCGTATGTAGTTGAGTATATGGGCGATACGCGAAAGAGCTTTAGTTGTATTGCTGTAGTGAGATTTTGTATTATTTGTTTGCCCTCCTTTAATCTACATATACAGAAGAATCTCGTGGAACACAAACAATCTTTTGCGGCCCCCCTTTAAGAGGAAGATTGCAATTTTACATCAGTTCTTGTGACATTTTACAGCAAAGTAGTTTAGTGATAAAAGTTTTACATATGTAATTACACGTGTGAAAAATTATATTCTCGCAAAAACGCATTTTTCTTAAACTTAAAGCATCCGCGACTACTTAGGTTATCTTTTGAGTAAGCATTTTCATGTGTTACGTGAAGAGTACCGAGTAAAATGAGAAAATTTTACGGAATGGTGACTTGTTTGATTGACATTATGGTTGTGATTTTTTTGGAGTGATATTTATTATATTGTGATTGTTGGATGCTGTGAACGGTCAAATTATGATTGAAAAATGTTCAGCTTTTATTCGCTATTTTTGGCATTTGTTAATATGGTTTTTGATGCTGGTCGAAGTTAAAGGAAATCCTGATGCGAAACGTCTATACGATGATCTACTTAGTAACTACAATAGACTTATAAGACCTGTCAGCAACAATACTGATACAGTTCTTGTTAAGCTTGGACTACGATTATCACAACTTATAGACTTGGTAAGTTATTGTCAAAGTTTTTATGTGGGATATTTACTTGTTGTTTAAAGAAATATTTGTTTTTTCTTTAAATATTATAGTCCTTGTTGTTGTTATACCAGAAGAATCTGTCAGTGTCAAACTTGATTCGCGACTCAATTTTTGACGTTTCACACAAATAAATAGATAAGCGATTCTAAAGGTTATTTGAAGATACATAATTTTATTTGTTTGCTTTTTATTTATATTATTAAGCCAAGCTCATGGGATACCCTATGATGCAATGCACCAGCATGGCAGGAATGAGATAGGGAAAGAAGTTAGGAGAAATTGAGGTTTCTCAATCCAAAGGATAGGTAAAAGTATAATAATCAGAGTATCAAAGTTAAGTTCTCGATCACCGATGAGCATAATTTTTTTTTTGATTGTCACAGCATGGAAGCTCAACCAGTATGACAAAGATCACATACAAGTTCACATCGGCATACAAAAGATACAAGAAATAGGTACTTAAAAGGTAGAGAGCAAATCTCATTCTTTCAGAATAGTGAGCAATGCGCAGAAGTGTAAATTAGAGTATACAGGTTTCAATCTTGATCACAGAGCATTCTCAAAGCAAATTTAGATAACTTATAAACTTATATTTTCCCATAAACATGTATATATTTTTTTATATTTTTTTATTTTATTTTATATTACTTATTAGACTTTCTGTTCGTATTTATATCTCACAAGTTTTTTTTATTTTAGGACCTAGATCCAGTGATGAAAAATACAAAAAATTAGTTTTTAATTGTAAAAATTTAACAATTCAACAATTGCTTCAAAGTGAACATTTAATAAAACATGACTAAATCAATGAGATTATTGCTGTAGTTTATAAGTGCAAACATTATGTGATCCTTACTTTTACTTAATGAGCTGTGTGGGAGCCAGTTCAAATCTCTTTATCTAGAAAAATTAAAAAAAAAAAAAAATTTAATTAACCGATAAGAATTTCACTTTGACATAAAAGAATCTTTTGTTCTTGTTTTTTACCAAAATTCGATTTATTTTACGACAAATTCTCCCTTTACCACGGTACTCTGCAAAATATCTATGTTTCAATACTGGAACCTTTTTATACCCTAGATGAAATCACAGGGGTATACTAAGTTTGTCATTCCTTTTGTAACACCTAGAAATAATGATGGTAGAGCAAAATGGATTGGACACCCGTTCATAATATTAAAAGATATTTCGATTTTTGCATGTCCGTCCGTCCGTCCGTCCGTGCGCACGATAACTCGAGAACGCTTATACCTAGAGCGCTGAAATTTTGTACAAGGACTTTAAAAAAAAAAGTAAAATTAAGCTCGAAAATGAGACAAATCGGGCAACTCCTTCGTGGGGTTGCCATATAAAAATTTTGTTTTCCGCTATATATTTGGATACTGCCTGCGAACGCGGCGACGTTGAGAGCTGAAATTTCGTACATGACGTTGTTACTAAATTAGCAAATAAAAGTTCAAAAATGGACTAAATCGGGCAACTTCTTCTTGGTGTTGCCATAAAAGAATTTCGGTTTTTACGTATACTTTGAAAACGATCAGTCCAAGACATTTTTATTGTACTAAAAACTTCTGCAGAATACGAAATCCTATAAAATTGGTTATAATATTTTTCTCTGTGCGACAAACCGTTCTAGAAATATATGCGAAAAACAACTTCAAAATCAATACTTGAATAGATCGGTGATCATACGAAATTTAATATGGGCATTCATCTAGGGTATCATAACAATTGGTCTTAGACCAATTCTAGCTTTTTTACTTGTTTTTTCAAGATATTTACTAACGATCTTCTGATGATTGTTGACGTAAATGTATATCTCAGACAATATTTAAATATAGCTTGGATGACCCATTTCCTGACAAGAGGGTTGCGATGATTTTTCATAATACGAATGCGTTACCCTATATGGATTAAATCAAACGCCTAAGGCAAGTGCCACACGCAGACCACTGATATGCTGATGTACTGATGAGCTGATGTGCTGATTATCACCAACACTAACATCTTAATGAGGAATGCTACATTATAAATTGTTGAAAAACGAAGGTGCCTGTGTGGGAATCAACGTGTGCAGAGGCAGACTACTGCAAAATTGATAAATTTGAAAAAGATTGAAGAGAAATTTCGTGGTAAATTGGAAAATATGGTATGTTTTCTTGTGGAATTTTTGATTAAATTATACTCCATACTGACGAGTATTAGGGTTTCTGCCAATACGAAACGCTCTTCCAATCAATTTTTGAAGTTCAAATTTCCAATTGGCAATCGTCGTTAACATGGTTTCTTTCCTCTATACACAGAATATAACTCACCTTCCAAGAGGCGTTGGGCTTCCTGGATTTTATCACTTATCATGAATAATAGTTGGACTTTATCGTTTATCATAAATGATGGCTCAATTTTATTATTGATCATGATTGATAGTTAGTAATTGACCTTTGTCATTTATCATATATTATAGTTAATTTTTCTTCAGGTATATTAATAAGTGTATATTAATATATAACCCACCACACATACAATATTTGCATATATTTTGCTTTTTTCTTCCATATTGCTGCATTCCATATTGCTGCATTCCATTTTAAATGCTTGCAATTTTGACGTAAAAATAAGATCACTTTAAGTGGATTTAACATTATCTACTGATGTAATGTTCTTGCAATATATTAGCTGCTGATTATTTAAAACCATCACCATCACCACATCAGCACATCAGTAGTCTGGGGTGGCACTTGCCTAAGGGTACAAATTGTAACACGAATGAAATTCTGCGGTTCAATTTCGGAGACCGTTAAGAAAATGTACAGAGGTCTTCGTCGTCTTCGTCTCCATCAATTCTACTGACATTAACACATCTCGAACTAGTTCAAAGTTAAATTATATTATAGGTACCTATTTTTCTACCATAATATAATCTTTCCGAAACTCAATTCCCGGTATGCGAAAAAGCTAAATGTTGCGCTCACTTTTATTTATACTCTACGAAAATTTGACAACATTTCAACAAGACGAACAACGCTCGCCTGTGGAATGCTTTGTCAGCATTTTCCCTCTCAGTATTACTTCGACATGAAAGAATTTATTTTTCTTTAATAAAATTTAATTTATTTTTCGACATAGTTTCCTTTTAGCTTGACACATTAACAAAACAGGTTTGTTTCAGCGATAAGATCCTTGCTCTAACCAATTTTTTTCCACTAAGCATTCATTCAGATTTTGAAAGTGAAAAAGACTCATTGAAACAAATCTGTAATGCAGAGTAAATAAGGCAGTAGTTCTTAGTGGAATTTAACAATTTTGCCCATAACAATTGCAGACATGTAATGTGATGCAGTTTAACATTGGAAGGGAGTAATCTTTTTTTTTTTACATGAAACCGCTTTCTCATTTGTTTAACATTTAATGCATCTCGGGAGATCATCCGCAGGAGAAACCCATTGTTTGTACTGATCTCTCATTTCCGGAATATAGTGTTTTATCAACTTGGATTGCACTCGAACGGGTTGAAACACTATTTTCCTTCTTTCGTCAATTGTAAGTGAACGTGGCACCAATCTTGCCAATAGATTTCTCTCATTCCAAAATGTTTATGTTTATGTTTATTATGGATTTTATTGACCAATTCTTCAGTTGTGACTTCATTCGCACGTCGGTCGCTAAGGCTCAGTATAATAATTGGTTTTTGTATAACCAGCACATCATGGAATTACCTTTTGTTTTTTTTTTTTAACTTTTTATGCTACCTAAATAAAATGGTGGAAAATGTCACAAATAAAATTACTCTTGAACTTTGAGCACCATCTTTTAACACACTTACTAACTTACCAAAGAGCATTTCTCTCTCCACCGTCCTGTCTGATACTTTTACTACCCGGTACGTTCCCATTACTTTTAATTTGATCATACTTTGTACAATCAAGTGCTGATACGGTGGGAGACGATCGCGGTGATCGCCCCCCCCCCCCCCCTCTCCAGAAATCTAATCTAATCGAAATTTATACTCTAATCAATAGAAATTGAAAATTAAAAAAAAAAAATCAGAAAAGACTGCTTCTAAGTCCGCACTAAAAAATAGAAAATAATTTCTCCCTTCACTTAATGTGTACTTAGATCACAAACAGCCAGGGTACAAAAAAGCCACTGACATGTATAGTATGGACTGACTACGGTAATAGAAATGCACTGCATAAAGTGGGCTCACTGCTATATTGCTGACTCTTTTGGTCTAAGCACCAACTGAGAGAGAACTGTAAACAACAAATAAATAAGTGGGTCTGTCGAAATAAATATTTCTAAATTAATTATTTAGGGTTATAACTGATAAAATTGTTTTCCAAAGGCAATATATTCATAAGATGTGCAGCAGAAATTCGAAACGTTCTATTCAAATCACTTTTTGAGCTGCGCGCTCATTTTTGCAACTTCCTGCCAATGATTTTTTCAATGTTGGCACCGGCTTAAGAACTTTTTTTACATAAGCAATTGAGCCCACATGAAATAGAAAGTTAAGTAGTCCATATTTTATATATGTCAGTGAAAAAAGCCGGAGCCCAAAACTTTTTCGTAAAAGCTCTCGCTCACGAGCCGGATAAAAAAAAAATCTTAAATGCTATCGCTCGTAAGCCAGATCCATGAAATAGCTCCGGCGTGTCAACCTTGTTGCAATAAGTAGCTTGTATAATGTGCAAAAGAGTAATAAAAGTATGTTTACATAATTATAACTAAATAGTTTTACTAATCATCAAGGTTTACGGTGAGAGATTTCAATCGTAACGCGAATTTACTAAGAGTATCCACACAATGCTAGATTTGACTTAAAACTGTGCGAGAATACAGCCAGAACCAGAATTAACTAAATAATCTTGAATTAATATTAGTAGCATCAATTGCATACCGTTAATTCAATATTTCACTGAGTTACATAAATTAGCTATAACTAGAATTACCGGGTAAACTTTGTTAAAACTAAGAGTTCCTAGTAAAATCGGGTTTTGATGGATTTCGTGTCCAGAACTCTATTTAAGAGAGAGTTCCAAGCTAGCCCGTTATCCAGGGCGATTGCTTAGATATTTGACCTCATATGTGAATTCCACTACTGTTCCCTCAAGAGATGGTGCTTGTGTATAAAGCTTCCTTTTCTCTTGACTGGAACGGTTGCTGTTTTGCCAGTATTAACATGGAGTCCCATTGTCTAGAAAAAAAACTTTTAAGCATACCATAAAAACTTTAAAATTTAGTTCCTAATTATGATCAGATCAAAGTCTTAGTTAGTCTAAATGTGTATTTCCAATATTAACCTATTGTTGTTTCTTAATTACAAAATCTTCGTATTAAAACTGTTTAAACTAATATCTAATCTTATAAGGTTTTGCTGATTTTATTTTCTTTACTTTTTTTTACAATTCTTAATAAGAGCCGAATTATTTTATTCACTTTTTCCTGTACCAATTCCATGTCTGCTATAGTAGGACATTGTGACCCGAATTTCTGCTGGTTCTTTTTTTAGCCCAAAAATTGTTGTTTACAATTACCGTACCTAAAAAATTTCATAGCACGCAAATGAAAACAATCCAATAAAAACAAATCTTACGACAATTTAATAAGGTGTGAAAAGTATTACCAACTAACCGTAACAGACGTGATTGGCAAATATTTGAGCACATGTACCAAAACAGATATGGACGACGAGTGAAATATAAAATTAAGAGTTTTCAATAAGAAGCTTTCAGATAGGCGTAAAAGTTAAGATAATTTTAGTTAAAAAATTCGAAACCTCGAAATGTTTCTGAATTGCGGATCTTTTTTTACAATAGTTTTTTATATTTATGTAACTTCCATCAATTGTGAACCGGCTCCTAAACAAGATATAACTTCCCAAATTACAAATGGAGTCACCGCAGCCCCGATTTTAACGAAACAGTATGCAATAACAATGGAAAACACCGGAAATTTTCCATACATAGCTGCGCTTGAAACTAAACCCGATTATAGATTTAAATGCGGTGCGGTAATTATAAGAGAGGATATCGTCTTAACTGCAGGTCATTGTATCAAAGAACTGATCCCCACTGATTTAAGAGTTAGAGCAGGAACATTTGATTTATCAGATGTTGTTGCTCGCACGATTCAAGTAAGAAACATCAGAAAATTCAGAAGACATCCAGAATATTACAAGTCTTTCCTCTACAATAATGACGTCGCAATTCTTTGGTTGGAAAACAAATTTATATTTGGAGATTTTGTGGGGAGCATTAATTTATCTAAAAAGGATTATTCAGGAGAACGTACATTTGCAATTGGTTGGGGCACTGTCCAAACTCGTGAGAAAACAGCATTTCTAATGCGAGGTGATTTCACTGTTTTATCACGAACAAAATGCAAGAAATTAATTGTGACTACACCTGATCGAAAAATTACCGATTCAATGGTTTGCGCACAAAATAAATTAGATGATCAATCAATTTGCTCTGGAGATTCCGGCGGTCCATTGGTATTTCGGAAAAAGAATAATAATATTAAGGACGATGTTCTCGTTGGCATATCTTCTTGGACTATTACGTATCCATATGTATATTCGAAAGAAGGAAGAGAAATCACAGTGAAACATTGCAATTCATCATATCCTTCGGTTTTTGTGAATATAAAAACTCTAAGACCATGGATTTTAAAGCAAATTGAATAGAATGTATTTTTTCTTGTTACAATTAAACTTAAAATGTTCATCATGTTTCATTATTTTATTTTTTTCATTATTTTTTTATTTTGACAAATTATGTGAGATTGAAGTGAAGTAAAATGTGTAAATGGAGCAAGTGTGTCTACGCAGGCTTTTTCCCTCTTAGTACTTAATTAATATGAAAATCAAGGGAACTTACATCGCATCATTCTTCTTTCAGGAAGATCTTCTTATTAGACTTTCTTCTTAACACAATAAACAAAAATAATAGCACCTCACTTATTTCATATCCTTTTCGGAGTTCAGTAAGAACAGTAGACTTGTTTCAAATACAAACTGTGATTATTTAGCTGTATACCTTTAGTTACTGAATGCTGCCGTGTAAGTGTTTAGAATACGTTCTTATTACATTTTCATTTCATAATTTAAAGAATCACTTTTTCCGTTTTCATTTACATTTTAGAGAAAAAATTTGTGGCTTTAACGGGTTTGGGGAGCTGTTTTGGGAAGGAGGAGAAGTCAATTTTATGTTTGAGTCCCAACTTTAAAGTGTGCATTATACAGCGTGTCCTGACAGAGGCTTTACAGCCGATACTAATGAATAGATCATGTTTATATAATCATGAAATGTGGAAAGAGGAATAGAGGTTCGGGTACAGCCAAATTATGGGTGAAAATATTCTCTTTCGAATTACACTTCAAACTTGTTCCGTGTTGAGAAAAATAGAGAAGGAACTATGGAGTTACTCAAAACCCATTCAACCGCAATTCCTTCGAAACCATTTGGAATTCCACCTGTCCATCCCATAGATTTTTATGTGGTACAAACCCATACATTGATCATGTGGTGTAAAGCCTCAAATGGGATTCTGTGAAATAAGAATTCAAACAAAAGTGCTATCCTACAATTCCTTGAGATAAGTAAAAAAATTATGCTGAGGCATACATCGGAAGGAGTTTGCTACCACCCTAGTTGAATTTGTCAGACATCACAATATAAAATATAAATCCTCAATTTAAAACTGCCTTCGTTTTTAGCTTCATTAGCTCTCTAACAAAAAAAAAACAAAACAAAAAAAGTTTAAAATATTGAATATCCTAGAAGAAATAATTTTCCCCCTTTTACTATAATTTTATAACTATTTTGAATTGTTGTAAAAACCAATTGATGATATACACATAGAAGACCAGTCCTCAAAGATGTCAGATTTTTTGCACATTTACATAAACAAGGACACATTAAATATACCCACAAGTTTTAACGATTATGCAACATATCTTAAAAAGAATGGGGGAATGCTTTGAAGGTTGCTAAAGAAACCTAGAGAATTTTTCAGTAACAGATAGTGGTCAAATATGAGATCTTTAATTTCAGCGGAAGTAAACGAAGTAGATGAGAAAAACCAGTAATTTTATTACCATAGGTAAATTTATCAACAGACGTACTGAAGAGCAAATTCAGGAATTATTGGGCAACTAAATTCGGACGATTCTCTTTGTTACTTTAAAGACGACAAGTATAACAATTACAATTGCACTTAGAGCAAAAACTTTTTAAAAATTAATTACCTGGAATAGAAGAAACCCCAGAAATGGATTCGAAATACACTAAAATCTAAGTCTCTATTCACAACAAAATTTCATATTATTTAATATCATAATTATACCTTTTATGCAGTGGCGTAGCTAGAGCTTTTACCGCCTGGGGCGGTCCCCAATCTGCCGCCCTTTCTAAATCAATCAAAACTAAGAGTGGTTATTGACAATTACGGAAAATAAATACATAAATAAAAAAATATATTTCATTTGTTTACTATTACTATTATTATTATTGATAAAATGTAAGCCTGCTTATAACTTCTTACTTAGATTTATGTATAGCCAATACGTTTGGTCTATGGAATGCAGTATTAAATCCAATAGCAAGGCATTTTGGTCATTTATAAATACAAAACGTAATTCTATAGGTCTTCCTAAAATGTTGCAATATGACAACAAAAAGTCCTTTAATTTAGAATCTAGTTGTGATCTGTTTGCTGATTATTTCGAATCCGTGTACAGTAATGATTCTGCTTATCTTAATGTTACTGATTTTACGCCTCCGTCTTCTCTTGACATCGGTGCAATCTCTTTATCTACCAGCGAAGTACTGCAGTGCTTAAGGAATTTGAAACCTAGTACAAAGTGTGACACTGATTTTTTATGTACTTCTCTAATGAAAAAATGCGCTGATACCTTGGCACATTCTTTAACTTCAATTTTCAATTTATCCTTACAATCAGGGATTTTTTTAGATAATTGGAAAGCCTCCTTCATTACACCAATATTTAAATCGGGGCAAAAATATGACATAAAAAATTATAGAGGTGTCTCTGTTATGAAGACAATTCCTAAAATTCTTGATTCGTTGATTAACTCTAAAGTTGCATTTTTAACTAAAGAAATTATTGCATTTGAACAGCATGGACTTATGTATTTCTGGACGATCATGTGCAACTAATTTAACTTCCTTTTCACATTATGCTATTAATGCTATGGAAGAGTCATTTCAAGTTGATGTTATTTACGCGGATTTCACTAAAGCATTTGATAGGATTAATATTTCTGTTCTTTTATATAAACTTAGTATACTTGGATTTCACTCATCTTTTTTTAAATGGATAGAATCCTATCTGACTGATCGTAAACAATATGTCAAAATTGGTCGGATTCTCTCCAGAGAGATTAACGCTAATTCCGGAGATCCGCAGGGTAGCCATTTAGGTCCTCTGCTCTTCTTGCTTTTTATTAATGATATAGTCGTAAGTTTCAAATCTAGTAAATGCTTGATGTTTGTTGACGACTTGAAATTGTTTTTAAAAGTCAATTCTGTTGATGATTGCGCACTCCTTCAACGTGATCTTAATAGTATTTCTGATTGGTGCTTTTTGAACAACTTTCACTTAAATATTGGTAAATGTAAAACTATGTCATTTTATCGTTTATCCAACCCAATAGTTTTTATTATCTTATAAATGGCAGTACTCTTCCTAGGGTTTTTGAAATTAATGACTTTGGAGTTATACATGACACTAAATTGAGTTACATTCCTCACGTTGAGTTTATAGTTTGTAAAGCTCGTAAATGTCTAGGATTCCTTAAGCGTAATTCTAAAGACTTCAGAGATGTTCAGACTCTTAAAGTGCTCTACTTCACTCTCGTGAGGTCTATTTTAGAATATGCATGTGTCGTTTGGTGTCCTTATTACAAGGTTCATATGGACCGTCTTGAATCTATACAGAGAAGTTTCACTCGATTAGCGCTTTACAAATGCAACTACCGATATGATAATTTACCTTCATATTCTATAAGATGTTTGCTGTTGGGTTTACCTCAATTGGAACTGCGACGGGAGGTTAACTGTGCGATATTTATTAAAGATATTTTGCATTACAGAATTAACTCGCCCGAATTATTATCATTAATTAGTATATATGCTCCGGAAAGGCCAATTCGATCTAGGTGCTTGCTATACACTCCTCATCATAGAACAAATTATGGTAATCATGAGCCTATTACCAATTGTTCCTCAATTTTTAATAAATTTTCGTCCATTATAGATATTACTATGCCAAGAGATAATTTTAAATGCTGTATTTTCGATAATTATAGAAATGTTAACTCTTCTTGAATTAATTAATAGATTAAGTGCTTGTCTGTAAGATAGTGTAATCGGTAGACAAAAAATGAAATTAATAAATAAATAAATAAATATTTATTTTGCTTGATTTTTATTAGAAAAGTCTTGAATAACATTTTCAAAATTCATCTGTTAGTTGTTTTTCTATGAAGAGTATCGTTAGATTTCGCAATCTTAAAACACTCAATGAAGATAATTTTTAATTAATTTTAATTTGGAAAAGCTCTGTTCACTACTAGCTACACTGATGGCTATTGTCAATAAAATTCTTAACAATATTACTATGTTGGGAACAGAGTCTTTCAACCAAAATTTTTATACCCTAGATGAAATCTATAGGGTTTTAGTATACTGTCATTCCGTTTGTAACACCTAGAAATAATGATGGTAGAGCAAAATTTATTGGACACCCACGCATAATATTAAAATTTATTTTGATTTTTGCATGTCTGTCCGTCCGTCCTCACCATAACTCAAGAACGCGTGTACTTAGAGAGCTTAAATCTTGCGGGTGGACTTTAAAAAAAAAAGTAAAATCAAGTTCGAAAATTCGAAAATGGGACAAACCCGGTAACTCCTTCATAGGGTTGCCATACAAAAATTTTGTTTTTAACTATATTTGGACACTGCCCTCAGAATGTGTCAACGTAGAGAGCTGCAATTTTGCATATAGTGTTTTATAAAAATATTAAATATAATATAATTTATCATTTATTTTCGAGAATTAATCATTTGCCACTCTTTGTTGTTGAATATAATCTGTGGTTTCACATTTTTTGTCTTTATCAATTTCTATTATCAAAGGAAGTTTGAATTTTTTTTCCTTCCTTTTTTTATTTTTACTTACTAACATTTAAATGGAAAACAGTCGAAAATCTCCTTTTGCTTCCTAACTTGTTCTTAAGTTAACTTTGCTTCAACCACAACAATTGCGTTCCTCTGTTGCGCTTTTTGCAATAACAATAGATCTAAGCTACAAACGCAAGGAATTACTCGTGCGTAATCGCATACGTTGCTAGACTATAACGGAAAGGAAAAGAATGTGTGATGTATGGAATGTATACTGTGGTATGGACGAAGAGCTTTCATTAGTGCCGGTGCTGCAGGCAATGCTAAGCGTAATAATTTAGCTGATTACGTGCGTGTTTATACACTTTTTTAGACCAACATTTGTTCTTAGTGTACAACCGAGTTTTGTAAAGTTGTAAGTGACAAAAGATATTAAGAATTATTGAGATCTACCTATATATAGCAGTTTGTATTAGATATTAGGTACATCTACTTTCAACATTGCAATAGTTCTCTTAAAATATTTATATTTTCGACTAATGGTTAGCGTCGGGTTTGATTAGTTGGACAAAATATGCTGTTAGATTGAACGTGTTAGCATTTAAGATTCGTCAAATTTGTTTTCAACTTTTTGCTATAAATTAATTAGTTCACATTTTTCCACTTTCTCAATAAACTTTTCACGAAATTATAATTTATATTTTAACTTGGGATCTCGACAGGATCAAGGAGTAAAAAATTGAGACAGCTTCAGGAAAATACATCTATAACTACCCACTAATAAAAAAAAACAAATTGTTTTTATACCGGGTGTCCTGTATGTGGGTTTGCACCTGAAGGCTATGGAAAGGTCATGCTTAAACAAGCAAAAAACTGTATGCGTAGTGGTGAAAATCCAAATGATTTCCGAAATAACGGGACTTTAAGATATTTGGGTATGTTTTTATAGATCACCCTGCAACTGCTCCACGTTACACGCTATCCCTTTAAGCCCTGACCCTCACGATCTTGCGGGTCAGCAATTAATGCATACATCCTTCAATAACGTGTCATGGTTGGACACGAGTCATAAAGTAATGATTGTTAAAGTTTCTAGGTGGACTGTAAAAACACATTTGACCACCAAAAACTAATTGTATTTAGTAATGTGTGTGTAGTTGTGAATTATTTGCATCGCTAGAAATTTGTATAAATCGTGTAAGATGAGGTACTGTCGCAACTTTTTTGTTTTATGTTCATTAGTTATTGCAATAATTTAAATTATTGCGAAAAATACTAATATATAGCAAATTAGTAACATGATTGAGGTTTTACCAATAACTCATACATGTATACATTGAAAAGTAACGATCCGCACGATCGTTTGGGTTCGGGTTTATTTACACAAAATATAAAATTTTCTTTCACAATTCAATTGGATTGTACAAAAATGATAATAAAATTTATAGCTGCAGATGACATCAAAGAATTATTGGAAAAGGAGGATAGGATGCTAAATTTTTTTGAATATATGATTTTTACCTTACCACCTGAATAACCAATCAGCTCAAATCATCTTATTTAGTGTTTTGATTCATTGAAGTATAATTGAGGGTGGGAGGAAAATTTTGCAGGAATATTTTAGCATTGCGAAACTTATGTCGGTATTTAATTCTTTTGTCATCTACTTGCCTGCAACTCACACAGATAGAATTTCAAGGTGAGATATTGTCTTTTAATGGGCCGTCCTACACGAGTATTCTTGATGCAGTATGCAAACATGTTTTCTAGGGAAGAGGTAAAAGAAACAAAGTAATATCTCTTAATTTGGGAGAAAGATTTCCTTGCTTCTTTTACATCTTCCCTAGAAAACCGGGTTGCATACTCTGTCAAGAATACTGGTGTGAGATGGCCGAATGGGCCTTGTGATTGCAAGCTACTACTAATTTGAGATAAGTTTTAATCAAAATCGAATACGCTGGAGGTATTTAAAGATAGTTCCAAAATTACTGCGTGTTCATTTGGTTATTGGCAAAAGTAAAAGAACAGTTTGAGAAAAGCATTGGGAAAGTCTTACGTTTATTAAAATATAAAATAGAAGCAAGTAAATATAGTGTGCATACTATATTAATTATTTAAGAATTTTATTAGAACATCATATCAAGAATGAAACCACAACTTTCAGAAGATGAAATTATTATTATTATAAGTTAGCGGAGAACTTGGATTTGAGTGAACTGTCGGATGAAGATGACATTGTTTATCCGACAATTTTACCACCCTCTTTTTGTTTTTGGGGAATCTAGTTCTAATGATGATGAAGATAGTACCGAGGAATTTTTACAAATTGACGCCGGAACCACGATATCAATAGACGCTATCCCATCTACATCGCGACATACTCCGTTTCAATTGACAAAAGCATCAGTAAAACCAACAAAACGGAAAAGACTACCATCTATAGAGAGATCATGTCCATGTCATAGAAGTCGCATGTCCATCTGCGGTTCGCAAATATAATCAATGTATGCGATCAATTAATAGAGTGATACCGTACATGGTTCAAGAGGCGAAAGTGGATATGGAAATGTATTCTTCATTATCTTGATTTGGCAGTAGTAAATTCATGGATGCAATACAATCGAGATGTTAAAGCCAACAAAATTCCAAATAAGGACCGATTGGATCTGCTACAATTTTAGGGTAGAGCTTTCCGAGGCTATTATTGCTACTCGACGCTACAGAAGAAGAGTATTGAGCGATAGTGAAAGCAGTGTCGAAGCAGATCCAGCAGTAAAACACTCGAAATTTTATAATCCTCCTGCGAATAGTCCCAGCATTGTAAAAAGATACGACGGCTACGAATACTTTCTAGTTGTAGATAATATTAAAAATTCTTATATGTAGAGAATTGAGATCTGTACAAGTCATTGTAAGGTGCGTTCTGAGAAATGTGACGTATAATTATGTTTTTTTGAGGCCAGCCATTCCCTTTAACTCGTACACGAATTTGTCTGTCTATTTATATATTTATTTTTTACTATTTTCGACACTCTCGTAGACCTAATTTTCGTCATCATAGCGAGCTGAAATTTGGCACACAGTTTTATGTCGTGTGACAATTAAATCTATCAAAATTTGAACCGGAAATTTCCATGGAAAGCCCGGAAAATCGGGAAAAATCATTTGAAAATTTGGTACAAATTTGATTAGTGATAAATCCGTTTCATGTAAAATGCAGAGTTTTCCGATTTTTCCGAAAAAATTATCCGGAATTTTCCGACTTTTACGGAAAATTTTCCGGTAAAAAAGTTTTCTAAATTATGCAGGATCAAGTTCCCTATCAACTGGCATCATTACTTTCTCTCCGACAATGGTGAAAACTTGCAGAAAAAATCGAAGAAAATTCATGTAAAACGCTTTTCCGGAGTTTTTCCGACCAAGGAAGTGTTTGAGTGTTTTGCAACCTAAGATAAAGTTGTACAGCGAAATGAGTTGCATAAAGCTGCTTTTGTGTCCGTCCGTCTGTCCATCCGAACAATAACTCGGGAACACGTTCCCTTAGAGCGCTGAAATTTTGCACACAGGCTTTGGATTAATCCGGAAACTCCTTCGCAGGTTTGTTATACAAAAATTTCATTTTTCACCATACTGGGTGTTTCCTCCGTGGTAGCCCATAGAGCGGGAGGTGATAGTACTCACCTAACCAAACAAAAAATTGTATGGCAGGTATCAACCATTTCGAAGTTACAGGATGATTAAGAAATTATACCAAGTATTCCCAAAACACCCTGTATCTTAAAAAATACAGGGCGCACGGTCACCGTATAAAGCTGATTGTATTCTCAACTTCAACCAACTGCTCAACCAGCCCAGTATCCCTCTTTCCAATGGAGTTATGGTTGTCTAAAATTAAAAATTTCGAATTTTCTTACCTTCCTTTTTTTTTTAAATTGACCTCTTTCCTCTTTGCAAAAACGTCATTAACATTTAATTTTTTTTACAATAACTGTAAACTGTGGACGTTCCTCTTTAATTTGACCTACTACACCCTATCTGTAGACGATAAAGAGTTATTAGCTCTTAACCTATTCTTAAACTTATTCTCGAAGATAATTTGTCCCCTTACACGTAATTTTAAAGAAATATCAGCTAATTTGGGTATGACCTGAATAGGTTTTGAAATAACGACTCCTTACCGGCTGCAGATAGTACATTGGGTGTAATAGGTCCAATTAAAGAGGAGAGTCCACAGTTTACAGTTATTGTAAAAAAAGTTAAATGTTAATGACGTTTTTGCAAAGAAGAAAACGGTCAAATTAAAAAAAATTGTAAGAAAATCCGAAATTTATTTTGAGTTTAGACCACAATAACTTCTGCGGGGAGACGGGTACGGGGGTAGTTTAGCAGTGGCCGGAAATGCCATGGAAATTCTGAATACAATCAGCTTTATACGGTGACCGTGTGCCCTTTATTTTTTAAGATAAAGGGTTTTTTTTTGAAAACCTAGCATAATTTCTTAATCAACCTGTAACTCCGAAACGGTTTATATGCACCCCCCCCCCCCCGTCTTTGCAGATAATTTTTTTTTGTTTTGCTTAGGTGAGTACTATCACCTCCCGCTCTATGGACCACCATGGAGGAAACACTCTGTATATATTTGAACACTGCGTGAAAACGAGTCGACCTAGAGAGCTGAAATTTTATACACGGTGCTTTCATGGGAATAATAAATAAAATTGAACTAAGATTGAGTAAATCGGGCAACCAATTCTTCCTGATTCTATACAAAAATTTAAACTTTTTACGAATACTGTAAAAACGACGTTTTTATTATACAGAAAAGTACTTAGGAATATGAATCCTATGAAATTCTCAAAAATCAAACTTGCATAGATGGGTCACACGATTTTTATTTGTTTATTACTGTTAAATTAAATAACAATAAATTTTAGTTATTTTTCACATATGGGAATCGAACTGACAAACTGAAATGAATCGGTTATAGATGCAGAATTGAAAAATTTTAAGATATTTTATTTTTAACGATTTCAAATTAAATCGTAAATTCAAGAGGTAAAAACAATCGCTTCGTCCGGAGTTTAAAGCCGGGACCTTCTGCTTTCCGAGCGACTTCTCTTACCACTGAGCTAATTGTGAATTCGATTCCAGAATGGGAAAAATAAATCAAATTGTAAAAGTTTACAAGTTTACAAAAGGGAAAAGCATATGTCTCGTTAACTCACGGGTCAGAACAGCCACCGGGAATGAGGAAGGTTCAGACATAAAGCCCCAGACAAGGCGGTTGTTTTTCCTTTTATATATTTTATTTACTTTAGAATCGTTAAATAAAAAGTTCTGAAAATTCTATTATTCTCCAATACATTTTTAATGTTGCGATAATTTTTTAATGGTTTCTTAATTGCTGGATTCAATTGGCATTCAAATATCCCTTTTAGACTGGCATGCCATCGCTATTTAAAATACAATTATTACGATAAGATTGGTGTTAAGCCGTTAATAATAGAACTGCAGTGTTTCTCAAGCATTCCCTCCATTTTTTTCTATTTATTTAATTTTTTTTTTAATTTTCTATACTTTTCAATTTATATTTTATCTTATATACACAGAACTGCGGAAGACACAAGGAAAAAAATGTCTCCCTTAAAACCGTCTATTACAAATAAACATGCACGCATTGAAGTAGAACCAGTAGAGCAATCACAAAATATTAAAATCAAATATTTGTGCAGATGAGGACATCTAATATCTTTTTAATATTAAAAGTCTCTTTAGCGGTGAACATGCACCGGATTGCATAGAAAACTAATGGAATATAAATTTCCACATCTAAGAATTTTCCGTAGTACCATATGTAGAAGAAATAGATCTATATGTACGAGTATGTGTATGAACCTTTTTTCAAATGTCCACATTTGGTCTGACTCAAAATTGACTTTCCATCAAAGAGAATTTTCTATTGGAGAAGTTGAACTGAACTGAGTTCATGTCGTATCATCTTCTCAGGTAGACGACCCTCACAGCATCCCTATCCATGCCTGCAAACATACATCCATATATATTTGAATGATATTTAGAAAAGGAAAACTTCAGGCATCCGCAAAGATACGTGGCAGCGTGTGATTAATAGTCACGCATAGGAAAACCCTGCATGAATACGACTGATATCCGGAACCAAAGTGAACGGTACTATGAAATCAATTTAAACTTATTTAAAGTGCAAACGTCAAAGGATATTGGCATGATTACTGATTGCTCTATGATTGCTATAAGTACCACAAGCCACAATGTTTGCATGTGTGTACATATAAAAGGCGGAAGTATGAGTTCTAAAGGATTTTGATTTATTCGTTTCGTGTTTGCATTGTACGGGGAGTATAATGTAATGATGAACTTCCTGTCCTGGGGTATGTGATAAGAATTTTTATTGAGATCAAATGCCGTCTATTTGGGCATTGTTGATTTTTAATTAATTATTATTTTAAGCATTTTAGGGTTGGTAAGCTCTAGTATTCTGCTATTCAAGTGTTTAAGTTACAGCATTTTCAAATTCAATTAATTTTTTGTTTTCGTTTTCTATACAATCAAATCTATTAATATTCTTCAGGTAATATTTTTTGTTTTCGTTTTCTATACAATCAAATCTATTAATATTCTTCAGGTAATATTCAGAAATTAAATTTCAAAAATTTTGAAATTCGGTTTTGTTTATTTCTTTCCAACACCTCATATGTTTTATGAAATTAAAATTTCAAAATTACTGAAATCTAGGAAAATTTATAACCGCTTTTTCCAAAAATTGTAAGAATTAATATTTTTGATTTTGACCTTTTTTCTCAAGTTTTTTAAAATCCGGAATTTTATAATGAAAGCATTCATAAAAATGTATATAAATTTAAAACAAAAATCATTTCCGTGGATGTTATATTCTTCTTCTTCTTTTTCAAATCTAGAATTTTGTATTTAAGTTCTCCCAGTACCGTATATCAAAACAGCTGTTTTACCAAGCTACTGCCGTACAAATCCTTTATCCGTACTTCAGTCGAAATCTAGCTACCGTTCATCGAAGCTCATCTCGGAATTTGTTTAAGAAGTTGCTACAAATTTATACTGGCACATAACAGAATCGGACCAACAAGCTTTCAGCACAAATAGAGAATTGGCAATGAAAATAAGAAGCTCCTATTTTCAATTTTATATTGTGAATAAATAATGTAAAGATCCAGAAAAAAAATTATTATCTAACAGATGAAGATTTTGCATAGTCTAACGGACAAAGATTTCCAAGGACAAGATGTAATAGGCTTTGCAGGCTTGACATTTGTTGAAGATTTCTACTCTTTTCCTTCAGGATATTTCTTCATACCTACTCCAAATCTGAAACTATAGAAAAATCTTTTGTTCTGCGCCTTACGTTGTTGATTGGGATTGGAAAATTTTTCAACTATGTCTGATATAAAGGCACTACGTTCTTTTTTTTCATCTTCCTATTCTTGATGTAGTAAGTTCATCATGGTTCTTTTAGTTCTTTCCTGCTCCTATAAGTATTACACTGCTAATACAGTCAGTTATCCCATTTCTGCCTCTTTATAGACTCCACCTAACACGATCACGTTAAATTTTTGTAGATTTCTAACGACAGGAGACTCATTTCTACCAATTAAATTTAGATTCCGAGAAAACTCTATTAGCATTCTTTCTGTACAATTTTGCAAAAAAAAAAAAAAAAATTTAATTGCGTTAGTACGTACGCTAAATGGCAAACATGTCGTCATTGAAGCACCACCGGAAAGTGGTTTAATATTTTATAATTACACAAAAAAACTAAATTGTTCCATGGCATTCTTAGTTATAGTGTCCTAGTTGCAGATGAGCCATTTCCAGTTGGGCCTCATCTTTTAAGAGCCTACCCCACAAGCTATAAATATATAAGCTACATGCTATTGATTTTCCCATTTCTTAAATTAGTAAAGGTACAATATTTGTTTGTTCTTTCTTTCTATAACCACAGATAATTCGGGTGAGTCACAGGGATATAACTTTTGACCTTTTTATTTTGTTCATTAATCATGTCCACAACGCACTTATTGTATATGTGATTGCAACACAATCTCAGCAAAGTTATTGAATGGTTCACTAACAACTTCCTACAAGATTCCTATATTTACAGCGAAGTCTTTCTTAACTCCTATGTAGTCGCATGGGGTAATTTTAACCGCGAAAAAAATGTAGAACGCATTTTCTCTTGATCCTGCGTCTTCCAGAAGCTTTTCATCTTAGAACACTATTTTGAAAATCGTCGTACTCGAGCCGCTACAACGTATGCATGATTTTGTACTATAGTAAAGTCTGACCCTATGCGCCCACTTACGTAAGTTTTTTCGTGTGGTAAGTTTCGTTAGGTATATCTTTCGAAATTTCCACATTTTATAATATTTTCGGATGAGTTCTAGCGAAAATAAATAAAACGTATGTTGAGATTGCAGTGGTGTAGTATAGTGTGGTTCTTATTTTTTTTTTTTTTCAGTTTTCTATAAAGACTGGCAAGAAATTACTCAGTATGTAATATAAAATAATTGTTATTTTATTTTTCTGTTAACTTAAAGAGAAGTTATTTGTTTTTTTCACTTTTTGTTAAAGCAATAAGATTTAGTTTTCGAACTTTATTATTTTTATTTTCATATTTTTATGATATTGCCTACTTAGGGATTAACAACTTTTGGTAGACTCAACGGCTTTTCCTTCAGTTCTCCAAATAACGAACATTACTGGTGTCGAAAAGAGATTCGTGTTTTAAGAACACTCAAATAACAAAAGGATATTTAAATTCTAAAGATTTAGTTTTCCTGATTGCAAACTTAAGAGGAGTCAGTACCAAGATTTGCAAGTTTCATACATTTTTCAATGCGATTTTCTAGCTAACTATTTGTAGCAGAAAAATGATTTATATCTTAAATTAAAGGTAATGGAGAGGTCTAGTAAATAACGTCGAGAAAAATAAAAAAAATGTATTGGAATGGAGATATTAGCTCGGAAACTTGTAAAAAATTGTAAAAATTTATTTTTTTCAAATCAAATTCCTCTTAGTAGGTATTCTCATTTCTTTATATTGTGACTATTTTAGAGAGATAAAGCCTAGCAAATAACGTCAAGTTTTTTCAGTTTTAGTGGCGCATTTTTTAATTGTTTAACTCTAATAGTACTTGTTTTTTATCTCAGTATTTCACCGACGAGAAATTGCAATATCTCGTTGAAAGTTTTAGAAATATAAAGCAAAATAGTATATTTAGCAATTATGTACAAAATAAAATTCAGGAGATTTAAGTCTCTTTATAAATTTTCAATTTCTTTGAACTGCAAATTTTCATGTTCGTCTTAAATTTTCGCATATTGGGTTTCTGTCTTTTACCCTAGATGTCTCTAATGTAACTTGTGGTCTAGGTCTAGGCTAATTTTATATGCATTTTCATACTTTGAGGACACACACCTACGTATAGTAAGCTTTTTTGCCTACAGGCTCGCTAGTATCTAAATTGAAATTTTTGCTGAGTACTGACTCCTCTTAATCAAAACAAACAAATAAAACTCTTGAATGAAATCTTAAATAATGTGTAATCCATGAAAATAAAAGCTGTTTAAAGATCATCTCATTCTTGCCCATAGAAAAGTGTACTTCTTTTGAAATTTCTATTCATATCTCGCCGCTATTATCCCACCCGTAGATTTTTTTAGTGCTATTAAATCAGTTGACTGCGTTACCATCTTTAATCACCCTTTTAAAATATTGTTACGTACAATAGAAAGAGACAACTGGTGACATCTACTGGCATGGAGAGTAAACAACTTCGGGTTCGGAGAATCGGTGAAGGAATCTTCGAGAATGTTCAGGAATAGAATGAATAAAATAGACAGGAAGGTTCTGGAATAGAACACGCCAGAATAATCTGGAGAGTTTCTAGGGTATAGATATAATAGATGTCACCGCCAGAGTAAGAGTCTTGTCTTAGACGTTGCAGTGTTAACAAGCAAAAGTAATAAACGTGCGAAAGCATTGTAATTGGCCACGCTCGCAACAATATATTTAATCAAAAAAGTTTTGCTTAAAGAGCTGAATAACTTCTAATTTTTACGCGCAGTAGAAGTTAGTGGCTATACTTTACAATCTCTTTTGTATTCTTTTTGCATAGGCTTAATTGACCATTGGTTTTCAAGTTTAATTATGAATATCCATTTAAATGTTGAGTTATTCTGTATCGCTTTATATTTTCTGTGGTACTAAGGCAGAATCCGATATGACAAAAAATTTGTTTTGGGTTTTGCCACCGACCAATTTCTCAGTAATAAACATATCTGATTTTTTTTAACTACGTATTCTATGCACAACAGAACCATATTGATTTTTGTCGTCATATTTTTCGCCACAGGTTGTACATGTTGGCATTAAAAATAAAATGTCAGTTTTATTTGGCATATCGGCAGGGGCGTAGCCAGGGTTTTGATATGAGCGGGGGGGATCTAGTAAGGGCCCGCCTGATACAAAATTGGTGTTCAAAATTATGCAAGACAGTTGTCGGTATACTTATACGGGGAACACTTTATATGTGTTCAACATGGTTACTTTTTAGGATTATTCGGTACAACAGCAAAAATGAAAAAAATTTATTCGTTATTGCATCAGGCAATTTATTGATTTAGGACAGCAAGTTCCAAGTCTTGGTTTGACTCATCAGCAGGTCCCGAATAGCGAAATTGAATGACATGAAAAAACAAACGAAAATAGAAAAATGAGGCAAACTCTCCATATTACACCCAAGGAGGAAAAGCAAGGCAACTATAACCGGGTAAACTTTTCTTTAAAAGTAGCCGTCTTGAAGAAATTTAAAATTAATGTTCATTAAAATGGAATTTCCATGGGAATCGATAGCACACATAAAATATAAAACTTCCTTTATTCACACGTTCCAACATCAAACTCAGTAGGTAACTAATTAAATAAGCGTTAGTTTTCTATTTTTTTGTTGAAAATCGGCTCAACACATTTTCAGCTGTAATCCTTTTTTAACAGTGGCATATTCTCTATGTTGAGCAGTGACATATGAGAGAATCGTTCTTGAACATTGTGCTTCTAAGTCACCTTTTTCGCCTCATAGCAGAAAAACTACTCTCACAACCGACATTAGCTCACTGGGAATACTATTGCAGCTTGGAAAAGTTAGTTAATGTAGTACTCTTTTTCAATATTTTTTCTCAAATTTTCAACATTCATCTAATAATTTTTTGATTGATGCATGTTTTTCATGACCATATCTTCAGCTTCCAAGGCTGATGTATCAATTCTTAAGATTTTTTTATAATTACTGATAAAATCCTCGTCATTCTTCATGTCCGTTTCAGATTTTACTTTTAAGGCAATGGGACAGGAGATTCCAACCCAAACTCGAAGGCCAGAGCCATTAAGCTGTCTTGCTAGAAACCCTTTCACCAAAACCTTCCTGTTCTCTTAATGAAGCATATCAGGTCTTGGTGAGAAAGATATTTCAGCTCATAATAGAAGAGCAGACCCCTTCGGTTGTCTCTGGCTCTCTGTCCAGGCAGGACAGTCACTTAGGGCTGTCAAATCTAATGTATTGCTACTGCCCACAGTTGACTCTGTACAAAAGTCCTTTTGTTGACGTCTCCTTTTTGAAATTCTAACAGGTTCTAGCGAAATCTCGTGGTTTTTAGTAAACTACTCGATGTCTGTCCAAATTTTGAACTAGTTCCTGTATGCCTCGAAGCTACTTATAGAAGCTACTTATAGTATTCAAAATGAGTTCAATAGCCTGACTAAGAGTGTGGTAAAATTTACTCAGTACATTCACAATAGCGAGAACTGAGTGACATGTGTGTAAGGAAAGGACGAATTCTGGTTTCGTAATATTCGTTAGAAATTCAAGTGCTTCCACTGTGTGCTTCTCACAATTCTCAGCATCAGTATCATCCAAATGATGTTTATTCAATATTTCCAAATTTAATGTATAGCCATGGAACAATTTATAAAACATGTAAAACTTTCTACTATGTCAGGACCGTTCGCATATCTTACAGTTATTGAGAATTGTTCCTCCTGAATGCATCTTGCTTCGTCCACACTCAAGGAAAAAAAGCAGACTGTAACCAACTCTAATTGGCGTGGCAGGTGGATAATAAATAATTTCGTTATGCTTTCATTGCATTTCCTCATGCTTGCTTGGTTCAAACTTAAATATAATTAATTATGATTAATTGAATTTATAAAATTTGGATCCTGTTTTCCTGGAGGTGGTACTGCTGATACTGGGTGTGGGAGAGGGGGGGGGGGGGGCATGCCCATCAATGCGCATGCATATCGGGTTCTGCTTTAGTTTCACAGATTTAATATCGCGACTTCTATCTGCCAGGAAAAAAATTACAGAAATAACAATTAATAAAAATATTAGAAATTATTCAATCAGGAAATTTATTTTTACGCCACACTCATAAGCACCAAAGCATTTGGTTTTTGGAAAATTAGAAACTCACATCTCACCATCTTAAATTTTCGAAAATCATATTTCCCTAATTTATTTTGGTTGATCTCCAATTCGGCGGACTGTTAGTGGATTGGGTTTCTTTGTAATTTTTTCTTTTTTAATTCCACAAATAGACCTCATCCTGTAACAGGGGCGGATCCAGCTAGGGGGCGCCGGGGGCGCGCGCCAAAAGCAAGATACTAATTTTAAAATAATTTTTTTTTATTATTTCGTAAAATGCAATAGTTTCTATAGAATACTTAGCACAAACGTTAAATAAAAACAAAATAAATCTGAAGATTGGGAAAGTCTCAACCAATATCCTAGAGACCGACCAAAGAAGGTCTGCTGTGCTTCAAGGGATGTTGCTGAATGCACATTTGAATTTAGTACAATGCTAAGTCTTGGTATGTGTGAATAAATTCAGTATTTATACAGGAGATCTCAATAACAGCAAAATCGCTCTTGGCTTAGTGATAAGTGCAACCAAGTAATAAAAGCGAAATACCTATCAATTGCATACATGTCCAAAACTGAAACAATATCCAAAGCGAAAAATTTCATTTTGACCAGAATGTTAGAATCTTGGCAAGACGTAAAGGCAGAAAAGGTTTCTGGACCCTGGTCAAAACAATCAGAAGCAACTTCAGCAGTTTCTCTATTCGTTCACTACTTTACAATGAAATGACTGTTGACTCCCTGAATAAAACTAATATTTTGACTGTTAGATTCACTTCAAATTCTCCTTTTCCACCCAGTTCACATCTCCCTTGTAGATGTCTACACCGTAAAAAATTTCTATTGAAAATTCCGCTACTGTAATAGGCAACAAATTGCCAACAATGGTAGTGGAAGTTTACACAACTTTATGCGCACTGCATACCCTTATGTAATGCAATTTCGCACTGTATGTAATTTTACATTGTTTACGCATTTTTCAATTTCCGATGTAAAATGCGATATGTAAATTTACATCATGCTGTGGAACTAAGTTACATAAGTTTAATGTAATTTTACATTCTTCTTCAATTCCGTATGTAAAGTACGCAATATGTAAATTTACCAATAGCTTTGTAATTTATTTCAATTGCCAATGTAATTTTTGGTATGGAAATTAATAAATTACATATATAAACAAGTAAAAAAGCTAACATTGGTCTAAGACCAATTCTTATGACCATGGCAATAATAAGAGATTAACAGTCAACATAATAGAAGTAATATTATAGTTTCGATGCTAACAGCTACCTAAGAAATCATCATTTTAAAAATCAATAAATATTTGTAGGTATGCAGTATTTCCATGATTGAGTTTTTTAAACGAAATTCAATTATAAAAATACTGCGTACCTAAAAATATTTTTTGATTTTTAAAACGGTTTTTAAGGTAACTGTTAGGATCGAAACTAGTAACATTTTTTTACATGTTCTTTGACTGCACTCCACAAAATCAAACTATTCACTGACCGGTGACCGCATTCTGATTTCCCGTATAATAATTCATAGCAACGCATCCTGATAAATGTATGAGCATGAGCAGAGTGCTGAAGGAAAAAATAGAGATAAATGCAAACGTCACTACTTATGTTGTATTGAAATTTCCTCTTTAAATGTTGGGAATTCAATGCAAATCACAGTATTTTGTGGAATTTCACGCAAATTTATAGTACAATACAAAAGTTTTGTATCATTAAATATAAAATCACAGTACTGTATGTAATTTTACACAAATTTACAGTACGATACAAAATGTATATGTAATTGAATGTATAATCACATAAATTATCTAAAAAATTACTTACTTTACTTATTTTTGCAATTAAAAGTAGGAAGTTTGCAGATTAAAAAGTACATACATTTTAAGCGGTAGTGACTATTTTAACCATAGTAATTTTCCACAAAGTTAGTTCATGATTTTTTACGGTGTACAAGAACCAATACAGATCCGTACGAGAGATCTGTTCAAGGTCCTTAAGAAGATCAACATCTCCATAGCTGCAGGTCCTGATAGTTTCAAGTCCCCTTTAAATAAAGCTTGTGCCTCATCCTATGCTAAAGCTCTGCGAAAACTATTCTACTTGTCTTATTCGACAGGAAAATTTCCAATTGCTTGAAAACTACCACACGTTCAGCCTATTCCCATGAAAGGAAAGGGTAGCGATCCTTCAAATTATCGCCCAAGTACCCACTTCGATTCTTTAAAAGGTTTTTGAATCTATCATTAACTCCAAATCAATGAAGTATCTAGAAACTAATTATCTCATCAACGATCGCCAATATGGCTTCCGAGCTAGTCGCTCATCTGGAGACTTGCCCACTCTTCTTACGTTGGAACCGTACTCTTCACAATTTTGGTGCGTCCAAAATCGTTGCCCTTGACATTTCAAAAGCCTTTGATAGTATCTGGCATTCAGCCCTTTTAGCAAAACTTAAAGCACTTGGCCTCTCCCGTCCTTTTCTATTATGGATGTAAAGTGTTTTATCTGGTCGCTTAATACAGATTATATTAGATGGCGTTATATCTGAATCTCAGCCAATAAATACCAGGGTGCCTCAGGGCTCTGTTATCTCTCGATCTGTCTTCTCAATTTTCATTAATGATCTGCTTTCTCATATTTTCAATCCCATCCATTGTTTCGCCGATGGCAGTACCCTTTACTTCGCTTAGTTGTATGACACTATTGCGGACTAAAGAATAAATGCCACATCTGTCAAACCAGATTGCATGATTAGATCCTTGAATAATCACCTTGATAATATCCTCGCTTGGAGCAAACCGAATCGCATCGAATTCAATTCATCTAAGTTCCAAAACTGTCCCATAACTTTAAAACAAGATCATAATTTTTTCACTCATGTTTCTCGTGATAGAACACTGCTTGACGATACACCGTCTTTATGCATTCTTCGCATTAACTTTTGCAGTAAGTTAAGCTAAACATATCACATCTTCTCAGTTGACAAGTAAGCATCGAAATATCTTGGATTTCTGAAAAGGTGTAAGAAATATTTCAACCCATCGATTCTAGTGCTCCTCTACAAGTCCTACATCAGACCTAGAATGGAATTTCCATATGTAGGCCGGAGCTAGTCGCAGAGCCTTAACTTCATTGGATATTGTCCAAATGATAGCCTTCAGCTCATTGACGATGTGGCTAAAATTTGTCATATGGACTCAATCGATCACCGCCGCAATGTTGGTTGACTTTGGCTCCTATATTTCTACGTATGATCAATGTTCTGATGAGATGTCTAGTCTGATCCCTGATTCCTGCATGTACTCTTCGCACTGTAAGCCGCGCACATCCTTTTACCCTTCAAAATACTTTCGGCCGTATAGTGAAATTCCGTGATGATTTTTAATCCCGAACTATGCGAACGTGGAACAGTCTACCATCTTCTGTCTTTCCTCCAGCATGCAATCGGAAAAAGTTTAAGGGTGGCATACATCAGCACCTTCGCCACACTCCTCACGTTGCCTAATTCCTTTCTGTATCACTTTCTTGCCATGCTGTGTTTTGCATCATAATTCATAGGATATCCCCTGAGCTTGGCTTAATAATATAAAAAAAAAAGAAGAAGTCACACTTTCTTAACTTACCGGCGAAGTTATAGACGTACAAGGTATGTATTGCATCTGTTCTGTGACTGCTATTTTAAATAAATGTAAATTTTTAATTCCTATATTTTACAAAGATACAAGCTATGATGATTCGCGAATTTGAATAAAATACATTTCCCTAGTTTTACTCACTACAAGGGAGGATTGGGAAGTTTTACACTTCCACCATTTACAAACCAAAACAAAATGAATAATCTAGCATCCCCTTTAACTTTTCGGAGTGGCAAAAAACCTTGAGTAACTTTGTTCGTTGCGAGTGGTAGCCACTGGCTAATCTGTTCGACTCGTATCTTTTATTATGATAAATTTTGCGTATTTCACATTTGCGAGGTGTCTTCAAACTTTTGTTTAGTTTTCAGTATATACCGTTTTTAATCCATAGATGCGCCGCCCCCCCCCCCCATAAGAATCCTGAATCCGCCACTGTCCTGTAAGCACGGTAATAATTAATTAAATGTGGACAATTATATTATCTATTCAAATTCATCCATGTATGAATTGATGGAATAGATTTAAATGAATACCGCGAGAGATACCAATTTAGTCAAAATCAGTAGCTTCCAAAAGTACATATTACACTGGAAGTAATCCTGAACACTATATCTAAGTAATGTTAATCAGAAAGCATACTATAAAAGTAAATTCTCATGATAAGTGATTATAAAAAGAAAATACTATAATTCAGGCTGCACTCAGTTAAATAGATTATAATCTGATATATCCTGTAGATACCACGAGAATTCCGGTTGAGTTTCAGCAGAAATTCAATTTAATGCACCCCTTCCGCCACTCTTCACTCCCTTTACAACCTTAAACAACTCTAGTCTACTTCTTTACATCTGTTACCCCAAAAAGCTTTTCCAACTCGTCTACATTGATTTCTTTAGGAGTTTTCCTTTCGAGAATTTTATTTGATTTTTTGAGTGCCTGCTTAGTTTTCTTGCAGGTAGGTACCTATAACAGCAGCAGCAGCACTGCAGACTTTCTCAATACGGAGAACGTATAATGGGCTCAAATAAAAGGATACAAAAAAAAAGTTTTTAATCAATAGAGGAGAGATGGCTGTGTAAAGTTGCAAGTTAAGCATAAGAAATATCAGAACTCAAAGACATTACTAGAAAAGTGAATTTCCTTTGGAAGTTGAAATTTTAACGTATTTATTCATTCGACTGATAGAAAGAGGTTTCAATGAAAAGAACTCATCTCGGTAATAAAGTTATTTCTATAATGAATATTAAAAGCTTTTTGAATTTATTCATTTTTTTTTTTTTTTTACTAAATAGTTGGATTGGCAACATTTGTGGAGTCAGGATAAATTTACATGGAAATCGTAAATTAAAGATGTTTTCAAATGAACCTTGAAAATTTCAGGGTATAAGTTCCACTAAAAACTGTAACTGTTGCAAGATGGCAGAGTTAACCTTTCACTTGAAAATTTTTCATTTTTTTATCTATATACTATAATGGCCTGAGATATTATCGAAATGAGTATCAGCATCATGGCTTGACAGTTACTATTAAAAATAAGATCAAGTTTGGAAATTCTAAATTGTCCCTCCGTTTTAATTATCGAATCTCAATACAGATAATAGAAATCAAAATTGATCTCTTCATATTCTATCTTTGAAAACATTTGTTCCAGTAGTTTTGTCTGTCACTGTCTCTGATTTTGTTTTTCATTTCATTTCATTTATTTATTTATAGGTGGCATTGTACAAAACATCATAAATCATTAATATTAAAAATCAATAGACAAATAAGAAACTAAATAATTATAGTTAAGATCAAGAATGAAATTTATACTTATTTGCAATTCAAAAGTAAAAACTAAAATGATTTCAAGTGCTCGAGAACTCGAGTGAAAACTTAAGCTCCTCGCGAAATGTATTAATGTGCTACCGACGATCAATGAACTAATTAAAACGGCATTGGAAAAGCTTTTTAACTGGGCTATAAGCTGCGGAGGAGAGTTATTCCGACTTTCACACCCCCAAAACTGGGTAACAATACTCCAGAGTCCAAATTAAATTGAAGATTAAAATGTGAAAGAGCGCCTTAATAGGGCTGCCATTGAGCTGTATGATTGCTAGAAAACTTTTTGCAAGAGTTGGGGATTACACCCTCGTATCGTACACTAAATGTACATCGCTATCGTAAGACCTATCCTTAAATATGAGCTTCTGGTGCGGTGGAGTGCTCTTTAGAAAGCGACGCACCCGCAAAGACTTACTAAAGTACAGAGAGCTGCCTATTTAGACATTACAGGAGCTCTTCGAAGAACACCAACGGAAGCAATGGAGACTATGCTCCGGCTACTGCCCCTAGAAATCCATGGGAAATGTATAGCTGCAAAGAGTGCACAAAGCCTTAAGGAGTCGGTCTGCTGGGTAACAGCACACATAGGTCACAGCCGGGGAGCTACGGATTACATTGTTCCAAGACTAAACTTTGAGAAAGCATTCTCAACTAGCATTCCTAGTAGAGAGGAATGAGGTGGTATCGCGTGGCAGTTGACTCTGATATATGTATGTGTCTTTATGGACGGTTCCAAAATTAAAATGGGAGTGGGAGCCGGGGTACACTCAGCACTCCCTCAAATACAGGAATAGTACTACAGGACCACTGTAGTGTGTTCCAGGCGGAGGCTCTAGCCATCTGCAAAGCAGCAAGTCTGATGAGTACAACTTATGATGTACCTATATAGTGATCGAGTTATCAGGATTTGTATTGACAGCCAATCGGCAATCAAAACTTTGGACTCGAGCACTATTAGGTCGCACCTAATGCAACGGTGTCGGTGTGAGCTAGGGAAACTGAGTGCTAATCACAGAGGTTTTCTCTGCTGAGTGCCAGGTAATAGTGACATACCTGGAAACGAGGAAGCGGACACCCTGGCCAGAAATGATTTCGCTATGAATATATGTCTAGCAGAGGAACACATAGGTCGTCCCCTAGAATCAGTGAAGAGGATTTGAGATGTACTCGTCTAGAAGCTAGCAAATCGCAGATGGAGAGAACAGACCTCATGCGTGATGTCGAAACAGCTTTGGCCCGAGATTTGTCCTACGAAAACTGAGTCTCTGCTGAAGATGAACTGTAATGATGTCCGTAAATTTACCGCAGTTATTACAGGATATTTACTCTTTGGAAAACATGCAGATCGCATGCAAGCTCCATACAATGACATCTGCATAAGTTGTATGGACGGGGAAAAGGTTGAGAGCGTGAAGCACCTGCTGTGCGAATGCCCTAACCTTGCTAAGCATAGGAGGAATACGATTGGTAGCTACTTTTTCTGCAAACTATGGGAATTAGCAGGCAAAGAGTTGGGGGACCTGGTAAGGTTTATTAACTCTTGTGACTGGTTTCATCGCAACCCCTAGCTCTTAAATATCTTTTCCAGGCATTCTTCCAATATAGTTGCATCACAATAGACCATACATGGTCTAAGTCTAGCTGATCGTACATCTTATTGCGATGGCCAAAATTCTAACTTACCCACCTAGTGTGTCGACTATTAAAATAGCTGGGCTTCCGAGACTTAAGAATTCCAGGCAATAAAATAATGATGAAGTTGCCATAAGATGAGACATTGTCAAACATACGTTATAGTAGTATTAAGAGTAGTATTTAGCTTTCGAAAAGACTCATAGTCAAGACCATAAAATATATCATACTCATAGGTAAAACGAGGGACGAGAAGGATCCTAACTAGCTTTAATCGATTTTATGGTGCATTTGAATTGTGAGTCGCTCAGAGTGAACGAAGCCCAGCATTCTAATTAGAGTATTCAAATGTTGGCCGCAAGATTACTATTGAAGGTAATACCCAAGCCAGAAGAAGAATTTATAACTAAAATTTGTGTTTCATTGAATACGACAGGTGAAAGATACAAAGTATGTAAAATTGCTTTATGTACAATTAACCACTTGGTCTTCGTAGGGCTCAAATATAACATGCTGTTAGGGATCCTAGAAAGGAGATCAGCATTTATGCAAAAAGCATAATCTTCAGCAAATCCATCAATCCATAACACAATGAAAATAGACATTAATGAAAAGAGGAAAGAACATAGGGCCCAAAATAGATCCTTGCGGTACTCCTAAAAATACCAGTTGAAGAGTGGAATATAAATTTTCATAATACACAGATTTATTCCCAAGCTTCAAGTAACCGCCGATAAGATAGATGAATTTTCCGAAACAGATATGACCGTTTAAAATTTCCGCCGCTTCGGAAACTGGAATTACATAAAACAAGCATTAAAAATGTGTACAAGGCGCATTTTAGCTAATTTCGAGTTTATTCCATCACATGCAGTACGTTGAGTCAGATTTTATTTAATAAAAACCATGAGAACGTTAAATACGGTGGTAATGAATGACTTCCTACAAAACAAGCATACACTCGATATTACATGTAAACACATACACCGTTCGCTATAGGTTTAAGATTTGTAATCTGACTCCCATCATCATCTAGTTCTGCATGGTGTTTCTATGTATATGAATTTTTATCTCACTGTCGTTACTTCTTTATTACATAAAAAGTGAACTCAAAAAATTAATATAATATTTAATTGAAATTATATTGTAAAATTATTTCACTAATAATAATGCTTGTGCATTAACTTAATATAGCAAAAAATATTTTAACAATTAGTAAAAAAAGAAATACCCAGATATCGACAGGACTTACAAAGGTATGTATAAGAAGAATGTAATCGACCAAATTTCTCGAATCAATGTCGGGTATCTTCCCGACATTGATTTTAGACTTTAATAGCATAGACAAACTAATTACATACAAAGACTGGGCAAGTAGAACAACAAAAAATATGTAACGCCTCGATCGTATAAAAAATCGACTTACTGATGTAACTAAATGGTAAACCAGCCAGCAATGCCTCACTCCAAAATATAAAATCAACGATGCCTCAACCTGATCTAGTAAACCCCTAAATTTTATCTTAGAAATTGTAACATCGGTTGTTGGTGTGCGAGTAGTCAGGAGATTGTCCAAGGCCGTTTTTCGGCGTTGCTAGATTCAGAGCGCTGTTCTAGCTTTGCGGCTCGGGCGGTCTATGTAATATACACTGCATAGTCTATATTCACTCACTCACTTATAATACCTTATAAATACGCCGTGTACGTGCGTGGTGGGAGCGTCCGCTAACTATTCCTTAGACCAACACGATTAACGTGCGCTTGTCGTCAGAATAGCCAACACGGGGAGGGGGAGGGGGGTACGGGACGGAATGTATGTGTGCGGTTACTACTCTTCTGACCAACACGATGAACGTGAGCTTATCAGCAGAGCAGCCTACACGGGGGTACGGGACGGTATGCGTGCGTTTACTAATTCTCAAACCAACACGATTAACGTTCGCTTGCCGTTGAACTAGTCACTACGGCTTGCGGATAGGACTTGGACGGGAGATGTGTCTAGTCGAGCTGCTGGGAGGCAACTGACTAATCTTTCGGGGCCGACTGACTTCTGGTAGTCCACTGGTGGGGGTCAACTCTTCTCGCGGTCGGATATTTCACTGATCGGTGGCTGTGCTTTCGACTTGTGTCTGCTTCGATGCTCGGTCATCGACTGAGTGATTTTACTACTGCCTGCCGGCTATTTATAGACAGGCTGGCTGATGGCGTCGGGTGTAGAATGTTCCCTTCTACTATCACGCCACCAGCACGGGACACTACTGAGCTGCTGATCAGTCATTATTGAAGGCCAACAGAAAATGAAAGTATTGTATCTGAAAATAGCTGCTATATGCCACCAAAAGTGAATAAAAGTTCTGGCGAAATATTTTCTAAAAGCAATTAATACTTATTGCATATCTACGGGTCTACGCTTTTAAAAATTGATTGCGCCATAAGCACCCGTTGTGCTTGGCTGGTCTTGGTCGCTAGAGATATTTAAGAGCGTTGGCAAGCATACATTTAGTTCTTAGAAATTTACTTGAAAATTTTTCTTTCGAATTTTTGTACACTATTGGTGGCTGAAAACAATCAGTTGGATTGATTGTTAAATGCAGTTATAGCCAATATCTCCTTCAAAGTCATAAACGACTAGTTATTTTTATGGCACTGAAAAAGAAGTTCCTGTTACTTCAAGCCTAATGCCCCGAATCACAACCACAAGGTCAATACATCAATATATTGTCCTAATCACAATATATTGATGTATCACAGAAATGACTCTGAAAATTAAAAATATTTTAATTCAATTTCAATTCCATTCCATTCCAATTGCATGTAAAAATTCAGCCTCACATTACAATGAAATGCAATTTAGCATAAATTGCATTTTATTATCAGGCACACATTCCGTTCTCACGGCATTTATACTTACCTAAATGCAGTACTAAATACATACATCTGTACATCACCTCAATTCCGCCAAATTACCTGTATATACATACATACACACTATTATTCTCATCACCTAAAAATATTATTTTTACAAGATACAAGTGCATATCAGATTTCATGCCTATGCACTACGTCTAAACTTTTTTACTTTCCCACGTATGATTTTTCACGTCGTGGGGAAGTAATAAAAAGAATAAAAATGCTTTCATGGGTATAGCAATGGAGCGCAGCAAGTCCAATCCTCGGGGAGTTGGATTTTGACGCTTTTACATCTCGCCTCGCGAAAGTGATTTCTTCATCTAATCTAGTATGAAAGGATTAGTCATTTCACATAAAGGAAAATGAGTTTAATTTAGTTTGAAACAGTGTTAAGATATTGATACTAGGAATGAAAATAAAAGTCATAACGAAAGTAAACCCTAATCTGGTCACCGATCGCTTTTTCCTGGACGTGAGCATGAGAGATCTGGCATATAATACATCTAGTGCTATTAATAGAACAGAGAAATTTACTCAATTCATGCATTGTCATCAGGTAAAGGGCAAAATCTAATCTGCCTTATTTCAACAGAATTTAACGATATAAAACCCCTGCCTTTCTTTTTTCACTTACATAATCTATTTACGTCAATGCGTGTTTCACTTGGATGGAAGCAACATGTTTATTTCGGTACAGCCACACTGAGGGAAAACTTGATACCAAAATCGTGTCCATTAAATGACAAGAAACAGATAAAGAAACAGCAACGCGGTTACATACAGAGCAAAAAATTCAAGGAGTCGATATTTATATAACAAAACGGATGAATAATTCTCTGTTAGTACTATTGCGTCGACATTGCATGGAATGACTCCAATATCAATGATCAAAAGTTAATCTAAAAAGCATAAAAGACATACAGATGTTCCCCTGTCCATATTCAGTAGCTAAATATAATGCCGGAATAGGTGGAACTGACCGAATGGACCAAAATGTAAACACTTACAGAGTCGCAGCCAGAGGAAAGAAATGGTGCTTTTCGAATTTTACCTGACTTTTAGATGTTTCTGTTCAGATGCGTGATTATTACAGAGGAGGAAAGGTGGCTCTCGGGTATCCCAATTATAGTTCTGGAGAGCCACTGCTCAATATTATTGCCAGACGATCGGTGCTCCTAGGCCACCCGGAGGATATCCAAAGAAAGAAGCTGAATACGCTCATCCTCGATATGACAACGTTGGTCATATGCCTAATCAAAATGATTCCTGAAAAAGAGCAAAGACGCTGTCAAGATGATTATTGTAAATCCAGCGTAACAATAATGCGTAAAAAGCGCTGCGACGTTGGCGTTTTTGATTCGTGTTTCGATACATACCACCTAATTTCTGTATGTGATTAAGACTTGTTTTGTAATAACAGAACTTGCACCTTGTATTAGTTTTCTGAAATATAAAAATAAATATTCTACTACATATCTTAAAAGATCCATTTTCTAAAAACTTTCCCCTCAAAAATTGGGGTGCCTTATTACCCACTTCCGGAAGAAAAGCCATTTTTTTTTTTATTCTAGTTAATATGACTATTAATAGTAAGTATACCGCTAAAATGTCATGACAAAATTTAAACTTTTGCAAATTCGTCGTTAATGATGCATTGATAACTCTGGTTTAACTCTATGTATGGATATTGATTAGTTATTAATTGAGTTGCTAATCATTCCGATTATTTTTTTTTAAGTTTTGACTTCTGCGAGACCATCGCGCGGTATTATGATTACTGTTCACACTTAAATCACTATTCAATTCACCATCTTAGCAAAAAATGTTGACGAAAAATTAAAATTGACTTTTGAATCAAAAAATTTCTTCATTATTTTATATGCCTACCTTGAAAAAGTCACTAATAATTATTGATGATTAGAAGGGGGGTTTTAACGCTTAATTACTATCGTAGTGCGGTTAGATTTCCCAGTATTGAATTTTCCGCAAACTTTTTTTATTTTTATGAGATTTGTTTTTTTTTGTTTTTTCGTTTTATATTCTTCTAGCTCATTGATATGATCAGAATAACGTATTAAAAGAAAATTAGTTTTAAGGTGATACACGTTTTGGGTGTTTTAAGCTTATCAACCAAAATGCGGATAATGTTAATACTACTTATTTTCCTTAAAAATTAGTATTTGTTCAAGAAGGAATTTATTTGGATTGTAGCAAAAACTAAAAAATGTTTTTAATTTCTTATTTCATCACAAAACCCATTTGATTTTTGGTGACAAGTTTCAAGTCATGGTTTTGACTCATCAACAGGTCCCAAATAGCGAAATTGAGTGACTTGAAAAACAAATGAAAAAATCGAATAAAGAAAAGAAACGAAAAAATGAAAAATAATAATAATAATAATTCACATCCAGAATTTATTCTGAGTTTATATGAGAGGAGATCAATTTGATCTGTTTCAAGCGTCTACAGCAGGCAGAAAACCAAGCTGTACCGATGAGTGTAAGGTTTTCTGCTAACACGAAACGCTTCTTCTTCTTCTTCTTTTTTTCTTTTTTCAGCCCATTTGAATGAATCTGGTTTTTAAATTTTTTTATTTTAATAAACAATTTTTTTCTTCTATTTTTCTAAAAACTTTTTCATTTCTTTTCTATTCGCTTTTTTCATTTGTTTTTCAAGTCACTCAATTTCGCTATTTGGGACCTGTTGATGAGTCAAAACCATGACTTGAAATATGTCACCCAAAATCAAATGGGTTGTGTGATGAAATAAGAAATTAAAAACATTTTTTAGCTTTTGCTATATACCGGAGAATCCAAATAAATTCCTTCTTGGACAAATATAAGTTTACCCCGGTAAAAAATCCTAAAAAGTAATCTCTACTTTTATTTAAAAGTTAATAAAAATTAATTTTAAAGTTATCACTAATGAAATATGTTTGAGAAAAACAATTACTACTGAATTACATAAAAACAATATTTTCTACTAAAATCTTTTTATCTTATTTCATTACAGAACTTAAAAGATCAAATTTTAACAACAAATGTTTGGCTTGAACATGTAAGTAGTACATTAATAAAACTTTAATAAATTCAAAAACTGATGAGAAAAATGTCTAGTATTAAAATGTAATATAAAAAACAACAAAATACTATTAGCACAAACTTTTCGAATGAAATTAGTATTTAAAACGTAAAATGATTTTAACTTTTCTCCTGGCAGGAATGGCAGGATCACAAGTTTAAATGGGATCCTTCAGAATATGGTGGTGTTACTGAATTGTACGTACCATCGGAGCATATATGGTTGCCAGACATAGTTCTATACAACAAGTAAGTTTTAAAGAAAATTACAATGAAGCCTGCTGTTAATGGTTATAAGTATACCGTACCTGCCTGCCATATCTTTACCTACCTACATTATGTTGAACACAAGACATTGCATATTCAGAAGATATTATTACTCGGGCCTCCGAATTCAGCTCCATATGCATTCTGCTGCGTTCATGCATGATGTGCACACATACATATAAACATACATACATTTATGTGAATAGGTACAGTATGCACTGATTTAAATGAAAATGATATACTCATCAGTGATATATGTAATATTGTACATATCTATACCTACCCATATATGAGCATCAGATAATATATTATTTCTCTGGGTATAATAAACGTAGTTGCCATAGTAACTATGGTAGGTGACAATTTTAATTAAAAATAATTGGCAGTGCTCCATTATAGCACCTTCTAGCCAACCATATGCATATATACATACATATAATTACACATATAGATATATTTCATCCTCTTCAATTATTGGCTACGATACAAAACTTCTTACAAAATATCTCTCTTCTGTCTGGAATAGTGCTGATGGGGAATATGTTGTGACCACAATGACCAAAGCTATTCTTCATTATACCGGGAAAGTGGTATGGACACCACCGGCTATTTTCAAGTCATCCTGTGAAATAGACGTCAGATACTTTCCATTCGACCAGCAGACCTGTTTTATGAAGTTTGGCTCATGGACCTACGATGGAGACCAGGTGAGTATCTACCAACCGTGTAAATTGCTATAAGATAAAATCTTAAATAATATTTGTCTGTGTGCGAAAAGTTTTAATTAGTTCATTTGCAAATTGAATTATTCCGCTGCTTGGATTTGCTTAAATAATATTCATTTTCTTTTGTTAATTAGCAAAAAAAGTTTTGTTCACGTTAGCTGACAACGACTGCAATTGAGCCTTTCGCTCACCATAACGTGTATACATATACATACATATTTAATGCACAGGTGATGATGAAATTGTCATCATATAAATTACTCAAAGATTTTTTTTAAGCGCTGCATTTATAATTGATAAATATTTACGAGATGAATTGTGATTTTATGATTTATGCTTGAAATATTAATAAATTTTTAATGTGGCTATTGAAAATGTAAAAAGCTGGTCGGAGCGGTGTGTAGATGGCTTGATTACATATACATCCCGCGAAAAAAAAAAATTAACACCAGTCAATTTGTCTTTTTCTGTAATTTTTGACAACTTTCTAAGTCAACAGCGAGACAGGTCCATGGGATATTTAAGGATTGGATGGAGTCTTTTATTTTTTTTAAATATGTAATCCAGAAATCTGAACGAAATTTGTTGAGTTGTGCTGAATTTTCAGAGATTTCTCAGATATAACATAATATACATATGTACGCAGGGTGTTCGATAAATAATTACGAAGAAGTATGCCAATATATTCCTTGGAGATCGTAATCTTTCGTTTAGAGCCCCCCCCCCCCCCCCCCCAAGTCACACTCCGCCCATATGAAGTATACATTTCAAAATATTTTGTTTTTCGTAGGAAGTATAGTCACGTAAATTCTCATATGTCGTTTCAAGCCTAACAAACATTGACTGGTCAATAGTACATACAATAGACCGTCCTTTGTACTGAAATTTAAAAGTGATCAAAATCAAAATTTGTCGTTTTGACGTCGACCTGTCGACAATGTATCACCTGAAACACGTCTTCAGACGGAAAAAAAGTCGTCAAATTAGCCACCAAAATAACCTTCAAAATTAAACTGAATGAGTACGTCTTGGTTGCCCAGAACACGTCATTATAACACCTGAAACACGTCTTCAGACGGAAATAAAGTCGTCATATTAGCCAACAATCATTAATACAAAATAACGTCTAGTTTAAGGCCGTTGGCATATCGAAAGACGAAAACGCTTAATGAAAATAAAAAACTCACTTTTCCACCCTGGAACGACGAATTTTTTCAATAAAACTTAAACTAAAAGGTAGGAAAATTTTTATTTTTTTATTATTCGGAAGAAATTATTAATTTTTCACGTTGTTTATCGAGAAAAGCATTTTTCAATGTTTTCGTTGAATTTGCATTCACAAAAACATTGAAATGAACTTCACTCGAGAAACATATAAGAAATCAATAATTTCTTGCGAAAAATTAAAGGATAAGAAATTTTCCACCTTTACCAAATACAAATATAAGTTTCCAGGATACAGCGTTAAGTAAAACTAATCGACTTAATATATGGCCAGAAAGTTTGACAAAAATGGAGTGCTTTTTCTACATGGGCTGATAATTCCATTTTCCCCATGCCTTTCGCAACATATCATGTTCGTGAGTTTTATCACTATATGCTGCACACTGTTATTCAAAGTACACTAAAATAATGGCGCAAATAGCATAATATTGATGGACGAATTTTCGAATGGATTCCTATAGATACATACGTGCATAAATCTGGAAATACGTATGTTTTCAAGTGTTAGAAAAAAAAATTATTTCTGAAGGTATTACTATATTACAATATATTGTATTATTAATAAGCTTATTGCTTAGTGATTTTATTTTGGATCCGTTTATGTGAATCATCCAACCACATTATAATGTGCTCATTGATGTCCGTCTGAGTAGCTTCCGAATTATTTCTTATGATAGACACATAAATCGCATCCACAATGTTTACATAGTCTGCGAACTTATACTTCTTTTAGAGTCACATCCACGAGAATTCCTTTAGTACTTCTTCAGTTGCTAGCTGCTTCATACATTTCCTAACGAAGCATCTGACCTCCTTGCCCCCGATTTGCCGCATTTTTTCCACTTTTAAATGTGAATTAAAGTGTATTTCCTAATTTTGAAATTTTTATTTTATCTTACGAATTGTTGTTTCCTAATTCCGTTCATCAAGTCTGTCTCTAATTTAGAGAAATCCTGCGATAAAGTTAGTGGAAACTTAGGAAGCATAACAAATCAAAAACAATTGTTGTCCGTACGACTGCTTGAAAAAGACTAATACAAATTTTGAACGCCCGTCCTTGAAGCTAAGAAAAATCGAGAAATGACGTGAAAATGACGACAAGCAGCACCACGTTCAAATGCAGTCAAAAACTGACGAGAAATAGACAGCATAAAAATGACGACGAAGAAACGGCAAAAGTAAGATATCAAAAAAAGTTTAAAAATAATGGAAAAATTTGCAATATTAGACTCTAGAGGGTTAACTAAGATTACTTCTAAAAGACGGCAAAACGCTGTTATATGTAGGGTCTCTTTTCAGTCATAAAATGATGTTCTTTCATATATTTCTGTAAAATGGTCAGTCTAGTCATTTTGTGATCAAATTCCGATTACATTATTTAAACTTATACCAACTTGAACTCCTGAAAGACGTCATATGTCGACTTAAAAAAGTGCCAGTCAAAACGAAGTCTATATTTGACGGAAAACAAACTCGATTGTCTTAAAATTTCAAATATTGATGTAAAAAAAGGACGTCGCCGGAAAGGGGTCAATAATAAGTCAATAATAAACGAAAATTTGACCAACATGTCCTAGTTTCGTAGAAAACCTACGCCTAAATAACGTCGAAATGAGCAAGGAATTCATAATTTATTTTCAGTTAAAAAATGACGTTCCATAGATCAGACAAGTCTTAAAATGTTTGTTGAGTAGGATATCGGTCAATTAAATTTAAGCACTTATTTCAAAGAGAACTTTTCATCCATTTTAAAGATATTCAACATATTGTGATGCATGATATGTCAAATGCAGTTAATTTTTTTGAAAACAAACAGATTCATATAAACTTCTGTACAATAATTTTTACGCTATGGACATAATATTTGTTCTTTGAAAATGTGAACCGTTAACAGTTCTTTTAAAACATAAAAAATAACTAACTCAATATCTGCTATTATTCGGAAGTTATTAGCATTTTAAATTATGCAAAAAGTGAAAAAGTTTCATTTCCTGAACACACTATGTTCTACGTGGTTTCTCTTGCAAACTGCACATTTCATCTTTGAAAATCCCAACTCTTCCACTTTTCGTATCATATTAACGTTTCGTGAACGCATTACATTTAAGAAGAAAGAAAAAAAATTATGCTCTTGATGTACAAGTTTTACGGGATAAAGGATAATACAATAAAATTGTGTAAATATTTTTCAAAATTAACCAGACCTCTGTTGATGACAAATATTCTCTTCTTTAAAGTTACCACGATTCTAACTTGAGAATTCAGTAAATTACTAAGAACGTTATGAACATTACATTTAAAATAATAAGAAAAGAGGTTGCATTTTGAGATATTAAAAGAAATTATCCTTAATTTGTTATTGTTTTATATATATACAGGGTGACCCGTAAGTCGACGTCAAGCCGGAACCGAGTGATAGACCAAATCGTAACAGTTTCCAGAAAAATATAAAAAAAATCTAAGTCATGTATTTTTCAAATTATAGGCATTTCTTTTGTTTTCGAGAAAATGTACACCTTGTGATGGTTTTTTAGCTCCTCTTGTTACAAATCTTTACTTTTTTTCAATTTTATTTTTCTTATGTAATCCCGAATAGTGCTTATGTAACCTGTTGCTTTAAGTTCTAAGCCAACTGCTCCAGCTTGGAAGAAAATGTCACATTTTGACGAACCAAGAATATAAAATTAATAATTCGTTGAACTTTAACTGACTGTACTGAAAAAAAATGTAGTACGCCAGTCTGGCAAGTAACTTTAAAAGTTGACGCATTTAATAAGGATTCTAAAATGGTACAACACTTGCTACATTATTTCTTAAATTACGGAAAAACAATTTTTTTTTTCTTCAAGAAACCCAGTTTCGAAAAATTTCTTTTCACCTACTAAAATTGATTCTAGTGTACCCAAAGCTTGCCTTAAGAGCGTAACTTTAAGATTCTAGCTTGAGTGAGACGGAGAGTCATTCCATGAAGTGTGAGTGAGACAGATAGTGACACTTTCAAGTTAGAGATGCTAACTTTTTGTTAAATTTAGGACAAATTTTCCTTAATTTTAAAATTAAACACCAATTATTTGGATGCTAAGATTTATTATTTACAAAAGATGTTCAAACTGCCTTCCTTCAGCTTCAATAAAAGCTCGACATCTTCTTAAAAAAGATCGGGTTATCAGACGGGCAATTCTTCCGTTGTTGACAAATTCAACTGCTTCCGTAATTCTTTGCCGAAGCTCGGCTAAATTTTCAATTGACTTCTTATAAACTTTCTCTTTCACTGGTCTAATAGATTAAGATCAGGTGAACGGGCTGGCCACGAGATCATACCAGACCGCCCTATCCATCTGTCCGGATATTATTTGAGATATTCTATAACTGAAAGGGCATAATACGCTGGTCAGCCGTCTTGCTGATACCACATCTCACTGTAAATACTTAGGTGCGTGTCTTCCAGTAAATTAGGTAAACGGTTTTATAAAAAATCAAAATAAACTTCAGCATTAAAGACCTCTGGTCCTATGACTTTTCCGTTTAAAATTCCGGTCCACATGTTTATTTTAAAACGATATTGAGATCTATTTTGTCTCATTAAATTCGGATTCGGAGTCTTTTTTAAATGTCGATTCATCCGACCACAAAATTTTCTCGAAGAATCGCGGATCTTCCCGTTGTCTTTGTAGCATCGTTTGGCAAAACGCAACCTGAGGTTGATAATCCCGAGGTATTAGGGTTTGTACTCGCTGCACATGGTATGGGTGTAGCTCATGGTTTTGTAATATTCGGTGAGCTTCGCTTAGAATTTAAGCAATAGGTTACATAAGCACTATCACTAAGTCACTATCTGTCTCACTCACACTTCATGTAATGACTCTCCGTCTCATTCAAACTAAAATCTAAAAGTTACGGTCTTACGGCAAGCTTTGGGCCTTTGGGTACACTAGAATCATTTTTAGTAGATGAAAAGAAATTTTTCGAAACTGGGTTTCTTGAAGAAAAAATTTTTTTTTCCGTAATCTAAGAAATAATGTAGCAAGTGTTGTACCATTTTAGAATACTTATTAAATGCGTCAACTTTTAACGTTACTTGCCAAACTGGCGTAGTACATTTTTTTTTTCAGTACAGTCAGTTAAAGTTGGGTGAAATAATAATTTTCTATTCTTGGTTCGGCAAAATGTGACATTTTCTTCCAAGCTGGAGCAGTTGGCAACAAGGTACATAAGCACTATTCGGGATTACATAAGAAAAATAAAATTGAAAAAAAGTAAAGATTTGTAGCAACAGGAGCTAAAAAACCATCACAAGGTGTACATTTTCTCGAAAACAAAAGAAATGCCTGTTGAGCACACCTGAAATAATAATAAAACATTAAAACAAATCCATCAAATATTTATTACTTCCCTCGGATTTTCCAGAGTCCTTCACCAACAGCTGCAGGTACATCCTCCATATCAGGAACGTATCTGAAATGAAAAAGATAAACAGATATTAATTTAAAATAACTATTTAAACAAAGTAGTATACAAAAAACTACATGAACAAGCAAATTACATGCAAAACTGCCAAGAAACCAATTTCTTGGCAGTACAACAACAAAAACATGCTAATTCAATTATTGCAATTTTTGTGCAAAATTCATATGCTCTGCATAATAAACATTTGCAAAACATGCAAATATGTTTAAATATGCAAAACATAAAGAATTGCAACCCGCACATTCATTATAATTAATGAAATGCAACAATTTATGCCATTGTTGACATTTCAAAAATCACTTTGCCAACATGAACAATTTTGCATAATTTTATATTTCTTGCAAATTGTTCATGCTGGAACTCACAATAATTAAAGATAAACACTTAAATAATGATAAAACACACTTACCTGGATAATTAATCCATAATTTTCCGAGAAAAACGACACAAACGACACGAAACTTTCACAACAAAACACCGCGATCGCGACTGTCAAATTGACTCGCGAGAAAGTCAATTAAACGAAGTTGGCTACGCGCTACCTGTTGGTAATGCTTAGAAACCGCGAAAGTTACCAGGTAAGCAAATATTCGCGAAAAAAGGTAAATTAAATTCCCATAATAAGTGGGAAAGAGAAAGATGCGAAAACGAGATGCAAGAAAAATGAGAAATATTTGCGTTCCACATTGGAAATTGTCATAATATGGCAGGAAGTCGCCATCTTGATAAATTTCAGAAAAATTAAAATATTTAATAAAATAAACTACGAAAATTCATGGATAATTTAAAATAAATTAGTTGAAGGAAATTGCCACATTTTGACATAAGTATATAAGCCAAGCAAAGTCGAAAAATATGCTTAATTTGCATTTTTCTTGTGGAATGTATGTCAAAATGGCCGCTTAGAGCCTATAAAAAGGGGGCAATGTCTAAGATCTCTCTCAGTTTTTCGACAGCGATCTTCGAGTATAATTCAAGGCAATATCAAGTTTTTCTCAGTTTTTCAAATCGATCATCAGTGTAGTTTAAAGCTAGTTTTTTTTCAGTTTCAAATTGATCATATATGCAAGTTCTAGCATACGATCAAGTATTCATAAATATTTTTCAATTTCAGCAATAAGCATAAGATAAAAAGTGCCATAGTTAAGGTACATTGTCATACATGCTGAAAATTTATGTGCAGTTGGTGTTGGCAATTAACAAGAAGTTTTGGTTGGGATTTCTTAAGATAAGTATTGTGTGGATATCAACTAATTTAGTATTTAAGTTTCTTGCATAAAAATTAAATACATGCCAGCTTTCGGCATTTTAATGATACATGCATAGAAACAAATTAGTTAAGTAAGTTAAGAAGCGCAAAGTGAATAAGTGTATAACGCGTAAAATTGAAAGGGCTACAAATTGCATCTAGTCAAATACATGCCAAAATACGGCATACTGACTACACATGCAATCGAATAATTACTAATAAATTAGTGAAATTATTAATTTATAGTGAATTTGTAAATTGAAGTGTTTCACACATAGAATTATTGAATAAACACAGCATTAAACATAAGCACGCATATCTTTTTTTCAAACCGCTACACTGTCCACCTAAATGCCGTAATATAGCTGTAGTTATCGATTGCAGCTACATTACAAAACAATGCCTATAATTTGAAAAATACATGATTTAGATTTTTTTTTATATTTTTCTGGTAACTGTTACGATTTGGTCCATCACCTGGTTCCGGCTTGACGTCGACTTACGGGACACACTGTATATGTATATAGAAATCCCTTTTATGACACTTTCCCTGAAATACAGAACTTTTCTCTTTAGAATTAACTACATAATATGCCTCTGTGATAATTCGAACCAAAGTCATGATTTTTTAAATATAATTAGGCAGACCAAAAATCGGCAAATTTTAAGGATTTCAAAGTCCTTTATTTATTTATTTATATTATTTTTACTGATTAGTTAGTACAAAAGATTACAAATCTTATAATTGTACGTGCTTAATCGGTAGGGAAAATTTATTTGATAAAGATAGATAGATAAACGTACATTTAAATTTAATTAACTAACTATACACCTATAAAGTCTACATGGATATTGAATATATAAGATCTAAAGCATATTACGCCAGTGAAATGATTAAACGATTAGTTTGCGAATTTACGTTATGTCAGCTGTTGTCAGCAACCTTTTAAATGCGGCTGAGTTCCCGCGTACTGAATATTGGGCGCTAGAGAATTCCAGCAGCGGAACACCTGCACAAAGTAAGAGCGCTCACCTGATAAGGTTCTGAAGCTTGGCAAAAGAATGTTTATATGCCGGGCCGATCCTAAAACTTGTATTCGATCAAGTAAGTAACTTGGCTCTTTTACGTGGATTAGAGAATACAGAGATAGTAAGCGTCTTCGTGACAAGTATGCTTCAAGTGAACATCCCACAAAGGACTCAACATAGAGAAAGATATGAGCAAATCTACGCAACCCACAAATACATCTTATGGTATCGTTGAAAGCGACATTTAACTTTCTTTGATAACCAGAATCGAGTTTGGAAAAAAATTAAACTGCCAAAAGTTAGGTGAGGTAATACCAAAGATTTAGCAAGTTTCATACGCATATCACTCGATAATATACTAGCCGACGGACGTTCTTAACTGACGAAGACATCCATATACTTTGCTTAGAACAGGGGAGACGTGGCTGCAGCATGCAAACCGCTGATTTATTTCTATGCCTAAACTTTTACCTGAGTTTGAGTATGGTATAGTAGTACTGTTGATCATTATCGGAGACAATTCACTAAGATCTAGATTTCTCCTGTGAAATGCTATACAGTTTGACTTGAAGGGATATAGCGTTAGGTAGTTACGGTTCGCCCAGTCAGATATTCTTTGCATATCGTCGCTTAGCCGAGAGACGCAGTCTCTGGAGGATCCCGCTGCTAAGGAAAAGTGGTGACGAAGTGGTATTATTCACTTTTACTGTTTAATTGCGATTCCCAAGAAAGCTTTTGATGAAATAATTTATGTACGTGAAAAACCGAAATATTGCTGGAGCTTACTAAGCAGCCTACTGTGATTCACTGAGTCAAAGACCTTGCTGAAGTCCAGAAGAACCAATATTGCTATATGGTCATCAGGGGCGGATTTGATCACTTGGCCGCCCTAGGCCTATGGAAGATTGCCGCCCCCCTACTCCCTGCAAAACACGAAAAATTGAATGATCTATATCCAGTGAAGGGACCCCAGGCTAGAATTATCGGAGTAGGCTGCCTCATAAATCGGAGTAGATTTGAAAAAAAATGGAGTAGAATTAAAAATAATACTTTCCAACGAATTATTTTATTTAAAAAAACGAAAAAGTATAAAAATGTAATGAAATACCCACAATTACAAGAAAAAATCGCCGCCCCCTAAATCTGCCGCCCTAGGCCCGGGCCTACTCGGCCTATAGGGAAATCCGCCCCTGATGGTCATTGCCAATCGAGTCAGTTAAGTAAACCAGTTTCTGAACTATGACACGCTCTAAAGCCTGACTACCAACATGATAAGAGGTCGTTTTGTTTTAGATACGATGCCATTTGGGCGTGCATCAGTCTTTCGAAAACCTTACCAAAAAAGCAAAGCAGGCTAATGGGTCGGAGGATTTACAAGATTCGGGAATAGGCAAGATATTCGCTTTTTTCCGTGGACGATATGCGGTAAGATCATTTTTACGAATCGTGGAGAGATTTTGTCTGGCCCTGTGGCTGAAGATTTAATGCTATTAATTGCACATATAATCTCGTCAACATCTACGCACCTAAAAGCAAATTCAGAATTATGTGTGTTGACTTGACTTAGCGGCACAAGATCAGGTAACTGTTGCAGTGGAACAACAACTTGACTTTGGATTGAAGTGTAAAACCTATTTAAATTGCACTTGGGCTTATCTCTGCCATATATTCTCAAATTCAGTAAATTCCTCCATAGTTTCCTTGGATGTTGATTGTGGTTAAGTTGTGACCCATAATACTGGCGCTTGGCTGCGCGAATGACCACAATTACTCTATTCCAGATGATCCGATAAAGATTGAGATCATCGTTGGATTTGGTACGTTTGAATCTCTGATAAAGAAATTCCCTCTCTGCAATCATTCTTCGGATCTTATCCGTGAACCATGGAGAGCCGCAGGAATGCAAGGTACGTCTTCGAATTGAGACATATTTATCATAAAGGTATTGTAGAGAAGTAGTTAGGTGCTCCACCTTATCATCCGTACATAAATCGTTGTAAATAGCCTCCCATGATATCATTCAGCACTCATTAAAAAGTCTATCAAGGGCTATATGGTTGAAATCCCTATAGGTAAAAGCAAAGTTAAATGCATTTGAATCAACAGGGATGTTATATGTCATGAACAAGATATCGTGGTCGAAGTCGCTGGGTGGCGTTAATTGATTTGTGAGTAAGGCATAGTCAGAATTTGACTCTAAGGACAGATCAAGCTATGCTGGGTGTTGAGTATTAATGTACGTTGAAAGTGAATTAGTGACTTTTAAGTCTAACGTTTGAAAGATATATTTCAGGTGACAATCATCACACAGCATGTTGACATTAAAATCACCTCCAACTACGACGTAGATGCATCTCGATATAAATTGCAGTTAGGGAATTTTTTAAACGTAAAGCCATTTCGACGTCAAAAGCAGTGGAAACTGCCACTAAGATGCATTTGGAATAGCACACGTACTCGAGTACATCGTCTGGATCCGATACACAAATTAATTTCGATTTCAGTGTATCTTTCACATAGATGGCCACGCCACCCCCGTTGCGACCTAGACGGTCGCAACGGAAATTATTATATCCACTAACCGAGATATAATTTGAACTGATATTTGGATTCAACCAAGTTTCTGAGACAAGCAATGCGTGTGTATTTTTGACCCCCCAAATAACTCTTCTAATAAATCGATCTTTTTGCGAATATTTCACGCATTAAGATGACAGACGTTAAGGCCACTATGCGGCGTACTGAATATATTCAGCAGCGCCCTAACTCTGCCCAGAGATGTCGTGTCATTGCCGGACGACATAATCTCTTAAGAAATAAGGTACACCCAGCTCACTAACTCAGAAAAAAACATTTTAGAATTCCTAAATCATAATAACTTAACTTTCAGGAAAAGAAGAATGAAATTGTTGATGGTCGGGTTGAGACAGAACGAATTTAGATCAATTTACTATGGAATATCCCATTTATTGTAAATACGATGAAAGCTATCTTTGAACTTGTTTTTTTAGTATACCTTCCGCCCAAAAATTATTCGAAATTCGATAATAAAACAAAAGTATTATTAGTCGAGTCAAATTAGATCGACAAATAAAAACATTAATTGGTAAAGATCTGCATTTTGGTATACATGTTTATTAAATGTATATTTAAAGTCTCCGTCAAGATATGTTGCGCCTGAGACGCCATCTTGAAAAGAGGTACACTTCTTCAGTTTTGTGCCTATATCTCGGCAAGTATAACTGATACGAAAAAATAGTTCAGATAAAAATTATAGTATATTAAATTGCCTATAAAAAAGCGTATCAACATATTTTGTGTGTCACCAACACTTTAGCTGTAATACGACTTTGTATATAGCATTTATTTATATAGTACCTACATATATTTTTGCCCTCGATTTGCCCTTTTTGGTTCTCTACGCTGTGGAATCGGTAAAATCTATGTTTTGAAATATGCAACAAATATCTTTTCTTCGCGTATTTATTTATTTTATCAAAAACATGGCAAATGACATACATTGTTTTATTTCTGAGAAAAGCCTTTGTTTGGCGCAATATTCTTGTATAGTCTTTGTCAATGGATAGCCGCACGTCGATTCGAAGGAATCTCGAGTAGAAAGATAAGACAGAGACGTGAAGCGAGAGATCTTTAAACCTATATCGTTATTACACCTTCAGAAAATTCACGTACAATTCTTGTACAAAATCTTGTATTGTTACCCCCTACAGGTGCAGACGAAAAAGCTATACCCATTTCGTGTTTATCAGCAAGTCCAGAAATGACGTGGATATGAAAAATCTGCCGAACTGTGAGATTGGAGGAAATTCCATGATTTCCTTGAACCTGATAGGACAATGAAGGCTCCTGCTATAGGTACCGTACTCTCATTGCTCTCATGCAATTGTAAAAAGGGATGTACCTCATCTTGAGAGGCAGTTTCAACGCACCTCGCAGCCAAACTCAGTACGATGACTTCGACGATGATAGATGATCAGACGATTTGGCTTCAGACAATACTACAATTAGTATGAGTGGCTTGCATCGATTTTAATTGGTAACAATAGACGAACTTTCACATATCTAAGAAATAATAACACAGTTTTCAATGCATTTAATGATTTATCATTTATACGCAATCCTTACAGGTCCTCAAGCTTGAAAAAACTATTTCCACAACAGTTTCATGAGCTCAAGAGACTTTTTTCTCTATTCAATGTCAGATTACAGCTGAAGTATTGGGGGATACGGAAAAAATGTTAATAAGATTTTTCATATATGCAATTTAATCAACTAAATTATTTATTTGAACTATTTTTTCGTATCAGTTATAGTTGCCGAGATATAGGCAAAAAACTATAAAAGTGTACCATTTTTTCCAAAATGGCGGCTCGAGCGTTACAGATTTTGACGGGGAATTTTAGTATGTTCAATGGGAAGCCGTAATAAACATGTATACTATAAAATAAGTAAAAAACGAGTTTTCAAACAATACTGAGGCCAAGTCGCATGAAAAAGTAGAAAATAAACTTTTCTTCACACACAGAGGTGGAAGATTTTTTGATTGGGACATTTCTCTGAATATTCTTTCTCTTCATGAATCAAATCACTTATTACCTCTGATTGATCTTACTGAAATATATCGATATCGGTGATTGTCAGCGAATAAAATCTGAGTCCACCTCTGTGTGTGAAGAAAAGTTTATTTTCTACTTTTTCAAGCGACTTGGCTTCAGTTTTGTTTCAAAACTCGTTTTTTACTTATTTTATTTTCTGCCTTTTTCACGTTAACTAAATTGGAAAATTCTGCATTTTTCCTGAAACAGATTTATCACTAATCATATCGATGAAAATTTTTCCGATGATTTTCCCGCTTCTCCGGGTTTTCCATGGAGTTTTCCACAAAAGCAACTTTATGCAACTCATTTCGCTCTACAACTTTGTCTTAGGTTGCAAAACGCTCAAACGCTTCCTTGGTCGGAAAAACTCCGGAAAAGCGTTTTACATGAATTTTCCTCGATTTTTTCTGCAAGTTTTCACCATTGTCGGAGAGAAAGTAATGATGCCAGTTGATAGGGAACTTGATCCTACATAATTTAGAGAACTTTTTTACCGGAAAATTTTCCGGAAAAGTCGGAAAATTTTCCGGAAAAGTCGGAAAATTCCGGAAAATTGTTCGTAAAAGTCGGAAAACTCTGCATTTTTCCTGAAACGTACCAAATTTTCAAACGATTTTTCCCGATTTTCCGGGTTTTCCATGGAAATTTCCGGTTCAAATTCAGATTCAATTGTCACGCGACATAAACCTGTGTACCATATTTCAGCTCGCTGTGATGACGAAAAGTGGGTCTACGAGAGTTTCGAAAATAGTAAAGAAATAGACAAATTCGTGTACGAGTTAAAGGGAATGGCTGGCCTCAAAAATTCAGATTTTTTTTCTAATTTGATTGGACTATATGGTTCCATGACACATTTATTGTGTAATACATACACAAAAATACTTTCGATCAGCTATAATTAAATACATAGTTCTACTCACTTGCGAATTAATTGCTTGGGGTAGGTACGTCAACTCCCGGACATGCCTGATGATAATCTAACATTCACTTGGTTTTCTTTCAAACTTCTTTCAAATTGCTACCTATACCTCATCCAACTGTACACCGCATTCATTCACCCTGTCGCATTCATTTAGAATCCCTGTTCATACTCATTAAATATCCTTGATCTACCTAAGATAATTATGGCGAGCCACAGCAATAAACTACCTAAGTTTTAATAATTCCGACATCTCGTCAAAGGTGCTATTTACCTTTCCCGTAAATTCACTCATTACCAAGCTCTGTATCACCCATGTCAGAGAGAAGAAATTCGTCTTTCTATAAATCCTTTAAATCCGGCGGGGTTTACCCGACTCATTTGTTACAATTCTATCCCCTTTAAAATAATCACCACCATCCAAATCTATAGACATATTTCAACGGTTCATGCATTCCTGGAAAAACTTTTCATAATCTGAAAAACGAATGGGCTTTACTGAATTTTTTTTTTCACAAACTACTGTGGTCTTAAAATGCTTTTCCGGCAGCAATAATTTATATCATAGAAACATGACAATGTAAAATAGCTCGATGTCTGGTGACAATGGTGAAAAGGCAAAAACATTTGTTCAAGCTTTTGTCAAAAGGTCGTCGTGTAAAACAGTTGATACGGGTGGCTCAGCGCATTGTCATATTGTAAGGATCTATGATTTGCTTCTCTACAAATCTTTCCTTTTCAATCATGCAGGCTTATGCAAACGCCATATAACGCCAAGATAATAATCCTCAACTGATTAACTGTCCGGCAGCAGTTCATAGTGAAAAAAAAAATAATAATAATAAAATAAAAAGGCGGCAAAGAAAAACTATAAACATTCAAGGAAGGCAAATTGATATACATACAATCAACAGCCCTGTGCTGTCTACAGAATTCGAAATCTAAAGAACAATATGCTTGTCATGTTAATTTCTGATACAGGGAAACTTGTCAACCAGTAGAAGCCCATCTATGCGTGGAATCTCTTCTAGATACAACGAACAGTTTGGAATATATAAATACAGATCTTGCGAGAGATTATACCAGGAAATAGATGACCTACCCAGCAGTACTAGGCACTGACATATACATATAATATGGACTGACTACGTTCGTAGAAATGCACTGCGAAAAGTGGGCTCACTTCTATCTTGCTGACTCTTTCGGTCTAAGCACCAAGTACCAACTGAGGAGAACTGAAAACAACAAATAAATAAGTGGGTGCGTCGAGAAAAATGTTTTTAAATTAATTATTTGGTTTAATTACAGATAAAATTGTTTTACCAAACGCAATATATTCATTAGATATGCAGTAGAAATTCGAAAGGTTTTATTATAATCGCTTTTCGAGGTGCGTGCTCATTTTTTCAACTTCCCGCCAATGATTTTTTTCAATGTTGGCACCGGCGTAAGAACATTTTTTGACATTAGCAACTGAGCCCACATGAAATAGAAAGTTAACCAGTCTATATTATATATGTCAGTGGTACTAGGATATACAAGATCCTATACAAATCATATCAGTATGAATTTTTTTTGCGGTTTCAACATCTACTACTTCCACCGATAAAAAATTATTATATCCAGGGGATAGAAAGTGGTCATACTACTTACCTACATCTATACGAAGAGCTGAGAGAATAATTAAGGACTAATCATAACGTGAAATATCATATAAAAAATAGAGAGATCTATCGATTCCAAAAACATTGTTGTTGATAAATTTCTGGACCTATATATGGAGGAAACCTCACAAACCTCTTTCACCAAAGAATTAAAAACGAGGAGTTGATGTCAACTCGTGCACTTGAATAAAATTCATGCTAGAAAGACGGATGATAGCCAACCTTCACTAACAGCGACTTTTGAGTGGTACAAGTGAAAAAATAACAAGTAAAAAAGCTAGAATTGGTCTAAGACCAATTCTTATGATACCCTAGATGAATGCCCGTATTAAATTTCGTATGGTCACCGATCTATTCAAGTATTGATTTTGATGTTGTTTTTCGCACAGAAAAAATGGTTATAACCAATTTTATAGGATTCGTATTCTGCAAAAGTTTTTAGTACAATAAAAATGTCTTGGACTGATCGTTTTCAAAATATACTTAAAAAACCGAAATTTTTATATGGCAACACCAAGAAGGAGTTGCCCGATTTAGTTCATTTTTGACATTTTATTTGCTAATGTAGTAAAAACATTATGTACGAAATTTCAGCTCTCTACGTCAATGCGTTGTCAGGCAGTGTCCAAATATATAGCGGAAAACGAAATTTTTATATGGCAACCCCACGAAGGAGTTGCCCGATTTGTCTCATTTTCGAACTTAATTTTACTTTTTTTTTAAAGTCCGTGTACAAACTTTCAGCTCTCTAAGTATACGCGCTCTCGAGTTATCGTGCGCACGGACGGACGGACGGACGGACATGCAAAAATCGAAATAACTTTTAATATTATGAATGGGTGTCAAATCCATTTTGCTCTACCATCATTATTTCGAGGTGTTACAAACGGAATGACAAACTTAGTATACCCCTATGATTTCATCTAGGGTATAATAATTTCAAAAGCATTGTATATTTATGTGGAGGGGAAATATACACGATTAAATACATGGTGTTTTAAAAATAATTCATATGTCATATGTTTTTGTATTAAGTTAAATGAGTTTATTAAAAAAACATGTATGAATAATTTTAGGGAGGGCTCTAGTTAAGAAGATACAAGAGAGAAGAGGAAATTTTGATTTAATCTTTAAATACAAATACTAAATTACCCATAACTTTTAAGCTACCCTATGGATTCTTTTTTAAGTGAAAGATATTGCAATAAGCTTCGTACATTATTTGGGTTTTCTACAGAACTCAAAATTTAAAAAATCAACCAAGATTGCTCTGCCCTATATTCTAGTCAATATTGCAACAACTCTACCCTGCACCATTTATTATATTTCTGTTTGTTTCGCGTGTGGGATAAAATTGAATCGAACTTGAAGCGATAACGTGCACAAAGTTATTGTTGTATAAATTGCATACATATAGCTATGTATAGTGTTTATTTATGATAAAATCTAAGAGGTATGTGATAATAGCGTATTCCCAGCAAACATGGCGAAACGCAGAAGATTCACCTTCTTATTAGCTGGATGATAAAATATCTCGTGGATTATAATCATATTCGTATTCCATTCTTAATTTCCAACGGGAGAGACTGTTACCCCAAAGGCAAAACATCTTAAAGAAAGGAATGCGTATCTTCTACGCGATACGTTAAAGTAATATGCCAACATCCCTTCCTGATGAGCTATTTTCATATCATGTATAAGAAACTTATTCGTTCCTTCAAGATGATTCGCTTTCTTATCGTCTAAGCAAATCTTTCAAGAATCGTCGAAATAAATCCTTTGGAATTTTTAGTAAGGGAATAGAGAAGATACATATTTAATTAAATTGTTTTTATTATGAATTGGTAGAATTAAAATCACTAGTGAACTCACAAATTAATTACTGTCATAGAGTCTAATGACTCGTTCTTCCAAATGATAAATTCGTGCATCATTGATATGACAAATAAGTGAAACTATTGTCTTCTGGCTTCCACATTTAAAAACAGAAAACAAAATTGTTTGTAATTTCAACGTTTTTTCGTCTACGTAAGACAAGGAAGAAATCATTTCACAGTACTTACTTTAATTTCGCGTGGAAGATATTTTGGCAATATTTATTATTCAACAAGATTTTTCACCATTCATTGGATCAATAAATCGACTTACATAAATGTGTGTACATATTTACGTACGGTCGGTCCTAACGTGTGTTTTTCTCCTGTCAAATTTAAGCGTATTTCTTTTTTATTTTACAATTTGTATAATGGCATCTAGTAGTAAAGAAACCATGGAGGGCACAATACTTAGCATGCCTAATGAATCGGACTATGAAATTGATTCGGATATTGAAACAAAACCGATAATAAAGGGTTTTCCAATAAGAGGTGTTATATTAATTAGCCCGCTATTTCGGTAGATGTCACTTTTGGAGCTGTCATTTTTTGACATTTGACAAGTAGAAACTACGCCATTAATAAAAATGGAACGATACACGATTCAACAACGCATTGAAATTATTAAAATTCACTATAAAAATGGTGAAAATGTGGCAGAGACGGTTCGTAAAACTCGAACATTTTTGGGTCGTCGTGAAGCACCTTGTCGGACCGCAATACAGAAATTGGTAGAAAAATTCGAGCTGTCGGGACAAGTTAGTGATGCAAAGAATAAAACCCGTGCACATCGCTCAAGAACAGCCGTGAATATTGCTGCTGTAGCCGAAAGTGTTGAAGAAAACCCAGGTTTGTCCATTCCTCGTCGTTCTTTGGATTTAGGCATTCCACAAACGTCATTACACCGTATTTTGCATAAAGATTTGGGTCTTAAGGCTTATAAAGTTCAGTTAACACAAGAAATCAAGCCGGCTGATCATCAACAACGTCGAGTCTTTGCTGATTGGGTCCTTGAAATGCATGACCATGATCCGGAATTCCATCGAAAACTCATCTTGAGTGATGAGGCCCATTTCCACCTCGATGGCTTCGTCAACAAGCAAAATTGTCGCATCTGGGGCTCGGAAAACCCAAGAGTTATTGTTGAAAAGCCTCTCTATCCTCAACGTGTGACTGTTTGATGCGGTTTATGGTCCCGCGGGGTCATTGGACCTTACTTTTTCGAAAATGAGGCTGGAGCAACAGTTACGGTGAATGGATTGCGCTACCGACAGATGATTAATGATTTTTTATGGCCGGAATTGGATGGTATTGATCCGGACAACGTTTACTTTCAACAAGACGGCGCTACGTGCCATACAAACAACGAAACCATTGATCTTTTACGGGAAAAGTTTCCGGACCGTGTTATCTCTCGAAGAGGTGATCACAATTGGCCGCCGAGATCTTGTGACTTAACACCTTGCGACTTCTTCCTTTGGGGCCACGTGAAAGAGATGGTCTACGCCAACAGCCCAGCGTCGATTCAAGACCTCAAAGATGGAATTCGTGAGGCTATCGAGGACATGGGGCAGCCACTTTGTGATTTGGTAATGGAACATTTCATGAAAAGGATATGGTCCTGTAGGCGTGGTCGTGGTGGTCATTTGGCTGATGTTATTAACGGCATACCTTCCTCTTTATAAGGAAATAAAGATCCGATCATTTATCTCAGAAAATAGCATTTTCCTTTGAATATCAAAATAACACCCCTTATTGGAAAACCCTTTAGATTATAATGAAGATCAAATATACATACATATAATTCTATACTTTCATTGCGTAATGAAGATAATCAGGAGCTAGCGGGGGATGATGGTATGGATAATGGATATCCTTCCTATTCCAGAAGAGAATATTGCAAGTGCAGCGATTCTGGACGATCAAAGTGTAAAGTATCTTTCATAGAGATAAAATATACATTGAATGGCGAAGACGGGCATTTGAAAGTATTCTTATTAATTTTTAAGCTAAAAGTGAAATGGTGAAATGGTCCCCTTGAGAAGTCACTTGTCAGGTTTACAATACGTAAAGATAAACCCATAAATTCATGGCAAGTTGAATTATTTTTACTATGTGAGAAGCGGGGAATTGTCTACGGCTTTATTGTGTATCAATGAAGGTATGTAAAAAACAAAAATCTGAAAACAAAGACCATAAGTTATATTGATAACTATTTTACAACCTTCCAATTATTGCAACTCTAAAAAAAAATTCGTATGAATCGATTTTTTAATCCTCCGGTATTATCAGACAAAGAAATTAAAAAAAAAAAAACCGCAGTGGATTTTCGGATGAAATTTCTAGTAGAGCTGGTGATTTTGTACTTGTCAAATGACAGGACAATACATCGGTGGTGTTGGCATCAAATTTTTATTGGAATTAAGGTCCAGGATGAAGGTAAAAGGTATCGAAAGGAAAATAAAAGATATGCTTCAATTAAACGACCAGATATAGATATAATAGGAATATAGGAGGAATAGATTTCCTGGATCAAGTTATTATCGAGCTTACAAAATAACTCTAGAATAATAACCCATTTTTTATTGATTTCGCTGTTGCTCAGAGTTGATTAGAGTGGTTATGAAATAACCACTATACCAAAAAGACAACAACTGGATTTGATGGATTTTCCTATGAAAGTTGTCAACGAACTTATTTATACTGGCGTTACAATCAAACGGAAATCTGAGAGACTATCACGATCAGCTGTGGATAATATTGGGCCACGCAGAAAATGTAAAGAAGTTGTTCCGATAAAACAAATAAAATAAGACGATATGTTTGTCGTATGCCTGGTAATAGGGGTGATTAGGAAGTAAGGTGCTCAGCGGTTGCTTAGGGAGATCGCGAATACATTGCATGAAATCAAATATACATTTATGTTTATCAAAACACAGATACTGTTTTGTACGTAAAATATTTTTTTTTTTTGCTTATAAATTATATACATATATTTTTTAAAAATAATATTTGGACTATATTGTTCTGCTTTGTTTGGAATTGTCTTATTTTGATTTTTTTTAAACTTTTTTTTTATTTATTTTTTTTATATACAGGGCGTTTCCGTCCAGGAAGTGATAGTACTCACCTAGATGAACAAAAAATTCCACGAAAGGGGTGGGTGTGGAGGGGGTTCCACATCAACCATTTAGGGGTTACAGGATAATACAATAATACAATACAATAACTTTATTGCTGGATATATGTACACAAGATCAAGGATCTTATAACTAGTACAATATTAGAATTGACGGCATATAGAATTGGCAATAACTAATTGACTATATAACTATAACTAAAAACAAAATGAGGCTGGGAGGATATAATATTAAAGATAAGAAGTAGCTAATTTTGATACAAAAGGGAGATTCGAAAATTATGAGTTAAATTAAGTTAATTAAAGAAAATTTAAGATACGAAAAAAAAAGAGAAAGATACAAGAGGAAGACAATTTAGATAAATAAAATAAAAATAAAAAAAAAGTAAATAAAAATCAAGCTAAGCAACTACTTTGTGCAATCGATGAAAAGACGCTATTCTACTAATTAGTATTGATAATTCTCTTAAAAGCACCAACGGAGGTAGCAAGTTGAGCGGTGACTGGTAAGGTGTTCCATAAGCGGGGGATCTGAACAAAGAATGAACTCTGAAAAACAACACGAGAGAAAAGAGGAATCAGTATCTGACGATGCCGCTGGGATTGTAAAAATTGAAGGAAATCAATAAGATAATCAGGTTCGCGTGACTGCAGAAGTCTAAAAAGAAAAATAAGTGCCCTCTGTTTAAGATATGAGTCCAGCGATTGTTCAAGGAGAGTGTTTCTAAGAGATGAAACATGGTCAAACCGACGAAGACCATAGATAAAACGAACACAATCGTTGAACGTTATATTCAGCCTTCTTGAGCAATCACTATCCAGCTTCGGAAAAATTAAGTTACCATAAGTAAAAAAGGGCAATAATAAGCCCTTTACCAGTCTCAAGCGAGTGCCAGTAGGTAGGATACACGCAACCAACCATAGTCTGCGAAGTCCGGAATAAATTTTTTTCAAAGAGTCAGAGATATGAGAACAGCACTTCATGCGGGAATGGATTGAGATTCCAAGGCTTTTCACACTATTCATGTAGGGTAATATAGCGCCGTTAAGCTTTACTGGCGGGAAGTCCAATAACCCAGGATCTGTGTTATAGAAGGCTATACAGTGCGATTTAGTCGGATTGAGTACGAGACCGTTCCGCAAAGACCACAGAGATATTCTGGCAAGGTCCAGATTGATACGTTCGATGCAATCCTCTTGGTAAGATATTGGCCGAATATTAGCATCCTTAACAACGTAACAGAGATCATTTATATATAACATGAAGAGAAGAGGACCCAGTATGGAGCCCTGGGGAACTCCACATTTGACTGGGGAGAGGCTGGAGAGCTGATTGCTAATCTTCGCCTGTTGAAGTCGGTCGTAAAGAAATGATCTCAATAGTCTAGTGGAACAGTTCGAGAATGCAAAATATGTAGTTAGCTTATTCAGGAGCATGTCATACTTTACACTGTCGAAAGCCTTAGAAAAGTCCAGTAGCGACAATATACACAGTTCGTTATTATCCAGAGAAATTCTTATGTCTGTGGTCACTTTTAGCATTGCAGTTTCACAGCTGTGGAAAGGCCGAAAAAAACTAGTTTTACTCAAAATACCCTGTATCTTAAAAACTACAGGGCGTACGGTCACAGTTAGGGTAGGTTTCATTGTATGCAGAGCTTCATGGCCTTTCCAACGACCGCTCAACCATCTCCGCGCACTGCTCCTCTCAGGCGTTCTGGTGGTCTAAAATAAAAATTTCGAATTTTCTTACCTTTTATTTACTTTGACCTTGTTTTTTTGCAGACTCTCCTCTTTCATTTGACCTAGTACTCTTTATGTTCTAATTGTAGCCGTTAAACCATTATTAGCTGATGACCTATTCAGGTCATACCGAAATTAGACGATTTTTCTTTAATGGCGTGTTTTCAGTCACTAACACTAAGGTAACAAATTATCTTTAAAAATAGGTTTGAGAATAGGTTAAGAGCTAATAAAACATTTTAAGGGATACGGGTACTAGGTCAAATCAAAGAGGAGAGTTTACAGTCTAGAGTTTTTATTAAAAAAATGTAGTTCAACGACCTTTTTCCAAAAAACATAAAGATCAAATTAAAAAAAAAAAAAAGGTAAGAAAATCCAAAATTTTTGTTTTAGATCCCCATAACTCCTGAGAAGAGCGTGATACGAGTCTGGTTGAGCAGTCATTGTAAAGGTCATGAAGTTCTTCATACAACGAGTTTTTATTGTAACTGTAGACGGAAACACCATGTATAGATCGCAACTACAGTACTTTTCATTTCTCGCCTATATTAAAATGGACTTTATACATACAACGAGACCTACTGTACGCAATCGCGTACATAATAAAAGTCCGTCAAAATGCAACACAAAAATTGTTCTATTACCTATAGATTACTTTTTTAACGTCTATTCAAATAATATTCGCAAAAAAATAATTTTTTTCCACAATCGATATGTTTGAATAGAAATGGGATCGGATGAGTTCTCTGTTTATGAAACACACCGGGGAACATAAATATGATATAAACAGCTTTTATACAAGAAATCACCCTGTAGTACAGTATTTACCTGTATTTACTTAGCCAATCTATTAACAAATTATTAAAATCAATCAGAAACTTGCCTATGTCTGTACATTGAAGCTCAACTAATGCATCGTAAAAAACCAATCACAATTCATTTTTGCACGCAAATGAAATTTAGAAAAATGTGCGTAAAAAGCAAAAATCCAGTTCTCATTAAAACAATTCACAAAAGTTTTAGTTCATCCATAACACTGCTAAATCATCGCAGCGTAGCCGTAGACATCCTGTAAGCCATTAAATATATCAACTGGAAAGGGTAATTATGCCCCCGTTGAATCCTGGAGTTTTGAGTGCACTTCCTGTAGTTAAGCATGACTAGACATATCATTAAAATACACCAAATTAATGCCTTTGCCACGCCCCAGACTTTTGAATTAATTAAAAGGCCTCCATATAATAAATAGTCGCTTCCTTCATGCAAACTCCAATCGCATGTACCAGGCATCCGGCATATTATAACTAATTAGTTATGTGTGAGTGCGAATATTTATGTATTAGCAGCTGGTTTTAAATTCAACGAAATTACGACTGGCTATCAAAGCCATTTTTATCCAGTTGGCGTAATTATTCGGTGTCGCTGAGCCGTTCATAATTTATATTTATGTTTTGTAAAAATTTTCCAGGGTGTCCGTTTTCGGAATATGATTGGTTTTGTTTTACGTAAGTATTTCACTAGAGTGTGTGATGAGATACTTGTTTACGTTACCGCACAAAATATTCTAACAAATGTTCTATTTGAAAATGCTACTCTCAAGGTTTTTATATAGGTTTTGGTCAAATTCAGAATTTGCTTTGGGCTTTTTTAGAGGTGGCTTGATTCTGGAGTACTCCACATAAGGGTGTCAAAAAATATAGATATGTACTACCATTTTCAGGGCAATAATTTTGTTAGGGGATTAGCCTGCAGTAGCTCTTAAAATATGAGGCTGCCATCTGTTGCTTGTTTATGAAAATTGCACCATAATCGGGGAAGCTGCAAATTGTGTCGGCGTACACGTTGTCGCATATAGAACACGCATTGTGTTAGACTTTTGTGCATAGACTTGTTATCAATAATTTTGCATCGCTGTATTCAATTAAGTTACAGTTTTTGATATAAACAATAACTGTATCATAAATTTATAGCACCGTATGAGAACAGCTCAAATCAAAGCCCTCCGATCAGAAATTGTGACGCCTCTGCTTACTGCAAAAAACCCATCAAATGTTAAAAAAAACATCTTTGCTTTCCTTTATAACATATATATTATATATTATATTAGTACTGCTAGTAGAGATGGCTGTGTGAAGTTCTTTTGATAAGTAGGATAGTTAATAGGTAATGTGAAAGAGGAAATGGTGTATATTAAGTAGACTGGGTATATGGAAGAAGCACAGGACCGTTCGAAGTGAGATGGTAGTCATCATGCTTACCAAGTGAGCTACCGAGACCTCACAAATGTCAATTATACTAGGGAAATGTCGTCAGGTTAGCCTGTCGTCTAGGTCGGCCATCTGGAATCTTTTTAGTTTTGACCACTAGCGTCACCAATGGTCGAGCCAGGAAGTGAGAAAAAAATATACAATCATCAAGGTAAGCACTGTGAATGTGTTGTATAACTCATGCTTAAAAATAAACAAACAGGAAAATTCAATCCTGTAAAATGTTTGATTGGTATGTCATCGTGATGCGGCAATGGCGATTGTCGTCAAGGTTGGAATGCCTACTTTTTTTCATTTTTCACCCAATCAATTTGCACTGTTCAGCAAAAGTATTCCTTTTTCCCAGCCCTTTCTTAAAATATGCTTGGATTATACAAATTCTTTCTTAAACGGAAGTTATTGCCAAAAGTTAAAAGGGTGTTCAACCCTGACGACACTCCTATATTCAAAGTTTATTTCACGAAAAAAACAACCAAAATATATTCTGATTTGTAAAGATTAGGTACTTACGGTATGTAATTTTTTTTTTTTCAATTACTCAGATAATTTCCAACACCTGTTAAGCTGATCACAAAAACCTTTCAAATTAGCGTTTTACGTATATTCCGGAGTATCAGACTAACCTGGTCTTACCGAAAACAGAAACCTAAGTATTATGATTTACTCTCTGATGATCTGTCACCTATCGCAGATCGTGTGTAAACTAACTGAGCTCTGAAACAGAGTACTTCTTGGATCTTGACCATATGAAAATATACTTAACATAATATTCTATAAATAAAAATTACGAATTGTATAACTCTTCAAATTCAATCACTTCTAATACAACTCTATTTTACAACTTGAAATTTCAGATAGATCTTAAACACATCAATCAAAAGAACGATAAAGATAACAAGGTCGAAATTGGCATAGATTTGCGTGAATATTATCCAAGTGTGGAGTGGGATATCTTAGGTGTACCAGCAGAACGTCATGAGAAATACTATCCTTGCTGTGCTGAACCATATCCAGGTAATTTTGTAGATTTTCCTTTATTTTATAAATATCTATCTATGTATGTATGTACCTACATTGAATATCTGTTGGAGTGAACTGCTCGATTAAAGTGATTGTACAGAAAATTCTTCAAGGATATTTTCAATAGGTAGTCGGTTTAAGATGTTTTGTTTTTGTTTTTTTTTTGCATAAAATAATTTGAAATTTCTATAGAACTACTTAGAGCCACTTGCACACTACTGAAGCAGTGAACAATGCTCTAATAACATACACTGTAGGCATAAAAATTTCCTTGCCAATTGTATCTGCTATCAGCACTGATTGCTACTTTAGTAGGACTACGGCTCTATTAATTAAACCAATAGAAATTTATGAATGGAAAATAGCTTATGCAAATTGAAGTACAGCCGTCGATAATTGGTTGGTATGATTATTATAATTTTAAAGGAAAGCATCTACACGTGACATTTACCACCTTTTCGCAACACCCAGTATAACAGTTAATATGAAATATCCTATACCAAAATTCCATTTGTTCAAGTCACTTGTATGAATAATCAGCCTCAATCACTCACATGTATAACAGAGACAGTTGACACTAGTGAAATTGCTTACAATAACATGGGATCACTTTTCGTTAGTTTTCTATTTTTGGTTTAAGTTCTTAATTCCGCTAATCTTTAAAAAATTACTTCTGTACGAAATCCAGCCCAGTTCAGTGAATTTTCGAAAGGAATATGTATAGATATAGAATAGAGCTAGATGCCCAGCGGGAAATATGTGAAGCGCTTATAAAGGTTAGCGCTTCCACACAATAGCCAGAAAATATCTTTTACGAAGCGCTCTCTTACCATAGCCAAAGGTATCTTTGCAGAAGCAGATCTGTTCTTTGAGTTTAAGTTCATTCGTTTTTTGTTGTGCAACAGAATTTTCATTCTTTAGTAGTAGTCAATTGAAGTGTGAGGTTAATTGAAATTTAATTTAATTTAAAATTAAACGGAGCGGATTCAGAATAAAACTGAATTTTTAATATAGCCCTTATCTTGATTCCCTCTGTATTCCCTACAAGCGCTCAAAGACTGCTACCCTAAAAGCGCTCCAAGAATGCTGCCTTGCAAGCGTTCCAAGAATGCTACCCTGTAATCGCTCCAAGAGTGCCACCCTACAAGCGTTCAATGAACGTTTCCCAAGAATCTAGAACTGAGCGCTTCCGTCTGCGGATATGCTTACGTTAAAACTATATGATCAAGGATAGGATGGGCGAAACGCTGCAATCTTCCAAAAGAGGGCTCCTGCATTCATCTTTGAGCGCTTCCATTTCCCGCTGGATGGCAATTCAATATTTATAATCTTTTCTCTGTGTTCCATACCTGTTATTAGGGCAAACAAAAATTAGTTAATTTTAATTCCTTTAAAAATTATTAACCCTCTCGCTTCCTAATTATTTTGAGAAAGACACAAAAATTTGTAGGCACTTTATTGACATACGTTATGTTCAGGAAGGCAATTGAAAACAAAAACTAATTTACTTTTTGAGTTTTAAAGAGGTTTCGGGAATGTCCACTCCAATGGACAAGGTGAGCAGGAGGTTGTAAAAAGTAAGACTCTTTAAAATATAATGACTGTGTTTTTTTGTGTAATTTAATTAGAAATAATGTATAAAGAAATAAAAAATAACATAAATAATATAACTTCTATTTAACAATTTAAAATGCAATAAAATTTGTCAATATAAAAGACCTCCTAAGCGAAACAATAATTTTCTTTTTAATTTTCGTGGTATTTAGCAAAGCAATTACGTTGCTTTACAACAAAACATAAGTGGATTTTATACTTTGAACAAAATACATGTGTTTTTTTCGTACAACCGAAAGCTTTGCATCTTGTTGCTTCCTTCTGATTATCGTAACTTGGATGGTGGTTCATACCATCATGAGCTAGCTCTGGCAACGGACGATACTCATTAGCCTTTCTTTTATGTGGTGGATCATTTTGCTTCATATTACTTGGTCGCCCTCTTTCCTTCGCTGGGTTATAAAGAAAAATTAAATTTTCAGCTAGCTTCATTCTAAAATGCACGAGATCCATGATATTTTTATTATCAACATTTAAAATTGTGCAATCTCTTTTGTATTCCAACCAACTATTAATTATTGTTAAGTCGACGGCATGGAAAATCATTCGCAATGTCCATTTCGTTGATTGCAAGCGGATTCTATATAAGCTCAGTAGTTGGTCATTTTTGTCGACTCCTCCATTGTCTCAGTGTAAAGTTTATCTGCTTCTGGCCAATCAACGGTGATATATTTTTTTTTTAGTTTTTTCCCATCTTTCTACAGTGTCCTTATTTCTAACTCCAATAAAATTTGAAGCAATCAGTACTTGCTTGTTATCATTCCATTTAGTCAGAATTACTTTCTCGTCCAAGCTTACAACTTCTTGAGAATATCCTCGTGCTTGTATATTAAAATCCTTTTCGTTCATAAATGGCGGATTTTGAAACGGTTGATCCGGGCAGTCCCCAAGGCAAATATTTTCCAATGCTTTAAAAATTCCAGTAGCTGGTAACTTGTGAAAAAATTGTCGAACGTCAACATATAGTTTTCCTGTCCTTTTAGTCAATTGGAAACTAAATGGACTACTACGCTTGCACCTAAACCATATTTTTCTGTAATAGTTTCACTAAATTCTGTGGTAGACCCTTGATAGATGACGAAATCATAAACGATTCCACTTTTACCACAGATCATAAAGATTTTTTTTCCCCAAGGATTCGACTTTCCTTTAATATACTGCCTGATGCTTAACCGGTCTTTAAAAGGAACCATCTGCTCATCAACACATAAATACTTTTCGGGCTCTACGTCATAGCACCTTTTACGAATCTCTTCATAAATTGGCCTCACTTTTATTAGCTTGTCGTGATTATTGGGAGGAATTTCCAAGATATCAACCATATGCAATTTTTGTCTCAAGGCATAGAATCTCTTACTGGACATGGTTTCACGTATTGTAGGTACACTAAGAGCTGATAACCAATAAAAGCTCATCCGGGGATATTTCAAAGTTCCCATAAGAATATGAATTCCAAACAAATCTTGAATTTCTTCAGCGTTTATGTGTTTGAAAATACACCTAGTTTGTTCGGCATAGAGATTAGTATTCATTGCAATTTTAAGTAAGAAATCCTTCGAAATATATTTTTCGAAGTAATTTGCAGGCAGCAAAGGCTCATCATTGGTACAAGAAACGTCTGCCTCTAAGTTTACTTCCAATCCTACAAATTCCATTCTTCCCCATTTTATGTTAGATTTTGCAGTAAATGGAACGTCATGATAATCGGTATTTGATCCAAAAGCATCTTCTTCATTTTGAGTTTCTTCTAAAGAATCTTGCTCTACTTCAATTTGGTTAAAGTATTCTGCTTCCTCAGTAAGTGTTATTTTTCCAGCTCCTAGATTTTATTCGATTTACAAAGTTCTTAATATATAAACTGAAAGCCTACCTGCTCTATAGTTATATATAGTTTCGTATTCATTTTCTTCTAAATCTACTAATTTTCATGCAAAAGAATATGTAAAATGAACGAAATGTGGTCGTTTGGCAAATATCATTCACGATCAATTTTGTCCACCCCACTGGACAAGAATTTTCTAATATTTTACAGCGGATTTTCTTTGTCCATTTGAGTGGACATAAGAAGTTGGCCCTATTTGTTAACAACTAAATACAACTTTTTAACAAATTTTCTGCAATTTTATCAAATTCCAATATTTTCTTATAAAACTTATCAATTAAAAATTAAATGAACTATAAGTAGATAATAAGAATATATGAAAACAATTTGCTCTTACCACTCATCTTACACATGCCTATAAACAGTCCACCTAGAAGCGGCAAAACCGACTGAATCAATTGGCACTGCAACTTTTATTTGTGCCCACAACTTTAAGAGCGAAGGCGAGAAAGAGAAAAAGTGGGAAAATGTCGGTAAAAATTACGCTTTCCAGCTACATGTGCCTTAAAATTATGTGTCCATTGCAATGGACAGGGAGCGGGTTAAGACACGAAGATTCTATTTCATAGAAGCTCTTTTACTAATAATTATTATTGCTGCACAAATAAATAATAACAATTTTTTTATTAATTCATTTGCTTGGGTTAAAGTAGTCTAACAAGAAAACTGTGCTTTGTCAAATGAGGTTCTTCGTTTGTGGAAGGGTCATTCCGCAGAAAATCGTCTCCGGGAAATAACGTGTCAAACGTGAAATAATGTCCAAAATTTTTGGGTTTTATTTCACTTATTAGTTTGGGGTGTTATTTCATAATGATATAAAATCCAAAATTCGTAAATGAAATAATGCCCAAGAAACAAAATTGATTGATGAAATAATGCCCAAAAATCATTTCAGAAAATGAAGGGTATATTTCCAAACGATGAGTATAAAGTAAGAACGCGTCGCGCGGGGCGGGCGGCAATGGGTGCAGGCGGCCCGCTCATTGATATTTGATTTAAAGTAAGATCGCTTCGAGCTTGGGTTTGGGGCGGTTGTCGGCAAGGGGTGCAGGAATGCGAAAATGCGTGGCCTCAACGCGAGAAAGCGCGGTTCCAACGCTCTTCCCCTACCCCAGCGACGCGTTCTTACTTTACATACAATATTTTGGGCTTTATTTCATTTGCTTGTTCGCTTGATCTAAATTTTGGGTGTTGGTTCACTTTGTTGTTGGCCCTTTTTTCATCTACTTTGAATTTTTTTTCATATATGTTTTCGGGCCATATTTCATTAGGAAATAACACCCAAACTTTACAGGTCTTATTTCACTTGTCACTTTCGGGCGTTATTTCCCGGAGCCCAGAAAATCGACAAATATTTTGTAAATCGACCATCTCCGATTTTGGTGACATTTTGCAGTTAGATTGGTTTTAGGTTTTTGTTGTCTTGTTGTTGTTTTTGTCCATTTTTGACGGAGTACGGTATTTTTAAATTTTAAAAAAGTGTCAAATTTTGCTTGGTAGGGGTAACTCTCAGGATGTACACTTCGCAAACCTACGAAATAAACGTTACTTACTTAAGGAAGCTTTGAAGTGAAAAAACAATGGTCAACGTGTTTTTTTTTTTTTGGAAAATTTTCTCTCAAGGATAATGAATATATCCTTTATCCTTGAATACCTATGTCAAAAGGCCCATTCTCAGTTTTATTTTTTATATTTTATTCTTGAGACCCTAATGGGTTTTAAAACTATTTCACCTGTTCTATTTAACATGAGTCATTCCTTCAGCATGGAAACTTGCACATGTTCAACCAATACCCAAAAAGGGAGAGGAAAGTGACCTCTCAAAGTATAGACCAATTCCCCTTACTTCGATTCTTTCCAATGTTTTCGATAGACTGATTAACACCCAATTGATAAAATATCTAGCGGCTAACTGCGATCGCCAATATAGGGTTCATGCTGACCACTCTGCTGAAGATTTACTAACATTCCTTACCGATTCCAATCTATAGCTGACTCCCGCGGAAATGTTATATCTGACAAATGGAGCTACATCTTTAGTTCACTAAATAATTATCTTACAACAGTACTTGGTTAGGGCAGACCGAATCAGATCTTGTTTAATGCTTCCGAAACACAATGTTGTCCTATTATCACTCAAATGTACTCCATCACTCGCAGAAATCTTTGCGTAAATATTATACATGAATAATATATATATAAATCCTTAGAAAAGTTAAGATAAGCTTTATACTTTTGCTTGTTAATAGAGTATAAAATTAATACCATGAATTATAGGCGGAATTAATCCATTTTATATATTACTTTTATATGTAATTCCCTATTATCTTCACCTATAATGTTTCATATAAATTGTATAATAACTGGTATTCGATTAAGTTATATATTTTGCAGATAAAGTTTGTACTATATATTGTATATAGTGAATTAATATTAATTTTATGTATAAATTAATAAAACATCATTAAGTAGTGAAATTTTTTATTGCAGTTTATTGCAGATTATTGTCATATGAGATATTAAAAAACGTAATTTAAATACTAAATCTAATTCGTCCAGTCTTGAAAGGTATAATGTGTCCATTCATTATAATGATATATTGCGTTATATACGAATTAGAACTTCCTTCAGGCGCTATATATGGTGCTCTGGCCCCTTTACAGTTGGTATACCTCGTAGATGTAAGCCCTGGCTAATAAACTAAGTTTAAATATGTTAAAATCAAAAAACAAAATAAATTAGAAACCTTTTTAGCTCATCAATGTCGTTGAGAATTCTTTCTGAAGGGGCCTTTTCGCGTATTTGTCGGCTTATCCTTGTTTTCTTCTTCAATCTTTTCCTTTTCTTTACCCTGTCCTTTTTTAATTTAATTTTCAAAAACCTAGTATATTGGATATATATGATTAAAAACAGTCCATGTGCTTCCACTTCACTTTTTCATTAGTTTAAATAGGATGTTTTCACAACAGCGATTAAAACTCTACTGACTGATGAGTTAATAATGAAATAGCATAAAGAATATATTACCAAAGAAAGAACTGTTATTTCTTTCAAATAAATGGTACACACTTGTAAATTTTGAAGAATTTTTGCCAGATATTAGCCTAGGTAGTATAAAATTTATTCCAAAGACGTATAAAGAACACGTCGAAATCCTAACTGAATATCATATTTATAACAAAATCATATAAAGTAAATATATACCATCAAAATATAAATAAAGTAAGTTATATGCGTATTTGATAGAATTTATAGTTTCCAATATAAATTCTATAACATTTTCGGATTTATTTTATCTTATATGCGTATAGAAAATGTTTTTGTAGGAAATTTCATATTAACGTATACAAATGATGTATATATTCGACTTTATGACTTTCTACATATATTAAATTTGGAATAGAAAAAGTGAATATTATGAGGTATATACATTCTTTTTATCTTTTACCCCAAGATTTCTAACCGTGTACTTTCGTTGATGGAGCAAATATCTTGAACTTACCCCTAACATCTTAGGGATTGAAATATCCAACGATCTTAGTTGGTTCAACCAAATTCTTCTTATTGCAAAAATGTGATGATATGCCGGAGTTTCTTGCAAAGATGAGAGAAATATTTTACTCCATCAGACTTGGCGCAAATCTCCAAGTACCATATCAATCCTAGATTAGGTATTTGGGTAGGGGCTGGATGCACGGCATTTTTCATGTTAGACCAAGTCCAAAAGAAGGCCTTTCGCAGAACAATATCAACGATAGGTCTCTATCCTGGTCACCTGTAGAATTTTTGCTACATGATCCACATGAACTGTAACCCAAGCTCATGCCCACACCCTTGAAGTCACATTCAATAGTACCATAAAAATCCGCGAACCCCTCATAATCCGAACAGTACGAATGTTGAACGGTTTACCATCCTGGTTACAACCGCCGCCCCTCGCTACCAAACCCCCGCCCGCTAACAAGTTATGAGCCGGAATCATTAAAGTGAAATGCACACAGTCACGTCCATGACTCAACCCAAATACCCGTCAATTCCCTACCCCTTCATCCGTTCCTGTTAAGGTTGTGTTGCAGCATCATAGGGTATCCTCTGATCTTTGGCAACATAATAAAAAGACACTTAAATGTTCAGGGCTACATATAATTATGGCGAAATTAATTAAATTTATTTCGAATCTAAACAGTTTTTTTACCTCTCTATTTACTTTCAATCAGTTCTTTGTCTTTTCTTGGTCTAAATGTTTTTATCTTATACCTGTGAATATATTGGGAAAATTTAACTGGGTATTAAAATTATCACCAAATACCCTGAGTATTATGAAAAATACCCCGAAAAACAAACGAGCGAGTAATTTCATCGTATTCTACATCCCCAAAAATTACTAAGTATATGCAATTGCACTGATAACAGCGCCAACTTGTAGTCGCTAGAAAAGTAAAGCATATATTCAACGATAGATAGGGTAAATTTTGCGGGTATTTGCCTTGGGTTAATTTATTTACCTAGTTAATCACAGACCCCTAATATACATAGGTCGGAGAAATTTGAATGGCAACGCGCATATCTGACGTTTAGTATATGGATGTATAATTACATTAATTCAAGCGAAGCGTCAGCAGGGAATACAATGATAATTTTCGAATTGTCACTATTCATTTCCATTTTCGTTTTGATTTGACACTGCCTATCGCTGAGTATGTCCTTACAAAAATATTTTATATTTCTATCGACTACCAGTTGGCGCTGTTATCAGTGCAATTGCAATTACCCAGCAATTTTTGAGGTTCGTTTTTTAGAATATTCAGGGTGACAAACACGGAGTAAAAGCAAACTATTTTAAATACTTTAATTAAATTTACCATATGTATCAAAAAAAATAAATAAATTATCCCCTTACCTTATTGCAAAAATTCTAATGTATCTTCTAAAAATCGAATAATTTCAGTCTTCTTCTTTCTCTCTCTTTACAGATATTTTTTTCAACATAACTCTTCGACGGAAAACACTTTTCTACACAGTTAATTTAATTATTCCATGCGTGGGCATCTCATACCTTTCAGTACTTGTTTTCTATCTACCAGCAGATTCTGGTGAAAAAATTGCTCTCTGTATAAGCATTCTACTATCGCAGACTATGTTCTTCTTGCTAATATCCGAAATTATTCCATCCACATCACTGGCATTACCACTGCTGGGAAAATACTTACTATTCACCATGTTACTTGTTGGACTAAGTGTTGTAATAACAATTATAATATTAAATATTCATTATCGTAAGCCAAGTACTCATAAGATGGCCCCATGGGTGCGAAGATTTTTTATCAAACGACTACCAAAATTACTTCTGATGAGAGTACCAAAAGATTTGCTAAGAGATTTAGCTGCTAGCAAAATTAATTATGGAAAAAAAATTAGCAAAAGTAAATTTGGGCAAGCTCTTGCTGCTGAAATGCAATTGAATTCAGGTGGATCAAGTCCCGATTCTATACGACGTATGCAAGGAAGAGGAGGTTGTAATGGATTGCATTCAACTACCGCAACAAATAGGTGAGTAATATTTTAGAAAGAAAACAAATTCTGTCTTTTCTTTTTCTTTTTTAAAAAAACATATTTAGAATAAAATAAAATCAACTCACGACGACATGTGAAAACTTTAAACAGAATCTGCTCTAGTTCTCATTATTCACTTACATAAAACGCTTCCAGTTTTACACAGTATTCAAATGTCTGTCCCAAGAAATGAATTCAAGGTTCCCAGCTGTTCCTTTTCATCATTCAGTGGAAACGTCCCATCCTGAATTTCAAGCGGAACAAATGTAAGACGTGTACATATTTGTGGAAGCTGCATGTTGCAGCAGAACTGACAAGATGAAAAAGTATGTCAAATGCATTTGCATGAATTTACGAATGCAAATGTTAATTTTAAACGAACGAACCGTCGTGCATAAGACATTTCCTTTTTGACATATGTACATGTAAACATACTCATATATCTCACAGGTTAAAATTTTTTGTTTGTTTTTTGTTTTTGTTTTTTTTTTTTATATCTATATACTTAAGTATGTGCCCTTATTATGTTCCTTATTATATTCCATGGGGATTAAAGAAAATTGTCAATGTCTACAGTCACTTGCATATTTTTAAAGGACTCTAATGTAGAATGTAATAGAGTATAAAATATACCATATTTTTAATCTCTATTATCTTTGAGCAAATATACACACAGCTGGTCAAAGAAATATGTGTGATTCTTATCTTTAGTAACTTGCAGTAAATTGCAAAATAATGTCTACTACTGCTTCGAATCTAGCGAACAAAGAGAAAAGTGTTTTTCTTGTTGGCTAAAAGAATGAAATTTTGTAGTTATATTAAAGATCAATATTTTCAAAATTAATTTAATTTTAATCATTTTTAATACTTCCAAATAATTTTTAATTAAAGTAGTTCTTCTAAAAAGGGTCGAAAAGGTCACTATACCCCGAAGGAGAGAAGTTTGATTTTGCTACGGCAGGCAGAAAACCAAGCGGTACCGATGAGTGAAAGATTTTCTGCTACCACGAAACGCTTCTTTTTCTTCATTTTTCCCACTGCGGGCGTACACAGGTTCAATTCGTTTCGAATGAATCTGGTTCTAAAATTTTTTTTAATAAATTTTTTTGTCTTCTATTTTTCTCAATTTTCTGTTTTTTTTTTATTTTTTCAATTCTTTTCTTTATTCTATTTTTTCATTTGTTTTTCAAGTCCCTCAATTTCGCTATTTGGGACCTGTTGATGAGTCAAAACCAAGACTTGAAACTTGTCACCAAAATCAAGTGGGTTTTGTGTGATGAAATAAAAAATAAATTTTTTTTAGCTTTTGCTATATACCTGAGAATCCAAAAAAATGCCTTTGTAGACCAACTACGAGTCAGTTTGGTATTCGTACAGTTCGTCGAAAGCTGCAGAATGCCAAACTACTAGAAAGAATCGTCAAAATGCTGCCGCTTCTTAGAGGCACTGCTTGGGAATGGACCAGAAAAAATGAGGAAATGGTAGAATATCATTTGGCGCGATGAGACAGTAATAATTAAGTACTCCTCTAATTGTGGACGAAACGTTCGAAGCTCACATTGAAAAGAATTTCATATCACACGCTTCACTAAAAAGAAAAAGTTAAGCATGGAGATGGGAATTTAAAGGTTATTAAAGGGTTGTTTGCCGTGGTATAGTGTGGGTCATATTTTTCACATAAATGATACCATGAATAGGTTTGAACGCATTGCAATCTTAGAGGATTTCATCCTTCTCTATGCCGAAGAAAATGTATCCCTAAGATGGAATTTTTAACAGAATAATGATCTGAAGCACACATCAAGTGTGGTAAAAGACTGACTTCTTGATAAAAAAAAAATCTGTAAACTCGTGGGTCAGTCAAACACCTGATCACAATCCAATTGAGAACATGTGAGGTGAAGTGAAAGGAAAATTAGCGGCCCAATATTTCACAAGTAAGGATCAATTGTGAGAAGAGGACCAAAATGGTTGAAATTCCATACGTTTGATTACAACTCAAAAGTTGATCGAATCAATACCCTAGAGAATTGAAAAAGTACTCCAAAATAATGGAAGATTTTCCGAATACTAAGTTAGGTTAGGTTAGAGTGGCGGCCATTGCGCGGACCTCGGCAATCAGACTCACTTAAACCATTTGCGGTCCATTGTAATACCACCTAGAACAATATCCCAGTTTTAGGGGGTGTAGTGAAGCCAGGCACAGGAGTTAATGAACCTTAAGAGGTCCTTCAACTCCCTGTTTGCTAGCTCCCTCAATTCGCCGAAGAAGTAGCTGCCGAGCGCATTCCTCCTACGCACGGCAAGGTTAGGGCATTCACACAGCAAGTGCTGAACGCTTTCAACCTCTTCCTCATCCATACAACTTCTGCAGAAGTCGTTGTATAGGGCTTGCATACGCTCTGCGTGCTAACCAAAGAGACAGTGCCCTGTAATAACTGCGATAAGATTACGCACATAATTACGGCTCCTCCTCAGCAGAGATATTCAGTCCTCCTAGGATTATCCTCGGGCCACAGTTGTCTTGAAATCCCCACCTGCGATTAGCCAGCTTTCAGGCCTGTATGTCTAGAATCCTCTTCAGTGATTCTAAGAGCAACCTACGGGTTCGTCTGCTAGACATACATATATTCATAGCTAAGCCCTTTCTGGCCAGATCGATACTATGTTAAGGAAAGCAAACAACTTTTAATTTTCAAAAAAAATTAAGAAACGTATAAGGATATTAATATTTTTGTACCTCACACCTATTTTATTGACCATATAAAGAACATGAATTGGATTGCTTTAGACAATTGTGAAAAATTAAAGAGTTTCTACTCACACCTAATTCTCTGATCAGCTGTGTTCAGGTAAAGATCATATGATCATGATTACCAGATTATAAAATTAGGGTAGCGTCAATTATATATATATACATATATACTTTACAGGGTGAGGCAAATGTAATTTTTGTCATTACTTTCATGACTAATTTCTGATGAAAATGAAGTAAAAAAATTAGGTAATTCATAAAGTTTGATCACATACATATATCAGTTGTGGAAAATCGAATCAATTGAATTGACCTCGTCTTTCAAGTAAAATTTTAAGAGTTACATTATAATCCTGGCTGTATTTACTATAGCTCCATCCAATTATTATTATAAATATATAAAAAAGACCAAGACTCTGTCTGTAATGCGGAACAATCCCAGCATGCTATTTTTTAATGAAAAAAAAATATTTAAAAAACTTAAGAAAAGGCCAGATTGTCCGTAACGAGTTCGAATCCCATCAGGCTTTTGTGTTTTTAATGAAAAATAAATTTTAAAATTACAAAATTTTAAAAATAAATAAAATCATTTAAAAAAAATAAAAGAAAATTTAAAGAAAATTAAAAAAATTATGGAAAATCCAGGATTCTTAATGGAAATAATATAATTAATAATTATTATTACAAAGTAAAAACCTGTTTAAAAATAAAAAAATTTATAAAAACTAAAAATATGTAAGGTAAAAGCACCAGTAGTCGCCACCCTTAAGGCCTTATTTTTAAAAAATTTGTTTCTTGTTTGCGCGTTTTAAACGTTATATTAATACGTTAATATAGTACTACCGTCCATTTGATGATGATCCTTGTACTTTACGATAGACAGTTCCATTCCTTTAATTCATAAAACCAATTTTAGAACAAAGCATTTTTTTGAATCTATGAAAATGCACCAGTAGTCGCCACTTGAAAAATAGATTTAACCAGTAGTCACCGCGGTCTACACCAGTAGTCGCCACATCAATTAATGTTAAAATTTCGTTGAATAACTCACGTTTATTTGTGCTGATACAAAATTTAATTAAACAAGACATCCTTGGTACATACTTAGCACCTAAATCCAGTCTTAAACTCTCAAAATCGAACGTAGGTACTATTTAACAAACTTCATCTTATTTTGTACAATTTTGAAAATTAAGTTAAGCAAGTTAACTTAATGCAACATTTTTATATATTCTTTGCGGAAACAGTAAAAACAATTTTCTTGACCCTAAAAATTGACCTAAATATCGGGGCTTTAACATAAGGATGCCCTCTTAAAGGATAGATTAATACACTTTCTTGGAAGGAGAAGAATAAGATTAAAATGTGTCATAATTTATTTTTTATTTCATTATGTTTTACGAAAAATTTTCAGAATCCTTATCTAGGTTAACATCTTCACTTGATGCTGAAGGGATTCATTGCTCTTCTTCCGAAGACGAAGTATCTTTCAATCTCTTCTTGGCTTGTATAGCCCGAAGTTGTCTTCGATTAGCCCTTTTATTAACAACTTCTGCTTTGTTTTTAAGCATTTCTTCTTTGGCTTTTCTTTATCCTTTCTTCAGATTTTTTCTTCTTGGATTCTTCTAATTTTTGTTTTTGAATTGCTTTGTTTTCATGATATTGTCTCCAAGAATGTGACGTTAACACGCTTGGTAGAGTTTCTCTGTTCTTTTTCTTTTTAGCGGGTGTAGGACCGGGAAAAAACAAAGCATTTTTGAAAGGACTTGGAACCTTGGCCTTAGGTTCTGGGGGGTGTTTCAGGAGAGATGGTCTGTAGAATAACGATTGTTCGGTGATTCTTTTGAAGGTTCCCTTTCTTCCGTGCTTTCGGTGGTATCTGTAAATATTTCATTTCCAATTATTACAGCGGTGGAATCAATCGTCGATTCCTGTCCTGTTACAGCTGGAGCGGAGAAGGAAGATGAAAAAAAGGGGGACTAATCGGTGACTGATTCTTGTCTAGTTGTAACGGCGGCGCTTTGCATCTTCCTCCAAAGACCCAATAAGGATACCTCTTCTATGTTACCTGTCCAGCAATCCGATGGCTTGAACATGTGCAGTTTTTCCCGCCTAATCACATTTTCCAAGACTTCTAAGGCAACTGTTGCTTTTTCGGAGTCTGTTTCTGTTCCATCTGTTATTGATATAGTGTCTGTGAAATAATGACGCCGGCCAATTTTACTGCTTGTTTATTCCAAGGGACTAAGCCACAAGTTCTAAAACCGTTTCGACTAACCAATGGATTTATATCATCAAGAGCTTCCTGCATTAATGGACAAACATGTTGTTTTTTCATCGTATAGGGTTATTGATATTTGTAAGCCTCCACTGATGCACCTTCTTTTTCCACTTTTCCTTAAGCGGCTTGAAAACTGCCACATCCATAGGCTGGATAAGATGTGTTGAGTTTGGGTAAAGCGCTATAAGGATAATCCCGTTGTCACCGCAAAACTGGCTGATTTGAAGTGATAAATAATAATAATAATTGAATATTGTTTTGGAGCAGTAAAGGATGAAAAACGTTTGCAGCAAATTCGTAAAACAGGGCGGAGTTCATCCACCCTGTCTCAGATTTTCCGATTCCCCAGGTAGGAGGAACACTTTCAGCAATATCGGCGGGTATTCTTTCGTATCTGAAAATAACTAACGGAGGAGCTATCACTCCAGCGGCATTGCAAACTACAAGCACGGTCAACTCCTTCTTTCTATCAACCTTGACTTTCTGATACATAGTTTTATCTCCTTTAGGTGCAAAAACCCTGTTTCCCTTTGGGTTGAAAAGAATGGCGGTTTCATCCGCATTGAACACTCTAAAAGGATCTTCACTAATATCATCATAATCGCTTTCTTGCAAATACTCAAAAATTCTGTCATACCATTACCCGTTACCGTTACCGATGCCTTAGATGATGTTAAGTTTTGAGCGACTCTCCATGAAATATTCTCTTCAAAATACCTTTTAGTCATTTTCGACCTGTCGAAAGCGTTGTCCTTACCAAAGGCTTAACCCAAAGCTCTTCTCCGGCCTCATTCACAAATTGTGCTGGTCCCATTCGTCTTCCGAATGGTGTCTTCCCCTTTGCTTTGTCCTTAAGCGTACTTCGTGCCACACCGTATTTTTTGGCATCAGCAGCCACTGCCATACCGTTCTTAATGTCCTCAAATGGCTTTTCTATCTGAAGCTTCGAGTACGTAAAAAATTTTGTTATCTTTTTTATCCAAAACCTACAAAATTAAAACCGAACAAGAAAAAAATATAATTCATTCTTTTAACCATTTAATTTCAAACATGCAGGAATATAAACTTGGTTAACATCTAGACAAATGCGAATTTCAGCACTAAACTTTATCAGAACGGTAGGTGACATATGCTTCTTATGAAAACCTGACTCGTGCTGGGTGCAATACATTTTTAGGTAGATTTTAGGTAGATTAGACATGTATAACATATACTGCTTCAATTTCTATTTCGTTGGGTCAATTTTTGTTTGGGGTGTCACAATTATCTAAGTTTCAAGTTTCATTTTCGCTTTAATATTCATTTTAGAAGTTAAATAATTCCGAATGCATTCGAAATTATTACTTTTATTGGAATCTTATCTCCTATAACATCAAATATTCCTTAGACGACAACTATAGAAAAGTCATCCCATAGCAATGAAAGGAATTTCAGTAGTTTCAGCGGTCCGTGTTATATCTATGTACATATCAGTGGTTTTTACTTACAGATATAATCTCATCTTTCTAATAAATTAATTAGTGCCTTATGTTGGACTTTTACAATTTTAACGGTTTATGAATTAATCAAACTAACTAGTTTACAGTGCCATACAAGTCACGTTCTTGGGTCACAATGTCCTTGCTTACATTGACGAATATCCCTGGCGACTACTGGTTCCGGTGGTCCGATTGTAGTTAAAATCACATTATTATAATTCTAAAAGAAAATTTAATATTTTTATCAAAAAGAATTACACAGTTAACCAAAATGTTGGAAACACCAGTAGTCGCCAGGGATGGCGACTACTGGTAAAATATGTAAAATGGGACCCAGTAGTCGCCACTCTTTAAAAATCTTTATATTATGATACATTTAAGGGAAACAAACCTAAATCACGTTCTACAGTTGATAAAAATTACATATAGCGCCTCAGCAGCAATGCTATACACAGTATACAAAAAATATATCTTTAACAACAGACCTGCGTCCTTGTTTGATTCGGTAACGTATGCTTCATGCAACTACCGCTAAGCGCATCGCTTTCCTACTTCACTTTCCCCACTCTCCTCTCAAGGTTTGCTAGCAAACGCTTCACTTGACATGGGAGAGAAAGCTTTGAAAAATCTAGAATGGGAGAGTTTAAATTTGTGTTTGTTACTGAACGCTTATTTCAACACAGTTGTAGCGAGAGTGGCGAGTACTAGTGCAAATTTTTGGGGTGGCGACTACTGGTGTTTTTACCTTATATAAAAAAATAAAAAATAGAAGTTAAAAAAATTAAAAAATTAAAATTAAATATAAAATAAAAAAAAATAAAAAAAAAGCCCTGTAGAAAAAATTATTAAGCATGTCCTTTTGGATCTGCTTATAACTACTTCCTCTTATTGGTAACACTTTAATATAAATGGGTACAAGAACAAAATTTTTAAAAACAGCTTATGGAATTTAATATAATTTTTTTTAAGTTATCCTAACATATAATATTAATATTTACTTCTAACTATCTAATGCAACTTGTTTCCCCATTCTCCTTACAGATTCAGTGGATTAGTTGGTGCTTTAGGTGGTGGTTTAAGTGGACTTAGTGGTTACAATGGCCTACCTTCTGTACTATCTGGATTAGATGAATCTCTTAGCGATATTGGAGGTCGGAAAAAATATCCCTTCGAATTAGAAAAAGCAATTCATAATGTTATGTTCATTCAACATCATATGCAACGGCAGGATGAATTTAATGCGGTAGGAAAACTTATATTCAAATAAATATTTTTAAAAAAAATATATAATATTAATAATAAAAATAAAATCCGTAAAATTAATATCCATTATAAAAGTATTTTTAAAACAACGGTTTATAGTTAATGCGAATACTTTAGTTAAGTTGATTTCTGTAAAACAAACTATCTTCCGATCTTGTAATCAGCAAAAAGTTCGTACCTTATTTAGAAGAAACCAGACTTACACTAGTCACAGACCGTTTCTCTATCCTAAACTTTCTGCCTCAGTACAGTGGTTTTTTTTTTTTTTTTTTCAACTTTAGTAATATTACATTAAAATAAATTCTGTCATTGAAATTTAATCCATTATTTACATAAATAATAAGAGGAAAATTGATAATCATAAAAAAAAAATGAAAAATTCGTGATCCGAAAAGTAATTTGTTTTTGGTTTTTCTCAATTTTAAGCGGTTTCTTCAAAAATAAACTCTCAACATATATGACCATTTTAAAGTAGACATTTCTATGATTAAAATGACCCTGGATAGAATATTTAAATCGAAATAAAACACCAATAAAATTTTCCGTGGAAGATTTATGTTTTTTTTTTTTCAAAATTTTAAATATCGGAAACTACTTGTTTGCTAGATTCCAAAGAAATCGTGCTTATTCAATGCAAAAATTTATACAAAATTTCATGTAATTTGAATTATTTCTAAGAAAAAATAAATAAAAAATTGAAAAATCGGCTTTCCGCCATTTTTTCGAAAAATTTAAGGTTATGTTGAAAATGCCCTATATGAAAGTTTTAAATATTTTTATTATCTATAAATTTCGCGAAGAATATTTTCCGTTAGTAAGTCACATTCCCCGAAAATCTAAAACAAAAAGACTTTCATCCCTTAAACACCCCCCCCCCCCCCCCCCCTCCTATTTCGAAATTTCACTTTATCTCGTGTTTAATATTTGTTTTTTCTCTTAATTATAACCTTATCTAAATTTTCCGCCTGCTCTTTGCCTGTTATTAGTTTTATTCTTATCAAAGTATTGGCACCAGTTTATATGTATGTATTGTTGACGAAACTTGAATTTTCATATCACATTTGAGCTTTCTACTAAAAGTGAAATATTTTATAAGTTCGAAATGTTGTAGAAACTATTTCGTAACTGCACCGTCTTGAAAAGTCGTGATTATTATGATCTCGATATTCTTCAGTTATTAACTTGGAGATTTCATTCAAATGGTTCGTAATGATTTTTTAATAATTTTGAAAAAAAAATTCATTACTACAATCACAAAAACGTAAACGTTCGGCTTTTATAAGACAGCAAGAAGAGCCCAACTTGAGTCGTAACATTAACACAGAGCTAATCAGAAAAACAAAATTGTCTTTTTTTCGTCAATTCTAAGAAATTAATTTGTAAAAAAATCCATCTGCATGTCAAAATAACAAAAGCAGTCTGGACATGTCTTATCTGCATGACATCAGACTCATCTTATATTTCCTACAGATCCTAACCATTTTCTGCCTACGGCTTCTTATGCAAAGCTGTCAATATTTGATGGACAGTTGCTTATGAAGGATTGAAATTTGTCGAACTGATTGTGATAAATGATGATTCCCTTAAAGGAATCTTTTCGTTTATTAATTTTTTTTTTTCAATATGTACTTACAAACGAATGGAAGGTATTACCATTAAGAAGATAGTTTCAGGAAGACGCTAAAAGTGTTGTTTTTAAGCAACACTTATTGGTATGATACTTTTTTGGGATTTTCATTATTCCTTTAACTTATTTAACTTTCTACAAAATCAAAGAATATTTATTCCATAGTGCTTTTGGTACCTTAAAAAAAAATTTATCTCCCAATGTTTAGTTTCAACGATTTCAAGAGAGAAACATAAATTTTTTATTTGTTTGTTTTGTCTTTACAGGAAGATCAGGATTGGGGTTTCATTGCAATGGTTTTGGATCGTTTATTTCTTTGGATATTCCTAACTGCCTCAATTGTTGGAACATTTGCAATATTATGTGAAGCACCATCACTTTATGATGATACAAAACCAATAGATGTTCAATTATCGGTTATTGCACAACAAATTTATAATTTAACAATAAAAGAGAAGTAGTTAAAGATGAACTAGGATCATTAAAAACTTTCTTCCATCATAAACCTTCATTCTATACCAGTTAAGAATAATATTAATCAAAGATAAAAATCATATACAGGAAGTTCACACTTAACTCTTCTATCCTCACATTAATATTTAAAAAAAAAACTATAGGTGTAACAGTAAATTGTAATAAAATATTAAAAAGATTTTTGTTTTAAATAAAAGATAAAAACAACACGAAATTTTATGTACGTTCACAATATTGATGGAAAACATTTTTATTAATAAAGTTTTTTTTATGATTACTAAGTGGATTTCTTAGTTGTTTCTTTTTAAGTATTTATCTCTTGCCCATATTTTTGGAATTATTTATCTAGTATTAGCAGGGGTAGACTGGGGAGACAAGCGTTCAGTCGTTTGCCTATGAGTTGAAATACTCAGAAATGTCCCACAACCTGATAGGGCGCGGAGTCAAGGTAGCTTGTAAATGTTTGCCAAGATGGCATTATACGGGTGTTTTAGAAGTGGGAGATAATTATGAAGGAGGTGATAGGCCATATTGAGAAATGAAAAAAATTGTATGGCAGGGGGGGGGGATGTATTTCAAACGTTTCCGAGATAATTGGGGTTAAAGGACTAAGGGTACGTGAAACATAGGTTTGAACTTAAACAGTTATATCTCCTAAACGACAAAGAGTAGAAAGATGGTCGAGGTGCCAGTTTATAGAGAACCTCTTGCCCTTTGATTCAAAGTGTCAATGCTTCCTCTAAAGTATGTAGTTTTAGAAGAAATGGTCTACCAAACTTCAATTATGTACTTAATTTTTTTGTGTTTGAAACAAAATTACTAAAAAACAATTTGTACTTTTTTTTCTGTCTTACTCCGGTTAGAAGCTAAGACTGTTTTCTTTCAAATGCACTATGTTTTCATTTTGTATCTTTCACCATTTATAAGTTATGACCCAAAAATTCTTCAAATGCATTAAAAGTCTCCCTTGCAAGAAAATATGTAATAGTATTAAAACCTTAAACAACATTTTTAATTAATAACATGAATTATTTAAAATATTTTCAAAAATGCCTCCCGTCATTTTGAATACAAAGTAAAGCTCTACGCTTAATAGATCTTTTAAGATCAGTTGTTTCCAAATCCTCTTTAATTTTTTTGGAAGTTTCTTGGACTCTGTGTATAAGTTCGTCTCTTGATGATATTTCCGACGCGTACACAATCTCCTTGATAGTACCCCAGAGGTAAAAGTCTAAGCATGTTAAATCAGGAGATCGTGGTGGCCAAGGAAAAGGACCGTGCCGTCCAATCCCTCCTGTCTAGTTCTCCCCTGAAACACAAAAGCAACCGGTAAAAATAAACTTCAGAGTTTTAATATGAATATGTTTAAGCTCAGAAATATTCTTATTGATTTGGCTTAAATTCTCCCAATATATCTGTCGTTGTTTTACACGTAGGGCCAATTGGCCAAATCCGACTTTAGCCATATTGCTGCGTGTTAAGTACTTTGGAATAATACCGATTGTGGAGTATTGAACTATCAACTTTACTCCAACTAACATTCGAATTCAATTCAATTATTCTCAATTCAGTTCAATTTTGAATGGCTTGGAAGATATTGCCGCAGTTTTGTTGTCGCTTTAGAGAGGCATTCCAGCTATAATGTTCATCTTTCTGGTCTTTATAAGTGGTTCCGAAGTCTTGCTGTCTAGCCCTAAATTGAAACCTAGACGGTTCTTCTTTTTGGAATATCTCAGAATCTCTTCGTTGCATTGGCTTGAAATTTTCCAATAACGAAAACTATGAAAATCTTCCTAATATCAGTTGTAATCAAACAAACGATTTCTGAGTACTATTCGCATTTGCTACATTGAAAATTGAAAATCTCGCTCTAAGAACACCTCTTCAAAAACCACTCAAGAAGAAGCGGATTGACAAGTGATCTTCAACTATACCGAATCAAACGTATAAAATACCGTGCTTAAGCCTCCTTCGTTTCCTTCATCAGCTACTTTCTTCTTTTACGGGTCCATGTTTTTTGTCACCGGTGTTACGTGTATCCTTTAAAACGATACTGTTTAGATCCTTTATTTTAGACAAAATCGAACGGTAATAACGGAAAAAATCGAAGAAGGAACATAATAGTAGTTCAGACAAGTAATGAAAAGATAAGGAGCGAGGAAATGAGAAACTGGAGTTATGTAATAAAGCAACCGATTGCGATCCCCAGAAAAGTTCAAAGGATAAACATCGCAGTAGTTCATCGAAACCAAAATATAAAGATAGGGATAAGCATTCGACTTCTAAATTCAAGGTGAAAGAGAAGGGAAGTTCGAGAGACAAGGAGAAAAGGAATCACCAGCCAAGGAAATTTGGAAGCAGTAGCTGAAGTAGTAGTTATAAACGCAAAACCGAAATGAAACATGAAATTAACCTAAATTTATCTAAAATATTAGTATTGGTAGTAGTATTAGTAGTAGCATAAGATTATTTGTACTCTTGCGAAGTCATTTAGACACACATGATCTTCAGTTCCTCCTTATGTAGCAACTTACATACTCCTGCGCTGCTCCCTATTCCATCGTATAAAGGAATGAATGGTATATCAGTGTTAAAGAAAAGTCCAGCCAGGATCCCTTAATTCCATAATGCCAAACGAAAGTGAAAGAACAGAACAAAAAGGAAGAAATAAAAGTCTTATTTCTCAATATAAACAACAACAAAAAATAGGAAGGAATCTAAAATAAAATAAAAACCTCAAAGTAACACAAAAAAAAACCAAGAGGAAAAGTTAACAACGATAACCTCTCCCATTAATAGACTCGATAAAAGTTAGATAATAATAAATAAGTAACAAAAGCAATCTGTGCAGTTGTTTATTAAAAAAAAAAAAACTGTGTGCTATGTGGGCTAATGCTTGTGTGCTATGACCGAACGTAACCGCTGAACGGATCTTTTGCCAACAGAAGTGCTGAAAGAAACCCGAACGACATTAGCCCGAAAACAAAACAGTAGAAAAGTGGGAAAAAAGAGCATGTGGACTGCGGTTATCTGTTGAGAGCCGGTAAGAACAGATCTTAGGCGATTTCACCTCCAGGGGCTGGAACATCTTTGCCACTGATGCCTCGTATAATCACCCCTACACGGGAATTAGTGCAGTGAGTCACCCGGCCATGTCCTTAACCGTAAGAAAGTATGATTCTCTCAGATCGTCAACATCTGGTGAGCTAACGGCTATCAGGCTAGCCATGAACTCATGACTGGCACCAGTCGCAACAATCAATTCATCATAATAGATTCCAAGGCCGCCTGCATGTCCCTTCGAAGTGATGACTCGACGTTTTATGCCAGGTTGATACACTCATTGGCCTCCCAGAATAGAAATTGGTCATACCACATCATATGGCTCCCAGGCCATAAAGGTCTCACGCTTAATGAATTTGCGGACAGCAAGGCCAGGGAAGCTTTAGATTGTGACTCAGTAGCGTCGTCCAGGATCTCACTTGAAGATGCCCTGAATGATTGCATTGAAGACGAGTGGGTTAAGACTTTGCCCATCAGTCTCTCACAAAGGGCTCAGCCTTCTTGAAAGTTTTCCCCGAACCCAAGAAGCATCCCTGGCTCCATTGGGACTTCACCCCCAAGGAAGATCGCTTTCTCAACAGATTATTCGCCGAACACAGTTACGACTCCAAACTTTTCCAAACAATCGGTAAACTTGACCTTGTGCTCTGCAACACATGTAACGTGCCCAACTCAATTGAACATAGAATTATTGTTTGCCCTGATTTCTACATGCACACACACAACTCCAGATGGATGCAGGCAGCCAGTTCCTTAGATATACTGCTCTCCCCCATTGCTTTTGACAAACTCAAAGATTTGACCACCTTTGCTACAAACGTAGGTTTGCTTCAAGTTTAAGCAAAGCGGTAGTCCTCGCCGCTTATTAAATATTCTCGATTTTTCATCAACTTCTCCATCACCCCCGCAGGGTCCTTTTTCTCTCTCCCTTCAAGCCCCTACATGAGTTCCCCTGACGCATATCCTTGCTACCGCCTTCCTTATCCATATCATCCCTCTTCTTAATCATCCCCCTTACCCATAAAAGTCACTTATTGTGCCATGAGTCATAATTGTTAAACCAACAAATCTGTCTTCATGACCTCAAGGTCCACTCACTGGCTGTTATACCTCATCGGGTCAGGCCAGATCCTTGGGACCCCAGCCCGTCAGGGATCCATAGCTCCAAGCTCGTCATAATAATAAGAAGAAGAAGAAGAATCGCCAAACAGGTCAGAGTTGGCTTAAAAAATGAAAGCTGATCTGAATTTCGAGGTAAAGTATTCTAAAATAGTAAAAGTTAAAGTTAAAAAAAATGGAAAAAAATAACAAAAAAAAAGCAAACAAAAGGAAAACAGAAAGAGGAGCTCTGGATCAAGATGGAAGACGCGGTTTAGCTCGCGAGGGAGCCGGCAAAAACTATAAATCAGCGGCCCCAAAAGGAGAATGAGCAAACACCGGGGATAAGGAAAAGAACGCGACAATTCAAGTAAAATTAAAAACAAAGAAAATTATTGAAACTTGTAGATGTAAAAGTGTTGAGATTCAGTGGATTCTTTTGTGGCTGGCTGGCATCGCAATTTTAATTTCCAATTTTTGTTCTTCCCTATACTCTGGATTTTGTATGGCATAATAAATTTGGCATGTGTAGTTGATGTAAATCTCTTTTAGTCTTGAGAAGATCGTTTTCGTGGTTTTTCCGCCAAATGGGAAAAATCACGTGGCGCCCTATACGAACCACCCCATCTCCGAGGTAATCTTTATATACCAAGTGTGTACGTAACACTTCTCCCTGCACAGGTGCATCATCATTAAGTACGACTAACTTAATGAAAATGTCTGTATTTTTCCTGACAACCCTGGTAAACTTCTTTCTTGTGTCAATATCCTGTTTTCTTTTAGAAGCAGATAGATGTACCATTTTTTTGTTTCATTAATGGAATTGAATTAGTTAATGGACCAACCACAGTAGGGTTGGAGCCGGCTTTAGCGATCCACCAGCGCGAGCCTACATGCAAGCAAGCAAATAGTCACTGTAATTAGCTTATAAATAATATTTCAAAAATATTTACTTTCATTATCCATAAAATCTAGAGAATGTTTTACTTTTAATTAGCCAAAGCATACCCTAATGGTTCAAATTGAAAACACCTATGCCAAACCTTTTTGTGATTCATAATCTTTGAACACTTCGTAAAACAATATCCTTCCTTTAATCACTAAACCGTAAAATCCTAGATCCATTATTATTGGTAAATTTTTGTTTTTCACAAAATTCTGTATTTTATCGATAGATACTGTCTCCATTTTCATTGGTTTTAATTACTTCGTTACGTTTAAATTGGCTCCCTGATCGGAGGCGTTACCACATCAATTTATTTAAAAGATTCATTGAGCAATCTAATATAAAATGAATGTCGGCCTTCACAGCCGCCCTCTCCCCCACAATGACCAGAGTTTTGTCTCCAAGCTACCCATTAATAAAGAAGACGCTTATCGACGCTATTCCCCAAGACAAATGTGAAATGGAGCAAACACGTAATTAGATTACACTGAGAAGTAGAGGAAGAAAGTCAGCTTCATTTTGCAGAGTAATGTTGAGCAAAATTAAATTTAAAAAAGAAATAAAATACTCCCAAGACTGCAGATTAAAGTGATACCGAATGGAGGAAAAAGGGGACTGGCAACGCCAGCGTAGGGAACTGTAGGAGCACTATTCGTTGTTGGGTAAATTGTCGCCGAAATATTTAGGCAGAGTTTTGGATAAGGGGAAAGTTTCGCCAATCTGATAAACAGACATCTGCAGTTGACTGTGTCACATAGATTAAGATAAATGTCCAATTAAACTCACTTGAAGTACTGAGTGATTTCAATTTACTAAGATGTTTCTTTGGTCCTCTTCTGTATTTAGTAATCTCAGAAATTATACTCGAGTTGATGTCCATGTGCGGGGTTTTATAGTATACTCAGGGTATAATGTATACAAAAGACAGGTATGTTAGATATGGGATTTGATGTCTAAAGATGTCCAATTTTGTATAAAAAGTAAGAATAAAATTGCAATAACGATTTCACTTGTCGGATTCAATAAGGCAGACCTTAGTTTCTACAGTAAATTACTTTGTTTTCTGTATCCATGTATGTATATACCTATGTATGCAATTTATTCCAATACTGCTTCATATGAAAGGGAAGATAATTGGATTGGAGATTAGCAACAACAAAATTGCTTATTGGATTGTGGTAAATTTCGTCGTTTGATAGATGGAAAGAGTAATCACCTTGTAATTTCTAAAAAATGCACCCTATATAAATAATATCTATTATATAGACAAATAATCGTTGAAGGTTTCCAATTGATCCATTTTGAAGTTATCCCTCAACCAAATTAAAATTTCGGAAATTTAATTAAGTTATATTTATTTGTTTAATATTTTTATTAAAAAAGAAGTCATCAGTTATTCATATTCAATTTAAACCAATAGCACTCACCCAGGGTATGTCAACTACTCTACCAATGAAAAATTACTGAAAATCTTTTATGTAGTTGCTAGTGTTTTTCCGAAAATTTGTAAAAATACCGTTGCAAAGTTTTGAAAATTATCATCAGATACATCAGAAATTCACTAAATTGAAATAAAATTATATAAAAAAAAATTTAAGATAAGCTTTTATTAAAAAACATAATTGTACTGAAAATTAAAAAATAATCTCTTCGTCGTAGAAATGTCTGTAAATTTTTCCTTCACACATCTTAAAAGGATTAAATTCTTACATCAGGAAACTAAAAGCTTTGGGGGCGGTCAAAATAAATCTGCAGTAGTGTTATAAGACCGCTTGGAAAGCTTGTATAGTATCCAGATTTACGAAATCAAAAATTACTTTTAAGGTGTGTGAAAAAACAATTTTCAGATTTTTCTACAGCGCACAATTTTATTTCTATGCAAAGAAGAATGTTATTTTTTGATAGGAAGAAATTATTTTTTACCTTCTGGTATATTTTTTTATTTTTATTACAATACACTCAATTCATTCGGTATTTTCGCATACGATCCATTTCTGTCGAAGCGCCATTATTACTACATAGCTTCTTTCCAATGATTTTTATGCAGTCGAGTTCTTCGATGCGAGGCCTATCCAGTGTCCTTACTCTGCTAAGAGCGACATGTGCTTGGCCATCTACGATATACTTTGATCCCAAGTATACGATAGCATCATCTTGTGTACAGTACCATGGGCAAGATTATTGGTAGCATTTTCCGTGTTCCGACCAAAAGTAATTCGGGCAATTCATAGTAATAGTAAATCAAATTTCAGAAATGGACTACATAGGGTAACACTTCCCTGGTATTGCCATACAAAACATTCATTTTTATACCCTACATGAAATCTATCTTAGTTGTCATTGCGTTTATAACGGATATAATATTAAAAATTATTTTAATTTTTGTATGTCCGTCCGTCTGTCCGCAGTCCTCCCGATAACTCGAAAACGCGTGTACTTAGAGAGCTAATATTTTGTATACGGACTTTAAAAAAAAAAAAAAAAAAATCGAAAATCAGACAAATCGGGCAACTCCTTCGCAGGGTTACCATACAAAAAACTCGTTTTCACTATATATTTGGGCACTGTATGAGAACGTGTCAAAATAGAGAACTAAAATTTGATACGAGATGATTTTATAGCAATAGTAAATGAAATTTAGAAAATGAACTAAATCGAGCAATGTCTTCTTGCTGTTGCCATATAAAAATTTAGGATTTTTACATATACTGTGAAAACAATCAGTCCAACACGGTTTTAATGTACTGAAAAGTTTTTCATAATGTGAAATCCTATGAAACTGGTTATAATCATTTTTTCTGTCTATAACCATTTTTAGCGGTCTAGAAAAAAATGCAAAAAACCACTTCAACAATCAAACTTGCACTGATTACATACGGGTATTCTTCTAGGGTTTGGTCTTACAAGACAGGGTTCCTACTCATCATTACCGATTTCATTTAAATTCACAGTATATGTTGGGCTTGACTAGAAATAAAAACGATGCAAGTAGGAACTCTAAATGGACAACCAAAACCAAAATAATGCATTATGTATGTGAACTTGGGGTTAAGATTAACATATTCGAAAAACTTTGATAATTACCATATTGCGGGTATATTCGCAACATTTAAGCCACTTTCTTTTCGTTACAATTATCTATAATCTGTTATCTTTCATTTACAGAAAATCAGAAGTGTCATTAGGTTAGGATCATTTTCTAATATAATTTTGCGAGATTTTCTAAATTACTTTCAACTTACATTAATTAGCAGCATAAGCTATAAAGCTACCTACCACCTTGATCTCTCGGCTAAATTCAAACCGAATTTCAAAATTCCTCTCTGCTAAGTTCACTGTGAGTTTTTATGATTTTTTGAAACTATTCCGACATTCATACGGTAGCGGGTTACAGAGTGGTAACCCATGATGGGTTCATTATATATTATTATAATAAAAAAATAAAAATAAAAAATATAATAGAAAAATAGAATATTCGCACATAACCTCATCAAAATCGAATGAAAAATTCAATGTCAAAAGGTTATTCATATACACCAATGAGAAAAAGTTTCTCATTTCCCGAATTCGGGTTTTCTGAAGGAGGTGGGTTACCTAAATATTATCCGATTTGCAAAATTCCTTTTACTTATTTTTTTGTGATTTCTTTTTCTGATTTTTTGAACAAATTTGCCCTCCCCTTCTGATTAAGTTACGAAATTTAATTTTCGACGGCCAAAGTTCTGTCTGAAAAATTCATTTCAAAATGTTATCATACAACTTATCGATTAATCTAAATTTTTATTTTTTCATGGATGCGCTTTAACCAAGAGGATATCTATTCAAAATTTCAGAAAGATGTCAATTACCTATGTATATAAAAAAAAATTAAAACTATAAAAATTTTCAATACTCACTTTTTGCTGCCATCTACCGGTGATTTTTAAATCCCACGGAATTGCCACTTACAGAATCGAAAATCTACATATCTCCTATATGGTTGGCATTTTACATTCGTGACAACTCCCGCGAAAATTTGCAAATTTGAGCATTTTCCGCCTACAAAACGCCGGACTCCCCTATATTATGCATTATTTCGGTTTTGTTTGGTCATCTGGAGCTCTCACTTGTATCACTTTCATTTCTTGTCAAGACCTACTACTTATTCTGTGAGTTTGGACGAAATCGGTGATGACGAGTAGGGACCCTATCCTTGTTAGACCAATTCTAGCTTTTTACTTCTTCACTATATATTTGGGCATTGCCTGAGAGTGCATCGACACGTGGAGAGCTGAATTTTTGTACACAGCGATTTCATAAAAATTGTAAATAAAATTTCAAAAAAAAAATCTAAATCGGGCAACATCCCTTAGTGTTGCCATTCAAAACTTTGAGTTTTCACTTTATTTAACTTATATTTTTTTCTAGTGTATAATATTATTTCTGAATTGCAATATTCTTTCATACCATAGTCCAAAATCTTTTATTTGTTTTAATGGAAACTTACAAAACACTCTTCTGAAAATTTGATAATTCACCAAAAAAATGTGATCTTAGTAGGATTCACTCTCAATTCCACTTTTGTCAAATTTAATTACGTTTAGTGTGTCAGTGCGCATATAATGAGCTCATTAGAATATTTAATGAGCTCATTAGAAAGTACAGTGTATCAATGGTATTACTATCCCGAAAATTCGGTTTTAACTCATTTTTAAACATGAAAAATTTACATCGCTACGTCAGAACAAATAATATGAAAGCACAGCAAGCCTCGATAAAAAGAGGAAAAACAAGCATTCCGATAAATGAAAATTGGAACAGAAATATTAGAATAAATTGTCGGTTTATGAAGTTTTTTAATTAAATTTGCTAAAACTTTCCATATTAGATAAGTCCTAAAACGGCGAAAAATGTTTGTCTATTCTAATTCTAATTTTCCCAGTTTGGGATGGGATTGCAGCTTAACACCTTTATATGTTTAAATTCTTTTGGTATCCAAATAAACCAGAAAAGATAACTTGACCCATTTCCTTGTTATCTCACTGAAAACGAGGAAATGGATTAAGTTATCTTTTAATTATTATTTAATTAATTATTTTGTAAAGTTTAAGTTATTTGTTTTTTATTTTTCTCTAAATTTATTTTTCACTTTTGTTTGCGTTTTGCATTTTCTTTCTTAATATTAAGCTTCTAATTTCACAGGAAGTAGGTATGCTATATGAGTTTTAATAAGTGAATCTCAAAAATAACGATTTTCTGAGACTTGTACTTGGCTGAACATACAAAATCTGCAGCAAACTCTTCAGATTATTATTAATTATTAATATCATGATATTGTCCATGGTAATCTCTTGACGTTATTTTTTAAGTTTAAGTTTGTACAAAGATAAAAGATTCAAATCTTTTTGTACAATTTTCAATAGAAATGTCTCAAAAAAATTAACTTCTTGAACACATTGTTCAACTGTCTGCTTTTTGAAACCTACATATGTATCGGAACAGTTCAGCCTGATCTTACAAATAATGGAACTGTTTTTGAAATAGGACAGAAATGTAACAATTGACACCTTTTTCACATCAGTTGAACTACCAAAAGTTAAAAATATAGGCTACATGTATTATTGCATGGCATCCACATCTCCGTCCTTCTAGAATCCTTTTAGTGTTAAAACCTAATACACATAAGTTCTTAAATTTACACTAAGATTTTTGTATAGAAATTTCGAAGAGCTCCAGAATTAATTGAAAGATTTTAATAAATGAAAATACGAACTGGTCTGAAGCATTGCGTTATATATCTACTTTTAATAGTAGTAAAAGACCAGAAGGTAATTTAATTCCTACTCAACTTTCAAAAGAAACTTTCCTGAGGCATGGTGAAATTCTTAGCAAAGCACAGCTTTGACGTTATATTCACATAAATTCAGGCAATCAACTGCCTCCACCAAAAATGGGGTAAAATACTTATTGCTGCTAATATAAGTTGGGTGAACTATATACCTCTTTCGACAGGAAAGGAATTTTACCCGAAGCTACTTAAAAGGATTTTTTTTTTTTAACGAAAGGGTTTCCTAAAAATTCCATGAAAAGTTTTTCTTCCTGCTCTACCCAAAGGTAGGAGAAAAAATTTCCATAGGAGGGGTGAAATTGGTCGACAAAAAAAAATAAAAATAAATAAAAAATTCTTAAAATTTACCTTATGGGGCCATAAATTACACTAAAAGTAGCTTAAAAAGCTTCGGGATTCACGTGAGCACATGATGTGATAAATGGTAACTACACGATCTTGAAAAATATTTATAGCAACGATTTCTTTATTTCTGTTTAATTTATTTATGGCAGCTCTGAGACCTGTCGTTAAGAAAAGAAATATTAGATAAGGGTTAAGCTAGGACAAGTACAAGAAGTCTTATTTTTCGAAGATTAATCTCCCTTGATAAATGGTTTATTTTGGATTTGCTGGCGAAAGATTGAACCGAAGAGATTGAGATTGACACTTATAAAAGGACAAAAAACATTTATAGAAGGATGTTTTAGTTATAGCTTTGGAATGTTGAAATGATAATTTCATAATGAGTATTCTTTGTAAGCACAGACTTTATCGGTATTATGAAAGATGATTAAGTAATGTTTTTTTTTCTTCTTATTGAGATTTCCAGCGAAAACTTTTCCAATGAATTTATTATTTTCAATGAATGAGTATGGCGACAGTAGGTGAGAATTTGCAAAGAAATATCTAAAAAAAATTGTTTTTTAATAGAAACTCTCTGAGAGGATAGATCTTGCTGGTCTTATTGTTTATGTAAATCGTAATCTTAATATTTTGCAGTAATCAATCGTGACTTGTTATTAGCTCTATATGCAATTTAATGCTATTATTTACGTGATTGCAGATCATGTACAATTTTATTCGAGGACCAATATTAAATCGTGGAAATTAGATTAATCGCATTTTCATTATTGTGTGTCATCCGTCCAGGATTTACTTTTTAATTAACATTTGTAATAATTATATAATGGAATTTACTTCCTAATTTACCAACTGGGGATCTTTTGCTACTATTGTGTCTCTACAAGAGATCCTGGTTCATTGTTCGAGACGAGTTTCAAAATTTTCGAGAAAATATGAAAAAATTTATAAAGTGGAACAAAATTTTTGCATTTTTGGGCTATGTCACAAAGCTACCCCGTTAAGTGGGAGCTATGATTGTGCATTTAAAATTATAGGAATGTTTTAATAACTTGTTTTTTTTTTCATGGAGAAGAAACTCATAGATTTATTTTTACTCTTTGCTAAGACTTACCTTTTCCAATTCATGACCCTTTCCATCACGGATGCAAATTAGCAATAGCTTCTAGGAAGTTTTTTCTTTTTCTGCAACCGATAAAAAGCAAAATTTCATTTTGTACTTAAATATCTCCCAAAATTAATATCTGACGCTCATGTATTTGTGTACCTTGTGCTAGTAACATAATCAGAATGGACTAAGCTTTCTACTAATTTTCATATGAACTACAATGTCAGAGATTTTTTCCGAAATTTAGATTCGAGTCTCTCCAGGTCAGATTCTATGCTGAAATCGTAACCCAAAACATAATACAGTTCGATAAAATCATATTTATATAGGTATGATTTATTTATATACCAATTGTGCAGTGTGAAAACAAATCGATCAATATACAAATATTACATATAGATATTTACATATATGCAAATAAATATTTTAAAAAAAAATTTATCTTAATAGTTAGGAGGACCGAAAAGTATAAGCATTCTTAAACAAATTTGCTGGAATTGTAGTCAGATAAGGAGCCTGGCCGTAACACTCTGGTAAATAATTGTTTTCAGCGCTGCAAGCGAACTTATCTCTTTTCTTTCTTTTTCTAGTTATTTACATGCTCTGATCTTAAGACCATATTGCATTCAATATTTTTCTTTTTCAATTGTAATTTCATATAATTCTCATCAATTTTTATATTTACCTGAAAATTGTAAATCAACTGCTCTTTAGAAGGGCGCAGTCAAGTGAACTTACCTTCACTAAATATGCAGAGTATATAGAAAATCTTTCCTTTTAAAAATATTTCCATTTCAGCAATTATAAGCTCACTCATTGGCATACAAAAGTCTCCAAGGAAGATTCATTCCATTTAAATATATCTTTTTCCACTTTGAGGGTAATAAATCTTAGAAACCTTTACCAAAATACTTGTAAGTCGCTATATATGTGGTTATCTGTTACTCCTGAAAAATATTCATGTGTGGTACTTAGAAAAGTGAAAAAAGGAGCAAAGCAGAGAATAAATAGGCTGCATACAATTAGGAATGAGATTTTACCCCAATGTTGTAAGAATTAAAGATCTGTTTGAAAAGATATGCAAATGAAATGTTTTTCGATTCGAATTTTTTTTTTTTAAATGGTTTACAGATAAACACGAAGGAAAAAAGGATATTTTTAAGTGGGATTGGGTTACAATTTTACACCTTAATTACATTGTAATATAAATTTTGAAATATTTGAAATATTTTATGGAAAGTAATATTGTTACTAAAAAAAAGTTCGTGTACCAAAGTAAACCTCTTTAATATACAATCTTAGCATATAATTTGGAAAAATAACAATTTCTATGAATGTTTTACCAATACATACAATACACAGTATCAGTGCTTCGGTCCAGGGGTCAATAGAACAGGAGGTGGTATAGTACTCACCTAGGAAAACAAAAAAGTTTAAAGCAGTGGGTAGGGGCATATCAACCGTTTAGTAGTTATACGGTTATTAAGAAAAAAAGCTAGTATTTCACAAAAGACCCTGTATCTTCAAAAGTACAAGCGGTTACAGTTAAGAGCTCATTATATACAGAACTTTATGGTCTTTCCATCGCCTACTCAACCAGCCCCGTACCCCTCTCTTCTCCTGTCTAAACTAAATATTTCGGATTTTCTTACCTTTTTTCCTAATTTGACCCCTTTTTGTTTTTTTTTGCAAAAAGGTTTCATATAACGTATTTTTATAAAAACTGTCAACTGTGGACTGTCCTTTTTAATTTGACCTACTATATTCTATGTGCTATCTGTAACCGCTAAAGTGCTCTTAACTTATTCTCAAACCTTTTCTCAAAGTTAATTTCTTCCCATGGTGAGTGCGAACACGTCATTTAAAAAACAATATCAGCTAATTTCTGATTGGCCACCTCAATAGTTTGTGAGCTAATAACTCTTCAACGCATACAGATTGCACTGTCAAATTAAAGCGGAGATTCTACAGTTTACAGTTTTTATAATAAAAGATTATGTTAATGACCCTTTTGCAAAAAAAAATAGAGGTCAAAGTAAAAAAAAAAAGGTAAGAAAATCCGAAATTATTAGAATAAACCACAATAAATATTGAGATGAGTGGAGTACTGGGCTGGTTGAGAAGTCATTGGAAGTGAGAAGCTCTGCATACAATGAGCGCTTAACTGTGACCGTACGCCCTGTACTTTTTTAAGATAGATGTTTTATGAAAACCCAGCTGTTTTTGTTAATCACCCTGTAACTCCTCATTCTGCCCGTGAAGTTATCAAAATTAATTAAATTTAACATCATTAAAGCAGTTTTATCTCAAAATCGGTTGCAGTATAGTATATAGGTATATGAGTAGGATTAAAGGAAAGACATTATTAAATACTTTCTTAATCTTACAAGAAAGCGCTATAGTTATTTTATGCATTTTAGCGAAAAAAAAATCGTTAAAATTTAAAAACACTTGGAAAATTTTTCCAATTTTTTTAATTTGACCAATTACCATTACTCTCAAAAAATGACGTATAAAGAAGTTATTACAGATGATTTTAAAAGTCTAGACAGTTTACTATAATCTTTAGGTGTCAGTCATCTTCAAGGTGTTAAGAGAAAAAGTATCCAAAATCACGAAATACTCCCACCACTCGTTCCCTGCATTTCCCGCCCTTCTTTCATTCAGTTTTTTGCTCCACATTGATTGAAGAATCCTGCGTATAGAAGCAAGGCCGACAGCCTTATTTTAGGTCCGGAGCCATCCAGCCTTACTCAACATTTTCTGCAAGGACAAAAACTCTCTGCCAAGACCTCGTCCAAGGAGTTTGTCAAGACTCGCCGCTCATCACTGTAATCCCAGTAGCAGCTACCAAGTTCGTTTACTGAACATTTCATTGTGTGCACCACAAAATCGCACAGGCCTTGCTCAAATAAGTGACGGCAATTCATACAGCAGCTGCTAAAACATTTCCTGAACATTTAATTATGTTCAGTTCCGAGTTATTCTCACTACTGCGATACCATATATTAACTCAAAATAAACAAATACAGAGCCTCTTTTATCGCGAGATTATAAACTGGGACTTAGTGATGGCGGAAAAGGCTACCTATAAACATACCTAAAAAAATTCTATATTTATTAAAATCGTACACATCTTTGACTATTGACATTTTTCTCACGACAATTATATGAAATAAAAAATTTAACAAAATCATAAGAATATTTTTAATTAGCACATTTACCATGTGGTGGCGTGGATATCAGTTAGCATATTTATATTTATTTAAAACTATTTAATAACAAAGTAACATACTTAAATTCTATACTGATACACTCATATAAACTACTTCAAGTCCCCAGAATTCAATTATAATATAGAAAATCACAGTATCTTTACTACTATAGAATGCAACTCCAACATTTCGTTTAACATGATTAGTTAGAAGTGGAGTGGAGAGTTTATAATTAAATCACTTGACAAGAACGACAGGGTGACTGGAATAATTTTCCTAAAATTCATGTTTCGTAATTTCGTTTAAATACCATCATAATACTATGCAAAGCATACAACTTGAAAGTAACTTCTACTATATGCAGCATATACCTACTACATACATATATATACCACCAGAGAAGGCATTTTCACCGAAAAACTTTTTTCTATCTATATGCGCTGTTTAAGGTCTTAAAAAGCATTTTCTTGCCTTACACGATTATGTTCAACAATCTACAACTAGATATATGTACATACCTACTAGTCTTCACCTAGAAGCAAAAGCAGAACACTATCTGCTTCGGTATGTAGCTTTAGATATTCGAATAACTTTCATTTAGCATTCTGGTGTCGCCTAAGATGTGACACAAAGCCATCAGTTATTTTGTTTTGTCGCTGACAAAGAGTTCTATGTAAACTTTTCATGCTGTTCTGGACGCTTTTCGCCATTTTATCAATTAAACTTTTTCATTGAGTTTAAAACTCCGGGAGCCAAGTGAGTTCATAAATTAATATTATATATAGTTGAATTAACCCACCTTCCAGGTAGAAAAACTTGCATGACAGACACTTTCGCTGTGAAAATATTTTCATACGCTCAAAGGACCAGAAAATTGATAATTAAAAGTGAATAAAGTAGAGAGACCCCATGGTGAAATTGCTTTATAATTGAAGTTACGTAAGTTTTAAGAAGTTCTGTCTGGTGGGTTGTAAGTGTGTTCCTCTTCATCTTTTAGCGTATTGTGGGAGGGAGAAACACTAATTTTCTTCCGAGTAATGGCAATTCCATCTATACGTATAAAGGGGAGCAATTGCGGTGATGATTTGAACCAATCATTGCTTAGTTCTTAGAGGAGAATATACGAACACTTAAAGCGCTAATTGAAAGTGCAAAAGCACTTAACAAGGTGTTTATCTGCTGGTGAAGCAATTAACCAATTATCTAACTAATATGAAATCCCTTTGGGTTAGTTTCATTTAATACTATTATGGGATATCATGTGGATTATGGCTAATATCACTTAAATATTTCTTTGGTAATTATATATATTTAGGTAATTATTTAAGTATATTTCGTCAAATTTAGTATCGGCCTTACAAAGAAAACGCTCAACAGACTTGAAAACAATAGTCTGGATGGATGCATTATTTAAATTAAATTAAATATTACTACTAACTTAACAAACTTAACAAATCTAAATAAACTACAGATTTCTCAAGCTCATCAGATGTATACCTAACTTTTGTTCAATAAATATTGAAAATATTGTGTTGTATCTTCACAAGATGAGAATTCCGCAGAATCAAAATATCCACCTGTCTGGTGAAACACAAGAATTTTATAACATTGCAAAGATATGCAGGCTGATTGGCGTAAATAAGCCTATGAAGGAAAATTAATGCTTTCTGCAAACCTTCTGTATTAAGAGGACAGTTAAGAACTACATTTCTATATTGATTTATGTGATTAAAACGTCAAAGTCCATATACAAATCTTATGTAATTATTAAATGCGAAATCTAGGGCAGTAAAAACAAAGCGTCCATAAGTAAAAAGAGGGTAGGTAGGTACTAAAAGTAATCTAACGGTTTTAATTTTCACATTTACAGAATAATAAAAAAAATAACAATAATAATAAATGCTGAAAGCCATAGGCGATGAAGTCCACCATAAGGTTTTTCCAACAAGGTTTTTCCATCCAAGAGTTTAGTAACGGGTTTTCCAATAAGAGGTCTTATTTTAATTAGCCCGCTATTTCGGTAGATGTCACTTTTGGAGCTGTTATTTTTTGACATTTGACAAGTAGAAACTACGCCATTAATAAAAATGAAACGATACACGATTCAACAACGCATTGAAATTATTTAAATTCACTATAAAAATGGTGAAAATGTGGCAGAGACGGTTCGTAAAACTCGAACATTTTTGGGTCGTCGTGAAGCACCTTGTCAGACCGCAATACAGAAATTGGTAGAAAAATTCGAGCTGTCGGGACAAGTTAGTGATGTGAAGAATAAAACCCGTGCACGTCGCTCAAGAACAGCCGAGAATATTGCTGCTGTAGCCGAAAGTGTTGAAGAAAACCCAGGTTTGTCCATTCCTCGTCGTTCTTTGGAATTAGGCATTCCAGAAACGTCATTACACCGTATTTTGCATAAAGATTTGGGTCTTAAGGCTTATAAAGTTCAGTTAACACAAGAACTCAAGCCGGCCGATCATCAACAACGCCGAGTCTTTGCTGATTGGGTCCTTGAAATGCATGAAAATGATCCGGAATTCCATCGAAAGCTCAGCTTGAGTGATGAGGCCCATTTCCACCTCGATGGCTTCGTCAACAAGCAAAATTGTCGAATCTGGGGCTCGGAATATCCAAGAGTTATTGTTGAAAAGCCTCTCTATCCTCAACGTGTTACTGTTTGGTGCGGTTTATGGTCCCGCGGGGTCATTGGACCTTACTTTTTCGAAAATGAGGCTGGAGCAACAGTTACGGTGAATGGATTGCGCTATCGACAGATGATTAATGATTTTTTATGGCCGGATTTGGATGGTATGGATCTGGACAACGTTTACTTTCAACAAGACGGCGCTACGTGCCATACAAGCAACGAAACCATTGATCTTTTACGGGAAAAGTTTCCAGACTGTGTTATCTCTCGAAGAGGTGATCACAATTGGCCATCGAGATCTTGTGACTTAAGACCTTCCGACTTCTTCCTTTGGGGCCACGTGAAAGAGAAGGTCTACGCCAACAGCTCAGCGTCGATTCAAGACCTCAAAGATGGAATTCGTGAGGCTATCGAGGACATAGGGCAGCCACTTTGCGATTTGGTTATGGAAAATTTCATGAAAAGGATATGGTCCTGTAGACGTGGTCGTGGTGGTCATTTGGCTGATGTTATTTTCCATTATTAACGGCATACCTTCCTCTTTATAATGAAATAAAGATCCGATCATTTATCTCAAAAAATGGCATTTTTCTTTGAATATCAAAATAACACCTCTTATTGGAAAGCCCTGTATTATATTAAAACTCCTTACACTCTCTAATATGGGGTAGTGCAGTATTTCCAAGAAAAATTAAAGAAAAATTTAAAGCTTCTAAAGCTATGAATAGAGTTTTTAGCATTCAATGCAAGTTCGTTCACTATTGACCATTCATCCATCCGTTCAAAATCACTATTGACTTTGAAAATGCAATCTTCAGACAAACCAATAGGACAGTTCATAAAAATTTACACGTCATTCGCATATATTAAGTGTATATTAGCATAACGTATAACATCCGGTAAGTCATTAGTATAAAGACTGAATAACAGTGGCCCTAGAATAGAGCCTTGAGGGATTCGACATGTCAAATTTACTGCATTAGAAAGGCAGTTATTAATTTTCACTTGCAGTGTTCGTCTAAATAGAAAGATGTTAATAACTGAAAGTGCGGATGAGATAAAATTAAAATTTAAAGCTAATTTTTGCAATAGTTTACTGTGATTGATACTGTGAAAAGCCTTAGAAAACTCTATTAGTTCTAGCATTCACATCACGAATATCGGTGGTAAGTTTCAATAAAACTGTTTCACAGTTGTGTTTGTGACGAAAATCAGATTGACAAGCAGAGAATAATGAACGTTCCTCAAATACTCGAACATCTCAGTTGATAGGAGCTTTTCCAGTGCTGTCGCTAAAAAACATAATAGGCTGATAGGTCGGAAGTCAGACATATTAATTGGGGAGTTATTTTTAGCAATGACTAAAACGACTTCCCTTTTCCACTTTGCTGCAAACTTGACGTATTAAAAGCTGTGTTAAAGATATGTTTGAGAACAGGTAATGTAACATGCAAATGAAATTTTACGAAAAGCGGACGGATATTATCCGGCGCATTAGCTTTTATATGATCCAATTAATGGCATTACAAACCTCTAAAGAATCCACGGAGCTGAAATTGAAACCATCACCTGATGGGGATTGAATAGTTGCATGCACAAAGTTAGAATCAGTTGAGAGTACGAAGTAAGATGTTTATTTAGATTATTCAGATCAAAATTACATATTGAGGAATGCTTACCAAGAATGTCCAAGCATTTAAAATTTAACCAGAACATTTTTGAAGTGAGCCTAGAATCAAGCTTGTGACTCAAATGATAATACTGTGCAAAACTTACCTTACAAGTTTACAATTTTTCTAACTTGTTTATACTGTCGATTGACAAGCTGAATTTTATACCTCCGATAAGAGATCTCATGCGCTGCTATAAAGCTATTAATTTCATGTAAAAAATTCTATACAAACGAACAATTTTTGAAAAAGAAATTTCTTATGTAAAAGAGTGCGTTTCGTATTGGCAGGTACCGTATACTCATCAGTATGGCTTGGTGGCTCCTGCCTGCCGTATACGCTCTCTATTAATTTCTTCCCTAAACCATGGAATCTATGTGGATAACTCTGCTGTGAACGAAGAGAAGCATATTTTTCATGCACATACTGCATGATGGAGTCGTACTTCTCTAGTAGGTCATCAACGTCAGTGAATTCATAAATTTCATTCCAGGAGTGAGTCACGGATTCCAATTCCACTAACATATCATTCAAATCGATTCAATTATAATTACGATATAAAGTCGGTATTTCAACCTCTCTCTATACTAGGACATGATACTTGGTGAGCTAAGCTGATTGAAGGATTTTCTACACCGCAAAACATGGGAAACGTTTTCCTACTTATTTCAATTCAAAACACTGGATCAAGTGAATGAGATACTCAGAAATCGAGTTCTGTTGCTAGAAGCTCACATTAATGTCACCACCACTAATTACATTATTATATCGATGAATTTTATCTTCTTCTTGCCTTTGAGCGAAGGGAAGTACACCAAGATTCCAAGTCTTTCGTTGTATTTGTAGTTGGAACTAAACCTGGTAATACAAAAGTCCCCCAACTTGTTTGCACACTAATGTTCGTATGAAAGTTATATGTAAGGACTTTTACGTTTACTCTGTGCTATAGTACTTTGGAGATGTAAGGTATTTTAGAGAACTTTTCTTATTATTTTCATATCGATTTCCATGAATTTCAATATTATTTCGACGTTTTTATTTTTTTTTTTTTTTTTTTTTTTGAGTCATCTAATAAAACAAACCATACCTATACGAATAATTTATGACTGGTAATCCGCTGGTGATATCTGGGTTATAAAATGCAAAAACTAATATATATTAAGAATTTTACACAAATTTTTTTTTTTAGCAAGAACTGTGAGAACCGTTCTTATCGCTCGACGAAGCCCTTTATAAACAAATGCGAACAACAAGGAGAATACGAAATCATAACAAAAAAAATTATCTGATAATTTACGATCTAGGAAATGCAAAATCTTGAAAGCACAAATTCTCGAAAAATGCGCAAAACCTGAAATAATAAAACTTCAAAAACTGTGTGGGACCAAGAAAGTTAGTTTTACATTAAAAATGTCAATCGAAAGAAACTTTACATGATTAAACGCATGTAAAGAAAGTAATTATTCCACAATTTCACGACCTAGTCTTGGCGAAAGTAAACACAATAAATGAAATTAAATTGCAAGCTTGGCATATTTAGTGTCATTCACATTTATTTGCATTTTCAATTGATGGGGAATAACCTTGGCGAATTGTGATCCAGATAAACAAAAATTATTAATTAATTGCAAGCTTTACTCTTTGAGATTTCTCAATATCGCGCAAATCGAATATTGGGCAGAATTTATGATTGCAAGAAACCAAGGTACGAAACTTCCAGCCAAATATCAACAGCACTTTATCCCTAAATAATCCTTTTAATCAAGTTATCACTTCATCGGAAATAAAAGCTGAATCCACTAACAACAACTTCAATACAATCCCTTTCAGAAATAGCAGCTCTAATGAAGTTTCATTTAGAAATTACAAAAATGAGCGGAACAATGGAATAAAATGTATCTTTTACAATCGACTTGGCCATTCCTTCTCTCAGTGTCGTATAAGACAGAATTCACCTTTTTGCATTAATTGCCGAGTTTACGGTCACACCGCCCAGAATTGCACACCCATAGCCAATCTTTCACAAGGTCATTCAACTTCGAATCAGATTCACGAATTTAATAAAAGTAACACACAAATCAAACCATGGAAAAAATGCAATTTTTGTAAACGTTCGTCACATAATTTACAAGAATGTTGCGCTAAACAGGAATGGGAACTCAAAAACTCCAACCGTAACATTAAATCGGAAAACTAAGCTTGGGCTTCCGAAGACACCACGGACAAAGCCCGGACAGCGAAATTCAACGGTGTCCCTCTCCAGTTAGTCCAAAACCTTTTAGTAAAGTCCCCATTGATATAGCGAATAAGCCCGAAGTTGAACTGCTTATCGACACGGTTGCAGATATAAGTTTAATCAAAGAGTCCGTAATTAAACCAACCACAAAAATTGTTTACACAAATCTCGAAATAAATTGAGATTTTGGGAAAGATAAAACCTTGAGTAAGTGCGAAAGCATAATTAAAACGCCATTGACTAAACATAACTAAAGATAACCCAAATATACCAGGAGATGGCATTTTAGGCAATAATTTTCTTTCAAAATACTGTAATATTGAAGGTCCAAATAAACTCCTAAGATTTCCCCGATCGCATGTTAATACAAAGAGTTTATAATACATTTAAAACAAACTAACTGCACGAATCCACTACCAACAAACTTCAAAAATTCAGTACGATCTCAGACTCCCTTAAAAGCCACAACTGAGGTATCATCAAGGGTAAAATCGGTTAAACATAACATAGCAAATATAATTTATAAACCCAAAACTTTCACGAAGGAATCTGGTGTAGATCAATATAACACCATCCTATATAGCCCCAATAGTACTTCTAAAGGTAGAAATGTAATTAAAAATACGAAAACAGTCGAACATAAAAAATTAGACAACTTGTTCTCAAAACCGCCTAATGGTGAAATATATCCGGAATTGGAGTGTAGAACGGCCGTGCATAAACAAAATACGGTGTGCAGTTTTAATATCGGAAAGGAATGTGAAGAGGCTCTAAGAGAAATTCGCATTCAAGCACGCGCGGAGAAATCGGTTCAAGTGCCTTCTGAAGCAGTTGAAGATATGCTTTGCTTACCTCAGGAGATTAAGCCTGGCATTTTTCTTCCAAACTGTTTAGTTCGCCCCGTGAGGAATAAAGTTCTGATCAGTATCTTAAATGCAACAGAAGTTGATCATGAACTTGAATCAATTAACCTAAATTTAGTACCGTTAACACAATTCGAATTTAAAGAAGCCCGGAACATACTCGATGGAAGGTTTATAAATAAATATTATAGCAATACAAAAACGAGTAGTATAAATTTATTTAATATATCTAACAAATCGAATGAGGCAAAAAGCATTTTAGACAAGTAAAAAAGCTAGAATTGGTCTAAGACCAATTCTTATGATACCCTAGATGAATGCCCGTATTAAATTTCGTATGGTCAGCGATCTATTCAAGTATTGATTTTGTAGCTGTTTTTCGCATATATTTCTAGAACAGTTTGTCGCACAGAAAAAGTGGTAATAACCAATTTTATAGGATTTCGTATTCTGCAGAAGTTCTTAGTACAATAAAAATGTCTTGGACTGATCGTTTTCAAAGTATACGTAAAAAACCGAAATTTTTATATGGCAACACCAAGAAGGAGTTGCCCGATTTAGTCCATTTTTGACATTTTATTTGCTAATGTAGTAAAAACATCATGTACGAAATTTCAGCTCTCTACGTCGATGCGTTCTCAGGCAGTGTCCAAATATATAGCGGAAAACGAAATTTTTATATGGCAACCCCACGAAGGAGTTGCCCGATTTGTCTCATTTTCGAACTTAATTTTACTTTTTTTTTTAAAGTCCGTGTACAAAATTTCAGCTCTTTAAGTATACGCGTTCTCGAGTTATCGTGCGCACAGACGGACAGACGGACGGACGGACAGACGGACGGACGGACATGCAAAAATCGAAATAACTTTTAATATTATGAATGGGTGTCCAATCCATTTTGCTCTACCATCATTATTTCGAGGTGTTACAAACGGAATGACAAACTTAGTATACCCCTATGATTTCATCTAGGGTATAAAAATGAAGTTTCACATGATGATTTGAACACAGAAGAGAAAAATCCGTTATTTTCTATTTGTAAGGAGTACTCTGATATTTTTTATCTACCAGGTAATAAATTGACCCGCTCTAACGCTATTAAGCACACTATTCCCATTAAAACAGATCATCCTCCAATAAATCAAAAGATGTATGGACTGCCGGAAAAACAGAAGTTAATTATACAGGAGCAAGTTGAGGAAATGATAGAAAATGACTTCATCGAACCTAGTAAAATTCCGTGGAACTTACCACTACTTGTCGTTCCAAAAAAGGACGGACCTCAAGGAGAAAAAAAGTGGCGAGTGGTGGTAGATTTCCGAAAACTAAATGCAATCAGTATAGGTGACGCCCTACCAAGATTCGAAGACATTCTCGATCAGCTTGGCCATCAGGTACTAGTAAGTGAAAAAGACCGACCAAAAACTGCGTTTAGTACAAATTTGGTACATTACCAATTTAAACGAATGCCTTTCGGACTCTCTGCAGCTCCAGCGACTTTCCAAAGACTGATGAATTATATTCTAGCTGGGTTGCAAGGTTTCAAGTATTTCGTCTATTTAGCCGACATCGTTATATACGGCCGAACCTCGAAGATCATAACGAAAAGTTAAGAGCAGTTTTTGACAAGTTGCTCGAGTATAATTTAAAGCTCCAACCAAGTAAATGTCAATTTTTAAGAAAAGAGGTCGTATATCTCGGGCACATATGAGGCGCTTTTGACAAGCACATTTTCAGTAAAACAAGTGAGATATTCTCGATTGGATCACTGAGACTGCACTTTCAGTGAACTGTCTTAGTTCCATATTGAGCTACAAAATTCGAACACAACCACTGAACAACTGAGACAAGTGAAACTGAATTTTCTTGTCACAGTTGACTCAGTTTCGTTATTTTGTGAGTGTGGGTACTAAAACTTCTTCTCAGGACCTAACGAATTCGGTTCTGTGCTAGATTTTCCAAAATATACTAGATCAAACTTTGACCCCTCCCCCCAGCTTTCCCCCGTTAGATAGAAATAAACATTGCTTATAAAACATGTTCAGAGTATCATATTGCATCTTTTAAGATATCTCTTATATCTAGAGGTGTCGAGCCTAACATGGGCATTCTCCTTTTAACACTCGTCTTGAAATATGTTTTCATAATTAATTCAATTAACTTATAAGATTCAAGAAAACAACCATCAACGACGAGAGTATTTTGAAATGTTCATATCCTAATCAATACAAATTTCGATTTTTTCAAAGAAAAAAAAACATAATAAGTGAGGAAGCTAATTCTGATTTGACTACACTGTAAAAAATGTGCACAATTGTTGCCACAAAGCTTAGGTATTTTTCCCTAAAATGAGGGGAATATACGCTACAATGTAGGGAAATTTAGGAAATATTCCCTACATTTTAGGGAAAATTACCTAAGCTTTGCGGCAATTATTGTGCACATTTTTTACAGTGTAGTATACTAAAAAGCATCAACAGGGATGCACGTTATCTGGGTACTGAAAGTTCTAATTTAAGCCAAGAGCGATTATTATATTCCCGTAAAAAAAAAAAACATTGTAATGTAGAATTGATATTGAAGGTGTCGTGTCATTGGTCCCCCTTTTTTAAGCTGCTAGTATACGTGCCCTTGGAACTAGAAAGCATATACTTCCGATCAAGCAACGCCAACTTAAAGATTGAATTGAATACAATTTCAACTAAAATAAAGACTTCCGTAAAACCTTATATACGAATACTACACACGTTCTTTTTTTTTTTAATTTTATAAATCTATCACCGTTAATGATGCATTATAACAACAAAAAACGCCAGTTACCTACATCTTTAATTAAGACCACTCAACATTCAAGCAAATCCAACATTTTCTTTTTACCCTCAAGCTGATTTAATATTGAGATAGAAATACGCGATTCTTTTGTACTGTGAAGTCCTCATTGGCAATTCACTTACTACTCAAGCTATTTCGAGTAATCTCGTTGGAATTGAAAGTTATTTCATTGGATGCTTTGCAGAAAGCCCTCTCCCATCATAAAGTTGGAAAATTGATTACCGTAAACCACAATAAACAATGATCTTCAAGTTTATTTGCCGCGAAGAAGCCTGCCTCGCCTCCACCCTTGTCAGTTGTTTCGTCTGCTATATATGTTTAGCGGGTGGGATGATGGTAGTGAAAAATTACGACAGCCTACAAACGAATGCTACGACTCCTACTCAAAGTGATGAAACAGAAGCAGAGAAAATCCTCAACATATAAATATAATAGCAGATTTAAAGTAACAGAACTCATTTGTTATCTTATAAAAGAGAACTTTTGTCTGAAGCTTATTGTCAAGTTCTTCGATGGACAACTTTGCTAGAAAAGTAGGACAAATCCACTGAATTTTTTATAGCCTTTGCTTTCGTACACTTTCACTGCTCCACTAGCTTTGCTGATTTTGTGCTTAGTTATTACTCAATAGTAAAAAAAATGGACGAACTGTACTGTGACTATCATTAAGGAATTTTAATTTTATATAAAAGCTTTTGAATTAAGGTTTTATTTTGATTAGTTTTTGCTCCATTTTTGAACTGTTTGGATTCGTTAGAAAGCTATTCCGCAGTTAAACGCTTGAAGTAATTAAATTTAGTTTTAGGCGTGGCAGGGGTGGGATCAATTAGTTAATTTTCATTTTGCGCAATTTCACTTTAATTTCTATGGAATTAAAATCTAATAAATTCAACGAGATAATTAATATTTGAAAAAGAAAAAATAATCAAATTAATATAATATTAATATTTTTTTTTGTTTTTGACAAGGTAATGGTTCTCATGACCTTGGGAGCTTCATTATGTGTTCTTGTTATTGTTTGTTGCTTTATGTGCCGAGAATTAGCTCCAAATGCCTCCTGCTTTTTGTTAGGTTCATTGGTGCTCTAGAATTCAAATTAAAAAAAAACAAATCTATTAACTTCGGTGAATGGATTTTTGGAGTTTTTTTTTATAGTCAAGTTCAATTTTTTCTTAAAATGTGTGAGCGATAATTTTAAATTAATTGAAAGAGAACTTTATTAATGCTTTTTATCTTACTTTTGAATGTAAAGTAAAGTAATAACGTTCTATTTATGGGAAATGGCTTTTTGATCTAAAGTTTTTACGATTTGTTAAGTTGGACGTTTATTGCTCCACTGAACCATGAACTGAAGATTATACCCAAATCTTCGTAGTCAGTCCATACTGGAGTCCCATGGTTCCAGTTATAAGAAGCTCCGATGTGTTCGGAAACATGTCTTCGATGCAAAATAGAAAACACCCATTTTAGACACAAACACAGTTTTGATGGTATGGTATCTATACCATTTCAAAGCTAATTGCACAGTTTTTTATTAATAAATTTAAATATGCGATTAAAGAGTTTAGCAAACAAGAGTGAAAATTTTTGAGATCTTTATAGGTTCCTTATAATGGAAGAAAAGAAAGATTTAAATATTGTTTTAAAGTGGATAGTTCCATGTTGAACTGTAATAAAGTATACTTAAATACCAAAATATTGAAATGAATTTAACAATTTGAAATTCCACTACCAACTTAATTGACTATATCACCCCACCAAGTCTATTCGGAGTTCGCATAGGAGTGCTGTAGCTTTAGATTCATTCTACGATATCTTTCAAAAGGAGTTTCTGAATTCCTATTCGAAAACAATCACTAAATTATCCTCACATTATGTCGACCCTTAGATTGCTACCAATCTAATAACGAAGTAGTGGAGAAGATGTATTATTGTAAATCATTTTGTTCGTAGACTATATACTCCGCCTTACGATTGTTGTAAATCATGATAGTTGTAATAATTCATTAATCACTAATTGTTTCATATATAAAAGTAACAACATATTGTTATGTAAACCATCGTATTACGTAAAGCTGCATAAACATGCGAACTGTCATTGGTTTAGAGGAAAAAACGCAAATTTATGTGAACCGATTTTATTTTCGAGTACTTTAAGGTCTGGAATTATTTGTTTATCTAGATATGCAGTTTTTAGTTCAGATATTTCCTTAATATCTGTTGTTTTTCTTTCTTTCACTAAACTCCAGAGGGGAAATAATATGTTCCGGTTTCATATAAGATTTTCATATGAGCCGTCTAATTTAGCACGAAATCAAACTATTTAGAAGTACTAAGTTATCTTGTAAAGAATATACAATAAGAATTTCCTTTAATAAAAGGAAACTATAAGCCTTGTATATAAAATATATAGTGATTGCGAAACGAAGCTTGACTTAGTACCTTGTTGTATTGTAGAGGCGCTACTACTTCAGACGTAACCAAAGGATATACCAGCAACGCCTCGCTCCAACATAAAAGCAACGATTCCTCGACTCGACTTGATGTAGGGAAGCCCGACATTTTTTCTTAGAAATTTACTTGAAATTTCTTCCTTAGAATTTTTATTATTGGAGGCCGACTATTGACTTATAACAATGGACTGAGCGATTTGCTATTTCATGTGGCACAAATATTGTGTTTCTGTATATCGCCGTTAGAGCACCCTTTAAAATGTTTACTACATAAAAAACATGTAACACTCAACCAATCAGATGAAATTTCACACCCGTAAATCGAATTAAATTAAAAAAAATTATTTTCTTTTGTCCAAGTGATATTTTAATCGCTTATAAGCACTCTTATAAGAAATTAAACTACTTCTGATTTTAATTTTCAAAAGTTATTCTTAACTGAATCCTGCGTATGGTTAAGAGAGACGGCGCATGGTAAACACTATCTTTAGCTTATTCTTTCTGCGGTGATTGCATCTGCAGCCAACATAACATCAACATCAAATGGCATAAAAAATGTTCGTAAGCAATATTTTGTGTTGGTAGCTCCAACTATGCCATAGGGCGAAAAAGAAAACTGTACAACTTGTGCCATTCTTTCCTCTAGGAAAATGGCAAATAGTCCATTGTTTCAAGTCAGTGAGGCCGAAGTGGCACACATTGTATCTGAAAATAACTCCAGTCAGCCATTAGACTGAATAAAAAATCTGTCGAAACATTTTCTGTAAATTTCTAAGAAAAACTGAATGCTTATTGCTCATCTACTCGTATACGCTCATAAAATGAATTTATTGGCCCAAGCGCATGTTGTCGACCTCCAATAATGCATAAGAATTCTAAAGAAAAAATTTCCAGTAAATTTGTAATAAAAATTGCGGCCTTCTCTCGACCTGATGTGATATTGGGCTAGTTTACCCGGGGGTTACACCTGCAAGTACAGCTTGCATACAAGCCACCCTTCCAACACGATTTTTAACTTGACAGCAGAAAGCAGTTCGGTTGATGTCTTATCAACCTGCATGCAAGTTCATTTAAAAAATGGCATTGAGGCGTAAAGTCATGCGTATATTGGAAAATTATAACAATAAAGGAAGTAGCAGAATGATAAAAACCCAAGAAAAAGTTAAAGGAAGGTGCTGGTAATTTTTCCAGAATAAATTTATCAAATTCTCTTAAGCATTTCTTTTCCGCCATCTTGAAAACTGCATAATTTCAAATTACTATCACCTCAGCTGCCATGGTTTTTCATCATACAAGTTCGCTGAAAGCTGAGCTGCCAGCATGGCAGTAAAGGTTACACGTGTAAGAATTATGGCAGTGCAGCTTGCATGCAAGCTGTACTTGCAGGTGTAACCATCGGGTTAGACCAGTGATTCCCAAAGTGGGCGCTACCGCCCCTGGTGGGCACTGGAGTAATCCAGGGGGGGGGCGGTGATGGTCGCTGGTGCATTTGGGACGGTGAATAACTGTAAGGGGCAGTAAAAGCATAAAGGGAAGAAGAGGAGATTTAGAAAACTTGATTTATGTATTCATTTCTTCCTTGGAATTATTATGCATTGGTCGAGACCGACAGCAATGCCTCGTTCCAATATAAAATCAACGACTGGACCTGATGTAGGAAACGCCACAACTTTTTCTTTAGAATAAATATACATTTTTGGAGGCCCGACCGACAACAGCACACATTGCATCTGAAAATTAATCCAGTCGGCCACCAATCTGAATAAAAAATCTGCCGAAAATTTTCTGTAAATTTCTAAAAACAAATGAATGCTTATTGCTCATCTACGCGTCTACGCTTATAAAAATTGTTAGTGGTTCAAGCACCCGTTTGCCTCCAAAAATGGATATAAATTCTAAAGGAAAAATTTCCAGTAAATTTCTAAAAAAAAATTTCTGCCTTTCCTACATCAGGTCGATTCATCGTTGATTTTATATTGGAGCGAGGCATTGGTGTCGGTCTCGACCAATGCATAAAAATTAGAAGGAAGAAATTTCAAGTAAATTTCTAAGAAAAAATTGCGGCCTTCCCTACTTCAGGTCGAGACATCGTTGATTTTATATTGGAGCGAAGCATTGCTTACGTTTGCAGCAGTAACGCAGTACCAGCACATTTTGGAACACGCTATGAATCAGTAATTATTACGGGAAAATTACGGCGTAATATAACTCTAAGTTAGATTGTTGTGATATTGTGACAAGTTAAAGTTAACTAACAAATAGTGCGACTATAATTAGTGAGTATTATTTATTTATCTTGTAATAATTATATGCGCTTTACAATTAATAATATCATGTTTATTTATTTCATTAATAGTGGTTTGTTTTTTACAAAAATAAAAAAACATATTATGTAATTAAAAATACCTCCATAAAAATTCTATTTTTTCTACAGATAATAATGGATCAACCAAAGAAAAAATGTAGACAATATAATATCGAATATTTGAAATATGGCTTTATTGAGTCGCCTTTAAACAATACATTACCAATGTGCCTCATTTGGCAGAAAGTTTTATCAAACGAAGCTATGAACACTATGAACACTAAAAGAAAAATTTATCAAACAACCGACATTGGCAAAACTCTTTTCAACCGCAACCACAAGAGATGGCAATGGCTTACTTGCTTCTTACAATATTTCGTTAATGATTGCCAAATCGGGAAAACCTCATACTATTGGTGAAGAACTAATTATACCGGCTATAAGAAGTAATACGTACTGTGCTACACAAGCCAGCATCTGATATTATCAAAAAAATTTTGTTGAGCAATAATACAGTGCAAAGAAGAATTGATGAAATGGCTCAAGATGTTGAAAATTCATTGTGTGACTATTTAAAAACATCTCGGTTTTCTATTCAACTTGATGAGTCAACTTTGTTAGAAAATGAATTATTGTTTGCTAAATATTTGCAAACTGATACTAAAGGAGAATCAATATTTCATGCATTGGATGAGTATGTTAAAGAAAAAGAAATACCTCTGATTAATATCTTATCAGTAGCCACAGATGGTGCTCCAGCGATGGTAGGGCGCCACAGGGGTTTTCTTGCATATTTAAAAAAGGAGGTTCCCAATATATTCACAGTACATTGTATCATCCATCGTCAAGATCTAGTTGCCAAAAATTTAAGTGCTCGCCTACATAATTCATTACAATATGTAATTAAAGCTATCAACACAATCAGAAGCAAATCATTGAATGACAGATTATTTAAACAGCTTTGTATTGAAAATGATGAAGAATTTAATCGTTTGCTGCTTCATACAGACGTTCGTTTGTTGTCAAAAGGTGCGTGTTTAAATAGGTTTTACAAGCTGTTTAACTCGGTGCTTGAGTTTTTGAAAGATAAAAATGATTCTTTACGATCCAATTTAATTCAATCCAAAAGTGACATAGCTTACTTGACCGACTTGTTTCAAAAATTTAATGAAAGCAATCTTCAGCTTCAAGGTGATGAACTGAATTTAATAAAAACAAAATCTGTTAGTTCTGCATTTGTGACAAAACTTCTTCTGTACAAATGAAATTTTGGACGAGGGGAATTCAGCCAGTTCCCAAATTCAGCAGCAGAAAAAAAAGATGAAAACATAGTTTCTTATTGTGAGCACTTGGATGCCCTCCATTCAGATTTTAATCAACGATTTGATGATATTTTGAAAATGAATATACCTGATTGGATTTTGGATCCTTTTTCAAGTGCAAATACAGAAAAATCTTCACAGTTACAAGAAGAACTGATGGAAGTAACTACAAATGATGAATTGAAATTTAAATTCAAAAGCGGCTACCAACAATTCTGGCTGCAAAAGAAGATCCCTACGGCTTATCCTGAAATATGGGCTGTAATTCAAAAGTTCTTAATTGCATTTCCGTCATCATATTTTGTGGAACGTGGATTCAGTGCGATAACCAATTTATTAACAAAAAAAAGAAACCGATTACAAATAGTCAATCGCGGTGATTTACGATTACTGCTGACGAAAATAGAGCCGAGGATTACTAAATTGGTAGCAACATACCAGGTTCATCCTTCTCATTAAGATAATTTCGAATGTTTTAACTTTTTTTGTATTACCTTTCTATTCTGAGTACAATAAATAGTTTCATAATTTCAAACTTCAATGCTTCTAATTTACACCTTTCTTTACGAAAAAGTAGAAACAATAATACATGAGTATATCTTTCTGCTTAATTGCTATTAAAATTAAAAAAAAAAAAAATTTACTGAGGGCGCTGAGTAATATTTTTTCTGGAAAGGGGGCGGTAAACCAAATATGTTTGGGAACCACTGGGTTAGACGATGTAATTTTTGCGCGCTGTGCACGAAAAGGGTAGAAGAGGAAGATTGTTATGTAGGAATTTATCCTACTTAAACTTTGCTGTGGTTTCTTTGTGGAGAAACCGTTTGACTTAATTTTTTGTTTTTCCCAGCAGCGACTGTCGTATCTCTAATGTGAGAGTAGATGCGTGGAGTAGCTTGTTAAAGCACAACTCCTAGTGTTATTATGGAGTAGCTTGTTTAAAGCACAACTCCTAGTGTTAGTATGGAGTAGCTTGTTTAAGCACAACTCCTAGTGTTAGTATGGAGTAGCTTGTTTAAGCACAACTCCTAGTGTTAGTATGGAGTAGCTTGTTTAAAGCACAACTCCTAATTCAAACGAACTGTTTACTGTACACTTCTTCCAATCGACTGCTCTCGACTTCTTTATTTAACTCGACTGCTTTCTTTTACAATTTCTTACCTTATTTATACAGAGTAATCTTATTAATACGGAAATAAATGAAATACTTCCGACCAAACATTTTGTATATAACAGTACAAAATGTTAGGTCATTTGCACTTCATTTATTTCTGTTTATAAATAAATCGCGGCACTCGTCGCTTCCGTACATACATACATATATTTTTCTCTGACTAGAATCGTACTGAGCGTTTCGTCAGTACTTTATCGCATTTGTTTTTACATAGGTACATACATAAATCTCGACAAACGCTAATCGCTTGTTGTTTGTTCATCGTGATATTCATGATTTACATACATACATACATAAATATCATTTTTTTCATACACAAATCGTGAACCATCATTTGGTCACCTGGGTTCTACCGCTGGCGCAAGGTTATCATATTACAACGTGCGAATTCTTGCGCGCAGGGTATTGCGTCACTCAATCTACCTTAGTTATTTCCTCAACTTGTTAAGTAATTGGGGAAGGTCAGTAACGAGTGGAATTATAATTTAATGAAAATGATGTAGGTATGTATGTTCATTGAAAAATGATGAAAATATGTATGCTTGCGTTTGCTAGCATTTCTTTGATAAGTGTTGTAGGTATGTACGTATGTTACAATGCTCACTTAAAATTGTGGGTGGAGGTATGTATGTAACAAATCTCCCCCTTTCTAAAAAATATGTGTTATTCTTAGAAGAGGAATAACGCATTAGAATATGGTTCAATCGTTCGATAATTTTTGAGAAATTTATTGTTTTTATATGCATGTATATATGTACATAACGCCGGGTGCCGGTACAATAATTGACTTATCGGTTTACAAATTTATATCCGTTATTTTTCTAGATTATTAGTATTACTGCTATGTTATGTGCATTTTTATTACATGTGCATACTGTATATATATTTCTTTTTTGTAATTCCTACATATATACATTTATACTTATGGCTGTTTGACTCTTTATATATGTGTGTATGCATAATTTACTTAATACTTTTAACACTTTTTTTTTTAAAAAAAAAAAATTTTTACATATTATTATACATATTTTTTCTTTTATATGTGTTTATACATATGTTTTCATTTATTTACTTAAAAATTATTTATATGTGTTTATACATATGTTTTCAAATTCTTTATGTGTGTTTATGCATATGTTTTTAGATTCTTTATATGTGTTTATACATACTTTTTATAAAAAAAATTTTACGTGTGATTATACATATCTCTTCTTTTATGTGTTTATGCATATTTTTTCTTGTATATGTGTTTATAATATGTTTTCAAATTCTTAAAAAAAAAATTTTATATCTGTTTATACCTATTTTTTCTTTCTTAGATTTATCTATAAATAGGTATGTTACTTCTAATGCATATATAGTATGTGTTTATAAATACATTTTTTTTTGTGTATTACGTTTTACATCTTCAATCTTGTTTCAAATTTCTATTATGTTTAAAATAGTTAAACTACCTGTAGATGACGGGTACGTGTAATTGGATTCTGCTCAACATGAATTAATGATTTTGGAAGAGGAGGGGGTGGAGGCGGTTCTCTTGCTGTTAAACTTACTTTGTAGGCTGGGTAGCACGGTGTTTGATTGCAAATAAAAAATAAAATTTTTTTTTTGTTATTATAAAAATAAAATGATTTGTTTGATCATTCTTTTTCTTAAACAAAATTTTTCCCTTACCCTTTTTTTTTTTATCTTAAATGCAATTGTAATCCCTTCCTGGAAGATTAGCCATTATTCGTGAAATGGTTTCAATCTATTATTATGTACGGTTACTCTTCTTTTACCGATTTGTATGATTGTGTTAACAGGCGTAAAAGCTTGTACCACGAGGTATGGTCCTAGCCACATCTGGGAAAGCTTGTGTTTTTTAGCGGGATTTTTTAGCAATACTTTATCTCCTGCTTTGAAAGTTACCGGACGTGAGTTCCTATCATAGTACGCTTTCGACTTTTCCTTGGCTTTCAGCAAATTTTTTCGGGCGATAGCATATGCCTTTTGTATTTTGTACCTAAGAAGGTGATAGTAACTCTCGTGGTTATAAATGGGCTCTGGCTCTCTTTTAAGATTAGAGGGAACATCTGCTGTGAATCCGAACAGACAGTCCATTGGCGTGAGCTTAGTGCCTTCATGTGGGCTGTTATTGTATACAAAAGCCGCGGTTCTCAGGAATCGATCCCAAGCCTTTGGATTTTCGGACACAATAGCTCTTAAATACTCCACTAGAGGTCTGTGGGTTCGTTCAAGTGCGCCATTGAATTGCGGATGATAAGCGGAAGTCTGTAATTTTTTTATTTTTAGAAGTTTACAGACACGTTTGAAAAGATCGCTTAAAAAGTTAGATCCCTGGTCAGTTACTACCTTTTTAGGAATGCGATAACGAGTAATTATCTCATCGAAGAATATTCCTGCTACCGTTTCTGCTTCGCCATTCGGCATGGCATAACAATCTACGAATTTCGTAAGATTGTCTTGGAATGTCAATATATACTTGTTTCCGGAGTGGGTTTCTTCTAGTGGTCCTACTATATCTAAATAGATTTTCTCAAAGGGCATTAGGGCAGTATCGGTGATTATCATCGGCATACGGTATTCCGGGCTAGCCTTCATTTTTTGGCATTTAGGGCACTTTCGAATATATTTCCTGATGGAACTGAGCATATTTTTCCACTTATATTTTTTCTTTATTTTTTTATAAGTTTTCATTACTCCTTGGTGACCACCAAACGCAGAGTCATGATAGTCTTTTAAAATTGTCCCGATTTCTTCAGGGTCTGAGATATTTTCCGGTAATGTATGCTGGGAATTTATTAGATTTTGGTTCCAAGGTAATTCGCCGTGTTCAGATGCACTGCTTTCGGATCTGCTGCTATCAGTTGAGTCAATTTCGACTAATTCATTTTGGAGGTTCCGTGGATGATTTTGGACTATATTGGGAGTTTTTGGGTTTTGATTTTCTTCTTCAATATCATTTTGTGCCTCCCTTATTTGAGCTCTCGTAACAGCATGACAATGTTTTTGTTTAGGCTTTGAGGGTGTTGGAGAACTAGAATCATTTTCGTCGATGTCGGAATCGGCTCGGTGATGTACCTGAGCTTCCACAATGAACGAATTGGGGTTTGCCTGGTTTAGCTCGGCAGGTATTCGACTAAGCGCGTCTGCATTAGTGTTATATTTTCCAGGCTTATATTCAATTTTATAATCAAACTCTGAGAGTTTATGGTGAAACCTGACTAATCTCGATGTCGGGTCTTTCACATTGAATACGCCTTTCAAGGGCTTGTGGTCTGTGTAAACCGTAAAAGCTCTACCTTGTAAATAACACCTGAAGTTCCTGGCGGCCCACACAATAGCGAGGAACTCTTTTTCTATTGTGGAGTATCTTTGTTCCGCCTTATTTAAACTTCTACTTGCATACGCTATTGGCCTGTCTTTACCTATTGCCCCCTGTGATAAAACAGCTCCCAATGCCTCGTTACTAGCATCTGTTGTTAGATTAAAAGGTTGGGTAAAATCTGGATACTTGAGTAGAGGCGGATTTATAAGGGAATTTTTAATTTCATTGAAAGAGTCTTGGCACTTTTGAGTCCAATTAAATTTGACGTCTTTCCGTAATAGATTTGTTAATGGCCTGACTATCTTTGAGAAATTAGGGATAAACTTGCGATAGTAGTTTGCCAATCCCAGAAACGATTGGGTTTGTCTCACAGTTCGGGGTTGAGGAAAATTTTGAACGCAACTTGTTTTACCGGGATCTGGAAGTGCTCCTTCGTTTGAGCATTTGTGTCCAAGGTAGATTACTTCTCGGCGAAGGAACTGACACTTTTCGGGTTGTAATTTAAGATTATGGGCTCGAAGTCTGTCGAATACCTTAGCCAGTTTCTCGTTATGATCTTGTAAATTTTTTCCATATATTACAATATCATCGAGATAGACAAAGCATTCTAATCCTTGGAGACCCGTTAGAATGTAATTCATCAGGCGTTGAAAAGTCGCAGGTGCGCCTTTCAACCCAAATGGCATTCTCTTAAATTCATAATGCCCGTAAGCGGTACTAAATGCAGTTTTTGGTCTATCCCTTGGGTCAACCAGTACTTGATGATATCCGCTTGCAAGGTCAAGAGTAGTAAAATACCGTGAATGCCCAAGTTGATCCAGTATATCCTCTATCCTGGGTAGTGGAAAGGCATCCCCTATAGATTTCTCGTTGACTTTACGGAAATCTACTACTACGCGCCAACGTTTATTGCCGTCAGGCCCAGCTTTCTTGGGGACTACAAGTAACGGAGAATTCCATGGGCTTTTGCTTATTTGGATTATGTCATTCTCTAACATATCCTTGATCTGTTCATTTATTACAGCCCGGTGCGTTTCTGGAAGTCTATACATCTTTTGGTTTATTGGTGGCTGATTGTGCAAAATGGGGATGGTATGCTTTATGGTATTAGTGCTTGTTAGTTTATCTCCCTTTAGATAAAAAAGATCGTTATACTTATAGCATAACTCAAGAATTGATTTTTCTTCTTCGTGATTTAAATTTTCATCCAACAGTAATTCTTTACGTAAAGCCACAAGTCTGTCTGGGTTATAGCTTTTAATATGGTTTACGTTTATTGAATATGGATTGGAGTTGAAATTTGTCTTATCACCTTTGAAGTTGTATTCTGTTTTGTTATGTGTACGAGGGGAAAGTGGATCACCTTCTTTCTGATTACTTTGGGTATTTATGTCGTCCAAAGGTATATTGAGAAGTTTAATATTGTAATGACTACTTGGAACTAGAGTAAGCTTTAGTCTTCTTAGGAATACTGGTTCTATGTTTATGTTTAGAACAGATAATGGTATAAAGCTTTTATTAGGACTAACTAGGCAATTTGCGACAAATACTCCTTCTTGGATCTCCTGAGACATACAGATCATTTCTTGGTCCAATTGTAATGGTATGCTCAGTACAATTTGAGATCGAGGAGGTATTCTATTGGATCGCTGAAGTACTACTTCATATTGCCTACTTTCATCTTTTTTTGAGGTGTTCAGAGTTTCTTCCATTGGAGGTAAGGCATTTTTGTTATCTGGTGCCCGTGATTTAAATTGCTCCTCCAATTGATCACTTGGTATTTCCTCTCCATCTTCTAGGGATGTTTCGAGAGGTACCATGAATTCAATAGGGTTGGTTTCCGTGCGAGGGAACCGGAGTAATTTATTAGGCCCTTCGATATTACAATTTTTTGCAAGAAAGTCATTGCCTAGCAGCCCATCGTGGGAGATTTGGGCAATGTTTTCTACTACCTGGAGTTTGCATGGGACACTGCGGCTTAATAAAAAGTTGCCTTGGCAGTTTCCCAATGTTTCTCCTTCTCCAAATGGAGTCTTCAAAGTCACCTTTTGGCTTCGTTCTATATGTTCTGTGTTATCTAATGCTTCCTTTTTTATGATGCTTACTTCAGCTCCAGTGTCTACTATCAGCCGAACGGCTGTGTTTTTGCTTATGTCCAGTGGTAAGTCTACCACTGGTACATTTTCTCTATTTGATTGTTTTTTTGTTTGATAGGACCCTGAAGTAATTTGCGCAGTTTTATTTAATGTCGAGCCGGGGATTTTTCGGTCGACAGTGTGCCGTTTCCCGATTTTGTAGCTTCCCATCGTTGCTTCTGTTGACAAGTGGGTACTGTATGACCTCTTCTTCCACAAAACTTACACATCTCTTGAACATTAAATCTTTGTTCGTGATTTGGATTGCCCCACTGAGTGTTGTTGTTACTATTTAAGTGATTCCGTGGCGCTTTGACATTTTGTTTACAATATTGGGCATCATGCCCCTTTGTTCTGCAGTTAATACAGAAGGGAGTATTTTTACGTTTTAAACAATCATCATACGTATGTCCCTTGTATTTGCAATAACTGCAGGTGATCCTACCTAAAAGTAATTTTTGCTCTTCGTATGGTTTCTTGTCTGGATATTGAGAAGAAGAGTTCTGGAATGGAGGTGGACTTCTTAAGGATTCTCTTGCCTTACTGGCTTGAGTAAAGCACCAATTATTTGTTTGATTTTTGTCAGTATTAAAGGATACTGAAGGTACCTTTAATGACTCCAGATTTGGAGGTATACCACACTCAGTTTTTATATTAGGTTTTCCTGTATCAGTTGTGTAGGGATATATAGAGGAGTTTAAATTTTCGTGTATGGGATAACCATAAGCATTAGTAAAAGTCGAGGTATTTGGTCTAAAGAAATGGTCCGTTTGAAAAGAATTTGTATGTTGAGGTAAGTAGTTTATTGATTGTGGAATGAAAAAGAGACCCTGTTGTAACCTTTCCATATCTAATGCTTTTTGAATGAGAGTCTCTAACGAGCTTTCATTTATTGTCAGCAGATAGGCGCTTAGATGGGGGTTATTTGCACCACTCTTTACGGAAGCCATTGCAAAGTCCTCTATCTGTTGCTTTACTATATTAAAATTTTCAGCACCGTATTTGCTTTGTGCTGCCTCGTTACATTGTACTAAAAGTCTTTTTAGTCTAGTAGTAAATGTATTAAACGATTCTTGGGGATATTGTCGGCAAGTGATTAGTTTGTTAATTAACTCATGATATGTTTCACGAGGTAAGTAAGTCCGATAAAGCAACTGCTCAACTTCTTCAAATGTCGTGAGTGTACTGGACGCTATTAATTGATATGCATTTCCTCTCAATCTTGTTGGGAAAATTTGCATGAAGGCTGCCTTTTCCTCCTCCGCTAGACATTGTCGTACTTGTTTACAACAGCCTAGGAACGTTTGCAGTTCTGTGAGGGTTTGAGAATTAATTTCTCCAGAGAACAAAGGCACCATTTGTGCAGTAAGTTTAACTACTTTCTCATAATTCACTGGCATTTTGGCTGGTTGGTTGGGTTGCTTTCTCTGGGGAATATCTGGAGTATCGTTATTAGAAGTAGGCGCGGTTAATGATTTTTCTGTGATTAGGGCGTTTAAGCTATTTCTTCTTACTAGAAAATTAATTAGGCTGTGCCTTCTGAAACGTTTACCTGAGCGATGCTCACGATACCAGTTTACGGAAGGTCGACTTTGGGATGAATTACACTCTACACTTGGGCTATCTGGAGGACTGGTATTGTCAAACGATAATGAATTTATTGCCGTCTCAAAGGTAGAGCATGAAGAACTACGGCCAGTTTTAGGCATGAAAGCAAAATCATTCGAGTTAGAGAGAATAGGGGAGAACAGGGAATAAGAACGAATTTATTGTTGCTTCAAAACCTGAGCAAGCAGGGCTTTGATCAGATTTGTGCATGAAAGCAGACTTTTCTCGAAAAGGAGGTAGTCGTGACTAGTTTTGTATATACGTATGTATATGAATAATCTTGAAAAAAAAAGAACAAGTTTGACGGAATATGTGCAGAATTCTCTCGAAGAAACGATAGGTTAACTAATTTTTATATATATATATGCTTGAATATATGTTAATAACAGAAGTTTGATTGAAGATGTATTACACTGACATTCTTTGATGTGTGTTTTATACTAAGTAGTTTATTTAAAGTATTTTGGGGAGATGAGTAATATTGAAGCTCTGCCAATCGCTGAATTTAGATTGAAACTTACTTAGTGCTTGATGTATGTAGTTTCAGCAATGCTTTGATGTCTGTCCAAAATGTGGATTTTACGTCTTCTTAAGATCTGAGCCGATAAATTTCCTTAGAAGTATATTCCCTTTATTTCTTGTAGTAGTTGTTGGAATTAAATCAGGAACAAACAAATTAAGTCAGAAGTGCCCTAACGTCATGCTTTTGACGCTAGTTTTTGTTTCACTTCTATGTGGGTTCGAGGATCAAGGTTTTTCAAGTATATTGAATTAACTTCCTTGATCCTACCGGCTGCGCCAAATTGTTATGTAGGAATTTATCCTACTTAAACTTTGCTGTGGTTTCTTTGTGGAGAAACCGTTTGACTTAATTTTTTGTTTTTCCCAGCAGCGACTGTCGTATCTCTAATGTGAGAGTAGATGCGTGGAGTAGCTTGTTAAAGCACAACTCCTAGTGTTATTATGGAGTAGCTTGTTTAAAGCACAACTCCTAGTATTATTATGGAGTAGCTTGTTTAAAGCACAACTCCTAGTGTTAGTATGGAGTAGCTTGTTTAAGCACAACTCCTAGTGTTAGTATGGAGTAGCTTGTTTAAGCACAACTCCTAGTGTTAGTATGGAGTAGCTTGTTTAAAGCACAACTCCTAATTCAAACGAACTGTTTACTGTACACTTCTTCCAATCGACTGCTCTCGACTTCTTTATTTAACTCGACTGCTTTCTTTTACAATTTCTTACCTTATTTATACAGAGTAATCTTATTAATACGGAAATAAATGAAATACTTCCGACCAAACATTTTGTATATAACAGTACAAAATGTTAGGTCATTTGCACTTCATTTATTTCTGTTTATAAATAAATCGCGGCACTCGTCGCTTCCGTACATACATACATATATTTTTCTCTGACTAGAATCGTACTGAGCGTTTCGTCAGTACTTTATCGCATTTGTTTTTACATACGTACATACATAAATCTCGACAAACGCTAATCGCTTGTTGTTTGTTCATCGTGATATTCATGATTTACATACATACATACATAAATATCATTTTTTTCATACACAAATCGTGAACCATCATTTGGTCACCTGGGTTCTACCGCTGGCGCAAGGTTATCATATTACAACGTGCGAATTCTTGCGCGCAGGGTATTGCGTCACTCAATCTACCTTAGTTATTTCCTCAACTTGTTAAGTAATTGGGGAAGGTCAGTAACGAGTGGAATTATAATTTAATGAAAATGATGTAGGTATGTATGTTCATTGAAAAATGATGAAAATATGTATGCTTGCGTTTGCTAGCATTTCTTTGATAAGTGTTGTAGGTATGTACGTATGTTACAATGCTCACTTAAAATTGTGGGTGGAGGTATGTATGTAACAAGATGACCAGAGATGGGGGAGATCGCGTACAGAACGCCGATCAAGCATCGCGCACGAACATCAAGTTTTTACCAATTCCTCCTTCATTTACTTTCTATGAGTTCGGAGGAGTTCAGAAAATTTTTTTAACATCAGGGGGCCTATTCGTGAATTACGAATGGTTTTTACGAATTCGTCATATAACGAATGGTTTGCCTTTGCGTACGAAAATAACAAATACGGATTTCAAGAATTTCGAATAGTTTTGACAGTTTAACGAATACGGAATCTGCGTTCGTTATGCAAAAATAGGGGGGTAAAAAATATTAAGTGTATTTATTGTTGTGTTTTTAAATTGGGATTTTAATTTAAAAGTTTTGCGTTGGAAAAGAATAAAATGAGTTTAAGGTGAAACCGCCAATTAGTTGAAAAACTGTTGCTACGTTATCAAGGATTTGAGAGCTTATACAATACAAAACATAAGGACTATATAAAAAGAGACAAGAAAGAAAAATCTGTTAAAGTACTTTGGAGTGAACTACAAAAATGTAATAGCGCAAATACTGTGCAACACATTCGCAATAAAATTAGATTAATTGCAGCATCTAAGTAAAGTAAGTAAAAGGGCCGAGACAGCGCGTAGTAAGCCCGTACAAATTATATTCTCTTTACTATCGCTGCTTGAATACGCATTTATATTAAGCCAGGCATTTTCTAAACTCGAAGCCATTTCCATATTTTCTTCAGCTAGAACTCGTATTAATGTCTGATATAGAAATTATGTTTTTATTATTTGAGTTTTGGAAATTATTATTATATGTTAATAAAGATATCTTTCAAAATGCGCAAGATATTCAATAAAAATGTAAACAGTCCAAATAATTTTCATTCTACGTGAACGCCAACCAGAGAAGAATGTCCTAGACGACGAAATAAGCGATTAAAGGACTCCTCTTGTTTTCGTGCGCGCCGTGCGAAAACTATACCGTGTGAACACACAGCAAGTTTTTCCCTTCTTGCACAAAAGAGACTGGTCGATCACGCAAAGCAAAAACTACACCGTATAAACCAGCCAATTGGAGCGAAGCATTGATGGCTTTTTGCGGCATCAGGTCAAGGCCGTTGATTTTATATTTTAGCGAAATGATACTGGCTGTTCTAATTCCTTTTGTAAGTTATTAGTTTGTCTATTCTCTTACGACTTATGCCTTGAACTTGAACCCCTGTTCCATACCTCATTTAGTTGCAAAACTGTTCAAATTGGTACAAGTGGAGCCATCTGACATTATAACAAAGAAGCAATTTCGCAATCGCTAGATAGTTCTAGTTATACACAAGGCTTTAACTATATTTGTTATTTTCTGGAAACCGAGTAGGAAAAGAGCCATGAAAGCCACGGATATAACTAATATATAAGCATATAGGATTCATTGCTTTCATATAGTAAAGATATGAGTTAAACACAGTTTATGCATAGTGGTTTGCCCCTGCATCCTCTCATGACGTAGTAGCCAAACAAAATCGATCAATTCATTTGGTTCTCAAAAAGTAGAAATGGAAGCAGTATAAACCGATTGATATGGAAATAAGCGTTAAAAATGTCACACTGATTTTTGTTATACAATTATTTAAATCAACATGACATATAGAAGAGTTTCACTCAGGGTGTCACCCTTTAAAATATTCAACTGAATTAATAATAATAATTAGTATCATGAACACATAAATCGTGCAACCATTCATTGGATAATTCAATCAACAAATTTAATAATTTAAATTCTTCTTCTTCGTCTCATATACCTAGTCACTAAGCCCAATAATGCAATTTATTATTCATAATAATCAATCGAACCCATTTAGTACAAGAAAATTCTGTGGAGAAAAACAGAAGTTTTCCTGTTCTGCCAACGGCAATTTTTAATCAAAACCAAGAAAAGGGTTACAAAAACAAAATAAATAAAAGAAAATCATAGAAGAGGAGAGCAATCAACCAGCTACCATATTTATTATTATTTTTTTTAATTCCAAGGTAACAATTCAATGAAATTAATTTAATTTTTACTGTCAGGACATTTCATTTAAACTTAAATATTAATTTCACAGTTCATTGCAATTGCGTTCAATCCAATATGAATTTCGCTTTCGAAAAAGCACGACAGGAAAAATTTCCTCTAGAACTCCTTTCGGAATAATAAATCAGAAAATCGCTTTACCTCCATTGATGCTTGAACTATGACCGCCTAGCTAGTACATGTAGATTGTAGATGGGTCCTGGCGAACGATATTTTAATGGATCTCGATTATACTTTTAGACATACCGATAATACACATGTTCGAACCTACATAATATGTATATCAACCGCAAGGCAATGTTATACAACATAGAATATAACACATATGCCTGTAGCTATCCAAGTCAGTCTATATATGTATATTCTAAAGCTATACCTAAATATGCTCTACATCATCGGTAGCTAACATAAAAGAATTCCTCTTCCTTTTGGAGTCGAGAGTGGGATTTTGTATTTTGAAGCTTATTATATGCTCAGAAAGCTTTTCAAACTATGTGTGCCTCTGGCCCAATATGCTTCCTCTAATAGAATTTTACATTTCATTTCAACCAAAGCTTTGTATGTAGGCATTCTTTGCCCCCGGTTGGTTAAGTATAATGCGTCCTACAAGTGATATACAACCACCTTCTTTTGTGTCGTATAAAGGATAAAGAAAGACGACGACGACGACGACGACTACGCCGGCAGTACTCAGTACTAGGAGAAGACTTTATTTTTGTTTCTTAACTAAATAGTTAATTTTAACGAAAAGGAATTTTTGGAATAATTGTTTCCAAGATGAAAAGGTTACATAGCTACGAGGCTAAATTGAATTCGTGCTTTGTAACAGTTTTATACATTTATAGAATTATTAGATTAAATCTTTCTTGCTTTTATGACGCGTACGTAAAATGTGTAATATATTTTTTTAAATTTCGTTTTGAACTAAATTTGTATGAAAAGTAGGTAATTAAATTTAATATAAGACCATCATATAAAAATGAAATGAAAAAGAAATGCCATAAGACATAAAAAAAAAACGAAAATGAAATGAAAAGAAATGCCATAAGACATCAACAAAAAAAAAGATTAAAATGGCGAAAATCGGAAAGAAATAAATATTGATGAACGACATTGACTTACTTTGCTATTGCTATTGTTGGAAAGTTCTGATGATAGTCGTCTACCTATGGAACAATATACGGATGCTCCCAATCTGTCAATTACTATGTTCTTATGAGCCAAATTTGACTAAGCTTTAAGTTTTGCTTTACTAGCTGAGTTAACTAGACGCAGTTTACATGGACGGTTCCTGAGTTGAATTGAAACCTAAAATAAAGGGCTTTCCAATAAGAGGTGTTATTTTAATTAGCCCGCTATTTCGGTAGATGTCACTTTTGGAGCTGTCATTTTTTGACACTTGACAAGTAGAAACTACGCCATTAATAAAAATGGAACGATACACGATTCAAGAACGCATTGAAATTATTAAAATTCACTATAAAAATGGTGAAAATGTGGCAGAGACGGCTCGTAAAACTCGAACATTTTTGGGTCGTCTTGAAGCACCTTGTCGGACCGCAATACAGAAATTGGTAGAAAAATTCGAGCTGTCGGGACAAGTTAGTGATGTGAAGAATAAAACCCGTGCACGTCGCTCAAGAACAGCCGAGAATATTGCTGCTGTAGCCGAAAGTGTTGAAGAAAACCCAGGTTTGTCCATTCCTCGTCGTTCTCTGGAATTAGGCACTCCACAAACGTCATTACACCGTGCTTTGCATAAAGATTTGGGTCTTAAGGCTTATAAAGTTCAGTTAACACAAGAACTCAAGCCGGCCGATCATCAACAACGTCGAGTCTTTGCTGATTGGGTCCTTGAAATGCATGAAAATGATCCGGAATTCCATCGAAAACTCATCTTGAGTGATGAGGCTCATTTCCACCTCGATGGCTTCGTCAACAAACAAAATTGTCGCATCTGGGGCTCGGAAAACCCAAGAGTTATTGTTGAAAAGCCTCTCTATCCTCAACGTGTGACTGTTTGGTGCGGTTTATGGTCCCGCGGGGTCATTGGACCTTACTTTTTCGAAAATGAATGGTGAATGGATTGCGCTATCGACAGATGATTAATGATTTTTTATGGCCGCAATTGGATGGTATTGATCTGAACAACGTTTACTTTCAACAAAATGGCGCTACGTGTCATACAAGCAACGAAACCATTGATCTTTTACGGGAAAAGTTTCCAGACCGTGTTATTTCTCGAAGAGGTGATCACAATTGGCCACCGAGATATTGTGACTTAACACCTTGCGACTTCTTCCTTTGGGGCCACGTGAAAGAGAAGGTCTACGCCGACAGCCTAGCGTCGATTCAAGACCTCAAAGATGGAATTCGTGAGACTATCGAGGACATAGGGCAACCACTTTGCGATTTGGTTATGGAAAATTTCATGAAAAGGATATGGTCCTGTAGGCATGGTCGTGGTGGTAATTTGGCTGATGTTATTTTCCATTATTAACGGCATACGTTTCTCTATATAATGAAATAAAGATCCGATCATTTATCTCAAAAAACGGCATTTTTCTTTGAATATGAAAATAACACCTCTTATTGGAGAGCCCTGTATATCCCAGCAAACATTACGATTGGAGATCGAAGCGATCGAAGTCGTTCTCGATTCGATCTCGAGCCGGAAATGAAGGAAAAGGAACGCTAATTCGCATTAAAATAACGACTAGATATTGATTCGTCTTTTCGAGACTATTTCGAAGATTTTTCGTGTATTGGTGGTATATATTAGGGTAATATGTATTCGAGATTTGTTCGTAAAACCTATTCGATCTTGAATTGGATAAACGAATAAACTAAGCTTTGTGATGACTACTCGATATCCAATTGAAAATAAACAACCAAACTATAAGAAACATTTACCAAATGCAAATTTTAATTTCTCAGCACTCACTTCGCGTTTTTTCGCCGAATACTTGAAAAGAATGCTGTTGGCACGTTTGCATCGTCATGCACATTCTGAAAAATCATGTACTGATAATTCTTTTGAAAGATTTCGTAATTTTTCGAGGAGATTCGTAAAAACGGAAAATTCTCGGATTATACTGCAAGTTCTCTAAACCTGAAGGCCATATGTCGAGAAAAATGCGTAAAACCGAAAAATTATGGAAAATTTCTCGCAAATGCGAAAACCCGAGAAAATGTTTGCTGGGATCCCAGCAAACATTCGTTCGATTAATTAAGACTTCGATCTCGAAGTCGTTTTCGATTCGATATCGAACCGAAAAGAAAAAAAAGGAACGGTGTATCGAATCGTAAAAACGATTCGATATCGAGTCGTTTTACTGAAATTATCTCGAACTTTATGAATGTATTTTGATGGCATATAATAGCCTTATATACTCTAGTTTTCTTCGAAAAAAATGAATCGATATCGAAACGGGTAAACAAGTTATTACCTGTTGCACACCTTAGATAAAATATCTTCGTAATGATTTCATTTATCTTCTTGAAGTAAAATTAAAGGAAATTTTTGTTGTTTATTTTGCAGGTTCCTACAGGGTGTATGTAAATCTAGTTTATTTTAAAAATTAACGCTTCTGTCTAGTTCACATCAATTATGCCCGTCGTTAAATAAGCACACAGATTCTCAATGCTGCCCTTTATACCTTTCGAAAATACCTTCAACTCGAAATCAATTGAATAAATTTACATGTTGAACTCTACGATTATAAATATAAGAACGAATTTGCCTATTGATACGCTCCAACAGCAACATTAAGGATTAGGATTAGACTGAGAGCTCCCGTTTTCACTTAAGGTCATACGGGAAATTACTATGGTGATAATAATTTATAGCTTATATTTTTCTCGAATGATTTATTGTCTCAACAAAAAACATCAGTCTTCATAATGCAAATACTTAAAGGAAACACAATAATATGAGTTCATTTATAAAATTATAACACTATTCTTAGTTCAAAAGTAGTAATAGTATAAAAATATTAAATAATAATATGTGGTATGTATTAATCCTTTAAGAATCATTCCATCGTTGTACTTAAAAACTACAAATTCTAAATTTGGCACCTACTAACGGAAAATTAAGTATTAATTTTTTGGCTGATACTTTTCTTTCTTATTTAGCCGATCATTGGCGTATTGGAAATGACGAATTCCCAATTTATCAAAAACATCATCTGGATTAGCAGGGAATTTTTGATGAAATGATTCTAAAAAAAATTGAATACCTCGCTATAACTCATATGATAGATAACAAATCTAAAATATTACTTTTAGGGGCTGTAATAACACGAAGGCTTCTAGCTGACTTCTTGTTTTTCTTGCGCATCCAACAAAACTCTCTGGCAAATTGATCGGAAAATATCATTCGTAAAGAATTTTTTACGAATTATTTGGTAGGATCAGAATATCCTCTTTGAAAAAAAGCCTGTTGCTGAAACATTATATTTTGATTAGGCACCAGTTTATAATTGTAGATTATATAGTATGCGATACATACCAGCTTTTCAAAATTATTGAGATCTTGAGATATCTTCTTCTCCAAAGTTTAAAAATTCGTGCAGGAAAGTGAATGGTAATTTGGGCTGCTTATCTAAGGAGTCCTCATGACTACTTTTTTAGAACGAATTTCCAGTAGCTCTCTTAAAGTATCATACCCTACGCGATTCTTAATCGCCCAATTTTTCAACTTAAATGAAATATCGGAACTAGATGCAGGAGAGCAAACATGAGAATTTTGAGAAATAGAATTATTAGAGGATGACAAAAAGAAATTACTGCAGACTGAATAACTATCATGAGGTGGGGTGTTTGGGGATAATGGGTTATTGGATGAAGGATCTTCACATATTGCACTGTTATCAGTTACTGCTTATACTGTATATTCAGCTTCTCTCTACGATTTTTTTTAGATCTATCCTTGTCTACTGAAATAAATTCCTAAGCTCCATTTGTAATTCTTGAATCAGAATAAAAACGATAAATTTAGTTATATCATATGTTATCCTTAATTTGCTAGATAAGTGCACTAGTTTTCGGACAGGTACCAGTATCCGGAATTTCTCAGAAATCTATTGTATATTAGTTTAATAAACATTTTTTTGTTTTACATTTCTGAGATGACGTAGATCTATACTCTCCAAAGTTTGAAAAACAATTTATTTAAATGAATATAGAATACCCAGTTACTGGTAGGTACCTTGTTCGGCCACTAGTGCACCCCACCCTATACGTATAATTAAATTATTATTAAAATTATATATTAAGTTTAAGTTTTAAGACTTACCAAGAATAACTACTTTAACTTTTATTATTTGATATTATCATTTAACTGCACTTATAAAAACCCTCTGACAGCAAGCACCACTTTCGACGAGAGTCAGTCAGAAATGAAAGAATTTTCTGAAATGCGCGTGATTTTTGCAACGGAATAAATTCTCAGAACTTACAGTTTCTACTCGACTCTTCAGAGTAGGTAAAACTTCGAGTAAGGTACTTGAGGCAAATAGGGCCTAGCGTGTAATAAGGCCTATAGTGCCAAAATCAGGTTTAAAATGAAATGAACACGTTGATATCTCTCTCGCATGCAGAGACAATAAGCAAACACGATACCGGTCGAAATGTTCGTTCCCTTCGCTCATGACCTCAGTTGCGTAGCAAGCGCTTTGCGCGAGGTGGATGTTATTGCGCAGTGGAATAAACTTCTTAGGAAAAAATTTGGTAATTTTTATCCCTTTTCATTACTATTTCTATTTGTGTTTTTGAATTAGTTACTATTCACGTTTTATTCAATGATATGTCACAACCTGCTGCTATACCTGCAGTTCAAAGAGGTCAGTTGTCCACCTATCAAGCAGCGCCGCAACGTGGTGTACCTCGACGAACACTGAGAAATCATTTGACCAGTGGGAAAATTACAAAAAAATTAGGAAGGAAATCCACATTAACGAAAGACAAGGAAGATGATTTTGTTAAAAGAATAATTAAATTTGCACAAATAGCCATTACATTAACTCCAAAAGTTATTCGCAGACAAGGTTTTGTTTTTTGTGAGAAGTATAACATACCTAGTAATTTCAATAAAGAACAAGTAAAAAAGCTAGAATTGGTCTAAGACCAATTCTTAGGATACCCTAGATGAATGCCCGTATTAAATTTCGTATGGTCACCGATCTATTCAAGTATTGATTTTGAAGTTGTTTTTCGCAAATATTTCTAGAACGGTTTGTCGCACAGACAAAATGATTATAGCCAGTTTTATAGGATTTCGTATTCTGCAGAAGTTTTTAGTACCATAAAAATGTCTTGGACTGATCGTTTTCAAAGTATACGTAAAAAACCGAAATTTTTATATGGCAACACCAAGAAGGAGTTGCCCGATTTAGTCCATTTTTGACCTTTTATTTGCTAATGTAGTAAAAACATCATGTGCGAAATTTCAGCTCTCTACGTCGACGCGTTCTCAGGCAGTGTCCAAATATATAGCGGAAAACGAAATTTTTATATGGCAACCCCACGAAGGAGTTGCCCGATTTGGCTCAATTTCGAACTTAATTTTACTTTTTTTTTTAAAGTCCGTGTACAAAATTTCAGCTCTTTAAGTATACGCGTTCTCGAGTTATCGTGCTCACAGACGGACGGACGGACGGACGGACGGACGGACGGACGGACGGACGGACGGACGGACGGACGGACGGACGGACGGACGAACGGACGGACGGACGGACGGACGGACGAACGGACGGACGGACATGCAAAAATCGAAATAACTTTTAATATTATGAATGGGTGTCCAATCCATTTTGCTCTACCATCATTATTTCGAGGTGTTACAAACGGAATGACAAACTTAGTATACCCTTTAGATTTCATCTAGGGTATAAAAAGGTCTCGCTGGATGAGACTGGCTTGCACTGTTTTTAAAAAGGAATCCTACTTGGTGAAACGTAAAGCACAATTTTTAAACCCAGCACGAGCCCAGAAACTAAGCATAGTTATCGTATCCGAACATTTTAAAGAAGTTGAGAAGCAGGCCTCAGAACATGCTCAAAATGTAACTATAGTCGGATGTGTAAATACCCTTGTAAATTCCATTCCACCAATGATCCTTTTTGAATGTAAGAGAAAGAAACCTGAGTTCAATGACCATTTACCTACTGGATCAATTGTCAGAATGGCCCAAAATGGGAGCATGACTACAGAGTTATTCGTGGATTTCATTAAACACTTGGGCAACTATAAAATCGCCGGTAAATGTCTCTTAATATTCGATGGTGCTAAGTGTCATTTGGACTATTGTACAGTAGAAGAAGCCGAATGACATAGTACTTTATTGCTTACCTTCAAATACTACACACGAGCTCCAACCCCTTGATAAAGCTTGCTATAGACCATTTGAACACTACTGGGATCAAGAAGTCGTACAGTATTTGTATGAACATCGCGACAAAAAATTGACAAAAGAAAGATTCAATATAATTTTATCTAAGGTGTGGTCCAAATGTATGACCCACAAAAATATCACAAGCGGCTTCAGAGCTACAGGGGTTTACCCATTAAATACAAATGCCATACCAGAAATTGCTTTTGCTCCTTCTGTGTTAACTGAAATACAACAGCTTGCTTCTACAAGTGCAGAAACTCGTCGGATTTCTCCAATTGCGTCCACGATTCAATTGCAAGTTACAAGACATCCTGTAATATACAACACTAGTTCTGACTCTTCCGTTGCTGAATCACTGAATGAATTCATCCAGTAGTCTTTCTTAAAAAGATCAGGTCGAATTTACAGTTCATCATCTGACTCTAAAGATGATAATATTGCGAATGCAATTCCTGTTAGTTCTTCACAAGAACAGATTTGCCCACCAGATAAGGATGGTAAAGTATCTTCAATAAACCTTAACCAAAACCCACAATTCAAAGTAGTAATGCCAGCACCGGATTATTCAGTCATTAAATACAAACCGAGAAGAAAAGCTTTAAATTACAAAGGACAAAGGGTGACAAAGGACATATTTAAAAATAACGCAACGGAGAGACAAATGAAACAAAGCGATCAGAAAAAAACCAAAAATAAAAAACCGAAATAATGAAGGAATATCGAAAGAAAAGAAATAGAGCGATAAGGAATCGAAGAAAAAGAAAAGAGAGAATCTTGGAAAGTCGCAAGATAGTTGGTACTGTCATGGTTGTGGCCAAGATCGAATAGCTGACATGCGCACAATGTTCGAAATATTATCATGAAGAGTGTGTTGGTCTTACTAAAAATGATAAAGATAAATTTGTATGCCCCAACGGCTACGATTAGAGGCATTATTGACTGAGCAAATACTTTCCTCTCCAAAAGGCCATTTTAATTAGAATTAAGTTTCAGAAATTCTGAGTTTAAGTTTAAAGGCCTTATTAAACTACCCCCGTATAATAAAGCCTAAAGTACTTGTGTTTTTTTTTTTTGTATGTTAACTTTTTATATTTAGTTTGAGAAGAAATGTTAACTTTTTTTATTTTCCTTTATATGCAATAAAGCAAAGTTTATTATTCAGAACGTCTTTTATTGTATTAAACTATATTTCCTGAAAAAATATAGTTTTTAAATAAGGTAGGCCTTATTTGCCTTTGGTACCTTATATTTAGTTAAAACGAAAAATTATCGAAAAATCTGATCAGGCAAATTATTTTAAGTCGAGTTTGAGTTCGAACTCGAATTCATATTGGCAAAGCGAAGTATTCTCAAATGATGGATTTTAATTACTTCCGAAACTATTTCTTTCCTACTCTTTACTTCTTCGAGAATTCTTGGCAAAAGCAAAACTTCGTTAAATTGTTTGCTGGGATATGTCGTATAAAGTAGCTGGATTTTTCTTGGATAACACAGACCCATTCGCATTATTCTATATAAAACTCTCAACTCAATTCATCTGTTTCAGTGGATTTAATATGAATTTCACGAAAGTCAACTCAATTTCCGTTTTCATTCGAACTAACTCCGATTTAACAAGGCTTCAACTCGAGTTAAGCTCCGCATTGAAATACAGGAAATTAAAATCCGGACGGGCGAATAAACAAAAGGAAAGGGCTACAGAGAAAGGTAGAGTGAGAAAGAAATAAGAGAACAAAAGTTACTCTAATTAATCAAAAAACTAATTGAAAGCTTTAATCAATCCCCAATACCTAGATGAACATTATTGCTAGCTTCTAACAAATTCCCTTTAATTAAAACTTTTTAAATATCTACTGATTAGTTACTTGTAAACATAATGAATAAAAGAAAAATGACATTATGATGGTAGACAAAACTGATAGATTAAGATTAGGCCGCTTACATATCGAAAAACGAAAATGAACGAATAAACGGTTCCACACCGAAAATTCGTTTATGCTTACATATAAAAAACGAACGAATAACATTTGGGTTGGGTTTGTATCAAATGAAATAAACGGAAATGAGGTTATGTAAGACCGAAAAGAATATTCGTTCGTGTGTGGAACGTAGTATGGAACGAAAATATACTTGACAGTTCGCAACGATAATTTGTTTCTCGTACGAATAAACATAAGAATGTGTTTTAATTAAAATGAAGCTTTAAATATGGATATTTTTTTATTGAAACTGTAATTAGAATAAATATCCAATATTTTATTACATGTATTGCGACAAATTTCTGTTAGTTCAGGACAACATTTGTGTTTTTCGGTTTAGTGTTTTCGTTTTTCGATGTGCAAACGGCCTAAGCGTAAACGAATTTTCGGTGTGGAACCGTTTATTCGTTCGTTTTCGTTTTTCGATGTGTAAGCGGCCTAAGTTATAAGATCTCGATGAAGAATAAAGGACGATTTACATTATGATTGCATGCATTTTTTTTTTGTTTTTTTTTTTTTTTCAGATAATATGAGGGAGATAGATAGTACATCGTATGCAGAAATGTATTTATGAGTGACGAGAGAAGCAAAAGTCGTCCAGACCTCGTTTTTTTTCAATATGCGCGTATCCGGAAACAGAAAAAGTTCTCAAGGATAGTAAGTTTTTATGGGTGCTGGAACTAAAATCTAATCTGTCAATCTCGACTACTCGTGCTGCCATATTGTTGTTGATAATATAATTTTATAGAAAATATTTATTAAATTATCTGTCATAAATGAAAGAAAATAAAAGTAAGTTTTTAATTTGTAATTAAATATCGTAAATTTGAAAGTTTTTACATATTTGTTTATAGAAAAGATTAAAATTATTTCGAAGGTAGTTTTCTGTTCAGAAGCAGCTCTACAATTTCATGGTTTGAGGTTTCCGTGCCAATAGAGGCATTTAGAACATTCCTTTTTTGAAAAAATAATATGTAATATTAAATGATTACCAAATCCAAGACCACATTTACTTTTTAGTCGGTTTAAGGAAATTTTCCATTTTTACTGATTTTTCAGACTCTGTGAACGTTTTGCCCCTTTTAATACCACATTGACATAAAAACCAAAAGCAACTGTAATTATAATAATATATAAGAACTTCATTGGATCAATAGTATTGTGTTATTTGCAAATTTCCCTCCAACTTCAGTTCTGGTTTTAACCGATTAAAACTTCAAATCAAAATATCAAAATATCTTCTTCTTTTTAAGAGTAAAATTTACGCCCCGCGCATGCAATTTGGAAATCATAGTCGTGTACGTGCTCGCGTCTGCAAGAGATGCAGTTGCTACGTTTATATCCACGAAATTTTTAGTACAATGGATTTGTAATCAATAAAACAAAAAATGGATAATAAATTTGTACTTAAATAGTCACAAATTCAATTCAATTTCAATTCAATTCTTTATTAAGGGTATTATACAACAAGATTACTTAATCTTTTTAACATGTACAAAATATATTATTTGGAGGAAACTACTGAGAGACAAAAAGAAAAGGAATTTAACTAACAATTTATTAACAATGCAAGTAGTTTATATAATCTTGAATTTATTATTTCATTTAAATTTAAATATTAATATTAATAGTGTGTGTAAAATTAGATGCGTTTGGCTAGCTGCCATCAGTTAAATGTCGGTATAAGAGCCTCTTAAACGCGCCAACAGGCACTGTGCGTTGAATATCAACTGGAAGTGAGTTCCATTTACTACAAATCTATCGCAGAAAGTGGTAGAGTGATAGATTGTAAAAAATTGCCTCAAAAAGTGATAAATCTATCACTTTAGTGGTAAAGTGGCAACCCTGATCCTTAGTCGAGCTATAGACATTTGGCTTAAAACTTTGCAATGCAGATTCTTGTTTTCTCCAGGTTCCAGAAACCATGCTTCCATCCAGTTCCTCTACATCTACCAATCCCGGAGTAATGAAATCATTTTTCTGGTTTCTTAGCCAATGTTAAAAGTTAACACAGATATGAGAAATCTATACTTCTTTCGCAATCCCCAGCAGTTAGATATCTGTAATATTTAGTTCAGTCAGATTATGAAATATGCTTACATATTAATTTAAAGTCAAAACTTACCGAATAGTAAGTACCAATCGTTCACGTTTTTTTTTTTTTTCTTTATGGGGTGCTACAATTGGTAGGAGTTTTTCAAATTACTCTGGAGTAATATGCATATAATTTTATAACTTTTCACGATTGTACTATGAGCGCCCAACTGGATCAATTTGCTTATAAAAATCATGTACCCACAGTTTTCTTTTTCATTTTTTTTTGCAGGGGTAAAACTTTTTCTTCTAATTCAGACTCAGTGCTAATAAAAATTAAGTCGGTTAGGAAAATATCTTCTTCATCCGTTTCCATTTTTATACCCTAGATGAAATCTATACTAAGCTTGTCATTCCGTTTGTAACACCTAGAAATAATTATGGTAGAGCAAAATGGTACAATTCAAGTAGGAGACTGTGTGGAGGAGTATGTGCGAGAGTTACGTATGCTACATATACCTATCTATATATATGTATATATTTTTACCTATAAATATTAATATTCATTCATTTTCAAAAGTAATAAAGTCATCAAACTGCACATATCTAAAATGCACTTTCATCAATTTAATGTTAATTGCGAAACGCACTCCAAATTCAAGTAAAAACGTGCAGACAGCTTCGTTTTTCAATCAAAGGAAATTGTAAATGCATAATATAATACATAATCAAAAAGGTAAAAGAACCCAATTCAGTTTTAGTTTATAACCGGTGAAAAAATAAAGTCTTAATCTAAATAAAGTAATTTTGTTAAAGTCTTGAGCATGTATTTTAATTCATTTCATTAATTTCCGAGGAAATCGTGAACCGAGAACGTAAGTCGCGCCCAAAGAGAAGCAGCATCCCGGAAACGGTGCGGAACAGAATTCTTTCGCAGAACCAAAATATTTCTGAGGGAATTTTCGAAAAGATCCACGTTTTCCCGACAAAATGTGAAAGACGATCCCACGCATAATATTAAAAGTTATTTTGAGTTTTGCATGTCCGTCCGTCCGTCCGTCCAGACCAATTCTAGCTTTTTTACTTGTTTAACAACAATTATTATTACAAACAATTAAAAAATTTACGATTTACATCTTAACAATTTAACAAAGTGACAATTTGACTGTTTGACATTTTGAAAATTTTATCATTAAACTGGAGATGAGTGTACATGTGAAGTATTGCAGTGATTCCTTCGGCAACATTTAATTTTCAATAAATTATCTCCCTCACAATATCTGGAAAAAATGCATGCCATAATAATGTAAATCCTATTTAACTCGACCGATCTACATAATCTAGAGTTTGTATAAGTAATATTAAAAGTATTTTTCCTGTAAGAGAATTTTCATATAGTGAATAATTCTAGTAAAGATTTTTTTAGTGCCTATAATTTTACCACACACAGATTCCATTTCTTTTCATAATTTCAAGGCCTACAAAAAAGCATCCTTCTAACTCGAACACTAGGGCATTAATTTCAAAATTGATTTGTTTGAATCTCAATGCTGCATTATCTACATCACATACAACATACAAAATTATTCCTTTCTATTATTAAAATAAAACTAAATAAAAATCTTAGTTTTTATATATTAATTATTTCAAACTAAATACAACTAAATTAAAAACAAACTTTAGCCATAGACGAATATTCATCTAAATTATGCACATTTCAAATGTGAAGAAATTTGAATGAAAAACTACAGCGTAATAATAAAGTTCATTTTATATCCTGCTGGGTACTCTCTGAAAACCTCTCCTTTTTGTTAGTGGAATGACATCCTTTTGTAGTGCAGAAATATAAACCTTTGGCTAGCAAAAAAATAATAGAACTAAATAGCGGAAAATTTTAATTTTTTGTGGTAAATGTTTCCCCTTTCTGTAAAATGCTTACAGTAACCGGAGTTCAGGGAATGGAATATCTCTGACTATAGAATCTCTTGCTTTCTTCTGTGAGATTATCATTGTCTATTTGAACCGAGGATTTTTATTTGACTGTTATTTTAATTTTTATTTGTTTTACTTATTGAGTTCTTCACTAATTTTAATTGCATAATTTAGCCAAATAAAGAAGTGAACGTGAAATATAAGGTAGGGCAAAGGACTCATTCAACACACTTCTAACTACTAACCCCCCCCCCCACACTTCTCAGTCTATAAATTATTAATTGTTTTTTGCTTTTTGTTTTCTTTTTACTTATGACCATTTTTTAAGCAAAAGTCATATACCTAAATTTGTGAGACGGATGAAATGGCCAATTTATCTTCGCAAGTATCCCAACATTTTGCATATGAAAAATACCCGAAGCACTTTTAACTCTGGAAAGCAAGTATAGAACAAAATAGAGAAAAGGGGAAAACATAATTCTTCCCTCTACATGAAACTATTCCACCCATTTTCAAACTGAGTTTTCCTTATGTCTCAGATTACGAGAATTATCGCTGGCTAGAACAGCTAAATGCATTTGATTTGTGTCTAATGGTCTTGACTGGATTGGAGAATGCTCGTACATATTACCCATCGTCTACTATCGTCTACATACCATCGACCACTGTCCGTTCAGTCGACTCTTGGGAAAATAGAATGGAAAATGCGAAGAAGGCACGGTATAAATATCGGACACAGGAACATTTTCCCGGACATTCCTTCATTGCTTTTTTTTTAACATTTTGCTCTTCTACTGCCAAGTAATTCCAGGGCTGGATATAAGAGCTGTTTAGGGACTTCGAAGATAATTATATCCGTGCTAAACCAATGCTTATAATTCTCTCCAGCACAAATACAATTAATCTAAGTGTTGAAACGAGGTATAATTAGAAGGAAAGTATTTTTTTTTATCCTTTCTGCAGGCCACTAGGGACTATTTTATGTACCCAATTCGATTTTTTTCTTTAAGGAATACTAATTTGAAAAAATTTATCCTTTGGGAAATTTGTGTTTTATTGGATTGGCATGAAGCTAATGTTCAATAATTGTCAATTTGATTTTAAATTAGATTTTTCTTTGAATTAAAAATAAATCGAAGCATATCGAACGGATATTGACTCTAATTTTTAATTTTGAGAAGCGAAAACAGCGGATTTGACGGTTTATCAACTTGGATGGATGTAGAAGTTTTTTTAAAAATGGAATAACGGTAAGTTTAGAATTAGTACATATTTTGTGCATTTACCAGATCTGTGCATATTTAAGTGGAAGATAAATCCACATGTTATGTATTTAGAAATGGATGGATTTGATGTCCATTATTAAAATAAATATCTCCTTCATTTTAGCCTTTGTATATACACAATTTCTATTAGGTTTTAATATTTTCAGCACAGATTTGTAAAATTATATCTTCATCATCTTCATGCCTTCATATTATTGGATTGAAATGGGTATATCCTTTCCTCTGAAACAACCACGAACTCTTGTTCAACCAATTGCATGAATATATTTGTCCAAAGCATCTACACTCACCACACAAAAAAAACATTTACGCACTTGCTATAAATCATATTTTTTCCTGCTAATTTCTCTTAGAATGATTTTCTAAATAAATCTACACAGTTTTAGAATGACTGAAGTGTGTTGTGCTGGTACTCAATAATCGCTACATAGTGGATCGTGAATTTTGGGTAACTGTGGTAAAAAAGGGGAGGAAAAGTTAGCTATGCGGGAAATTGCGAGAAGATTAAAATTTCCGGAATCGACACAAACGAAATTTTTAAAGAAATATCAGGAAATTGTGATAGAAGGAAAAGGTATGATACACTTCCTTCTATGTACAGGATAAAATACCATCTGTGGGTGGATAATTAAGCAATATTGGCAAAGAGCGATGCCTTAACGCCGTGACACATTAAAAGCAGAAAACAGCGACAAAAGCAGAAGCAGAAATCCGACATTTCTGCTTTGTCAACCACATTGAAAGCAGAAGCAGAAAACAGTGACTCGTCAGCTACACATATCAGGTGTTATAATTTTTAAAAAGTTGATGTTAATTGTTAATTAATTTGTTATTTCTAACAAAATTAATTATTTTTACTCCATAGACATTTTATTTTTCTCGCATCAAATCTTTTGAACACTTCTAAAAGAAAGGACGGCAACAAAGAAATAAAAATTTTAGCTCTCTTTATATTGGCAGTACTGAGCAGAAGCAGAATTTTTAAGATTTGATCAACTTTCAAGTTCTGCTTCTGCTGCCGCCGCTGCCTATGCTTTCAATTTGTTAGTGCTCGAACAGTTACATGTGTTCAGAAAAAATTCTGCTTCTGTCGCTGTTTTTTGCTTTTAATGTGTCACGGCCTTCAAAGACGCCTTTCTCTTGACACATCTTAATAACCCTGTCATAAAATTGGCGACAAAGAAGCAGATTCTGCTGCCTGAGGCAAAGATAACCTCTCTGCATATGCACATGCTTCAGACAACGATTATTGAGTAGTGCGCGATTAATTAGTAGGAGTGTGTAGTAAATTTATTCGCTCCATATTGAGTAGAGTAGATCGTTGTTTTTTTTTTTAGACAGGGGAGCAGGAGACCCCAAAAATGGAGGCGATATCGGCCCATTGTGCTGTCCTGCTAGAAGCCCATTCACCAAAACCTTCCTGTCCCTGTCCTCTTAATAAAGGTGACCCTATTCTTAAGGCACAGAGGCCAATGCGGCCCATTATGCTCTCCTGCTAGAAGGCCGTTCACCAAAACCTTCCTGTCCTCTTAATGAAGCGCAACAGGTCTTGGTGAGGAAGGATTTTTAGCTCATCCACAGATAGAAAATCAGAGTCTGTTCCGGGCGAAGGCCGGACACGCACAAAAAGTGCTCGGTTGTCTCAGGCTCCCCCTCCAGGCAGGGCAAACACTCAGGGCTATCAACAGCCCCCATCCTTGTTAGATGAGCGTGCAATGAGCTGTGGCCGGTGCTGATGCCAACCACAGTTCTACATTGTTTCGCTCTGTCTGAGCCCCATGAGAAAATTGGACATATTCCCATCGGGAATATGAGACCAGATGCTCCAGGTGGCAACACCTACGCCTGGGGCCGGTCTGAGGAATGGAGAATCAGAGCGAGCCCTAGCTAAAAGGTCAGCCCTTTCATTCCCCATGATCCCCATGAAACTAGGAACCTACAGGAGGAAAACTTTGTTGTGGATACACAACTTATCCACAGACGACCTGCAATCCTCCCGTAAATTAGCTATTATCCGAAGGCCACTCAGAGCCATTAAGGCTGCCTGACTATCCGAAAAGATAGCGATGTCCTTACCCTTGATTTGCATATTAAGGGCTAACTTCGCTGTCATTGATATGGCGAAGACTTCAGCCAGGAAGACAGTGGTGTGCGTTCCAAGTGAGTACTCAATCCCAATATCAGGCTCAGGATAGTAGACAACCGTACCACCTCCCTCATTAGTGAGAGAGCCGTCTGTGAAAATTTTTAAATTGGACCGAGAAAGACTCAATAATGCAATTCGCTCAGTCCACGATTCCCTCACAGGAAAGCTCACAGAGAAGCGTGGCATACTGGCCAGAGGGTTTTCCAAGTCCAGGCCATATGCCAGAGAGCAAAGAGAAGTGCAAGTCCAACCGTCCTTCCGACATCTCCATGAGTGCAATCTGCACACAGCCCTTTCGACATCTGCCTGACTGACATGATTCAAGGGTGGCAGATTAAGTAGGACCTCAAGAACTGCAGTAGCCGTAGATCGTAATAAGTATTAGTTAATATATAAGCTATAATATTTTATTATTTATAATTTTGTATTTAACTTTAACAATTGGAAATCTTTTTATGAAAGAGAGAACGGCAGGAATTAGATAACAATGGTTCACGATAACTGAATAACAAATATGACGAATAACAGTGTATAAACCTTTCGAACTTGCACCACAAATTAAGACAGAAATATAATTGCCTAGTTGTTGTCGTATAAGTGTTCGAACAATACAGCGAATACTAATTCAGTTGGGGATTCGTCCTTGAAGACCTGCAAAAAAGCTTCTCTTGACCAGCAAAATAACGGTGTGTGTGTATGTTGTTAATAAAAAAAACAGCGTCAAAATGGTTATTTTGTAGCTTTGCTCCATGAACTCTTTCTTCGTGAACATCAAGAGTTCCAGAGGGGACGTCGACTCGTCTGTATTGTAAATAAATGATTTTTTGAATTATGATTGATCTTCTAAGATATTTTCTATCCAATTACACTTGCGATAGACATATCTGACTACAGACCAGAACAGATACCACATTCGAACCCAATCCACTCACAAAGTACTGTACAAACAAATAACTAGTATACTTATAATACATTTTTAACTAATTATGAAAATTATTAAATTAAATCCTTTCGAATTATTAATTTCTCTAGCATAAGAAAAACCCTAATTACTAACTCGCTTTAAATACTCTCAAAACAGAAGAAAAATTGTCCTGATAGGAAAGATTTAAGGTAAATCATATTGTACTAAAAAATGGATGGAAATTTTATGTACAATGAAAAAATCGCACAAAAGAAAGTGTATTCAGTTTCTCTTAAGATTATGCAAATCCAAAACGTAACACTCAGATGTATATATATATAGGATAAAAATAAAACCTCGCATTTTATTATTTATTGCCTCCCTTGACATTTTGATTTTTCGTTTACTAAGCCATGAGAAAAGCATTGAAGCCCGATTTGATACCATACACAATCCGTAATGTGATATTTTACATTTACGTCAAAACACTTGTGATGATCTTGTATATTTCTCCCGCCAACCCTTTTGAACGGTAGCTCCTTTTGTGTGTCTTGTCTTTCAGCCGAACATTCGACCGAAACATGAATAATTTTAAAGCCTATTTTCTGTCACGCAAATTTGCTCCATGAATGCTTATGGTAATTCGAAACGAAATCAGAGAGAAAGAGAGAAAAAAAAACGTTTTTTAAGCCAAAAAGTTCGTTTGAGTAAAAGGGGGAAAAATCTGTAGAAAAGTATTTTGTCATTTATACCTGACACTATATACATTTATAGTCTCCTATACAAACACACACGCACTTCTAACAAATGGTTTTCAAAAATATCTTGGAATAACATAAAAATGAAAAAGATAAAATCAAAACACCTGGAATGAAAGCGATACATTCCGCTCTATAATTCGTAGTACCCATGTACATATTTTTAGGTATATGCCCCTATCCCCTACATCAGTTTCTATCGTTGTGTAAAATTCAACAAGTTCACCCCAAAACTCGATACTTGAAAGGTTAGAAGGTATCTAAAAGTGGGGTTAATGTGAAGAGAAGAAGATGAATTTCATATACAATGTTCAAAGTTTATTCCCAAGACAATAATATGACCTCTGCCAGTACTGTTCAATTGCAGCAATTTATCTCCATGGCAGACCTTCGAAAGATTAATAAATTCCATCGGGATTTGAAAGGAATGAAGGAACCTGGTTAAGAAATTTTTCATTTGTGTAAGAGTTTTTTGCTGGCGGCATATTTGTATCTCTCTCTACTCTTGATTATTACATTTTATATTTTATATTTAACTTACGTATGAAGTGTAATATATCAATTTAAGTAACTACATACATATGTGTATACATAGAAACTGAACTAAAGTGATTGCATTTAACTGACTTGAATTTATGATATTATTTACGTTACGATAAGGAAAGACTACACATTGAAAAATGGGCAGTGATAATGAGAAAGTTCATAATTTCCTAGTATTTGAAAATTTTAAAAATATCTTAATATTTCATAGAACTTGCCTTAAGTGTCATTTATAAGTCACGAACTGAGTTTAGTTTATCCTCAGTTTGAACTATGAAGCAGACCTTTAGTCATCCAAGTGCTTATACGATAAGCATCCTTTCCTACCTAAGAATATTATTAAAAGAAATTTATCACCTTTCCAGATTCAGCAACATCTTCAAAATTGCACAAAGGTTTTAAGGATGGTTCCTTAAAGAACTGATTATCTTAGGTATCTCGAAAACCTTCCTCTTTGCGTTATTCTTCTGTTGCGAAAATTGCCCATTACTTTTAAGTTATTATACTTAATTTTAATTCATTACTTTTTCTCAATTCTCTTTCGAAATGTTAACAACAATAATATTTTGGCGTCTCTACCTATTCTTTATTTTGTCCATTACTACCACCAGTGCTTCAAAATTGTTCCATACCGTTATACTTTGATTACGCACAAAACTAATTTCAAATAGATTTCTGGATCTAATTAAAGTATAGCTTTTAAACGAAAATGTAAATAATTAGGATTCTAGCTTAGGCTTGAATATCAGAAAATAAAGCTCTCGAATTCAAGCTTTCAAATCTGCCATTTACTGATTAAAAGTGCAGACTTAATCTCGAGAGCTTTTATTTATGTACCGGCCCATAGACTGACATAGCCAACATAAATAGCTCAATGTTCTATTTGACGTGCGACTCCTTATACAAGTAGGAGTATGAAAATATTAATTAAGTTTTGACGATGTTATACCCTAGACACACCAGCACGATCTAATGAATCATTAGAACTAACTATTCATTGAAATACCGTGTGTCACACAGTATACGTCATTATGGATCGAAAATCAGATGCTAATGAAATGTTTTCCTCCTTCATTATAGCTATAATGAGGAAAAATATGCTAGATTTGGAATATAATGTAAATCTGGAGCTCCGCTGTACATCTGCCGATTTGAAAAATAAGAAGAAGAAATGCAAAGAAATGCAAATCACAAATTATATTATCAATTATATTGCAATGTACTACAAAAAAATTCAAAAGTGTGAAAGCCATATATGGTTCAATTTACAGTGCAAAAGAAAAAATGTGTTTCCAAATTATATAAAAATTCGGTGTTATACTAAGTGCAGATCAGCTGAAGAAGCCGTTTTTAAAGCTAAAAAAATATGGTTACAGAACGAAATTAAAAAGTGGCATAGCTGTTATCATAACCTACACATGCATATGAAGGTAATTCACACCGAGGTGACAGCAAGGTTACATCCATTGGAATTCTATGTATTGGATCACCAAGTACGAGATAAATGCGCCTGCGAAGCGAATGAATTATACAACGGGAAGAGAAAGAAACTCATGGCATTGTTAAAAAATTTCTCTACAAGAACGTCAGAGCCACCAGCAGATACAGAACAAGTGGAATTCTACCCACGCGTAGTTGATTTAAGCGGTGAACAATTACAGCCCAATCAATTGAAATTATTGGGAAAAGGTTTAAATTATTCTCCTATGAGGGAACAAAACATTATTGAATTTAGAAATTTAGCAATGGACACTGAGGTTATTGTAGCAAATTACAACGACAATTTTTTGAGAGAAACTTGTGCTGACTTTATTAAAGAGGACTTGGCAACAACTTCGACTCGCAGAGCGGAAGAAGAAAGAATTTTATTAAACATTAAGAGAATCCTCAGAAACAGTGACCTTGTTCTGACCAAAGCAGATAAGGGCAATAGTGTGACGATACTACGTAGAGCTGATTACATTCAGAAGGTACAGCAGTTCATTTTAGAAAGCGGGGCGAAGGAATTAAACTCGGATCCTACTAAGCGGTACCAGACAAATCTGAAAACAGCAATTAAGTCTTGCGAAATCGTTCTTCAAGGGAGTTCTTATAAAATCTTTAATATGAACCCGTCGGCGCCAAAACTACATGGATTAATCAAGCTGCATAAATCAAACCATCCGATTAGACCAGTGGTGGCATATACAACGGCTCCTGCGTATAAATTATGCAAGTTCTATAGTACAAAATTTTTGCAAATAACCCAGTTTAAACCAAAGTATGCTGTTAAGAATAGTATAGAGTTAATTAACGAATTAAAAAACTTAAAATTACCTGATACTGACTATACAATAGTTTCTTTTGATGTAAGTAGTTTGTTTACTTCAGTTACCTTAGAAAAGTTATCTGATATTGTTCACTCAAACTTGGAAAATTGTGGCTTAGATTCTGGAATGGTATCAGACATGGGAGCCTTGTATGATCTATGTATCAAGCAGAACTATTTTCAATTTAATAATAGATTTTATTCCTTTAAAAACGGGTTGCCTATGGGCTCTCCACTTTCTCCTTTATTAGCAGAAATATATATGGATAACTTGGAGAAACAGATAATAGAAACTGATACAATGTTTAGAGGAAAAATAGAATTTTGGCGCAGGTATGTGGATGACATATTTTGTATATGGAAAGGCTCAGACAGCGAATTATATAAGTATTTAGAATGGATTAAAAAAATTGATGACAAAATAAATTTCACGATTGAAGTAGAAAAAGACAAGACTATTAACTTTTTGGATCTTAAAATATCTCATGAAACAGGTGGCTTTAACTTTGAAGTATTTCGCAAGCTTACGTACACGGATAATGTTATCCCATGCAATTCTAAACATCCAATGAGTACAAAAATGTCAGCTTTCCACGCTATGGTGGATAGGTTGTGCAGGGTTCCCATGTTCAATGAAGCTTATAAAAATGAACTTAATATTATAAAAACAATAGCAACAAATAATGGTTACTCTGGGAACATGATTTCAAATCTAATAAAAAACAAAAAGAAAAACAGAATAAAACAACTAGTATTTCCTACTGATAGCAATAACACTAATGATAATTTAAAACCTTGGGTAAAATTGCCATTTATTGGGAGAATTTCGTATAAAATTAGATCTATTATACAAAAAAGACTAAATGTTAGAGTTTCGTTTTATAATAAGCATACTTTAAAAAATCTTATTGTAAATTCCAAAGATAAAACTGATAATTTCGCTAAATCAGGTGTATATGAAATACCTTGTGAGGATTGCGAAAGTAGTTATATTGGACAAACTGGTAGAAGCTTCAATACAAAATTTAGTGAACATATAAGATCTTTTAAACTTAACAGAAATGATTCTGCTATGGCCAAACATATGAACGAATTCACACACACTTGTAAGAAAGAAAACTTAAAAATTCTTCATGTTGAAAATAAGGGGAAAAAATCATCTCGAGCCAATTCGTTCAGTTTTGTTAAATATGTTCATCAATAGACAATGATTTTACCAGATTCAGCTACATTCGCAATCCTCTCTTCATAAACATTTGATGGACATATGTGTGTGCATTTTATTGTATTTTATTTTTATTTTAAGTCTAGACGAAGAGATTCTCGAAGTTGTAAATGTATACCAGTAGCACTTGTCTATTCTCCGATGAAGGTCCAGTTGGACCGAAACAGCTGTCAGAATTAATAAAAATCTTCAAATTGTGAAAATAAAGTACATGTACAAAAGGCTACTAGTTTCATTCAATTATCAATACTCTTTTTAATATAATGTTTTTCTCATTTGTAAATTGTTAAATTGTTATGGTCGTAGCGTATTGCATAAAGCAATATGCTACATTGAGATACTGCAGCATGTACCCCAGCCTGCGGTTAAATGATAATTGAACGCACCCCAGGGATCGATAACGTCCAACGTCATTCCCAATCTAGAAAAGAAGAAGAAGGCAATCTTCTCTTAACGTCAGATCATCTGAGAAACGACAGTGGCGGTGAACTTAAGTAAAATAATTCTCAAACATCCGCGTGGAAATAAAATCTGTAAGTAGATTTAGGATATTTTTCAGTTCCTATACTGATATATTTTCAATCAACCTAATTAGTTTCATACCTCGCGCACTTTTAGCAGACAACAAAAAGAAAATTACGAACCGGGTACAAGCTCTTGGTCACCAGACAAATTACTGCAACTAGCCGGATTGGAAAATCTGAAATATTTCTACAGTGAGTACACTGAATAGGACGAAACTAAATTTCGGAAAGCATCGAAGAAGAATTAGACCCTGCAACAAAAGCAGCTCATGAACATTCAGCTCAAGATAAAAAAATCCATTGATCAGAGGGCGAAAACTAGTACCGAGGGACAAGAGTAGGATTAAGAAATTTCTGATCCAGATGTAATTGCAACTAGGACACAATAGTTGGAGGTATCATCGCCAACAGCAAAAGATTGAAATATGCTGAGATATATGTGATGATAGTTCATAAGGTAGTGTCATATTATGCCGATCTCTACATACATATATATATATTCATCATATACAAATAGTAAGGACAAGATTATATTAACTATCATCTTGGTTATATATTTCCGCAGCAAAAGAGTCAAAAATAATAATGGAATAATAATTTTATTGTTCGGTTTTAAATTAAGTGCAGCAATTTAAGTTTAGATTAGTTATACCAGTGGAACCTAGCTAGTTAACTATGCAATGAAGAATTATTTCTAAATGTCAAATTTAGTATGTTCCGTGTGAATGTACCACTTCAGTACACCGTTGCTTGCTATTTATTAATGGCAGGACTAATCTCAAATTTTTTTATGATTATAATTAGAATCAGAGTTGTGATCGTATGCTAAAAGAACAACAGAAATAGGAGAAGGTTTTTTTTTCAAAGCTACACGATCAACAAATTGTTTGTGTCAAAATGATTTTCTTGGGTAAAACAAAAAATTTATTCATCTCAAGCAACGGTATTAAAGTCTTACTCTTGATAATAGTATTAATTGGAATTTAATGGTAGTAATTTGCGGAAATTTCATTAGAAAAAAAAAAGAAAAAGGGGGCTCACCAGAGGTCTCAATATTGAGAATAGAATTCTAATGCGAAGAGTTCCTTCTATTTATAGAATCAATAATTATTATTATTTGCCTGGGCGAACCAAAGATAGTAAGCAATATTTATTGCACGCGTTTTTAAATTAACTGTACTCTCTACAGTAAAATATTACAAATTAAAATACCATTGAACATGATAAAATTTCGTACACTAAGTATATTGAAAACATTTCGCCAATTGTTAATTGGAACTTAGTGCAATGAAATCAGATTTCCAAAGAAAACTACTTTCTAAATTTATATATAATATTCCTTTTTACATCTAAGGTTTTAGTTATATAAAGTTGGTATTTTGGCAGATTTTTCTAATTTTTAAAAATTTTTCTTGAATATGATTTTGCATAGCAGCATTTGGTTAAATAATACATTTTATCCGCTATTATTAGAAATGATATCGTAAGAAAAAAAGGAGAGAAAACTATATATATATCTAAAGAAAGGAACTAAACTAACGTTAATTTAGGCTTCATGCCTATGCATCCTAGGAAAACTAAAGAACAATGATAAATGAAATTCTTGTGCGTCTCGTTTAGCTTCAACTTTTCTTAAACTCTTGTTCATGAAACATTTCTTCGTAAGTTTTCTTTGTAAGCTTTGTAAAAATCGTACATTTGCATTTATGAAATTACCGTGAATTTCACGAAAAAAATTTCGCATTTTAAAACAAATTCTTCTAAGTTCAGTAAAGTACAGGGTAAAGGAAATTTATTTACAAAAGATAAGAAAAACTTTTAAAGGAAGTCACATAAAAAAAAAACAAAAACAAAAAAATCTTAACGTCAGTTAAACAAGGAGATAGAATAGAATAGAATAATCTTGATTAGTATTTAGAATATACTTTCAACAACTGTAACATTTTATAAATTCCATACATTTCTTTTCAAAGCCATTAACAGACGTCTCTCTAGTTCTACTATAAGTACTGCTAGGAAAACAATCATGGAATAAGCGGTAATTTTTGTAAGATGGAAAACATTTGCTATTATAACGTGAACATGAATCTTTGAAAGTTTTAATTCTTCCTTCACTATCCTGGAGCCCTCTCGTATGAAGGTCGTTTAGGTTCGCTCGTTTATTCTCTCTTTACAGGTCAACTGGGGACTCTGAAAAATCTTGCCCTCAGAGTCAGATGGGTGGTTGGGGCAGGCAAAGAAGGTATACCATCTGCGCCTTCAACATGGATGTAGGTAAGTGACGTAAAAGGTCCCTTCAGGACTGAATGTGTGCCGGCTTTTGTTGAATAGGCACGAATTTTTTTTTTGATTATGGCTGACGGCAGCGGCAGGTTTTTTTCGTAGAACCTCCCCACACTCTCCGTCAATAGCCGAGGCGAGCTAGCGTGCCGCCCTGCAGTCAACGCTGTCCGTCGAGTCATCTGTCAGCTCATCCTGACAGCCTCGACTTTACGTCCAAGGCAGTCACTCAACATAATACCATAACAAAATTGAAAAATAAAATAAATAAAAACAAAGTTTATGCGTTAATTCGATCCATATTGCTTCTTTAATGTGATAAGTTTATCAAAACCAGTTTGACAGTTCAACTTAATTAAAGAAATAGCTGTGTGTCTGCAGTTTATAATGAATCATTATAGATTAATTAGTCGTTAGTTAATTCTTCATTAAGAGCGCTGTGTGTCTAGGGCATAAGTATTTAAGTGCATTAACCTCCAGCATGTATAAAGTTATTATTTCAATTAAAAACTATTGCCACGAACCGTAGCCGGTAGCATCAAATATGCCTCGAATTTTATTTTGATAGTTTATCTTTTTCTACTTACTTAAAAGTGTACTTAAAACAAAAAGAAGAAAACGAGCATAAACTTAAACTGAAACTTAAACTTCCACGCTAAAAAATTCAAAGCACCCAAACAGAAGGAATGCAAATAAAGAAAAACTCGCGGGTGCTTCCCTGTTTATACATTAAATATTGAGATTAAAATGCAAATGTAAACTAATACTGTAGGCAGACCAACGAGGTAATAATTAAGGAGATTGCCCTGCATTTGTGTATGTTTCATTCCGGCATTTTTGGTCTTCGCTGTCAAATTGATTTGTTTTGGGCTTGGCGCATTGACACAGAAAAACCCATGAAATAATCGTAGGGGAACAAAGCAAATATTTTTCACAAACTTTTTACCACTGAACTTTTCTTCTTAATTATTACCTTTCTTATGTTCATGTTTACAAATTCAGTAAATACTTTTAGGTATATGAAAACAAAAGTGATTAAAATTGAGCAATTGGGTACAGGTGTACAAATTTTACGGCGCTTATGTACAAACAATATCAGTGTAAATGTGTTAGAAATGGGTACGTGATATTTTCTAATTTGCATCTCCTTTAGTTAATTTGCATCTCCTTTAGTCCTTACCTCGTTGAGGCAGACGGACAAAATCAATGATCATTCATTCGTAATTGACTTTTTCAAAAATCGAGTTACCCAAGGTTTTGTGAATTAAAACGAAAGTCCTGTCAATTTTTGTATGTATTAACAGCACATTTTTAATAATTAAAATTAAAATTCGAAGGTAAATCGATTTTTGAAAAATTCAATTACGATCGAATGGACATTGATTTTGCCCGTCTGGCTAGCATATAATTTTCAAGAACGAAAGAGTAAAAATTTTAGTTTATGAACGCATTGTACTGTTATTTTAGAGGCATATTCTGAAGAAAAATGTTAAGTAAAATTCTTAAGAAAATTTAAATGATCGGTGCTGATATATGCTTCTACTTTATAGTTCACTTTTAGTGTTGGCGATGATCACTAAATCTAATCACAATCATATTTCTCATATTAAGAATCATATACAAATTTTGCAGATTACTACAACCCACTCAAATGACTTCAAATCGAATGATTTAATTTAAATCAACTTGCCTGGTGTTGAGCCGCATAACAAGGTGAATACTTTTTTATTTCTCTTATTATATATGAATATCTAAAATAGACTGAATTTTTAAAGCTTAGGTACAGTTGCTACAATTGAAAGCACAATCCTGGAAAAATATTTATTATCTAAAATTCCGAAAACTGCAAGGGGTTTTACTTCATTACACGGGATTTTTTTAACAGATTTTTTTTGTTTTATTTAAATAGATGAGTTCTTTTTTTATTATTAATATTACATTTTTTTTATTAAAAAAGGTTTTATTTTAATACCTAACTACAACAATTATTATAAAATGGTTATATAAGTAATTTTTTATTGATCAGAGCAATAATGGTTCTTCTTTAGATTGCATTTCAATTTCCATCTCCGTCTCTTCAGTATCTTCTTCTTCTTCTTCTTCTTCTTCTCCTTCCTCTTCTTCCGTTTCAAGTATTTCCATAGTTTCAGTCAGACGAACAGCTGTCAGAATGGCATAACTAATGGTAGTGCAGAACTCCGATTTTTTAAATTATTTCTTCTAAAAATAGGTCAGTGAACTTGGAATTTCGTCATTCATATTCTAGAAGATTTTGCTAGGAAGAGGATAATTTTCATTATTTACAAGTACCGATTTAATGTCTTCCCGAATAATAGCTGCAGCTGTATTTAAAATTCGAAGACGTTCTTCTGCATCATTAAGTTTTCTGTTTTTATAGAATGATTTTTGTAAAATATAATATTGTGCATCGGTGAAACAAATAATAATTAATAACCCTACTAATTATTTTTTTTCCATATTTTGTAAGAAGTTTACTCTTAATAGTCTTGTCATCTGGAGCATAATCCTTGCACACATCTTTCGATTTGTTTAAAATGAACTGACATTCATCATTATTTTCAATAAATGAATTACTTCCATCTTCAGGACGATCGTGGTTCAGGTACCCGTGTTTAAGCTTCATAATATGTTTAAAATAATCGGAGTGATATCGAGACTCAGCAGCGACCAGGGCCCCTATTCTGCATTCTCACTCACTTATAACAGTATGAGAGAAGAAGCTCACATCGATCTCACTCAACCATCATTTAGTTTAGGTATTTTAGAAAATAAATGGAATTAGATGTACACTGTTAAATAAAATAATCCATCACATTTGTGGTGAATATTTTTGATGTGTCAATCAGTTATTTCTTGTTTAAGGAAAGTGCCTAACATTGACTTTATATATACTTACTATAGAGCCTAAACTACTATCCACATAGGAAAATAGTCCTCTAGTAATTTACAGCTTGGTTGCTTACCTTCCCTTCGTGTTCGTAATTAATTCGTGGTGTAATGGCCGTAGCGGTGTCATCATTACGCTTTACTGGTACGGCGAATATTAATCCTTTTTTTTCTTTTCTTTCTCCTCATTGGCTTCTTCACCGCAAAGAATACGCATTCTGCTGGACGGCGAACTTGTAGATCACAATGCGCCAGCTTCATTTCGCTGTCTTTTTCATGCCAATATGCTCGACTTCCGCATATCATCTTTACGGCACTCTAAATAAATTACCACAGTACTAGCATTTCGTAAAAAAAAATTTTCCATCCTTTCTTTTAACACTTAACTGTATCAGCGTGCCAAATCCACGTTCCATAACAACAGTTTTATCTTTCAGCAAAGATTAATTACAAATAAAAGAAATTTCTGTCAATTTTGGACGATTTGTTTAATTTATACAAAAATTATTGAATAAAACTAGTAAATGAGCACGTCCGTTCACAAGGAAATATCACAAATTTATACTCTGACCAAAGAGAGGCGAGCAGATCTCCCTCCAGGCGCGTATACAGGGGGGGGGGTCACGGGGGTCATGACCCCCCCCAAAGAGTGCCATCTCACCTACGTGATGAATTGAAGCAAATCGCGCTGGACTGTAGAGCACGTTGTAAAAGTTTCACAAGGCGATTTTTGTACGGTACGGGCACAATGTTTAGCTGACGCCAGTGTTTAATGCTGGTGATATAGCGCACTTCTCTAAATTTATAACTTTAGCGCTGCTGTGTCACAGAGATAATCTGCGGCAAAGCTTAGTTAATGATAAGTTAAGACAGAGGCGAACAAGATTGGAAATTTTTCGTGTTTTCTAGAAGGAAACAAGTAATGTCATATACTTATGTACTTATGTCTTTGCATGAATGGGGGAAAGAGCTTCGCTATGCATTATTGTAGTGCGACTGAGCTGAGACAACGAGTTAAAAACAAACAAGTAAAACAGTTAGAATTGATACCCTAGATGATGCCCCTTCTGGGCAAGTTTGATTTTTGAAGTGGTTTTTGGCATATATTTCTAGAACGGTTTGTCGGACAGAAAAAATGATTATAACCAATTTTATAGAATTTCGTATTCTGAAGTTTTTAGTACAATAAAAATGCCTTGGACTAATCGTTTTCACAGTATACGAAAAAACTCTAAATTTTTTTATGGCCACACCTAAAAGGGGTTGCCCGATTTAGTCCATTTTTGAAGTTTTATTTGCTAGTACAATGAAAACACCGTGTCCAATCCAAATATATAGTGGAAAACGAAATTTTTGTATGGCAACCCCACGAAGGACTTGCCCGATTTGTCTTATTTTCGAACTTAATTTTACTTTTTTTTTAAGTTTTTAATTATACGTGTTCTTGAGTTATCGTGCGCACAGACAGACGGACGGACGGACATTCAAAAATCAAAATAACTTTTAATATTACGCGTGGGTGTTCAATCCATTTTGTTCTACCATCACTATTTCGTGGTGTTACAAATTGAATGACAAACTTAGTATACCCTTAGATTTCATGTAGAGTATAAAAACGAGAGAACCTAGGATTATCCGAACGACAAAATCTTATTAAATCCCTCAAAATCCTATCAAATTATTCATAATAATGTACTCCCGGTCACAGTACTTCACTTTTTTAATAAAAAGATAAACTGCGCTTTAGCCCAGATGCTGAAAGGAGATGTAAAATTTCTGTCAAATAAAATTTTCATTTTTCCCGAAAATATCAGAGAATCCAGCATTAGTTTCTCCCATTTAATCACTTCATCAGAGCAAAACGAATGTAAACAGAAGCACGTGCTGTTCAAATATCATAGGAATTATACTAACAAACATTGGTTATACTATAAAAAACATCGGATATTTCTCACAATATTTCAGCAAAAATCGGTTTTCACAAAAACGCGGGAGCATTTTATGAGAGTAAAACCTGAAAAGTCCGCCCCTTCTCATTTATTTATGAAAATGAATCATTTGCCATTTCCGTTTATTTGCATGTAATCAGCGTTTTCACATTTTATGTCCATATTCATAAAAATTTTAAAGAGAGTTCGATTTCTTTTTGTTATTTCTTCTTCTTCTTTCTGTCCTTTTCTAACCGTGTACATTTAAATGGAAAACAATCGAAAATATCTTCTATGTCCTATATTTAGTTATTCAATCTTTGCCTGCGGTGGGGGTGTTTCTTTGAGTTTCTTATGAGTTCTAATAGTGGCAATAATAGCCATTCGCTCGTAGCTCTTCATATTTGAAACACGTACGAATTTTTTTGAATTTTTTTGTGATTTTATATAGTGTAGAACGAAAAGTCATCTATCGATTGTTTGAAAAAAGGAATGAAGTGCTTTTATATTTTTTTTGCGCCGATTACTCGTATATACTCGTATATATATGATAAAAAAATTTAAAAGAGACTTCTTCCTACTTTTTCAACCACCCCCCCCCCCCATTCCCCACCCACTAGAACATTTTAGTTGTGACCCCCCCCAGGCTACAGGTCTGGATACGCGCCTGTCTCCCTCAAGGTGTTATGACAAACGAGAACGTCTCAGAGTTCATCCTTCTTCGTGTAGCCCATTATGGAGTAAGGTCGACACTATTGTGTAGTATATATGTGTTAGTTTATATTTATGGACTTTGAAACTATCACGTAAATAAATATTTCAATAATATAAGCCGCATTCAACGTTTACTTACAAATACTCGACACATAGATACCGTTAAGGATTGCATACTGTACCTTACAACTTTTTAAATGGAATTTTCTCGAAAATCGTCAGTCTTACAGAAAAAATGTAATACTATGTTTTTTGTAGGTAATTTTCTAAGCTACAAATTCTGAAACAACTATTTTTTCAATAAAAGTCACCGTTAACAAGATTTTCGCTAAAAACCGTTTTGTGTAACCTTTGACTTTAACGCGTAACATTTTTAGCGGCACATGTATCGATGGGGACTTTTGGTATATTGTTTAGAGGCATGAAAGAAAGATTCGTGCAAAAATTCAGCTTTCCGGGAATTTTTCTAAAATTTGAACTATTTTTTGTCTTTATTCCCTGAATTATTATGTAGAATGCAAATATGCAAGGCTGAGAAAAATCCATTAGTGGAGGAAGTAAAAATACTTCAATATGAAACAACTTGAAAACTTATATTTAGTTATACATTGTTTACGTAGACTAGAGGATTTATCCACAAAACGCCTATTTAAATCTTCTGTAATGGATATTTATTTGGGGATGAAATTATTTAAATAAACCACCAAAATGATATAAAAACCACTACTTTATTTACTCTATATATTTTATACAATTACGCTGCGTTCTTCACTTATCGAAGGTTTACTCCAAACTCGACATTTCCTAAAACTCAGGCTGCCCCGAAACTTTCCCTATCATTTCGCGATACTGGCACTCACCTACTTTAATGTCATTGCTTAATTCATTTTTGTTGATTTGTGATTTCAACAATTAGGCATCGATACATTACAAGTCGCTTCGTAGTGGCAATATAATTGTGTGACCATTATTTATCTAGGTTGCGTGTACTTGTTTTGTAATATTCGATTGACCTCTTAAACTGATTTACATCATACATTAATTTCGTATTTATTTCTGATACATTGTTTACATCACACTTCATTATTCTAGTTTCTATTAAAGACACTTCCAAACATTTTAAGTGATCTTAATTAAAATATAAAGTAATAGAGACTTAATTGCATTCTGTTCTAAGCATTATGTAAACTTATATCACCGTGCTCTTACTCCTTTTTTACCCATATTAAGCTATATACAATTTTATATTAAAGATTACATATTCGGCGTCATCCAGATTTAAAAAAAAAAAAACTTTGTTTTGTGGTAGAACAAAGTAAAGATATATTAAAAAAAAACAAAAAAATGCATACTATACATATTATTACGAGCGTGGCTTTAGTTCGTTATTCAAAAACACAATATTCCAATTTAACTAAATTTAACTATACTGTTTAGTTTTACAAACTTCAAAACCAATCACAAGTCAACTTTATTTTAATTACTGCTAGTACCGTACTTCAAATTCGCAATCCAATTCTTTCGTCTGTTTACTACGTTCACTGTCTGAGATACAAGTTTCCCTCCTTGTGCAGTCCGAACCAACAGATGTCGCTTGTCCTCTACGAACCTTAAGTTGTTTATGTCCATACTTAATTAATCCTTTTACACGAAGTAGTCATTTCAAATAGATGTCACTTGCTCTATTCTATTGCACGTAAGAGTGAGTACGTTTAGACCGCAGCTATTTAGAACTAGTTTTACGTAATTCGACTTACGTAGGACTAATCAGGCTGCAGTTTAGTCCACTCGTATTAAAACTTTGACAGTTGTCAAATTTGTCAGATCTGCCTACTTCTTCACGAGAAAAATGACAAATAAAATTTTAATTTTGTGCAACAGAGAATAGAGCATAAGAAAAAAAATTAATTTTCCAAATTTGTAATTTTTTTACCATCTATTACGGACGGAATACTTTCTTCAATAAGTCAAAAGTCTATAGAAGAATTTGTCCCTCCCTCTGACCAGTCGCACATTTTTCCTTCTTAGTTCCACTCATTTTCATTCAAACAAAATAGAAATTTTGTCTATGAATGAATATAACGCATTCAAGTCTGTAAACAATTCCTTATCTGAGGTTTATGTCTACGTTTAATACTAATTTTGTAGGTCAATACCGCATCAAATACCGGATTAAAGTAGGACTAGTTTTTCATAATGCGGCATGTTTATACCACTTCATATTAGTTCTACGTAATTCGACTTACGTAAAACTAGTTCTAAATGGCACGGTCTAAACGAGCTCAATAATATCATATATAATTATCTTCGAATTATGTACTATATATGTGTCTTTATCTATAGTTTACAATGGATTATTGGCACATTTTTGGTACACCATCACACATATATATATAAACACATATTTCTGGTCGATCGGATCTCTGGACAATGATTTTAACTCCAAGGGGACGCGTTCTGACTTGAAAAGTCTATTCCATGCTCCCTTGATGTACCTATCTCACCGCTCACAATAGATTCGGCGATATTAAATTTCTATAAATCTTTACTCTAACTAGGATCTCTCCCTATAACTACCCGGAATTATTCACTTCCTTGCCGCCTCAATACTTGTCAGTCGTTTGCGACCTCCCCGATACTTGTTCTTCCTCGACTTTTTAATTTTTACCCAGACTTGTTAACGCGTCATCGACGTTTACACTCCGACATATAAAGGACGGTGAGATAGCTAGGTGGGTACCTGCAGCTGTAGTGTAATAAGGGCTGTGACCATAACAAGATCAGTGAATGACAGCTCCATTAATTATAAACCCGGTTCGTATCTTTGTATGGACCCAAGGTATATAAGAAGAAGTCTTCTATATACCTTGGTATGGACCTGTTCAGAATGGACCCGTTCGTTCCAGACCGATACATCGCTACTTTTTACCAGTTCACGTTAAAGATCAGATTTTTTTTTTTTTATTATTAGATCTAAATTTTCTTTAAAGTAGCTATTTACATAAATTTCAGTTTACGTGAAATTTCTTCCTAATACTTATGTAAATAAATACCTACCGGTTCCGTTTTCCTGTGAAAATTACTCTGTTTTATTCAATACCTCTTGCCGCTAGCTATCTTTTTATGCCCCCACACTTTTATAAAAATAAAACTCATACATCGAACTTAGTGGTGTAAATAGTATCTCTGCATACGTAATCCAAATTAACTAAAACATACACTTCAATTATTTCAAAATCAATTTATTTTCGTAATAAATGTTTAGCTTTTGACTTACATCTTCATTTTTTCCCCATAGATATATTTATTCAACTTAAATCAGTATCTAAATACAAATAGATCCGCTTCAAATTTGAAAACTTTCAGATAGGAAGGCATCTGAACTTTGATCCGACTCTCTGTGATCAAAGTTGAAATTTCATTAAAGTGCCAAAAAAAGTACATTTGGCTGGTCCTTAAAAAGATAACTTCCATGTAATTTACTTCACTTCAATGCTTTTGTAATTATTGTCTCCTTAGAGATGGTTACCATGATTTTTTTTTTATATATATATATATATATAACGTAACAAGAAACTCTTCAAGAGGGAGCTTGCACTGATCCCAATTAGCCATGAAATGCTTCCAGTTCAGAGAGTTATTTGATTAGAGTCCAGACAGGAGGAAATTAAAAGCGGAAATACATCTCGTCAGCGCAATTCAACTGATAAAACTTTTCATGCAAATGTCTCCCTTCCGTGGACCGTAACTCCATTAGAATCTGCTTTTATTTTTGCTTGAACAAAATTTCATTTGTCATGATGCTTGTAACTTGTCAAATTAAGGCTATTTTTATTTCATATTTCTAATGAGATATTTTTTCTATTCTAATTTACGAGTATATAAATAAGAAGCAATTGCCGCATGTATGTTACATCATCACTTGAGAATGGCTTGACCAATTTGTCTCATATTTTTATTTGTTCTGTTCGTATTTGTCCGGACAAGGTTATTAGGAAAACGAAAAATTGGATTCGGCAACCTCTTTTTGGTGTTGCCATACAAAACTTTTGTTTTTCACTATATATTTGGAAACTTCCTGAGAACACGTCGACGTGTAGAGCTCATATTTTGTACACGTCGTTTATAAAAAAATTGCAAACACAGGTCAAAAAAGGAGCAAATCGGGCAACACTTTCTTGGTGATGCCATACAAATCTTTTATTATTCACTATATATTTGGACACTACCTCACGCGTTGACGTAGAGAGCTGCAATTTTGTACAGAGGCCTTTTTTCAAAAAATAGAATTTTAGGTTCGGAAATGAGACCAATCGGGCACTTCCTTCGTTATGGAGTGTGAAACAGGGAATATAAATATAACTGTAAAACTGATAGTGATTTCTATACCCTTGATAAGAAAACAAGTAAAAAAGCTAGAATTGGTCTAAGACCAATTCTTATGATACCCTAGATGTATGTCCGTATGAAATTTCGTATGGTCACCCATTTGAGCAGTTTTGATTTTTGCAGTGGTTTGTCGTATATATTTCTAGAATGGATCGTCGGACAGAAAAAATGATTATAGACAAGTTTATAGGATTTTATATTCTGATAAAAATACCTCGGACTGATCGTTTTCACAGTATTCGTAAAAAACCTATATTTTTATATGGCAACACCAAGAAATGGTTGCCCGATTTATTCCATTTTTTAAATTTTATTTGCTATTACAATAAAAACACACTGTACTAAATTTTAGCCCTCTATGTCAATACGTTTTCGGGCAGTGTCCAAATATATCTATTTTTTTTTTTTATTAGAAAACAGGGGGACAGGTGACCCTGTCCCTAAAGCACGGAGGCCAAAGGGGCCCTTTATGCTGTCCTGCTAGAAGACCATTCACCAGAACCTTCCTGTTCTCTTAATGAAGCGCATCAGGTCTTGGTGAGGCAGGCTTTTCAGCTCATCCACAGATAGAAGAGCAAACCCTAGAGTACCCAGCCTGCAACGGGCGCAGGCCGGACGCGCACACAGAAAGTGTTCGGTTGTCTCGGTCTCTCCTTCCAGGTAGGACACACACTCAGGGCTGTCAATACCTCCCGTACTTGTTAGAGGAGCGTGAAGTGAGCTGTAGCCAGTGATGATGCCAACCACCGTTCTACATTGTTCTTTTTCGAGTACTATGAGAAAATCGGAGATATTTCCATAGGCCCATCAAGAAACAGTTTTGTACACCTGCAGGTATTCAGATTTTCCCATCTCTGCTGATGCTTTCTACGAACATCCGTTTTGATGAGAGACCCGATAACCGAGGTGGAAACGCCTACGGCAGACTTCGGTTCGAGAAACGGACAAACAGAGGCAGCCCATGCTAAAAGGTCAGCCCTTTCATTCCCCATGACCCCCATGTGACCAGGAACCCACAGAAGGGATACCTTGTTGTGGACACACAGCTTATCCACAGAAACCCTGCAATCCCACAAATATATAGAGGAAAACGAAATTTTTGTATGGTAACCCTACGTACAAAATTTCAGCTCTCTGCGTACACGCGTTCTCGAGTTATCGTGCGCAGGGATGGATGGACGGACATGCAAAAATCAAAATAACTTTTAATATTATGCGCGGGTGTATAATCCATTTTGCTCTACGATCATTATTTCGAGGTGTTACAAATGGAATGACAAACTTAGTATACCCTATAGATTTCATCTAGGGTATAAAAAGGCTGAACCGAAGCTGCAAGGATGGAGTCCCTATAACATTTTTTTTTGTGATACTATTAACTATTGATATATACATTTTTTACACAAATTCTACATCTATTTGGGTATATTTGCGATCCAGTGCCAGCTTAACACTATTCACCAGGACTGGAGAAGAGAAAATGTGTGCTAGTGTTGACTCACTTTAACGCATTATGCTCTTATACTGTATACAACATGACTCAAATTGGAAAATATTCCGCGTTATTCGCAGCGTCATTGGTTTCGATGAAATTTTCAATATTGAGTCGTCAAGAAGAAATATAAACTATTTTGGTTGCATTTCCTTTATACTAATTTAAATGAGGACGATATAATTTAAAGTAGGTTTAAAGGAGGAGACTGGTGGATGAGAGCAAAAAATGTGCTGTCAGTCGTTTGGAAAATTTCAAGAGTAGTATAATTTGCTGCCAAAGCGGAGTACTTTCGAAAAAACCGGAGTCAACGACTAACGAAATTTAATGTATTCAAATTAATTAGAATGGGATCCTGAAATCATATTAGTGTGAATAAAACCCATTTTCATTAAAATGATTCATATTTAGATTTTTAAATAGATCTTTATATGTCTAGTATTATTACATTATTTGTATTTTTTTTTATATAGAAACAACTGGTTTTTATTTTAAGATTTTCCCATGAATTTTTTTTTTCAGCAATAAGAATTTCTTAAGTTAGTTGACAGCTTTTGATTTAAAAGATTCATTAATTAATTGCTTCTGTCATGAAAAGCTATTCTTGAGAAAAGCATACCTGCATCTGAGACAACTTACACCTAGATGTGAAAACCTCACAAAAAAACGGTCGAATTAAAACGAGCTAATGACCCTCTAATAAAAAGCTCTATAAATTCTCTCCTTCTCTTGCTGTATTATGCCACATAAATTCTTCTCAATGATAGCTTTCTTTGGTTGAATTAAAAGTTAAAGAGCTTTCAAAAAGTGATCCGGCTTTATATGGAGTTTATTTTATCTAGTTTAAAGTTGCTGCGTGGTATATACTAATAAAATACATAAATTTTATCATTAGTTTAATTACTTAATTATTGAAAATTTTTGAATTTTCGAAATATTAGTAAGGATTTTAATACAGTCATAATACAAAATTTTAATGACAACTTCAGTCGCTTTAGTTTTTCTTCATTTCAAATTTTTTACAATATTTGAATCAGTAATGCACAGAAATAATTCTGGTAGAGCATAAAATTAAAAGTTATTTTGATTTTTGCATGTCCATTCGTCCGTCCATCCTCACGATAACTCAAAAACGCGTGTACTTAGAGAGCTGAAATTTTGCCTATGGCCTTAGAAAAAAAAACTAAAATTAAGTACGAATGGGACAGATCGGGTAACTCCTTCGTAGGGTTTTCATGCAAAAATTTTCACTATGTATATATTTGGACATTGCCTGGCAACACGTCGACGTAGAAAGCTGAAATTTTGTACATAGTGTTTCCAGTAGTAAATATAATTTCGAAAATGAACTAAATCGGGCAACCCCTTCTTGGTGTTGCCATATTAAAAATTTAGCCTTTTTACGTATACTGTGAAAACGATCAGTCCTATATGGTTTTCATGTACTGAAAACTTCTTCCTATAAAATTGGTTATAAAAATTTTTTCTGACCGATGAACCGTTCTAGAAATATTTGCGAAAAACCGCTTCAAAAATCAAACTGGCACAGATGGATGACCATACGAAATTACATATTGGAATTCATCTAGGATATCGTAAGAATTGGTCTTAGACCAATTCGAGCTATTTTAATTGTTTGCAATAACTTTCAAACATATTTTACAAGACCCCCTGTTATTTATAAAGCTGCGTTCATACAGAGCAAAATTTGTAAAACGCTTAGTTTTTGTTGGCGACAAAACAGCTATCATAGAATTTCCAACAATAGTTTCTTGACATATCCGCACGTCGTACTCTAAATCTATCGTTATACTAGAAATTATGTTTTATTTATAATTTATGTTTGTTGAATTTCTAGGAATTGTTCTACATTGCCTTTGATCTTAGGATATATTTGCCATATTAATATTCCTTGCACCACAATCACTATATTTAGAAACTTTAATACTGTGTCTGCAATATTGCCAAGAATTTTCTTTAGTACTTTACCTATGCACATACATCTTGGATGCCCTGACACTTATTTCTCCATTAGCGAAAGTGATTTTGATCACATTAGATTTTTACTCTGCACTTCACAGATCTGTATGAAGTTCTGTTTCCCCGGTAAATATGGAACAGTTAGTAAACTATATATCTGAAGGAACGTTGAAGTCATTATAAATAATAGTCGATACTCATTAGAATACAACTATTTATTCTTGTGCTGCGCCGTATGCTAGCTGAATTAAGCGACTCTGAAATCCTTAAAATCCGCCGATTTTTAGTTTGCTGTGTTATATTCAAAAAATCATAAATTTGGTTCTGATTATCACTGAGACATGAACTTTAGGTTATTTTAAAAATGAGGGAAAATTATGAAAATAGATGGTTTTAGAAGAAGAAAAAATTAAGGATATTAAATATATCCTTTATCCTTGAATATCTTCAAATGCATTCCCTTAATTTTTCCTTGCTTTATTTTCAGATTAATGCTAATAATGTTGTTAGTAAATGGTTAAATTTTTAAATTGAGAGCTCAATTGGTTTGGAGACGAGAATTTTTTTTTTTTTTAGTTCTGGTTTTTTGGGGAAAAATGTAATACAAATTTATTTTGTTATCCTTGATTCCATAACAATTTTTCACCAAGGACATAATTTTTTTTTTTCTTCTCAAATGTGACCCATTAACAATCCATTAAATAAAAAAAATTATCTCGCCCCGAAAATCAACTTTACTGTCGAAATATTTCCTTATTTTTTCCACAAAAGAAGACAATCTTAATCGTCGTCCCTTTGAAAATTGGGAACTATTCTCAAGTTTTTTCCTTTGTGTCACAATTCACAAATTTCATATAGTTTTATTATAAAAACTCAACATTTTTTACAACACTTGAATTAAAGTAAACAAATGATATAGTTAAATTAAATCACTAAACACCTTCGCGGAATTCTAAACAAAAGCCAAACCTTCCATAAAAAAATTACTATGAATTGGAGTTAGCTTTTGTGAAAAGGAAAATGAAGAAAATAGGAAAGACAAACGAAAAGGCAAAGAGCGATTAAAAAAAAAACGTTTTCTGGACTAAAATAGAATTTCTGGAGTTCTTCAAGTAGAGAGCTTTGATTATTCACTTTATTAATATCAATCACAGCGTTTAATGAACGAATCATAATGACATAACTAGATAGGTGTAATAGGGTAAAAAAATCAGAGTAGTACCATATCAACTTTTCAACCGGACTTAATAGAATTTATTACTAAAATGTACAACGAATGTATAGTTTTAATTGAAGGTAAATAAAACTTTTTAGATTATTTGCTAACAACATACGTATATAAATAGGAGTTTTAAGTATTAAGAAATTAAAAGCGGAGTACTTTTATAAAAGCAGTAGTACCGGAGTAAAAAAACTCCGATCGGAGTACAAACGACAGCACTGGTGTAGTGATGGAATAAGTAGGACTGTTTTGTATGGGACTATCAGCCACATAAATCAAACGATTGATAAACGGACTCCTTTGATATTATCATCGACCAGTTCGAAATATATTTTATCCTTTTCAGGTTACATTTGCTCTATCATTTATCTACGCTAGACAATCTAGCAGTCTACACCAAATGAAAATTCAGTGCATATACTAAAATGAAAAATTCGAAAGCCCCAAATCCAAATGATTCTCAATGAATAAAAAAAAATCTATATGATCATCTATATTTCAGATGGTTTTTATTTGAAGTCTGTGAAATTGATTCACCATAAATCTTTTGCTGTTGCCGTAATCGGATACAGTCGATTCAAGGTCTCTTATTCAAGAAAGGTAACACAAAATCAGGTCCGGACGCCAGCTTTAAAGTTGGTCGTACAGCTCGCTTAGCTCTGTGTAGAAAATATCTCGCTCGCGGCTAATTCCTATTTTAAAAACAAAACATCGGAAAATTTCGGAATTGCTTCCAGTTTTATTTGGCTAGTTATAGGCTTTCATTTAATTTTATATTTTATTTTTATGCAATTACTAAATTATTTAAAAAAAAAAAATACGGTATTTCTTTTGATTTGCATGAAGTACGAGATTTACAGATGGTTTCAAGAAGACATAAATGCTACCAGACTATTTCAGTTTCAAAAGTCCGATGAATCAAGCATTAAAATCAAAAACCAAAATGCACCAGTTTTACACTTTTTTTTTTTTCAATTATAAATCAAAACATTAACAGATTTTCCGATTTGTGCTAAACTACTTCAGTTAAGAATCTTTTAATGGTGATGCAAAAATATTTTCAAACTACCTACCTCAGTATGTATTGTAAAAACTTCTAAAGGAAAAATCAATTACGAGAAAATCTCCAATTTACTTCACTTCACGAAGCACTTTCAAAGCAAATGACCTTTTCTGCGGTTACTTCACAAACGAAATAGAAAATTTCATTAAATCATGCTCTATTGCTCTCAAACACAAAAGTTTTCCTGGAAATTTTTCTTAACCTCACGTTTCGTTCTTAATGAAGTATTTAGAGGTTTCTTTCGGAACAAATTTGCGGCTACAGATACCCCAACCTATCAATAGACCATCATTAAGTGCTCAGCAACTTTTCAAACGTGATTAAGGATTATTGAGCTTTTATAATATACTCAAGCTATTTGTGATAAAGGGATAGTTATTAGAAATGATACAACACCAAAAGGAATGATAAGAAAAACGTTTATTAATCGAAATTTAATTAAATCGCGTTTTATTATAAATCAAACATGCAAAGTGAATTCAAATGTGACAAAATGCTGTCTGAAATGGCATATTTCCGGTATCAAAAGAAAACTTCAAAGAGGCTTCTGAACGATTATTTGTCTTCATCAATCTACTGTTCAATATTAGTCTCACGGGTGGTGTAGTTTTTTCTGATCAATACAAGGTGATCTGAACCAAGCTTGGTATAATATAGTAGGTGATAATAGTTGTTAAGAATGGGAAAGGATGAAGCACATGGAATGTACGAGGACTAAAGATTTGTCCTTCTTATTTTATGGATCACTCTATAATTCCTGAACAACACACCCTATGGCGAAAGATTTAAAATTTCTTGGATAGGTATTCATTGGAGTTTCCCAATCAACTTTTTTCCTGTTTTTAACTAATTTTAATTCATTGAACTAGTAATCTTATCAATCAAAGAACACATCATTGACAGCAGTTTTTCATATCAAGTTTAAGAAATGCAAATAGTTTTACTTGAAAGGACACATAAAATGAAGACCATTTCGTAAGACAAAAGTTTTTAAAAATATCAGAAACTATTCAGTTCAAATGCTACCGGGCTTAGATTTTTGGAAAAGATATTGGTTTTTTTTTTTTTTTTTTTTTTTTGAAAATCAAAAACCTCAAAAAACCGTGTTATTTTTCTCTCCCCCTTAAATACTTTTTCATGTACACACTAATTCTTATTATTTTTCGTACACAGGCTGTTCAAACATATTTGTAAATGCTACCGGAGCTGTTTTTCGAAATTTGTTAATATTTGTCATGTTACAAATATTTTTATAACATTAAAATTGAAACCCATGTACCTTGAATAAAATTTATTGCTATACGTTTACTTTAACATGAGAATGAAGATTGAGACAATTTGTAAGCTTCTATCTTGATAAAAAGTGAATGATTTATTCATTTCAATTCCCAAAAGCTTCTCGTATTGACGACACGATCCAGTAGTCCAAGCAAATTCTCGGTTTTGTATGTAATTTTAAATGGCACTTTACATGAATTATTGGTAAGCATTAAAGTAATTAGAAAGGACCCAGCGGGAAATGGAATCATACTATCACCCAAACCGGATGCCTTGCTTGGAAGTTGTGATGCATGCCTCTTCATTGGACACCTTGTAGGACTTTTGTACAGTCATGTTCTAGGGAGGAAGCAGTTCAAGCGTTTTCGTGTGCTTCCCTCTAGCTTCCTTGGAAGGAACGAGGATGCATGCCTCTTCATTGGACACCTTGTAGGACTTTTGTACAAGCATGTCCTAGGGAGGAAGCAGTTCAAGCTTTTTCATGTGCTTCCCCCTAGCTTCATTGGAAGGAACGTGTATGCATGCCTCCTCAGTGGACTCTCTGTGAGCGAAAACAAATCTGCGTGCACCTGGTTTCACAAACAAATCACAAATGAACTTGAAAACGTGCGTTTAACCTTCCACCTAGCTTCTTCCGGGATCAATCTGGAACGGATCAAAAAATGTTCGGCTCTTTCATGTTTTGCACTAAGGTTTTACTGCTTTAGCAAAACAAGAATGAGCTTGAAAAGTGCATAGCACCTTCCACCAAGCTTCTTACGGGATTAATGTGGTATCGATCGACAATTTTTCGCCTTTTTCATATATTTGCACTATAAGTTTAACTGCTTCCACAAGCCTTCACGTGAAAGGCCTGACCAGATTTCCCGCTGGGGAAGCTCAAGTTACTAATACATAGTCAAAATTTTGGAAGCGCGAAACCGAGAGCTTTATTTTCTGGCATTCAGCCTTAACCCATTTACGTTGAGCATACTTAAGAACAAGTCTAAAAACGGTTTATATTTGGGGTCTTTTATTATTGAAGTCTTTCCGCTTCTTAAAGGGGAATGCCCACTTTTCATGCAACTTTACGCCCGACACCTCCAGATATGCGAGATTTCTCAAGCAATGCATTCTGACAATCTGAACATATTTTATTAAGAACGTTTATTTGAACTAAGCGGAGAAAGCTTTGGCGATCGGATGTAGCTTGAGCGACTTTCTTCGGTGAAAAAGTGGACTTTTCTACTTCTCCAGATTGCGCGGAATTGGTGAGTCGTTGAAAATGTTTTCCTATGAGAAAATTATTCAGAAAAGACCACTAATAGCAATGGAAGAAAGAAATGCAAAAATATTTGTGAAATGTAGTAGCTGGGGTGTATGTTACCCAAGTGCATAAAAATGGATTTTCCGGCGCAAAAAAGTCCCGTGAACATTTTCTGAATACGGAAAAATGTACACCACCCGATAGTACTAGGCGATACCTTTAATTTTATATGTAACATGCAGTATTGGGCAGTATTGGAACCCCTTGCCAGCAGAGGCTCCTACCTCCACCCTAAAAGTATGCAGAAACAAATTTTCTTCTATGAATTTTAAGTAGAAATGAGCTGAGACGAACAGTGAAATCCGTTTTCCGATCGAACGTAACCCTACCGAGTTAGAGATGATCTAATTTGTGAAAAATCTAGTACTTCAGTTCGAATAAAAACGAGGGAAATGCTAAAAAAATTGAGTACGGGAATGGATATTTAAGCCCCCGAATATAGGAGTGTGTATACTCAAACTTCTTCTCAGGATCTAACGAATACAACTCTGTTCTAGATTTTACAAAATGTACTTGATCAAATTTTTACCTTACGTCCAAGGCCTTCCCCTGCTTAATTGAAATAAACATTGATCAGAAATTATGGTCTGAGTAACACAATGCCTCATCTCTCATATTGTAGGTGTCGGGCCTAAAATGGGCATAAGAATAGAAGTTGAATAAATAAAACTGAATTGAAATTACGAAATTTTAATGTTATTGATATCCAACGTCGAAATGGAGGAGATTAAGTTATGAGCCATTGGAAAGCTCCAACAATTATCTGCAGCTTATCTAATCTTATAAATCTATGAAATCACCGGTATAAGATTGTTTCTTCAGAAGTTATAGGATAATTCATAAAATGTGAAAAATAAATATTTAACCCATCCTACATGCTTATAACGACGCATTTGACCTTCACAGCATAATTTCCAATACAATTTCTATTCTTTCGACATCGACCATCACCTGCTGCATTAATATAGAATTATTTCAATAATTAAATAAATAATGAAATTTTTATTAAAGAAACACAACTGAGATCAAGCTCCAAGTGTGAATTCAGTACTTATAGTAAATTATGAGTCTCACAAAAATTTTAATGTACATTAATCTATATTATATTTACTAATTAAAAACTAAGAATAGATAGGTACTTATTAGCAGCAAATTAAAAGTAAAATTAGAGAAATTAAGTAATAATTTTCAATAGCGAATAATAATTAAATAGTTAGGCTTGCATAATAGAAAAATGATTAAATGACAATCTCTTGAAGCTAACAGATTTAATTTCAATTAACACAAATACCGTAGACAAAAAACAAACGGGTGCTGCAATGCAATTTATGCCGCGGTACAAGTAGCAATCTAATACGAGCTGTTATGAGAAAGATAATATTATCACGTAAATAACTAGGGCACATAGAATTTACTATCCTTAACATCATATTGGCACTTCTAAATCGAATATAATTATCAAGCAAGCAACTCAGTATACTTATGGAGTATTTGAAAATATGTTCAGGTCGGCTAAGCCCATAGATGTATCGGGCACATGAGTTATATGCAACATTTATTCTATTACGACATATATTATTCAAGTTGCCAAATGCTATACGCACAAGTTTGGTAGTAACATAGCCCTCACAAGACGAATCGTTGTGTCAAAATACTCCCCGAGATTACGAACTGAGTCGGTGAATGGAATATGCACATAATTAAGAGACATACAAAGCAGATGAGCCGTATCGATGGGATCTATAAAGATAACAATAGATTGCGGCTTAGCATGATTTAGAGTAAGATTTCTCAATTTTTTCCAGGTAGAAATAAGTTCCAAGCCCATATTAGCTTTGCAGATCAGCTAAGCTTGCAGTTAAGTACAACTGGGCAACATCACCATATATTTTAAAGGAACACTGCCTACGAACCTTCACCAGGTCATTTATGTAGAAACAAATCAGTAGAGGACCCAACATGGACCCCTGCGGTATCCCTAAGTATAATGTCTTATGCTGGGAACAATTGATTCCATTTATAACATGCACGATAGATAAGAGTGCATAAGCTTTAGTGAAGAGCGTATAAGCTTGTGTTTAGTTTTGAGTTTTATCGAGTCAAAATCTTTGCTAAAATCAAGCAGATATAGAATTGTTCCCAGATTATTCTCTGTATGATTCATAATATATCCAACAAGGCTGAGACTATGCTGTACCTGGCACAAAATTCAGATTAAGTAGAGCACAAGAGTCCATACATTTCAATATAACCTATGAGCTGGTCAAAAAGTAGCCTTACAAGGACTTTTAATAAAACGGGTAAGTTACTATAATATGCGTATAATTAGACGAAATATTTGCCTTAGGATGTATTTTTACAGGTATGTTATTCGCTAATATCCATAGCATTTGGAAACATCCTGTTGTAATATTTGTATTGTAAAATGTTCAAATTAAAGGAATACGATTGGGTGTCATCCTCTCACACACCACCAAAACTTATATAATACGTGGATGATATTTATCTTCTTTCCAACAAAAGAACTTCAGATTTAGAAGAGATAATATATATTGCTCCTGAGAATACCGCAGCGAATTATTTTAAAAGTAATTATATCAAAGGTTGTGGAAAATCTAAATTTTTATATGGGTAGGAAGCCTAAAAACAAAAGTTAATAGATGTAGTCCACTTTTGAATTCAGCAATTTTAATTTACTGATCGCAATCATAACTTCAGCTCACTAAAACCCCCCATTCACTTACAGATTATCCACAGATCCGAACTGTAGATATATTTGAATTATCGTCACCCATTAACAGTTCAAGTCGTACGATTTGATCTACAGTCTAGGTAATTTGCGTGTATATGTTGAAAATTTGTACGATTCGATTGCCAACCAGATCGGCAGCTCATGAACTGCAGACTGTAGATCTGTAGATAAATACACCACACACATGCAGTTCATCGTTAGATAACAGGACTGCAGATTTGTAAACTACATACAAAGTGTACAATTTCATCGTCAATCATTATTTTCAGATCAGTTTGATATTTTCGTCAGATAATTGTAGTTTCTCATCATTCTCAACATGGATAGAAGTGCAACATTCAATGAATTCTGAAGTATACAGGAAACATGGAAAGTGAAATATGATTCATATTTGGACAGAAAAAAATGAAAAAGAAAAACTTTATTACGAACAAATAGAACTTTATAAAACTACGACTGATTCTGAGAGGAAACAAATTAATAACCTCATATGTGAGATGCTTTGTGAAGCAACCAATCTTTCACCCAGAAACGTTTTTTACTCTTCACTGGGACTTCTGATAAAAGAATTACTAGTATCAGTGCATCAATTTTCTTCTTTGACAAAATCATTTTAAAAATTCAACCGAATAGCATGAGAATCGTGAACAGATTAATTACGATATGGACTGAAGACCCAACTGTGTGTATTTAATCGTCAGTTTATCTTAAGTTTTTTATCTGTCAAATTTCAAACTTACGATCTTATCTGATACTATTGGGTGGACGAAAACAGATTTGGACTGACAGATACCATCTACAATCTGAATGTGCAGATAATCTGTAAGTGAATGGGGACTTTAAGTCAACGTCCATTTATATTATGACTATCAGAACCAGCTTAACACAAGCTCGCTGTATGGACACGTTTAATAAATAAACGGTCAACAATACATGCTTTTCATCACTTAGTCGGTGTTTAGTACGTTACACTAAACACAGATCAAACACCGGATGAAACAACATGCAATACGACATGGAAACAGAAAATTAAGTATTATACAGACGTTAAAACATGCTTAGAAACGTCAACAATAAAATGCGCAGCCATATTATTAACAGTAATACAAAGGCGATTAAATGGTTCATATATAAAGTTAGACCTTGAGGAGTTAACCTTCTTAAATTGTGTCTACTATTACGAAAATATATTTTGTTAAGTAATAACGGAGAGTCAATATTCGCGTTTAAGAGTTGATGCACAAAACTTACATCGGCAACCATGCGACGTTTCTCAAGCGAGTGCATATTTAAAAGCTTCAGGCGATCTTCAGTTAGGTGGAAGAATTAATGAATTATTCCAGCGTAGTTGCCTGAGAGCAAATCGTGAAAAGTTTCTCTGAACAGACTCGATATGGTCGATGTGTGTAACCATAAATGGTGACCAGACGACCTGGCAACCTTATTCAACCAGTAGTCCCAGAAAGCAAGTTTACAAACTCAGCAATGTTATGGTAGGATTCGAAAACTCTCGGGATCAACGTTTTATAAAACTGAGCATAGAACTACTCTTTGATACCATATAGTTTATATGGAAGGTAAAATTCAATCTGTGGTCACATTTGACATCCAAGCCACAGACACAGTTCACACAGTGAATCGAGGAATTCAAATACTCATAATCATAAGTGATTGGTGTTTGATTCCTATGGAAAGTCATAACCTTACATTTGTCGATATTGAGTATGAAATTATTGCTCTTGCAACAATTGTAAAATTTTTGAAGGTCACCCTGTACCTGTTCACAATCGATAACAGATTTAATCTGAGCGAAAAGCTTAATATCGTCAGCATAAATCAGGAACTTACAGTACCTCACAACAGAGACAATGCCGTCAATAGACAGAATAAAGAACAACGGGCCGAAGTGACTCCCTTGAGGTGTGGTACGCCAGACGAAGCCTTCAAGACTCTAGAGATGGAATGGCGGAATAAGATTTGGTATGTTTTGTTATCTAAATTAGACTCTGATCATTTTAGAAATGTTTGGGGAATTCTTCCACAACTCCGGAATACAACCACTATCGGGCGATTTTTCGAAAATAATTCTCAGCGGGGCTGCAAGGGAGATGCAACATAACTTAAAAAAAGGTTAGAAGAATTCCATCAGGACCAGTTGTGAAGTCATTTGGAAGCCCATTAATATAATCGAGTATATCCTCTTCTGAAATAGCAAATGAAACATTATGAGAGTCGTTCATATGACTGAAGTTGCTATTCCTGTTCATATGAACAACCGGAAATTTTTTTATAGTCATCATTCAGGAATATTTCGAATTTAGATCTATTGTATATCGGCTCTCACGGGATTTAAGAATTTCAAATTATAAAAAAATGAAAAATATTTTAACGCTCATCAAGTTCATCTACTGTACCTACTATATTTCTAAAAGATTCCATACAAAATACAAAATTTCCAGATAAATAAAAATGGGTACCATACCTATTCCATTTTAATCCTTAAAACATTCTTCAGGATAAACTTCTAACATAAATACATAAGTATACCTGGCCATATGATAGGTGGCCATCAATCGATATAATCCAGGTATACTAACTGCAAACGAATCACTCTAAAGCGAGGATGAAAATTACGTTTGTGAGTTTCGACCGTACACTGAAAGTATTGATATATGATTTATGGTATGCCATTAATGGATCCCCTAAAATATTCCAGGTTAAACTTGCAGTACAGAGATTACTCCTTATTGACTTGGACATAACGAACATAAGGTGAGATCATGAAAGTATGTAGTACCTATATACATACATAGTACATATACATATCGCATCCATCCTGCATACAAGTCAGAGAACCAAAATTGGAATCTCAACAATGACTTCAACATTAATTAACTCTGGTTGTCTGATGTCTGGGTTCGTCAGTTCAGAATTTCGTAATAGAAATTTTTGAGGGGCATCGTTTACTTGCTCCGAATTTATACGTAGCATAACTGTATGAATTTCAAATTTCCTGGGACTATTTGAAACTGTCTAAATTAATTCGAGTACATTTTCCTAGAAATTCATCATCGATAATAAATTTTCACATTTATTCGCTATCACGGAAAATATTATGAAATCTTTAAAGAAGTTAAAAGTTTGTTTGAAAAATCTTTACGCTCTCGTCTAAGCCATAAGGCTTAATTTCAAAAGTAATTATTTATTGCACGAGCTCTAACTAGAAGTAAGTGTGCTACTTAAAGTCGTTAATAAGATCGCAGAAAAACCTCTTCAGAAACAAATCTCCAAGTTTTTTCTGCCAATCTGAAATATTGGCTTCATTCAATCTATAATTTTTCAATTACTTATATATAAGTCAAATTTGGCTATCTGACCTTTTAAGATTACAAGATGTGGAGTATGAGGAGGGGTAGTGTGGAGGCAGACTGGAGAAAAACGAATTCACCAGATTGAAATCAATTTTCGCCAATAAAGGCCTGTCAGAGAAGTGTCCAATAATGTTCGCCTAATAATGTAAGGAAATTCTTATTCAATTGTGAACGAATGAACCTAAGTGTCAGTAGGTCCTTAATTAAATCTCAATTTGAAGGTAATTAATCAACGGCATCTGCCTTTATAGCATTTTATGTGTAATTACGAAATAATTTTTCGTTTTGATTCTGGGTTCTTGGGATCTTTTACTGATGATGGCGCGGCTACTATATTTCCTAGTTTCACTGTGCAGGTAATTTCACTGTGAATGAATACTTTCGATTGAGCCCTTATATCTATGCGCCTAACCTTTGACACTGATTTTAATTAGTTACATTTAGTTTCCGTGTCGTAATTAGGATTTTTTTTTTATTCATTCATTCATTTAAAATTAATTCTGTTTCAAGAAGAAGAAAAAACGAAAGAGATTATTAAGAAATTGTAGAAAGAAGTATTTTACGTTTGTAGTAGTTAATCGATGAGTAGGCCCGGTCTTAGGGCGGCAAAACTTGGTGAGATTGTTTTTTTTTTTAGTAAGTAGTTAACGTTTAAAAATTCAAAAATTTGTCCATAGCACCCACCCCGTAACAAAAATGTCCACGTATAGGGATTACGATTATTAAAAGTTTGGATCATCGGACTGGATCTTTGCTTACTAGTTTACTCCAAGTTCAAGCGTATCACTTTCATTTTACTCCACTACAGATAGACTATATATGCATATTAGTACTGGGTTATTTGCTAGTTTTCGTACACGATGAAAAAGAGGAATAATCGTTCCCGGGGTCCGTCTTATTACCACCTTCCCCCGCCTGCAAGCTTCCTAAAAAGCGCCTTTATTTTTTAATTTTTATAATCATATCAACTTGTTTCTCGACCTTTTTTCGGCTTACTTTCTGTACGCTGCTCCGCTTAACTTTTTTCTCCCAACACTTATCTTTGCAATATCAAATACGTCAACACTTTTTTTTTTAAATGTAATATCTATTTTATCGGAATAAAACTTATCAAAATATGAGCGGGTCAAGAATTAACACAACTGTTTTAGTAAATCATTTACTTTTCCTATTAATTTCACACTGAATACTGTCTTTTCACTTACAGAGTAGGTTTAAGTCGATTCAATATTTTCCTTGAGCCAAGACCAAAGAGCAGACTCGAGCAGATTGCAGCTCGTTCACGCAAAACTGTATATTAACAAACACAACACACAATGTTGTGTAAACATGCTACAACACCCTCGGGCCTACACTTTGCTCTTGACTCTTCAAAAATGTTGATTCGACTGAAACCCTACCGTAAAGTTTAATTAAAGGGACCCATACACGGTCACGCATGTTATCGAACTCGAGTAGGACAACAATGTTGTCACGCAGATTTGACCGTATGTGTGCCTGTTTGACGGTGTGACACGCAGTATGTCAAGCGGTTGGACGAAAATCAAGTAAATTTGATTTTTAGGGGCTAGGCTACCATGTTTGGCTATATTAGTCACATATTCTTGAGTGAAGCTCTATTGAAGAAAAGATAACAGTTAACAGTTCTAGCAGCTCTTGATATGTGTTTCTGTCCTGATGTTGGACAACATATTTGACAAGTGTGTGGAGGAAAAGTTTTCATGTTGGACGACATGTTCGTTGTGTATGGGCCGCTTAAAGGGGTCCATACATAGTCACGCATGTTGGCTAACTCGAGTAGGACAACGCTATTGTCACGCAAATTTGACCGTGCGTGGGTTTGTCTGCCGTGTGACATGCAGTATGGACGAAAATTAAATTAGTTTGATTTTTAGGGGCGGAGCTATGAGCCCCTGATATGTGTACTGTCCTAATGTTGGTCAGCATGTTTAACAGTTTGTGAAGAAAATGCTTTCATGTGTGGTACACTAAGTTGGGCAAAATGTTCGGCGTGTATGGGCCGCTTAAAGGTCCTCACACACGCTCACGCATGATGGCCAGCTTGAGTAGGACAATGATGTTGTCACGCAGATATGACCGTGTGTGGGCCTATTTGCGGTGTGACACGCATAGGCTGAATTACAATGGACGCAACGCAACGGAATGGAGAAAAATGTCAAAACGGTTAACTTAGTATGCTTTTCAAATGGAGCTGCACACAGTGAACGGAGGAATTGGCAGTCGTGCGCAACAAGTTTAATAAAATCTGACATTTACGTAACAGAACGGATGAGCATACCCTCAAATTTGTGTTAACGGATTGTTTATCTCGCTTATGCTATAAATAACTGTGAAAATTAAGTGTGCAATAAAATAAGAAAAAGAAAAGCATTAGAAAATAAGACAATTGAAGAGTGATTTCAACAAGTTCCACAATAATTTGTACACTGGTATTTTCATTCTTAATTGTTTAAAAAACTGCTGTGAGTCCATTCTCTTTCATGTTCCTGAAGACAACGCTGTTATATACTGTAGCATTTCTATTACAAACTACAAATTCAACAGAGTTTTATAATTTTATCCATATTTTTTCGGCTCAATAATTTTGACCCAAACTTCGCTTTCAAATAAATTAAGTATGCGTCCATTGTATCCAGATAGCGTTCACTTCAGATTTGCCGCAAAAATTTGACATTTCTCTCCATTCCGTTACATAGCCTTGTGTCCACTGTACTTCAGCCTTAAGATTGGCATAAGAAACATCCTTTTTATACCCTAGATGAAATCATAGGGGTATACTAAGTTTGTCATTCCGTTTGTAACACCTCGAAATAATGATGGTAGAGCAAAATGGATTGGACACCCATTCATAATATTAAAAGTTATTTCGATTTTTGCATGTCCGTCCGTCCGTCCGTCTGTGCGCACGATAACTCGAGAACGCGTATACTTAAAGAGCTGAAATTCTGTACACGGACTTTAAAAAAAAAAGTAAAATTAAGTTCGAAAATGAGACAAATCGGGCAACTCCTTCGTGGGGTTGCCATATAAAAATTTCGTTTTCCGCTATATATTTGGACACTGCCTGAGAACGCATCGACGTAGAGAGCTGAAATTTCGTACATGATGTTTTTGCTATATTAGCAAATAAAATGTCAAAAATGGACTAAATCGGGCAACTCCTTCTTGGTGTTGCCATATAAAAATTTCTGTTTTTTACGTATACTTTGAAAACGATCAGTCCAAGACATTTTTATTGTACTAAAAACCTCTGCAGAATACGAAATCCTATGAAATTGGTTATTACCATTTTTCCTGTGCGACAAACTGTTCTAGAAATATATGCGAAAAACAACTTCAAAATCATTACTTGAATATATCGGTGACCATGCGAAATTTAATACGGGCATTCATCTAGGGTATCATAAGAATTGGTCTTAGACCAATTCTAGCTTTTTTACTTGTTCATTATATATTTGAACACGGCCTGGGAATAATTCAACGTAGAAAGCTGAAATTATGTATACGAAGTTTTTATAAACAGAGTAAATGGAATTTTTAAAAAAAGGACTAAATCGGGCAACCCGTGTTCATGATGTTGCCATTCAAAAATTGAGGTTTTTTTTATGTATAATGTGAAAACGATTAGTTCTAGATGTTTTTCTTGTATGGAAAGCTCTTCAGAATATGATATCATATAAAATTAGTTTTGCTTAGTTTTTACTGTACGACGAACCATTCTAGAGATATATACGAAAAAACCATTTCAACAATCAAATTTGCACAAAGGTGACCGTACATATGGGAATTCCTCTAGAGTATCGAAAGATGTGATCGTAGACCAATTCATTCTATTTATTTTTTTTTTTTTTTTTTTTTTATTAAAACAAAAATGATCCTGGACTTGTCCGCGTTACAGAGTCTGGATTTTTCTATATAAAGGGTTTTCCAATAAGAGGTGTTATTTTAATTAGCCCGCTATTTCGGTAGATATCACTTTTGGAGCTGTCATTTTTTGACATTTGACAAGTAGAAACTACGCCATTAACAAAAATGGAACGATATACGATTCAACAACGCATTAAAATTATTAAAATTCACTATAAAAATGGTGAAAATGTGGCAGAGACGGTTCGTAAAACTCGAAAATTTTTGGGTCGTCGTGAAGCACCTTGTCGGACCGCAATACAGAAATTGGTAGAAAAATTCGAGCTGTCGGGACAAATTAGTGATGTGAAGAATAAAACCCGTGCACGTCGCTCAAGAACAGCCGAGAATATTGCTGCTGTAGCCGAAAGTGTTGAAGAAAAACCAGGTTTGTCCATTCCTCGTCGTTCTTTGGAATTAGGCATTCCACAAACGTCATTACACCGTATTTTGCATAAAGATCTGGGTGTTAAGGCTTATAAAGTTCAGTTAACATAAGAACTCAAGCCGGCCGATCATCAACAACGTCGAGTCTTTGTTGATTGGGTGCTTGAAATGCATGAAAATGATCCGGAATTCCATCGAAAACTCATCTTGAGTGATGAGGCCCATTTCCACCTCGATGGCTTCGTCAACAAGCAAAATTGTCACATCTGGGGCTCGGAAAACCCAAGAGTTATTGTTGAAAAGCCTCTCTATCCTCAACGTGTGACTGTTTGGTGCGGTTTATGGTCCCGCGGGTTCATTGGACCTTACTTTTTCGAAAATGAGGCTGGAGCAACAGTTACGGTGAATGTATTGCGCTATCGACAGATGATTAATGATTTTTTATGGCCGGAATTGGATGGTATTGATCTGGACAACGTTTACTTTCAACAAGATGGCGCTACGTGCCATACAAGCAACGAAACCATTGATCTTTTACAGGAAAAGTTTCCGGACCGTGTTATCCCTCGAAGAGGTGATCACAATTGGCCACCGAGATCTTGTGACAGCATATGGTGAGTTTAAGTCGTTTTAAATCGTACAACTGGGGAAAGTTTTATTTCTTGATGCAAAAAAGCTAATTTGGTAATTTGGATCACTGGATACAATTTTCCGAAAATCTGGAGCTAAATAACTATATGCTCGCAGGCAACACAACTCTCAAAATTTCTCTTACTGTCTCAATCAGCCTTACTCCTGCGCTATGTGCCTGTATATTATATTCCGCGCGCCCGCATAATCTATGTAAAATATCGATACAATAGTGTGTTAATTCACATAAGTGAAATAACTGTAAATAACAGCGTACAAATACGGGAAGTAACCCAAGTTGGCGACATTTCACGAGAGAAAAATATTACCCATATAAAAAGAGAACCTTGTATTCATTAAAAAAATAAAATAAAAAACAGGAAAAATTATGTGAGATATAGGATGGGTATGAGATAATAAAGAGTTAATACTCACGTTTAAAAGAGAAAAACATCGGATTTTTTAACGAAAAGGGGAAGTGTACATGTGTGCAATCTACTAAGTACATGCTGTTCTATGGCGCAGTGCACGTTTACAGCAATATGATAAGTTTTACTGGATATTTTGCGTAATACATAAAACTGAGAATACTCGATGGACTGCAATTGAAAACACTCTTTTATTTCTACAAGACAAGAACATAGAAATTGATTACAAAAAGCGACCAAGACAGGCTTTAACGGCAAATCAACTTAGGCTTAATATTTTCAAAACATCGAATGCTCATTTGTGCGCCGGGTTATTCAAGATTGCACAGTGTTTTTTAGCATAGCGAGGGCCGGACTGGCGGTACGGGTGATCGGGCGCCAGCCGGTGGTATCTGGGCCGGTCGTCGCAGGGTTAATGCGACCACACGTATTTACAATGTACTCTGGCTGAACGTTACGGTTGTTGCGGTGGAAGCAATGATTAAAAAAACTCAGAACTTTCGTGCAACCTATAAACACTGACAGGCCGTGGAGCCAAGGTAGCTTGTTAGCGTTGTCAAGTACCAAGATGGCATTATAGATGCCAAATCTAGTATCATGTGGCTTCGAAAGCATTCGCTTTTATTAAAAACCATTTGGAATCTTTTAACATCATAATGATTTTTATTTTAAAAAACGCATGGGAAATGTCTTTTTATCAACGAGGATTTCCAAGTGTTGCTATATCTACCTATGTGAACTTTCTAGACTTTTAGTAATTTCTTATTATGGTATTTTTTTTATGGGCATATTATTTTTTATTCTTTTAAAACAAAGTTCGAAATTGACCAATATATGTGCAAAAACTGTTCTTAAATTTTGTTTTTGTTTTGTAATTTTTAGAAAATCAGGTAATTTTTTACAAAAATTATTAAAATACATACAGCACAGGACAAGGGAATAAGATTCACTTCTTTCCTCACTTCATTCATAAGTAAGATTGTTGGTCTTTCGAGTACTGTTTTCATAGAGAAACCCTGTTTTAGTTTTGATATTAGGTTTGTTCGATGAAAACACCGTGTAAATTTTCCCCTACAATTTTCCCCAAATTTACCCGGGGTTTTGTGCACTCATCGAACAAGTTTCTAAAACACCGGGTAAATCTAATGTAATGACATTTCTCTGACAGTTCTTCTGAGCATAATTTAACTTCTAATTTCCAGTGATTTGTGAAAATATATTTATAAAATAGGTGAAATAATTAAAAATTTAAGAATAAATAAATATTAAAATGTACAAAACATATTTCTCAGTTTTTTAGTTTTTTTTTTAGTTACATATTCTTTTATTAGTTTTTTTACATCGATATTATCGCCTTTTCTGTAACTTTACTTTGAAAAAATGACAATTGGTTCATCTTTGACCAGATATAGCTCCATCATTTCTGCAAGAAACAGTTGTGCTGCATTATATTCATTTTTATCATCAGATGCTTTGTCACTACGTATAAAATTAATAGTTTGGATGATCAAAATCTACAGAAATGATTTTCTCTATCACGTTGGCTTCTTCTCGAGCCACTATTAAACCCTTTCCTGACATCTGATTTAAGAATTTAGAGAATTTCTTATATGTTGTTTGCTTCAAATCTATTTGCTTGGTAGCTGCAGAGATAACGTGAAGTCTATAAAAATTACTTGTTAATAACGGCAAAGAAACATTTTTACGATCAAATTTCTTACTAGAAAGGCAGATCTTAAGATTTCATCCATGTTCTACGACCTTAATCGCCTGCTCAAATATTTCCTTATAATTTTCATTCGAATTTCCTATGTACATATTATCGATGGGTATTTTGTCATCTAATTTCTTATCCAACTTCCTTATACTTATAACCTGAATTTGGTATGAGCTCCACGATTTTTTCACTTTTATATACAGCACTCAACCGCAATCACCGAACAAATTCCATATGACAGTTCACAAATGACAAATGTCAAACGTTTATCCCTAGAAATTTTTAGTGCAAGTTCGGGGCACGAAATCAGAAACACCGGGTGTTCAACAAAGACTCACCCGACAGCTGGTCAAACAGATACACAATGACTGTAAGGCTGGAACCTTCACATATATATGTTTCCACGATCATAAACATTCCTTACTCCTAATCCAATGAAAGCTAAAAAGAAAGAAAAGAATTTCAAAAAGAATTTAGGAACTTTATGAAATTACTTCCCTAAAACAGTGAACTTCCTTATTATGTTTCCTTTCCAAAATCATAGTGTTCGGCTGTCAATCCCTAGGTAATTCATTTCCTCCACTGGGCAGAAAATGAAAAAGAAAAATTATTTAACAATAAATTAAGAAATTAAGTACTTAACAAATGAATTTCTTATAAATAAATCAAGAAACATGAAATAAATAAAAAATAACCTCACAATTACATGAAGTATTTTTTATTTGGTTTCAATGAAACTTTTTATAAGAATATTTAAAATATTAAAATATAATTCGTTACTTACCATTTAAGCACCAAAGTAATCCGAATTAGTCGATAAACACGGCACAAAAACTAACAAAATAAAATCCCGGTCGCGAAACTTTGAAAGTGCCTGACGTCTTGAACTTTAATGACAAGTCAAGAAAGGCACATTCAGTAGAATCAGAATTTAGCGAAGATTTTAAAACTAAAGCCAAGTTTGTTCAAAAATAAATACTTTTTGAATTATTGAAAAAATTAATTAATTTATATTTACGCAACTAGTAAGAGAAGGACAAAAAAACGGATGAGAGAGATAAAAATGATAACTCGCACGAAAATTCACGAGAGAAAAATCTAGTACTGCACTGAAGCGTACTGCCTCGTGTGTTTTCCAGCAGAATTTGCATTTCGATATTCACCATAGTAGGAAGAGCTTTAAAATTTTTTATTATTTTTCATATTAAGAGATCAATAAATTATAAATAAAAATTCTATAAAAAAAAAGGTTTAACAGCAAGGTATTTTTACAAATAATTTGAATAGCTATAATTAAGTTATTTCATTTTTATTTCAATATTTATTTATACGCTTTCCTCTTTCATGTACATGAACTTGGTTGAGATCAAGACGGGTTGGCAGTCCGTGCAAAAATTGGCGAGATGGGCTAATAAAAAGGCGAGCGCAGAGCAAATCGTCCTCTTTTTTCATCAAGTGTTTAGCGAGTTTACTTCATCAGTTTATAATTTTGGCATTTTTGGACTTCATCAGTTTTATTTTATCATCAGTTTTTATTTCATCATCAGCTTTATTTCATCTCTTATTTTCTTTATTATCTACATCATTCTTTATTTTTGGTATTATTTTATTATTTATTATATTTTAATTTTCTTTATTTTTTAGAACATAAGTGTAAGATAAATGTTGCAGAAGAAAATCGTTTAATGATTTACATGTTAAACGAATAGTTCTGCTAGCTAAGTTAATTACATTAAGTGAAATAAAAGTGAAAATAAATCAAGTGAAACTATTCGCAAATAATTTAATATTATTTTTCTATGTTGAATTTTTACTGTAACTTGTGCTTAGAGGAACAGAGCTAAGAAAATTGAATTTGTGACGAATTGAATTTTTTAATAAAGTCGAAGATTTTTTAATATGCGAAAGTCTGCACGTCTTCTTATTTAATTTGTATCCAAACCAATTTTTTCCTTTAATTGAGAATTTGTTTGGTAAATGTTTTCTAATTAAACACCGGGCTTTCATCGAACAAGTTTCTGTAACCCCGTGTAAGCCCAGGGTTTGCAAAAAACAAGATAGTGCAGCCCGGTGCAGCCCGGGGCTTACCCGGTGTTTTCATCGAACAAACCTATTAAGAATGAAAGGGGCAACCTCTTTCTGTATTAATATTTTGCTTCCTCTTTTTTAATATATTGCAAATTCTAGAAAAAAGCCAATTTTATATTGTTCGTTATCTACTATTTAGCATAGAATCTTCCATTCCTTGTTTGAAAGAATAACAATATTTAGCATCCAGTTTTTAAAAATCGACCATTAAAATTTTAAAGTGAGTTGATGACTCTTTAATTCTGTATGCATTGTACAACGCAATACATCTCATGCGTTGCATTGTTTCATAATAATAGGAATGAGCGGAATCGCCGCATTGTGTTTCCCGCTAAATCCTCTTACTGCCATGCTATATGCGTCCTTTTTCAATATCTCTATAAAGGACACGTTAGGCTGTTCTCTGCGTGCAGTGAATTTTCATAAATTATAAAGTCTTTACCGAGGTGTTTACGTTTAAGTATTCCTGTTTTCAATCATTCAAAAATATTTTAAAAGCAAATAACTAAGAAAATTGTGTATCACAAAAATTACATTTTTGGATCAAACAAAACAATTTTTAAATTAAATGAAACCTTTTTCGCATATAGTGAAATCTTCTTCGCATGGATTGAAGCTTTTTTCAAATGAAATTAAGCCTCAACGAATAAAAGTGCAATTGTATATTTCATTTTTTTCTACCATAGTAATTCATTTTACACTTTTAGTTTTTAAGCGTATTAATATTTGCAGTGCAGTGTGGGCTTAGCACAGTATTTTTCATTTCATTATCTGGAAAATGTTGAAAGAAGAAACGTTTTTCAATAAATTCCAAGAATAATGGCGAAAAAGGGCCAGTTTACTTTACCTTGCTAACGGGAGGAGAGTATTTTAGAGAGAAATACTTGACTAAAACTGTACCGCACTACAAGTCTCAATACATTTTAAAACTGTGACTATGAAATGAATCGCTATGTTAAAAAAATTATATTGCGACTTTTATTGCTTTTTTTATTCATGTATTTCATTCGAAAATGGTTTCATTTCATGTACAAATGTTTGCATGTTAGAACCCGCTGATATCGTGTATGGCATTTCAACATTTCTTTATTTTTTACAGGCTTTAGTGAATATTGAAGATGAGTGATATTAGTAAACAGAATTACGAAAAAGTTAAAGCTTCAAAGAAACGAAAAACACTTTTGAAAAAAGGCGCGAAGAATTACCATAAAAAATCGGATTTGTTTGCTGCGAAAACAAATAATAAAAAAATAACAAGTAAAAAAGTTAGAATTGGTCTCAGATCAATTCTTATGATACCCTAGATGACTGCTAGTATGTAATTTCGTATGGTCAAGTGGTTTTTTGCATGTATTTCCGGAAAGGTTCGTCAGACAGTAAAAATGGTCAATTGTATAGAATTTCATATTCTGAAAAACTTTTCGGTACATTAAAACCGTATAGGACTTATCGTTTTCACAGTATACGTAAAAGTCCTAAATTTTTATATAGTAACACCAAGAAGTAGTTGCCTGATTTAGCCCATTTTTAAATTTATATTTACTATATCTATGAAAGAATAGTATACAAAATTTCAATTCTCTACGTTGACGCGAGTTCAGGTGGTGTCCAAATATGTAGTGAAAAACAAAATGTTTGTATGGCAACCCTAAGAAGGTGTTACCCGATTTATCCCATTTTCGAACTAAAGTTTCCTTTTTGTTTTTAATCCCCGTGTGAAAAATTTCAGCTGCCTGTGGAATAAGTAATCACAAGCATTACTAGAGGAGTATACCAAAGAGGTATCTGAACAGGATAATGTTGAAGAAGGAAACGGTGATCGACAACACAGATTATGCAAACAATGAATAATTTGTTGCTACTATGCTCTGCAATAATAAAATTTATATGCTGAGGCATACCCTGATCTAGAAAAAGCATACAAATATATATTAATACTTTCTATTTCACAAGTTGCATGCGAAAGGTCCTTTTCTAAATTAAAGTTTATTTTAAATAGTGTAAGAAGCTGTCTCTCTATCACGATCATTTGGAAGTTTTCATGCTAATGTCTTCCAAAAAAGACATTCTAATGACGATTGAAAATGAAGATATTATTTGTAATTTGATATTTTTCCCTGGCCTTAATACTGTATTTGTTCCTTTTCTTCCTGGTTATATCTATATGCAATAAGAATTTGCTAATCTGATCTACTTTTTTTTTTTTATTTTGTGTATTATATAAAAATGGTTTATTTTTAAATGTATATTTTATTTTATGTGAAATGTATGGTTTTTAGAGTTCCATATCCAAAGGATGCCAACGAGACTCTATTGCTAATCTTCCGCTATCCGTCCGTCCGTCCATCTGAGCGCCTGTCTGTATCTTATGAACCGTCCGTAATAGGTAGACACATGAAATTTTTGAAGAATGAGTAATACTATAGCTGATCTAACAACAAATAATGAAAATAAAATAACGTTAAAAATTAAAGGGGGTCCTCATATAATAAACTTTTGTTTTTGCTCGATCTAAAAGTGCATAGCGTTAGATCTAAAGCTAAAGCAAAACAAAAATGCCTGAAGAAAGACTAGAATTGTTTGGTTGAAATTCATAGTAGACCAAGGGCGTGGGGTCACACATTTTGACATTTCACCTCACATTTGTCGTACTTTTATATTATTATTATTTTATATTTATATTTATATTACCTCTTCATTAACCATAAAATAAACTAAAATGAATTTGCAATGAATTAATCTCAGAATACGACAAATTCGTCAACTGCTTCCGAGGTTGTGCCAAAAAATTGTATAATGTGGTAAATGGATATTCTACACCTAATTAGAGCAATACAAGTGCTTAAATTCGAAATAATATTTTGAATTTGTAATGTGAAGTGCCATTTTCAGTTCATTCTACGTATTGCAACGCTTACTGAACTGAATAAAAATACGAAAAATCAGTAGAAAAGTTCATTTCATTTAGCGTATATTTTGACATTAAAGTATGACAAAAGATCAAAATCACTCAGGCAACCAACATCTGACAAAATAACAACAAATAAAAGTTTTATTTTATCTAGCGTGAAAATTAGAAGCTAAATAGAAAGCTACGACGAAACGAATATCTACTAACTGGTGTCAATCACACGTAAAGAAAAGTATGTTTTTATTTTGTTTGGCTCACTATGAAAGCACCGATAAAAAATATATAGTATTTCGTTTTCCAGACTTTTCTTCGATTGGGAAATATTTTAACTTTCTTTTGCTCGGTTCAAATGGAAATATTCCATTCGGGCCATACGTATACTGAGTGTAAAAATGACTTGTGAATAGAAAAATCTATCTTACGTACAGAGAGCGAATGTTTTCACTAATTTATCAACAGTAGACGAAAGAAAGAAACTCACTGAACACACAAACTACACATCAAAACAAAATATGATTGCAAAGATTTTAATTGTGTTGATTTTTATTAATTCTTGCATATTTTAAACAGATTCCTTGATGTTTTGAAGGCTATGTGGCAGACTGAATGGGATAAAATGTAATAAATTGTTTTTAGTTTCTTTAGTGAATATGACATAATTTATGTTTTCTTTCTACAGAAGTAAAATTGTACCTTTAACTTTAAGATGATTAATTTTTGTTCCTAAATGGAAGAGAGATTTATGTTATTTCGTTGGCATTGTTTTGTTTTACTGTTTTTTATAAACTGACTAATTTTATAGTAAATAAATAAAGAAAGACACGCTATAATAATTTGAACCCATTTCATTAGTATGTAAAATAATATCTGAGAAGAATGTCCGGGTTTTATGCTAACAAATCCGGGGTTTTCGAACTCGTTGTCCTAATTTCATAATTTTAAAGATAGCAGCCCTATTCAAGGTGAACATTTTTATAATAAATATATAATAAGTACCTCAGAGGTAAACTATCGTAACTGACATTTTGCAAACTTTACAGGAGAGCAGTTTTAAAGTTAAATTTTCGTTTTTATTATTTTTCACGGTTTTCGATGATAATTATAGGTCATCAACTTGTAATATTCCTTGATATATTATTCTAACTAAATAGTAGTGAATATTACCATATGATTTCTCCCACCCAATTTGAGGAGGAGCAGTTACGACTTTTTACCTCTAACAATTTTATTATGCCGCAAACAAAATTTTAAATGTCGTAACTGTAAATATTAGAAGAAGGTTATAAAAACTCATTTTATTATAAGAAAACTGTTTATTAAACTGTACATACAAAAATATAAAAAGTACTTATTGTTAAGAATAATAATGCATTAATAATAATCTTCATTAATCTGGGTAATCTTGGGCAGCCACAGAAGAATCTATGTTTTTATAAAAGTGGTGAAAACAAGAAGGAGCCCATGTCAACAGTTTCTGTAAATCCTAAAATTCATTTTTATTGATAGGCCTAGGCTTTGTATTCATAACTGGTAGTTCTGTAGGCAACAATTGGTTGGACTCCATCCTCCGCCGATTAGGTTCTAGGTCCACAATTTTATATTCTTCTTGGAAGTTGCTTTTATAGAAAAGCTTGTTTGGTTCAGATGATCTAAGTTGCAGTTCTACTGCTTCACTTATTAAAAACTTCTCACTGTTGGTGTTAGATTTGTTGTTTTTAAGAGGTGCCTTGTTTTCTGCATAAAGTGACTTGAAGTTTTTAAAGTCTTTGAGGGTCATGTCATACACCTCTATCAAATCTTTGAATCGGCGAACGAACTGTTGCCAGTCCCATGGCACCATCATTTGTATCTGACCAACCAGCTTTTTGGCCCTCTCAATCACGGAATAAACTCCATCGACTTCCATATGGGTATGCCCTTTTAATAAATATTTGCGATTAATCACTTTTAACGTAGGCATTGTTCTCAAAATCCACACGTAAGCTGACACTATCATAAAATTTCGATTTTGACCTGCGCAATTATCTGACCAAACTGTCAGCTCCTCTATTTCAGCACCTAAATTTTCTTGTGCCCATTTCAAAATGCACGATGGTATTTCACAACCACCACGAGCACCCACTGTTTCATCCTACATTGCGCAGTGGCTTTTTCCGTTTGCGCAAGTGTCACAGGTGTCATTGGAAGTCTGCTTGAATGATAAGTTGAATTCATAATCAAAAATATGGGAATAAACCCACTCCTTTGCTATTAGTTTTGCATCAAGGTTTGACTCTTGCAGTACTCAACATGCAACGAGTACATTTTCGCCTTGTTTAAATCAGATCCTAGATACTTTTTATCTGATCTTATAATGAGTTAATATGAGCTCTTACATTGTTTCTCACTTCCTCGGGTAATTTATTGGATGGCGTTTGTTTCCCTGGCTGGTCAGGTAAAATAATACCACCGTCTGACTGTTTACTTATATATATATTAGCTGTTTTCACTACGGTGTCTGATATGTCAAGAGTATTAAAAAAAAAAGTTTTGCACACATCTACCTTTTTTTCAGACAGTTGGAGAGAATAGCTTAATGTGAAGTTTCTTCGTGACTCAGTTATAAGAACTGTTCTCCTTGAAACAGGTCTTTGTGTAACAGACCCAGCTATAAATTGCCTTTTGAAATCATCAGTGTTCCCTTCCTTCCAAAAATTATTAAATATGTTTAACCTAGATTGTTCATCAAATAGTTGTGAGCAATTTCTTTTGCATGAGGAAAAACATGGTGGTTTTAGCTCTCAAAGCTGAGAACTATGAGTTCAGTAGCGTTGGTATTTTTTAAATGGGGGCACCTGGGTTCTACTAATAAATCCCGAACACAAATTTGTTCGACCAACTTTAGCACAGGCAGAGCATAGGCTATGCGATATCATTATGTTATAGTATTTTTGACTAAAGCTTATTTAATTAATTACCTACTGAAAGTTTAAATCTAGACTAACTTTAAATAACAACTTTAACTTTAGACAACTTTAAAAATCTTCAGTCCTGCGTGATTAAGTCTTCAAACAAAACAATAATAATTTTTACTAAGTCGAAAGAATTTTTCAGTTATTTATCAAAACTTTTTGGTAATAAAATTTTGAGTAATTTTAATGGAAGGAGCAGAAGGCACTCCCTCCCTTCATATCCCCTAAAGTAGAATTTCTTGTATATATATTGTCTTAACACACTTGCATCTCCTTCACAATCAGTACTTAATAGGGGTATACAGTTGTAACTCAAGTTACTTGAGTTTACCTCTATCATATCATGACAGATACATTAAATTCACATTGGCTATGACGCCATTCATTAGTTGTGCAGATACGACAACTATCCACTGAAGAAATACACCTCGATAATGCAGTTACATCAATAACCCCAAAATCCAGAATTTTGTAGTTACGACAGTTTACCTCTCAGGTACAGATATAATTAAAGCAACTATCAGTATCAAATTGAATATGTCGTTATTTTGATAATTAGGTCATAGTTTTAAGTTAATTTTAAAAACGGTAATATTAGATTAAAGTATTACGCATTCAAAGGCAAATCATATTTATTTTTCTTTGTTTCAAAGTAATCAAAAAAGAAATCAAAAAAGGATTAAGATTTCCATTGTGCTTAAACTGTACAAATTTCAACCCCATGGAAATATTTATAGAACTAATTTTATACTAGGTAGGTACATTATGAATAATAAGTTTTTTAATGTAAAGTTGTTGTGGATTATTTTATAGAGTTGTATGTATGTAAGATTTTAAAGTTTCTATAATTTTTTCACATATGGCTACCAAAAACTCTATCAGGCTATACCAAAAAGCTACATTAGGAATATTTCAGCTGGCAATACACTAAACATGGGGTTCCTTCAGTTCTATTACTATTAGATAAAAGCTCATTTTATATTGATATAAACATTGCTGAAAAATTAAAAGCCAATGCGAATAACTTTAAAATATATTCTACTGGTTTTCATGTTACAAACTACAACTAATCACATTACAAGAACAACTAAGTCCACGAAAAGAGAAAAATCTCTTCTCCGCACAAAATACAATGCAAATTTTTCTAATTGCTCTTAAAACTTATTTTTTCCCTGCGTACCAAAAAATAAAAAATTTGAGAGCAAATTCAAGGTAATTTGAGCTCGTTGAATTTAAATTAGGATAAAAAAAATTTACATATCTAGAATAAGGGAGCTCAGTGATTAAGATAAGGTTATAAGATAAGGGTAACTTAGCCGTTGTGATTTCTTTGGCATATCTTTTATGTCTCCTTATAAGGTCCTAAATGAGTCAAAACTCTGTTGAAATCGAAAATTCTTAATCACCCTGTAATTTTAAAATCGTTTAAAATTGTGTGTATGCATTTGTGAATCACCCTGTCTAATAAGTCCATGAAAATAAATACGTCACAAGCTAGTAATTTCCCAAATAATAATTTATTGTAAATAGCCATTCTAATATCTGAATGCTTCCTTTAGACTGGTGGACTGTGCTAATCATGTACCTAAGTCACCTTGTAATTAGAAGTAGGTAATATTGTCACTGCATACAACAACTTAGGGAAATGTCCCCCCCCCCCTCCGAGAGTTGATGCCAAATACTTTTAAAAATCTACATATTATTTTGATTACAGTGTGATTGAATGAACGCTCCCATGATCCGAAATTAGTACAATAAGACAATAGTGAAATATTCGTTTACTTAAATACGATTAATTTAAAATAAATTAGAAATTTAACGCAATGTCTTTTTTAAATACTGTAAGCAGTTATTAAATATCAATACATTTAAATATTCCAATACGTCTCTTCATTGAAAAACACACCCTTGCACATGGATGTTCACTGCAATCTCTTGCAACCGGATATTCACTGAATCCTATTAAAGTGTACATAAGCAAGTGCCGCCATTTATCCTATGTTAAACAGCTTTTTATCGCACCTATAATGATCGAAATAACTGCATTTACAGGAATTACTAAGCTCAACAAATAATTACCAACAAACATGCAACATCTAAATACAGAAACCTTATAATGCTCATTTACTCTACATTTGTCCTTTATTACGTTGAGGTAAAATGTCTTAAAATCGGAGAAGTTTAGGAGGTAGTTAAATGAAAGGAGAAGGTTAAGTTGATGCCATTAACTATAACAGTGAATCAACTACGTGAAAATGAGACCTGTTAAGCTATTTCAAATCCATTAAAAGTGAACTACTATCTAACTACACAAGTATTTCTGGATGTGTACAGTCTAGAATTCTGGCACACGCAATTCAGTAATATCTTCTTATCAGGCCCTAATAATTTGCTTATTATCTTTCATGTGGTAGGGTTCTATCATAGTTTCCTGCTGCCGCACTACATAAATATATTTATGTGTGTTAAATCTTATTATTATATAAAAGTAATTGTGGAATTCAATATTTAAATTGCAATAAATTTAACCGTTGCTTTATATACAATTTTGGAATAGGTATTAGTTCTGAAAACACTCAAGTACCTCACTGTTCATTACTTGAATTACCTTTTTCGGACAGAATCTATACAACGAGAAAGTTAAATATGTCATTAATTTTTTAATGCATTTAAATCCTAGGCTCATAGGGACACCGCTACATGTACACATCAATATTCATACCAAGCACAAGGAAAGAAAAATTTTCTAAATTCCAAGAAAATAGAGTACCACATCAAGTGAATAAAGAACGATTCTCGTCCAAGTGATTAATTTCTCAAACTAATTCAATGTCACTTAATATAAGAAATTATCAACTTACTAAAAATGAGAAACTTTCTCTTTTTACTAGAAAACACGAGTTCTTCAGTTCAGAAATTAAAAGTTACTAATAAGAAATATTTTCTTGATAAACTGTTTTAATTCGAGAATAGAATTCTTAATAAAAGAATTTTTTTGTTTTAAAAATTTCTTGAATTGAGAAAGATGTAATGCATATTTTAGAAAATATTTTCCACATTCTAGAAACTGGATGGGCGACTGGAAACATTCAGTAATGCATTTTGCAAATATTCATCCATTAAAAATGTGAGGTCGATAACTTTAAAAACAAGTAACAGTTTTAGAAAGACACTAGGGAAATACAGGAATTAAGGTATAAATAAATAAAGCAATAGTAATTTTATTTAACAATAAATGCATTCTTTTTTAATAGTTCAAAATTCAATGTTATATACATATAAAGTTTTTTTTTTTTTTAATTTTAATTATAGAAAAACTAGTAGACGCTTTGTGCTGAAAAGTTTGAACCACCAAGATTATTAGAAAACGAAATTTATTGTATTTTGTTTTTCTACATTAAAGAAAATCATTCATTTTCAACTTAATAATAACAATAATAATAAGAGTAGGCTTATGCAAAGGTGGATCCAGTTTTTCGGGAGAGGATCAAGGTTTTCATTCAAATAATTCTTTGTTTGAAAACTTGTCTGCCATCAGGAAATGTATTTAAAGTAAATGGTTTTAGGATTTTTGTATCATTCTCTATCAATTCTAAATATTTATATATATTTTAAAAATCATGCTACCTCTAATCACTTTTAATACAATTTAAATTGTAACCTCCAGTGCAGTGCACTTTATCAAAACAGCCCTGATATAAGTATTTGTGATTTAATCAGCATGATAACAAATTTGTGTAATATATATCAAATACATGTTCACCGAGTTTTCTAAAATATTACTTAATAGTATTTATTCTAGAATAATTGTGTCAAGTTCAACGTGAATCTTACCAATCTATCGCCAAATAAAATAACTTTGTGTATGCTGGCCAGGCTTCTAAGATTGATGTGAGTGTTAACTCCGGTAGTTTAAATGAATGCACTCTGTTTGCTGTTTGCTTCCACTTTATTTCAACAGCTTCCCACGGTTTTTCATAGAATTTCAGCCACTCTTTTGCAGCCTCATATTGCTTTTCAGCAATCACTAACACGTTGCTTCGTTCCAGTGACTTTGAATGGCCTATACGGGGTTTCTTTTTTGCTTTCTCCAATGGAAACAAGCCGACCCTTCTGAGATTTGATGCCGTATTTTTGTATTTATGATAAAGCCTTCCCTGTCGTGTTTCGTTTGATATTTGAAAATAAAAGTCTTGAAAATATTAAACATGACGACTTCTGAATGTGTTAATCATACCACGTATATGTACCTTTCTTTCATTTGGAAATCTTGCAACAATTTGATCAATTATTTTGAAGTAATCTGCATCTTTCATAAAGCAATCGTTAGAAGTAGACAGCTTAACTATGTCGTCAACAAGTTTTTCTCTCCCAAAAGATGTAAGGCTTTCTTGATTATCTGTATATATTTTTATTACTGCTCGACCATCACGGGATGACAAATATTCATGGGTATCTTATAAATGTTTACAATCTTGGTTCATCTTATTTAGAACTTCATTTGAATTATATATACAAAACCCATAAATGGCAGTGAAGTCAATAGCTGGCCATACACGAGCGGAATTTTATACGGATTTGATCCGCGGACCAGATCCTCTGGATCTAGTCCGCGGAACTGAGTTCCGCGGATCAGGCCCTCTGTCGCCCCTTAACGTGGCGCATCTGATGAGCGGACCCAGTCCGCGGATATATTCACTTTTCAATATATCAGGTCCATGGTAAAATTGACTGCATGTTTTTCTATTGTTTTTGACGGATCTGATCCGCGGACTTGGTCTTTCTTGCTTGTTTGAAAGATCTGGGAACTTTCATGCCGGATCAATCATATAAAATGGCACCTAGGAGCAGGAAACAAATCGCTGTAGTGGCTGCAGGTATTTTTGTTTTAAATTATAATACCGTTATAAAAAAGAAAGAAAGATCAAAATGGGTTAAGAAGTGGTTAAGTGAAAAAAATATTTTTGGACATATGAAATTAATTAAGGAGCTCCGAACAAATGAGCCAGATGATTTCAAAAATTATCTACGCATGAGTGAGACAGATTTTGACCTTTTGTTAGGTAAGTAAATATATATTAAAAAAATTAAGAAAAAATTATCAACACTTCTTATACAACAATTCTAAGGCTTACTTAAACCATATTTGAGTAAGATAATGCGGCAATGCATACCTCCTGAAGAACGTATAATTGCCACTCTGAGATTTCTTGCAACTGGCAGATCTTATGAAGGCTTAAAATTTTCGACTGGAATTGCTGCTCAAACTTTAGGATACATAATTCCAGAAACGTGTGAGATAATATTCCAAGTCGTCTTAAAGGAAAAGTATATGAAGGTATGTAACTTTAATAATTTTATTCTTATAATTTTTGAAAATAAAGTACAATCCATTAGAAAGACAAAAAAAATATAAATAAATTTCACCTCGTAAAATGAAAAGAATAAAAATATTATAGTGTAGGTATAGAAATATATATTATTGGAATATAGCATTCATTACTCTTTTGTATTTAATGGATGTACTACATCAGTATACAGTTGAATGGCTAGCCGAGATGAAATACCTGATACGCAAGGCGAGGTAGCAGAATATGACGCAGTTGCACAAGAAGTCGTATGATGCTGTTGAATTGTAGCACTGTTAATGTTGCTCGTTGATTTGTCATAAATATCGACAATATCGAGAACGTCAGTACTTTCGTTAAGCTTTCCCAGCAAACCCTTAGTAATAATTTTTTGAATAAGGAACTCTGCAAAAATTTGTTGAGTAGTGTCCATTTTTTTTAACTTTGCTGCCAAGTTTATTCCAATTGCATTGAATTCGTCTACGCTCTCTGATGTTTTTAGTGCTTCAGTGCAAGTATTCATAAAATTTCTGACGTTATCATCCGCTTTAGGTTTCTTTCTTTTGGAATAGGATAGTGATCGTTTTTAAATACCTAGAAGAAGAAAAATATTTTTTTTAAAACTGTAATTGATTTCGTTTAGGTACCAGCAACGAAAGAAGAATGGAACAAAGTTGCGAAAGGATTCAAAGATAGGTGGGAAATAATAAATTGTGGGGGATGTCTTGACGGGAAACATATCAGAATTACTCAGCCATCTAACTCTGGAGCTTTATACTATAATTATAAAAACTTTTATAGTATCGTATTGATGGTACTTGTGAATGCTGATTATGAGTTTTTATATGTCGACGTTGGAAAACAAGGAAGGATAGCGGATGGTGGAGTATTTGAAGCAACAACATTTAACACAAAGTTACAAAATGGAACACTCAACTTGCCAAACTATTCGGAAAATGAAGAAGAGTTAAATTCTATTTTTGTTGGTGACGAGGCGTTTGCATTGACTAAACATATTTTGCGACCATATTCACAAAGAGAATTGACATACGAAAGGAGAGTGTATAATTATCGTATAGCACGTGCTCGCAATGTAGTGGAGAACGCGTTCGGTTTAATAACTTCGAGGTTTAGAGTTTTACACACTTCCATAAATATACAACCCCATAAAAGCAATCATATTGTTATGGAAATATGTGTGCTGCACAATTTTCTGAGAAGGAAAAGCACCGGCCTACGTTAACTCGATTACATTTGACAATGTGAATCCCGTTACGCACGAAGTTCAGCCAGGCAGCTGGAGAAAAAATCTCAACCGAAACGTTGATGAAATTATTACACCATTTCAGGTAACTTCGAAAACAAATAGCACACTTGACGGAAAAACAAATCGACAAAAATATTTGAACTTTTTTAATGGAAAGGGAAGAGTTTCTTGGCAGGATGACATGATAAGAAAAGGAAAAGCATAATACGAGTACGAATGTATGCAGATGTGCCTTACTACTTAAATTAACAAACTTATGTTGGGCGAAAAATGTACGTATATAATAATAAATCTGTAATTACAAGAACTTACCTTGTTTTTTTTCCCAATAAATTGACTGTTTAAAAATACATACCTCAGGCCCCGAGTCTTGCTCAAAATTTATGAGGTGTGAAATATCAACGTCCGCATTTTCGTCTAAGTTTCCTTCGTCAAAGCTATTATCATTACTTTGTGTTGATGATAAATTATCTATAGATGGAACTAATTCAGTTTGTTCCTGAAGAAAATCCATCAATTCGTAGTACCTGCATATAAATTCCAATCACATATTGTTCTGTACATAAATTCCTTGATAATTATTACCATAAGGATGGTGTATACACATCTTCTGCCCCTGCTCCACTTCTCCTGGAAGATTCAATTTTATTTTTTTCCTTCCGTATTGCTCTTTTCAAATTTTGTATCTTTTCTTTTACTAACTTAACATCTGCTTCCGGATAATCTTTCTTTAAAAAACTCACAATTTCTTCATATGACACGTTTTTTAAAATTTTATTTTTATAATTTCTGCTCTTAATTTGCCAAAGATATGGTCTTTCTTTATACATGTTTATAAATTCTGCCAAAATTGGTTTTGACCACTCCATTTTTAAAATATTTTATATTTTTAAACTTTCCAGCGAAGAACTCCGAAGAACTCTTATTATATCAACTGCACTGCTAATGGCCTATGACGGACTTGAATCAACAGAACCGTTCCGTTCCGCGGAACTGATTCACTCGTTTTGCTCACTAACATGCGGAATTGGTCCGCGGAACAGGGCCTCAGCGGATCAGATCCGTCGAAAATTCCTTTCGTGTATGGCCAGCTAATAGTGACTTTGGCCCAGAAGACTCCTCTGGTAATGAAGATTGACTTGCAATTGGAGTACAAGTATAACTTTTTTTAAATAAGCCACCACTGACTTATTTTCATTGAGAAATTTATTTAAATCTCAGTAAAAACCTTTTATTTGCTTTTCTATTTAAATAATTACTTCACTAAATTTCAGAACATGTAAAATTTTAGGATTCAAATCACCTCACGTAAAGATTAATTTTCTTTAAAACTCACTTTTTATAATTCAATATAAGCACAGTCCATGTAAACTTCACTATCTGAAGATCAGAAACAGACAACACTTCCGATATCGATTGGAATCTGAAATAACAGTAAAATCACACCAAAGTTCTTCTACCAGCTCTAGTTGGTTTAGAATAGTCACATGACCAATCGGATTACTAGTATTAAAAAATACTTTCTGTATTTTAGAACTACGCACTCGACTTCTTCGAATGTGTACAATTTAGTATTACTACTATTAAGAATCAATTCCTTTATTTGAGAAACACACACTAGAGTTTTTTTGCAAGAGAAAATTTTTTACTAGAATTAAGAAATGATTTCTAGAGTTTAGAAAAATACACTCGAATTTCTTGATTTTTACCAGAATTCCTTTTCGTGTTCAAAATTCAAGAGAATTGTTATTATTTTAAGAAATGCATCACTTGTTTTTAACCTTAAACTTCTGAAAACAAGAATAGTATAATCATAATAGGAAAGTTGCAAAACGTTATTATTCTAAAAATCTATTTAATACTTAACTTAAGAAAATTAAGTAAGACTAATTTAAGAATATTAAGAGAGCTATCGATAATGACGTGCATTTTTTTTAATAATTGCATAGAGTAGAGGTTTTTCTCAGAATAAGTTAGAGTGTGTAAAATAAAGAAATATGTATGTACTTACTAGTACCAAGAATTTATTCCCGACACAACAAAAATTTATATACTTGGATTGTTCGTTTTGAGAACCTATGTATTTCTGAAAGCAAGTAATTTATTTCTAGTAGTTTAGAAAATCTTTTATTTTTGTGCAGGCATATCTATAATAATTACCCCAAATAGTCTTGTCCTAGGACTGGAAAAGAAGTTAGGGATAAACAAAGGCACTATGTGCTTTCTTTAATATCGATAAGACTTCATTTGAATCCACGGAGAGTGAAGTTAGCAAAAAAGGACTAGAACTCTCACCGGTGACATGCATTAAAGCTAAGCACATATTTCAGAGCATAATAGCCAATTTAGGTGATATACAAATATATGACCAAACAAATTCCAATCTAATGCAGAACGCCCAAACATGCCAACAAATTGACGTTCACACCAATCCTGGTAAATGGAATTCTTATAGTAAAAAGAAGTCCAACTTTAGCATTATTCCTAAAAGGTACTGTAGTAGAGTTTTTAAAAGAGGTCAAATATCTAGTTATTATTAGCCTAGATAAAAGACTCATCTCAATTTATTGGTTTGGAGGAATTCCCATTTATATGAATCTATCGAAAACTCCTTGATAAATTTTGGGGACACCATGTCTAGAAAAATCCTGTGGTCATACGTTTCTATCATAAAAGCGATGATTATCATACGCTACACAAGCACATAAAATAAAATGATGAGACCTCTCTGATCGCTGGGTCGAAAAATTAAATTGCAATTTTTTGCACTTCAATGCATTTTGCAAATTTATTATTTTCAATAATCTTCAGTCTTCTATACGAGAAATTTTCCTCTTATAAAATAAAATTTCAACAACTTGGTGGTCTCTCATGACTGAAAACTGGAAAGGTCAAACCTCCTTAGACTAGACCAGATAATGGTGCTGTTCAAACACAATATACTTTTAGAACACTATTCCAAGGTTGTTTGAGGAGATCGTCATCTTTTCACGAGAAAGAAATTATCAAGGCTATATCTAGTCTTAAAATTATATGTAATCTGCAGGCTGAGACAACTTACATTTAGATGTGAAAAACTCACAATAAAGCGGTCGAATTAAAACGTGCTAATGGCCCTCTAATAGAAAGCTCTATGCATTCTCTCGTTCTCTTACTGTATTATGCCACATAAATTCTTCTTTCTCAATGGTAGCTTTCTTTGGTTGAATAAAAAGTTAAAGAGCTTTCAAAAAGTAATCCGGGTTCATATGGAGATTTGTATAACTAGTTGTAAGTTGTCTCAGCTGCAAGTGAGCACATTTCTTAGTAAAATTAAAAATTAAATTTTGTGCTAAATAAAGCAATTATAACTTCCTAAACAATTTTTATTTAATGAAGAATACAATTTTATAACATCTTTAGTGATTTTTTTTTTTAGGCAGGGGAGACAGGAGATCTCATCCCAAGCACGGAGGTCATAGCGACCCATTGTGCTGTCCTGCTAGAAGCCCATTCACCAAGACCTTCATGTCCTCTTAATGAAGGCCATCAGATCTTAGTGAGGAAGGTTTTCAGATCATCCACAGATAAAAGGACAGACCCTAGTGTATCCAGTCTGCTCCGGGCAAAGGCCGGACACGGACACAAAAAGTGTTCGGACGTCTCAGGCACTCCCTGCAGGACAGACACTCAGAGCTGTCAACAACTCTCATTCTTGTTAGATGAACGTGAAGCTGTGGCCCGTGATTATGCCAACTATAGTTCTACATTGTTTCCTTCCGAGATCCATGAGAAAATTGGAGATACTCCCATTGGGTCCATCAACAAACAGTTTTGTACACCTATAAGTACTCAGATTCTCCCATCTCTGCGGATGTTTCCTATCAACATCCGCTTTGATGAGAGACTCGATACTCGAAGTGGCAACCATAGGCGTTGCGGGTTCCGGTCTGAGGAACGAAGAATCAGAGCCAGCCCTACCTAAAAGGTCAACCCTTTCATTCGCCATGATCCCCATGTGACCAGGAGCCTACAGAAGGGACACCTTGGTATTGGTACACATCTTTAGTATTTTTTATCGACAAATTATAATCTCACAGGAAATTTGAAGGATAGATGCATGCTGTCTCATTTCCATTTCATTGTAATTCGGAAATCACAGAAATGGATAAATCTCGGCCGAAAAGCGGAATTTGCGTGCCGAGCTATATATTTTTTTCTCTCATTCGTAACAGAATCAAAGAAACGAAGGAATCTCGGGGGAAATATATCAAGTGCAATATAATTCAAATTAATTTGAAATGTGAACTGCCATTTGTGTCATTGTCATTCGCTTCGTTGGCTTGTGTAATATTTTGCTGTTAGAAGAACTCAGAATTCTGGAATTTAAATTATAAGTTTAATTTCAATGGTCCCTTTACTTTTCACAAAAGTTGAATTTGCCCTAAGATGGCATTCAAATCCAATTCCGAACATTTTTCATGGAAGGCTGATTTTAGATCCAATGTGGAGGAATTAATTAATAAACAAGTAAAAAAGCTAAAATTGTTCTATGATACCCTAGATGAATTCCCGTATGTAATTTTGTATGGTCACCTCTCTGTTCCAGTATCATTTTTGAACTGGTTTTTCGCATATACATATATTTCTAAAACGGTTCGTCTGACAGTAAAAATCGGTTATTACCAATTTCATAGGTTTTCACATTCTAAAGAACTTTTCAGTATATTAAAATCGTCTAGGACTTATAGTTTTCGCAATATATGTAAAAATCTTAAATTTTTATATGGAAACACCAACAAGGGGTTGCCCAATTTAGTTGATTTTCGAACTTAATTTTGCTCTTTTTTTTTTAAGTCCGTGTACAAAATTTCAGCTCTCTAAGTATACGCGTTCTTGAGTTATCGTGCGCACAGACAGACGGACGGACGGACATTAATTAAACTTTTCCCAAACCTTATTGATCGGATCAATCGATGCGTCAGACGAAGAATGGCATCTTGTGCGAACACAGAAATTTATTCTAAAGTCACTGTTATTTGAAGACTACTAGAATTTGATTTTCAATGTAAAAATTGCGTAGGTGAAAAAAAAATGTCCAAATTTTGAAAAAGGGTATTAGTTGCTTAAGTGCTTCCACATATCTCCGCCAGTGCGGAAAGACATTTTTCGTAGATCAATAGTACTAAAGGTAAAACCAGAAATTTTCTTAACTTAAAAACTGTAAATCCCTCTGTGCAAGTTTGATTTTTAAAGTGGTTTTTCGTATCTATTTCTAGAATGGTTCGTCCAACAGCAAAAATTATTACAACCAATTTCATAAGATTTCATCTTCTGAAGAACTTTTCAGTATGATAAAAACGTTTAGAACTGATCGATTTCACAGCATACGTAAAAAACCTAAATTTTTATATGGCAACTCTGGGTGTTGCCCAATTTTATACATTTTCGAAATTTTATTTATTGTTTTTGTAAAAAAGATGTGAACAAAATTTTAGCCTTCTACGTTGACGCGTTCTCAAGCAGTATCCAAATTTATAGTGAAAATTCAAAATTTGCATGACAACACAAAGAATGGGTTGCCCGATTTAGTACATTTTTTATCTTGAATTTGCAATTTTTATGCACGTGTACTGTACAAAATTTGAGCTCTCTATATCGACACTTTCCTAGGCAATATCCAAGATATATAGTGAAAACCAAAGTTTTGTATGACAACACCAAGAAGGCCTTGCCCGATTAAGTCCATTTTTGAAATTTGCAATTTACTATTATGAAAAAAGAATTTTAGCTCTATATGCGCCGACGCGGTCTCAGGTAATGTCCAAATATAAAGTGAAAAATGAGATTCTTGAATGGCAACCCTACGAAGGAGTTACCCGATTTGTTCATTTTCGAACCAAAACCTGCAATTTTTTAAAGTCTGTGTACACGTCTCTAAGTGAACGTGCTCTCGAGTTATTGTGAGGACATGCTAAGACAGGCAAACGGACAGACAGAAAGACGAAAATTCATATGTATATCAAAATAACTTTTAATATTATGTGTGGATGTTCAATCCATTTTGCTCTAAGCATTATTTCTATGCGTTACAAATGGAATGACTAACTTAGTATAACCTATGATTTCATCTAGGGTATAATAAATGTCGCGTCGAGTCATATTAAGCATATGATTTAACGTTTCGAAATAATCGTGAAAACACTTAATTTATATATATAATTTTTTTAACACGTAATTAAAACACTATAAAGGAGTTAATTTATTTGTCTTTTATTTGTTTGCTACTTCGTTTTTATTTTAAATATAAATAAAAATATTTTGAAGACAAAACAGATGATTTAAATAAATTTTTACCAATGCCCAATTCCGCCACAGCTCTATATTATTCCGTCTAAGGCAAATGTTATGTATATATACGCCAATTAGCTTTTGGAAACCCCCGAAATTCAGATTGAGTTGAAATTTTTTTGCGAAAAATGCCATCTCAACCCCTTATTTTCATAGATTCGTCAAAGAATGTGCGTCATAACAAAAATTAAATATCTTTAATTTTATAACACAAAGAAAAACGAAGAACAACTTTTTCTGAATTCTTGTAGATTTCATAGAAAAATGAGAACTTGAGAAACTAAAATATTCTTCAGCTATTGATGTTATAATAAATACGTTCACCTAAAACAAGCCAAGCGAAAAAAGTACCTATTTCACCACTGGAATATATTATTAAAGTAAAGTTTTTTAAATGGTATTGTTGTTTTCATTATTTTCAAATATATTTATTTTGTTTAAGCGAGTTTATTTTCCGAACAAGGGCCCCAAGAAACTTTGATACAGGACCCACTCAGGGATAGCTACGCCACTAAGTATAATATGTGCTATAAAATGAATAACTTTGAATAAAATTTTAATATAAAAATTATTTACATTAACAAAAATTATAAAACTTTTAATTTAATATGATTGGTTTCCATTTCGTTAGTCATGTACTTCGTTGTTTTATTTGCAATAGTACTCCGCTTTGGCAGCAAATGATACTACCCTTGAAATTTTCCAAGCCGCAACACTGACTGAATATATCGGTTCGTATCAAAAATTGAAAAATTTTATGTTTGCTGTGACCACGAAGCTCTAAAGCTTTCATTTCCAGACATAACCAATTCATTGCAAAATCACATTGCGAATACCAAGAAAAGTATAAATAAAATAGTAAAGAAAAAACAACAATACCAAAATATCAATCAGTTTTGCAAATTTAATTTTTATTTTCCTTATATAATTTGATTGGCCTACATTTTCTGACATTTTAAGCTTAACAATAAAAATTCAAATCAATTTAGGCAAGAATTTCCTTAAGTCTAAAATTCTATGCATTCTCTTAAAAGTCAATAAATTTCATTTTTAAGTGTTAATTCAACAAATCCTTGAAATTTCTTAAATTGCTAATTGATGGATTATGTTAGCATAAAAGAGTAGTATAAAAAAGTTCCTGTGTACATAAGCCTTATAAAAACCATTTAAAAATTATTATTATTTTTTTTTTTCTATTAAAAATTTTACTTTTATAAGCAATCTGAAATCTACGTTAAATACCAGCAGAAATTCTAAAACTCAATCATATATTGTTTGTATAATCTCTGGCGGTGGTAAAGTAAAAGTCGTCCTCCTCAAGGGTATTTCGCTAAGTTTTTGATCAATTGGAGCACGTGTATCATACAAAGAAGGCGATTGACATATAATTCCTAGAGTCCCAAAAATACAGGATAACGTAAACACCCAAAGAAAAAATCGATCTAAGACCATCGAAACAAATTTCCAATCTTCAACGATCTGCAAGTAAACATGTAAGAAAAAAAAAAACACAAATCAATCTAATAGAAAGCAATAAAGAACAAGAAAAAAACAAATCTTTATTAATAAATATCCTGTTTATGGAAAATATTGTATTACTTAATATTCTTATCTTATTCTATTCACCCAAGCTTATTTCATTTATGTTGTGTATGTACGGATATAAGGATTTGTTTACGTTTAAAATTTATGCCATTCACATCCAATAATGCGAGGAAGGAACGAAGGCCTTGAAAAATTTTGTGCGATTTCGTTCTGTGTCTGACTGCCTTTGGAAAGTTACATATTTACACAACAAAATTATGTTGAAATCCAATAAGCTAACGAGGCAAAATTTTCGAGAAATATTGGTTTATATATGTATATACATATGTATTAATCGAGATACGTATGTATATACATGCAAACAAACATACATAAATCAGTTTTGTAAAAGATGGTACAGTTTAAATTAAATCAATGGAAATATGCCTAGCTAGGATTTTGACTACACTCTCTCTATATATATGTCTGGCTGTATCTCCTTATGTAAAATATATGTAATCTGAACATCCTGTATTTCATATGATATCCTGAAAGACTGTGCGTTCGCCTCCACATGAAAGTTTTATTTTGATTTTATGAGTGGAAAAATAAACTTTGATTTCCATTCAAGCTGAATTTGGAATTGTTTAATTTTATGGGATTTAAGTTCTCAATTTTTTTTTTTTTTTTTTTACATGACCTATCGATTGATTTTCATATTTCCAGTGGTGTTTATAAAATAAAGTCCAAATCGTAAATATTAGAAATATAAATTATTCATGCTTTGAAACCGGTGCCGAACTGGCGGAAAGAGTATAAATTGAATTTGATGTATTTTATTATGTTCTTTGTTTTTTTATCCTGGCGGTTTGGTACAGGTATTTTGGATCATTTACAAAAAAAAACGCTGTGTATGCTGTAAATAAAATAATTTACCAACGTTTCAATGACTCTTATCACCATCTTATCAGGGTCGCCAGAATTTCGTTCTTATAACATCCAAAAGGGTTATTCTTTTACTTAAGGTCTATAGAGCTCCAAGTTAGCTAGCTAGTGATACTTCTTTCCTTTTTAGTCCACACTGCCTCGTTTTACACTACTATATGTAGATACAGTTTACAACCACATAGCATATCCTATAGAAATACATAATTTTTTTAAATTCATAATTTCGATATCGTTAGACCAAAATTATGACTTTTAAGCTGATTTTCAAAAAAAAACCAAAAAAAAAATACTACGTAAATTAAAAAATTGTATTTACGATTGGACCCTCATGTTGCAGAGAACTCTATACGCCCTTTACAAGGACTTATTTATTCCCCGACCCCTACCCCAATCTTGATTATCAACGTTAGAAATTTTTGAAATTTCAAAATTTCTATCATAAGCTTATTTAATTAAAAAAATTTGAAAATTGATTGTTTTATAATTATAAAATAATTTTTGAAAAAAAAAAGAGTAATAATAATCTGATCTTGAGGTTCAAATAGGGAATAAGTATACCCAACTTTCGCTATTAACTAATTCTACGGAACTAGCTAGAAGTTCCTCTCTAAATAAGGTCATTAAACTGAATAATACGAGAAGTAGAATGATATGTAATTAGACACCCTTTTAATGTTCGAGCCATCTTTCCCAAAACCATTAGTATGATTAGGATAATACTAATAATTTGGAAGAGTACTGAAAATAGCATTAATTTCGAACAGTGATTGTTCTAGGTACTCCGAAGTGCAACATCCAAGTTAGAGTCCTTCTTGTTTAATTTTCTTTTTTTAATTTAATTTGTTATACTCTATCATTGTTTCGGATTATTTAATTAATATGGAGTAGATTCAAACAGTTCCGAATCTACTCCATATTAATTAAATAATTCAAAACAATAATAGAGAATAACAAATTGAATTTTTTTAGACTTGACTTAACACTTTCCCGCCGGTATGTACCACTCGTGGCTCATGGTGGACTGTCCTATGGGGCGGCATGTAACACTGGTGGTACATGGAGGTTTGTCCTATGTCTTTTTGTTAATGGACTTGCATAAAATTTTGACAGTGTGTATAGATTACCAAAATAGCTCACCCATATTTTTTTTTTGTTTTCCCCTATCACGGAGCAACTGATTTTTATAATTCAAATGTCAAATAAGGCCTAATGCTTCATATATTCCATGATAACATATAGCAGCACCGGACGAAAAAAAAATTGTTAATAATAGTATGTTGTGAGTTTACGGTATTCGGTGACTTTAAAAATTCATAAACAGAAAAACTTTGCATGGGAGGGCCGCCGACCAATGTCGTTTTTTTAGTTTTATTTCTGGTATTTGGAACAAAATGATAGGTGAAAAAATGTGGCCCCCATATAGCGGTTGTCCAAAATGGGGCGTATGCGCTATCAAATTAAAGCGGACGTTTTTACGATTAGAAAAGCTTTTTTGGCACTTGGGTCATATATACGTACACACACCCTTCCTTTATTCTGCATATATTTTCCCCGTTCTTTCTTTCGAATGCATTAGCGGTCTGTTGTGAACGTTTGTTTTTTTTTTTGTGGCTAATTTTGCCGACGTAACGGTTCTCCGCAGACACGATATTAAAATGAAATCATTTTTTCACTCAAAACGGTCATTTTCCACTTTAAAAAACGCTGGCTTCCTTTCTATTCGAATTATCTGTGCAACCAATTATAGTATTAAATGACTAAATAGATATGTGATTAGGGGATGAAATGTATATACGATTCAATTCTACAAACAGAAGACGACCAAATTTCTTGATCCACCAAAATCGATATTTCTGTGTAAATGTACTGCTCTCTTACTAATGGGGGACCCGGGGCAGGCGTTTATCTTCCTGAGCCTGACATTGGGATGGACTACTCTCTTGGAAGACACACTGCTATCTTCCAGGCTGAAGTCCTCGCCATCGTAATGGCAGCGAAAATAGCCCTTTATATTCAGATCAAGGGAAAGGACATTGCTATCCTTTCGGATAGTCAGGCAGCCTTGGTGGCTCCGAGTAGCCCTCGAATAACATCTAAGTTACTAGGGGACTGCAGGTCGTATATGTATAAGTTGTGGATCCACAAAAAGGTGTCCCTTCAGTGGGTTACTATTCATATGGGGATCATGGGGAACGAAAGGACTGACGTTTAGGCTAGGGCAGACTCTGTTTCTCCGTTCCTCCAACCTTATTCCGCCATAGGCATTGCCACCTCGAGATTCACGTCTCACATCAAGACAGGTATTGCGATTGAAAAAAATGGCAAAAAATCCCTTGAATAAATGGAAGAGCAAAAAAATTTAATTTAATTTAATTATAAAAAATCATAACATAATAGGGGAAGGGAGGGTAAGATGACGAATCGGGCAAAATGAAAAATCTTTAATTACATGAAATTGTCATCTGCTGGCACTACTTCTGTTATTTGTACAGCATTAAGTCGGCTCCGCTTGTACAGTAAAAGAGAAACTAAAGCCCTTCCCTGACGGATCAGTATAGTAGCGATATAGTATCGGTACGATATTTGTCTCGTCAACGTCGTACCGAATGGAGTTTCCTCATGGTCAGACATGCTATGGACTAAATCAGCAAACATTTTGTTAATTTCACGACAAAAATAATTTCTCAACTCAGTAAATGCCACTTCTCTACTGACAAGGCATACCGAAAACATGGCGCATTTCAACCGCGCAGTTCAAACCCGAGTGTGGTTACTGATTTAAATACACGGTGGCGACAGAGACTCAGCACAGTGCACGCTTACCGAGTCAATGTCGTACCGACCCATCAGGGAGGGGCCTAACATGAACTTTTGTTTCACATTGACTCATTACGTCATTACATTTATCATCAGTGCTATTAACTTTGCTATAAAATGACGAAAAATCACCAATCAGATTTCTCAAGAACCGATTACTCACTAGATTCCAAAGAATTAATTCCTCAAAATCCTATTCCTCAAAATCAGGTACCCGGATTACTCAAGTCTTACCCGTGATACCCGGACAAAACCGCGTACCGGAAATTCCTGATTTTACGGAACAATAGATTACATCAATCATGATTACCTATCAATCATTAATCACGATTATATCAGGTAATCGTAATCTAATTATGATCATATGATTACATTTTCAGATTACAAATGAAAATTTACAATAAAACAAACAATCTAAAGAGTTTTTATTATAGAAAAATGTTGTGATTAACAAGTTGAACTTGGACCGTTGATTATTGATTCGAAATTATGTAATTAACGATATAATATTACCTACTTTATTCTGATATGTAATATATCCTTCTTCTCGAAGTTCATATTAACATACCGTTATAATTTAAATTCGATTTCAAGACGTGAGTATTACATTTTGCTGATCCACACACACCAGATGCACAATTGCCCTACTCCCACTTAAGATGTGTGCTTGCTCGCAAACATTAGCCTATGTGCCACTATCGATGTCAACAAAATATTACGGAATATAAATACAACAATGTTTGTTTTCTTTAAGCTACAATTTTAAAATCTCTTGAGAATGTTCATTTGTAATCTAAAAATGTAATCTATAATCATGAGTACAGATTAACAGTTTATAAACGTAATCAATCAGATTACATTTTGTCCCACCCTGTCATCTAGCCCTCTCATTCGAGAATCGAAACTTGTTTTCTTCCAGTTTCGAGACAACTTAATATTTATTGAAAAAAACTCGACTCCCCCGAGTTTACCCGAATGAGCGTTTCACTTTCCATTCAGTGCCCAGCAAAATTTTTTTGGAGAAGTTTCACTTCAATTTCTACGTTTTCTTGAGCCAACAATAAGTTAGAGTTGAGTTAGCGTTAAGTTTTGCTGGCTGAGTTAATTCGATGCTGTTTCCATGAACGGCTTCGGAGTTGAGTTACCAGCTCAAATATTTCATACAAAGTAGCCGGATTTGTGTCGGATAATATGACTGTCCGCACTATTCTAATTAAATACTTACACAAAACCCAATTCAATTCAGCTTGATTTATTCTGGTATAAGCATGACTGTATAAGCCATTAAAAACAAGGAAGCTGCATTTTAGGCATATAAATTGTGCCATTCAACGGAATTGAGACAGATCTATAGAGAAACACGTAGAATCTTCAAATCCATTATTCAGCGAGCTAAGTTCCAATTCGACCAAAATATTAGACAGAAAATCTTTACTAGTCGAAAGGATAGTAAGAGTTTATGGTCTCTTATTAGAATAGTCAAGAGCAGCCTCACCAGTTCTTCGATACCGCTCCCATTTCACAACGGTGATGCATACACGGAATCATTGGACAAAGTTTATTTCTTTGCAGCTAACTTTGCTGCAAGTTCATTCTTCACACCTTCTTCACAAGGTCCTCCTTCACCACCAACATGCATTTATAGGCAAAGACCGGTACATTTCCGCACAAGGAAGGTCTTCAAAGTACTCACAAGTCTCAATATATCTAAGGTTGCTGCGATTGATGGTATATCGCGCCTGGTACTCAAATGCTGCGCCGCTTCTTTAGCTAAACTTCTACGCAAACTGTTTCACCTGTCCTATTCCACAAGAGTCTTTTCTTCGGCATGGGAACTTGCACATGTTCAGCCAATACCCAAAAAAGGAGAGGCAAACGATCCTTCAAATTATAGATCAATTGTCCTCACTTCAATTCTTTCGAAGGTTTTAGAAACACACATCAACACCCAATTAATGAAATATCTTTAACTAATCTACTCGCTCTACTGGAGTTTTACTAACATTCCTTACCGTTGGAATTAATATCCCCATAATTTTGGTGAATCTAATATCATCGCATTAGATATCTCGAAGATCTTCGACAGAGTCTGTCATCCTGCTCTTTTAGGTAAACTAAAGGCATTAGATCTAGACCCTCTTTTCTTAAAATCGATTGAAAGTTTTCTCTCCCGCCGTTCAATTCAAATTATATTGGACGTAGTTACTTCTGACCCTTTTATAATCCATGCCGGTGTACCGCGAGACACTGTGCTCTCTCCTACTCTCTTCCTCATTTTTATTAATAATCTTGCTAGCTCTCACTTTCAATCCTATTCATAGTTTTGCAGACGCCTACACCTTTGATTTCGTGTACTCGTTTGACTGTATAGCTGATTCCCGTGGGAATGTTATAGTTGACAAACGAAGCCCCATGTTTAGTTCACTAAACTATGACCTCACAACAATACTCGCTTAAGGTAGAGCGAGTCCGGTCTTGTTTAATGCTTCCAAAACGCAATGTTGTCTATTATCACTCAAACGTACTCCAACTCCCACTCAACTTATTTCCGTCGATGGAGAAGATATCTCGAACTCACCATCTCTTATAATCTTAGGCTTTGAAATATCCAACAATCTTAGTTGATCTGATCACATTTTCGGAATTGCCAAAAAAGTGACGAAATGCCTGAGCTTCTTGCAAAGATGCAAGAAATACTTTGCTCCGTCAGAATTGGCAAGTCTCATATCAGGCCTAGATTTGGGCAGGCGCTGAACGCACTGCATTGTTCGTGCTAGACATAGTCCAAAAGAAGGCCTTCCGGCTTATTGGTGATGACATATCAATAGCAACTAATAGCTGTGTTTTTTTGCGTCCGCAGAACAAAGCAGAATAAAAGATACACAAAAGATTGCCTCTTACATTTTTATAGAAGATTTATAAATGAAGCGAACAGTACAAATAGTTCGCTTCAATCGTCAGAACACTTTGTTCTCTCCAGTTCTAGAACAAGGCACACAAAACAGCACAGCTATTTTCACACTATTGCACCGACGTAATGTCGGATGTCTGTCTCTCTTTTATCGCCTGCCCAGCAAACAATTTCTCGAAGTTTTACTTTTGCGAAAAATTCTCGAAGATGTAAGTAGTAGGAAGGAAATAGTTTCGGAAGTAAATAAAATCCGTCATTTGAGAATACTTCGCTTTTTCAAGATAAACTCGAAGTTTTGACTTAAAACAATTTGCTGATCTGATTTTTCGATAACTTTTCATTTTAACTAAATATATTCGAAGTTTCACCTACTCTGAAGAGTCAAGTAGAAATTGTTCTGAGAATTATTCCGTTGCGAAATTCATGCGCATTTCAGAAAATTCTTTCACTTCTGACTGACTCTCGTTGATAGTGGGGCTTTTTGTCAGAGGTTAAATAATATTATTTTTGTCAGCAAAAATCATGCTATTTCCGTCAAAGACAACTACAATTTCGTTTAATTTTACTTCAAGAAAATGATAAATGATATCATTATGAAGATATTCTGTCTAAGGTATTCAACAGGTAATAACTTGTTAATCCGTTTCGATATCGATTTATTTTCTCAAGGACAATTCGAGTATATAAGGCTATTATATGCAACCAAAATACATTCAAAAAGTTCGAGATAATTTCGATAAAACGACCCGGAATCGAATCGTTTTTACGATTCGATATAGCGTTTCTTTTGATTCTTTTTCGAATCGATATCGAATTGAAAACGACTTCGAGATCGAACTATTAGTTCACCTTAACGAATCGTGTTCGATTCTATATCGCATCGTAATGTTTGCTGGGTGATCTCTTGTAGAATTCTTCTTATGTGCACCACATGAGCTGTAACCCGAAACCAGAGCCCACCTTCACACCATTGAAGTCAAAGTCGGCCGAACCACAAACATTCATGCGTAATGCGCACCGGGACCTACTTGTCTCAACCCAATAATCCTCAATTCCCTACCCTTACTTCCTTTCCTGCCAAGGCTATGCTACGGGATTATAGGGTATCCCCTGATCTTTGGCAACATTATCAAAAACAAAAACAAAACTATACTGGTTTCGTGGAATTAACATGGTTGAACGAAACACAACTCAATCCTCCTTTCCATTAGCACTAATTCGAGTTCAATTCGAATGAAACTCCGCGTAGAAACGTAGTAAATATAATAATCTTAAGCAATTCTAAATAAAAATGGCGACCTAACATAAATAAAAAATTGTGAAAATAGATTTAGTATATTAGGTATGAATTTTTCGTAATTTTAATTTCACTTCGTCCTTGCGTCTCGATTACATACGAGTCACAGCTTCCGTCGCGATATTTATGGTGAAAGATAGACATTTATATTCCTTCTGAATCACATCACATTGTTTCTCTAGTCATAAAACATTAAGTACAACTTACAAAGAATGAAAAGTAAGAGAGTAAAAAACATTTTTTAAATATAGTTTATCATTTACACACTATTTACATTATGATATTCCACAGCAGCGTCCGTCTAGAGAGCACAATCTTTTCAAATTAAATGAAACTTTTTCCTTTTATATGAATGTTTCCAAGAAACTTACGCAAAAGTTACAGCTCAAATTTTCATGATTTCATTTTATTTTCAAATCCTTTCAAACGCAAAGGCAATCATACTTGTTTACTTGTTACAAAACTTTATTTCTTCCGAAAATAAAATTCCTTGGAAGGGATCATAGTAAATAAATGGACGTTCTGTGTATATACACACATATATACATGTATAGACATAGTTATACTTGTAGGTACGCATCTATGTATACATATGTATGTAAATACAATTATTTTAAAAATCTATAAAAAAAAGATGAAATTGGAGGAGAATGGAGAATAAGGAAGGAAAGTGAAGCAATAATGGAAAAATTCAGAATTTGGGCAATATATACAAAGAAAGAAAATACAGATAAAGTGGAGCCAGAAAATATGTATGATTTTGATAGCGTTCAATATCAACAACGACGATGATTTTACTCACCTCGTTATCCTTGTCGGCATCCTTAATGTGCTGAGCTATAAATCTGACAGCCCTTAAAGCTTGAAGCACCTCGGGAGATAATTGACGTGGAAATGTGTGATCTGAATCAGTAACTGGTGAATAATGTCCAAAGCTAATAAAAAATTTAAGATACACGCCATGTACTCACCTGATGAATGCGGTATATTTGAATTTATGTGATCGAATTGCCCATCTGGACCCTCCTTAAATTCACTAGGAAAATCAGTGATACTATCCCTGTAAAAAGTATAGAGTATATTTATTAGTAACATATTCGAATAAGAGTTAACATTTTCTGTTAGATTTATAGATAGAACATAAATGAATTGTATTGCTCAAGTAGTTTTTTATTGTTATCAAGTCTTCTATGTATATATGTATGTAGGTGGTAGAGTTATGAATCCATGATTAAGAACAAAAAACAAAGAGTTTCCTCTATCACCCTAAGATGGTCGAGAAATTTGGACTGTTGTTTATAATTTTCCTTTTTTAACATAAAATTACGTCGTGTATTAAACTCAATTCAATTAAATAAAAAACAAAAAACAAAATTATCTAATTAAAAAAAAGTCATCTTTACCAAACCACATACACGCCCATCAACCAAAAAGGTAATCAGCTTGCAACACATTAAGTCTTTATATTTTCATTTAGTCGTGAAGAAAACCCGATGTCAACTAAATACCACCCATACATTTTTTACTCCCTCACTCAACCAACCCATACGGGGTGTTTAGCAGGATATACCGAATGATGTACAACATGCATTTATACATAAATAATGAACCCCAAAACCCCCCACAAAGCTCGACAAATTGCTAGGATTAAAGGATATAACAGAGGAAAAAAAAAACCTTCCTAAAAAGCATCATCAAGCGACTGAATATTGAATGTATAAAGTAGGATCAACTGCAATTAAGTTGTCCCCTTCCCTAATGTTCTTTCTAGCCATCTTGCAACCATTTCGAGATATTCAAATTATATGCAGAATAAATTCTAACAATAGTCTTCAGTTACAAAAACAAAATTCTATGATAACATGGACTATGTAGATGTGTGCTCTCCTGATCGCGATATCCTTTTAAAGTATAGTACGTATAAGCGGAGGAGTGTTCTTCCTTTATTTTAAATCACCTCATGTCTATTTCATTGGTGTATCCATTACTTGGAGTGGAGTCATCATAATCTGGCAGTGTATATTGAGTCCTTCTCATCATTAAAACTTTCGGCATAAAATGTAGAAATAGACGTCGCACAATTGGTGACATTTTATGTGTTGATGGTGACCTAGAGGGGATAAAAATAAAATGTATAATAAAAGAAAAGAAAAAAAAAGAGCACGGACGAAATGGAGTAAATAAGTAATACCGTTTAGACAGCCAAACACACAATCATTTTTTACTAAATGATGATAAACACCCCAAAAGGATAACTAACCTGAAGTGAATATTGAGTACACACACAGTCGTCCATACCGACAAGGATACCAGGATCATTGTGAATAGAAGATATTTTCCTAGGAGTGGTACTGCTAAGGATGTTGGTGGAATAATTTCTGCTAGCAGCAGAAAGAAAACGGTCAATGAGACGAGAATCGAAATGCACAACGTGACCTGAAACGATAATTTTACGTATTATGTATCACATAGCCAGAATTTTCTTCCTTTAAAGCCAATAAAAGCTTTTCATATACCTGCCGTAGGCGTAGGGCTGATTGGAAAAGCCCAATTTTCTTCTGTTCTGATTTTTTTGCTATTTTTCTATTTTATGCGTATATATATCAGGTCGACCCATAAGTAATGTAGTCTTTTTCAAAGATATTTTTAAATTGAATTAATTTTTTTTTAATTAAAAGAAAATCGCGATTATGTTCCGACTTCTCCGATAGATGTCTTGTATCGGCCAAATATGGTATATACTAAAACGAACACAGTATTCGATCTAGGTTATATGCATAATATAAAGATTAACAAGGTATGGCCGATTCAGACAAGGTAGCAGGGACTATTGCATTCAGTTTTCACTCGTGGCGGCTTCGTTTACTTCAAGCGTCGAGAAAACGATCGACCCTCCAGACTAAGAACGTGCAGCGAGCTGAGCTAATTTAATACGTGCTACTTGCTGAGGTTGGAGTGTATTAATATGATCTGATGGTAGTTATTAATAATGTCATATTTTTCTCTTCTCTATATTTTCTTTTTTGCTTACTCTCTCATAATTTTCGCAACCGGTCTAAATATATATCTCTTTATAGTTCTCTATTACTCTTAAATTTACAGGTTAATTATTTCTCTATTTCTTGTCAAATCGAAAATGTTGTCAGCGTTCTTTTGGTGTACTTCTTGTGTTAGTAACTCATATTTTCGATATGAGTAACATGTATTATCTGAACATGATGGGAACAATGTTGAAGGTTCTTTGTAGTCGGGCATCGGGCTTTAATGTATGTTCATTCAATGCTAGAAGCATTAGAAATAAAATTGGTGAAATTCAACAAATGTTTCTGGGGTCAGATGTACATGCTATTGTGGTCAACGAGACGTGGTACGGGAACATATTCTCTCCTCTTCAGTTAGGCTATAAGGGTATAATCTATTCCGCAATGATCGGAAGCATAGAGTTGGTGGTGGCGTAGCAATATACATAAGAGATTGCTATATGGCAAAGATTGGAGGAGCTTCAGAGATGCCCGGTATGGAATTTCTTTTGTTGGAGGTTAACTTGACTGCTATTAAATGTATAATTGGCGCTGTATATTGTCCACCGGGAAATTTTAATGCTAGCAATTTTGATGAGTTTCAAGGAATCATAGCGCAACTAACTCGTAGATATCGGCATGTTATTTTGGGTGGTGATTTTAATGTCGATATTCTTCGTCATTGTGCTTCGTCTAGTGAATTTTTAACCCTGACTACTAATCTTCACCTAACTGTTGTAAACACCTGCCTTCCTACTTTTTTTAATACGTCTAGTCCCTCCATTCTTGACTTATTTTTGACATCAGATCCATAGCGAGTCTGTTTTCATAGCCAGCTTAGCCCTCCCAGTATTTACGATCACGACATACTTTTTTTAAGCTATATGATTCCCTTAAAACCTGCAGAGGCCAGGGTGATCCTATTTAGGGACTATAACAATATTAATCTGCGAGATTTTGCTATCGAGTGTGATTCTTTGAATTGGTCTGCCCTATATAATACTTCCTCAACAGACGAACAAGCAAATATTCTGAACAGTCGAATAAAATATTTGTATGAGAGACATGTTCCGCTGAAAAGAAAGCGCATTTTGGCCACTGGATGTCCATGGTTTTCTGCTGAAATATCTACTCTCATTACTGAGAGCGAGTTTCTCTATCGGCTCCATCGTCGTGTTAAAACTAGTTACAGCAAGCAATTATACAGATTTGCTCGAAATCGAGTTACTGCGGAAATTCGAAGGTCAAAGTGTTTGTATTTTACATCGAAACTGAACCCCAACTTGTCGCCAAGGATACTGTGGAAAAATCTTAAGAGGGCCGCCATTAGTGGAAAGGAGGTTAGTCCTGTGTGCGAATTCAACCCGGATAACCTAAATGCTTTCTTCACTTCCGTTTGCCCAGCTCCTCAAAATCAAACAGAACTCTCTTACCACTCTTCTCCTTTAACTGAACACGAAATAACTTTCTCTTTCCGTTGTGTTGATGCAAGTGAGGTATTAAGGGCTATCCATGCGATACGATCAGATGCGGTGGGAGCAGATGAAGTTTCTCCGCGATTCAATAAAATTGTTCTGCCTTTCATTATTAGACATTTATTACATGTCTTTAATTCCTGCCTGACCTTCTCAACTTTTCCGCGCTTATGGAGGACTGCCACGGTGCTGGCACTTCCAAAAAAGATATCTCCGAAGGATATGAATGATCTGCGGCCGATTGGCATCTTGTGTTTTTTTCTAAAGTTTTAGAAAAGTTGATGGCCACGCAGATACAGGAGTACTTGGAGGATATGAGCTTTCTCTCTGAGTGGCAGTCAGGTTTCCGTTCTCACCATAGCTGTGAATCAGCTGTACTAAAAGTGACTAATGATCTACGATGTTCACTTGATAAGGATCACATTAGCGTTCTTGTGCTCTTGGATTTTTCTAAGGCATTCGACAGTATTAGTCATCATATGCTTTTGGATAAGCTGTCTTCAAGTGTTGGTTTTTGTTCTTATGCTGTTCAACTGATCCGGAATTACCTAACTGATAGGTGGCAGCAAGTTAAAGTGGAAAGTACTTTATCTGGTCTTCTACTATTGCGGAGTTCCGCAGGGATCAGTACTTGGACCTCTTTTGTTCAGTATATTTATTAACGACCTACCGGAAGTTGTAAAGGATGCAAAAATTCATATGAATGCTAACGATGTTCAGATATACCTAAATAGGCCTATTGGGCTAATGGAGGACTGTTTTGCTCGCTTAAATAACGACCTCAAAAATATACACAAATGGTCAGTAAACAATCAGCTTAAGTTGAATCCATCCAAATCGCAATGTATGATAGTCCACATAATAGTCTTCATACTGATGAACTTCTAGCAGCTGAGCTCAACGGAACTAATCTTACATTAGTGAATAGAGTTAGAAACCTAGGCATTATTATCAACTCCAATATGAAATGCTGTGATCATGTTAATGCTTCTATACGTAAGATTTATTATGGACTTCGGCAGCTTTGGCTGTCCGCCGATATATTAAGCAAAGAAATGCGACTACGGCTAGTTAAAATTCTTCTTTTGCCACACTTCACGTTTGGTAGCTTAGTGTTTCCTAAGCTTGACAGCATATGTAGACGTAAGCTTGAAGTTGCCTTCAACGACTGCATCAGATTTATCTTTACCCTACGCAGATTCGACCATGTGACGCCCTATAAATTACAGCTTCTTGGTTGCTCACTGTCCACGTATCTCAACCTAAAAGCGCTTTACTTTTTGTTTAATTTACTACGCACGAACACCCCAAAATATTGGCTTGATAATATTCAGTTCTTTCAATCAGCCAGGAATCGAAATTTGGTCATGCCACGGTTTCGCAGAGCCATCTTTGAGGATTCTTACTATGTTCAGATCTTTCGTCTATGGAATAACTTACCAGCTAATATTCAAAACGGTACTGCCCAGTGACCTAAGCTCCCTGAGCGCTGACAACAATTTCGATGTTTGGTTCTTTCACTCTTTTATTGTTTCCTTAAAAACTTAACAATTATTTTTATTATTATTATTTTATTTATTATTTTAACTTGTTTTTAATTATCGTCTTTCTTCTCTTTACATTTATTGTCTTTTTTTTTTCTATCTTATTACCTGTATAACATTGCTTGTTTACTCATTTATATTTTAACATATTTTTATATTTTGTATTTTTTGTTATTGCTTATTTATTAGTATCTCTTTTATTTTTGTTTTTAGAATTTTTTATTCTTTTATAAGTTAATCTTTTGAATTTGCTTTTGTTTTTGAGTTTCTTAGTTCATTTACCACATAACAATGTACTAAAAATGATTGTAATATCTTGTGTACGTTTTTGCATTAATAAATTCTATTCTATTCTATTCTATTCCCATTAAAATTTTGACACATTTCAGCTGATAGCCTGTGATGTAAATCTGTGACTAATGTATATACATTTTTATAGGAAAGACAGAGAAAGGAGTGATAGTATTGTGTTTTCTGTACCGTACTTTCCTATACATTTCACAATATTACGTCACTAAAAGCGGAGCGTGGTCCGTAATGGGAATACTTGTATTCTATATACCTAGGGCCGATTCATCTGTCAATTGGGTCTTACGCCGTTTGGAGATAAATGTCACTAATTTGATTGTCTCAATTTCAATCGTTCTTACCAAAGTGTAAAAGATTTTCTAACTGGAAATTTCTTTACTTTCACTTACTTAAGTAATTGGAAAATTAAATTCAAGAAAAATTCAAGTCAAGTAATTGGAATTAATTCCATCAACCGCCGTACCTGAGCTTCTAGTGGATTTCAAGTCAAGTACTCAAGTATTCATGTAAACGTACTGATGGATTATTTTTCAGCTATTGATATAATATTCGCATTACATTCAGTACGTTTACATGAATACTTGAGAACTTGACTTGAAATATCCACTTGAAGCTCAGGTAGGGCGATTAATGGAATTAATTTCAATTACTTGACTTGAATTTTTCTTGAATTTAATTTTCCAAAAACCAAATTTCTGGCTAAATTAAGTATAAAAATAAATAAAATAATAATGTTGTAATCAAGAGAATTAATTATTATAATAATAAGTATTCAATTTCACAAAAATTATTGCTGACTACGGCAGTCCAGCTTTATGTTGAAATCCATGGTAAAATAAAATACGTAAGTTACATTAGAGTTTATTTTTGAAGGGATGTTTAGACGTTAGCCTCACAATCAGTGCGATCTGGTAGATCTATTGTGCGTCCTCGTTAAATTTACTCACTTTCTAGATTCAGACTGTTAATAAAGTCTAGAATCATTCTGGGATTGAGGTTCCACACGTAGTTTGGTAGAGGAAAAGTATGTTTGAGGTAGAGTAGTCACCGCCTAGTCAATGTTTCCCAGTTGCAGAGCAGGTGCTCCGAGGATTCATAAGACAAGGTATTCCCATTAAAATTTTGACACATTGCAGCTGATAGCATGACGTAATTCTGTGACTAATGTATATACATTTTTATATAGGAAAGACAGAGAAGGAGAGGAGAGAGACTATTGTGTTCTCTGTACCGTACTTTCTTATACATTTTCACGATAATTCGTCACTAATGGCGGAATGTGGTTCGTAATAGGAATACCTTGTATTACCTTGAGCCAAGGCCATCTTGTTTAGATGATTTCTCAAGGGGCAATAGCCTGAGAAGAGCTCAGTAATTATTTTGAGGTCAGTTCTCCTAAAGAGTGGGAGTTCTTTTGCTTTTCCGCCAGAGAGTCAATAAACTTTTTTGCCTGATGAAGTCCTTGTAGCCTTTCCCAATATTAGGATTTTTGTTTTAGAGCTGCTTTGAGGTAAAACACGTGCGTTACATCAGGATTTAATCCTTACTCAACAAAAAAATTAGCTTGGGAAAATATTGAAGCAAAGTACTTCACTTTGAGATTTTTGCTTTTCAAACCAAGTCGTGGACAAACAAAAATCTCACATTTCGATTTTGTATTACGATATTTTTCTCACGCAAAGCGGAAATAAAGAATTTCTTTAAACAGGTTAATTAAGTAAGGGAATAATCAGTTAGTTGTAACCTAACGGTCATCTGGCTGAAGTGAGAATTTAAACTTTTGTTAAAAGATCGGTTCTTGTATTAATAAAACTTATTTCGAAAAGTATTATTATTTATTATTTTTTTCTTTTTGACTAATAGTTAAAAGCAAGAATTTAGGTCGTGCGTCGTAAATTTGGAATTGACGCTGGCCATATAAAAATACGTCGTTTGGTGGTAAGAAGACAAAGTATTCCCGACTCGAACCACGTTACGCCATTTTTTTTCCTTTCTTCATTCACTGAAGTACGTCACAGGGCATCAGCTGCAATGTGTCAAAATTCTTTGCGCTTGTACTATCGTGGTTTTGATAGGTTTGTTTTGTTTTAATAAATTATTTTGTGTGATTTGTGTGTTGTGATATTTGTAAAAATTATGAACTGCTCTATTGTGTACTGCGAAAATTGTTGGAAAAAAGACTCCGGAGAGGATTATTTCATGTATTTCCTAAAAACTCAAATGTGCTTAGTGAATAGATTAAAGCGTGTGGCAGAGATAAGGAAAACATTAACGTAAATTACATTCGAGTTTGCTCGGATCATTTTGTAGAAAGTGACTATAGACTACAGGACATTCTTTTAAATGAACCAAAACACAAAAGGCGATTGAAAGAGGGTGTTGTATTATCAGTGAATGTTTCTCACAAAATAAAAGGATCTTCACCAAGAATCAAAAGGACGAACGAATTGGCTCAAGAAACAATTACCTCCTACGATAGGTAACTAATTTCGTTAATTATTCCATTTAAGATAAACTATGTTTTTCTAAAAAGGTTAAAACAAGAAGAATCCATTTCGGATTGTTTACCGGAAGCTACAGAAGAGACAGAGGCAGAATTTCTTCACAACGAGGAGTCAGTTCAAGAGGAAGTATTAATTCAAGGCAGACAGAAAAAAAAGAAATGAAGTAAAATGAGGCCATAAGTAGCCTTGCCGATATTGCAGTCAAAACAGAGTAATTTCCTACTTTACTTTACTAATTTACTTGTTGCATTGAATTATTTCAGGGTAGAATTCGAAAGCGGACGAGATCTTAAAATAATGAGTTTGGAGGCCGAAGTACGAAAATTAAAGACGGCAAACAAAAAATTAGTTAAGAAAACAAACCGTTTTCAGTCAGAGCTGCATCAACTTGACAAAATATTCACTCCCGGTCAATTAAGGAGATTACAACAACCCACAAGATTCTTGAGATGGACTGATGAAGACACTTCCTCCGCTATATCACTTTATTCAGCTGGTCCCCTAAGTTATCGATTGTTAAGGAAGAGAAATCTCTTAATTACTTAAAATAAATAACTTTTTATAAAAACTTTAATAGGGAATACTCTATACTGTCACTGTCAGATTTCCTTTTCCTTTTTTATTCATTCACTGAAGTACGTCACAGACTATCAGCTGTGATGTGTCAAAATTTTAATGGGCATACCTGGTCCTCTGTATACCTTGGGTACGCTGTATCACTGTTAATGTCAACTCCATTTGGTTTCCTAAGCGAAATCTTGGATCAGCGCAAAGGGCTCAGCCGATTTCACCATTAGCCCTTGCCCAACTTCTTCTTATAGAAAAACAACTAACAGATGATATAAATTTTGACAATGTCATTCAAGATTTTTCTTACAAAAACGAAAAGAAAATAAATAAATGATCATATTTTATCGTTATGTATACAATTTGTTTAAGGAAAAGAATAAAAATTTTTTACTGATTTATTTATGTTCAGTAATTGTTAATAACCATTCTTGATTTTGACTGACTTAAAAAAGGCGACATATTGTGGATCGCCCCAACTGGCAAAAGTTCTAGGTACGCCACTTAGTAGACTCGATTTAAAGTCAGAAATGAAAAACTAACCACTGACCGTTAAAACGGTTAATATTCTCTTTTAACCATCAATTAACCGAGACTGGCTTGGTTAATTTTCACAAAACCGGCATTAAAAATTAGGTGCTTACAAAAACCGCAGTTAACCAGCTACCGAGGATTTTTTTAAATCAAACAAACCTGCTCTATCAATTGCGATTAATTTGAAGCTCTCAGCCAAAAGGAAACAGTACGAACATTTAGCAGTAACAGGATTTTTTTTATATAAGGCGCACCATTTTGTTTCGGTACCATTATTCTCAATAGCATCTACTGTCAGTTGTGTTTCAAGTTTCAACTGTCATAAAATGTGAATACTGATAATTCAATGGGCCGTCAATTTTGAAGAGATATACTCTCATTTAGGTCGGTGCAGGCAATGGAGCATTTTTTTTTTTTTGTCAGAAGAATGCTCTAATGAATTGGAAAATATCGTCGAAAAACCCAGGATTTGTACCGCCGCCAGAGGTACCCATTTGACCGATATAATTTCCATACATAATTGTAAAGGCTTGAATAACCGATGCATGTAAAAAAAACATACTGCTGCTTGTTTTATTCAAAAGTTATTAAAAATAAATAAAGAAAAAACACTATACTTTAGGGTCTCTATGCGCCCTGAAGTAAATTCATAGGAACCTGTAAAAACTGGGAACGAAGAGTAGAAGACGATCAAAAATAAGTAGGATCCTAAACTGATTTTTTCATTATAAGCAATGCCTTAAATTCAAATAAGAAAAAATATTTGTATCTATTTTTATTTAACATTAAAAGCCAACTAAAATCATTAAAATTACAAAACCGAAGACAAGTAAGATCTTACAAATGATGAAAAATGATTTTTGTTTCAGTTAGATGGTGGCCATGCAGGATGGAAGTGTCAGCGAGAAAGTAGAACAGAGTCCAAATTTTGTGCGTACTTCTGAAAGTTATGAATTTCGACCAGATAAGTAAAGCACTCATCTCTGCTCTATGCTGCGATTCTTTTAGGTCAGCTAAGCAAATTGTCCTCACAGAAGGCCATATATGTAGGTATATTTAGGTATTCACGGTAAAATGAGTCGCTATGGGGAGATTATAAATGCCATATTTCGACTGAGATAAAATCTTCATTATTTGTTACAGTATATAGCTTTCCCAGTTCAAGTAAACTGGTGTTCATGAATCTACAGGAGCTCAGAGAATTACGGGAAACTAACCTCATTTCATCAAAAAAAGCTTGAATGATACGGCTGCATCGCTATATAATCAGTGACATTGAGGTTCGGCCAGATAGAGCTTCCGCACGTGGTGCTTGAACAAAGGCCCTAGCATAAACCCCAATAAAACTGTTATCGTTCCGTTCACGAGAAGAATGACGCTTTCACTAACGGCTCCACTTCTTAATAATACCAAATTGATTGAGTATCTGTCCTACAGCAGTCATGGAATCGCTATATAATCAGTGACATTGAGGTTCGGCCAGATAGAGCTTCCGCACGTGGTGCTTGAACAAAGGCCCTAGCATAAACCCCAATAAAACTGTTATCGTTCCGTTCACGAGAAGAATGACGCTTTCACTAACGGCTCCACTTCTTAATAATACCAAATTGATTGAGTATCTGTCCTACAGCAGTCATGGAAGCCTTATTAAACCTTCCACCCATGCATTTGCAGATGAAAAATGAAGCGATCTCCAGTGCTATCAGATTGCAAAAGAAAGCAGATTCAGATTGCAAAAGAAAGCAGATTCAGATTGCGAAAGAAAGCAGATTTCAAGCCAAGTCATATGGTTGATCAATTATCTTAAAAGAGGTATGCTTCGAGTAAATGACGACAATAACTGATATGATCACACACAAGGTGAATTTTGTAAGACCATTTGACATGGTTTTGGGAGACTGACAACAAAGGCCTTCCACTTAACCGTTCTTCCAGCATGGATCGATGGTGTGATATACAGACGGTTCAAAAACGACCAGTGTAGTCGAACTGGACATATACTGCTCCAGATGCCATATCTCAGAAGCGATTTCCTCTACTCCCACTGTATTCCAGGCTGAGGTATTAGCCATTGAAGAATGTCCCAATACCTGTATTAAAAGAGCTACAAATTGCTCAACCATTGATATCCTCTCGATAGTCAAGCTACTTCCAAGGCCTTAAAATCCTTCACTTTTAAGTCAATGATAATCTAAGAGTGTCTGCAAACCTCATCCTCATGTGGTGGGTACCGGGTTATGAGGGGCATAAAAGCAAAGAAATTACGGAAACTCCGTTCCCCAATTTTTACACTTCTTGAAGTTCGTTCCAATGGCCACGCATCCTTTTCTCATAAATTTGTAGAATGTAAAAAATGACATTACCTATAGGACGGCCGTTATTTTACTGTACATATACAATAAGTATGCATGCATAACATTAAATGTATATTATAAAATTAACTTAAATGAGTAACTACAATACCTTCTCTCCTGAATCGCTTGGTAGATAAAAGACGAGAACAGTTAGAAATGTCAATGCCACGCAAGGTATAATCAAGTTTACTGTGTAGAAAAGTGTTTTTCGTCGCATTGTCAACTTGAAAGTGATATCTGGAAGAGAGAAAAAACACATTTAAAGATTTTAATTAATTTTTTCAATGTTGGTATAGCATCTCGATATAGAGCCCGTTTCAAAAATTCCAAAATGGTAGATTCATACTAGACCTGCAAAAATTACTGGGTTTTGTTAATCACTTAGAAAAAAGCCAAACATAATTTAAGCTTTAACAGCTATTAGCTACGATTCCATTTTGCGTTCAAGTTTTCCCAAATAAGCTATTTTCTGCATATTTTTTGACAGTTCTTGAAAGCAGTTAAGTTTAAGCCTTTTTTTAACTCTGGTCGGGCACTGGAGTTAAAAGTTCCTTTCCTTTGGAATTTATTACTTTAAATCAGTAACCATTTTTTAAAAAAAAAAAATTTTAAATAAAAGATTTCATGTAATACTGTTCTACAAATTTCCGTTTCGTCTTCTTAGGACATTATCAAGCAACTGAAATGCAGATCTCTAACTAAACCTGACTATCGTAATATTTGGGAATTTGAAATTTATTATAGCGAATATTACAAATCCATACATAAGAGTGGGCTATTATTCATGAAATCTAACTGATCGTTTACAAAAAATGAACCTTTACGAGTTTCATTATTATTGTAATATAAATATTTCATATTTATCTTAGACTTTTCCGTCAACCATGATATTTATAAGTTGTAATTTATTTAAAGCTGTAATATGACCACTATCAACTAAATGCTTGCTTATGCCTGATGTTGGTCTATTATAGAGTGCCGATGATACGTGTTCTTTGTATCTAATTTTTAAAAAGCTCTTTCCGCTCTTTCCTAATTTATCAACTCTCGATTTTAGTTTATTGTTTATGAAAAAAAAATTTTTTTTAATGTTTTTTTTTATTATTATAAAAGGCTGGTTAGGTTAGATTTGGTAGGAGGAGTGCCGCTAGACGACTAGCCTGCATCACTTAGACCTCTAGTGGGTCCATGGTGCCCCTAGACCTAATGGGATAACCTGTCAAACCCCAGATCTATCCTATTTTCGTTAGGAAACTCAGGATATATCTAAGACATTTTAGATCTATCCTGCTTCTCAGAAAACTCAGAATATATCTAAACTCTTTACTTTGCGGCTCCCCCAAACTTGAAAAGAAGTAGCTACCCAATAGCTTTCTTCCTTACTTCTTTTATTCGTCAAAGCGGGGCATTCGCAAAGCATGTTTTGGATGGATTTGATTTCCTTCGAGGCCTTACAATTCCTGCAGAAATCGTTTGCCGCTATACCCAGTCTTCTAGCATGATCCCTAATGACCCAGCGACCCATAATTGCCCCTCCTAGCTTCCTGGTATTTGCTCTGCTGTCATTAAGTAGTTCTCTTGTCCTTTTCCTGTCATATGCAGGCCACAATTACCTCGCAATATGGCAGGCATCTCTATTGGTCCATCGTAGGCTTGCCTTTGATAGGCGCCCCTGATTATTGCCTCTTTTAAGGCTCCGATTGGGATCCTCACATAAGCTACCGCTCCGGAGCTATCTAATTGGGAGCCCTTTTTGGCCAACTCATCAGCCATCTTGTTGCCTGAGATATCCTTATGGCCAGGTAGCCAACATAGGGTCACCTTGTGCCTTATAGTAAATTTCTCAAGGCTGGTCTTGCATAGCTGCACCAATTTTAATTTTACCAGCACAGCATCCAGTGCCTTAATGGCTGCCTGGCTATCAGTATATGTATATGCATATGTGCCATGAGGGCTCCCCACACATGGATACCAATTTTGCCATCTGATAAATCGCTGCTAGCTCTGCGTGAAAAACACTGCATCTGTCAGGCAGTCTATAAGACTCGTGCCATTGTAGATCTCTGGAATACACTCCAAGCCCCTGTGCCAGCACTCGTCTTGGAACCAACCGTAAAAATATATCGTTCTTCATTAAAATTTTTACTATTGTATCAAGTTCCATTTTAAAATTCATTTTACTCATAGGAATCTTAAGTTGTCTGTCTAGCATCGAATTATAGGATATTTTTATAGACTCAAAATATTGAGAACTATAAGAAGTAGGGTATTTATGTAATTCGAACTTCTTATTAATAATTTTAATGTTAAGGTCAAGGTAATTTAAATTATCATTACCATACTCTAAAGAAAACTGTTAATTATCATCAATAGTATTTAAAATTATGTTTACAACTGTCACTCGGAGCAAAAAAAAAAAACGACATCAACATAACGATATAACGATACCAGCACAATATACTATTAACCAAATCACAGACTGAATGAAAAATTTGTTGTTATATTTTATTCATATAGAATTCAGCCATTAAAGGTGATAAGGAAGCACCCATGGCGAAACCATTAAATAAAAGTACTTTTGGTCTAAACATACTATATATCAATCAACTGTTTAATATGTAATGATTTATCCCTTTCCACGATCTTATCTTCAACTTCAGCATATAAATAAGTCATAACCAAGTCACTTAAATTAAATAAATTTTTAGAACAGTATTACATTTTTTTGTTTATTTTTTTTTTAAATAACACAAAACACAAATTGTAAAAAAAAGTAAAGCAGGAACACTTATTTAAATGATAAAACTGATGTTTTTTTAACCACTAGGTAGAAAACTTTGGTAATAATTACAATGTGTTACAAAAAAAATATATACTCGATATACTTTTGACGAGACATCGTGTAGGTTGTAGGTCTAGTGGAACTAAAAGTAGTGGCATACTAGAAATTTCTCATGCAACCTCAAAATCTTTTTTTAGACCAAAAAACCGTTATTCGGTAGGTCCATATATATAATAATTCATAACTTCGCCATTTTACTCGATGTCGCATTATTTTATGGTATATGAAAGAAGAGAGATAGGCCTTTCTAACCATATGTTCCTTATTTCGTTGCGATGAAAACTCACTAAGTTACAGTCGAAAACATTTCGAAATTTACCATTTTTACACCTTTTTGCAACTTTGATAATAATTTGATGGCTTATTTTGCTCTACAACATTTTTTTTCTGTTCATATCACTAATAGCGAATTCAATTTTGCATCTAATGAGCATTTGTTAACTAAAATCGGTTCCGTATAATATTGAACTACAGAGAAGTTGAAGAAGCACTGGGATTTAGAGGCGAAAACTGTGAAAACGTGAAAAAATGCAACAAATAACAACAACTAAAACAACAACAACAAATTCAAAATCCGTTGTCAGCAACAACAACTTGGAATTAAATTTCATGACGCATGCATGATACAGTTGTTTTGATGACAATTTTGTTTCGAATGTTAGGCGGTAATACCAAGTATCTTTGTTACTTTTGTGAGTGGGATAATCGTTTGCAAAATAGATATACACGAACTGACTGAGTGGCCACCACGTACACCATTTCAAATTGAAAACAACATTCCATTGGTGCGGATTGAAGATGTCATCCTACCGCAACTGCATTGGAAGATCGGCTACATGAAGCAGTTCGTGAAAATTTGAACATCGACAGCGAAGCATTGCGTCAACTCAGAATAAAGTTATCTGGATTCAGTGAAGCCAAAATCAAAAAAATGTACCCTCTGTCTTCATTTATTGGCAAGTATCTAAATATTTATTTGCTTTCGGATAATTTCCAGGAATCTTCGAAGGGTCACAATTTCAGAAAATTATGTAGGACAACGATTTTGCTACCAAACTGAGTACTGTGGAAAGACGAGTCTGAAATAGTTTTGTTTCATTGTGCAATAATTTCCATGGCAACAAGAAAGCTCCGACTACGTAAATGTTGTAAACGAATTTTTTTGTGGCTATGTTGAAATGGCCAGCAACATGTTCATAGACCATCAATATTCACTTTTTGCACTCACACTTAAATTTTTTTTTAGGACTATCCCAATCACAATGGTAACAAGGATACTTGCATTCGAAACACAATTGTCATCAAAACTACTGTATCATACGTTTGGACATGCGTCATGGAATTTAATTTCTAAGTTGGTGTTGCTGACAATGGCTTTTGAATTTGATGTTGTTTTATTTGTTGCAGTTGTTCTTATTTGTTCCATTTTTTTATGTTTCACAGTTTTCGCTGTTAAAGCCCAGTCCTTCTTCAACTTTTTCTATGGTTCAATATTATACAGAAATATAGCTGCTTAATGACGAAAAATTCGATAACTCAGTCAAATTTCAACCGATTTTAGTTAACAAATGCTCATTAGACGTAAAATCGAATTCGCTATTAGTGATATAAACAGAAAAAAAATGTTGTAGAACGCAATAAGCCATCAAATTATTGTCAAAGTTGCAAAAAGGTGTAAAAAATGGTAAATTTCGAAATGTATTCGTATTGAATTTTCATTGTAACTAAATAAGGAAGGTCTATCTCTCTTCTTTCATATACCACAAAAATGGTGAAGTTATGAATTATTATATATATGGACCTACCGAATAACGGTTTTTTTGGTCTAAAATGACATTTTGAGGTTTGCATGAGAAATTTCTAGTATGCCACTACTTTTAGTTCCACTAGATCTACAACCTACACGATGTCTCGTCAAAAGTATATCTTTTTTTGTAACACAATGTAATTATTACCAAAGTGTTCTACCAAGTGCTTAAAAAAACATCAGTTTTATCATTTAAATAAGTTTCCTGCTTTACTTTTTTTTTACAATTTGATGTTTATACATATTGAGAAAGCTAATTTCGCCATTCAAGATTTCATACAGATTTTAACTTATTTTGCCCTTTCATATCTGTAAACAAGCAAGCTCTAATCTGTAAAAAATAAGCGAGAACTTAAGTCTTAAACGTAACCAAGGTCTTTATCTTTTAAACTCATAACGAGATTTCATGGTACATATATGTATTTAATCCCATGGTTGTTGATCAAATTCAGGCTTGCTAACGGAGAGCTTACAAACGTATCTCATGCTAAATATTTTGTATGCCCAATGGCTTGCGGGTTTTTTACATTAGTTGTGTAAAATCATAATTAAAAAGGTTAAAGGAGATGATTTTGATAACCTTTATTACCTATGTACATTTAAGATAGACATCTAAATTATATATATGTGATCGCGACCCGTATAGTTAGACAATTCTTACAGCTAATAAAACAAGAATTTCTTAACTCACCTGAAAACGGTTCTGTACAGCATGGATAATATTCTTCATTTTTGCTAGCAGGAACTTCAAGAATATCCCATTCAACAGATAAATAAAATTCACTTAAATCAATTCCTGTTTGAACTAAATTACTTCCGGGCACCTGAAATTATATCAGAAATTCATTGTCAGCCAACTGAAAATATTCTACGGAATTTTCTTTTATCTTAAATCAATTATACTTGGTCCAAATGTTTTAAATCCACCTGTGCACCATTATATGTCCACGAACCGAATTTCATAAAACATGTTTGCTCATCGAATGGAAAATATTCTACATTAATTTCACAAGATGACTTGTAAATAGCTGGTGGCTCCCAGAAAACTTCACCAGTGTACTTGAGAGTTGCCTTCGTCATCAAAGTGACCTGTTTTCAAGTAATTTTCCAGGAGGAGAAAGTGGAGAACAATGTTAAATTCAATTAGCGTTTCTTATTTGTTTGAAATTTATAATTTGTTTACTTCATAATTTCCATCCCAATTGTTATACAAAACAATATCCGGAAGCCAAATGTGTTCGGATGGAACATAAAGCATTTCAACACCGCCATATTCTTCTGGATCCCAGCGTAGCTTGTAATCGAACCATTTCTATAAGAAATATCAACAAATAAATTTAATTTTCTTATATTAATCGTTTTATACAAGGATAAAGAGAAATTGAGCTCAGTTAAAATTGGAAGTATACCGAACTATACTTCGTAGAATTTAAATAAGACTATGTTATATGACACCCTAAACAACTTTTAATGTATTCAATCGAGAAGTATTTGGGAACTTGGTGAAACATGATCGAATTATGTAAAACCCTCATTATTAAATTAGGGCAAAAAGAAAGCAAAAAACTTGTATGCAAATATTCCACATTTATATTTCTTTAAGTTTTAACAGATTTTAAAACTACGTTATAAAAAAAAACTAATTACAAGATCCCGACGCGCTTCGCCTTATTGGGGCATTATCAAGGGCTGGCTACTGACTGCAAACAGAGTTAGGTAAATTTATAAAAATAGGTCTGGTTTAAGTAGCGGACTTCTGTCTGAGAAATCTATTTGGTCATTCACTAATACATTACCATTAGCTAGAGCTCGTCAAATTTCGAAAATTTCATTTTTATCGAGTATGGGACCATTGCTTAAATTATGTAATAGATTAAGGTTATTGATGTTTGTACTATGATTTTCTATAGCAAGATATTTTAAGAGACCCGATTTAGGCTTCATATGTTTAGCTCCTGCGACATGTTCAGAAAATCTAGTTTTTATTTTTCGTTTTGTTTTGCCAATATATTCCGCAGAGCAGTCGTCACACTTAATTTTGTATATACCTGTTTTTTCTAAATTTGAAACTTTATTTTTAATTTTGTTGTTAACCAAAATTCTCTTTAAATTATTATTGTTAACAAAGGCTGGCTTAATGTTGTATTTAAGTAAAATATTTTTAAGACTATTAGTTGTACCCTTGATATATGGAACTTTTCGCCATTGAAAATTATTGTTGCAATCGACAACCGGAAAAATTAAATTTAATGCAGCATTTCTATTTTTTTGGTATAAAAGTTTGTAGACTATTTTCTTCGTGTAACCTTTATTTGTAGCAATGTCGATTATCATGTTTAACTCTTTTTTAAAATTGATTGGACTTAAAGGAACACTTGGATAAGTCTGTTAAGCATACTATGGAAGGCTGCCATTTTTGTGGACCAAGGATGATTGGAGTTAAAAGGTATCACAGCATCAGAATATGTATCCTTTCTATATATGTCAAAACATATAAGGAATTGTTCGTAATTAAAATTTTAATATCTAAGAAATTTGAGCTATTATTACCAATGTTTACTGTAAACTTTATACAGTCGTCGAGGTTGTTTAAAATGTTGTTAACAAAATTGGTAAGCTGACGCTGCGTACCAGTCCAAATACAAAAACCGTCATCCACGTAACGGAACCAGACAAACACATGTTTTAATAAATCATTTTTTACTGTGTTAAATAAAATATCTTCCAAATGACACATAAAAAACTCAGCCAAAAACGGAGACAGAGCTGATCCCATAGCTAAGCCTTTCGACTGTGAATAAAACACACTATTAAATAGAAAATAATTTTGGTCAATACAAACATTCAACAAGTTAATTAACTGAGACGACTTATCCGGGTTCGAAACCTTTGTTCTAAATAAGTTAAAAAGGATAGATTTCAGTTTGGTCAACGGTACTGAAGGAAAAAGATTGCACACATCATAGGAAACTAATTTGGAATTTCTTGGTATCTTAAGATCTTTGATTTTATCAATTAATTCTATAAAATTTTTTAAAGAATATTTTGGCAAAAATTCAATAACCTTAGGGATTGTTGAACTTAATTCTTTAGCAAGCTTCTGTGCAGGAGCATTAAAAGAAGCTGAAACAGGTCTCATTGGGATGCCTTCTTTATGGAGTTTGGGGAGGCCATATAGAATTGGTGCTGATGGATTACACTGTTTTAATCTAAATTTATCAAAATTAAAAAAAATCAAAGGGCTTATATTAATCAGCTTATTCACAACATTCTTATATTTCAAGGTTAGATCTGAATTCAATATAGTTACGTTGATGCTATTTAGACAATTAATCATTTTCTCTAAATAAACAGATCTATCTAAAATTGTAGTTTTAAAATCTGTTAAAACTTAAAGAAATATATATGTGGAATATTTGCATACAAGTGTTTTGCTTTCTTTTTGCCCTAATTTAATAATGAGGGTTTTACATAACCCTAAGCAACACTTGTTCTGTAGAGATTAGAAAAAGTTAATAACGGAAAAATTCATTTTCGATAACAAGTAAAAAAGGTAGAAGTGGTCTAAGACCAATTCTTATGATACCCTAAAGATGAATGTCCGTATAAAATTTCTAGAATGGTTCGTCGGACAATAAAACTGATTATAACCAATTTTATAGGATTTCGTATTCTGAAGAAGTTTCTAGTACAATAAAAATATCTAAGTCTGATCGTTTATACAGTATATGTAAAACCCTAAATTTTTATATGGCAACACCAAGAAGGTGTTGCTCGATTCAGTCCATTTTTAAAATTTTATTTAATTATTATGAAAATGCCATGTACCAAATTTCAGCTCTCTATGTCGACGCGTTCTCAGGCAGTGTACAAATATATAGTGGAAACCGAAATTTTGGTATAGCAACCCCACGAAGGAATTGCCCGATTTGTCTCATTTTCGAACTTAATTCAAGTCCGTGTACTAAATTTCAGCATTCTAAGCGAACGCGTTCTAGTGTTATCATGCGAACGGATAGAGACGGATGGACAGACAGACGGACAGACGGACGGACAAACGGAAGGACATGCAAAGAACAAAATAACTCTTAATATTATGCGTGACTGTCCAATCCATTTTGCTTTACCATCATTATTTCAGTGCGTTACAAAGGGTATGACAAACTTAGTATACCTTATAGATTTCATCTAAGGTATAATAATAACCACTATGGCACCGATGTCCAAAAACAAAAATGCGCAGAAGAGACAACATCTCATTACGAGCTAATGAAACAGGATCTAAAACACAAAGGATTGAAGGGAAGAAATCGTAACACTAATAGAGAAATGATTTCAAAAGAAAATTTATGAATAGTCTTCTTCTTGAATACCGTGGCTTCCATAGGCTAATTAACCTTCTGCTTCAAAAACTTCCCATTTTTTTCCTTACTATTTTTATTAATATGACGCATGCGAAATAAAAATTCCCTATCTCATTTACATAGTCACCGCAACCTCAGACATCTTTTATGACATAACCCCTAAGGCACTTAGACCCCCATTCGAAATTAAGGGCCCTGACAAAAACTATAATTTTCTAGGAGGCCGTCCTCTGGCAATAGATTTGTCTTTTTTGTTATGTTTTCGCCTTATCCGACCAAGAGCTTCACAGTTGTAAAGGACATGTTCAGCAGTTTCGTCATCATCCATGCCGAAGCTACTGGTCTCACTATGAACCTTACCCATTCAAATGGGTAATGTCCAGTAAGTAGGCCCATTATGAGCCTTAGTTTTTTTCTCGTGAGCGTGAGGAATATTCTTTGTCCTTACTCATCCACCTCAACACGGTTTTCGTCCTACGTAGTCTCCTTTGAACATTTATGGCTTCTTCTGTCCCATATTACCTACAGTATTATATATGGAAATTTTTTTTACCTCTTTCTTTCAGTATAGGACGCGGATAAACATTTACGGGATTTTAAACATTTTTAAGGATTTCGCAGTAAGTAGAGACGGCAATCAAAAGAAAATCTATGATAACAACCCGAAACATTCTCGAATGCGATGCGCTTCTCCTAAAAAGCGACAGACAGTTTTACAGCCTAGTTTGGTGGTGAGAAAAGTATATTGGATGAGTGAAGATCCTTTGAAAAGCCAATGAAGAATTGAGTAGAAAAAATTACGTCTTGATGGTACGTCAAATATGTACTTTCAAAAAATTATAGTTGCGATTGTCTCCTCCTTCTCTGCCTTACAATTATTTATTTGGCTAGACGAGTACCTACTATTACCTCCTTCGTATTTTGACCTCTTCTCTGGAAATATCCTGTGACTGTTACAATGCTCCATAACATAAATATGTATATCATTCCGCGTAACCAATTTCAGACAATCAGAAGCCGAGAATGTTGAAAATCCGATAGATGGTTACCAACGTTTCCGCTATTCATGGCGCAATTGCACTTAGTGTGGCTTCCTAAAATTCCGTCATATGAATTACACTCACTCTATTGCCTTATCTCGCCAAGTGTTGTTTCCTAAAAATTACATTCCAACCAAGGATGTAATTATCAATAAAATAGTATTTTTTCAATGAATGAAAACTAAAGCCACTCCCTGACAGAATTTTTAAATGTATTAATGCGCAATAATTAAAAAAAAAACACTAAAATTAAAAAATATGTATACACTTCAATCCTTAGAATTAACGCTATGTCAAATTTCAAATGTTTATTAATATTAATAAACTTGAAAATGTCGGTGAACTCTCAGAACTCTGAAGTGATTACTTTCAATTAAATTTAATCCGAGTGTCAGCAAGTGGGTTATTCACGTACACTATATTCACTCGATATGCCGCTTCCTGTTACATATTAATTCAAAATTTTAAAAAAGCAAACTGTTTGCACTTGGAAGATGGCAACAATTGGCATTTGTGTAATGTCAACAACCGAGAACTAGATAACTGAAGTTTAAGCCCCCAATATACGGAGCTTAAGTTAAGTTTGGCTTAAGCCAGTCATGTTATTTAAAATGTAACTGTGAAACAGTAGAAAAGTTTAAGCTTTGACTGAAGCCATAGCTATGGCTTAAGCCTGTACTATGAAACCGGGTAATAGCCACAAATTTTTAAAATGTAGCTACTTCTTTTTAAGTAGATTTTAACCACAAAACTTAGCAATGAGTTGACAACCCTGCAATAAAATCAGTGTTAACTATTTCATCAATACAACCAATCCTACATAGCAACAACAAAATGTAGTACGTATTTGTTTCGAGCCTCTATACCATACATTCTAGAATAAATGCTTATGAGTAAACTTACTACTGAGGATTGAAGTCTCCATCAATTACCGAATTAATTAAATTACTATTTAAAAAGTACTTTTATATCACAAAAAAAAAAACATTCATATTTCAACTTCGAGTAAGATATCTATGCTCACCTGTTTCACCCATAAATTAGTGGTCATCACTTGATTTTTAAGATTAACCTCAATCAGCTGAGATAACTTTAATCCCAGCCACACTGTCAAAGTTTCACTATTATTTACTACTGGCCTTATAAGGCGATTGTAATTACTCAGCAAATCATCATACAACCGTTTGGAATAAGGATTCGCTTCAAAATTTGGCACAACTGTAAAATGAATAAATCGAAAGAACTTTAAAATAAAATTAACACCAAAACAAATTTATTTTAATTCACACTAAAGCAAAAGCCATCTTCAAAGGATGCTGTCATTCTTATATGGACCAATTGATTCTAATTTTCTAATATATAAAAAATTTCCACATACATGAAGCATTTGCAGCACAAATGAAGATGCTGCAGATTAAAAACAATTTCAAGCAGTGCATTTTCACTATTACTTTTATTTTAGAGAATACTAAAACATAAGAAAATCTCTTGTTTTTATGACAACAAAATCCTTGATGTGATGTCCTTTCGGCGTGGTGATAAGAAACTGAAATAATAATCGATAAATAGGGGAGTGAGAATCATTCGGAACATGAACCCAATAGGTATGTGATAAAAGCTTGCTACATGAGAATTTTAGCTTTTTCGGAGGCATTCGTTATAAAATGTTGATTCGAGTCCTTTTCGAAGACATCTCTCATTTCAAGGAAGTGAACCTTAAAGCTTTCTTTAATTTTGGAAATGTATATTTTACCTCTATTAACTTAACGAAACAGAAAGTAAGATGACGTGGGAAATTCGAATTAATACTGGAACTTTCATTTGTCGGCATAGTCTCATTTGCCTTTGCCAATTTGAAACGCTTTTCCATAAATTCACTCCAACAGAAATGCATAATAGAGTAACTGTACTATAGTATACGGACACTTAACGTTTCATCTTACATTTTTTCAAAATCATTTTATTGCTATTAAGAATAAGCAATATATTTTAATCTTTTATTATTATTTACTTAAGTTGTTTATATTTATCAAGGGAAAATTTTTAAGTCATTTAATAATATTTTGTTATAGTTTTGCGGTTTGAAAAAAAAAGTTCACTTTCAACTAGTATTCTGACACCAAGGTTTAGTTTTCGGACACTAACACTAACACTTTATGGTGATTGCAATTTTCAGCAGAAGACAGAAAGTTTTTTTTTTATAACTTGTCCAACATTCTTGGCTGTCATTCTCGAACGGTTTTTTCCAACTGACGTCAGCTGACTGCATCATGTGAGTGATATTTGTGACATCACTGACATATGTAATACGGACTGGTTACGTTCATAGAAATACACTGCAGAAAGTGGACAAACTTCTATATTGCTGACTCTTTCTGTCTAAACCCAAGTTACCTAAGTACCAACTGAGAGCGAACTGTAAACAACAAATAAATAACTGCGTACGTCGAAATAAATGTTTTTAAATTTATTATTTAGGGTTATTACTGATAATAAGTGTTCTACCAAAAGCAGTGTATTCATCAGATACGCGACAGAAATTCGAAAGGTTTTCTTAAGATCACTTATCGTGCTGTGCACTAACTTTTCCAACTTACCTCCAATGACTTTTTTCAATGTTGACACCAACTTCATCACTTTTTTGACATAAGCAATTGTGCCCACATCAAATAGAATGTTAAGTAGTCCATAATACAGGTTGTTTCACTATCGGTGCACATAACTCAAGGATTTGATAGCTGTGGTGGAGACAAGTAAAAAAATTATTTGGTGAAGGGTGGGGGGGGGTGTAGGATAGTCGTTTCGGGCGGTAGGGGGGTTTAACATTTTTAGTACTTTTTTCATTTTGCACCCTGTAACTTTATCAGGTTTCATCTTAGATGCTAGCAAGCCGTCTCAGCTTTTCAATGAATGCCTAATCAGCCTTCCTGTCACCTTCTGCAGAAAGTTGCGCGACGTCAAAGTAAAAAAAATTGAAAAAAAATTCTAATTATTTCAAATTTTAACGATTTTCCCGCCAAAGTGCAGTTTTTTTACAAAACTTAGAAACCCAGGAATTTTACCTTTAGTTTGACTATACACACATGTACCTACCTGCCTACATTTATTTTTCGTTCCCGGTCTGGATTTTATTTTTGTATCCACGGGATGTAATTACTTTACTGGCTTTCGGACTAAAGTGGGTGTCACAACATGAGCGCACAGCGCGACATTTTACGGTTGCACTGCGCGATTGCTCTTGCAAAATTAAATCTATAGGTCACACCGGAAGCGGTGCGACACACGCGGCAAGATTTCTTATTCATTCACAATAAGTCCGCGCAATTTGTTAAATATGGCCAACTTGACGTTGAGGTGATGAATTAATATGTGTGTGGGCCTGTTGAACCCTAAATCTCTGGTTGAGAGTTATGTTGAGCAGTTGATGTGTGTCGGAGATCAACTTTCGGTTTACATAAACGGATTGATGGTTGTGTGGCCATATTGCTCAACTGTTGGGGTGATTTTATTCTATTCGAAACTATTTGAAGACAGTTGACCGTTGCACTTTACAATCTTAAGGTGCGTATCCACCAAAAGTTTTGTTTACGCACTGTCCCCGCACATTATTTGCCGAAGTGTCTCCACCAAAAATAATGTGCGTAGATAAGAAATATTTTGTCTTCGCATTATGCGTAGATTGCATACGCACACCGATATTCCAGTGGATACGAAACGTATCCATTAGAAAATCTCTTGCATCGGTGCGGAGAACTTCTCTGGGACTGTGCGCGGATAAGTGAAGCCAGTGGATATACATAAAAATACCTTGAAAAGTCTTGAAATATCGTGTTGAGGCAGATCTTTTGTTTTCCAGTTAATATGGAAAACAGAAACATACTTAGTACAGACAAGTGCAGATACGGTATATTTTTAGAGAGGTAGATTTCAATCGCGGTCGCTTTTAAGCGTAGATTGCCGCAAATGACGTAGTAGTTTTTTTAATTTTTAATAAATTATAATATAAAAGATGGAATGGACAAATGAAAAAGTTATTGAATTAATTCAATTTTACGAGCAGAATAAGTTATTGTGGGATGCGGAATCAAGTGATTATAAAAATAAAAATAAAAAGAGTGACCAACTAAAAATATTATCTGAAAGACTTAAGTGTGAAGTAAGTGAGGTTGAAAAAAAGTGGACAAATATTAAAATTCAAATAAGACGTGAAAAGCAAAAGGAATGCCAGTCATTAACTTCTGGAGCCGGCGCAGATGATATTTACAAATCTAAATGGTTTGCTATGCCACATTTGAAATTTTTCACTGGAAAATACATTCCGAAATTACAAATTTCATCTGAAAGACCAATGGGAGAACATGTAAGAACATAAAAAAAACATGATACAGATTATATGACTTTATGTGTTTATTAAATTTAAAAGTTTAAAATTTGTGATAATGCAGCAACCTAATAGTTACGCTAGTTCGTTTTTCCAAGGAACCATACCCCTTTCTGAAATGAAGTAATTAGCGAATTCATCGCGTATTGATTTGGGTCCTACAGCCGACCTACAAGCCACTTTATTTAGAGGTAATAAATTTCTTCGATCTTCATCTCCTTGCCGCCATGTTCCACAAACCACTTCATGATTGTCATTTTCATAATCAAATGTTGTTTCAGGTGCGTATATTGAATTCGAAGATGTGCTTCGTTTTAAAAAATTATGCAAGTAAATACAGCATAGTGTTATCAGAGTAGCTTTTTCTGGCTGCAGCAGCATGGGCTTTCGTAACACTCTAAAAACAGCAGTCATAATTCCAAATGCATTCTCAACTATTCTTCGAGCTCATCTCAATCTATAATTAAAAACCCGTTCCTTAGATTCCTTTTCATGGCTTCCCAAATAAGGCTTTAAGATGTTTTCGTGCAAAGCGAAGGCATCGTCAGCTACGAATATGTATATGGAACCTTGGCTTCTCTTTCGCTTAGGCTGTCTGGCTCCGGGAAATTTAACGTTTTTTCGTTTATCATTGTGGACAAGGATGATTGGTTAAAGATACCCCCATCTGATATTCTGCCTTGAGATCCTATATTTACGTATAAAAAGTTATAGTTTGCATCTACTAGAGCCAACAAAACAATACTAAAAGAAGACTTGTAGTTAAAATACTCGCTCCCAGATAGTTTTGGGGCTTGAATTTCTATATGTCTTCCATCCATTGCACCCAAACAGTGCGGAAATTGCCATAAGTCCTCAAAATTTTTCGCTGTAATAAGCCACTCTTCCTTCGTTGCCGGTAACTAAAACATAAAGCATGAGTACAATCAAAATAATTTACACCATTTCAGACTAATAAGTAGATATATATATTATTAAATAAATATTCAATGTAAAATAAATAACGATTTCTTTTTCATATCGTTTTTACATTTTCACTTCTTTCTAGTTGCCTAATATTAACAGAATAATCAACATAGACCAAACAACAGAGTTATCGTCATCCTCTTACCTAGAAGACGATACGGAAAAGTTACTTGTGGATATTTCGAAAACCAATATTATCAATACTGAGCCACGAAAGACAAAAGAATTCAAATCACCTAGAAAATGCGTTCTTAAAGAAAAAAACAAAATACAAGAGGCTTATAATATCCTCAATGAGGTTCGGAACAGACGTACTCGGGATGACTACGACATTTTTGGAGAGGGAGTAGCGTCCAAGCTACGAAAAATAAGGAATGACAGAAGCAGAATTTTGGCACAAAGATCTATAGATAATATTCTATATGATGCATTAATTGAAACACGTACCAGTTATAGTGCACCATCATCAGAAACCAGTGCCGGATCTAGGAAACTTTTGAAGGAGGGCAAGACGTTAGTTACCGCCCCCTCTAACAACGATCTTTATTTAGGACAAATTTTATTACAGTTCCAGGGTATACCAGGCATTATATGTATATGATAGATGACCTATTTATAGATACTGCATACCCTAGACCTATGTAGAACCAGAATTGTTAAAAACCATTTGAATTTGAAACAAATGATTGTTAAATAAGAAGAATTTGAAATTCAAACGAAAAGTAAGATCAATTATAGATCTTGAATGTTGTTTGAATCTTAAACTGTTTTAAAATAAAAGGAAAGTAAAAAATCGTATCATTACAAATACAGTTTATTTTATACCGGAGACAGACTTGCAATTTTCATATTTATATATTGATAATGCAATTATGTGAATTGCAATATAAAATTTCAGAGACACACTTGCATTTTACAATACTAAGAATTTAATTAGAGAACTTACACTTGATTTATCACTTGATTTGTCATTTGACTTAAGAAAGTTCCGCGCACGTACAAAACGCGAGAAAATATTGTGAAATTACTTGTCTATATGAAAAATAAAAACGAAATAGTCACTTCAATTTTACAAGTGTCAAATATTAAATGTCAGAAAAAGTTGTATTACGTATTAAATTCGGTTCTAAAAGGTTCGTGTATTAAATGATTATGGTTTATAACTAGGGTCATATTGCAATAAACTCTTATACCGCGTACGTTTTTCGCAATTTCAATATTGAGCTCCAATGTACTAACTTCTGATTGTACACTGAGCGTATACCGATCTGCTTCTCAGTATAAAGAGACAAACTTCGTAAAATACAATATTGAAATTGCAAGTATGTCTCCGCTATTATTAACATAAGAATAACAAATTAAAAATTTAAATTATGTTAGATATTAGTTTTTTATTTTTGCCGCTTTTCAATATGAATCTTCTCGGCTAAAACTGCTAAAATTTGAGACAGTTTCAAAAAAAAAAACTCTGTGTAGGAATTCTGGCAAACTGCCGTTCTGGTTGAATGGATTTATCCGATTTTTACTCAGATTAAAAGGCCTTAACTTCGGCTAAAATAGTTAAATTTGCCTGGCATAATAATAATTTTCTGGTAACTTTGTGCTTGTGCCTTTTGTCTTATAATCTGTCTACATTCTAGGTAGGATTGATGGATGATGGGGAACATAGGGTTGCCAGCCAATTTGTACAATTTTTGAATTCATTTCATATGAGACAAAGGTACAATTTGAGAATTTAGCGGGATTTTTAGTTTAATAAGCTTACAGAGGCTTACAAACTTAATTTTAATAGACAGTAAGCTGCTTGACTGTATAAGTATAAACACAATTGAAGGTATGATAACAACAAAGCAGCTTTAAAATTCCGGAAAGAAGACTGAAGTGTTAAGTATGGTCTGAAAAAATTTTCCAATTCTTGTATTTAATTAGATTTTTTCTCGTTTAGAAATCCGTCGTATTTCCGCCCCCTTAATTTTAGCGCCCGGGGCAAGTGCACCCGAGTGCCCCCCCATAGATCCGCCCCTGTCAGAAACTTCATCAACCCATAGTATGTCGCATGGTGAAGTGTCAATTTTATTTCTTGATAATCCTACATTTACCACTTTAAACTGGACGCCTCAGTCACAAAATTAATTTAAACATGAATTTCTAAAATTTTAATATTATATTTGGGTTTATCTATATGAAGATTTTTTTTTTTTTACAAATAGCACAATGTGTGAATTTTATATGTATGAACTTGCAAATAAAAATTTGAACTTACCTTGACATTTTCTTCCTGAGCATAAAAAACAGCTTCGCAAACCTCAGGTACAATTCTGGATATCAGTTGTTTTGAAACCTTGAATAAATATGATAGGCTCATATATGAATCCCCGCAGGCTAAGATCCTCAGGGTTATAGCTAACCGCTCCTCAACAGAAACACATGGGCGAAAATTCGTATTTTGTTTCTTCACTTTAGGACCAATAGCACAGATTAAATGTTCAAAGTCTGTGGACGAAATTCCGAAATCCATTAAGCGGATCTATTTTTAAACTGTTTATTAAATTTATTCTTGTTCACGTCTACTTTTTAAATATGGTCTCATCCAACACCGGGGTGGCTTTCGCTTTTTTTTCACTAGCTACAATAATAAATGCTGTAGCGCAAATTGCTAAAATAGCAACTGAGAAATATTTAGACTAAAATCGGAAAACATAAATCATTGTGCGCACACAAGAATTTTAGCATTCAAAAGTCGTATCCAACTAAAGTCTTATCTCTGTAGAGTGCGAGCACAGTCTTTCAGAACACAGTTTGATACTTTTCAATTGCTTTCTGAAAGATTTCAGTGGATACGCAAAGAAAACTTTGACTCCGCACAGTTTAAGATTTTTCGTTTTTTGCTCTATTTCTGTCAATTTTTATGTGCGCGCACTGTCTGAAGACCGTAGTGGAAACGGGCCTTTAAAAGTTTTTTCTTATAATTCAATATTAGGCTAAGTATATGTTTATATTTATTTTTACTATGTTTATAAAGATAATTTCAATAATAGTTTAAATATTCTTTCTTTAATGCCTTTAATGTATATAGTCTAGCAGGTTTCTGGAACAATAGCCGCACTCATAATTTGATATCCTCATAGCTTCTTCCCCTAACAAGAAAGTGCAGAGCTACCACTTATCTCTTTTCCCCACTAATAGTGTCTGACATAAAAATATTTTGTTTGGTAATTAGTGACTTCTCGAGTATTAGTAAATGATCAAGTTTGACTACCCACATGTATAAAAATATTTAAATCATCATGTTTTTTATTCAAACTCAAAACATTACCTGCTAGAATAATGACAGTTTTCCATTTTGTAATTAATCGTGATTTTTGATAAATTTCAAGAAAATTTTAATTCAAGTAATTGGAATTAATTCTTAAAATTCTTTTGCTCTCCTTTTGCTCTTCAGTACTTCTATCGACGAGCTTACCTGTGGTAATAGAATTACTTACTGGCTTTTCTCATCTACTAAGGCTTCTTCATTTTACATCCTCTGAAATTAAAGATCTCATATTTGACGATCTGTATCTGTTACTGAAAATTTTTTTAGGTTTTTTTGACGAACCTGAAAGTGTTCCTATATAGTTTTATTAAGATAATAAAAATACATTCTTAACACTCATCATTCAATAACTAAATCTATAAAGCTAAAAAATCGCAGTTTGCATTTCAAACAAGTCTACTGATTTTACTGAACTCCGAAAAAGATATGAAATTAGTGAAGTGCAATTATTTTTGTTCACTTGTTTATTGTGTTAAGAAGAAAATCTAATAAGAAGACATTCCTGAAAGAAGAATGTTGCGATGTGAATTCTCTTGATTTTCAAAATAATTTAATACTTAAGTGCCAAACACCTTTCCGACGTTTCGATCCGATTCGATCCAGCTAGTGCGTAAGCAAATTAATCTGTTTGGCTTCGAAGACTTAGCTTTAAAATTTTGCCAGATTTTGCATTTTAACTTTACATCTATATCCATGAAAACATTTTTTTTTTGTTGTATAATTCATGTCTTTTTTATTTTCTCAACAAAAGTCTTTTCGTATATCTTTGATTATAAAAAAAAATATTAACAGATAGTTTTTCTAGATTATGTCATCCGTAATAGTTGAAATTTGCCAAACTTCTCCGTTTCGATTCGATCCATTTCGGTGTAATGTGTCCAATTGCACGCATGTCTCATATAAGCAAATTTAACATTTGTACGAACCGGATCGAAAGGGTGCAATTGTGTTTCCCATTTAAAGGGGGGAAATGCTGCATAGACACACTTAACCCATTTACACATTTTACTTCACTCCACTCTTACATAATTTGTACAACAACAAATTCAACTTTGCATTAAAAATTAATGAATCATTAAAAGTTTATGAACATTTTAAATTTAATTTTAACAAGAATAATTACAATCTATTCAATTTGCTTTAAAATCCATGATCGAACAGTTTTTATATTCACAAAAACCGAAGCATATGATGAATTGCAATGTCGCACTGTGATTTCTTTTCTGTTCTTCCAATATACGTAAGGAAACGTAATAGTCCAAGAAGATATGCCTACGAGAACATCGTCCTTAATATTATTACTCTTTTTCCGAAATACTAATGGACCACCGGAGTCTCCAGAGCAAATTGATTGATCATCAGGTGTAGTCACAATTAATTTTTTGCATTTTTTTCGTGATAAAACAATGAAATCACCACGCATAAGAAATACTGTCCAATCACGAGTTTGCACAGTGCCCCAACCAAGTGCAAATGTACTTTCTCCCGAATAATCTTTTTTCGATAATTTAATGCTTCCCACAAAATCTCCGAATGTAAATCTGTTTTCCAACCAAAGAATTGCCACATCATAGTTGTAGATGAAAGAATTAAAAAAGTCTGGATGTCTTCTGAATTTTCTGATGTTTTTTAATTGAATGCCGGGAGCAAGAACATCTGATAAATCAAACGTTCCTGCTCTAACTCTCAGATCACTGGGTTTCCGATCTTTGATACAATGACCAGCAGTTATGACGATATCCTGTCTTATAATTACCGCACCGCAGTGAGATTTATAATTGGGTTTGGTTTCAAGCGAAGCCATGTATGGGTAATTTCCGGTGTTCTTCATTATTTTTACATACTGTACCGATGAAAACAGGGCTGCGGTGACTCCATTTGTAATTTGGGAAGTTATATCTTGTTTAGAAACCGGTTCACAATTGATGAAAGTTCCATAAATATAAAAAACTATTGTAAAAAAATAATATTCCCAATTCAGAAACATTTCGATGTTTGCAATTTTTTAACTAAAATTATCTTAACTTTTACGCTTATCTGAAAGCTTCTTATTGAAAACTTTTAATTTTATATTTAACGACCAGGTCCATAACTGTTTTGGTGCCATGTGCTCAAATATTTCCCAATCACATCTGTTATAGTTAGTTATTAAAACTTTTCATACTTTATATTGGATTTTTTCTTTTGCGTGCTATGAAATTTTTTAGGTACGGTAGTTGTAAACAAGAAAACATGAACTAATAAAAGAACCAGAAAATACGTTGGCTCTTATTTAGAATTATGTAAACAAAAAATAAAAAAAACATTAACTCCTAATGATTCAGCAAAATATTATAAAGTTAGGTATTAGTTAGGATAGTTTTAAAACGAAGACTTTGCAGATAAAAGCAACAACGCATTTTACTAATAGGTTTACATTGAGAATAGACATTCATATTAACTACGACGTTGAGAAAGGTAAAATGATAGAAAAAAATCAGTCATATAAAATAAATGTATAACTTAGAACTCTCTCTTAAATAGAGTCCTGTAAAAGATCACAGAGATAAGATGGACATGCTACAGGCTTTTTGGTAGTACCTGTGGTGTTAAACCAAATATGACCAGTGGTCAGATATATCTATTATAAGTCCCATAGTCACATATGCTTCATTCGTTTGGTGGCTAAAAATGAAATAAAAGGCAACTCAAGCTAGTTTACAAAAACAACAACCAAACCACAGACTACATTAGACACATCTAGCGTAAAAGACAGAAACCCAACATACGACAAAATTATCCAATTTAAGATGAAAAATTAATACAGTGAAAACTCTCTATAACGAAACCCAAGGGACCAAGCGATTTCTTTCATTATAAAAAGTTTTCGTTATAAAGAAAGAGTAAAAAATTGTAACAAAATATGTAATATGGACAAAATAAATCATAATAAACAGGTATCAGACATCAGATTACCAGTGATTGATTCGGTGGTACCTAAGTTCTGAATTACATTGATACGACAGCAGCAGAACAGCAAATAGTTTCCATTGGTTGAAAACGATAAGCGGATTTGTAATGTAAGTCATCCCCCACGCACCGAGTCTGTCAATGGTCAATAATGGCATAATCATAATAAATAAAAGAAGAAGTTCACAAAACCGACATACCTGGAACTTTAGGCATACTTACTTCCGAAAATATCGGTGCCTTTGTGGGCATCTAGCAACCTATCACAAACATTGTTTTGCAGATTTTTCGCTATAGAGAGTGAGCATTTCGTTACAGAGAGTGAATTAATATATTGATTCGTAGGCGAACCAACGAAGAGAGTTTTCACTGTACTTGCAGTTCAAATAAATTGAAAATTTTTAACGAGAATTAACTCTTATAAATTTTTTTTGCACATAATTATGAAATATGCTATTTGGCTTTGTATTTCAACAACTTCCAATGAAATATTGTAATTTCTCGTCGGGAGAAAAAACAAGTACTGTTAGAGTCAAATAATTAAAAAACAGCGTCACTAAAAATGAAAAAACTCGGCGTTATTTGCTAGATCTAGGCTTTATTTGTCTAAAATAGTCACAATCTAAAAAAAAATAAGAAAACCTACAAACAGAAATTCGATATAAAAAATTTCAATTCTTACCATTTTTTAAAAGTTTCCGAGCTAATATTTCCATTCCAAAACATTTGTTTTTAACTTTTACCGACGTTCTGCGTTACCTTTAATTTAAAATATAAATCAGTATTCTGCTACAAATAGTTTGCCAGAAATTCGCATTGAAAAATCAAAAATGTATGAAACTTGCAAATCTTGGTACTGACTCCTCTTAATTGGTACTGTTATGGAACTATGCTGAGTGACTTGACTTCGGACGTGAAGTCCAGACTGCCAGCATGAGCTGACAGATCACTCGGCGGACAGCGTTGACTGCAGGGCGGCATGCTAGCTCGCCTCGGCTATTGGCGGAGAGTGTGGGGATTTTCCACGAAAAACCTGCCGCTGCCGCCTGCCATAATCAAAAAACACAAAATCGTGCCTATTTAAAAACACGCCGGCACACATTCAGTCCTGAAGGGACCTTTACCCCACTTACCTACATCCAATATTGAAGGCGCAGATGGTATGCCTTCACTGCATGCCCCAACCACCCATCTGACTCTGAGGGCAGATGTTTTCAGAGTCCCTTGAGTAGTTGGGGCATGCAGTGAAGGCATACCATCTGCGCCTTCAATTCTGGATATAGGTAAGTGACGTAACGGTCCCTTCAGGACTGAATGTGTGCCGGCGTGTTGTTAAATAGGCACGATTTTTTTTTTATTATGGCAGGCGGCAGCGGCAGGTTTTTCGTGGAACCTCCCCACGCTCTCCGCCAATAGCCAAGGCGAGCTAGCATGCCGCCCTGCAGTCAACGCTGTCCGTCGAGTGATCTGTCAGCTTATGCTGGCAGTCTGGACTTCACATCCGAGTCAATCACTCAGCATAGTTCCAAAACAGTACCACAGTATATATCATACAGTAGAATAGCTTAGAACTAACTACTGAAAAGTGAATTTTAGAATTTCAATTAAAAAAACATAACCTTAAAATTTCTCCCACAAGAGGGAACTATTAAGTATGATACGGACATAAATGGGCGAACAGTAGCTAGCTGCACGACCGTTGACGCAAGTATTAGTTTTATGTATGTACACATATCGGCAATCGGCGACAAATGTATTGTTCCATTACTAAACAGCTGTTTGACGGTAACGTGGTGTCATTTTGCCTCTTTCCCTCTAGTAAAAGTTTAAGAATGCCATCAGTTCTCTTTCTTCCACTTCAGATTTACATAGGAATCCATGTATTAAAAATTGACTAGTGTGTTAGTTAAAACTGTTGAAAGAGAAAGTATAGTCTCTTTATAGAAGCATCCTACTCACTTGACAGTTTTGACAGATCTGGGCTACTGTATGATATATACTGTGACAGTACACGGGATGGATTCAAAATGGAAGGTTGCATAGGCGTGCTCCTATATGGGTCGATTTACCAACTCATAAAGCACTGGGGGTCTCAACTTCAATTTTCAAAAATCATTATAATAATATGCCAGGAGACAAAACATATATAATATCAGACAGGCAAGCAGTGTTCAAAGCGTTAAACCCTTTTACTTTTGAATTTAAGCTAGCCTGGGCTGTCTTACTACCACGAAGCAACTAGGTGAAGCAAATAAGTAGGGATGGCCGATACCGATAAGATATACGATATATCGATATTTATCCCCTTACAATAGATTCGACGTTCGACAATTTATCGATAGTCGGTATGTTGTAACACTTTCGACAGGCAATAATTTCGATAGAATATCACTGAGTTTTGCTGAGAGTGATAAGACAAGCGAAGATCAAAAAATCTATGTAAAGTTTAAGAAATTAGATTTAAATGTTACATTTTTTTTTTTAATTTATTCAATATAAATGATTTTATATATTAATTATATAGATTCTTCAAACTTGAAGTTATAAAACTTGTAAGAATATTTCTTGAATTCAAAAATCAATAAAGCAGTACATTTTGTTGGGCATATCCATAACATAATACCGCTACCTTAAAAATTTTCTTTTGTCCCAGTAATTAATTATTTCTTTGTCATTTTCATTATCCTCCACAAATAAAGTCACTGCGCTTGAAAAATTCATAAGTTTCAATTCTATTATTATTAAAATTTATCAACAACTAGAAAAAGAATCTATAAGTATCATTTGTGCAAGGGGAAAAATTCGGAAATAATTTCGAAACAAGCAAAATCGCCTGTCGAACGAAAATCTTATAACATACCGCCAGAGCGAAGTCTTCGCTTCGATGATCGCTTTCGATGCGAAGTTATAACATGTCGCCACAGCAGGACATGAAAGCATTGCGCATCGCCAAGCAAAAGAAAGAGCCGGATCTCTGTTTATTGTACTTGAGCCTGTTTTTGCGCACTCCAAGAGGCACCTTTTGACACAAGTCAAGCTTTGCCTCTGTCCTGGCAAAAATGGGCATACTGAGAAAACATCCCATTCCCATCCCATTTCTAAGACAAGCTAGGAAATTCAACATATGTTCGCAACAGAGAATCAGCTTATTATATAAAAAAAAAAGTGCAGTTTGTCTATCTTAACTCTTAACTATATATGTGGAAGAACAAACTTCGGACTCCCTCGAATTTAAGGTTTCCTATTGGGAATTTGGGATCGTTTTCTCTTTGATTTGATCATTTGTTGGCAGTGAACTGCTGTATGCTTGCAAGACTGTTAGAACTGGTTTTCCGTATATTTAGATGCGTATGTTGGTAAGGTAGCCAAAAATTCGGGTAGACTTTTTGGACCTAGCCTTTATGCACTGACTTATAACAATGGACTGAGCGTATTGTCATTTTCCTATAGGAAAGCATGGCACAAGTTTTACAGTTCTCTCTTTCGCCCTATGGCAGAGTTGGAGCTACCAACAGAAAATATTGCATTCTGGAACATTTGCTTATGCCATTTGATGTTTTTATGTTGGCTACAGATGCAATCACCTCAGAAGGAATAAGGTAAAGATAGTGTTTACCATGCTCCGTCTCTCTTGCCCATAAGCAGGATTCAGTTAAGAATAACTTTTGAAAATTAAAGTCGAAATGAGTTTAATTCCTTATAAGCGATTAAAATATCACTTGGACACAAGAAAATACTTTTTTTAATTTAATTCGATTTTCGGGTGTAAAATTTCATCTGATTGGTTGAGTTTTACATGTTTTTTATGTAATCGTTTTAAAGGTTGCTCTAACGGTGATATACAGAAACACAATATTTTTTGTGCCACATGAAATAGCAAATCGCTCAGTCCATTGTTATAAGTCAGTGCCTTTATGATATAGGAAACCTCTTGACGATTGGCTGGCGCACGTTATCTCACTCACAATTTCTCTGTTGTTTCTCTCCCTTTTTCTTGAGTAGGTATCTTCTACGAGGTAGTATATTTTCAATTCTGTTCCGTTCGGTCCAGTTGTTTCTTGGAAGTGCGAATGTTAAAAACATGATATTCGTGTTAACTGGTTTTCTGATAGGAAATTTAAAATATTTCCTTTCAAATATTTTAATTATTAAAAAAAGGTTACAGAGCTTATTATCATATAAGGGTTAAATTATGATATTAAATAATATGAAATTTTATTGTCGCACTCCCCGCCCAACAACACACACCACTGTTGGCCACTCTCAAATGCAACCACCTTGTATACAATTTAATCTATATTTTCTTATTGGTTGGACATGAATGCTGACAAGTGGATTCAGGATTCATGCCCAATCAATAAAAAAATATAGATTAATTAATTGTGTTGATAAGTGGGGAGTACGACACTCTTGAACATGTAATATTTTGGGCAAATTTTAATTTATTTCTTAACAGGTTCTTGCATTTTAATTAAGAAATATATTTTTGTGATATGATAATTTTAGTTTCAATTTCTGGTACAGTTTTCATTATTTTCTACGCATTTTTGTTCACGGCACTGTTGAACATGAGCTGCGCTACGCTACTCTAAAACAAGGGTGTTGATGACGAGCACATTTGAGATTGGATTAGTATTTTTTGTATATGTAGTTTTGTCGCCGTGTAATTTTTTCTCTTTTTTGTTTAATAATAATAGAAATTAAGCAGATCTGGAGGCCAGAGTTTATCGGTGTTTATCTTCACCTTAAGAAGATATTGAACTTCATTAATTTCGGACACGGTACAGAAAATACAATGTATTCTCATTACGAACCACGTTGCACCGTGTAATGTATAGAAAAGCACGGTACAGAGAACACAATACTTTCTCTCCTTTCTTTCGTCTCTTTGTCACTTCAACAGAAATGTATATGTCGTAGACATTTGACGTAACTCAGCATTTCACGAAAAGTCTAGACACTTTATGGAAAGTAGGCAAATAATGTAACGGTTTTGACTTAGCCCCTTTTTACATAATGTGTCTGAAATTTTTAGTCATTTCATCAAATGCTAAAAGCGTTTACGCCGATACAGTAATACCACCCTATATAACCAAATACTAGTAGTGGGAGATGGGGGGTGGAGGGGGAGGTCGCACCCAGGTCTGCGACACACGTACACACACACACCACACATACACCCAAATACACACTCATATACACACATACACACACATACACGCGCCGGTTTTTTTCATCTAGCAAGTCTTCTTCGTTTACTTCCTCTAAAATTAAATATCTCATATTTGAGCACGTATATCTGTTACTGAAAATTTTTCTAGGTTTCTTTGGCCAGCCTGGAAGTATTCCTGTAGTCCTTGTAGTCTTTTTAAGATGTGTTTCACATCGTTAACGCTTGCGTATATACTTAATTCGTCCTTGTTTATGGAAATGTGCAAAAAGTCTGACATCTGTGAGTATTGGTCTTCTACTTGTGGTTGCGTTAGAATCTGTTGCCGCTGTAGTGAGAGCTCAGTAAAGGCGTGTAATAGAATGAAAATAGAGAGCGGAGCAACAAAGTTTTTTTTTTCTCATCTGTTTCAAATGTAGACAGCTGAACAAATATTTCTTCAATTTCCCCTACTTCACGCACCCCAAATAAAAGCCACGTTCATGTACACGAATATTATAGGTATCAACACTTCATGTTCTCTCTATATTCTAAAACATTAGCATCGGGTGTACTACCTCCGTTAGGATATGCTGTGTAATACTATTGCATGCAATAGAAAATGACAAGCGACATCTATTGGTCCGGATAGTAAACAACTTTATCTTCAGAAAATCGATGCTTCTGGAAGGTTTTGAGCAAGAGTAAAACAACAATTTTCAGCGTCAAGGGCGAGTCTTGTCTCAGGCAGTGAAGTGAACGTAGTAAGTAGACGAAAGTGCTCTAATTGGATTGCTTTAGTTTGAAGTACAGAACAAAATTAATGAAACATAAAAACATTTTAAATTTAATTTTAACAAGTATAATTACATTCATTTAATTTGCTTTAAAATCCATGATCTTAGAATTTTTATATTCACAAAAACCGAAGGATATGATGAATTGCAATATGACGTTGTGATGTCTTTTCCTTCTTTCGAATATACATATGGATACACAATACCCCAAGAAGATATGCCTACGAGAACATCATCTTTAATATTATTACTATTTTTCCGGAATACCAACGGACCGCCAGAATCTCCAGTGCAAATTGCTTGGTCATCTAATTTATTTTGTGCGCAAACCATTGAATCGGTAATTTTTCGACCAGGTTTAGTTACAATTAATTCCTTGCATTTTTTACGCGGTAAAACAATGAAATCACCTCGCATAAGAAATTCTGTCCTATCACCAGTTTGGTCAATGCCCCAACCAAGTGCAAATGTACCTTCTCCTGAATAATCTTTTTTCGATAAATTAATGCTTCCCACAAATTCTCCGAATGTAAATCTGTTTTCCAACCAAAGAATTGCCACGTCATAATTGTAGTCGACAGACTTGAAATAGTCTGGATGTCTTATGAATTCTTTGACCTTTCGTACTTGATTTGTGGGAGCAAGAATATCTGATAAATCAAACGCTCCTGCTCTAACTCTTAGATCAGTGGGCATAACTTCTTTGATACAATGACCTGCAGTTAAGACGACATCCTCTCTTATAATTACCGCACCACATTTAAATCTATAAATGGGTTTGATTTCAAGTGAAGCTATGTATGGGAAATTTCCGGTATTTTTCATTATTGTTTCATATCGTTTCTTTATAATCGGGGCTGCAGTGACTCCATTTGCAATTTGGGAGGTTATATCTTGTTTAGGAGCCGGTTCACAATTGATGAAAGTTCCATAAATATAAAAAACTATTGTAATAAAATATCCGCAATTCAGAAACATTTCAAGGTTTTGAATTTTTTAACTAAATTTATCAACTTGTTCGCTTACTTGAAAGCTTATTACTGAAAAGTCTTAATTTTATATTTCACGACGAGGTTCATATCTGTTTTCATGCCATGTGCTCAAATATTTGCCAATCACATCTGTTGTAGTTAGTTATTAATACTTTTCACACTTTATAAAATTTTCGTAAGATTTGTTTTTATTGGGTTTTTTCTTTTGCGTACTATGAAATTTTTTAGGCACGATAATTGTAAATAACAAATTTTGAACTAGTAAAAGAACCGACAGAAATTCGGGTTACAATGTCCTACTAAAATAGACATGAGAAAAAAGTTAAGAAAATATTTTGGATCTTGTTTAGAATTGTGTAAAAAAAAATCTCATGGGAGGTGAAATATCTAAATATCTAGGCTTCGCCCTTGATAGCAGACTAACTTGGAACTCTCTCCAAAAAGAATTCTGGAAAAGGCTACAGCAATAAGATGGACATGCCACCAGCTTTTTAGCAGGACCTGAGTCTTAAACCAAAAATGACCTTGTGACTGGTCATATATTTTTTAATGACTATCAGAACCAGCATGATACAAGCTCGCTGCATGGACACGTTTAATAAATAAACGGTCGACAATACATGCATTTCATCATCTAGTCGGTGTTAGTATTAGTATATTAAACTAAACATAAATCAAACACAGGATGAAATTACATTCATACTTACATAGAACAAAAAAATTGAAAGAACATTAAATATAATAAAAAAAGGATTCAATCCATTAGATTAGATCCATTATAAGATCCATAGTCACATACGCTTCACGCGTTTGGTGGCAAAGAGTTTAATTCTCAAGCAACTGATTTAGCGTGCATAACTTTAGATATTTCTCATGGTGTACTACACATGGAAGATGATTCCCTTGTTATGGTCGTAGCGTTCTGCCTATAGCAGCATGCCACACGGAGAACTACTGCAGCACGGATGCCGGCCGGCTGCCATATCGACAGTCCGCACACACCCTAGCGCGGGGAATTAATACCTGGCGTTGACAGAGAAGAAGAAGAAATCTTTTCTGTGACAGAAACCTACAACGAGGGAACAAAGATTATTAACCGGATGAAATTCTATAGGCATCGGACAGGAAAACAGAAATCCATATTAACTTCGTGACATTTTCAAATGAACCGGATCAGGATTCTGCATTTCTGGGCGAGTTGAAACTCGAGTGCTTTGCGTTAAGGATAAGGGGCTAATCGGTCCTATAAAAGAGCAAGCACCAACACTGGAAGCTGGAAATAAAAACAACGCAATCAAAATACGGAAGTTCTCTTATTGCAGAACCCCGATCAGGTACACAAATATTCTTATCACCTGGATAGTGAGGTTCCCTTAGCTAATAATATATATTATCATTATATTATATATTATATTATCGAAGTAAGTCTAGTGATTTGTTTAAGGATGAGGACGCGCTTGTCCCAAGATAAATTTCTGTCATCGTGTAGTAGACCACAGCTATAATAAACTCCGTTTCTATTACGTAATGTTAAGATGAGCCGTCATGGAGTTCCAGTTATTATTATCTGCTATACGTACATATCTATGCTATACGTACATATCTAGAAAATGTTGCGTTGCGTCGAGCGTGCATAGATTCTATATTTTTCATAATCTTAAGTGAGTTTTTTTAATTGGAATAATTTAATTAGAAGACGGAGGAAAGACTAAGTGAAATAGCATTATAAAAGAATAATAACTAAGGCACGAAGTAGAAAAAAAAAAAAAAAATTGAATTGATAGTACTAAGACTAACCTGGAAACAGGACCGTCGGCACCAAGCAGTTATAGTTTGTAAACCTCATTAAGAGCGCTTTCGGAATGAATTTTAACTTAGTATATTACTGTAAGTTTTTGTACTGATGCCAGGCATAAGTTGTGACAGATTGGTGCATAGGGCCCAGGAAGAGATAGGACTTAGTTTACCTATAGCGGGAAATCCTGTATAGGATGTCATGATCAAACGACTGATCACAGAATAACATTAAGTTAAGATAAGAATTTCAACTTACACATGTGAATATCTTACACCCGTCAGACAGTAAGTCACTTTTTTGGAGAAAATAATCAGAAAAATAGGATTTAATTAAAAAAATAAGGATAGCAGGTTATATGCTAAATAGGTTATGCTATTTTTGAACTAAAATTTAATGAAAAAGAAATAATGGAGAAATTTGGTAGTACCAAAGTGAAGGAATCAGTGTCGGGCAACCTAGATCGAAAAGATAATTTTAATATGTAAAAGTTTTTGTTTTTCCTATACAGGTGCTTACCGGATGCTGGAGCGCTTCAACATGTCGGGGAAGTTTATGGCCGTGAGTACTCGTTGTTTTTTCTAATGATTCAAAAAATTTTTTCTTATAAGACACATTTCATCCTTTGCCTCTGGGTTGCTTTTCATTGTTATTTTTTTTTCCACTTATACTAACTTAACTAGGATAGTCAATAATATTATCTCGTGTTAGCCGGCAAATTGTTGTCACTAGGGTAATCAAGGTTTTTAATTAAGCGTAAGTCGAAGTTCAAATTGTGAAGTGCACGAGGCACTGTAACTCATAAATACTAACTGTAATGGATTCATGTCAATATAGTTAATCGTTTTCTCAATGGAGCCGTGAAATTTTTTGTTCTTTCTCCTTCACTCTCCCTGAGCCCTCCTCGAGCTAATGGTTGATTAAGGTCTACTCCTTCGCTAAACTTTCTTCCAGGTCATCAACAATAGGGACACTGCAAATGATCTGCCCTCAGTGTCATTGGGTGGTTGGGGCAAGGCAGTGAAGGCAGAACATCTGCGCCTTCACCAAGGTAAAGGTAAGTGGTGTAAAGGTCCCTTCTGGACTGAGTGTGTTCGACGGCCTTTGAATGTAGGCACGAAATTTTTGATTATGGCTGACGGCAGCGGCAGGTTTTTCGTGGAACCTCCCCACACTCTCCGCCAATAGCCGAGGCGAGCTAGCGTGCCGCCCTGCAGTCAACGCTGTCCGTCGAGTGATCTGTCAGCTCAGGCTGGCAGTCTGGACTTCACGTCCAAGCCAATCACTCTTCATAATTCCATAACACCCTCCACACTATTGTTGCTTCTAACTCCATATATGTTTTTTACATTTTGAAGCGTTTAAACAAAAGCTTCTAAACATAGTTGACGGATTTTGGGTTCATTTGAGTTTCATGCCACATAACATGTTTCGTAATTCTTAAAAAAATAGTACCCACGGCTTATTTTCATTTTTCTTTAGTAAAAAGGAAAAACGACATCAAAATTGGTGTCGATAAAATTTTCGACAGTTATCAAATGACAGTTCTAAAACGTCGAGTCGAGTTGCGTAAGCCAAAACCAACAATTCCTGTGTTGTTTTCGCTTAACATCCACTTGAGAGAATTAACCCCTGGATCCAAGTTGACACCGGAAATCACATGCAATTTGTTTTGCAAAGATTTCATATACATATCGCAAAAAAAAACATGAAAAACACGACTTTTATCATAAATATTTCATTTTTCATAATTAAGTAGTTCTAGAGCTTATGACTTACACAATATTCTATTATTATTATTCTTTTTTGCTAAATATAAAAGGCTCTAATAGTTGGAGTACATATTTGCATTCATATTCTGAAATGTATAAAAAATATACAAAAAGTAACAAAAACAGTTTCGTTAAGAGAAATAAAATTCACTAAAACATGTTTTCTTTTTAAAATAAAAAAAAATTAACATCTTCCGAATCTGTCTGGAGAATAGTAATGCTAATGCACCACAATCAAAAGCTAATTTCAGAAAAATTATAATACAATACGCACTTTAAAAAAAAGTAATAAAAACAATGCAATGGATTATACTGCGCAAAGTATAAATAAAAAAACAAAAAACAATTATTCATTTGTTTTTGGTATTTCAATATAAATACTCATAAAATCTGCCAAATTTGATAAAATACTTGTATCCAATGTCATCATTAGTGTTTCAAAGCGTTGGTGTCCTAAATTTTGCCGGAGTGTATCTATCTGTAAACGAAAAAATAAAATAATTTTAAGTTATAAGGATTGAAGCAATTCCATCAGAAAATTGTTAAATGTAAATCTGAAAATTACTTAATTTTTTGATTCCTTTGATGAATCTGTGCAATATAATAAAAAAAAAAGTTCATACTAATCGCACATGTGATGAGTTTCATAGTTGTTTTTCAGTGTTAAGCCAAGTCCAGATTACGCAAATCAAAGGGCCATCTTACACGCTGCAGCACGAAGCACGCGCATTTTGCTACACTTATGCCTAGACTTGTCATCGCAATAATTTTGCTACGCTGTAGTTCCGATTTCCGATTATAATTGTATGCGTCTTTAATCAAGTTACAATTATTGATATAAATAATAATTTTATCGCAAATTCATAGCACGTAATGAGAAATGAATATTATATTATCACCGAAATCACTTTAAATAAGGAGTGCACGCTTCCGTCAGCTTTTTATTTGAGCTTATCCGGGTCGAGATACTGGATAGATACGTGAACCGAAACAAAATGACATGCTTGGCATTTGGTAGGACATTTTATAGCTTACTGCCTTAAAGGAAACCACTACTACAGTAGTGGCCCTGGAAAAGAATCCTTCTACCAGTCCTCAACCTGCCTATCGTGGAGCAGTCATTGGCATAAGTTCCTGAAATTGTCCGAGAGGCAAAAACAACTGAGGCTTTAAACGGTGCCGAGTCAGCACGCGAAAATACAGCTACTTTCGACGAGGAGTCGGGTAGCCAATTAGTTAAGAAAACAAATAAAATGCTAGAATTGTTCTAAGACCAATTCTTATGATACCCTAAATGAATGCCCGTATGCAATTTCGTATGGTCACCTATCTGTGCAAGTTTGATTTTTAAAGTGGTTTTTCGCATATATTTCTAAAACGGTTCGGTGGACAGTAAAAATGGTTCTGACCACTTTCATAGGATTTTATATTCTGAAGAGCTCAGTTCAATAAAAACGTCTAGGACTGATCGTTTTCACAGTATAAGTGAAAAACCTAAATTTGTATATGGCAACACCAAGAAGGGGTTGCCAGATGTAGCCCATTTTTGAAGTTCTATTTACTATTTCAACACCATGTACCAAATTTCGTTTTCGAACAGTGGCCAAATATATAGTAAAAAACGAAGTTTTTATATGCAACCCACGAAAGAGTTGCTCGATTTGTCCCATTTTCGAGTTAAAATTTTTAAAAAAGCCCATGTAAAAAATTTCAGCACTCTAAGAGCCGTAAACACACCAGAATAATCCATATTCACATCTAATGCACAAACGCCAATCAAGATTACTCTAGATTTAATCAGTCGTATAACATCGGTGTAATATTTACTTACCGACATATATGGTTGCAATACAACTATTAATACCTCAGCTACTTCAGGAACAATTTTTGAAAGCAACTGTTTTGAGACTTAAAATAAGTATATTAAGGAATTATAAGAATTATCAGTTTAAAAAACCTCAGAGCAATGGCCAGTCATTCATCCCGTTTGTATTTCGTCTTTTTATTTTTGTTCGATTCTGTTAACTAAAATTTTGAAGTCACTTAAAGAGATTCTTGCGAAATTTCGAAAACCGCAAAGATCATTAATTTTTAAATCATTTAATAAATCACAATCTGTACAGTGGTAATCGTCTGTCTAAAAATTTTCTGTTGCACCATCTCCTTTTTCGAAAATTAGTTTCAAACGTTGCGGCAGGTACGAATAAACATGTTGCAATGTACGTTACTTTACTAGGGGAATACGTGATTAAAACTGAACATTTGGAAAACATTTATCACAAAAATATGCTATCAGATGATTGACAAATCTTTGGCAAACATTTGACAAACATATGACAAATATTTATCAAACATTTGTCAACATCGTATAAATTGTTTGTCAAATGTGTGGATGCACCTTCAGTTGCAAACAAAAGTGAAAAACCATTTCATCAGAAACAGCAACGTCGTCGTAGGCACAGTAAACTTAGATAACTGATTATTTAAAAATTGAAAGATTTCATGTCTCTTTAAAAATATGCTTACAGCATAAGACCTTACAATTTTGGCGATTATGCGCAAGTAATTGGCGCAATTAATTGTTACATATTAAAGCAAAGCAAGTATGGGCTGACATAGGTCAAAGACTTCATTCAGAGAACTCAGATTTCCTCACGTCATGATCGATAGGCAAAAACTGCTTCTAAAAACATGAAAGGACGAATATCGAAATGACGATATTCCAGGTTTATACTTTGATTTTTAGAATACTCTTACTTTTAATAAACTTGTAATAATCTCTATTATTTATCAACAAAAAAGGTATACTGTATTATTTATAAAAATAACAAACGAGTCAAAGTGGTAATGTATATAGTATATTGTCTAATTGGTAAAGGTCTGCGGTTATCATTTTGAATTCAACGAATTAATTCCTTGAGTCGATTTATAGATAAGAAAAAAAAAAAAATTTCAAGCCATATACTACACTTAAAAGACTCTAAAAACTATTGAAAAATTTGCGCTCCGAAAATTCCTTTTTATACAAATCCCGAGATCCCGCTTTTGAAAAAATCCTTTCTCACTTTTAATCTTCAAACTATTCGCGACATATAGAAATATTGCACAATAATTGTAAAAAAGTTAACTATTTTAAATCTAACCCATGCTACACTCATCGTTACGAACGCGGTACTTTATCTGCAACTGATTTCGATTTTTAATCTGTTGTTTGCATTGCACATTAGCGGTAATCGTAAATTAATTCTATCCTCCGGAATACGTCGGACATATTTATGCGAACTAGAGGACATCAGTTTATTGTTCAACGCCAGAAATATTCCCAAGCTCAATTAAGCAAATGTCAAAGATATGAAAACTTATGTCACCACAGAAATGGAAATGTAAGAAGGCTGCAACAAATGGACTCTCGTACCAACTTTACAAAAATCTCGTAAGTCATGAAAAATTCTCGTACACTAGGTTTATCGCGAAAATAAAAAACATCTAGATCAGGCTAGGGTACGATTCACTATTTTGGTTGAAATTTTCTTCATCAGGTCGCACTGCACTAGTAAGTTTATTCGGATATATAACATAAGACGTCAAGCGACTTATCATTTGGGTGGTAGATTTGAACCCAAAGAACCAATCTTTCGACTGTATTTTAACACATTAAGCTGATTGTTCTTGCTAATCCTCTCGGTATTGGCATTGGAATGTGAGAAAGTTAGAATGGATAGCGCAAATTGAGGGAGAACTGCATGTTTGTGGCCTTCATCAGCAGGATAGACGCGGAAAAACAAGTGCCAAAATACTATGTCAATTTTCTTTTCTTTGGTGATGGAGTTGGTCTAAAGGAAAAAGTCGACACGCGTCATCAAATTACTGTTTACTGACGGCTTTGATTGATGGAGTATCGTTTCGGTGTCCTGCCGATAAAGCTTTGTCGGGACTTAAAACTGAAAACGAAAACGCGCTTTAATTCCTATGCATATTTGTTGCAGATACTCTCGGTACTTTTCCCTGAAATAAATAATGAGATCAGGTCTTGAGCCTAAAACTATCGCTCCCACAGAAAATTGAAGTTATAACAAATTGGAATCCAATATGTTTTCTTTCTAATGGTGTTAAAGATACGCATGTAGAGCAAATTTATGGAAATTATGATGCTTGAACGAAATCAAAGCTATTTTTATATTAAAAACTCTTGCAATAAGACAAGGCAAAAAGGGTTGATCTCGGCCTCTATGCTCTTTTCAAGTCTTATTTCAGGCTTTTTATATTAGTTTTAGTTTTTACTACTGCTTTGTCTGCAGTATTGCCACAGTGTGAAAATTCTGATTGGAAAATATTTGACGCCGAAATTCTCGTACTTTCGTGTCCGAGAATAAATTTTGCCTCGTACATCGTAGCGGAGTAGAAATTCACGTACATGCACGAGAATTATCGCACGTCTAGCATTGTGTCTATATAATCTCTTCTTTTTTAGAGTTCATAATCTAAAAGTTTCTTTCGCGACTACATCCGAAAAATAACCATGAAACTCACACTTAGGATCTACATATCTTTATTTTTGCTAAAAGTTTTCTTGATCTCAAACAGAGCCTTTGTACCAATTATCAATTTTGTATTAATTATTTTCTAAAATATATAATTCCTAGAATAATTCAAAATTCTATCAAAAAACTTACCTGAGATTGAATGTAATCCTTTAAAACTATTCTATGTACAGGATCCTTCAAACATAACTGCCTGCAGCGTTCATAATGTTTGGTCTTATAAGCGAAATCATCAACAGCCCACATAGAGCTAGAATCAAATTGATTTTCATCTCCAAAAAAGAGGGAACTACAGAAGAATCGTAAACAAAATACCCAAAAATAATAACAAATAATAATAAATCTTACTCATATGAACAGCCTTGATCATCTTCCTTCATAATATCATTTAAGGATTCACAAATATTTTGCAGTATTCCCGCAAACCTTTCGTAAACAATATTATCATCCACAGTCAGAATTGAGCCCAATGCTAAACCTATTAAGAAGAAAAAAATTTAAAATCCTTTAGTACGTTATCGTTGAAAAAAACCATATATATATACTTACTTAACAATTTTCTTTTGTCACCCTGTGTAACTAGTGGCATTTTTGATATCCAAACATCTAAAATAATCTGAAGTGAATCCCCTTCATTCATTTGTTGTAGGGCTTCTATGAAGACAGTTTGATTCATAATTAATACACGAGCTATTACTGCAAGATGCATTGTCATGACTGTAACGTATTCCTTATTTTCGTAAACTTGCCTAAAAATATAAAATATATTTCCCGCACTTTTGCATCTCGGCGGCATAATCTTACTTAAAAATATATGGAAGAACTGGTTTTAATATTTCCAGTCCCAGATTTGGTTCAGCTCTTAAATATGTTTCGAATAGCTTCATTACTACTACAATCCCTTCGGAACGCATATCAGTTAACATGTTAGCGCACGTTGAGACGACATTTTTGCCGTATCGTTGCAGATATTCATCAGGACTTAGAAGAATATATGCTTGGATAATATATAAAACTGTGCGAAGATTTTCTGATGACATCTCTGTAAGTAAAAAATTGGTAAATCAATTTGGAAAAAATTATTCGATGATAAAGTTCATAATTGAATAGAATACGATTTTTTTTAAACAGAACTATTCTACTCATGTTGACATGAAACACAATAGGACCATTGTGGCCCCAAGAGATAATCTACAATCCAGCGAGTATATGATAAATAATAATAACGTCTACATGAAGACAAATTTTTGTGTTGTTTGTTCAGATCCATCGCTGGAAATCGAAAGTAGAGAAATCATTTTAAATTGATTATGGTCATTATTATTGGTCATTATTGGTCATATTTTTTTTTTATTAAAGAAATTTGTTTTATAATGTAATGGAGCTATAAGTGTTTAGGTCCGCTCCTCTGCCAGTTTCAGGCCTATAGGGCCACCGGTATTAAGTGTCAGCAATGGAAGTCTGAGGAAGACACAAAGAAGATCGATATCACCTGATCGTCACGAGATTCTCTATGGTAAGTGGTGTAAAGTCCCTGCAGGGGCCGGATTCACTAACACTGAGAGTTATGGAGTTGTGGTGATGAGAGTTCTTTTGACACTTAACTCTCCACTCGGAGTTCTGTAACTCGGGGAATTTGTATTGAGAATTACCAAATTCTATATTCCGCTCGACAAAACTCTTGGCTGTTTTAGGTGTAGAGAAATAAAAAGAACAGTTCGCATCTCAACTGACAGTATTATCTGTTTTTGTTGTGTCTTGTGACGTTACCTAGGAATTTTAAAATTAAATGATGGGCTCACCGCATATCCTGGCAAAAACAAATTATGGAAATCCATGAAATACTTACAGAGAAATATGAATTTTCAAATCACACAAAAATGGTCAATTTGGTCATCTTCCAATACAGAAGAGATGCTATAAAAATGTTAAATATGAACGTTAAAGCATGTATATGTAGAATGAAATAGCATCTACATTTTGTCACCTAGTTAGATATGTGATTAGTTTTTGATTCCAATAAATGGTTTTGGAGATAACTGCAAAGGAAGTGAATCCTTTTTAATGTGAAAAATGACCGTTTTTTGGTATAAAAATGGGACATATTTGCAACTCATTATTGCGAAAAACTGGTAAGTCGTAGAAAAATGTTCACAACAGAATACTAATGGATGTGAAACAAAAAACGGAGGAGATATATACAAAATATAGGAACTGGGGTGTAAGTTAGATTAGGTAAGAGGGATGCCGCACAACAACTAGCCTGCATCACTTAGACCTCTAGTGGGTCCATTGTGCCCCTAGGGCCCATGGGATAACCTTTTCAAGCCGCCCCAGACCCATCCTGTTTCCCTTAGGAAGCTCAGGATATCTCCAAGAGTCTTTACCTGGATCCATCCTGCTTCTCTCAGAAGACTTAAGACATGTCTGAATTCTTTGTTTTGCAGCTCCCTCAGATTTGCATTCGCAAAGCACGTGTTGGACGGATTCGATTTCCTCAGAATCCTTACAGCTCCTGCAGAAATCGTTCGCCGCTGTACCCAGTCTTCTAGCATGGTCACCTATGGCCCAGTGACCCGTAATGACTCCTACTAGATTCCTGGTATTTGTTCTGCTGCCATTAAGCAGCTCCCTTATCCTTTTCCTGTCATATGCAGGCCACAATTGCCTCGCAATAATGCAAGTATCCCTGGAGGTCCACCGGAGCCTTGCCCTTTGATAGGCGCCCCTGATGATTTCCGCTTTTATTGCTCCGATTGGGACCCTCACATAAACTATCGCTGCGCCCCTGCTGATTTCCTCTTATTGCTCCGATTGGGATCCTCACATAAGCTACCGCTGCGGAGTTATCCAATTCAGAGCGCTTTTTGGCCAACTCATCAGCCATCTCGTTGCCGCCTGAGGTATCCTTATGGCCAGGTACCCATAATAGGATCACCTTGTGCCTTATAGCAAAGCTGCGGTGTATATAACCCATACTCCGTCTTTGTGTGATAAGAAACAGGGTTTAAAAGCACCAGCAAATTTCCATGTGGTTGCGCTATACTTGCTATGCTATCGGCGAAATTCATTGGGGAACTGTTATGCTTGCTGCTGCTATTTGAAATTTCACTGCTAGGCATGCTGTGCTATGGCAAGTTCATTTTGCCATTGCTGTTGCTATAGTATGCTGTGGAAAGCAGTGATAGCACTGTCATTGCTGCAATATAGCGAAAATCGAAATTTGAAAGCACCAGTAAATGAATAGTGCCAACGGGTGCTTGGGCCGCTAACAATTTTTATGATTATAGGTCTATTAGCTTGCTGTGTTATTTCAGTTTTTGAAAAAGTAATGTACAATCAGATCACCGAACATCTTAACCAGCACCAGTTTCTATGATCTTTCCAGTCAGGCTTTCGAAGTGGACACAGCTGCGAAACTGCCCTTCTGAAGGTTTCTACGGATATTATTGAATCCTTTTGACTAAGTAGATCACAATTTGCTCCTTTATTAACTTTCGAATTGCTTTAATTTTTCCTCTTCAGCCATCAAGCTGATCAAAGGTTTTCTTACCTGTAGACAACAAGCAGTCAAAGTTCAAGACTCTATGTCAAGCTTTCGGAACTCCTACTGTGGAGTACCCCAAGGATCAATCCTAGGTCCTCTCTTTTTCAGTCTCTACATCAATGATTTGCCTGAGGTGATTAAGAATGTGAACATTCATCTATATGCTGATGATGTTGCTCGTGTAAATGAAGATTTAACGAGAATTTACGACTGGTCGATAGCCAATAAGCTGCAACTGAGTCCTAGCAAGTCTGTGTGTATGCCGATCTATAGAAATCACCTCGAGGCATTAGAGCTACCACGAGTTATTTTAAATACCTTTACCTTACCATTCTCTAGCTCTGTGAAAAATTTAGGTGTAGTCCTGAACACAGAATTTACTTGCTGCAGCCACGTTACCAATATTTTAGGCAAAGTATATGGCTCCTTACGGCAGTTGAGAGTCTGTGGGTATTTATTGTCTTCAGATATGCGATTGAAACTGGTACATAGTTTAATTCTACCCCACTTTATGTGTGGCACAATAGTATTTCCCAAGTTAGACTCAATTTGCCGTCGAAAATTGGCAGTTGCATTCAATGATGGTACTAGATATGTTTACAAATTAACACGCAGTGCTCACATCTCAATGCAAGTTAATTCAGCCCTTGGACATACTCTTGATACCCATCTTGCTCATCGCGACTTGTATTTTTTACATAAATTAATTCATAACAAGTAAAAAAGCTAGAATTGGTCTAAGACCAATTCTTATGATACCCTAGATGAATGCCTGTATTAAATTTCGCATGGTCACCGATCTATTCAAGTTTGATTTTGAAGTTGTTTTTCGCATATATTTCTAGAACGGTTTGTCGCACAGAAAAAATGATCATAACCCATTTTACAGGATTTCGTATTCTGCAGAAGTTTTTAGTACAATAAAAATGTCTTGGACTGATCGTTTTCAAAGTATACGTAAAAAACCTAAATTTTTATATGGAAACACCAAGAAGTAGTTGCCCGATTTAATCCATTTTTGACATTTTATTTGCTAATGTAGTAAAAACATCATGTACGAAATTTCAGCTATCTACGTTGACGCGTTCTCAGACAGTGTCCAAATATATAGTGAAAAACGAAAGTTTTGTATGGCAACCCCACGAAGGAGTTGCCCGATTTGTCTCATTTTCGAACTTAACTTTACTTTTTTTTTTAAAGTCCGTGTACAAAATTTCAGCTCTCTAAGTATACGCGTTCTCGAGTTACCGTGCGCACAGACAGACAGACGGATGGACGGACGGACATGCAAAAATCAAAATAACTTTTAATATTATGCGTGGGTATCCAATTCATTTTGCTCTACCATCATTATTTCGAGGTGTTACAAACGGAATGACAAACTTATAGTATACCCCTATAGATTTCATCTAGGGTATAAAAAGAGGCCACAATATTTTTACAATAAGCTGCAATTCTTGCGCTCTCAAAGAAGTTATAAAATTCTTTTACCACGCTGTCATTCTCATTTTGGGGAGCGCTCTTATTTTGTCCAAACTTCACGTAAGTGGAATAGTTTACCCTCTAATATACGTAGCACTAACTCAGGCAGAGATTTTCTTGAATTGTTAAGCTCTTTGGAGCCTTATTAGGTACACATTATGGCTGTTTTTAATCTTAATCTTTATTTAGTATATTTTCTTCTTTTTTCTTTTTTTTTCTACAATTTATATGGTTTTTTCTTATTAATTTATTATTATAGATCTGTATCCAATAAGATTTGTAATCTTTATACAGTTGACCGTAATAAAGTAATATTGTTGTTGTTGTTAGATGCGTAGATTAGCAATACGCATTCATTTGTTCTTAGAAATTTACAGAAAATGTTTCGGCAGGATTTTTATTCACTTTGGTCTGAGTTATTTTCAGGTACAATGCTTTCACATATATTGTCGGCCTCCAAAACTACATAAAAATTCTAAAGAAAAAATTTCCAGTAAATTTCTAGGAAAAAATTAAGGCCTTCCCTACATCAGGGCGAAGCATCGTCGATTTTATATTTCGTTCTATTACAGCAATCGACAATACTATCACTGCTTTTAACAGCATGCTGTAGCAACAGCAATGGCAAAATGTACTTGCAATAGCACAGCATGCCTAGCAGTGAAATTTCAAATAGCAGCAACAAGCATAGCGGTTCCCAAATGAATTCTTGCGGTAGTATAGCAAGTTTAAGCATGATTTTTTTTGCGTGCTCGCTGTCTGCTATTGCTTTCAGATCCCCAATGAGGGGTAGTACGACCCCCACCCCAGAAATTGTTCACCTATATTTCTGTACTCTAGATCCTAAATCCGTAGCTAAAATGCTCTACGACCCTCCTACACAGAATTAGCGATCCTTCAATATTGCGACACTTCTCACGTTTTTCCTAACTTTCTAAGTATGTTAGAGAATCGCGAATGGAAAGTTAAGGAATTTTAATCGGGGAAAAGCAAACATTTTCGTCTCCCAATCTCCCCAACTCAGCATGTTACAGAATCCGGTCCCAAGACAGAATGTGGTTTCATTTGTTTTCTTGACATAAATATTTTTTGTGTGTGGTAGCACAGGCTTTCCTTTTTCTTTACACATTGCACACTCTCCGCACTTATTCGAGGTGCTAGCGTGCCATCCTGGGCACAATGATACAACGGAATAAGCTATCAGCTTCAGCTGATAGAATAGCCCGTACGTACACCACCTCTCACTGACATATAGTTCCATAACAAAAATTGCCACCTTTTCAAAATCGTAATTTTATTTAATAATTTATCCTACGCTAACCTACACCCAAAATATAATCTACTCATAGATTTATTTTCTTTCTACTTATCCTTATTTTTTCTTAATTATTCATTTAAAATTGTTCTTGTTCTTATCCGCTAGTGAGCGCATCTCTCCAATGCAAAAAAAATCTAATCTCTCTCCTTTTATTCCCTCCTTAATTTTTTTTCTACAAAATCAAGGAATTTCTCTACAGACAACCAGTCCTCAGGAATAAAAAGCATCAACCTAGGATTTTCCCAAGTCGTGAAAACTTTATAGAATCTAGTAAAATCCAGCAAAATTAGACGATGTTGAAGTTCTAGATCTATTGAAATTCCATCGATGAGATTTCAATCGATTTTCCACCATTTTCAGACCCAGTGTTCTACATTGAGCGAACATCCGGATATTACTGGATTGATAGTTTAAATACAGATAGATCTCTACACTTGTCAGTCACGAAAAGAAAAATATTTTAGATGCCGCCGTGGGATATTTAGAGGAGAATTGGAAACGACCGCCACTTCGATATTGTTAGCAACACGTTACGATCGTAACAGTAAGGAACATGCAGCACAAGATCCTTCTTCTTCATCTTCACCATCAACTCGTATCAATCTTTCGTGGAATATTTGGTAAATGGAGAAATTCATCTTGACAAATGTTATTATTTGACATACAATTTTTTGTGGGCTCCAAACTACCACTTGTAAATTACAGCATCCTAATTGAATTATTATGATTGTTAATGGAATGCATCAATTTTTGGATGTGCAGGTGAGTCTCAAACTCAGACCCATAAAATTATGAGCACAACATTGTTTAACAGCGCAGGTGTGTCCAATCAAGCTCCATTATATTATATTATGAGATAGTCAATGCGCGCGATCACTCACACGAATAGCGTCTTGTAGCGTAATGTTTATCTGTCATTTTCCATGCAAAGTGAAAGGCGTTTGGTAGTGGCAAATAGTCACTTTTTGCATGCTATTTTGCTGTCGGTGAACGCGACCAATACCATAACAGATTAGTTGCATAAGGCTCAATTTGTGAAAATTTCGTTATATAAAAAAACAAAACAAAAAAAAACATTCCATAACTGTCCCAAATACCCAAATTTGTTTTCATAATATAGTTACGCTTACCAATAATAGGAAGAAGATTTTCACATAATTCCAATAACTGGGATGATAACGATGTGCTATTCTCTACAACAGCTAACCACAATTCAAGACCTTCTTCCATAAGATAAACGTGCGAGGATTGCTTAACATCTGTACTTATTTCAATGACTGGATATAAAAAGGGTGAAAGATTCGGTGGAATTATACAAAGAGCTTTAACAATTTGTAACTGAATATGAGAAAGAAAATATTTATTAATTTATGTACAAAAAATCTAAAAAATTTATTAACATCAACTTACCAAAGTAGAAATAATGGCACATCGAAGCATGTTATGATCCTCACTCTCCTTCCATAATAGCGGTAAGTATGTTATAAGATTATCTGCTTGAGGCTGAATATGATCACTCATTTTATCAACAATTAAAGACATGGTAGATAACACGTTCATCTATTGATGAGAAGTAAAGAGAAAAATTGTCCAAGCTAAAAAATAAGATCTCACCTTTGTTTCACATTCCTTTGACTCTTTCAATAAAGTAAACAAAGATGTAAAACACGGTTCCAGGTACGTAAGAAAAGGCGTAGGTTCAAACTGGAAGTCTTCTACGAATGTCATTAACGCTCTATTAAAGAAAAACAAAACGAAATAATTAAAAGAAAAAATAAGATAAATAGACGATTTGTATACTTTGAAGCTGCAAGTCGAACCGCCATATCCTCGTTAGATTGCAACAGAAGAAGGCATAAATCGTAAAATTGTGGTCGTAAATTAGCAGAAAATTTCGCATAAGTCCACTGACCTAAGTAAAAGAAATGCAATTAATAAAAATAAATATATTCACATGAGTTTTTTTTTCTTTTCTTTTTACTTATCATCCAAATAACTCTCTTTCGTATTATACGAAAATTATCGGTGCTAATTTTGAGCTCTCGTGACAACTGATTGATAAACCAAAGATCAAAATCAATCTAAAACAAACAAACAAAACTAAGCTGTTAATATGGTGACAATTCGCACATCTTCTGAAACTTACCTCATCATAATAATTAAAAGCTGTAAGCCCGGCAGCATTATAAATAGCATCTTTAAGCAAAATATCTTTTAAATCTGATTCATTTGTGATATTCATTTCTTGTGCTTTCCGGATATATTTCAATACTTCCATCATCATATTCTCCCTGAATGATGTGAAAAGTGTCAAGAAAAATGTTTCCGTGCAAGGCTACAAAGTGGATTGATATTATTTGTAAAAAAAAAACACACAAAGCCTTGTACCTCAATCATTTAAAAAAAAAACAAACTCACCCTCAAAGCATATTTCCAACTCTCCCCACCTTCATCTGATGCGTAACTTTCTGGATCATCCATCCATAAATCGAGATCAGCTTGTGCAAGCACGAAATAGTGCGTAATAATTTTTTCACAAATATAATTCAGTCGTTCTGCAGTAAAGAATTCTTTTCTTATCGAAAGTGCTGCGTGTATATTAATATCTACGGAAACATTTTCTTTGACATAAGTGCTGTATGAACTTGTGGATAGAATTCCTTTCATCAGATTCACGCACTGTATTGCAAAATTTGTAAAACTAATAACATTCCCTTCGAATATCATGTTGGTTCCAGTATGAAAAACATAATTAAAAGAAAATTCCAGGGCTGGTGATATTAAATTTACAAAAGAAAGTGGATGCTGCTCCAGGAACTCGTTCAGAATTTTCATTTGTTTCAAAATAAATTTTTCCGTCATTTCGATTAGTGCATCCGGTGTATTGCGCAGTTTCAATTCAATCCGACATTCCAAGCATTCCTTAGCCCGACGAAATATTGCTTCCAGAAATAGCATACAATTTTGTGAAAGGTGTGGTTTATGAATGCCAAAAATGGTGAGTTTTCGCATAATGCGGAGAGCCAATATAGCTTTTTCCAAGTAAGTCGTTGTCACTTGCGTCGAACTGTTTTCTTGTACACTTTGAAAGAATAATGTTGTAAAGCCATCCCATAGATTTAGAATGAACGGATAAATGTTCAATGTGAGATCCTGTAAATTAGAAATTTATTTGTTATTATCCACTAGTTTTTCATACGATAATCTTTGTTTCTTGTAAAAATGCTATCAAGAGGCGAAGCTACACAGATATATACGCGAGAATAGATTCAAAAAGTATCGGCATGACTGGAGTAATTAAATGTGAGTATAACGACAGCACCGGGAGAAAATCAATAGAAAACCAATATTCGTGCATGTACCTGTCAAGGAGAAATACGTGTGCTGGTTTTTTGTTGTAGCTACAGCCCTATGAGAGCTGATAAGATTAGTACTCCTTTTTTAAATGCACAGCAAGAGTGAGCAATGAAATCTTTGCAATTAATTAAGTAGCTGTAGTTTTGCAACGGCTGATGAAAACCGTTATAAAGTGCCTGCGATAAGAGAAATATTATGAGTGCGCCTTAACGAAGTCTGCAACCTCGGTTCCAGAATAATGAACAACTTTCCACAGAGGGATAACAACGAAATCGACTGCAACCACGATTGAATACCCAAAAGCCCTGAACGCACTTTGGGCAATGGCAGACAAGCAAATAATCTTGTCAGTATTACGATGAGAGCAGAATTGTTGACGTCCTCAGTTTGAATGAATACCTATTTTTTGTTACGTGACAAGTGACTTGTTATCTAAGTAATCCATCGAGACTTTAATCCAGAACCCTTTACTTGATAGACTTTATAGCTGACTATGAACCCCATATCAATGCAATACAATTGGACAAGTTGAAATGTCTTCAATCTATCGTAGTTCTTACTTTTCATCTTTAAATCCTCATGGGACTTAAGGGATGCAAACATTTTATATGAATTCCCCAAATACCAAGTGAAATATTACTTGAATATTACAGAACCAAAATGGCCTTTAAATAGAAATATTATTTTTAGCAAAATTCTCGTCCATAGGTCAACGCCATTTTGTTTTATGAGATATCCATTACACCACCGACGACGCTTTGATGCAGTCTACTCCACCAATAATGTTTGCACAAATTAATTTTTAAATGCACCAAACGCATTCAATACAGTAATATTTCGAGCTTTATTACTGTTTTTTACCACAGTAATTATAAGTCACTTTGTAGACAAACATTATACCTTAATTTATATTTATTGGACCCTTCTTATAAATACATGAGCTCTTATATTGGAGCTAGAGCGTTTTAATTTAGACTTAGACACGTATAAATATTACCGACAGACTAATTACATACTCTTAAGATAGGAGTACTTCTAAAACGATTGGAATACAATTCACTTGTGTGGGTAAATTTCTCAGGACAAACAAATTTATAAAGGATGAACATGACAATGACCAAATACAAAATTGAAGTAAGATGAATATAAAGAAATTCAAATTCTTCCACTTATTGATTTAAGATAAATTTAAAATATACAAAGGGACCGACTTGCAATTGGGCTCCGTTGTTATGGTCAGTTCGGTGATTTTGTGCATTTAATTGAAATTTTGGAACAATGCAAGAATTTTGTTTAGATTTTTGCAACATTCGTGGCCGGCTGTTTCGGCCCTAAGTGAAACCAAGGTTACTTTTGATGCTGATATCAATCAGTTTTACAGATCGTGTTATCACTCAGAGCCACTTTTTTCTCCTCAGAGGGTAATCGGTCTGTACATTCGTAATGATGTGCTTTTCTTTTTTATTCCGCAGCCCCAATATGTCTGACGCTGACACTACGCTTGTTTCACTCTTTATCCTCCAATATAGAAAATATTTTGACCAAATCCCCTACTTCCGAAATCGTTATTGCTGGCGATTTCAACGTCCTTAACATGCAGTGGCTCAGACATTCTTCAACCACAAGCCCAGCGGGGAAACATGTTTGTTAAACTATTTAGGAGTCCTTTAACTTGCAGCAGTTAGTTGATAGCCCAACTCGTTTGCTTATATCACATAGTGCTAACCGTTTAGATCTATTTCTAATATCTCATCCTGACAAGTACTCAACGTCAGTATCATCTCCTGTTGACAGCTCGGATCATTGTCTCGTTTCGGCCCAATTTTCCATATCATCATTGAAACGCTTCAATCACCTTCGTAAAAAGCGACTGATGTGGTATTATGATCAAGCTGAGTGAGTTAGACGTGCTGCTCAACGTCAGTGTCATCTCCTGTTCGATTCATGTTATATTGGACGGATTTACTGCTGACCGTTTTATAATCCATGTCGCAGGTTTCTGTGCTGTTTCTTACTCTCTTCCTTATTTTTATTAATAATCTGCTAGCTCCTATTCATAGTTTTGCAGACGACAGCACCCTTGATTTCGTGAACTCGTTCGATTCTATAGTTGATTCCCGTGGGAATATTATTGTTGATAAACGAAGCTATATGTACAAAAATACTAGCTTGGAGCAGAACGAATCGGGTCTTGTTTAATGCTTCCAAAACGCAATGGTGTTTGTTATCACTCATATGTACTTCACCAAACGTTCAACCCATTTAAGTCGATGGAGAGGATATCGCGAACTCGCTATTTCTTAATATCTTAGGTATTGAAGTATCCAACAACCTTAGTTGGCCCGATCACATTTTTGGTATTGGCAAAAACGCGGATGAAATGCCTGGGCTTCTTTCAAAGAAGTAAGAAATATTTTACTCCATCAGGTTTGGCGCAAATCTAAAAGTCTCATATCAGGCCTACATTAAAATATAGTTCCCATATTTGGGCAGAGGATGAACGCACTATATTGTCCGCGTTAGACTAGGTCCAAAAGAAGGCTTATTAGCGACAACATATCAGTAGAAACTAGTAATTTCCTAGAGCACCGGCGTAATAGCAGATGTCTATCTCTCTTTTATCGCTACTTCTATGTATATTTCTCTGACAAAATACCTAGCCTGATCCCTTATAGAATACTTCCAATGCGCACCACACATGTAACCCGAACTCACCCGCGCACCCTTGAAATGAAATTCGGCCGTACCGTGAAATTCCGCGAGTTCTTCATAAGCAGAACATTACAAATGTGGAACAGTTTGCCATCCTCTGTTTTTCCCGTCAGCTATTAGCTGCAAACATTCAAGCTTAATGCTCACCGTCACATCCTTAGCTCAACCCAATGATTCTCAATTCCCTACCCCTTCTTCCTTTCCTGCCAAGGCTACGCTACGGCATCATAGGGTATCCCCTGAACTTTAGAATGCAGTTGCTATCATTATTTATTTTTGTTTTTTTTTATGGATATTTTAAGGAAATTTAATTTAGGAATAATAAACAGTACTCAAGCAATTAATAATAATATTTTGTTTTTGTATTAACCATTTGTAATACAACCTCCTCATTCCTCATCATTCCTATCCAAAGTTCTACCATTTATTTTAATTCCTCTAATATCCGATCTTCTTTGCTTCAAGACTAACTCTTTTAATGCTCTCCACATTTCTTTATGGTTGGCTGATTATTTAATCTTCTTTTTGATGTATTCACTCTTATATTATCGCACCCTTACTTTCTATTTATTTCTAATGAATAAATACGATTTCCAATCACTATTTAAATTTGTTAGTATTGCAAAGTGTCGTGCCCGATTTTTTTTTTCCTTAGCAGTAGGCGTTCCACAGGAATTGGTACTTGGATCATTAATTAATATTAACGATATTGTAAATGTGATTAAGGTAGTAAAATCTACTTTATTTGCGGACAACACACTAAAGTGGAAGTAGATTGCATCAAGCGAAATAGCGACTGTACCAGGATTTAAAGGCCTTAAGTAAATGGCTAAAAATGAATAAATTATTGCTGAATTTGCAAAAACAAACAAAATGTATGGCACTAAAGACAAACAATACAAATTGATATTGAACCGATCGAAAATATGAAGGAGAATTAATATTTAGGATTAATATTAGACAGCAATTTGTGCTCATATGGCTTACGTATGCAAGAAAATTGGAAACAAGTTAGGCTTTCGACCAAACTTCGAATATTGTTCAATAGTACTGTTCTTATGCGCACGAAAGGAGCGATCGAGAAGATACAAAAGCAGGAAAACAAAGCGATGAGATGTATATTACAATGTAATAACAGGTATACACCAATAAGATGTTTGCTAGAAGATCTAAATTGGATCAGATTAAAAAAGTGAAAAAATCTTTTTGTCTATTTGCGCCAAAAATTAAACGAGGTAACAGATATACAACCATATAATCTAAGAGTGGCTTAAGTTAACTTCCGTTTAGATCTATAGGTCTGTTTAATGGTCTGCTCTAGGTTACTCTAGTGCAGAGAGGAGGAGAAGAGAGCAGAAAATCGTTTTTAATGAATTCAGAGAACTGCTAGTACTCTTAAAGTGTTTAATGAGTCTATGAACTGGAGTAACCTAGAACAAGATTTTCTGTTCTACCTTTTTCGAAGGAGTAACTTAGAGCAAGCATTTGACAACTATAAATTGTGTTGACAGTTCTGATACCAATTCAAATAATTGCGTTTTTTGTGGCAAAAATAAATTTCTTGATAATTCTAGTAGAATACTTTAAATAATAATTGTGTTTTTGTATGTTAAAAAAAAAAGGTTTCTTTAAGTTTCTTTACATTAATCATGCATTAATTTAAACAATTATGTTTTTTGGTGACAGATCTCAAAAAATTTGTGTTTCATGAGCTGGCTGCTCCTTTCTGCTCTTTTCTGCTCTACTTTTAATCTGACAGTTAACCTAAATTGAGCTGCTCTGATCTTTCGAGTTCATTAAAGAGACCTTATAGAGAAGTACCAGTGCACAGAATTCGCTGTTATATAAGTATTTCTGGTTGTACCATCAGAGATAAAGCCGGAAAAAATATTTCATAAATTTAAGAGGAATTTTGCAATATATAAAAAGTAATATGTAAATAATCAATTTTAAAATGAAAATAAGTAAATATTGTTTATTTAAAAGTTTGTACAACTAATTAATTATTAGTATTATTATTATTTTTAATGGTAGCTCGTCCAGGATGGAGGAGACTGCATACAACGTTGATTCTATAGCGAAAAATTATCTACGGGTAGAAGGATCCCAAAAAACAAAGCAAAGACATCTTTCTAAACAATTCTCTTATAAAAACAAACCCCTTATTTCTAAAAAAAAAAAAAAAAATTTCAGCGAGTGATGTGCCAGCAGAGAATTACGGACTTACTTAATTAAATTAGAATATTATTATTATTATTGTGTAGTTAATAATTTAAATTGTCGTTATCGGTTTAAAAAGTGGATAAAACGACCATAAACATAAAACACTAGTGAAAAAGGCTGAAACAAAATATGTACAGTGAATTAATGGTGAAGTTTTTTCAGTTTTCGTGAAGCGTAAAGACACTGAAGTGATTGAATAGTTTAATATTTAACGGAAAATAGCTCTTTAAAACTGAAAATAAAATGAGTGCTACATGCAGGTCTTGCAAGAGACTAACCAAAAGTGAGAGTGCAATATTTTGTAATGGAATATGTGGATCCCTTTTTCATGCTAAATGTGTAAATCTTGCGGAGTAAGATATTAATTTAATAAATACCAAAAGAGAACATTTTCTTTATGTGTTCTGAATGCAGCAAACTTATAAAGCAATGTATGAAAGCAATCCCGGAAAAATTTGAAGCGATAATGGATTACGTGCAAAAACAAAACGAGTGTCAACAGCGAATGATGGAATAATTGGATAAAGTATCGAATTATTTAAATGAGATGAGAAATGATAAAGCAACTGTGGGAAGTGAGCGCAAGAGACCCTAAATCTAAACCTACGTATGCAGACCAAGTAAAAAAATCTACCTATTCTTGTGAAACCGAAACGAGATCAGGAAAACGCCGTAACAGTGAAAGAAATCAAGAAAAATATTGATCCAGCGAACTTATCAGTGAAAATGAGCGGCATCTATAAGAGGCAAAACAGAACTATTGCAATAAACTGTGAAGGTGACACTTCAAGAGAAAAAATAAATTAAAGAGAAAATGGGGAGCAATTATAATGTTAGTGTCCAAAGTTGAATAAGCCATGTGTGTTAGTGTGTGGTTTAAAAAAGAATTGGGGAAAAGAGGAATTAGAAAAGGCTACAAGGAGACAAAATAATCTAGAAGGTCACCTCAAATGTTGGAGAACTTACAGTAACTCGCAAAAGTCAACATACAGGGCCGTATTGGAGGTAGAGAGAGATTTGTATAAAAAGATAATGTTGCTAGAAGAAATAAGTATTGGGTGGGACACTTGCCATGTCTTTGAGTATATACCTGTGAAAAGGTGTTTTAAATGTTGGGGCTTTGACCATATAGCGAAAGACTGTAATAAGAAAGAGGAAGTTTGCGCAAGATGTGGTGAATGGCATGATTCGAGAAAGTGTGATAGCACTGTATTAAAGTGCAATAACTGTGTACTAGCGAAAGAAAAGCTGAAGATTGAATTGAGAGTAGATCATGACTGTAGAGATAAAGTTTGCAGTGTATATCAGAGGAAATTAAAGATCGCTAGGGAAGGGCTTAATAACAATTTCGAGGAAATCGAAGCTATAATTAAAGAAGGAAAATTTGAAATGATATTACTTTCTGAGACACACATAACAGAGGATGTTGGTAATGAGGAAATTGAAATAGAGAATTATGAAATAATTAGAAGTAACAGTACTTCAAAGCATACTGGTGGGGTGGCTTTGTACTTAAGGAAGGAATGGCAATATCAAATTATGCAAGTATATGCGTTTCAAAAAGAGCTTTGGTGGATTATAGTGAGTTTGACATATGAAAGATTTAGAATTTTGGTATGTGTTTTATATAAATCGCCGAGAACATCAAATAGATTTTTTTTTGCGACAAGGTAGAAGAGCTTATGGCATACTAAGTGAAGTAAATTGTGATTTCTTGCTGGTTGGAGATTTCAATATTAATTGGTTGAACCCATTAGATACATATAGAAAAGAGATAGATAATATTATGCGGATTAGTAGTGCAAAAATGATTCTAAATCAGCCAACTAGGATAACAGATGTATCCGAGACCCTAATCGACTTTGTAATAACCAATGCGGGTGAAATAAATGCAAAAATAGAACCAAAATTGAATGTAAGTGACCATGAGAGTGTAGTTATCACTTTACCGGTGGGTTCAAGGCCAGTTGGAAACATTAGCTATTACAAACAGTTTAAATATAACAAAGAGAGATTTGTGAAAATGATAAGGGAAAGTGAAATCAGGGATATTAATGGAATCAGTAGTACGGACGAAATGGCGAGAATTTTTCAAAATGAATTAAATAAAGCAGTAAATGAATTTGTAAAAATGAAAGCAGGCTCATATAGGGAAGGTTACTGGTTTAATAATAGATTGGATGAACTTAGAAAACAAAAAATAATAGCAAGGCAACGTGCAGTTTTTTTCAAAATTGGGAAGTGATTGGATATGTTATAGTACACAAAAAAATAAGTATAAATCGGAAATACGAAAGGCCAAAAGTGTTTATGTGAAAGCAAAAATTAATGAATGTAATGAACAAAAAGATATGTGGAGAGTGTTAAAAGATTTAGTACTAAAGAGAAAGAAGACTGAAATTAAAAGTATTAAAGTTAATAATATAATATTGGAAAAAGAAGAAGATATGGCGAGAACACTGATCAGATTCTTTATACAAAGCGTGAAGGATATTCATGAAGGGATTCCGAATATAAGGTATCAGGATAATATCATAAACGTGAGGAATACATTTACCTTTAGAACAGTTAATCTTAGAGGTATAATGGAAACATTCAAAGAGCTAAAACAAAAAAGAGATTTCAATTTTGCTAGCCCAAGAATGATAATGGATTCATTTGATTTGTTAGGTCCAGTGTTGATGAATATAGAAAACAAATCTCTGGTAAGTGGAGAGTTTCCGACCATGTGGAAGGAATCTTTGGTCACACCAATTGCGAAAGTCAAAAATACGTTGAAACCTGAGGATTTTCGGCCGGTTAATAGTTTGCCGGTCGCGGGAAAGGTATTGGAGAAGATCGCGTACAGGCAATTGTTGCAGTATCTGGAGGTGAACTCAGTACTTATTGAAAACCAATCGGGGTGCAGACAAAAACACTCGTGTGAAACAGCGATTAACATGGTGTTAACAACATGGAAGGAAGAAACAGCATAAAAAAAAAAGAGTATCGTGTGTGTTTTTAGATCTCCAGAGAGCTTTCGAGACGATAGACAGATAGGCAACTGCTTCTGCGAAAAATGGAATAGTATGGAGTAAAAAGCACAGAACTGGAATGGTTTTGAAGTTTCCTATGTGAAAGAAGCCAGAGAACAAAGGTCGGTCAGGCTATATCACCAGCTGCAAAGGTGGACTTGGGAGTACCCCAAGGATCCGTTTTGGGAACACTTCTCTTCTCAATATATATAAATGACATAGGCACAGCGATTAAACATTCAAAATTAGCTTTGTTTGCGGATGATACGCTAGTTTATATAGCAGGCAATAATATCAGTGAAATTCAATCTAAGTTACACGAAGATCTGGATAGTTTAAGTTTCTGGTTAAAAGCAAACAAACTAAAACTTAATACCGGGAAAACAAAAGCAATGTTGGTAAATGGGGTGTAAATGCAGCGTCGCAAAATAGCATAGTATTTAGAGGATTCCAAAAGTTTAATGAGTTGCCATTAAGATTAAAAACCGAAACGAACTTTAGGGTTTTTAAAACTGAAATTGTTAAATATGTAAAGGAAAAATTCTAAATCTAAGTAATTAGCACTAGCAATTAACTAAATATTATAGATATATGTAAATAGGTATGAATATGCTAATAAATAATATTATATTATAAAATTGAGGACCTATTCAGCGTTATTCTCAATCTCATATTTCAGACAACTCAGCTGACAACTCTGCTTGCTCTGTAAATATCTAAGATTTCAATACCGCTACCGCAAAACCACATCGATTTCTGCAGTACCTAAATGCAGTTTTTTTTTTTAACTTCAATAGCACCTACTAAATGAGGTCTTGTCATGTCGAGACATTCTCTCTATTTTAGATTGAACATCGGCTAAAGTTTTGTTAATATCGGCCTATTGCATTTTGTGAATTTTATTTGAGAATAAAAATCAAAGACTTACCTCGAATGTCTTTTTATCTGCTGATATCCTTCTTGTAGATATCTCTTTAATAACATTCTGAAGAACAAGTAAAGCTCGATGTTGTTGAAGTTCTCCGGGATTACGAACAGCTTCCAAAAGAACAGGAACTAATTCTGGCCACTCTTTTGGACAATCAATTCTAAATAAAGCGATAAAAACGGTTATATCTTGTCATTTTACTTTTACGTATTATTTAATTTAAATAAAATACAAAAAATACTTATATATAGCTTAGCTACCTTGCAATTTTAGCAATTACAGCTGCTACTTGAACAGCTATTTGATGGATAGGTTCATTAAAATTTGCAATTAATCGGCTCTTGATCTGAACCTTTTCTGATTGAACAATTTCACTGAAAATAAAAGAAAATACTAAGAAAATTAATAATTAACATGTTCAAGAAAGTTTGAAAAGGGTCTATGAAGTAGTAACTAATCTGGAAATCAAAAACGAATAACAATTATCTGCAGTTATTCTCCAGCAAAGGTACCGTCAAAATTACAAATCCAATGTATCTGTTCTACTTAACAAAAGAAGTGATTCCGGGTAAATTTTTGATGAAATTGAACAATAAACTAAAGTGGAAAGCTTACTTTCTACAATGCTTTCTCCAGTATTTGATAATTCCATTCTTAAAGCAAACTACCGCCATCCATCGAACAATGGTATCAATTTCATGATTTGAAAAAATGTTTTGAAGAGTCGTATAAAAGCCGGGTTCAGTCTCCCATTCAATAATTTTCTGTTCGGCTTGTTTTGTTAGATCTGCATTTTGGCTACATGCACACTGTAATGCTTCATAGACCATTTGTTCTGGTGATGCAGCTTCCATGACGAAAAAATCGTATCAATTTCTACCATAAATCATCCTTTAAGATCCCCACTGTTTTGTATAAAATTCGTTCGAGGTTAATGACGCAGTCAAATAAAAAAAAATGTATTCTCTACTCTTACGGGACACGGTAAAATATGTAATTATTTTTCTGAAAACTTTTGTACTTTATTAGTTGAAGAAACTACTTTTTCCCTTAAAGAATTTTACGCTGCCCGTAGTTAAACTTCAGTTCAACGAGCAATATGAAAAACTTGTTCACAATTAAATCAGCTGTTCCTTAAAAATAGCTGTCAGACAAAATTTCAGCAAACAGTAACCAAACCGTAACACAGTAATCAGAGACGCTTAACGGAGAGTATTTGTACTGTTGTACTGTTTAGGAAAATTGTTTCATATTCAAAAGCCTTGATAAAACTTGTGGTTTCCATAAAAGCAATTGTTTTCATTATTTCGCAAAAAAGAAAGTCGCGTAATTAAATTAAGTCCGGCAATTTTCAATTTTCTATAAATTTGCTTTCAATTGTATTTCTTAAATCTAGATGTCACTCCAGTAACTTTATGGCATATTGCATGTAAAAGTGGTAAGAAGCCGCGCTGACTTTTTTATCCATTTAGCTCAACACAAATTACAAAAACAAATATTCTGTAAAGAGCAAAAGCAATGCGGTGTCAACACAACAGATGCACTATAGTTGCTGCAAATGCATTTGTGGTTGCGTTGCGATTGCGATTGAGTGCGCATCATACCATTTCTTTTTTTCATATGCTGTTAGAGGAGAGAAGAACAGCCCGGTCTACTCTGCTATCTGCTCTGACTGACGGCTTTTGACAGGAAAGATTTCAATTTTGTAGTTTTGTATAGATTTCGAGTTCATTCAAATTCAACAGGGCTTACTGAAGTTAATCCGAAAGAAGACTTCAATACAACAAAATAATCATTAACGATAGCAGCTCTCTTTATTTATAGGTAATTTCATTTATTTCCTGAATTACATCTCTTACCTTATCACAAAATTTTACCCTTTTGACCTCTATACTTCCCTTCAGGCGGCTTATTTTCTCCACTTAATTCATCATTAAATTTTGATCAATCGTCGCAACAAAATGTCTTTAACTTCTATATCTAGCAGCAAATGCTTTGGAGGCTATCAAAAAGTTTTTTCCCACTACTCACAAGTGTTATCCTGTGATATGAAAGTTGCTATTTACCTGCCTCCAGAAGTTGAGGATAACAAAAAGGTCCCTGTCCTATATTGGCTCAGTGGCCTAACATGTACTGAAGAGAATTTTATACAAAAAGCAGGTTGCCAAAGATATGCGGCCCAACATGGCATATGTATTGTTTGCCCAGATACATCTCCACGAAATGTCGATATTCCTGGGCAAGATGATTCATATGATTTCGGTTCTGGTGCTGGTTTTTATGTTAATGCAACACAAAATCCTTGGAACAAACACTATCGCATGTTTAGCTATGTTACTGAAGAACTAATCAAAGTCATCACAGATAATTTTCCAGTCATTCCAAATAAGCAAAGCATTTTTGGTCATAGTATGGGAGGGCATGGAGCTTTGATTTGTGCTTTGAAAAATCCTGGTCTGTATTGCTCTGTATCAGGTTTAGCACCAATTACAAATCCAATCCATGCTCCTTGGGGTCAAAAGGCATTCCAGGGATATTTAGGAAGTAATGAAAATGGCAGTTGGAATGAATGGGATGCTACTCATCTGGTTTCACATTACAATGGAACTCCCATTGAACTTTTCATCGACCAGGTGAAGCTAGAATTTAGCACAAAAGAGAAAGAGGTGTTTATTTTTCTTTCTTTTTTTTTTTTAGGGTACTGAAGACAACTTTTATAAACAAAAGCAACTTTTGCCAGAGAATCTAGTTGAAGCGGCAGCGAGAAATGATCTCGTTCAATGCATCTTGAAAATGAGAGATGGATACGACCACAGCTACTATTATGTCGCTTCTGTGATTGGAGAACATATTGAATATCACTCGAAATTTTTGAAATGATGAAATAGGAATACTCAAATTTTACGAAGATTTTTTTTTATTTATTTCCTTCAAAATTCATCCAAGACAAGACTTCTGAGCTATAGGATGTGTTTTTTCCAGTTATTTTACTATCTATACGTGAAAAGATCATTTTGTTCCTAGATAATTAAAACTATATATTCGGAAATCATGAAAAAGTGAGTTAAGACTTCTCACAGGAAACAAGGTACAATAAAGAGCGATCGTTTCAACCGTATGTCTTTGCATGGATTAAAGGGCGAGGGTAAGGAAAAATTGATAGTAGAAATCCTCATATATCTCATAAGATTATAGATTTGAAATAAGTTTGTAGTCATAAGGCATATCCCCTTTGGATAGCTCTTCTAACTACTAGCTATAAATAGAATTAAGGCAAGGAATAAAAGCCTATATGTGCGTACATAGCTTGACTTCCTAGGAACACCAATTAGAACGTCTTCTTGATTGACGGGAAACCTAGGATAGGTTGACCAAATGTGGTAGTAGTCTTCTAGTCTTTATTGCCGGTAAGTCTCGTTCATGGGTTCAAAGATGATAGATAAGGCTTGCCACAATTTTTTCGGCCTTGTCTCCTATAGTCAAGGACTCTGTCCTGTCAGTCTTTGAATTTGGAGGATCATACTGACAAGTCTTCCCTTCGATTCTTCGGAAGCTAAATGTAGTCGGGAAAGAATAGTTATTTAAAATAATAATGCGAATGGCAGAAAATTTAATGCTGCACGCTAGTGGTCTGCAATAATCTCATAGACGGTCGGCGATATTTCTTCAGGCTTCTGAACTATGAGGTGTACTAACAATTCTCACCGTAGAGGTAGCTAGTAAAGAAGTCTCTTTTTCTTTTTAAATTGGAATAATTATTCCAAATATTTAATACTATATAAATGGCTAGGCTTAGCTAGGATTTTTCGTTCACAGAGAATCAATTTTCACTGACTTAAAAGCTTCCTATCAAAAATATATCGACAAAGAAGTCGGATCCTCAGGGGCTTCCTTTCGTTCACAGAGAATCAATTTTCACTGACTTAAAAAACTAGCATTGTCGCCACCGAAAGAACGCCTACTGCTCGAGACATTTCAGTAGAGATGGGAATTGCCAATTAATTTTAACCGAGTCAAGGAGAGCATTTTTCCAGCTATCCAAAATATGAGAAACAAGTGCGATCTCAGTAGAGGAAGGAGACTATGAAGAATAGCAATTGAGTTGAGCTTCCTATCAAAAATATATCGACAAAGAAATCGGATCCACAGGAGCTTCCTATATTGCAAACTTAGATAGCTTGTCGAGTTTTCAAGATGAACAGCCGCAGAATTCCACAAGTGTTGGAGCTTGCCAATGCGCCCGAAACGGATGTTTGGATTATATTTAAAGGATTCTTCAAATGTTCAATGTTGCTAATTAACGTAGGGATTGATTGTATGACAGTTGAAGGTAAGACCAAAAAATATATTTAGGCCTATTATCTGCTCTTTCATGATAGTAATCCCTTTGAATAACAATTCAATTTAAAATTGAAATCTGAGCTGAACATATATTCCCATGCTCATTTGCACTAGGTTTGAATACGATATCCCGTTTCGAAATTATCGTCTGCTCTAAATTCCAATTCTTAAATTTCATAAAAGGAACATGGTTTAAATAAAAACGGTATCGCCTGAAAACTTCTTGGAAAAAGTAAATTTTTTAGTGTTCCCTTAAGTCCAGCTGATGATCAATAGTCAATTTCACCTAATTTTCATGTCTCCACAAATTTCTATAGAGAATTTAATCAGAAATCCTTAAAGTGCATTTCAATTTATTTACCACGTTCTTTTCATTTTCAGTTCTTTCGTACTTGCGAATGAATGTATTCCCGGACAAGTAATACAGCCTTAAAATTTACCCGCAACTTGCAAACTTCATCAATCACAGCTATGTCCTTAAAGGAATTATTCAGCAGCAAATGTTTCGAAGGATACCAAAAAACCTATTCGCATCAATCTGAAGAGTTGGATTGTGAGATGAAATTTGGTATTTATCTTCCGCCGATTGTAAATGAAAATAAAAAAGTTCCAGTCTTGTATTGGCTAAGTGGCATCACCTGTACTGAGGAGAATTTTATGCAAAAATCTGGTGCTCAAAGATATGCAGCTCAACAAGGACTTTGTTTTGTTTGTCCTGATACATCTCCACGAAATGTTGCTATTCCTGGGCAGGATGATCGTGATGATTTCGGAACTGGTGCTGGATTTTATATTGATGCAACACAAAGTCCTTGGTGTAATCATTACCGCATGTACAGTTATATCACAAAAGAGCTTATAAAACTGGTGCAGGAAAATTTTCCAGTTATACCTGATAAAAAAAGCATAGCAGGACATAGTATGGGAGGACATGGAGCATTAATTTGTGCACTTAAAAATCCAGGATTGTATTGCTCGATTTCTGCATTGGAACCGATAGCAAACCCAATGAAAACATCGATGGGACAAAGAGCTTTTCAGGGATATTTAGGCGAAGATAAAGAGACTTGGCGTAAGTGGGATGCCACTGAGCTTGTGAGTAGCTATAATAGCAATCGTGTGGAATTATTTATTGATCAGGTAAAAGTTTTTTTGTTTTTTTTTGTTTTTAATTTTCATGTGTGCTATTGACTTCCTCCTAATTTTAGGGCACTAATGATTCTTACTACGATGCAAAAGAGCTTCTTCCAGAAAATTTAGTCGAGGCAGCATCTAAAAATGATTGCGTTCAGTGCATTCTTAAGATGAGAGAAGGATACGATCACAGTCACTACTATGTTGCTTCTGTTGTGGAAGAACACATTAAATACCATTTGAAGTTCTTAAAAATTTGAACAATGTTTTGTCTGTCTGTCTGGTTCTATAAAGAGCACCTTATTCAAAGTTTTCAAATGAATACTTCTGGAATATTAGTGGATATATCTGAAGGGATGTTTAAAAACAAATGTTTACAATAAAATTTTAATATTTCCTATGGGTATCACAATGTCATTTAGAAGCTCTCAGCTGATGCCAGTACTTAAGTATATGATGCCTTTCGGACCATATGTACTCCTTACCTAAAAAGCACCAAAGCCTACAAAATAATGAAAAATATACAAATGTATAAGCTCTCATCTGTATTCCAGATACATACATTCCAAAAAACGCACCGCCAAGATGAGCCGCATGATCGAAAAATTTCCATCCTAGGATACATCCCGCCAAATCAACTCCCATTATGACTTTTATCGCCTGGAATTCATTTTTTTCATTAGAATTTTGGAATAAAATTGCTTTGAACGAACTTACGGCCCCAGCTGGAAAAGTGTACATTGGTAAAAAAAGGATGCTTAGTTTTGTGTCTGGATACTCATAGCACACAAAAGCCAAAATGGCCATAATTGCACCTGACTAAAAACAAAAATTGTATAACGATCATACAAATTTATTAATTGATAAGGCTTACCGCTCCAAGGGATAATCCAACGTTGCCACTAGCTGCCTTATAAAAGTAACTGGCTAACGTCGAAATTACACCAGCACTTAGATACATTCCTAAGAATTGTTCTTTACCCATATTTGCCACAGCCACAGACGAGAAACTATGCAGTACGTACATATTTGCGAACAAATGAAACAAAGAATAGTGACTAAACGTAGAAAGGAGCATTGGCCAGCAAACAGCACCTTTAAAATAGTTTTACAAAAAAAAAAAAAAAATTTTTTTAAATATATAAGCGAATCTTACGTGCTGAAGGGTTTGAACAAAAATATTTGTACATAAAAGGTTGCAAACGTGGTGATCTCCATAATGCAAAGACAATAATATTTAATGCACAAATTGGTGCAAAAATTTTCTCTCCATCGGTTAAGCTGTTCCACCACGAATCAAACTCTCTTCGAAACTCTGACTAGAAGTAGGCAATAATAGAAGCTTTTAATTTTTATGAAATGTATATAGATAAACTACTTACTTTTCTGGGCTGCAATTTATTTTTGAACCAGTTAAAATTTGACTGCAGCTTTCTTTCTTTCAATTTTGTCCGAACTTTCTCATATTCCCAGATAGCTGCACCCAAAAGACTCCCCGTACTGAACTGAAATATTTATAGCACATATGAATTCGTAAACATACTAGAAACGACTTAACTAAAAGACTTACAGCAATTGCAAAAACTGCGCTCTTTATGAGATTACTTGGCGGAACTGGTCCTGTTTCTACGTGAATACCCTGGAATGGTGTCCCTTTTTGTTGACCTATTGTTGGTCCATTACCTGAAACATTTCTTCGGGGAATAAATGTCCCTAAATCACGTGAACATTTCAATTGTATGCAGCTATTCCTTGTCGTAGAGCTTTGAAGTGAGGATATCGCGCGATCACTGAAAGAGTTTTGTTAATATTTTACAAAGATTGATATTTTTACATTTCTTTCCTTTTACCTAAAGAATTTGTACAAATTTTTGTAGCATACGCTTTGTAAAGTCATTTTTCAATTTTCTAGAACTGACGTAGAAGTAAAAATCAATATGCACGTATTTTATATTACAGTCGGTTTTGACTAACGGATATTATCCAACATTTTTTGTTAGGAAATCAGAATAGAAATAATCTTGGATATCAAAATGTATATTTAACTAAAAATTTGACATCCTTCCTCTTCTTCTTTTTCCATTTGATAGCACCAACCACTGTCCACAAGGATAGATAGTTTTGTATGTAAAAATTAAGTGGAAGTTTTATATTTTTTAAATTTAGCAAAAAAAATTTTTTTTCTAATGCGATGAAAATGACGATTCATACATCAAATTAATTTACACAAAATTGTTACAAAGACGACATTTTGATAATATTTGCCTTAAAACCATTCAAAAATCAAAAATAAATGAATGTATCATCACCCACTGACATAAATTAAATGGACTGCTTAACTTTCTATTTCATGTGGGCACAACTGCCAGTGTCAAAAAAGTGCTTACGTTGGTGCCAACATTGAAAAAATCAAAAGTGTTTTAATGAAATCTTTAGAATTTTTGCTGCATATCTAATTTGAAAATATTTATTTTGACGATCTCACATGTTGTTGTTTACAGTTGTCTCTCCAGTTAGTACTTCCAGCTTAAACCGAAAGAGTCAACACTTTCTGCAGTATGATCCTATGAAGGTAGTTAGTCCATATTATATTACAGTGTCGGAAACCCATTAAACAGCAGTATATAAAATAAAAATAAGTATAGAGTAAAATTAGTTCAATATGATTGGTTTTAAATGTTTCCATAAATTTGGCATACCTGTACATGTTTACTATTTTTATACTTGGTAACCCGGGGATTACACGAGATAGTACAGCTTGCATGCAAGCCTCCCTGTCAACGCGATTTTTAACTTGACAGCAGAAGGCAGTTCGGTTGATGTCTTACCATCTTGCATGCAATACAAGATCATTTAAAAAATGGCATTGAGGCGTACAGTCATGCGTATATTGGAAAATTATAACAATTAAGAAAGGAGCAGAATGATAAATACCAAAGAAAAAGTTAAGAGAAAGGTGTTGGTAAATGATGTAATGCAAATGATCCCAGGAAATCTAATTTTTCCAGAATAAATTTATCAAATTCTCTCAAGCATTTCTTTTCCCCCATCTTGAAAACTGCATCATTTCAAATTACTATCCCCTCGCCAAAGGAGCAGCAATTTGTTGTCTCAATTTCAATCGTCCAAATAGAAATTTCTTTTCACTATGATAAGGACGATTGAAATTGAGACAAACAAATTTCTGACAATTATCGCCAAAGGAGGAAAGCAACCAATTGACAGATAATTCGGCCATACCTTGTTAAGCTTTGTATAATGCACCTAGGCTAAGAATATCATTTTCTAAGAAAAGTCACGATGCCATTGTCATTTCAATTTTATCAGAATCCAACTCTAGGGCTAAGTTCGGTGTAGATCTGACAGCTTCTGGTTCAGTTCAGTACCTGTTCGGTTTTTTTGTAAGCTATAGCCTACACAGGTGGAGGATATTGGCACTTTTTACGGGTGAGAAGTATTCGGAGGTAGGAAAAAGTTCGTGCTACTAAGTTTCGATCAGGAGTATGGGCATCATACCAATCCTACAGCAAGCGGCCATTTTGAAATTGCGATATTTCTGAAATTTCTCATCGGACGGCTGTACAGATGTTTATTTGCGATTTGAGGTGACAATATAATAATTTAATAATCATTACGTGTTGTGAATTTGTGATACAGTTATTGTTTATATAAAAAACTGTTACTTAATCGAACACGCACACAATTAATTTCGGTAATCATATAAGGAACTACGCGAAGGAACATTATTGTTTGGCACGTCTAAGCCAAATTCCTTTCTTCCTAAAATGTTCTCGTCTGGGTCGGCCCTTAGAAAAGTGCAGTACGGAATTTTTCCTCCCCCCCAATGCCGACATCCAACGAAAATTTTAGCGAAGCCCAAGAATAGACTATTCTCATCTAAACCAGCGTCACAATCACAAGCTATTGGGGTTTAAAATTATTAAAATAAAAAAGAAGAAGAGGTAGAACGTCAAAAATTTGCTAGAAGGGGTAGTACTAGAAGAAATTTTGCTGCAACGGTCAGCAGTTGATTGATCTGCTGTAAGCAAAAATTGTTGGAGGCTGATGCAATTCTCTGCATAAAATTGAATCATTAAAGAGGAAGTGATTTATTAAACGTATCTTAATTTACTAAGGAAGAAAAAGATAAGCAATGTCTGTAGAGATTCAAGGTGAGCACCGGAACTCAAGGAACCTTTAGGTTATGCTGCCAGCATGGCAGCAACCAAATTTTCTAGTTCTAACAAAAATATATTTTTAAATTCCCAGATCCTATTTACACGTCGGATAAGAGCGGTAATGATGAAAAAGGTGATGGATCCAAAGGGAACCCTTTTAAAACGGTTTTACAAGCAATGCGGCACGTAGGCAAAGAGCCCTTCCCGATGATCTATGTCGATTCAAAGGAACCAAAAACAACAGAAAAATATGAGCCGGCTGCAAAGTCCCAACTGAAGAAAATCCAAAAAATTTGGGTTCGCGAAAACAATAAGTCGTCTGAGAAGGAACAAAAAGAACAAGAGGATGCGAAGAAGAGGCAACAAAATCTCGAAGACGCAAAAAAGATAAAAATTTCTGAAGACCCATCTTGGGAGGTTGCAGAGCGGATTAAAATTGTTGATGGACCAGAGAACCGCCACAAGCGTATAAAAGTATATGGCTGGGTGCATAGATTACGGAGACAGGGAAAGGGCTTGATTTTTATAACATTACGTGATGGAACAGGATTTCTGCAGTGTGTGTTGACAGACTTGCTTTGTCATACATATGAAGCTTTGATGCTCTCCACTGAATCTTCGGTAATCCTATTCGGAACACTAAAAGCAGTGCCTGAGGGAAAAACGGTATGTACACTGTAAAAGATAAAATCGGAAGTCTAGGTGGATCATAATTCTATATTTATTTTAGGCACCTGGTGGCCATGAGCTACACGTAGATTATTGGGAACTTGTTGGCCTTGCACCGCCTGGTGGAGCTGAAAGCATTCTCAACGAAGAAGCACATCCTGATGTTCAACTAGATAACCGTCATATCATGATTAGAGGAGAGAATACTTCTAAAGTACTCAAAATGCGATCAGTTGTATTGCAGGCCTTCCGATCTCACTACTTCGATCGTGGATATACTGAAGTTTGTCCTCCTACTCTAGTACAAACGCAAGTAGAAGGAGGCTCCACACTATTCAAGATGCAGTACTTCGGGTAAAGATTATTGCGTCATTTCTTTCATTATTTGTGAACAAAATATTCTTTTGATTTGCAGGGAAGAGGCGTATTTAACTCAAAGCTCTCAACTTTATTTAGAGACATGTTTACCAGCTTTAGGAGACGTGTTTTGTATAGCTCAAAGCTATCGAGCAGAACAAAGTAGAACCAGGAGGCATTTAGCCGAGTACACTCATATTGAAGCCGAATGTCCATTCTTAACATTCAATGAACTGCTTAATCGCTTGGAGGATCTTATTTGTGATGTTACTGATCGTGTCCTTAAATCTTCTTGGGGTTATTTAGTAAAGGAATTGAACCCAGATTTTGTTCCCCCCAAAAGACCATTTAGAAGAATGGACTATTCCGATGCCATTAAATGGCTAAAGGAGAACAATGTTACAAAAGAAGATGGAACATTCTATGAGTTTGGAGAAGTAAGTAACATAATAGTTTTTGTCATTTTGGGTTGTAATTGCTTTTTGTTTTTGTAGGACATTCCAGAGGCTCCAGAACGCAAAATGACTGATACAATTAATGAACCGATAATGTTGTGCCGCTTTCCAGTCAAGATTAAGTCCTTTTACATGTCCAAATGTGCCGAAAATAGCGAACTAACAGAAAGTGTAGACGTGTTACTGCCAAACGTAGGTGAAATTGTTGGTGGTTCGATGAGGATTTATGATCATGATGAACTGCTGAAGGGATATGAACGAGAGAATATCGATCCAAAACCATACTATTGGTATACAGATCAGAGGCTTTATGGAACACAACCACATGGTGGTTATGGTCTGGGTTTGGAACGATTACTTTGTTGGCTGTTGAACAGATATCATATTCGGGATGTATGTCTCTATCCGCGGTTCTTAGATAGATGTAAACCATAAAGGGATTTTTAATGTTAATCTAATTCATGTTCACTACAATATTCACGACTTGTTTAAATTTTCCTTTCAAAACTATTTCGGGAAACAAATAAATAAGTCGGGACATCCAAGATGTCCATTACCTAGATTTTATTTTTATATATTTCATTTTGCTGATCATTAAGCTATGGAATCAGTTACGCTAGAATTAAGGGTTTGTGGACAAGGGCGTGTATATGGGCAATGCAAGTTAATGCTTATTACAGATATCAGATATTGTTACCTAGATTCTCGGAATAACCTGTTTAAACACCATGTCTTACAGCAAATATTCCCAATACATATCGCCAAAAACCATATGGGCACATAGAAGGGAAGAGGTATGACCTAGGTTAAGCCGATCAGTATGGTGCCTCTGCGGGTAGGGTGCTGCTTCATTCCTGTCCTCAACCACCATTTTACCCACAATTCTTCGCATAGGCAACATACACCCGTCTAATCTGGGTCTATCCATGCCTTAGAGCATAAAACAAACAGAAATGCTTATAAGCCAAATTAAGTGAATGCTTCTTCAATGATTGTGTGGAGCGCAAATTTTCTAGTGTGAGAGCACAGCGAAGGTTAAACAGCTAGCAAAATTCATGAAGGAGCAGTCAAGGTATTCTAATAAGAGTGCAAATTTGTTGCCATTTCTACACGCTGCCACTGCTTTAAGTCGGATGGTTCCACATCTTTAGTGTTTCCAATCGGCAATTGATAACTAATTATAAATCGGTGTGCAATTGTACGAAATAAACGGTTTTGACAGCCTGTTCAATATTTGTGCTATTTTTGAAGCAAGAACACTCAGTCCATTCTTATTATATGACAGTGGTCAAACCAATGCCCTGGTCACTGAACTGACCTCATTGATGAGTTACAACTTTGATTTATCAGAACATTGCACTATTGCACTGGTCAATGAGAGGTCCTCACATGCCGTAGACATTTCGGGGGGCCTTGAAATCCTATGGTTTCAGCAACTGAAAAGGTAAAATTGTTATTAGATAAGGATGTTTCTTGTGAGGGCATTTCCTCCCTGCACAAGATGATCACCCGCTGATGAAGGGGTTACTTGAAGAGCGCTCCGACTCGCCCTGCCTAAGGACATGGGATGTAAGGATAGGTAAGATACTTAAGATGAGGGTACAGTATTAAATGGAAAGTGAAGTGCCTCCATTTTTTAATGATGGATAGATTCTCGTCTGTTGCTTCAAAGTGTCAAGATTTATAGATGTTGCCGTCTAAATTGTTGAGTCGATTGTTGTCATTGATATTGGAGAAGCTTCATTAGCTTGTCAAGCGCCAGTTTGGCTGGTTAATACAGATGTCAGCTGAATGTCTGGTTCTGTATGAGGTCGCGCTTGTTTGTGCAATAGATATCTAGTGAGTGGGCTGCAGATTGCAGCTAACAACTACTAACTTTTTCCATGAATGCTTTGAATAACGCGTAGATTTATGACAATGCTTGCAAGGTATTTTATCAAGCGAATGATGAACTAGGTACCCAAAATTGCAGATGTAATGTTTCCAAACGCAGTGAAAAACGACTAAGTTTCTTGCAGATAATTTTGAATATGATTTAGATGCCCTGAAGAGAGCAGACGAATATCTTGCCGGTCTGTGTTGTGTCCTATTATTACTTTCGTCAGGACATTTTCAATGGCTTTCCTTTCAGATGGGTGCATAATCTGTCTTCTCAATTCATCCGTAGCAGGGGGCCTATTCTTGAATAACGAAGGCACATTCCGTATTCGTTATACTGTCAAAACCATTCGGAATCGAGACTTGTGGTATTCTTGAAATCCGCATTCGTTATATACCGAACGCAAACCCTTCGTTATTTAACGAGTGGGTTCAACCATTCGTTATGCCAAACGAAGAGTGAATCAGCTGCTACTTTATGGGTGATTATGGGAGATAAAAGATGTGCGAAAATATCATATGCTCAAAAAACTAAACTAATTGAGTTTTTAAAGGAAAACCAGAAACTGAGATTTGGTAAATATGAGAACTCTTTCAGTTCAAAAGATGCCACGGAATTGTGGCAAAATAAAATCAGTATTAATTTCCATACCCGAAGCACGAAAGAACTAGAAAAGTTTTTTATATTATATTCGAAACAAAGGTAATAGAAAATTTCCAGATTTGGTAGGATTAAAATGTGTGGTAAAAGGAAAATCTGCGGCGGCATAAAAAACACTGGTGGAGGTCCTCCTGCAACCTTTTTTTTCTATCTAGCGTTGAATTAAGGGTGCAGGAATTGATTAACTATTGACGTAATTGATAGTCCATAGATCCTTTAACGATTTCGGGTCCAAACAATAATGACAATTCACTGAAGCTTGCCATTTTTTACAAATTATATTTTAAAATATGAAACAGCTGACGATATCCAATTTATAAATTGACAGATTTAATCTTACCACACTCGTTATGTTGAAATACTTTTTCACCACTTCGACTTTATAACGAAGAGGTTCAAGAATACGAACGGGGTATTCGATTCTTTATCAACCATTCGTTATATAACGAATTCGTAAAAACCATTCGTAATTCAAAAATAGGCCCCCAGGTAGTGATGGGACCTCTCCTACAATTGGATTAGATCTATACCACTTGCAGTGCTGAGAACATTATGTACGTACTTAACTAAATCTACTCCATTTGCATCATCTGCACAAATGCTACAACACAATAACTCTGTTGCATGATCTATTGTTTTAAATTTTTGGTTAAAATTAAAAGTTTTAAAAAATGGAATTGGTAACTACATGTATAGCGAACTGGCAACATATATGATAAATTTATGCTGCTTACCTCACAGTAGTGCTGATGCTGACCGAATTTTGTCAACATTCTCGTTTTCATCGTTAAGTTAATTCATTTGACTAATTTTCCTGTTAATTTTGTCGTTCTAAATACTAATTTGGATTTCTATGAAAGAAAAGGACGGTTATAAAATAAATATTTTTAAATATTGACTTTTAGCAAAATTATTATAAAATTCCTTTATCCTAGTCACTTTAAGAAGATGAATAAATATATATTTACGCCGCACGTGTCCCTATGTGTTAATTTTAAATGAAAAGTTTGGCTGTGTCAAATATTTGGCTTTGTAAGTGCGGTATTCTTGTGGTTTAAGTAGACAAAATTAGAGATGTGAGAGAGTGAAAAGATTATAGGAACTGTCACAAGAATTGGAAAAAGATGGAGATATTTCTCAATTAGTCAAATGAATTAACTTAACGATGAAAATGAGGCATCAATTTGATAAAAAACAACAAAACGAATAAACTTTGTATTAGCACAGTCAGAAATCTTATGTTAAGAAAGGAATTGAAGACGGATGCTAAAGATGAAATCATGTGACAACCCAGTGCTGAGTTACTATCATTTGCATCGTATTTCAAAATTCCGCATGGTGCTTATTTTTGTAAAAAAAATTAATAATGATTATATTTATGTAATACATACATAAAACATACGATGCTTGTAATATCAGAAGAAATGTTGTTACTATGCTCCCTAAGTAATTTGAATGGAATATTTTGCTGTTTGAATGATGTTTTACTTTTTTAACTGCAATTGTGGGTATTTCATTATATTTTGATACATTTTTTGTTCTTTTTTTTTTAAAATTATTCCTTGGAAAGTGTTTTTAATTCTACTCCATTTTTTTCAAATCTACTCCGATTTTTGAGGCAGCCTACTCCACTAATTCTGGACTGGGGTCCCATCTCCCATCACTGCGAGGTGTAGATTCCTCACTTGACAAAATCATGAGTGCCTTTGTACTTCCATGGAATTTCTTGAGATGGTATTACCGTCTTTTTCCGAAAATAAGACACTGTCTTACTTTCTTTTTTGGTCCAAAATACGCGCTAGGGCTTATTTTCGTGGGAGGGCCAAAATAAAAGTATATTTATATATTTTTATTTAATATTTATTTTACACAGAATACAGAAATTTAAATTTATTCAATTACAGTTATGTCATCTTCTTCTGGAACATCGTTATAAATAAAATTCTGAATTATATTCTGATTTTCTTCCAAATCCATTTCCTGTTGAATCATTGGTCCGAATCTCTCACGTCTTGCGATATAGCTATCGTTAAATGAATACTTCTTGTCTAAGCAGCCTGTTCGTAGTGCATTGGAAACATCACTATCAGTTATTTTGTCCCATGAATTTTTTACCCAATTCACAACTTCTTGTAAGCCTGGTTTTACAAAATTACCTGGATAATTTCTCACCATTCTGTTTTCAATATATTCATTGATTTCCATCCGCAAATGATCCTTGAATGGCTTGTTTATTGCAATGTCAAGTGTCTGGAGGTAACCAGTCATTCCTGTTGGAATCATTATTTGATCAATCTTCCTCTCAGCAAGAAAGTTTTTCATGTCTTTAGCGCGGTGAGTACTGGCTGAATCCCAAACTAGTAAACCTCTATTCTGATCCCTCAACAGTGGTGGCAGCATAAAATCAACCCATTTTCTTATAACTGCTTGGGTGCACCATCCTTTTTCACTATCAATGACATAAATTCCTGAAACACGTTGAATCTGGTCTTTTTTACCTTTAATGATTAAAAATGGCGATACTTTCTTGCCATCTAGACGAATCGCCAAAATACAGGTAACACGTGCACTATCGTAACCGGTAGAAGGAACGTAAATTGACGAAGAAGCCTTGTGGTGAACTGTCATTTGAGCTCCTTGGCCTAGGAATACCGCGGTTCATAGCATTCATGTTGGAGAGTTGGTATTTCGAAAAATCGATGCCATCAACAAAAAGCTTAAACGCAAGTGCACGCTTAACAACTTCATTGTCTTCCAGCTTAAATAATGTTGTTGATCTCTTTAGAGACAGTTCATATCGTTTAAGGACGTTGTCCAACCAGTGTGACGATGCTTTAAATTCTTCTGTGGATATATCAAATTAAATTGTTGCTTCAAGGGCAAATTTTTGAATATCAGCCCTGCGCACAACCAAAGCCATTGCTCTCCTGCCTGCAATCCATTCCCAGATGCAATCTTCCAACTCAGAAAATAACGGCTGCCGACCTGATCCAACTCTGCGTTTTTTCTCATTTCCTTGGTCCACCAGTTGACACAGGTAATCGTAGTCTGAACGCCATTTACGAACCATACGGAGATCCAGCATCTTCTCTTTACAGAATGCTACAAGATTTACACCCCTGGAGTCTTCCACGATTCTCTTTTTGTACTCGACGGAATAGCTCTTTCATTTTGTACTCATTTTAACTCGGGTTAAAAATTATTCACTTTATTTTTAAATAAAATTACGTATGAGGAAATAATCAGACTTACAAGACTGAAATGAATGAACGTTGTATACCTGCACTGTCGCTCAATGTAGACTGCTGCCATAGACAAACTAATAACCTACAAAGACTGGACAAGTAGAACAAAAATATTCAACGCTTTTCTGAAATATGAAATCCGCGGTGCCTCGACGATGCCTCGATTTGCCCTTGATGACGGAACCAAAGCAGTGCCTCGCTCCAGTTGCCTCGGCTCGATAAATAGTAGACCACAATTTTTTCTTTGAAGTCATACGCACTTTTGGAGGCCGGCAATGGCACACATTGTATCTGAAAATAACTTCAGTCGGCTACCAAAGTGATATTTTCATTTTCTGTAAATTTCTAAGAATCATCATCTTATACTTAATAAACTAACAGCATTTTTTAACGAATTCTTTTTGTCACATAATTTTAACTAGGGCTTATTTTCGGAGGATGTCTTATTTTCGGAAAAAGACGGTAGATGCTCACGAGGTTCTAGTCTATGGCTTTTGGGTGTGAAGCCGTACTATGCACCATGCAGTAAATATGCTGTGCTGAGAGTGTTGGAGCATGGTATTTCGGTACCGTATACTTGTAACAGATGATTAGTTGGGGCCATGAAATAACTTTTGTTATTATATATAACGGCGAGCTCGTTGTAACATCGATCAGCTTTCCTGACTGCGACTTCTACGGCTTGGCATCTTATGAGGTATATTACTTCTCCGCGTGATACAGCGGTGTAGCCAGGCTCTTTTATTTTTATGAAAACGAATTCTGAAGGATGATGATGGACGACTGCCAATTGAGTCTCTAAGACTTGCCGCTCCAGTTCACACTTCTTGTGTATCAGATGGGCATAAAGATCTTCAATCTGTTTTTTATTATGTCTCTCTACGTAAACAAATTTAGTATTAATGTATGTAAAGAGATCTGAGCTTTTTGTAGACTTTGTCTTAAATATGTACTCGCCAGTGGTTTTCTTGACTACTATTAGACTTGGATGTTCAGTTTGGAGCCCGGGGTGACGGTAAACAGACGTGGCCTTTACAGTTTCTAAGGCGAAGATGACGTTACCTATATCAACTTTGTTCAGCTACGTCTAAGGTTTGAACCTTTGTAGCATTGCCTTCGTATAGTACATTGTATGCTAATGCTTCACAGGACGTGTCTGGTATCATATCCTAGAGATTCATACCATATTCGGGATCTATACATTTTCTTTTGAAATATGGGCAGAGATTATGGATGCATAAGATAACTTGATTATCTTCTAGTCGGACAGTAGTGATATAATCTGTTATTGTGAATTCCATAGCATGTATGACAATGACATTATTCCAACTATATGATGTTCCCACACAGTTTCCCTTTGCATCTACGAAACTTGCTATAATTTCTGTATACCGAGATGTAGCGTTATTTTCGTTGTTTTCAAGCACTTCATTGTTTACCAAACGGTAAGTACCTTGCTGATGAAATTTCATGCATTCTTCTTGTGTTAAGTCAGTAATGAAGGTACTTAGGCCTCCCGCGGCCAACGAGAGATGGGTGAACATACCACAGAAATATACTGATTGTCTGACGTCTGTTAGTTCTAATAATTTAATGTCTTCGTGTTCTTGAGGACATTTGAGGATTTGAAAATGCATCTTTTTACATTTAGCATAGATATTCTCGTTCGATTAATCTTCTCATGTCCACAGTCGTATACTATCAGAGCTAAGACTCTTTGGAGGAAGGCAAACGACAGAAATTGGATCCACATGACGTGTTTAATTACCTGTGAATGAGGTTATACATAGTTTTATAATTAATAAGTTGACTAATACTAAGCTTTAATTTTGATAAATATATTTAATAGGTTACGCCTTAAGCGCCTTTCTGAAATAGCAGAACTCATATCTTGGTGATAGGACTCTTCAATTGCGTGCTTGAAGTTCTGAGAGTCACAACTAGAGTTTGGTTATCATTTCCTCTGTGTGTTTCTACAACCCTGGCGAGCCTCCAAGCAGATGGGGAAAGAATTTCGTCTTTCAAAATGACGAGATCTCCGATGTGAACAGGTGATTGTTCAGATTGGAGTCGAAAGAGATATTCTGTCGACCATCTCTTCCAAAAGTCATTTTTCAGTTTTTGCAAATGCTGCCAGCGGGATAATGATGATATTTTTACATGGTCCCAATCAGACTCGGGTAAAGTTAATGGAGCATTTCCAATAAGGAAATGTCCTGGAGTAAAAGGAGTCAAATCTTCTGGATCTTCTGTTAAAGGGCATAGCGATCGGGAGTTTAGTATTGCTTCAACTTGGATTAGAATCGTATTAAGTTCTTCGAATGTCAATAATGTTTGGCCAACTATCCTGCGAAGATGATATTTGATTGACTTCACTCCGCTGGCCTTTTGAATGTTCACTTCGATGACTTGATTTGTTGCTTTTTCAAGCATTTTAGAGGCTCCAATAAAATTGGTTCCGTTATCACTGTAGATGTCCTTACAGACTCCTCGGCTAGAGAAAAATCTACGTAAAGCAGCGAAAAAGGCTTCTGACGTTAGGTCACTCACAATTTCGATATGCATGGCTTTCATAGCGAAGCAGACAAATATAGCAATAATATGCCTTTGAAATTTTTGAATTGCGAACTTTGCTTAATTTGATGTTAATACGACCTGCAAAGTCTACAGCATAGAAAGGTCGTTCTAAATTCACTCGCGGAGGTGGAAAAGTTGGCCATCTCTTGTTCTGCAAGCAGTTGTTAATTATTTGTAAGTACTTAATTTTTAATTGTTTACCTAAGCAAGGCAAGAATTGTAACTGAAATTGCCTTTGGAAGATTAAAGGCAAGGTGGAGAATACTGCAAAAGCGCATAGATATCAACGAAATTTTATGCCAAAAATGTGTTGTATACTTCACAATATTTTGGAACGCAGAAAATTGCAATTTAATGAACACTGGGCTTTGGGTGTTAATGAGGCTGAAGGAATTTTTCCCCAACCCGAACGATAAGATCCATCTTTAACTTTTGGAGGCGAGGAAATACACAATCACCTTAGAATATACATGGCAAGCCGATATCCACACCTTAAAAGTAATAATATATGAGCATGCATGATGTGAAAATAATTTAACACATTACTTGATATTAAAGGTATTAAAATAATATCTACAAAATAGAAATAACGTTTTTATTGAGTTCAAGTTTTGGCAGTCTGTGCGCACGATATCTCGAGAACGCGTAGAGGGCTGAAATTTTGTACACAGTCTTAAAAAAAAAAGTAAAATTAAGTTCGAAAATTAGACAAATCGGGCAACTCTTTCGTGGGGTTGCCACATAAAAAAATTTATTTTCCACTACACATTTGGACACTGCCTGAGAACGCGTCGACGTAGAGAGCTGAAATTCGGTACATGGTGTATTCGTAGTAATCAAATAAAATTTCAACCATGGACTAAATCGGGCAACTCCTTGGTGTTGCCATATAAAAATTTAGGTTTGAAAACGATCAGTCCAAGACATTTTTATTGTACTAAAAACTTCTTCAGAATACGAAATACTATAAAATTGGTTATAATCATTTTTTCTGTGCGACAAACCGTTCTAGAAATATATGGGAAAAACCAATTCAAAAATTCAACTTGGATAGATCGGTGACCTTACGAAATTTTATACAGGTATTCATCTAGGGTATCATAAGATTTGGCCTTAGACCGATTCTAGCTTTTTTACTTGTTATATTTCAATGTTGGTAGTACTGGGGCCACGAGCCACAAAATTTTAGATTTGATCAAACTTGACCACGGCCACAGCGTGGTTTGAGCCCTGTGGCCGCGAATGTTTTTTTCGCAAATCATTAACATTGGTTCAGATGCGTGCATCCAGTGGCCTGTGGCTTGTGGTCGTGAATGTATTTGGGGCCTTAAGGTGAAGACCCAATGATTGCGTGCGTGGACATGATTTGCGCTTGTCGCGTAAAAGTGAAAAAGTATTGAACTATTGTGGGTTCAACGCTTTGCTCATATGGTCAAGTTTCATATAAAAGGCATATTTTAAATTAGCTGCGTCAACGCATTAGCGCACGCAACGTAATCATTGGGTTTTCGCCTTTATTATGCATAAATGTATGTATTTGTATGTAATTAATAATTTTTTCTTTTATTCAATTTTTGTGCAGAATTGTTACAATCCAAAATGAAATAGTTCTCACTGATAAACAAAATTCCGATTAATTACAAATTTCCCGCCATATTGAATAACCTATCATTTTTATATTTCAATGTTGGTAGTACTGGGGCCACGAGCCATAAAATTTGAGATTAGCGTCGCTTGTGGCCTGTGGCCCCGAATGTAACTTTCGCAATACATTACTATTGTTTCAGAGGCGTGCATCCAGGGGCCTGTGGCTTGTGGTCGTGAATGTATTTTGGGCCTGATTAAACTTGGCTACGGCCACGATACAGCCCATATGCTTGCCATTATATAAAACCAAGCATCGCAGCTGGACCGATTGCGTTTTGGCCTTAACCTGGGCATTATACGAGCAAGCATGCAAGCTGTACTGCCATACTTTCTGCACGTGTAATCTCCACTGCCATGCATGCAGCTCTGCTTTCAGCGAACTTGCATGATGAAAAATCATAGCAGCTGAGGTGATAGTAATTTGACATTATGCAGTTTTTAAGATGGGGGAAAAAAACAACACCCTCCTCTTACCTTTTATACCTTAGATGAAATCTAAAGGGTATCCAAAGCTTGTCATTCGGTTTGTAATACCTAGAAATAATGATGGTAGAGCAAAATGAATTGGACACCTATGCATAAAATTAAAAGATATTTTGGTTTTTTCATGTCCATCTGTCTGTCCGTCCTCACGATAACACGCGAACGCGTGTAGTTAGAGAGCTGAATTTGTAGTTAGAGAGCTGAATTTGAATTATGGGCTTTAAAAAAAAAGTAAAATTAAGTTCGAAAATGGGAAAAATCGGGTAACTCCTTCGTAGGGTTGCCATAGAAGAATTTCATTTTTCATTTTGCACATAGTGTTTTGATAAAGATAGTAAAGACAATTTCGAAAATGGACTAAATCGGGAAACCCCGTCTTGGTGCTGCCATATATCAATTTAGGATTTTTACGTAACCTGTGAAAAGGATCAGTCCTATACGGTTTTAATGTACTGGAAAGTTCTTCAGAATATGAGATCCTATAAAATTGGTGACTATCATTTTTGATGTTCGACGAACCATTCTGGAGATATGTATATTCAAAAACCACTTCAAAAATCAAACTTGCGCAGATGGGTGACCATATGAAATTACAAACGAGCATTCATCTAGGGTATCATAAGAATTGGTCTTAGACCAATTCTAGCTTTTTTACTTGTTTTTTCTGCTTTTTCAATTTTAATACTTCCTTTATTGCTATAATTACCGATATTACACAAGACTTGACGTCTCAATGCCATTTTTTTAAATGAACTTGTGTGCAAGGTGATAAAACATCAAGCGAACTGCCTCTCCTGTCAAATTTAAAAAGGCATTGGAAGGGAGGGTTTCATACAAACTGTACTTCCTCTTGTAATTCCCAGGTAATGTAGCAAGGGCAACAAGTTGACTGAAGTAATCATGAAGGGCATTTTGGGGCACCTCAAAGCCTGCCTCATAAAAATGAAACGAAAGCACTGTTCTAGTTTGTGGTCAGACTTCAAATGATCTGCTGGTGTCTTGGTTTCGGACTATGACCTTGAATAACGTTCAGAGCCTTTTGAAAACTACACATCGTTTAACTATTGTATTTTAACTACGTTGAAGATGTAAACCTCACCCTAAGGTTAACAAATCGGGAATTGTGAACTTAAGCGACCAGAAGCCCTACTCTTGACTGTCGAAACCCGACTCTCGAATCTAAAATCTAGACTCTCTACTCTCGCTCGAATCTCCACTCATATCACACACGGCCTAAATTGGTCAACCTTAAGGCTGGTAGTTACCACAACCACCCTCAAATCCCACAAAACGTAAGAAAATTTTACCACATTGGAAAGCTTCTCATTTAGTACTCATTCTAAATCAAAAACACCCATGTAAATCCAACCACGTTTACTACCCGAAAACTCTTTTCTCACGAACGACACTCTCAGGTGCTCAGACACAAAGATTTTTAGTCAGGGGTTTGTGAGTTGATAAAATTTATTTAAAAATGCAAAGTTATCCTGTAAGTATTGAGTAATTATCATAGTTAAGGCTTAAAGTTTTTTGTTTTCCTATGTTTTTTTATAGTAGCAATACAAATTTAATGAACACAAGTAAAAAAACTAGAATCGGTCTATGACCAATTCTTATGATACCCTAGATCAGGGGTGGCGAAACATTTGATCGCTATGGGCGACCTGTTTTTTTTAAATTATAAGTGCCATTCTACCAAGATCGTATGTGTTAAGTGATCATAAGAAAAGTAGTAATTTAAAGCCAAAAACAGGTTTAAATTTAAAATAAACATATATGATACTAATCAGGGCCGGAGCTTTCATAGGTGCAAATGGAGCAGCTGCACCGGGCGCAAAATACTTGGGGCGCCATATAAATTAGAGCGGAAATGGGACAACACAAGAAAAATTTAAAATTTTATGTTAATTTTTAAAAAAAAAGAGGAATTATTTGATGAAAATGTATTTTGTATTCGAAAACATTCTTTCCACATATAGCAAGGAATGAGCTGAATCTTGTATACTATAATGTACAATTTTCTTAAGAATACAAGTTGAATCGGTACTCTGGAACTTAGAAGTAAATCTATTAAGTTATTAGCTCGATATATAGCATTTACATATATACATACTTTTCCTTCAAACAAAAAGAGTCTTCTTGGAAAAATCTAAAATAAATCAACGAAGGACCGTCCTTTTTCTTGACACTATACTACAGAGAGAAAGGAATCACATTCATACTCCAAATTGTCTACGGCCATCATATCTAATAATTATCTAAACTTGGTCTCTTAAGAGGGGATTTTCAATTCAAAAAAACTGCTTAAGAAATATATTCTCTCAACAAAACACAGCTATTCCTATTTTTCTATACTTCTGCGTCTGCCTGACCTGAGCATACCAAACCAAACCTCATACCATATGGTGCATTATTTTCATTCGCACCAGCAGCGCCCCCATAATGAGTAAGCATGCACAGCTTTCTTCTTGATGCCAACGATATAGTTACGAACATTTCTCTACACATGAAAGTTCGTGTTGTGTTTATTACTTGGCGGTGGTGCACTAAAATATTCTGCTCCATGAAGAGAATGTATATCATCAGAATTGAGTATGACGTTTGACTGTTGGTTGACTAGAAACGTTCATACTTGTATGTTAACCGTAGCCTATGCAAATATGTAGCAATTTAACTTTGGATTCGTACGTTCGATGGCTTATGCATGCATATTGGATGGACATAAGTTTTATGCATACGTTTGTTACACTTGAAATTAATAATTGTCTCTTAACGTAAATATATTCAGCAAACCTTTTATGTGCATTACGTTGATTTTAATCGAACATTTTCAATTTTACTGGCATGCTTGCATGAGTACAGGTGTTCAATTAAGTTTAGCTCAACTATACTATATATAGCATACATATTGTCATTTCGCTTGTTTGTTTTTATATTAGTGCCACAAAATGAATTCCCAAGATATAAAGAAAAAGCTATCGGGCAGTGATTACAGAAAAAAACGAAAGCGGTTGGAAGAGTTAAATTTAAAACAATCGAAATATTTAAAAAGTTTTGTGCATACTATTGTAACTGGTTCAATTACGAGTGCTTCCACATCATCAGCCGGAGAAATTGAGGTAAATTCAGATATAAGTGCAAATATTCAGTTAGTTCAGCCAGCAGAGAATTTTAGTGTGGATGAGGGTGGTAATCAGCATCTAACCAAGCGGTCTGTTTTTGAGTATGATTTCGGGGATCCTTATAAATGGCCCTCTTTGAATGAGAAAGTGGTGCAATTATTAATAGAAAAAGGTCCAGTCCAAATAATATCTTTTGATTTTTCTACCACTAAAAAAATAAAACTTAGTTCTCAGTTTTACCAGAGGTCTACGAAGAACGGTGAGACAGTTTCTAGACCATGGTTAATATATTCAAATTTGCAAGATGCTGTATTTTGTTTCTGTTGTCTCCTTTTTTCAAAGAATAGAGAAAGTAACTCATTATCTAAGAAGGGTTATAGAGATTGGGGGCATTTATGTAGGCAATTGAAAGATCATGAAAATAGTATAATTCATATGTCTAGTTTCAAAACTTGGAAGGATTTAGAACTAGGCATAAAAACAGGTAAAACCGTAGACGCTGAATTGCAGAAGAAAATGTCCAAGGAAATTGAGCATTGGCGAAATGTTGTAAAACGTCTCATAATTTTTGTTCTGTATTTAAGCTCACAGTCTTTAGCATTTAGGGGAAATTCTGATATTCTGTACGATAGTGACAATGGTAAATTCCTGAAGTTAGTAGAGGCAGTTAGTAAGTTTGATTTAGTTTTAGCAGAACATTTGCGTAGAATTCAAAATCAGGAAACGCAAAACAAATACCTTAGTAAGGATATTCAGAATGAATTAATATAGTTATTATCAAATGATGTGAGGAAAAGGATATTAGCTAAAATAAAAATGCGAAGTATTTCTCGATTATTGTAGATTTCCGGGAAGGAGAAATTATCCTTAATAAAATAAATGTAAAAGAATATTTTTTAAGCTTCTTAATAGCAGAAGAAACCACGGGGGCAAGTTTGACTGAGCTGGTATTGAATGAGCTTGGAAAGTTATACATATCTTTAGAAAACTGCAGAGGACAAGGCTATGATAATGGCGCCAATATGAAGTGGATGCATTTCGGTATGCAGGCACGAATAAAATCCTTGGAGCCGAGAGCTTTTTACGTACCTTGCTCTTCCCATTCTATTAATTTAGTTATTATAGATGCTGCACATTGTTCCTCGATTGCAGTTTCGTTTTTCGATATATTTAAAAGCCTTTATGTGCATTTTTCCAGTTTTGTGGGTAGGTGGCGGATTTTAAAAAAATATTTAAAGACTTTAACCCTTAAGCCTCTATGTGAAACTAGGTGGGAGAGCAGAACAGAGGTAATAAGACCTTTAGTAAACCATTTAGAAGATGTGTATGAAGCTTTGGTCGAACTATCCCAAAGTGATGACCCAAAATCGAAGAACATGGCAGAAAATTTACGTAACAAAATAACGGATTTCAAGTTCATTTCTTGTATTGTGATATGGTATGAAATCTTAGGAAAAATAAATATAGCCAGTAAATACTTACAAAAACCCGATGTCTGTTTAAAAACCACGGTGGAAATACTGAATTTTACAAAAGGCTTCTTAGTAGAACTAAGAACTGACGAGAGTTTCCTGGCTTTTGTTGAAAGGGCTAAAATAATTGCAAATACCCTGGAAGTTCCTTGCACTTTTCCACGACGCTCGGAATTACGGTCAAGGAGAACGAAGCCACATTTTTCTTACGAGGGAAGGAATGAACCAATATTGGATCTCCCACAGAGACTTAAAGCAGAATTTTATTTTAAAGTCTTAGATCGGGCTATTTCATCCATATCGGAACCGTTCGAGCAAATTAAAGAGCATAATAGTATTTATAACATCGGAAAATTCAAAAGTGATATAACGGCAATATCGGTTCAAGATTGCTTGAAATTAGAGGAAAAATTATCATTTAATAATAGTACTGACATAAATGGCTTGGAATTATTTGAGGAGATAAAAATGTTGGCCACATTAGTAAATGAAAATAGCTCACCGAAAGAAATAATAAATTTCATTTTTGAGAGAAAGCTAGAAACCCTTTTTCCAAATATCGTGGTAGTTTTAAAAATCGTATTAACTTTGCCTGTAACAGTAGCATCAGGGAGCGTAGTTTTTCGAAACTTAAAACTAATTAAAAATTATTTAAGATCTACAATGACCCAAGAAAGATTGGTAGGATTAGGAACAATATCTATAGAAGCAGCTAACTGAAGATTTGGACTGTGATGAATTAATTAATGATTTCGCGAAAATTAAAGCACGGCGAGTAAATTTTGTGGCACCTTAAGATTATGACGATGTAAATTTTATTTTATATGTATTGCATGATTTCTGAAGTTTTTTGTTCCTTTTATTTGTTATATTTATGAATTGTTAGTTTTATTTACATTTATATTTTATTCTATTATGTTTTTTTTTTTTTTATAAAATATAGAGAAATTTGTTTAGTTATTTTTAGTAATTTATTTTTTTGGTCAGGCTTTCCACAAGAATTTTACCTGGGCATTTCCTTATCTTGCTTGTTTTAGTAATTATCGGATAAATTGTTTTATTGATTTTCTAATTTGTTACAGTAATAAATAGTAGTAGCTAGCGAGGTCTGCTCGGGAAAGCTCGTTAAAAAAAAACGCATCGTATACTCTAACTCTTTGGGTGATGTGGAAATGAACATAATGTTGAAATTTAAATTTAAACTTTTTAAGTCCGTATTTACGTTTAACCTAAACTGAAGTTTAGTACTATTATGTTGCTTTGCCTCCGACGCCATTTCAGCCAAAAACTAGGTCTAATTTTCTCAGAAAATATGGTGCATTCTGTATAGTTAAAGTTGCAGCAGATTATTTTAATATTAAATATAATATTTAATTGCTTTTTACTAATGAAAATGAGGTGCCAAAAAAAAGTCTGCACCGGGCGCCTCATTGGTCAGCTCCGGCCCTGATACTAATAGATATTCAATATCAATTTATTTTAATAAGAGAACATAACGATTTCTATAAACAAACTAATTAGTTTATAAATAAAACAAAATGTTCTTTTATTGCATATTTTCGTCAAGCTTTTCATCTTAGTTCATATCTACTTTAGCTATTCGTAAATATGCCGCCAAATGGTCATCTGCATGTTTTGTTTTAATTGTATTCGTGGTGAAAACGTCGTTTCGTAGAAGTAAATACCAAATATGCCAAATAGTTAAATATGCTGCACATCTCTATAAATATGGATATTTCTCTTCAATAAGTAAATTCCAATAATTATTTTGAGGCGCAGTTTAAGTTAAGGATTTCATTCTCAACTAGAATTAGGCCCACATTCAAAAATTCATTTAAATTTATTGATATTTCTTCTATTTTTTCATTATTGAATTGGAATGAAATGAAAAATAAATTTAGAAAAAATACCGAAAAGAATGAAGAATTCTGTGATTTCATCTGTTATTTTAGTTTTATTTATATTAATTGCTGAGAATACCCGTTCTACATTAGTAGAGGAATGAAGAAGGCATAACATTTCAAAATTGTATTTAGAAACATTTGAAAAAAGAATTTAGAAAGTTTAAGGAAAACTAAGGAATCATTCCGTCTCTTACAAAATGATAATTTTATAAAGAAATCCTCATCATCCAAATTTTGTCTTTTGTAGATTTGGAACGAGGAATTAGAATTAAAAAAAACTTAAATTAACAAAACATTTGTTTCATGTCGAGATGTGTATATAATATAATTACCCGGTCGACGCTTTGACCATCTTTGCCCGCGATGAATTGCCATATGTAATTTCATATGGTTACCAATCAGTGCAAGTTTGATCGTTGAAATGGTTTTTCGCATATATTTCTAGAACGGTTCGTCGAACAGTAAAAATGATTATAATCAATTTAAAAGAATTTCATATTCTGAAAAACTTTTTAGTACATACAAGAGAAACGTCTAGGACTGATCGTTTTCTGGCAACACCAAGAAGGGTTTGTCCGATTTAGCACATTGTTGAAATTATATTTACTATATTTATAAAAACACTCTAGGTAGTGTTCAAGTAAGAATGTTATGAAAAATGAAATTTTCGTATGGCAACCCTACGAAGGAGTTACCCGGTTTATTCCATTTTCAAACATAATTTTACTTTTATTCTTAAAAGCCCTTGTACAAAACTTCAGCTCTTAAAGTACACGCGTTCTCGAGCTATCGTATCACCGAACTTCTATGGTAGGCGATGAAAGATAACCATACTGATGAGACCTCTCTGATCGCTGGGTCGAAAAGTTCGATTTTTCTGCATTCTCAATGCATTTTAGAAATTCATTGAAATTATTTTCAATGTATTTCAGTCTGCTGAAGATGAGAAATAATCCACCGGGCAGACGGACGGACAGACGGACGAACATGCAAAAATCAAAATAAATTTTAATTTTATGCATGGGTGTCTAATCCATTTTGCTCTACCATTATTATTTCTATGCATTACAACCGGACAAAAATTCATAAACTTTCTTTTTATACCGTAGCCAAACACCGATAAATTATTCAAAGGTATCAAGGGGTAGGTATGTATATATGTATTGCAAACGCATGAAATAATGTTAATGCACAAGCACATACTCGTATTCGTATATATATTTTTTGGATATTATTCAAATTGCCATTATAGACATTAGGCTTACAATAAAAATTCAATTAAAATCTTCATTGTTACTGCTGTCCATTAATTCTATCCCGAGCATTAGCGACTCCATTTACTACTCCAGCTCCTTTTACAATACCGTCACGAATATGTCGACCAGTTTTTTCCTGGAAAAAAAAATAATATTTTTTAGTTACATATTTAGAAAAAAAAACGATGATTTTTATGGCAATATCAACATACGACTTTCTTCCAGAACTTTTTCCATCCGGCTTCACTTTGTCCAGCCATTAAGACTAGAACAATGGCAAAGATGAGAAATAATTTACCGAAATGCATTCTTGTTGGTCGAGTTGCTGCTGAATAAATCTAGTGGCTTTTTAGTTTCAATTTGTGGCTATTTATACTCTTTATAGTTTCTACATATGTATCTATACAATATGTTTTTTTTAGACAATTAATATAAAAGTCACTGATAAAGTTGCTTTGATTTTTGCTAGTAGATTAAAAGCTTTTTATCAATCGATTGTTATCGGTTTTTATATATTTTTTTAAATTGGTATAAACCTCTTCCACTTCAAACTTTGAGTTAAAGCCTTTCAATTTACTTACAAGTTTTTAAGCAATTCTATGAAATATTAGTGAAGGTACTTAACTGTAATAATTCTATTTAATCCACCATGAATATTTGAACAATTGTTTTTATTCACGCTTTAATATTATTTCCGGTATTTGGTTTAGTGTTGCTGTGCAGTTTGACTCTGAAAGTAATAACAACTGAAAGTGCATACCTTAGAGATATGACATTGTGCAGGTTTAACATTAGAATCGATGCGTCTACATTATACATTTTATGTGCTTTCTATTTTACTTCCAACTTCTATTAGTTATCCAAACATAGTAAAGTGGCCATATCACAAATGATTCAATGCGGGTCAAAAGTTAAAACTCAATTTTGCGAAGACAAAATTATTCTAGTGGCGGCTTATTGATCATGCGAATCCACCTAATAATTTCATTGATTTTCTTAAACTTTTCTCTCAAAAAATATGACAATATTGTTGTGGGTTGGGACTTCAATCTTCTTAGTGAGGGTAGAGCTTCTAATGAATTTCGTTTTTTATTGTAGTCTGTCCACTTAAACATGGCTAATTCTGTACCTTGCAATACTTCAACACCTTCAATGCTTGACCTATTCCATGCAAGCAGATTAGATCGTGTATTATTTTATAACCATATTGACGCACCCAGTTTCCTTGACCATGACATTGTCTTCCTTACTTATGATATCTTAGTCAGTCCAATTATGTTTATATGATTACTTTTTATACATACCGTGATTTTAATAACATAGATCTTACTTTCTTGTACAATGAATGTAGTGGATTACTATGGGATAGTATACTTTATTCGGCTATCGATGAGATGACGAAAATCATGGATCACAATATTAATTACTTATAAGGAAAGTATGTTCCAGTTTGAACGAAGCCCAGAAAATTGTATGGCCATTGTCCCTAGTATTTTGCTAGAATAAGTATAGAAGGACAAAAACTACTGAGGCTCGCCTATATTCATTTAAAAAGCAGCGGTGTCTATGGAAAAGAGAATTTTAGCTGCTCCTTCAATCCAAATAAGCTCAATGAATATTTTGTAACGCCACAGCTTAATATAAACTACTCAAATCATCCTACCGAATAATCTCCTTTCGTTGAAGAGCTTGGACTTCCATTAAATCTAATGCAACTGGGTCTGACAACATTAGCCCTCGGTTCTTACGTCTACTATTTCCAATAATTATTCAGCATATATTACATATTATAAATAATTCCCTAACTTCTTCTACTTTTCCTGCTGCATGGTAAATTGCTCTTGTGTTACCCACTGCGAAAAAGGCTTCACCAGAATGTTTTTCTGATTTCAGGCTAATTAGTATTCTTCTCTATTTAGTACAGGTTCTGGAGAAAATTATGCACGCGCAAATTCAAGAATATTTATCCTGCAATAAAGGTTTATTGTACTTCCAATCTGGCTTCCGACGTCATCACAGTTGTGAACTGCCTTAATGAAGGTTACTAAAGATATTCGCAATGCTATGGATGATGATAATATTTTTATTTTGGTACTGCTAGACTTCACTTAGGCATTTGATAGTGTTGATCACTGCAAATTGATACATAAATTGGAGGCTCTTTATAGGTTTTCATTACCTGGTTCTCGTCTTCTCAGAAGTTATTTAATGAATAGGTATTCACAGGTGAAAACTTGCAACAATCTTTCTAAATGCTTACCATTAGAATTGGGTTTATCGCAGGGTTCAATACTTGGCTCACTGCTTTTCAGTATGTTCATTAATGATATGGGTGCGTGCCGTTTGTAATGTTCGACGACTCCATCGCAGATGATGTGCAACTTTACCTGGAAAGACCTATTGGGTTAATTGAAGATTGTGTAGAACGAATTAATTGTGATCTAGCGAGTATCTCTCATTAGTCTACATCAAACGGTCTGTTTTGAATCCTGGGAAATCTCAATGCTTGGCATGTTCTAGTAGATCCCTTGATTTCAATGGTTTACCCCAGGTTAAGCTTGACGACAGCGTATTACCCTTTGCGGATTCTGTACGAAACCTAGGAGTTATTTTAAACTCCAACATGAAGTGTTGTTATTATACTAAATACCAGCTGTCTAAAATATACTCTACAATAAGGAGGCTATGGCTTTCAGCAAGCAATCTGCAATCGCAAATACGACTGACGTTAGTTAAAACGGTTCTACTTCATTTTTTTACTTAGGGTTCCTTAATCTTCCCGCGAATGGACAGTGCTTGTAAACGGAAAACGAACGTTGCTTTAAAGATTTATTTTTGAATTAAGGCGGTATGATCATGTCTCCTCATTTAAATTTCTAGTCTTGGGCTGCTCACTAGAGTGTTATCTGAAACGCAGGATCCTAATCTTCTTTTTCAAAAAAAGACTTAAGTACTTCTTAACGTACAGTTTCGTTAATTAAGACTTATTACTTAATACTTTTGAAATGTCCTATTTAGTACTTGAAAATAAGTACTTGCTTCTATTTACTTGTACTTAAGACTTAGTTTTGTACTTAAGTACCAAGATTTTTACTTAAGTATTTCTGAGTTTATTAAGTACCTACAAATATCTAATTCTTCGTAGAAAAGCAAACACAATCTCTAGCGCAACTCCTTTTTTGTTGAGTTTTAATGCACGCAAAGAACTGTCAAAGCATGTGCCGCACTCACGCATCAAGGCAGAACAGATTTACTCAATTTAAAATTCTTTTGTGAAATTTAACAAATGTCCGGAATCAATTCTTTTCAAAACTATTTATCTTTGAAGTTTATTTTGTGCAGAGTTTTATAGTGCTTCACTAGTTCCTGTTAAAACCTTCATAACAATTAAAAAAAAAAAACGGAAATAAAGTGTGTGGTCAGTGCTTGCAAATATAATTCGGATTATAAACTAGGAAGCAAAGATTTATATAAATTAAATTTGTGAATTATTTCAAAATAAAAAGTATTGCTGCAAACGCCTTCTTGAGTTATCGTGGTATGACGTAAGTTATTCATATTTTTTCTCTGTTTTGTTGCCGTCTACCACCACTTTCGCGACAGTCAAATTGTCTGCCATTTTTACCATTGATCATGAAATATAATTGTTTGCTGTCACACCAAAAATCAGGCTTGATGAAGTCACGTTTTTCAATCGATATTTTAATCCTTCGCGGCCATCCCGCAACTCCCAGTAATCTAGGCAGACTTCCGAATAAGTTATCAATGCTGTTAAGAGAGTATGATGAGATGGAAAATTTTGGTAATGAAGTATTTTGGTCGCTACATGCTAGTTCTTCGTCCAATTGTATAGCGCATGCATGGATAGAAAAACCTCGGTGTTTTCTTTTTAGTAATATGAACAAAATAAATATTTTTTTTCCTTCTATTTTTTTTTAACTTAGCTTTAAACTAACAGAAGTCACTTTTGCACAGTGAATATTTTTAATTCCCTCTTAACATGAATTTGTTGACTTCGTTACTCTCATGAACTCTCAACTTAAGGATGGATGCATTTCGAAAAAAAAAAAATTCACTTATCCTTTTTCTTAGCTTATGGTAATAACTTTAATTTCAATTTCTCCATGAAGTACATAAGAATTGCTAAAAACTTTTTCAACTTCTGGTCAAGACTTTGAATTTATTCAATTTCAGTTTTATCCACTCGTTTAATCCAGTTTTGTAGGAAAACAAGAAGGCCATTGGAATTTTATTGCATTCAACTTTGAAATTTCAAGCACCTCGTTGGCTCATCTCTGTCTAAAGTTTTGCATAATATTTTTGTTTCAATTATAACTTTTTGATTAATTTCTGCATTTTTTACCTGTTAAGCGCGAAGATTTTTTTTTTGTTATTATACTTGCAGCCAAGTGCGATTTGCTTATGTTTATTAATAAGTTCTAACCGAAAAACAATTAAAATTCTTTAATTCTACCTAACGTTGATCAGAGTACAAGCTAGAATCGATTTAAAATCTTTCGCAATATAGTGGCTTCAGTTGCTTAGTGTTGAACTTGAATTCCATCTTGCTCTTATCTTGTGTCTTATCTACCTAGTGCTAGTTTCCTTTTGAATTTGCTACAACGTCTTTTTACCTATCCTCACTCCTAGAAGTCTTCGCCACCCCCCCATCTCTATCAACAGCAACTGTTTTTACTATTTTTACTATTATTTTCATAGTCTTGATAATTTCTTCGACCTTATCCGAAATACATGATCAGCGGGTAAAAAACTATAAAACTATAACGGGATACTGAGAACACCAAATACTCTCCTATATTTTCTGAGATTTGTTGACTAGCCAAAACATAATAGCCTAGACAGGACTGCCAGTACGTTTATACGAATACTTGAGTAATTGACTTGAAATCCATTTACAACTAAAGTAGGGTTTTTGGATGAATTGATTTGAATTACTTGATTTGGAATTTTCTTGAAATGTACCAAAAATCGCAACCTGAATTGTCAACAATAACCTTCTTTTTGTTCCTTTTTACCCCATTTTTATAACTCGCAGACATGAAAATGCAATTATTTACATAAATTTCTTCAAGAAAAGTGAACAAAAATTTTGTGGTTTACTTTACTACATAGAAGACAAGGATGTTATATAAAGATCCCAAAGTCTGTACGGAAAGCAATATTAAAATTACAAAAACAGTTCAGGCAATTAAATTCCGAACACAAACAACAACACTATACCCTTCGGCTTCAATATGGCAGAATTGTTTTCTAGTGGAAAATATAGAGAAGAAAATTTTTTTCCATGTCAATACATCTTCGATTATGTACTGCTGATAGAGCAAGTTATATACAGGGAGTACTGCTTCTGCGTGTGGTACTAAATTGAAAGCTTTCTACGAAAGCTCATGCTACTACCACATAGTTAAATGGAAGCTCGGAATCGAGAAGGCTGAATGGCAGAAAATAAAGCTGACGATTCCGAGCTTCCATAATTTTGACTATGTGGTAGTAGCGTGATCTTTCGTTCTAATCACATTTCGAATGCCTACCAATAATACATATAAAGTACTATTCAAAATTATGCACATATATACAAAACCGAGTATTTGCTTGGACTACTAGATCCTATCGGCACCACGAAAAGCTTTTGATTATTAAAATGAATAAATCACTCACTTTTTATCACGATAGAGGCTTACAAATTGATTTTTATAAAATAAACTACTTACGGGATTTATCCGGTCTTTGGGTTACTGAATAAAATGACCTCAATTTTCATTCATGTGTTAAAATAAACGTGTAATAATAACTTTATTTAAGTAACAGGAGTCTGAATATCGGTAGCATTTGAAATGAAGACTTTCTAATATTCTGCCGAAGGTTTGAAATCAATATTATAAAAGTTGGGGAAAATGAAAAGGGTAAAGAAAATTCTTACAAATTTATTCAGCTTTAATATGGTTCCTGCTATTAAAAAACGCCCGCTTTTGCGTAGAAATTTCTTTTTTAAAGATTTTTCGATTGCAAGAGTTTTTCTCCACTCATAAGAAGCCTTAAAGACTGGTAAGATGCTGGCGCTTACTTCTGATTATTTGTGGTATTAAATTTTATGAAGTTGATTAAGTAAGCAATATTCTACCTTTTATTAACAAAAACTTCAGATTAATTCTAACTGAGAAATGCATTACATCTCACAATATTGAAAAAAAAACCACAGATTCATGGAAAATTAGATGAAATCATCCTTTCTTGCACTTCTGCTGGAGTTCATAAAATAATCTTCTATAGAGCTTCCAAGCGATGGCTCTATAAGCACTTGAGTTATTTACTTGCGCCTTTGCTTATTTTTCTGGAATATGAATATGCTCTTAAGAGCTGCCAAATGATGGCTATACATAGAAGCGCTTAAATTGTGCTCCTTTTAGGAGCGCTGGTTTTTCGTCCCAATGGAGATTCAGATTATGACCCGCATAAACATATATGTAACTCATACTCAACTGGAAGTTACTGAATGCAAAATGATAGAACTCTTTTTTAATCAAAACTAGTTTATTATTTTGTTAAGTAAAGTATATAGTAGGCTACCCTTACGAAGGTATTGAACCAAGCTAATGAACCAAGCTTCAAAATAACTGGAAGACTATTTTCCTGTGTGGATAGTAGTTTAGGCTCTATAGCTCACATAAAACCAATGTTGTCATTTTTCCATAAGTATCAATATAGAACAATATAGAGAAATGGACTTACACGCAGAATTCTGTTTCATAGATTGGGAAGTATTTCTCGAGAGATTTGGCTGAACTCATAAAAATTATGCAAAGCATCATTATAACCTGCATACATACCTATTTCTGGTTAGTTTCTTACGTGCCCTTAGATTAATATCTCTCATATAAGAAGGAAGTATAATTCATCCATTTGCTGTTGAAATAATATCACAAAATCTATTTGAATACAAACTGTGACAAAAACGCATTACTTGCCACTATTGAAAATACGCTCAGAGTAGAATTAAGATCTACCCGCAACAAATTTTAACGTAATCCCATAAACAGTTTCCTTCCTTCTTTTCTTCCTCTAGCATTTTATGTTCACGAGATATGAGCATATACCATGGTACAAAGATTAATCAGGAAGTTTAGTTGCAGCTATGTCAGTTGGCAGCTACGTCATATGGTGGCGAATTTCGTTCGTTTCAATTTCACTCGTTCTTATTAAAGTGCAAAAATATTTTTTAACTAGAAATTCCTGTGCCTTCTCAGCAGAAACTATTCACTTATCTCTAAGGAATTTACTCTTAAGAAACGAAAGAGAAACTAATGTTTTTATTAAAGTTTTAATCAGGTGTTGATTTTCTACTTAAGACTGCAAAATTCATAACGGCTTTAAGTAAATAAAAAAAAAAGCTTCAAATAAATTCGCTTTTAAAAAAATATCACCAAGGTAATGGTAATGGTAATGGTAATAGTAATGGTAATGTTAATGGTAATGGTAACCAAATAAAACAAATGACGCTAATTATTTTGGGAAGATCATACTTTGTTGTCTTTGTATTATGAATAAAAACTATCAAATGGTATTGAAAAATGAGAAAAAAAAATTAAAAATGGATATGTATACCATTTTGATCCGATGCTCTTCATTTGAGACATCATTGAAAAGGACAAGTTATCTATTTTGGATTATAGTTGTGTTAATTCTTATTTGAGTCTGTTTTCAAGAGGACAGATTATAATTATACTTTTTCTATAATATATAAAATTTTATAACCGACTGCAGGGATATTTGAAAAGGATCTAAAGATGTAAAAATCAATGAGTGAGAATCAAATAAAAATTGCTTGATACCCGAAAGCACTGATAATAACAGAATTTTTCAAAAAAATTTGCATATATCTGTTAAGTATAAATAATCCAGCACATAATTGGATGGAATTAATTAATTTTTTTTTTTTCAATAAAGCTGTAATTATGACTCCCATTAAAATTAATTCAACACTATACAAGAATCTCTTCCGCAATGCAAAAGAGTAACTCAGTAACCAATGCGTCGTAATCCAAATTTCACATGCATTTATACCACTCTGTGGCAGCAATTAAAAGGATTTTTCTTAATGGTCCAGTTTTACCATGATAGGCCAGAGGAGTACCTACATATATTTTCAGACTGTGCTGTATGTATACTATAAAAACCACCATTACTCGTAAACATCACTTAAAGAGCGTTCATTCAATATTATTACTATAAACATGTAGCAAATTGTTAGCAATATTTTTACGCTCAGTTAACAGATTTAAATCACCTCCATAAAGGTGAATACTTCCAGACATTGAGGTGCAAATCTGTAATGCTATAAAATGAAAGGAAGTGAAGGGCTAATGGTTGGATAGTAAAACATCAATCTTTAATTCGTCCACCCTCATCCTCCTCATCATCCTTCTTATGCTTCATATATGAAATGGTGGAGATGTAGGTACATATGTACAACTTTACGATGAGTATACTCAAGGTTCTATCCTATAGCTTAGCTCACTGCTCTTTTATTTCATTCTTTCAATTCAAAGGGGGGGTGGTATGGGGGGCGTTTAAGTAACGCTACTTATGTGAAAATGTTATGGCCAGCACTTTGATATTATTGCGGCAATTCCACTTAAGCACTGATGGTACCTCCGTATCGTACCTACATACATCCATTACATAAATATGTATGTACGTTACCTATACATCCGTGTAAAAAGGAAAGTGTTCGTGACATGAATCTGCCAGGTGGAGAAGACCATAAAGATATAAAGAGGTCACAATTAGGAAAGGTAAGCTCAGATGCTGCAAATAAAATTGTACACAACTTTAGAACGAGAGGAGATTTTCAATTACTAGAAATAAAACCATTCCAATATAGCTTTTTGCACGCTAACTTACCGGAAAATGCGATTTCCTTCGATTTTTATTTTTTATTTTTATTTTATTTTTAAGATTGAGAGCAACGCAAATTGTAAAATAGTTGTAAGAGAAAATTCTTAAATGCATACTATACTGTATTGGGCGTCTGCTGGACGTATAACATTTTGGTCCCAAAGTTTTTGAAATTTTAGCAGTCAATAATTAAGTTTTCTTATCTAAAACAATTACATTTTCCGCGAATTTGCCATAGTTTTCAGGTAACTATTTTTATTTTCTTGAAATCTTACGTATTAATTCATAAATACTTATTTAGTTCTTACGGTGCATCAATGGCAAGTACAAACAAGAACAAAAACTACAATAGCAATTACAAAAATCTGATCTCATGAGTACAATTTTTGTATAAGCAGAAAAGATATGCGGGCTGAGAATAGTGCCTTGAGGGTACTACTGTTGAAAAGTGCCCAGATAGTATTCTTAAAAGCTTTAAATAATTAATAGAATCAAATGCCTTGCTCAAATTAGGTAGTACGAGAAGATTTAGATGGCGCTGTCGTGGATATCATTTGTAATTTTCAAGAGACTGTTTCTCTGTGATGGACCGAATTCTGGAAAATTATCTGAAGTTAATCAGATATAGCAAAATTACAAAAATTACAAAAATTACAAAAGTACATTTCCATCTAAGTTTACTATTAAAAATGATTAACAGCCATAAATTCTAGACACTGTACACAAATTTTGCGAACAAGTTAATTTAAGAGCAAAAAAGATAAAAGAAAAGAATTTTTTTCTCTTAACTATTTTACGTATTATTGAGAATTCAAAAAGTCAGTTATTCACAATATTGCATTACACATTATTCACAATAGTTTCAAATTGTTACGGTGTTCCAGGCAGAAGTCAAGGCCATCCTGGAAGCGGGACGGCATCTCCTGAACTCAGATATTGAGAATAAGAAGATCGCCATCTGCTCGGACAGCCAAGCCGCTGGCATGGCCTTGTCAAAACTCTTTATATCCTTTAAACTGGTTTTGGAGTGTAAGACCACCTTGAATTTGCTCTCTCGGAATGACACGGTATTCGTTCGTTTAGGTGCCAGGTCATAGCGATATCAGCCGAAACGAAAAAGTGGATGAGGTTGCTCATCTTGGCGCAGCCTTGGAAGCATCCCCTTCTAAACTTGGGATCGCATAAAAAAACCTTGCCGCTAATATTTCAGTTTGAGCCGACCGCCAGCACAGTCGGGTTGGATGACCCTTCTGCTCGACTTACGAAGAAACTGTAGGGTAGACCTAACCCAAAACCTAACGAACAAACTGTTGGGACTAAATAAGCTAACCTAACCCTGAGAGCTCTGGTGTCAATTTTTAATGGGCACTCTTTTCTCAGGGTTCACCTACACAAGATGAGGTTGGTTGATGGTCCCGTATGCAGAGAATGCGGGAAGGAACCCGAAACCGTGACTCACTTTCTTTCGGAAGGATATATATAGATTTCTTGGCTCGTACCTCTTGAACGAACTGCATAAGGCCGGCAGGGAGCGGTGGGGGTTAATACTGAAATATACAAGATCCGGTTGGAATCTATGAGCGATTGCTCGTCGGTCTGGAGGGTGAATAATGGGCCTTCTTGTGGCCTGCGTTTCAGGTATCCCGTCAGGGGTTTCAACCTCTCTTCACTCCATCCATCCATCCAATTATAGGTACTCTTATATTGTAGAGTACCTGTTAACTCTATCTTAATACTTATAAAAGAAAAATTGTCGTAAATAACTCCTGCGAAGAATTCAGCGATCAGAGAGGTGTCATCAGTATGGATATCTGTAATCACCTACCATAGAAGATCAATGTCGATGATAGGATCACCCAATTGCCCATAAACATACTTTTAATCGAAAGCAAGTGTGAATCATATTGTAGCAAGAATTTCTCGCAATTTTCAAATTGGGTCCCAGCGATCAGAGAGGTCTCATCAGTATGGTTGTCTCTGATTGCCTACCATAGAAGTTCGATGATTGAAATTATTTTCAGTGAATTTCAGTCTGCTGTAGGCGAGAAATAATTCACCTATAAAATAATTTAACACTCAATAAAAAGTCATAAAAAAATTATCTGCTATCTATTATTTTCAAACACGAAAAATAGAACTTTCCCAGTAAAAAATATCGCGTGTAAATTCTGCGTGGAAATAGTATGTAACTGTACGTTGAAAATGGGTGGAATCTCTTATTCCGATGTTCAATTAGGTGTCCTTGTTTCTTGACGTGGAATAATTACGTGATATTCACGTGGAATTATTAGTTGTATTGCACATGGAATCCTCAAATTGGAGTTTACCAGAGTAAATTAAAATTTTAGAACTGAAATAAAGTCAGATTTTATGTAGAAAGAACAGTGTTGATTTCAAAATATGAAATATCTTATATCACAACCAATTACTGGACTTAATTATAGCTTTTGACATAAAAAAGTAAAAATAAAACAAACACCGTCACCTTTTTATTTTTTTCTTTCTTAAAACTGCAATCGTCAGGAAAGCACGGTTCGTTTTACACATGGATAGATTTTTTATTGGATTAGTATAAGCCTAAAATAAAATCATTACTAAAGAAGCATTTCGATTTGTCATTTTAGTAAGGTGGCAAGATAAAGCTCAGATTTATAGTCAAAAATACTGCAAGATCATCAGATATCAAAGAGGAAGTTGGAGAGAAATGTGTTAATTTTAAGAAGTTTTGGGGGGGGGGGGGGGTCAGAACTAAAATGTTCATGGGAAAGGAAAAAGTCAGAAGTAGTCGCTTTTAATTTTCTTTTTTATCATATTTAAGTTAGATATCACAAAACCCAATTTTCAGTTTGATTTGGAAAACCTGTTGATAATATTATCCACATCGATCTCAGAGTGGACAGACTTTAAGGACTCATATCCAGATACTCTTTCTCATGCAAAGATTGTAGAAATAGATGTGACGCAACCGATTCTATCACGAGTGAAGTAAATGACTAAGTGAGAGCTTGCACCTTGATTCACATTCAAAGGAATAGGAGTAGAAGTGCATGATATGTCACTGAATATTTCTTTTGATGGGAACTTAACTGATCTTGCATTTTTCTAAAAAAAGTTATCAATGGTCTTATCAGTCTTCTGCTTTACACTTTCGCTACTATTTCTACCTCTATCGGTAACTAGTGTAGCTAGTTTTGAATTTAAATTAAACAACACTACTTGAATTAATACGAAAGTACAAGCAAAGCAACGGCAACTACCGCAGGCAGAGGAAAGCGAATGGTTTTTATTTTTATAGTCCTGCCGTAAAAATTGTGAAGAAAAATTGTAGAAATAATTTTAGTGGCATCAATCCAATTGATCATTTTCAGCAACCAATAGTGTATAAAAATTCGAAAGAAAAATGTTCAAGTAAATTTCTAAGAACAAAATGTATGCTTACCAATGCTTGTAAATATATTTAGCGAACCAGATCAGCCAAGGCATCTGAATCAATATAACTCTTTGGAACCATTGTCCGCCGCCAAGAGTGCATGAAAAATCTAAAGAAAAATTTTCAGATCTTTCTAAGAAAGCTGAATGCTTGTGCCCCTGTCCGAAAGAGTGAACCACTCAATGCACCAATATGTTTGGACCGTTGTCGGTGAATTCTTAAGAAAAATTTGGAAGTATATTTCTAAGAAAAATTTAATGCATCCCTACGAACGTAAAAACTTTGAAAAACTCAGGCTTGAATCAGTGTCGCTATGAAATATCAACGGGTGGTTAGATGTTGATAACATGGAGCTACGGTTGTACTGGAAGAAGCGTAAAACAAAATTTGTTAAGTCAAGGCTTAAATACAATTCCGACGGGCAACGACAAACAACGAAAAGATGCCGCTGTCAAACTTCTAAAAGCACAGCGTCTTATGCGAATGTCCAAATTACGTCGGTTGATGTTCAGCGGTCGACGAAGTTGCCGTCGGAATTGATCAATTTCTAACTTTGCCATTGTCACTGCAGTACTATACCAACAAAATCAAACGAATGAAATTGTTGTGGCATTCATTTTTCTCAAGATTGTGAGATGTCGCTTTCAAAACAATGGATTTTGATGAAAAATTGATTGAGGAAGTGCGAAACTATAAAATAATTTATGATTTACAAGACAACCAGTATAGACGAGTTAACAAAAAAGAAATGGTTTGGAATTTTGGATGGATGTTTCGAGGCGCTAGTTTGATTTTAATTTAGTTAATTTCTATATTTAAAATTTTTCCTTTTCACACTTTGGTCCATTGCTATTCTTTCAAAATAATATAAAATATTCTCGATAAAAATCTGTTTCAACATGCTCAAAACTAATAGCAAATGAAATTTCAGTATCTTCTTCTTTCACAATTGACGCTCACTGCCTGTCGTTGCAATTGTACTCCCAAGTTTTCGACTACCTGTTTTGACAGCGAATTTCCCGCTGCCGTCTACCGTCGGAAAATCAGATAGGTAAAAAAAATATGATCGCTGATCAATTTCTTAGAAACAAAAACTCTCTTTTTAAACTCGAAATTGTGTGCTTTTTCATATATATGAGTAATCGGTGCTGGTGCAACAAAAATATAAAAGCATCTTCATAACTGGGCTGCTAAGCGTTACGTGTCATTTTCTAAACAATCAAATACCTACTAAAATAAATATGCATTCCTAAATTACTTACTATCCTGTGATATGATAGACACTATATAAAAAATAAAATATATAAAAAAAATTCTAAAAAATTTGTATACGTTTAAAAGACGAACAGCTACGACGGAATGACAAACAAACCATACAAACTAAACCGTACCAGACTAAAATCATCCTGTTAAACTTTTATAGCTCGCTCATTCAATTAACCACGTTAGGTGGCGCTGGGGGGGGGGGTCATGGCCCCTGTGACCCCCTCCATGTATACACGTCTGCACCCAACGCCATCATACCAACACTTATCATGCAAGACGACACGACAAATAGAATTTGCTCGGACCGTCCACCAATAAAGCACACGAATTCTGCAGAAATATGGTCGATTCAAATTCTAAGAATAAAACATTTTTGGTTCATACCCGTGATATATTTAGCCGAGATCATGCTATGAGATCTTCCATACATTACTTTCTTAGTACTACCGTCGATATCTGGGTATTTCTTGTCTGCGGTGATATTTTTCTCTGTTGATGTTTTTAAAAGGTTTAGAATATCTGTTTGATTATATACAGGAATAGTTTTTAATTTGTAATATGCACCTAGGGCTCTGACATCCTTTACACCTGCTGAAAGTAGATACAAGTTTATGGTACTAAAAAGTTACATTCTGCCAACTGATTGTTCATGCCTGTCCTATGGATGCCATAACTGTGTATTGTTTCCCTTTCAGTATATGCTTTTCATACATGCATGCCTTCCATTTGCATTATCCTTCGTATGCACTTAATTCCTTGTGATTATGCATGCCTTCTTCGATGGTTTACTTATGTCCTCTTTTGTTCCATGTATGCCTTACCTATGCATGCCCTCTCTAGGAATATATATTCTTTCTCTTTACATACACCTCCCCAATGCTAACCAACCCAAAGTCAACTGTGACAACTTTAAAAAGATTCACGGCAATTTAAGGATATTGATTCCGACTTCAAGAAATCATTATAATTGCTCTCTAAGTAAAAACACCTTTTCCTTCCTTAAGAATATATTATTTAAGAAATACAACGCTCGTATAATTATTACCAAATTTCATCTATTAAGCGTACACGAAATTACATTAAGTCGAAAATATAAGATTTATGCATTATGCGAACAGTTATAGTAGGATTGTCAAGAATTTGAAGAAGCTCACCAATTTTCTATTCACATTTGTTATTGCCGGACATTAATCTTAACGATCCTGTGAGAGAATGTTTGCAGTGGCTAGCCACAAATATTTCTTGACATTGTAACAGCTACGAAGATTATTTGTTGGGATGTGTCTGACCAAAGCATAAATTAAATTCTTGTGGTATTTATGAATGAAATGGAGTCATATCTGTGGTATAATATCGTGACCAACAAATGTAATCATCAACTTACCACACATAATTCGGGGATATTCCAAGATTATATTTGACACATTTAATGCGATGAGGAAGAACGATATGTGATGCTGTGCTCCTTGTTTTAGTACGCATCCAAAATATTGTCACATGTGCAAATTCTTTGAAAATTAACGACCTCTTAGGTCTGCGTTGGCACTCGAAAAAGTTATGGTAATGTTGAGAAATTGTTGTTCCTAATAATGATTTGTTTCCAAGTTTGAAAGGAGAGATAAAGATAATAAGATTTACTTGAGATGATAAAGAAATAGTTGTAATTTGATATACCTGTAGAAGTTATGATTCTTATTAGGTTTGGCATAGATGGCCTATTATTATGCCGTTTGAATATAACTTCTGCTTTCATGTTAGCAAGAATTATAAGTGATTGTTGTCAACAAATCTTAATTAAATGGTAATTAATTCTGACAAATAATCGCTCATAGAGGTAAATATCTCAGGACTCCTCTGTGCGTAGTAGTAAATTATGTCGTTTTGCTAAATAACTTTCGTTGATACCAAAGTGATAACTACTTACTTACTACTCCTCTAGTGTATCACATAACGAATCTATGACTATTTTTGTACTTTTAAACATATTAAATAGAAAATATTTCAGCGACAATTGAAATTCGTAGTCACTTGAAAATGCGAACTCTGAGCTACACCGAAAGATTTCTAAAAAAAACAAAAAGGAAAAATGGGATATTCGATATTCCAAATGCAAAAACTATTATAATTTTCATTCATTGGAAAAGGAAAATTGTGCTAATAACCTAAGTTTTCTAGTATGTATTCTACTTTGAAATATTAAAAAAAAACTATATAAATAAAAATCAATTGCCACATGTATGTTACATCAGTACTTGAGAACGGCTCGACCAATTTGGCTAATTTTTTTTTGTTGTGTTCGTAACTGTCAGGACAAGGTTTTCTAAAGAAAGAAAAATTAGAATCGCCAACCCACACAAAACTTTGGGTTTTCATTATATATTTGGAAACGGCCTGAGAACGGGTTGACGTGCAGAGCTAAAATTTTGTACACGGCGTTTTAAAAAAAAAAATACTTTATCATAAGCTCAAAAATAGGACCAATGGACAATTCTTTCGTAGGGTTGTCATACACAATTTTCGTTTTTAACTATATATATATAGTCAAGTCAATAGGGGTTTTTGCCCTACAAAAGCTGGGGTAGTTGTGATTTTTCGTTATGTTATTTAGTTCTGGTGTCCGAATAAAAATTAAAAAAAAAGTACAAAAAATTGGTGTTTTCAAATAACACAGTTGGTACTACAACAAAAATGACTGATACAAATTTGAAGAAGACTAAATTCCCTACATTTTTTGTATCAACAGTTTTTTTTTTGTAAGTCTGATGATGTGTCTGACGGCACACCCTGTATAAAAGGTCCTATAAGTAGAATTTTTTTTTTGAAGAATGTTCACGTTTCTGCTATTGTAACTCGTTACACATCAGACTTACAAAAAGAGTGTTTAAAACTTGTATGAGCCATTTTTATCGTAGTATTGCCTGTTGAGAAATTATTTTGAAAAAAACAATTTTTTGTACTTTTAATCCAAGATGGCGGACCGCGCAGACCCCCGTCTAGGGGTGAAAACTTAGTTTTTTAATCGGGACCCGGAACAAAATAACATACAAAATCAAAGCTATCCCACCTTTTGTAGGACAAAGCCCTTATTTAGTTCCTACTTGCTGGACTATTAGGTAGGTACTGGCTGAGAACGAATCGAGAGCTAAAATTTGGTGAATAGTGTTTTCAAAATTGGACTAGATTTGGCAACTCGTATTTGGTGTTGCCATATAAAAATCTGGTTTTCACTATATATATATAAATTGCCAATGCAAGTTCAAAAATAGACCAAATCGGACTACTCTTTCCTGGTGTTGCCATACAAAAATGTAGTTTTTCACTATATATTTGGACACTGCCTCACGCGTCTACGTAGAGAGCTGACATTTTGTACACGGGCCTTTTTGTAAAAAAAAAAGCTAGAAATTTAAGTTCGAAAATGGTACCAATCGGGCAACTTCTTCGTAGGTTTGCCATACAAAAATTTCTTTTTTACTATATACGTATATGGGCACTGTCTGAGAGCTCGTCGAGAAGAGAGCAACACTCTCCAACCCATATGAAGGAAAGCACGCACAAGTACAAGCACAAATACAAACAAACACACACACAACGTCAAAGTAAAAAAATCAAATAACAATTATTTTCATTTTTTGTAACTAAGAAATTATACAGAAAAAGTTATAGGAGGATTGATTCCAATGTAGCATTATGATTCTTATTACCGAATCTTCATAATTTTTCTATACTTTTTAAATTTATGATTTTTATTCGAAATTATTAAACGTAGCTTCCTTTTTGGATTTATCTTTTAAAAATCAGAAATAATAATTAAATAAATAACAAAAACAAACTAAATAAATTAAGTAAAATATAAAAATCAAAAACTGATTTTTATTTTGAAAATCAAAACTAGAAATCTGAAAATGACTTTTATTTAAAAAATCAAAAATGAAAATCATAAATTGATTGTTATTTTAAAAATAAATTATAAAATTCAACAAAAAATCTATACCAATTCTTATGATACCTTAGATGAAAGCTCGTATGTAATTTCCAGCAACTCCCATATGTTGTACAATCTTCGGCATATGTCAACACATATTTAATATGAATCGTCAAAGTATTTTTCACCCGACAAACAATTATGTGAAATGAAAATAATTTTATACTTTTTATTTTCGATTTTTAAAATAAAAATCAGTTTTTAATTTTTGGTTTTGATTATTAAAAAAACAATTAGAAAATAATCTTTTACATAGTATTTTTTTTAAAACATTCATAACCGTTACGTTCCCTGAAAAAATTGAAAAAAAAAATTTACAAATTTTTTAAAATTTTAACCATTTTCCCGCCAAAATGCATGGTCGCTAGATTTGGAAACCTCAGAATGTTACCCTTCATTTGATCCTGCAAGCATACCCACCTACATGCAACCGTTTTTTAGATCTATCTAAAAACAGTTTATCGCAGGATCAAATGAAAATATGCTAGAAAACAAATTTATCCATCATTACTAGCAAATCAATAAAGTCTTCATCGAAATCATAGAGATAGCAATGAAAAATATGAAATCTGCCATTCTCTATACTCAGAAGTGAAAAATCGCAACAACATTTTTTAGTATTGCTTGCTGTTATAGTTCTCCGATGCAAGTCGATGCAGTACCAGTAGCTTTCCAGTCATCAAAAAAAAAAAAAAAAAAACAAGACACAAATATTTTCATTAGAAAGATAGATTTAAATACATTTGCAGCACACGATCAAGTATTTCTCTATAAACTAAAGAATTTTCAAAATTCCATGTCAGAATACATGCAAGTGCATGGGGAGCTAATATAGAGATGGGCAGCCAGATGGCGGTAATCATGATAAGCAAATATGTACATTTGCTTCAGTATAGTTTCAAAAATGTGGCCCTGTTAGATACGGCTCTTGTGGACAAAATCTATGAGAATTTCCGTCATACGTTTTCGGTCTCTATAGATTTCTTAACTCTATGGTTTTATGTAGATATAAATTTGAAAAACATGTGGGAGAAAAACTGAAATCTAATGAAAAAAGGACATTTTCCATAACTTTATCAATAATATAAATTAAAACATGGCAAATCAGTATCTAAGTAGGTTTTTAAACTTACAAAAATTATTTTTTGTAAATTTTGACAACGAAAAGAGACCGTAATCTGACAAAACTAATCGTGATTTAATCTTTCGGCATGTAACTAATCTTATTAGCTCAATATTTGAAGTTTATTTTGTTTTGAACTTAATCAAATTCCAATTTTTTACCGTAATAAAATCGTTGAAAACATCAATGTTAAATATGTGAAACCCGTAACCCACACGCCCATTTCGATATGAAACGGGGTGGTAAGTGATTTGCTTCTTCCTTTTTTTTCCTTACTCGTATCCATAGACTCGTGTAGAGAGTGTCTCGTCTTCATAGCCGAAGATATAACGATCATTTTGAAAATTATAATAAAATTAGTGTTTTCTATTTAAATCCCCAAATATAATATGAAAAATAATTTGGATTAAATTTTGTATTGATTTATTTGTACACAGCACAGTTGGATTAAATTATAATTAATTTAATTTAAGAGATTATCTATAACGAAGAAATTCTTCCTTTTATGTAAAAGGAAATAAATATTTAAATTAACTCTAAATCTAAAGGAATTGCTTTATAAATATTTTCACAAATTTCCATATTCATTCAACGCTTAATCCTTCAAGTACATGGTAATGGTAAAGTAATATGAAATCCCGTCTTAACTTGAATGAAAATTTCTTCAATAATAAACTCATCCTTTTCACCTAGTTTGTTTTTCTAAAAGTCATGAAACTGAAACGGCTTCCCGTTAGGAAGCTGCTATTAAACTATAGCTTTTATCTAGACACTATTCTATATCTTGTGAGGCGGTGAAGCTTAAAACCCTTTAAGAATATTGTGAGTGTTGTTGAAACAGATGAAAGTGAGCTGAACTAGAGGAGAACGTTATCTATCGGCAGCAACCGTATACCCATTCATCCCTTTCCTGTTTGTCTTAAGTTTGAGTCGAAGTTTTCGCAGTAAACTGTAAAGTTATACCGTTGAGATGTTGTCAAGACAAGAACAATGAAGGAAGGAAACCATATTGTTAAGCTTTACAAATTATTCCGGAAATTATTTCCCGCATTGGCAGGCACACATATACACACACAGAAACACAATATCCGCCTCCATGTTCTACCAATTCAGATTGCCTCACACATTTATACCGAGAGAATTGCAGCCAGTGAAATTGTTTGGATTTAGTAAAAGTAAATATTCGTAATTTTTATTTGTTAAATTTTGCTGACCTTTTTCGAAATTTTTATAAATTTATTTATTTATTTTAGTGACCAGATACTATGTGCTTGCAGTGGCACCTTTACGACGCAATATTCTTAATATTTTTTTTTGTTTACTGAACTTTCAATTTGTCAAGGGAGATAGCCAGTTCTGACGGGGTTCTTCTTTCGCAAAAAAGATATCTCTCACGCTTCAAACTTTTCTTTGTATTTAGTAATAGTAGTGTTTTGTTGTACAATAGTATATGCGTAATAAATTATATTAAGGGATGAGGGATGCTCGAAATTTTAAAGATAATATTTAAAATGAAGAATAGAAGAATTTTTAAGAACTTTTATTTTTAACGACTCTAAATCAAATCATAAATACAAGAGGAAAAAACAAACGCCTCATCCGTGGTTTGAAACCGGGACCTTCCGCTTGTCGGACGACTGCTCCTCCCACTGAGTTAACGAGCTAACGGTTTCAAATCCGGGACGAGGCGGTTGTCTTTTCCTCTTGTATTTATGATTTGATTTAGAATCGTTAAAAATAAAAGTTCATAAAAATTCTTCTATTCTTCGATTCTAACAAGCGTAGGTTCGATTCCCGTCCGCGGGAAAATAAATAATATTTAAAAATCGACTTACTACATTTAATAGGACATAGTGGCGGATCCAGGATTCTTATGATGGGGGGTGCGGGGGGGGGGGCAGGGCAGCTATGGTTTAGAAATGGTATATGCTCAAAAGAAAAGTTTGAAAACACTCGCCACCACTCGCGAATGTCAAATGCACAAAATTTATCATTTAAAAGATACGAGTCGAACAGATTAGCAAGTGGCTACCATTCGTAATGATGAAAGTTCCTCAACGTTCTTTGGCACTCCCGAAAGTCAAAGGAGATGTTAAATTTCATTTGGGTTTGGATTATAAATGGTGCAAGTGTAAAGCTTCCCAATCATCCATTTTAGTTAGTAAAACTGGGGAAATGTATTTTATTCAAATTCACGAATCATCATAAATTGTATCTTTGTAAAATACAGGAATTAAAAATTTACATTTATTTCAAATAGCAATCACAGAACAGATGCAATACATATCTTGTACGTATATAACTTCGTCGGCAAGTTAAGAAATTGTGACTTCTTTTGTTTTTTATGTTATTAAGCCAAGCTCAAGAGATATCCTATAAACTATGATGCAAAGCACAGCATGGAAGGATGGTGATAAAGAAAGGAATTAGGGAACGTGAGGAAAGTGGAGAGGGTGCTAATGTATGTCATCCTTAAACTTTCGCAGATTGCATGACGGAAGAAAGATAGATGATGGTAGACTGTTCCACGTTCGAGTATTTCATGCAGGATTCAGGGATCAAACTAGACATTTCATCAGAACATTGACCATGCATGCAGCAATATAGGAGCGAAGGGTAATTAACATTGCAGCGGTTTTCGAGTAAGTCCATATGAAAAGTTTTTGCCACATCGCCAATGAGCTGAAGGCGCTCTTTTGGACAATGTCCAATGAAGCTAAGGTTCTGCGACCAGCCTTGGTCTACATATAGAAATTGTATTCCATTCTATGTCTGATGTAGGAGGAGTGCTTGATTTAATAAGCTGAATTATTTCTTACACGTTTTCAGAAATCCAAGATATTTCGATGCTTATTTAACTAACTGCAAATATTAATGTCAAAAATGCATAAAGACGGTGTTTCGTCAAGCAAAAATTATGATCTTGTTTTAAAGATATGGAACAGTTTTGGAACTTTGAATTCGATGTGATTCGGTTTGCTCCAAGCGAGGATATTATCAAGGTGGTTTTTCACGGATCTCTTTTAGGACATCGATCTCTTTAAGGACCTTGAACATATCTATCGAACGGATGTGTATTGGTTCTTGTACATATCTACAAGGGAGATGTAAAGTGGGTGGGAGAGGAGAATTTGAAATGAATCTAAGACTCAAAATATTAGTTTTATTCAGGGAGTCAACAACAATCACTTCATTGTAAAGTAGTGAAGGAATAGAGAAACTGCTGAAGTTGCTCCTGATGGTTTTGACCAGGGACCAGAAACCTTTTCTACCTTTGCGTCTTACCAAGATTCTAACATACTGGTCAAAAAGAAATTTTTCTTGTTGGACAGTGTTTCAGTTTTGGACATTGATGCAAGTGATAGGTGCGAAAAGCAGACTATTTCGCTTTTATTGCTTGGTTGCACTTGTCGCCAAGCCAAGAACGATTTTGCTGTTGTTAAGATCTGCTGAATAAATACTGAATGTATTAATGCATGCCAAGACTTAGAATTATACTAAATTAGAATGTGCATTCATCAACACCCCTTGAAGCAAAACAGACCGACAAATCAAATTGTCCAGTATACTCATTGAGACTTTCTAAACTTGCAGATTTATTTTGTTTATATTTAACGATTGGGCTAAGTATTCTAAAAAAACTATTGATTTTACGAAATAATAAAAAAAAAAAATATTTAAAAATGTAATAACACTTACTACAACAATGCACAATGACTTGTTCGCCGTTGTGTAGTTTCGCTGAATTTCTCCAATTACGACTTATAATTTTTTCTTTAAATGTATGTTTTGCCACGCCGCGCCGTGCCGGTAATATTCTAGGAAGCCGTCTTTACATCGAAGGCTTATCAATGATCGTTTGGCAGCTTTTTTCAATTAAAACAAAGCTTCCATCGCGCTTACATGAATAGGCTCTGTGCTGCTTCAAACACCCCGATCAAAGCAACGCTCATGTACAGGTATCCGGTGCTTCCTGTTTTCTCTATAAGCTTCAACAACCACGACCTAAATTAGAGCGAAGGCCAAGGTGCTAGCTAGGGCCTGCGTTCTTAAATCTATTAAATTGACGCTTCCAGAAATTGTTACGTTTTTTACAAAAGGTGCAGTAAAATAGACTTACTGCTAAGTGAAACATTTTGTTTAGAAAAATTCAGAAGGTCTATTGCAGTTTTCTTCAATACTCTTCAGGGGGGGGGGACGGTGCCCTCCAGCTGGATCCCTCCCTGAAGGACATCTACTTTAAAGTTCAATATAAAAAAAAATATAGTAGAGAATTCTAAAAATCTTAAATACAGGCGGTTCCACATAATATCTTACTGCATTTGGGCACCAATATGATGTCGTCTATTTAATATATAATAATTCTATGGCAAGTGGTTCAATTCCCATCTTTTCAAGAGTCCCAAGGAGTTGAAGTTCCACATCTTTATCATTTTTATGAAGTATCTTGCATCTTCAAAACAAAGTTAACTAAAACAATACATTAACAAATATGGAACGATACAACCATTTTCCCCTCTTTTAAAATTAAAATTTCGGAATTTTCATGATTTTTTTAACATAATCTTTAATTAAGGACTGATTCAGAATATAAAACCGACCACTTATCTCCTCCCAATACTCATCACCAGGTAAAGAAAATTAGCGAACGCTGGTAAGATTGCTTCTATAAAAAGATGTGCACTTATAATTGCAAGCCATTAAGTGCAAAGTTCTTATACTGTGAAAATGATAGTCAGCCAAGAAGAACGTCGTAAATTAATTCTTTCCACACATTTATGGAAAATCCGAATATGTCGCAAAGAGGCTTAGCTAAAAGGTTGAAAATCCCAAAATGTTCTCAGTATATTTCGAGAATCTTGTAGTATCCAGAGAAAGTCCGGATCAGGAAAGAAATCAATTTCGGTAGACCAAAAATTGGCCAAAGAAGTAGTAGACAACAATGTCGTTGATAGATATTGTTGATAAGGTTGGAACATTATCTGCTACAGATCTGTCGAATTAGAAGAAGAGAAGGCCTAGGAAATTTCCCTGTTAAAAAAAAAACACCGAACAAAACACCAGAAAATGACCAAGTTGCAAAATTTAGGAGCTGGATTTTGTATAAAAATTTCCTAACGAAATTCGACTGCTGATGATGAAAATTATGTGAAAGCGGACTTCAACTAGAGCGGTCGCACAGATCCCAAGTTTAATCGCCGGTCCAACTAATCTCCCGCTAAATACTTAATTTGACAAGCAATATGTATGTATGTATGTGTGACCAGAAATCATTACCTTTCGTGACAACAATTACAATCAACACGAATGTGTACATTAAGGACATCAGATTTCTTTTGACCGGATTTAGCAACTTGCTACTATAGCAGAAAAACGAGATATTTCTACGATTCCCAATGGATACCCGCAGTACCCGAGGAAGCGAATCCTTCAACCGAAAAATATTGGGGTAATTTTAAAAGAAAACTGAAAAAAAAAAACAAAAACACTGCTATATCATAGAAAATTTTAAGAGGCAGTACAAAAGAGCGTCCGGATACGTTGGATACTATCTCTGTACAAAATTTAAAGCAAAAAGTTCACCAATTTTATAGCACGTAGTAAATATATCAAGTTGGTTGTGTATAATCCAGAAGATTAAGTAATCGGTCAATAAAAATTATTTGATAATAATAAAAAAAAAAGGTTTTCTTGTTAAATTTCATCATTTATAGGCGGGTTTTTTTCTGAATTAGTTTTTACAATTAAACTATTTAAGGACAAGGATAGGATTCTAAAGAAATTACGTGAAACTATCTACGTAATAAGTATACAGGGTGATTCAGATCAAGATACCTTCCGGTATACCACGCGATTCCTTAAGGTAAGTTGATCAAAAAATTGTTCCACATATATGTTGATCCTATTACTTTTCTTTTTTTTATAAATTTTATATAAAATTGGTTAGTAATTAAAAACTAAGCAGAAAGAATTTCTGTTTTTTTATTCCTTTCTTTATTTTTTTAATATAAATAAGGTAAAAGCTTAAACTAGGGGTTCGTTTGTCAGTGGTTATAGTCTGGGGTCCATGTTTCCGTTTCGTAGGTATGTTCTCACTGCAATGCATCCAGTAGTAAGTCTGTATCTATCCCACTGTGTGTGTTTTTGTCGTTCCAAGTCCGTTCAGTATTTTTTGTAATTCCTTGCACTGTAGTAGTAAGAGGGCAGCGGTCATGGTGGTGTTAAGGTGGCAGTAAGGACAGGCTGGGCTCGGTTGTTTGCCGAAAATGTGTTTTTCGACAGGTAGGAAATGTCCCAATCTTAATCTGGCGATCCCTATAATTTTTAGCTCGGAGGAAATTAGGGATGTTTGCGATCGCACGTGTCAAGCTGGGACAGATATGGGTAATTTTAACCCCGTTTGTGTCGGCCCAGACTGACATTGCTCTCATTGTTCTGTTGAGCAAGTGGTTTACAAATGGGACCTCACCCGAAGCATAACAGATGATATTGGCCGCGTAGATATGGTAGAAGAGATTTGGAACCTTATCCAACCTCTCTGAGAGAGAGTAGTGGAGGTTTCAATATATTGATAACTAATAGGAAATGAGGGACTTTTAACAGCAGACATCTGTCTTTATACAGATGGGTCGCAGACAAGTACGGGAGCGGGAGCATAGTCCAGGAAATAGCACTCAAATAAAAATGAAATGCTAAGTACTTCGGATATTTTCTAGTATTACAAGCTAGCTCGGGACTATATCTCATTACATTTCAATTGCAAAAATTCCTTTTCATAGGACATCAAGGGCTTTAGGCCAATAAGCTTATTATGCTTTCTAGCGAATTAAATATCTAAGCAAATTAAATATCTAAGCATCTAGATCATATGAATTCCTTGTACTGTCGGCAGTCAGGATTTTTCCTGGGCATAGCAGCTCTTTTAATATCACTACTGACATTAGAACTGCTTTGGATTATGATCGCTTTCTCTAGCAAACTAAGCAAACTAAGGAGCCTCTTTGCTTTTGATTCGCCTGCGCTGAAGTTAATTACTAGCTTTTTGGAGAATCGCTCGCAGCGAATTAAGTCAATGAAGTTATTTGCTCTAGACTTATGCAAATATATCTAGATCGTCCCATTGGTCTTCATAATATTTTAAAACGATCAATCGCAATTAATCTGATACTTAATCCCAAAAAATCTCAAGCGCTAGCGGTATGCATAGGATGTTATAACCTTTCCTATTTTCCCCCGATAGAATTCAATTGCTCAACTTTACCACATGTACAGAAAGTGAAAAACTTAGGTATTGTACTAAATTCTCAAATGGGTTGTTGTGACCATATTAAAATGAACATAGGGAATATTTATGGGGTGTTTCGCCGACTTTGGGCATATGCTGACTTGTTTTAGACGGATCGACCTGCATATAAGTTTTTGTCAGGACACTGGTATTGCCGCATCTATTGCATGGTTCAATCATCTTTCCCAGACTCGACTTACGCTGTAAGCGTAAGCTTGAAATAGGCTATAATGATTCCATTAGGTTTGCGTTTGGGCTTCGTAGACATGTTTACATCTCTCCTTTTCGTCATAGAATTTTGAATTGCTCTTTGGAAACGCATTTGCAACGCAAGGCATTACTTTTAGTATATAACATACTGAACACGCGTTGTTTTACCACAGCTATTGTGTCAATTCCAATAATTGACACTACGAGAGAACTGCGCGCGCAAAGTACAAATTAAATGAAATCTGTCAATTCTTATAATTGACTTTCGAATAAAATACAATTACCAACGAGAATCCACGTTTGCTGAAATAAAATATTCTGGTGAAGTGTAGCGGACAAATAAAAAGAGGAAATTTGTCACTCAATTGTTCACTCAATTATATATTGCAAACAAATACTAATTTAATAAACAAATCTTGATCTTATAAGAAAATTAATTACTTCAATAAATTCTTTCAATGTGCAAAATTTACTTACCTTAACTTACACGTACACGCTTAGAAACTTCACTTGCAGTTCAATGATTCACAGTGTTTTTATATGTATGTATTTAATAACTAAAAGAAACTTAAATATGCAAAAGAACTATATTCTTACTCGAATTTATCTTTTCCTTTCAATACTGCCAAATTAGAAAATTATGCTACGTTAAAATTTCATATATACTAGGTAAAGAAAAATTTCCCTTTCTGTGTATCTTAACTATAATACTTACTAATGGCTGAAAGTAAATAATAATTAGAACTCAAGGTAGATCTAGTTTCCAATTATTATGTTGTGTAAAACTGACCTAATGGCATATTTTTTACACGATAAATAATTGTTAGAAATTTCGATTTACTTGAGTGAAATAGTTAAATGGCTGAAAGGAAGAAATTAATAAAAAAAAAATTTAATCGTTCTTGTTAAATTCATACATATGTGTATGACCAACACCTAGCATGCAAACACAATGAAATTTAACCCAAATTGAAGAAAAATGATTAATTCACAAAGTTACCTTTAATTGATTCAAATTTGTCACTAATAAATTTTCACAAATAAGGTGCTTGAAAATTCCTTGTTGGCCTTGGAAAAAATTGATGTTTCTGCTGGTAAAAAAAATGCTTTAAGTTTCGCTGAAATTCTATTTCCTTTATTGCTAATGACACTGCATGAAATTGCAAATATGTGGGAGGAATGCTACTGCATGTGCTCGCACCTTGACAACTTTGAAAAATAAGAAGACAGAATGAAGAATGAACCCCCTTTTTATAGAGAATTTTGTTCCGATTTCATATCCATAAATATGAATTTCTCGATTTTCTGACGAAATTTAAATAAAATGTTGACTATAATTATTTTTCCTTGATGTCAAATGACACGCTGCATTTTTTGACATATTTACCACAGGAATCCTTTTTAATTTCACGTAATTATGATAAGTTTTCCGAATCTGTGCCATAACTTATCGACACGTCATCTTTTAGTTCAATTTACAAAATTCCTCTCATAATTCATTTTGTTCATCTTCATCCTTGTCCCCTTTGTGTCTCTCTCGCACTCATTGGTGTAAAGGAAATTTCAAAAATCGCGATTATTCTGTAAACTGTGGAAAATATCGCGACGCGAACGCGCCCATCTGATTCTGCGTCTCTTTTTACCCCGGGGTGACAGTTTAAACGTCACGAAAATATGAAGTTCGCCGGTGTATTTTTATTCGTAATGTCAGCCGCGCGCGAGTTTTGTTTATAGTTAATTTTTTGGTAAAGTGTACTTTAGATATTCTAGGAATGATCATCGTGGGAAATACGCATTTTAATACAGGTTGGTATGTAACTTTATTTAATTTATATGTAGCTTTATGTGAAATCCCACCTTTTCAAATACCGTGTTTACCTGTCAAGGTGAGTTTTTTTGTTTGAAAAATTCTCATCTCAGATATTCACGAATGCATTGAAAAGTGTGCCCTTACGTGGGTACTTGAAATACCTTTATGCTCTATGTTGCTGAACATAAGGTTTATTGCGTTTTTTCTTTTTGTTGTTGTTTGCATGCATGTAAGATGCTATGATGTAAACACAATTTGTTGTGTATGTTTAATTCTATATTTAATTCTGTAACTTCACTATTTAATTCATTTTATTTATTTCAGGTCGTCGTGGGACTTTTTCATCTGTGTTTTCCCAGATGATTCTTTATTTTTATTTAATCAAGTTTTTCTTTTGGTTTTAGGTTGGTCGAACACGCGTAACTGTATGAATTTTTAAACTTTTTGCGTAGTGACAGACGTTGTGATTTGCTATTACCTCGCTTTAAATATTCTGTCTTGAACGCTTCTTACTTTGTTGAAGCTGTTCGCATTTGGAACGCTCTTCCAGTGTGGATCCAGCGCACGAGCTCGGCCTCTTGCTTTAAACGGTTACTCTAGCAGCACACTTCATATGGATAACGATTTTCTAATCAATTACAATCAGTCCATTGCACCTGAACTAGGATTTTGTTTTCTTTCTTGTTTCTTCTCTTGTTTGCTGCTTAATTTACGCGTATGTAGTTATCCTTATTTTCCTATTTTATTTTTTATCTTTTGTTTTCTTACTCTTGTTTGTTATTCTCTTATCTCTACTTTATTGATATAGTTGTAAAATCATGAATTTTATTATTTCTTCTTTTTATCTTAATTTTTATTTACCATTTCTTATATTTGCTTAAGTCATCGATAGATACTTTCATTGCTTTCGTTAACTTTAGATTTTGTGAAATTTAGTAGTATGTACTAATGAAAAGGCTTTCGTCTTATTGTACTTATGAAGAATAAATGCTTACTCGGGCCTGGCGTGTCGTGAAGAAAATTATAAAAGAATTCCATTGCAATTGGATTTTTCCATTCATTCCACCAATCCATGCACAATAATACAGATTGACTGACAAATGTAGTATTTCTCAGCTTTTCAGAATTGGCAGAGATTCACTGAACAATACTTCTGGTATCTACGCATAGAGATTCGAATTTAGACAACTTCTTTTATACTGATAGCTAAATGACTATTAAGGCGTTGGATATTTTGGCGATAAAATCAAAGCTGGTGCAGCTTTGAAAAGGTAGACTAGACGAGATTTCTATGCGGCACAATGTGATTTTATGCTGGATGCTTGGTCATATGAAATATTTAGTGTAATGATATACATATTGGATAAGCTAAAAAAAAAAAACCTTCCGAAATGGATAGCTCAAATATCGTTAGTGAGTATCTCGATCGGAGTTCTAGAAGGTGACATAACCATCGACAGCTACGTTAAGGCTAATCATCATTGAAACAATCGGGGCTCCTGTTGTGTTGCGAGCCAATTATTGTATGCGTACAATTAGAAGAAAAAAGCTAGTAGGGGGTGTTAAGTGGCCATTGGACCATACTAGGAGGCTGGCGTTAGACCCAAACCATTTTTTGTCGAAGTTGTAAAGTCCCTGTTCGACACTTAATTTGCGATTGTCCTGCTCTAGCGATTAAAAGAGGCTAGTCGTTTTATAGTTTCTTCTTCTCGGAGCTATGGAAGCTGCAAGGTACAGACCTTAGAAGCATCTTGAACTTCCTTATAGAATCAGGGTGAATCTAATCCTAGTAGGATAATTCTTATGAACCTAATGGACCCGTTAGTGGTCTAAGAAATGCAGACTAAGCTTTCTTTGGCGGCACCCTTCTAACCTAATCTAGCCTAATACATTGTTTTCTTCATTGCTTATATAAAACTTACGTTCAACAATTGTGGCCATAATATAAAAGTTGGAACAAAACTGGTAAAAACTTTACAACAATAGATTAAAATTTAAATTAATAATTCCATTCAAAAAATATTTTTCGCATGAATAAAACTTTTAGCATTTCTCATTGCTTTATGAACATTTTAATTTAGTTTTGTTAATGCAAAATTGTTCTACTCTTTATGTACAAAAATAAAAAGAAGAAAAAAAAAACAGAACTAAAAACTGGTGAGCAGAACTGTTGCTATAAATTCATACTTTTTCGCGCGCATAAGATAAGAAATTAAAAGCAGCATAATAAAATAGGAAAGAAAGATCTGAGGCTTTCAGAGAAAAACTACCTTCGCTCTAGAAGTTTCATGAGGAAATACCGTAATTGCTAAAGTTTCCTTTTGAATGCCGATTTGCTCAACTTGAAGGGAAAAAGGGACAAACAGGAGAGAAAGAAGTTTTTAATTAACTGCTCTTAAGGGCAACAACGAGTTAACCAGACCAATGAATTAAACAAAGTACGGGAACAACAAGTGAAGTGAGAGTAACTAGAACTTGGTAAATGAGCACAAGAATAATTATTTAGAAAAGTTTCCTTGGCGTGCACATGCCGGAACTTTCTTAGTTCCAAGAAACTTTCTTAAAGGGTAATTTATGTGGCGGTCGTTTCATATGTTTCTAATTATGAAATATTCCTTATTTTTGCTTTTCAAGTTGTATCAATATTAATGAACAACCAACGTTGGTACATAGAGGCACTTTCAGTTGCAATAGGTAAGTACCTACTCCGTAAAGTCATTTCACCTTATAGAAGTTGTGGCAAGTTTTGTGGAATTTTTATTGTGGAAATAAACACATGTGAGAGTTCGAAGCTTAAATGGGGCTAATTTAACCGTAGGGAGTTTATTGAGAGTTGAGTTTATTTATAGTGAATGGAAAATAGCAAATTTGTCGGGGTGTTTTTATGAGAGCGTAGTGCAACTTTTCAATTTATTCCATTTATTGTTGGTAATTTTTTGAATGGTACTCAGGGTATCAAATTTGTTTTATATATAATGTCATATGGGGATCATGGTAAAATTGATGGTTAGAGATATCAAGTCAAAATAACAAAGGATCGAAGTTAAAAATTTTTTGATGGTATTATTTGAACTTGAATAATGGATAAACTTTTTTCGATGCCTTGAGCTTATGTCTCCTTATATTTATTCTAAAAATCCGACAAAATGATTCTTCGATCAAAGTAATGTTGATAATATTTATTTAGTAATGCTATAAGGAAAATAATCAAGAAGCTGAAAGTTATGATTAGTCTAAGAAAAACTTTTTCAATATCCTTTTTTTATTTTTTTTAATTAAGTTCGGGAGGCTTTAGCGTCTAGTGACCAATTTTTTGGTCTCTGGAATCCCAAAGACCTGGGCCTGGATTCACTAACACTGAGAGTTATGGACATGAGAGTTCTATTGACACTTGACTCTCCGCTCAGAATTCTGTAATTCGAGGAATTTGTATTGAAAAATTACCAAGCTCTCTAATCCACTCGACAAAACTCTCAGCTATTTCATTTGTGGAGAAGTAAGAAGAATATTTCACAATTGACAGTATTGTGTGCTTTTGTTGTGTTTTCTGAAGATTACTAGGTACCTAGGAATTTTCAAATTGAATTATAGATTCACCGCATATCCTAGCTATGTTTACAAAAATAAATTATGGAAATCCTAGCAATACTTACAGAGAAATATATACACGCAAAAATGATAAATTTCGTTGTCTGCCAGTACAGAAGAGAATTTTAAATATGCGCGTTAAAATTTGTATGTAGGATATGTATCGCATCTACATTTTGTCCTTTAATTAGATACGAAATTAGTTTTTCAGTCTTGTAAATGGTTTTGGAGATAACTGCAAAAGAATTGAATCAGTCCTTCTTAAGGTGAAATAATGGGAATTTTTTAGAATAAAAGTGGACATATTTTCAACTCATCATTATAAAGAACTGGTAAGTCGTGGAAATTCACTTTCAATGAGAAAAATTTTCACAACAGACTACTAATGGCTGTGTAACAAAGAATGGAATAAATATATGCAAAATATAGGACTTAGGGTGTATATGACCCAAGTGCAAAAAATCCGTCTTTCGTTGATAAAAGTCAGTTATGACGTTAAAATGATAAAAAAACACAAAAACTACACCACTCGATTACCCGTTCTTCCCTCTTTAATTTGATATCAAACATGACGTATTTTAGACAACCCCTAATGACTCTAATCCGTAGGAAAAAACTCTAACGCTCTATGACCCTCCCATACAGAGTTAGCCGTCCTTAAATATTGCGACACTTCTTACGTTTTGCCTAACTCCCCAAGTATGTTAGAGAATCGCTAATGGAGAATTAGGGAAAGAAGATAGGAATCAGCAAAATGGAAAATTTTTCGTGTTTTTTAGTATGAAGCGAATAATGTCATATACTTTCGCCTTTTGCATGAATGGGGGATTGAGACAAAGAGTGAAAAACATATATCGAGAGAGCGTAGGATTACCCGAACGACAAATTCTTATTAAATCCCTCAAAATCCTATCAAATTATTGATAATAATATACATCGTGTCTCACTACCGAACTTTTTTAAACAAAAGATAAATTTCGTTTTGGCCAATGTGCTAAAAGAAGATGCAAAATTCGTCTCAAAAAAAGTTTTCATTTTTTCGAAAATATCATAGAATCCAGTATGAGTTTCTCCCACTTAAACTCTTCAGAGCAAAACGAATGTAAACAGAAGCACGTGCTGTTCAAATATCATATGAACTATACCAAAAAACATTGGTATTGCTATAAAAATATTGAATTCTCTCAATATTTCAAGAAAAGCGCGGGAACATTCTATGAACCTGAAAACTCCGCTCCTTCTCATTTGCTGCGTTCCTTTTATCGTTCTGAATGAATCTGTATAAATCGACAGAACGATGTCATAATTTAATTCTGTGCTCATAGAAAAGGAACGAAACAGAACCACTTCAAGTGTTTGACATTTCTTCCATTTAATAAAAGCAAGTAAAAATTGTTGTTTACGAAAAATAAAGCCATTTTCCAACAAAATCAATTTAAACTCAACTATTACCACCTCGTACTAATTGTAAACAACCTATTCACGAATACAAACTAAAATCGTTCTGCTTAAATCCGGGAAAAACTCAGGTGCATTCAGAACGATTCGGAGTCCGAAAAAAGTGATGACAGATTGAAACTATACATATAGTTCGGCCCGAGAAAAAGAACGACATGGATTGAAAAAATTCATTCTGAACGAGAAAAGGAACGCAGCAATTTATTTACGATATTGAATCATTTGCCATTCTGCTTCGTTGCATGTAATCTGCGCTTTCACATTTTTAATCTTTCTTCATAAAAGTTTTAAAGAGAGTTAGATTTTTTGTTATTTTTTTTTCTTTCTTTATTTTCTTGCCGTATACATTTTAAATGTAAAACACTCGGAAAGCTCCCTTGATTCTTACCTTCTTGTTAAGTTAATTTTGGTTTTAATCGGGTAAAATGAAAGATCTTATCTCCCAAACTCCCCAGCTCTTCGTGTTACAGAATCCAACCCCTGTGTATATACCTCGGAGATGCAAAAAATCTCTAAAGAGACCTAGCCTCTAGAGACTTTTTTGGTTTCCGGTCGTGTATTTTAAAACAAACAGGTCTCCAGGTTTGGACTCCGAAGTCTGTTCATTTGTCGTCTTCAGGTATCCGGAGACTATTTGCGTGTTCTGGTCAGTTAAGTGTAGGTCTACTAGGAAAGGAAAAGGAATAAAGTGGAGTGAGTTTGAAAAAAGGTTACAAAGAAATTTTTTAATAAAAATATTAATAATTAATCAGAAAATTCTTTTCGTTAATAGAGTTCTGGTTATTTTAAAAAAAAAAAAAAAAATATCACACAAATTTGTTGCGTTTATCCCGTCAAGTCTGTACACCAAGGATATATTTTTTCAAGCTTTCTCACGTTTCCTATAACATAGAAATATCAATAACTTTTGAGATAATTCTTTCTAATAATCTCTTGCTTGACAACTAAAAAAGATCTCGGGAGATCGCTAGAGACCAAACTTCAAATTTCGTGTATACATTTCTGTGACGTGTCTCCAGAGACTTCTTTATTATGATCTCCGGAGCCCTAATTTTTTGGTCTCCAGAGACAAAAGACTCTTGGCGGGTAAGTGGAGATTTTAGTCTATGTGAACCGGAACTTGGAGACCAAAAGTCTCTCACCGTATATCTTTGCCTTCAGATGTTCTTAAAGTTGTTTTCTCATTTCTTCCTGTAATGATTTACCTGACTGTTTTCTCAGTATTTGTTAATTTAATCCCGAAAAATTGCTTGAAATTGTTTATTTTTTGAGCCTACATAATAAATATTGTATAAAATTTATTTTAAATTTTCAGTCCTCTAATACATAGCGCTCTCAACCTACAGACTTAGATACTTACTATACTAAATACATTTAAAAAGAGAGGTTTTTGTAGAGCAACCGAAAAGTCTATAAAGTGAAATTTAACTACTATGCCGTCTCATGTTAATTAGTTGGCCAATTGACGTTATTGTCAGCAACTTCGCAGGTACTTAGTTTTCATGCAACACATGCTTATGCTAGAAAATATTTGAGTCGTAGTAAGTAAAATTTTAGAGTTAAATAATCTCAGTTTGTTTTTTTTAACAATAACTTTCACAAGTAAGGATTCATTTTGACAGTGATAAGTAAGCAGAAGAATTTTATATATTCAAAAAGATCAATAAAAACAAATGACATGAAATTACGCTCGTTTTATACTTATAAAAATGAAGTTAAAATTTTGTTTTGTCAAATTGCGAACAGCCACTGTTCTTGATGGATTTTTCCAAGGAAAATTGGTGACTCAGTTCAATTTTATTCAGTCTGCAGCGAACTTTTTATGGTCCTATTTAACTCACCGGAAGCAAGCTATTGAATGCGTGCTCGTCAAAACTGTTACCACTTCAATCGTGTGTCCCACAAGGGTCAATAATGGGTCCATTCTTATTTATGTTGTATATTAATTATATCGTGATAGCTCCTAAGTACTTTTCCATCATACTATACTGTTGTCATCACCTAAAACTAATGCTGCTACCGATATCTCACACTTTAATCAGGATCTTTCTCTTATATATAACTGATCATTCAGAAAAAAATTATCATTGAACCCTAATAAAACTTAGAGAATAGTTTCAATCAGCCACTTGACGTTTCATCCTTTCCATATCTTTATCTAAATGGCACTCGTATTGCATGTAAGACCGTGGTTAAGAATTTAGGTAATGTTTATTGCTATCGACTTGTCCTGGCAAAGTAATATCAATGCTACTGTGTCCAAGGTTTACTGCGGGTTAAGAAGCTTGTTTCGAGCTTTCATACTGCAATATTGATAGCTCAGGTTGTAGGAAGCTAAACGTGGCATTCAATGCATACGCTAGATATATTTTTGGCCTCAGGAGATATGATCACGTGTCAGCTGTAACTAAACAAATTTTTAGATGTTGATTGGATCACTACTTAGACTACATATTATGTGTTATGATGCAAAATATAATTAATAATAATTCTAACAAAATCCTTACGGATAAAATTGAATTTCTACTTAAGTTATTTTAAGCAACTTTGAATAAAGCACTTAACGCGTTAATAGCCCTTATTGTTGTTTTTTTCTTATTCTTTTCTACTATATAGTATATAGCTTATTATTTTATTAGTTTTTATTTTTCATTGTTTCGTTTTGACGTTTTTTTTTTAATTTTTTTATTTTTTTTTAATTTCTTATTTTTTAACTTTTCTTTCTGTTTTAGTATTGTTTTTTTTTCAGGGTTATGTCATTAATCGCATTATTTTTATGAAACCTATGTACTAGAGCAGGGATGGCAAATAGGATTGTATCAAAGTGCCAAAATAAACTAAATTTAAATGCAATTTTTTTCGCGTGCCCGCGTACCCCTTATTTATTATGTGTACATTTTTTTATTGATTATAAAAAATAACAACAAAAGAAAGAAATAGATTACTATATCTGAGTTCATGTGATATTAATTCAATATAAAGAAATAGTATAAAAAATTATAAAGTTTAATAATAATTATAATAGAAAATTCTTAAATTTCGTTAGAAGTTTTTTGCTTCATGTTATTTGCAAGGTTTTTAATATCAGGCTGGTATGTATTCGATTGTAAGGTAATACAAGCTGCTGAGTCTTCCTCTGTCAATCTGTTTCTTGTCTTTGACAGTAAATGATTCAGTACAGAAAAAAGACTTTCACAGGAATAAGTGGAAGAGAAAATGGTTAACAATGCGATTGCTAATATTTTTACAGAAGAAAATGCCTCTGGCATACTATTCAACACTTCTAATATTAAGTTTTCAATTCGGCATTCTGACTTTCCATCCTGTGACAATCGATGATATTCCAATTCTTCGATATTTTTTCGCATATTCACAAATTTTTGTGTCCAAATAGGATTAGATTGCAAATCTACAGTCTGCATTTCTAAATTTTCTAATTTCATCCAATTAATGAGGTTATTATCGAAATCCTGTATATCGAATAAGTCCGGATAATTTACAATTTTCAATAGCCTATCAATTCTTTTAAAGTCTTTAAATCTGTTTGAAAATTGTTCTTTAATAGATTCTAGAACTTTTGAAAATTCGTAATTAAAATTCTTGAATTTTTGAAACTTGTTGATTCATCCAAAAAAGTTTGAAGTTTTGGAAAATTATTATGTTTTCCAGATGCGATATCTCTAGCAAAAATATCTAATTTTATTTGAAACCCCTTTATCAATCCAAACATAACTTTAATTGTTTTTCCTCGTCCTTGCAACTTTTTATTAAGAACGTTTAAATGTAAAGTTATATCGGTAAAAACCATTAATTTTGTTAACCATTCTGCATCATACAATTCTTTAAAACGATCCCTGTCGAATTCATGTAAAAAAGGTCGAATTTCTTCCAAGCAATTCATAAATTGTTCTAAGGATATCGCTCGGCTTAGCCAACGTACACTATTGCACATTAAAAGAGTATCGTATTCGCAATCTATATCATTTAAAAGTTTTTTAAATTATCTTTTATGCATGTCGCGTGCAACTATAAAATTTATGATTTTATTCACTTTTTCTGATATTTCTTTGAAATCTCTAATTCCAAATTTTGCACAAAGAATTTGCTGGTGAATAATGCAATGAAAGCCTACTATTGGATGATCAACTAGGTTTTGAAATAAATTAACAAAACCTATCTCTGGTCCAGTCATATTAGGAGCTCCATCTGTCGTTAGAGAAATAATTTTTTTAATATTTATTTTAAGTTTGTTTAATTCATTGACTACAACTTCACAAATATCACTACCTCTTGTTCTTTCCAGTATATTTGCTAATTTTAAAACTTCCTCGTGCATTTCATTATCTTTCGGATAACGTGCAATAATTTCTAATCGGGCAGATGAGTTAATATCAGTTGATTCATCGAGGTATATTGAAATGTAGTCACAGCTATTAACGTCGTTGTAAAATTCTATCTTTAACGGTATTTCTGCTTAGCTGCACTTCTCGAATTCTTTGAATAATATTTTCTTTATTATTAAAATCTTGAAACAAACTGTCGGCCGATTTTAGCATAACTCTTTTTATAAACTCTCCATCAGAAAATGGTTTTGATTGCTTAGCAATCAAATAAGAAATTTCAAAACTAGCTTCCGTAATATTGCTGTTGGTTTTTACAAATTTTGATAATAAATTCGATTGACTTTCAGCTATCTTTAACTGTTGAGAAATTAGTTCTTTTCTTTCGTTAATTTCTTTATGGTTCATTTCAAAATGTCGCTTAATAGAAGACGTTCGACACACAATAATTTCAGAGCACAGGCCGCACCGACTTTTATCTCCATGTTTAACAAAGCCGTAATCAGCAGTCCAAAAGGGTGCAAAACTTCGCCTATCTTGTAGTTTTTGTTTTGTTGGTATCATTTTAATTCAGCAAAAAAATAAATTTTATTTATAGTTAAACACAAATTTTATTGAACTGCACTAGTCAAACCACTGACTTATAACAATGGACTGAGCGTATTGCCATTTTCCTATAGGAAAGAATGGCACAAGTTTTGCAGTTTTCTCTTTCGCCCTATGGCAGAGTTGGAGCTACCACATGAAACAGCAAATCGCTGAGTGCATTGTTATAAGTCAGTGAATCAAACTAAAAACTCTTAAAGAATATGTACAAAATAATGCAAAGGCAACTAGATAAAAAAATGTAGATCTAAATTCAAAGCCGTTGATAAAAATTATTGGGTCCATTTTTTTTTAAGCAGAAACTATTTGAAAATAAGAATTTTTTTTACTTAATTTTTTGAATTTTTTAGCGTGCCGGAAAAATTTTCTCGGGTGCCAAACTTGGCACGCGTGCCGTGTAATTGCCATCCCGGTACTAGAGTATGCACATATTAATGAATCATATGTCTCAATTGCGCAAATTAATAAAGGAAATAAATAAAATAAGTTTTTCAGAAAATATTAACTAAAACCATATTATGGTATCCTCTTAAGTAACTTTCAAGAATCTTCGCTGTTGTAGCTAATAACGGTTTGCAAACTCCACCATTTATAACTAATGTAGTGAAATTTTTCCTTTAAACTTATATTTTTGACTATCTATTAAGATAAATAAAATATTAGAGACAATCTTTTTTACTTTTGAATTTGATTTATGTAAAACTTGTCTTCTTGGTTTTGTTTTTTTTTTTTTTCCAGCTTCAGACTCGGAGATTTTACTAATATTAGTGAAAATTGAACAACGAATATGAATGGCATTCTAAGTTTTGATTTTGATAAAATGTCATCATAATGTGCACGATTTGGTATCATATAAATTATTTAGTGTCTATCTAAATGATTGAAATATGCTATTTCAAGCATTTTATTTAATTTCATCCACAACCTTTTATTACCTTGACCGCAGTGCGAAATGCAGGCAGCCATAATATAACTGGCATCAGATAAAAAAAGCTGTACATAAATTGGCTGCTTATTTTTCTAAAAAAAATCTCGCACACATACTATAATAATTTGCATTATGCTTATGTGGTCCAATTACTCCAGTAGACCCGATTTGATTATTTCATCGATGAGTTCATCACGAGCCCTTAGATGAACATAATGATGAAATCTGTTCTGGAACCAGGATTGTATTCATTATATACTTTTTGTCGATATAATGATCGTTTCCGAGATCACTCGGTGAGCAGTTCCATTCTACATTTTTTTTGTTTTTGACAATGAAAATATTCACTGAGATAATATGATAGCTCAGTGGTAGAGAGGAATATTTCAAAGTTTTAAACGATCATCAGGGAATCTGTTGTAAAACGAGACCATAAAAAACTAGAAAAGAAATCGTTTTAACAGAAGTCACTTCATCTGAAAAGTCCTGGAGTGCACTGAAAGCTATCACGCAAAAACAAGTGCTAAAAAGCGCACATATTTTTACTTTTTGCTCACAAGGGATTATAAGAGCTGACGATAGCAATGCATTTCCCAGCACTTTACGAAACTTTCTGTAAATGAATGCGATTTTTAATTGCACGTCATAATTAATAGCTTTACTGTTTTACTATTCATAATAATTTCGTGGAAATGTACAGAAATTTTAAATATGAAATCGCTCATCGTATGCTCATCGAAATGGCTCATCAAAACTCATTAGAAAACTTCACCCGCATTCAAAAGCAGCGAAATTTATACATATATGCCAATTTCCAGATGCAAAAGTCCTAGTTTCCATAGACTTTCCCCGAGCTGGGAACAGGGTTTTGGAAACCGATGAGCATCTAAGGGCTCATGATGAAATCATCAATTCGTGTCTACTGGGGCATTTTCTACTAGAGTACTTTATTGATCTTGATAATAATTTCATACAAAGAGCGTAACTTACTTTGTTCGTCACGCATAAAAGGACGAATGTTTTCACACTGCCGTCAGTGAGTTTTAAAATTTTCAACACAGATACCCCTTTTTCTGAATCCGCCGGGAGAACTGAGTTTGCAAATTTACTAAGTTATCAAAAACATTCGAAGTGAAATTATCAAGTTTCCCTTGATTATTGAAAACAAGTGAATCGTATCCTCAAACCTGAATGTGGCAGGTCCACCGGCGGATTAAAAAATCGCATCGGGAAGGGGAAGTGAGTCTTACTTGCCGCGGGAATAATTAATCCGTCGGATTGAGCAATACGGGCCAAATTGTAGAATTTCGTCTTCGAATTTAATATTTAAAGCGTATATAGATGGCAAAAGATATTTCATTTGATTCCGTAACTAAATACAGCTTTGTTTACTGAAGATCTAAGTTAATTTTCTTCTGGACAAACTATTCTCTTTTTTTTTTCCAAAATAAAATTCAACTAAACATGTTTTTTCAAATTCTCTATTTCTTGGATATTGAATTGTGTTTCACAAAATTTTTGATCTGAACTTTCAACCTAATTTTCAACTGTTATTGTAGAGTTAATTATTTGTTTTTTTTTATGTGTAGTTTCCTTGATCTGCTTCTTTGCACAGCTATTGCTGTTATTTTTTCAGAGCTTTTTCGTCCAGTTGTTCATTGATTAAACAATTCAGCAAGCATTTTTTTTCGCATCTCTTTATTCTTTTCTATTATTATTATTTTTATTAATCACGAAACATTTCGCCCACTTTTGTTTAGTTTTTGCATTTCTCGGAAAATTCAAAATTTCAACATCGAAAAATCTGTTTTGTTTGTTTTTAAGGACGCTTTTACAATTAGTTCAATTCAAGCTTGATGTAGGTATAGGGTAAAATTATTTATCTTTAAGAAAAAAAAGAAAGCTAAAATTGAATGCCTTCAAAAAATAACACAGTAATGTCATGCGTACGAATACTGGGCGTATTTATACGGGGGGGGGGGGGGGGGGGGTGCGCAACCTGATACTCTCCATATAGATTTTGGGGCAATTGACAATTCGGGAAGGCCATCCATACTTGCTAATATTTGTACCATGGAGAGCTCTATGAAATAAGTTTTAGTAAATGAAAATCACATCAGCCTTTATAACGTTGCAGCTTTGATTCCTTATGAGGTAGAGGAGCTGGGGGCTAGTTGTAAAAATTTTGGTAAAACAGTTATATTACCAAAATTACACATTACTTTAATATTGAGATATTTTTAGTTGATGGTGTAGCTATTCAAGCATCGTTTTAAAACGAAAAATAATTGAAAATATTTCAATATTTTTCGCAGTTATAATTTTTCTAAAAATTGTGCGCTGTTACATCCTTAGGGCAATTTGTAACAGAAATGGGGCAAGTAGTAACAAAAGATCATTTCATCGAAATAGTAAGATAATTCAAGATTTCGTTAAATATAAAATAAGTAAAAAACAAGTTTTCAAACCAAACTGAGGCCAAGCCGCATGAAAAAGTAGAAAATAAACTTTTTTTCCCACACAGAGGTGGACTCAGATTTTTTGATTGGGACATTTCTCTTGAATATTATTTCTCTTCATGAATTAAATCACTTATTACCTCTGATTGATCATACTGAAATATATCGGTGATTGTCAGCGAATAAAATCTGAGTCCACCTCTGTGTGTGAAGAAAAGTTTATTTTCTACTTTTTCATGCGGTTTTGCCTCAGTTTTGTTTGAAAACTCGTTTTTTACTTATTTTATTTTCTGCCTTTTTCACGTTAACTAAATTGTTATTACGTGCTGCATGGAGATATTTTAAAACAATTTTATGACGGCTGAAAAGACACTGAATTACCAGTTTTTCAAAAAATTTATTCGAGTATCAAATCGTTGAAGTACTGCAACGGTTTTCTGAAATTCAAATTATGTTTTAAACAGCGCTTTTTAGCTGTATTCCAACTTGATCCCATATAATATGAATTTTCCCGATTTTCCATGTTTTCCACAGACTTTTCCTATTACTATGAATTTTTTTTAAAAATTTACATGAATTTTCCTCGATTTTTCATGCAAGTTTTCATGATTGTTAAAGAGAAAGTATTGATGGCAGTAGGACGAAATAAAAAAAAAATGATTCCACATAGCTTATAAAACTTTTTTGTCGGAAAATTTTCCGGAAAACTCGGAAAATTCCGGAAATTTTTGGAAAATTTTCGAGTAAAATTGGAAAATTCTGAATTTTTCCTGAAACAGATTTATCACTAATCATATCGATAAAAAATTTTCCGATGATTTTCCAGCTTTTCCAGGTTTTCCATGGAGTTTTTCACTAAATCAACTTTATGCAACTCATTTCGCTCTACAACTTTGTCTTAGGTTGCAAAACGCTCAAACGCTTCCTTGGTCGGAAAAACTCCGGAAAAGCGTTTTACATGAATTTTCCTCGATTTTTTCTGCAAGTTTTCACCATTGTCCGAGAGAAAGTATTGATGCCAGTTGATAGGGAACTTGATCCTGCATAATTTAGAAAACTTTTCTACCGGGAAATTCCGGAAATTTTTTTCGGAAAAATCGGAAAACTCTGCATTTTTCCTGAAACGGATTTATCACTAATCAAATTTGTACCAAATTTTCAAATAATTTTTCCCGATTTTCCGGGTTTTCGCTGTGATGACGAAAAGTGGGTCTATGAGAGTGTCGAAGATAGTAAAAAAGAAATATATAGACAGACAAATTTGTGTACGAGTTAAAGGGACGGCTGGCCTCAAAAATGCAAAGTTTAGATGTAACTGTTTTAATACTCCTTTATTCGAGTATAAATTAGTCATAATACAATTTCATTAACAAACTCTAATTCCATTTAGCTAAAATAAGCGTTTCCATTTCAATTAACATATTGTTACAGGTTTTTTAAATAAATTTACCATGTGCTATCTTTAAATCAGAACAAAAATGAACATACTACTTTATTTACAACTAAATAATGATCTCTTATATAGTCCCATTACATTAACATGTTACAACTTGCCCCGAAATGTTGTTATTGGTATTCGATAATTTTCGAAAGTAATTAAATATTTATAAAAAACAAAAAGAGCTGAACGAAAATTAATAATCTCACTGTACAAACAGAAAAAGAAGATTCACAAAATAATACGCCGAAAATCAAAGTTTACTTCAATCTTATTTTTTCATTAACTGGCCAAAACGGATGGAACTCGCACAGCCTCTTCCTTTGATGTCCGGTGGGATACCGGTTATTTTTAGATAATGCAGCTCGTTTTGTTATACAAAAGAGATATAGTCGAAAATATAATGTGAAGATTATCAAATTCCTTCTGAAATTTCAATGTTACTACTTAACCCTGTTACAACTAGCGCCTAGCTCCCCTATTTATATTAGGAAGATTTCTAATAATGATTTAGCCTGTAAATTTGTATCGAAAATATGCGCCCTTTTGTGGTGATTGATAACAAAAAAGTAAAAATGATATGATATAAAAATGGCCGAATTCATTTCATCAAATTTTTCTAACAAAAAAGTTCACAGTAAAAAATGATTAAGGGATTTTTAGAAATGAGTAGTAACAGAAATGAATATGTTAATTAAGCTGGGGTCAAAATTTATTGTGACTAAAAAAACATGAAAAAAGCAAAATTTAAAAAACAAATTACAACACCAAACTTCAGACTACACCCGACCTACATTTTAATATATACGTGTTTTTCAGTTAGATTAGAATCTGTGTTCAACAAATAATACTACTGGAACGGAGTTTAATACTGGAAACCTTTCCGGATTGATAGTGGACAGTAAGGCATTGTTCACGGAATTAGTACTTAACTATTATTTATTCGAGTATATTTCTACAGTACTATGCCTAATCTCCAACAAACCAATTTTTTCAAAAAAGGAGTAAAGTAACCCGTTAACGAATCCGGCAGTTATAATTTAAAAATTGTTTTAAAATGAATGTATGAACATGAGCGTTATCTTCGTCTTTAGGATGCAGTGATCATATTCAGCAAAGAGTTATTATGTTAAATCAATGTATCCACAAAGCGGTCCGTGTAATATAGTATGTGTATTTTACTACGACATCTAAACCTTAGAAAATTGCTTATACGTATTTGTAAAATTTAAGACTCTGTATTTGATTATACCGCGAAGAGAGTTACCAAAATAAAAATAGCGATAACTAAATCTAAACATTCTACTTTTAAAGAGCTATGACAAAAGTTTGCATGAAACTAAAGACATTTGGTATTAATAAATGTTTCTGGAATTTAATTTATACTTTCCTATATGTTCCATAATTATTTTCTATTTGTTTCTACCCTTAGGAATGAGCCAAGTCCCATAGAAACGAGAAGCTTTCTTTATTGACCTGATTGACAATGTACCACAATGCTTCATAATTTGTGCAACCAATTTCTCAATATCACAATATCATCCGAATGAAAAACAATATGCAATTTTAATATCCATAATATTTCTAAAGATCAATATACATAAATCTATTCAATATCGAAAAGGAAAATCTTTATACAAATATAGGAGTGGTACATTTGCGTCAGCCAGCTTTGTAGAGGTCTGGTTTCCATAGATATTGTAACTCTAATATAAAATTTCAAAGGACCTTTAAAAAATATCCAACCTGAAAAAAAACTGTTTCCTTAGAGAATTTACTCATGTGAACTACATTCCTTCTTTAAGGCAACTATCAATAGCCCATAGCTCCGTTGGTAACTTCATATATGTATGTTTCATATAAGCTACATACGTACATATATATACCTATTCTTGTGAGTTGAATATGAATCCATAAAATTTTTTTCATAAAATCCGGATCAAAGCTCATTTCGAAGGATTATCTTAGAGATTTGAATCGAACTTTCGTCTTACAAAAATTTTAAAATACTTTGCGTTGCCTCGAGAAAGGTATTCTGTTCGTAAAAGACTGTCAGTAAGTGAGACGAAGTAGCACTTTAAGAATATTGCAGATGTGCACTGCCCCGTCAGTAATGAAACTCAAGTGAAATCACTTAATTTTTTTACATTTGTATAAGTATTTCTCCCTCTGGGTTCTCATAAAATAATATCGGAATTTGTTTTTTTTTTTTCAAGAATATTATGTCAAGGAATTTATTCTACTGGAAAAAAACGAGTCGTAGAATTTTAAGGATATCTATAATCACTTGTCTCTTTAATTTTTGATTGATTAACAAATATTTGATTTGGAAATTTATCGTTACAATTGATCAAAATATACCACAAAATGAAAAGAACAATACAAATAACAAATATTATTTGAACTTGGAGTATCTAGTTGCGCAGCATAGTTCAAAAGTTTTGTCAAAACCTTGCGAGCAGCTGACAATTTTGTCGCAATTTTTGGAATATATTATGATAATTATTTATTGCAAATTTTAGTTAATTTTGTGATTAGGTTAGGTTAGGTTAGCTAGGGTCAGGTTAGGTTAAGAGTGAGGGCGACTAGGCCTCTAGCACCATGTGGACACTGCGACCACAGTTAATCTATAGTGCCTTGTTCCACTAATGTGGTTAAACAAAATCGAGTCATTTTACGTGCTCGATTATTGATCTTGGAGTAAAATTGCAAACATCATTTGAGGAGATAACTGTTTCTCCAGTGATTTGCAACCTTAACCCTGTAAGCGCTGTCCACTTAAATATAACATGCACCTTCCACTTCGCACGGTCGATACAGTTCACTGCCGGCTTTGTCTATCTTCTTCAAAAAATGGCGGCATTAAAAAACAGCTTGAGCGACTATCTGCCAAGACCAATTAGTAGGTGCGTCTGTATATGAGAGGGATGAAGAGTTCCTTCCCCTTTCCCATATCGAGCACGCTATACCAGAGCAGGTACAGTGGCCTGTTTTCCCATTTATGCAATTTCCCCTAAAGAGGTCTTTGATAGGGCAATTGTCTGGTGGGGACCAGTGTACGGACTGTCGGCTACGGTTTTACCCAGTTCGTCAGTTTTTTCATTACCGTCTACTTTTGTATCCAGCAACCCAAAGTAACGTTACTTTGTTACCCTTTTGACAGTAACTGAAGTTTCGAGGAGTGGCTCCAGACTAGTTTCGAATCAAAGTCTTGAGAGGACAGAGCAGAGTGCAGCTTGGCTGTCTTTAATCGTAAATAAAAATGAAAAATCAAAATGAACTATAATGTAAATCTAAGCACAACAAAATTGTCTTGAAATGTCAAAATATGTGACAAAAATATATGACAAGAAGTACGACAAAAGTTCAAAATCAGCACCCAGGTAAAAGCTGACAAAATGCGCTATCAACTTTTTAGGTCAATTAGATTGCATCATTTAAAATCAACTAAACTGTATTTTGTATAAATAGTTTGTTATTTCGTCTCAATTAATATTATCATTGACATTTTGGCATTAGAATAGCTAAACAATAAATTTACATGCATTGCAAAAGGCTACATTTAATTACGATTAGAGTGGAGATGTGAAATTAAGGTGGGCCGTTGAGAATCAAATGAAAACTTTCGTAGGTACAATTAAATATCAGAACTTGTTTTACTTTTGAGCCTCTGAATTTGTCATCAATGGGGTCATATACACCCCAATAACACACAATTGTAGATCACGTGAGTTTTGTTATTTTGAGATCCCACATTAGAATATTTTTGACAACATAAATTTCTACAGCTTATTGTCAGTTCACAATTGAATAACAAACAATTTATACTTTTTAATACAAAAAATGCAGATTTAAATTTGTTATTGGTGGTAATTACTAATTCAAGGGGATTGGCAAGTACAAAAAAGGACAAGTGTTCAAGAATTAATATCTCAAACTTTTTTGAAAATGATCGGAAATTTTCTGTCAAAGATAGAAAGGTTTTTAAGTTGGATGGAAATTTTTGATCTTATGACATTAGTAATGTCACTTTTACGATTCTAAGGTTTTAACATCTATTAAAACTGTTAGATATAACATTTGTACAGCTCCCATATATAACTCATTTTATTTATTTGAATTCTGTATTCAAGTTATAGCAACGTATATAACAGGTATACTTGTTGCTATTTCAGTTGTTATGATTGAATTACGACAAGATTTCTGACTTACATCACACAATGTGGAAGGGTTAAAAGTCAATAGTTTTTCGTCAATATAAAATGCGTTATGAATAGTTACAGTAAACAAATCTATAATATAGTAATTACATATAACGTATACATATATAATAATTACCTTTCCGTTCAGTGCCTTAATTATCCCACGATCAGACCATGACACCTTTGTTCCATCATCCGGTATATTCACAGCATGAAACTGCTTACCCCTTAAAATTACAAATATCATACTATCATATTAATAATTCTTGAATGAAATTTATAAAGAATCCGAATAATATACAGTGGACTCTTCCATTGCGGACATCTCTGTTATACGGACACATCTCTTATAAGGAAAAATTTTACCCGACGGAAGAAAAATTATGAAAATTCAAGTAATTCCTCTTCTCTTAAGAGGACACTCCCTTATCCGGACACGGACAATACATTTCACTTCCGCTGTGTAGTTTGCTCTCCCTTATCAAGACAATTATGTTAAATTATTACAAAAAAAAAATCGTAAAACTAACATTTATATTCTTTTTTGAACTGTGAAAAGTGATGCGCGGGAGACAAGCACTTTACTTCAAAGATGAGGGAAGAAAGAAGTTTTTACAATCCTTTCAAAATTCAAGGAAAATTCTACTGCTGACTAAAGTATAGTTTACACAAGCGAAGTTACTGTCCCAAGTAACCCCGATTTCAGTCCCTCACCTCAGAGTTCCACTCACTTCAACTTTTTAGCGACATTTCGGGCCTTGATTAGTACCCTTTACCAGGAGTTAGCTAGATTAGAATACAAGAAGACATAATACTACGTATAATTAAAATATTTTCTGTTCTCACCTTTGTTCTCGATACGATGAGTTTTAAAAGAATATTATTGAAACATATTTCACAAAAATACACATTAAAAAATATAGTAAAAACGTTAACTGAACATATAAATAAATAAATAATTTAAAAAAAATAAAAAAAATAATAATTTAAACAAATAAATAACTAAAATTTAGACTACTGATTTCTTTAAAGGACCACAGATGAATGATGTGCGAAGTTCTTTGTCCTGCTGTGATGTCAAGTTTCTTCTATATGGCATTCTAGCTGAAATGGCGCTTGATAATATGATGGAATAATCATTACAGAAATCCGACTTAAATGCCACATTTATAAAAAAGTACGTAGATGACATTATCTGCGCTATACCAAAAGGCTCCGAAATAGAATTCGCACATACATTCAATAGCATCCACAATAGAGTAAAGTTCACCATCGAAAAAGGGAATAATAAAATAATCCCTTTCTTGGACATCCGCTTAATCAGAACAAACAACAACAAAATAATAACTGGCTGGTACTGTAAACTCTGTAGCTCAAACCGGATACTGAATTATTTCTCCAACCACCCACAACAAACAAAAATTAACACAGCTCAATCATTCATCAATAAAATATTTAAAATAAGTAATCGGTAATTTACACAGAAAAACTTGAAGATTTCAACAGACATTCTGATGAAAAACAACTATACACACCACACAATAGATAAATTAATCAAGAAAGCAACAAGGAATACTCGTTATTATAACACCCAACATAATAGAACGATTAACAACATAATAACATAGACAAGACTACCCCAATCCATCACATTTATACATCCATTAATAATAACAATAATAAAATAAAAATGGAACTCAAATCCATAACGCAACTCAATAGGTGCTACATAAAATTCAAGGACCCTATACTCTCACAAGAAGCCAATACACTACAGCATATATAGGACAAACGTAAAAAAAAACTCAAAACCAGACTATCGCAACATAAAACATACATAGCCAAGAAAACACCACAATCAGAATTAGCCTCCCATACAATACAAACTGGACACGCATGCGACAATTATAAACATAGAGAAAAACAAAGCAAAACGCGAATTCAAAGTAGCATGCCACATCTAATGGAAAAAAGGAATCTAACTAAAAAATTTAAAACAAGACACCGATTTAATAAATAAAGATTACCAACACATACTTAGAAAACTGAAACTTGACATCACAACATGACAAAGAACTTCGCATACCATTCATCTGTGCTCCTTTAAATTATTTATTTATTTATATGTTCAATTAACGTTTTTACTATATTTTTTTAATGTGTATTTTTGTGAAATATGTTTCAATAATATCCTTTTAAAAATCATCACATCGAGAACAAAGGTGAGAACAGCAAATATTTTAATTATACGTAATACTATGTCTTCGTGTATTCTAATGTAGCTAACTCCTGAAGAAACTTACTAATCAAGGCCCGAAACGTTAAAAATATAACTTAGTAAACCCTTTCTATTCTCCATAAATTACATTTCACTAAATTATTATCTTTTTTCCCTAATTAATCTTGAGTATAATTCCAATTGTCCATTGCAATTTTCAGTAATGCTAAACAATAATGTTAATTACATACAAGAAGTTTCTCAAAACAATGTTGAACTGTTTTGAGGAACAAAGGGCAGTTGCATAAGTAAAATTAAAAGTGTCAATATTTAAAGATAACATTACCCCCAAATTGTGATTAAATCAAATTTATCTTTACCGTACAAAGCTATTTTAATTAAATGTTAACAATAAATTTTACCATAAGCTTTTTATACTATTTATTGTCACATTTGTAGCCGTTCGTCGTTATTTCAAGAAGGTCATGCAAAAGTTTCCAGGTAAATAAACATTCATTCAAAGAAAATTTTGTCGTCCAAGGGGCAGTGGAATTTCGAAATGTGGTTACTCAAAACCATACACACACACATGTCCTTTTTGATGCGGTTATACCATCTAAATACTCGTAGCTGAGAAAATTCACACCAAATATGTATGTATGGATTCCTGTGAACGTGTTAACATTGAAAGGAAGGATATGCTAACCAAACTTATGTGGCTCATGTGGTATGTGGATAACACTATCTGTATGTGGTACATAAAAGATGAAAGCTAAAGTTTTCTTTACTCCCGTTAATGGTCCAATTCATTTGTAGAAATTTATGCGTTTAGGGTGAATTAATAGTTACTCGATGTACCTACTTTTATCTGGAAATACTTAACTTGGCTTACAAGGAGACAGAATAAACTTAAAGGAAACATTTTATATGTGTTACACAACTTTGGAATATTTTGTAGAAATATTTCTCTCTATTTCCCCGAAATGCTTTGAAGTTCATGGTTTAAAATAAGTTAATTGCATCAGTCTCAGCATCAGCTTCAATATAGTGCTGCCAACTGTACCATATGTATATCGTTTTAGTTCGGTAAAATGCCTGGAGAACAAATAAAAATTTTGCCTGTGTGCCATAAATATCGATTTGTACTATAATATATGTATTTAGCTGAAACGGAAAGCGATTATTTGGCAGAAATAAATTCACACGCCAAAATATGTTTTGCCAACATTTTATTTCAACTTAATTGACCTGCTGTAGAAAATGTTGTTGTTAATTGAATTTCCTATGTGTTTTCAATATTACATAACTACTGACCGGTAAGTGACCCTTGTATGCCCATATAAATGCTAATAGCTACACTAAGAAAAATATTTCGTATTTTTTTTTGCGAAAAGCATCGTTAAATCATATTTTCTTAAAGTGTAACATATTTTCGTATATTCTGTGAAGAGTATTTACGAAACGATCGTAATTTGTTTTCGTAAAAAATACACTAACGTCAATACTACGAAAATTTCGTAGTTTTAAGGATGCAGATATGAAATTTCGAAATGCCTAAAAATTTACGAAATGTTTTGATCATATCAACACAAATTTGATTGGTATGGGCATTTTGTACTTTTGAACGAGTTTTTCGTTGACTTTACGATACGGACAATAAAGTGAATCAGAACTTCGTAGCAAAACTATTCTCGAGTGCGCATTGTGTTCAGTGCCGGATTTACCTATGACGGGGCCCCAAGCAACCTCAGTTTTTTGGGGCCCTCATTCTAAAATTAACCCCCACCCCCAAATATTTTGAAATAATAAATAATCAGTTAATTTTGCAAAATCAATATATTATTCAGTTAACTTATAATTTACTAACTAAATTACAACTTTTTTCTACTTTTGTCAGTCGCAAATTGATGAATGACATCATCAAAGTCAAGTTTTTTAAGCTTGTCTTTTTCGATAAACAGTAAACCCAAATCGCTTACTTTTTCTTGTCACATCGATGAGCGTAAATCGGTAGTGTAAGGAATAGCCTGATGAGGCATTCAACATTTGGAAACGCTGAAAACAGTTCATCCTTGAAAATGATTTCGTACAATTCAACGAATGTTTTACGGGGCTCGTTTCCGTATACCTGTTTCATATAGATGTAAAAATTTTAAATTTCATTCACAATGTTTATGTTAACATCATTTGGATAGTCTTTTATCAGTCTTTCTAAACTTTCTGTGATTTCCTCCTTCGACGCATTTAAATTGACAAGAAAAGAGAATTTAGCCGCGATATCAGTGTATGCCGTAGCACGTTGTCGCAAGTTGGTTGTCAAAGAATCGATCATCGGAAGAAATGATTTTATCCGAAAACTATTACGCGGAGACAAGTTTTCAAGCGAATCTGGAGCAGGCCCGTCGTTACATTGTGTCTTTCTGCGTCTTGTTCTTTGCGCGCTCGCTTTATAATCAGAACCAGGAACAAGCTCCTTCGCTTTGGCTTCGATATCCGAAAAGTCATCACGATAATTCTCGACGAACGTAATTAACGCAGTGTACAAGTTCGCACATGTTTCAAGAGAAATCGACGGATTTTGTAAAGTAGCTGATACATTTTCAAATTCGTGAAGGACTGATCCCCAAAAAATCATCATGAAAACGAATTCAAGTTGCTCCATACTCTTTACTAAACTTGATGCTTGGTTTCGAGTATCACCGTCGAGATCACGATCATCTGCGATCTTTTGTGTGGTATCAGCTATTTTATCGTAGTTCGTCGAAACGGCTGACACAGCCTTCACGTGCGCATTCCAGCGAGTTTTTGACAAATGCTTTACGGTTGGAGCGTTTGGACCTAAACATTTATCCATAACTTGATTCAAAATCTCATCTGATTTTTCGACCAACTCACTCAGATCATGTGAATTCGAAATAGAACTGGGAATACATTCTTCAGCGGACTGGTTTTCATCTGAAGACAGGCCTCCAGATTCATTTTTGAAAAATTGAGTTATTTTTGGAATCGTTTTGACCGACTTTTCAGCAACTGCCCTTTTTTTTCTTTTTTGGTAACCACTCTCATACGACCTCTTCATGATTTTTCCAGCAAAAATCTAAACAGAACTTGAAACAAAAAAACAAATGATATTAAATGTATTATTTTAGGTTTTATTTCTCAAGTTAATACACTCGTTCTGAAAAAACTCACCTATGAAGCATATACTAATGTAAAAATGTGGCCCTTAATTAGTCAACGATACTAATAAGCTAAAAAATTCGTCTGACAACTAACAAGTCTGTGAAAACAAATATTTTTTAGAATCATTTAGGTTATGTTGAAACAATCAAATAATGTTATTTTGTTATTTTGTTAAAAAAACAAAAATGGAAAAAAATCAAACAACAATTATGCGGCATTTTTATTTGAGGTTTTATTTTTCCAGTTAAACTCACCTATGAAGTCAAAACAAATAATTTAATTTAGTCCCTAGTTAGTCAAAGAGATTTCTGTGAGATAAAAAACTCCCCTGTTCACTTGTCTGCAAAAACATTGTTAAATCATGCAGGTTTTGTGATAACAATGGAATAAAAGTGTTTTCATTTTTTAATCAATTATAGTACAATTCTGGTCGTTGAACTTGTTTTGATTTAAAATTGAAGTGAGTTTTTTCGTGTTATTGAAATCTCAGATACAATATAATTACCTATTACTCTGTGTGTTAGAGACAACGTTGTTTTTAGAATTACAGCTGTTCAGACGAAGACATAAACACGAGCGATCGAAGCGCCAACTATACGCGCGAAATACAGTTTTGAACTAATTTAAAATCGTTTGGGGACAATAGATAATCGATATTGTTTACATGGATTTATTCACTTTGCATTTTTTATCTTCTTTTTTTTTCAAATTTCCGAATGTGTTTTTAAAATTTTCCAGGGGCCCCTGTCCAAGCGGGGCCCCAAGCAATTGCTTCCTTTGCTTCCCGGTAAATCCACCACTGATTGTGTTATCGTCGGTATTGTTAAGAGATGTCTTGTTTTTTGCGGTAAATAATTTTTTTTTGGTAATTAAAAATGACTATAACAGAAAATAATTTAGATTTATGCACGAACGGAGCATTAAATACTAATGTGTATTTAAATTTCGAAGAACACAGTGAAGTGCAGTCAGTGCCAATAATTACAGACCCTTTATTTGACTTGCTTTGTGATTGGAAGTGTATCAAAATTTAAAAGGTGTGTTATGGAGTTATTTCGTGATTTTGAAGTAAAATTGAAATATAATGTTTTCTAGATCACGGAATTGATGCTGAATGTTTAAGGTATACAATAAGGATACACTAAAACACAAACAACACCTACTTGTCCATTATCCTATACCATCATCAAGTTCTCAGGACCCTTAAAACATTTATGGACATTTAGATTTGAGTCTAAACATAAAGAAATAAAACGTAACGCAAATAATGTTAACTCCCGTAAAAATATAAGACTTACTTTGGCTTTGAAAATTTGTGTTAAGTTCTAAAAAAAAAATTCTTCAATCCACCGATTTTCGGAGTATAACTCAGAATTGCAAATACTCCGCAAATTCAATTTAGAAACTTTTGAATTAAATTTGTTTAAATACGTTGACTATTTAGGCACTACTTATAAAGAAAACTATATTCTATCAAAAGTAAGTCAATTAACTGAGTTTTTTAAAATTGTACGCCTCTTTGAATATGAAAACCCCTGATACACTATTTGCCTCAGAATTCATATAATTTTGTACGAACACTATTTAAGTTATATTATAAAAGATGATTAAAAAAAACTGGAAATTCGAGTTCTGAAAGAATTTCTTAATCCACCAACGCACTTGTACTACCTTTTGACAGGTAGTGAGAAAAAAAATTTATTTTTAGTCAGTAATTTCAAATACCGTTTTTTACTGCGCTATCCGGGCACCGATATGTATGTTATAGGTACTTCACTTCAGGTACTTACCAAAAAACACAAAGAAATGTTTAATGAATTAAAATAAAATATTACGTTTGCAATGACATATTTTATTAAAATATGAATGTAAACCATTAAAAAATTCTTGGATATATGTACATAATGTATATACATACATACTAAGTACTCCACAGATAAAGGTAAGTTTCTGGAATTAAATGTTTGTGGACTTCGTACAGAATATAGGCGGCAACATTAAATATAAATTATTTTGCATTAATAGGGTTAGATTTTATTAAAAAAAATCATCAAACCTTTGTCGCTAGATGCGATATTTTTAGTAATAGTATTGCAAGAGCATAGTGATCAGTTTGTTTTTGTCGTATAACTGTCCAGAACTGTTGAAAATAAAACCTGCAAACATGAATTACAATAATAAATGAATAGTTTTGTCCTTGCAATACGCTTACAGGCGAAAAACCCCATCTAATAATAAAGTAACGAAAATACCAAATTTTTAAATATTTATCCGGATAATATTATGTATGTAATAAAAACTAAGCCTAAGAATCTACTAAAATAATAATTCTTTTAACGCACCGTTTTAATTAAATTAAATCATTATTTCGTAAAATCAATCAAATTCTCGTAATAAATATGGGGTAATCACGTAAAATCCCTTTAACAATGTTTTAAGTAAAAATTTCGTAAAGAGTACGATGCATTATGTAAACTGTTCGAATTTACGAAATGCTATTCGTATATCTTACGAAATTTTCCATTGGCTCGAAATCATGGGTGATTTTTGTAGATTTTATCGGTGTTTTTCGTAAATCTTACAAAACATTTTTCTGAGTGTAGTGACAGCGAGGACTAAAAGTCTAGCTCACTTAATTGGCTTCTTCACACCGGTTTGGAAATTCATATAATTTACGTCCTCACTGATAATTAATCTGCGGTCTAGGAAAAACTAGAAACCAAATTTAGTTAATATTGTAATCCATCTATTTTTGGAATCCGCTAGTATAAACGCATATAACTAGTAACTGCACCAAGGTCCACCTTTCATATATATATATGTATTTGAATTTCTTCCTTTTTAGATATATAATTTAACCATTTGACGGGTCGTTTTCGTATTGACTGGTCTGCCGAAAATATTGCCATTAAAAATTGATTAAGTCTCCGTGAAATGTTAATTTGCATTTCCACCTTAACCGCCCAAGATTTTTTATATAGTAGTAATCGTAAGGTTTCTATTACCAAATTATATGACTTGAGTTATATAGACTAGTACTCGAAACCTATTTGTAATCACTATAAACCCCTTATAGAGCTTAAATGGAGGATTATATAAAGGTTACCGTGATTTCATGTAGGTAACGTTATATAACTAAAGGTTTTATAAAATGAGTAACAAAAATATCATGGTCTCCTTAATATAACTTCTTATATAACCCTTATATAACCCAGGGTGCTCTCGATTAATTTAGTTTGTTCATAGCAGTGATTGCAGTAATGTTTCGGTTACTTTCATAAACTTTGTTTATAATGGCGATGGTAACGTTTCCGCAACGCTGGAAATTTCTCAGACTGATTACTTTTAGTGATTGAAATATTAAGAAAATTACTTTTCGTTACCTTTATACAACATTATAATGCGAATATTTACGCAACCTATCTTGACATAGAATTTCGATATTTTTTTGTACTGCATTTTTATATTGTAAGAGTTTAATATTTTTACGTCATAGAATAAAAATTTTTCGGCATGTACTTAGTGAAATTCAGCTCCAATTAAAATCATAGATACTTCTAAAAAATACAGACTGCTCCAAATATAAATAATATTTAATAATTTTAATTAAATATGACAAAATTTAAAGTTTTCAATTAGGTGATATTAATTCATAAAAGTAACATTACATAATTTAGAAATATTATATACCTAAAAAGATGTAATATCTTCATTTAAAAATAAAACGGAAGCCATATATTTGCAATTTAAAAAACTGGCTTAACCGACATTATAATTATTATCTCCAATGCACATATGAACAAATGACGGCTTGCACTTAAATGAACAAATTACCATAATAAAACTTCAAGTACTTTTATATAAATTCTGGCTCTATTATATAAACTAAGTGACCCTTATAAAACCTCTAGAAATACATATTAAATAAACTAAAGGAACTACCATGCCTCGAAAATAGTCCTTATACAGGGTATTTCACACTAGGAGGTCAATAGAGCAGGAGGTTATAGTACTCACCTAGACGAACCAAAAATTGTATAGCAGGGGGGGGGGGCATATCAACCGTTTAGGAGTTACAGGGTGGTTAAGAAAAAAGTTAGTTTTTCACAAAACAACCTGTATCTTAAAAACTACACTGCGTACGGCCACACTTAAAAGCTCATTGTCTGCACGGCCTTCACAACGACTTCTCAATCAGCCCCATATCCCTCTCCCATGAAGAATTATGGTTGTCTAAACTAAAAATTTCTGACTTTTTTACAATTTTTTTTTTTAATTTAACCTCTACTATTTTTGCAAAAATGTCGTTAACATAACTTTTTGTTATAAAAACTATAAACTTCAGACTCTCCTCTTTTATGTGACCTATTATACCCAATGTGCTATCTGAATCCCTTTACGAGTTATTAGCTCTATACCTATTCTCAAACCTATTTTCAAACCTATTCTCAACGATAATTTGTTCCCTTAGCACGTTATTTAAAAAAAATATCGTCTAATTTCGGTGTGACCTGAATACGTTATGAGGTTATAACTGTTTAACGGCTTCAGTTAACGCACAGGGTATAATAGGTTAACTTAAAGAGGAGAGTCTACAGTTTTCAGTTCTAATAAAAAAAAAGTTATGTTAACGACCTTTTTGAAAAAATAATAGAAGTTAAATTACGAGAAAAGGTAAGAAAATCCGGGATTTTTCGTTTAGACAACCATAATTCTTGATAGGAGAGGGCTATGGGGCTGATTGAGCAGTTGTTGGAAGGGTCATGAAGTTTTGCATACAATGAGCTTTTAAATGTGGCCGTACGCCCTGTAGTTCAGGACTATCACCTCCTGTTCTATTGACCTTCTACGGGGAAACACCCTGTATATACTTTAGTCATAATATGTAAAATGTAATTTTTATAACAGTCACCTTCGTTACTAGGGCTCCATAAATAAATGAAAACAGTTTTGTAATGGCTCTATTCGACACTAAAAGTCATTTGTTTTTATAACGATCACCGTAGTGACTAAAGGGCCACCAAACAATTTTTTTACGATTTTTTATAGTGGGTATAGGTATATATTACCGATAGTTCCCAATTTTTATTAAAGTCACCTAAATTACTGAATGTTGTCGAGTTATATATAACCACGGATACATCAATAAACACTTATTACCAATTAGTTATATAACGTGGTGATGAAAATAATTATAAAACTTTCTTATATATACTTTTTAGTAATGTTTAATCCAAGTTATATAGACCGGTGATTGAAACATTTCCGTCACCAACTTATAAAATCTTCAGCAACTTACTTCCACGATAACCATTAGTAACCTTAAAAACTCTAATATAACTTCGTCACCAATTGGTAATATTATAAAACTCTTATATAACCAGTCAAATTCTTATATAACCGAGTAACCATTATATAACCTTTATAACACTATCCATCACCTTCAGTCACAAAAAATTGGAAAAATTGTTACTTGGCCGATATGTCTACAAAATAAAAATTTGTCATATTTGAGCATCGAAAATCTTTGGATCGTTCAAGAATAACCCAACCAGTAACAGTTTGTGTGGATTTTAGAGCAGGGTATTAATTGGGCTGTATTTCATATGTATGACGCCTTTTGTTATATGACGCGTCTAGTCATATGGCACCTCTAGTCATATAGCACTACTTGTAATATGGCTTACGTAACAATCGACAATTGGCTGCCAATATTGTGCGAACTGGCACCGTGAGACCTTTTCCTCTGAGTATTCATAAAGTCCAAAGTTTACACCAGAAGACGTAAAAACAATTCCTGAATTTAAGGTTAAAATTTGAAGACATATAATAAAAATTAAGCTCTAATTATACAAAAATGTGATTGATTTCTTTTTTCAAAAGACGACAAAAGTGTTAGTGTAGTCAATATTACATTAAACAACTTTAACTGTTTTCTTTTTGGTAATTCTAAATCTTTAACATCTCTGCTCGCGAACATCTTACATACACAAATTATCTTACTCAAACCGGAAGATGTTCATAATAAATTACCAAAGATACATATGTATCAACATACAAGTTTCAACACAGCTATTTACATTAAAAGCCTTTCAGGAAAACCACACTAACCTACATAAGTAAATATATACAGCTGGAGTCAATCAAAATGTGGCATTTACATGCAATCCCATTTCATTTCAGATGCTTACCAAAATGGATGGGCTGTGGCGGGCAATAATATGTTCGTGACATGGATGACCTCACTACAGAACACTTATTAACTCATAACATATAATAGATCCAGATGTATAAAATAGGCTCCATTATAGCTATAGCGAGGAACAATAAATATTGCAAAATATGTATATTCGAGCAACAATGGCCTCAATTAACTCCCTGTGCAACACGATAAGTGGTGATATCTTGTATCGAAAGATTTTCATCATTTCTTATGGTGCTCTATTTCATCGTAAATGTTTCAAGAAGATATTTCTCCCCATACTGTAATGGTCCTTAAATTGCTCCCAGTTTTGTTTTATGGTTGTACTTTTTCAAATAAATGGCCGGAAGTGAGGACAATCATTTGTACTTGTTACATTTAATCACCGCTTATAGGAAAAACAGAATGAAATGTTTTTTGTAGATTGTATTATAAAAGGCTTTAGTGCGTATATGTGATTTTCTTTTTATTTGACTAATTTTTGTAGATTATTTATTCTTTGACAAAAAATGAAAAAAAAAAAAACATGTTTCCCATTTTCCTTCGAATCATAGTAACTTATGAAACATTTTTGTCATCTTTATCAATGTCTTACTACCTTAAGGTGGGGGGCACAAGATGAACAACACTTGTGACTGTCCAAAAAAGGTGATTTTCGATAATTTATTGAAAGATAAGTATTGCATCGAATGTTTTGAAATTTCAAATATATATTTAAAAAAAAAAAATTAACCTCTCCCACTGCTGCAGTGATTGCGGTCTTCAGAGTGCATGAAATCACAAAATCCAAAAAGTCCCATAAACTAGTAGGTATTGCCTATACCAGGGGTTCCCAAATTCTTTCATTTCACGGCACATTTCAGATATAGTAGGTCTGTATGTTTACTTTTGAGTAAAAAAGCCTGTGTAAAAATCAAGTAAAAACTTTCTTGCGGTAGAGGGAATAATACTAGATGAGAATACAAAAAGTTAACAGACAACTTATGAGTAAAGCCTGGGTAAATCGAATTAAATTTGTCAACTGTCAAAAATCAAGATAATTTTTTTTTATTAATTTATAACTTTTTTAATATAATCGGACTTAATTTATTTTATTTATTTATTTATTTTAATAAAATCGGACTTATTTCATTTTACTTATTTTATTTTTTAAAAAATCGCCCTGACAACTGAAAGAATTATTTCAAATGACAAATGGAAGAAAAGAATGGATTTACTCATCTACTTTACCCTGTGTAAAAATGTTAACTTTTGTTAAGGAGGGGAAATGCATGCAACTGTCAAATTTTTCTAGTCCGAGAAGTTAACATACACATTATGGGTAAAAAACTTTCGAGTCTGTGTAAAAACTTTGAAGCCTGGGTAAAAACTTTCGAGTAAACATACAGACCTAGTATTTCGTCATGGCGCCCTTGTCAAAATATGTGTGAAATGACACTAATAAGGCATAGAAATTAAAACATTTTTTTTTTCAAAAGAATAATGTAATATAATTGACAGAAAAATTTGGAAATACAAAATGTGAAAACTTTCAATGACAAGTTAGTTAATGTGACGTGTGAGCTTGCTGATCTTCATACATTTCTTCAAATCTCGGAATAAGACTGGATACTACTACTCTCATGTCTTGCTCCACATTGATATTTGAGCGATATTTGCTGCCCTTGTTACAGCTACAGCTGAAAATTTGGCTTCACATAAATAGGATATTGGAAAAGGAATGAGAATTGTTAAAGCCTTTTGAACTTATAAGTAGATATTCATTTTTGACTGTTATCCAAAATTCCACCAAATTGGAACAAGCAAATTTTGTTTTGAGACTATTGTCGTAAGAGAGTTCAATGACAATCTGTTCTTCTTGCTTGAGCATGGAAAAGATTTTAGATTCACGCAAATTTTTCGACATTATCTTTCTCAAAAAATTTTGCAAATCATTCAGTGAGCTTTAAAAGGAACAAATTTTGTTAAATAACTATCGCATTAGAGACCGCATATTTGTGCAATTCAGGGAAATAATCTTGACGACTATCTTCATTATTTTTTCTTATCCACAACTGAAACTTTTTCCTAAACGCCGCAATCTTCTCCAAAAGCTTCAAGATGTGCATGTTATTACCTTGCAGATATAAATTCAAAGCATTGAGTTTGTCAAATATATCGCACAAATATGCTAGTTTTAACAAAATGTCTGGTTCCCGAAGTAGCTCGAGTTTACATGACCTTCCTTTTGCAGAAAAGTGTGGATTTCTTGACGTAACTCGAATGCACGCGATAATACGTTTCCACGCGAAAGCAATCGTGAACTGCAGTAATATAACAATGCCGTTTGTTAAGGTCCCATGTCTATGCATAGGTTTTTGATCAATCTGGCTTTTAGTGGCCTCGTTTTTATGTAGTTTACTACATCTATGGCACGTTCTAATACCAAATTCAATTGAAAACTCATCGACCTTGATGCAAATGCTTCCCTATGGATGATGCAATGGGTCCGCATAGCATGCGATGCCTTGCTGCGAATAAGCGCTTGTAATCCACTGTAATAAGATTGCTCTGATGTCACACGTAAAACTGTCCATGATTATTTATTGTTATAATTTGTATCGGAATTCTGTTGAAGAGGCAGAGCGCTGCCGTACTTTACTTATTATTGGATGGCTAAGAAGCCGCTGTTTTGTAAGATATCCCTTGGTGTTAATTAATGGCAGAATATACCAGAGTTCCTCCTATGGCAGAGTATGTCGCTGTTGTTTTTATTTAAAGGCAGAGTATGCGAAAGTAATATGTGTGGCAGAGTATGTGTGCCAATGATAAGGATGGCAGAGTATGTCGATATTTACTTGAGAAATAAAAGCACTCTTTCAAGTTGAATTTAAGTCTGATTTGTATTGATTAGTCTCTGCTTATTTATATTAATTGGTAACATAGCAATCCCTGTTTCTTACTAATTCTAGATGGGGGATTATTGCAGAATTGCAATACATTAAATTTAAAATCAGAAATTGTAGTGTCAGCATTTCTGATCGCACAATTTCTGAATGAATCACAATGTGTTGACATGGTAAAGCAATGACCTCAGGTATGTGTATGTTCTCAATGAAGAAATATGCTTGCACCACCATTGCAGCCAGACGTTGATCGAGCCCAATCAGTACATACACTGATGCACTTTTTCCAATCTAAATCATTTTCTGTTATAAGCTTTGCGCTTTCAAAGATAGTTTTGCAGAACAGAAGGTCTTCAACGATAATATTATTGTACATAACAAATAAAGTGAGCGTTTTTATTGCTGTCAGTGACTTCATCAAGTTGCAGTCCAAATTCTTTGCCTTTCATTTTCTTTATCAATTGCTCACTGAGATCTTCAGCTATATTACGGATTCTGCGACTAATCGTGTTATTAGATATTTTTCGAAATTAGTTTTCCCGCTGATTCTCCTACCATAATATTAACCATGTCAAGAGCAGCCGGTAGCATAGCTGTCGTTTGAATAGTTTCAAGAGTAGTTCAATTTGCTGCCAAAGCAGAGTACTTTTGGAAAAAACGGAGCACACGACTATATGACGAAATTTAATGAATTCAAATTAATTAGCATGGGATGTCCAGAACTCATTTAATAGTTAATAAAACTCATTTTCGTTAAAGCTACTCATATTTAGATTTTTAAATCAATCTATGTCTAGCACTACCCGCTTGGCTGTCTGAGTTCACTGTAGTGTACACAGCAGCAGGCAGTAGCAGAGCTTCAATGATATCCTGATGAGATCGCCCTTTATTGCTGATCGAAACCACACTATGTAGACTCTCAAAATTTCTTAATAAAATTTTGAATTTTGGCTTTAAGACAGTAAAATGACAGAGTAGTTCCTCAGTACATCATATTAAAAATCAATTATGGTTTTGCATCTTTTTTTCCGCTATCGAGATTACAATATCATTTACATGATAAGTTATTTTAAATTATTCAGATATTTTTAAGCAATGCCAAAGAATCTACAATACAAACTAAAATGGTGTACAATAAGAGAAGCTGATGTCTTAAAGCTTTCACGAAACTTTTATGAATCGCGTAATAAAGTCGCACAAGATTATATTTTATTAACTTCATCAAAGAACCCAGTCGAACCGGCGTAAAGAAGGAAAACCGAGAGCATGTGCATTTTTTTTTATAACATAAGAGATCATCTTGGCAAATTAAAATGGGTATGCAAACTGCATTGCGTGAAATGTTAAATATTGGAAAGAAACATATTCAGGAAGTGTGTAATAATAATAACCGTTATTTGGTATGAGGTAGAACAGAAACTGGGAATCGTGGTGGAGACTTTCTGCAAGACAATAGGCATCTACATCAATTAACAAAATGACTTGAATGTAAAAAAAAAGGAAATTGTGGAACCTGAACTTCAAGTAAAAAAATTCGTATTTATGAGAGATATTTCATATAAAATTTAATAATTTATGGTTCATACATGTCACATTTTTGCGCTTTTAACTCTTATTGCTACATTATTTACTTATTTATTTATTATATAGAAACAACTGGTCTTTTTTTTTTGGATTTTTCCACGAATTTTCAACAATAAGATTTTCTTAAGTTTTAGCTTTTAAGTTGACAGCTGTTGATTAAAAAGAATCATTAATTAACAGTTTTGATTGCATGAAATAAAAACGTTCTGTCATGAACACCAATTTTTGAGAAACATATTCCTGCATAAAGCAAATTAATACAGTTGTATACTAATAAAATACATAAATTCTATCATTAATTAAATTATTTTATTATTGAAAACTTTTGAATTTTGAAAATATTTCTAAGGTGTTTAATACAGTTATAAAATTGTATTCACAACTTCAGTTGTTTTAATTTTTCCGCATTTCAAAACATTTACAATAATTGAATCACCAACAGCTACACTTTTAAATATAATTCTACAAAAGCTCGTAAAGGCAAGGTTATGCAAAATAAGGAAGGTAATAATTTTAATTTCAGCAATCTTGATTTTTTTTATAATGGATTCAAATTCATAGCATATACTAGGTTGGACATTGGTCTTACACCAATTCTGTTGTTTCTTTTTTCTATCTAATTATAAGTCTCCATCCATTCAGAGCGAAATTTTTGTTTATGTTTAGTTTCTTTATTAATAGTATAACATTTTGGTCGCGACAAAACAGCTTCCACAGAGATTCAAAGTATGTTTCTTGAGGTATCCAGTCGTCGTGCACTGCATCTGTCTATACTAGAAATTCAATTTTCATTATTATTTATATTTGTTGAATTTTCTGGAAAGTTTCTAGATTGCCTTTGATCTTCGAATACATTTATCACATTCATAGCATTCGTAGCATAACCACCAAATTTAAAAAGTTCAATATGCATTTTAGATACCTTGAGACTTATACTTCTCCTATAGGGAAAGTGATTTATACTCTGCTTTAAGTTAAGTTTCAGTCTACCTAGGTAAACAAAAACTTTTTGTTTTATTGCTAACTGCATGAATATATAAAGAAATGAAAAGCGGAGTACTTTTATAAAAGGAGTAGTACCGGAGTACGCTATTAGTTTTCGGAGTACAAATATTCCGATCGGAGTACAAACGACAGCACTGGTCGGTAGTATAAGCTCTTCTGGGATGGTGTGAGGTTTTTTGTACTTCGCTAATCTGTATGAAACCTTGAAAGATGCAAGCAGTACATTGGTAGGTATTGACGCTTATTGATTGAACACATTTTTCTACTTTTTCAAATTTTGCAATTTCCTGCTAAAAAAATCGTAAGAATTTTGAACCATGGGGGGCGGGGCGGGGTTCAAAGTTTCAACTTTAAGCGGCTATATTTGAATAAAAACCACCAAAAATATCTTTTCCCTTTATGAATTTGGGACTTACTTGCTAGAAATCTATGTAAATATCAAGTTTGGTAAAATCGTGTTTTTTCGAAATTACCCCCCCCCCCCCCATTTTCGATATTCGAAATCGAAAAGTACCCTATCTAATAGCCAGTTCAGATTCCCGTACAATGACATATAAATGGTTGTCGTAAGTTAAAAACTGTAGGAGGAGATAGAATCCTACGAAAAAACTGAAGATTACCTCGATGGGTACATCTTCCAAATGTTTGCTTATCACTTTTGATTGTTATTGTTGATAGCAATTAGGGAGATCATTTTGGAAAGGGGACATAATGCGCAAATTTTTTCATAGTTTTGCCAAGTTCGTGCAATGGTGGATATTTCGAATAAATGTACACTGAAACGCGACAAAAATTTTGGTGAAATAAAGGCCCAATATGTGTTCTTTTAAATAAAGGTTTGAACGTCTCACAATCCATTAATTACAATAGAACTTATAACGAAATTACTCTGAAATGGTATGCACAATCTCGAAAATCGATATTATCGATTTACTCGAAAACCAAGCTGAGTTCGATATAAAAGTATCTAGACTTTTTTGACTCAAATGACTTCTACTTTCATCCCCTTAAAGGATTAAAGACATTTACGGAACACCCTGTATACATATATAGATATTTTTTTTTAACTTTTCTTAATGTTTTTAAATTTAGATTTGCAATTTTTATATATAGGTACATATCTTTTCTCTTAGTTTAGTTCTAATTATTTTAAGGCTATAAGTATTTTAGTCCGTTATTATACCTCTTTTTTTTATATAGGATACTAATAAAAGATTTTATTCTTATTATATCTTGGGCCGTAATAAAGAATAATTGAATTGAATTGAATCTCAAGTTTTATACTAAATTTTTGAATTAGTTTCCATTTCTTCATGTTATTTTGGGTGCTCCAGCTTATTCCATAAAATTGTCCTCTGTAAATCATTGCTAGGCTAGGGTATAAATTCTGTGCAAATACAAAATTATTATTTTGAAATATGTCAATAATTACTCATATCCTCATAGGTACACATAGTAGGCTACAAAGCAGAATAAAAAGCTTTCATCATTTGATATGCATCTGCTTTTCTCATGTTTACCAACTACTCAATGATGGACTTCAAAATGGATTTTATTGGAAAAGTTGCCTGAAACTTTTTTAATTCATCGCCATTAATGCCATCCGTGTATTAAACATCTGCCATGGATTTAATATGAACTTAACATTTTATACTGAAAGATATTTTTTTTAGCGTAATTGCACTATAGTCTATCTATTTATGGTTTATTGTTTGAAATACAGAAATCTGATTCCGTTTAAATAGGAGTACAGATAATTTGTGAGTTATCCTGAGATATTTTTACTGCAGTATCAGCGAAATTCGTTTTATCCTTCGTAAATTGAGAATTTCACATAAAATTCACTGAAAATGTAGGTAGTCAGTTTAACTCAAGTTCTAATCAAATTTTAAATGTAATTTAAATATGTAGATATACTCTACAAAAATTTCGAAAATTTTTGAATCCACTCTTTTTTATATGTATTTTGATACAGATTGTAGATGCCTTGAGGTCCCTTTTGAAAAAATCGAATCGAAATAAATTTCATTCGGGTTCGAGTAATTGGTATAATCGACCTCATTTTCTCTTTCTTTCAAGTATCTAGTTCGTAGGAATTTCGTCTGAAAAATGCAGTTCGAAGCTTAGAGCATATAACAAAAATGGTATCGTATAAAATTTGTGTAAACGAGTGAAGCCAACAACCAGTCATAATATCTCGAAGTAATAAGCCTTAACGAAGGATGAAAAACGCAGAGTTAGTGAGATGCAAATACACAAAAAAAAAAAAGGGTAACAAGTGGAAACATAAGAGATAAATGAATGGCAACATTTAGAAAAGCTAACAAATTTATGTACACTCTTATTAAAATAACTCGACTGCTCGTTCATAAATTTTTCTAGCTGTTTATACTTGAACTGTGCTCTAACACTAAAAAACTTGAGCTCAACACAAACATTGACAGAAGCTTTAATTAATTTGGCGTATAAGCATTCCTATTTGTTATACTTATGTTTTAAGGTTCGAGCTTCGAAGCAAATGACTTGAGGGTGATTCGAAGCAATGCTGGTGGAACTTATGGAAAAATCTCTACAATTAGCTAAAGATTTCATATAGGAGAGGCCGGGGACAAAAGTAATAGCGTCATGAAAGTAAAATTCCTTTTTTTAACGCGTAGGAACTGGTTGAGAAGTTGTGCTCTAGAGTATGCCGCGCCGGTGCTTTCACACATTGGTCAATTTCAGCGGAACATTTATATCAGTTACATGTCGCAGAGCTGAATTTGTATATTTGTGCCACTCATGTAATTTTTTTCTAATTTTGTATTTTTTCTAGGAATCCATAGTTAATGTTTTGCATGTCCACTCCTCAATAGTGGTTATTCTTATGTTATTGTTTTGTTCTTTTTTGTAGAAATCGTTATTTGTTATAGTTTTTCCACGAATTGTGTCCTTTTCACGTGCAAATGGAGTTTTAATCCTAAATTTCCTGAGTGATCAGTAGTTTACTTGTGATTTTAATCTGCTGACATCGCCCTTTTGTTGGAGCTTATGTATCATTCATACTTCGTGAGACCTTGTATAACTGTGGATTGATTTTCAATTGACCAATTCATTTTCATTTGGCGTGGCTATTAAGTATATAAAGGGTTTTCCAATAAGAGCTGTTATTTTGATATTCAAAGAAAAATGTCATTTTTGAGATAAATGATCGGATCTTTATTTCATTATAAAGAGGAAGGTATGCCGTTAATAATGGAAAATAACATCAGCCAAATGACCACCACGACCACGCTACAGGACCATATCCTTTTCATGAAATTTTCCATAACCAAATCGCAAAGTGGCTGCCCTATGTCCTCGATAGCCCCACGAATTCCATCTTTGAGGTCTTGAATCGACGCTGGGCTGTTGGTGTAGACCTTCTCTTTCACGTGGCCCCAAAGGAAGAAGTCGCAAGGTGTTAAGTCACAAGATCTCGGTGGCCAATTGTGATCACCTCTTCGAAAGATAACACGGTCCGGAAACTTTTCCCATAAAAGATCAATCGTTTCGTTGCTTGTATGGCACGTAGCGCCGTCTTGTTGAAAGTAAACGTTGTCCAGATCAATACCATCCAATTCCGGCCATAAAAAATCATTAATCATCTGTCGATAGCGCAATTCATTCACCGTAACTGTTGCTCCAGTCTCATTTTCGAAAAAGTAAGGTCCAATAACCCCGCGGGACCATAAACTGCACCAAACAGTAACACGTTGAGGATAGAGAGGCTTTTCAACAATAACTCTTGGGTTTTCCGAGCCCCAGATGCGACAATTTTGCTTGTTGACGAAGCCATCGAGGTGGAAATGGGCCTCATCACTCAAGATGAGTTTTCGATGGAATTCCGGATCATTTTCATGCATTTCAAGGACCCAATCAGCAAAGACTCGACGTTGTTGATGATCGGCCGGCTTGAGTTCTTGTGTTAACTGAACTTTATAAGCCCTAAGACCCAAATCTTTATGCAAAATACGGTGTAATGACGTTTGTGGAATGCCTAATTCCAAAGAACGACGAGGAATGGACAAACCTGGGTTTTCTTCAACACTTTCGGCTACAGCAGCAATATTCTCGGCTGTTCTTGAGCAACGTGCACAGGTTTTATTCTTCACATCACTAACTTGTCCCGAAAGCTCGAATTTTTCTACCAATTTCTGTATTGCGGTCCAACAAGGTGCTTCACGACGACCCAAAAATGTTCGAGTTTTACGAACCGTCTCTGCCACATTTTCACCATTTTTATAGTGAATTTTAATAATTTCAATGCGTTGTTGAATCGTGTATCGTTGCAATTTTTATTAATGGCGTCAAATGTAAAAAATTTACAGCTCCAAAAGTGACATCTACCGAAATAGCGGGCTAATTAAAATAACACCTCTTATTGGAAAACCCTTTAGTTAAATTCTTCAAATTTAAAAAAAAAACCTATATTTTCTGGATTTTTGAAGTTATTTTTCTTTTCAACTTTTCACATCAGAGCTTTAGTGCCATAAAGCTTAACCAACCAAAGACTCTGATCCCAATACATCGCATACTCGATTCTTTCGTTGAGCTGGACTTTCACATCCATTTTCACAACCATAATCGATAATATAGATCTACTAATAAGAGATTTATCATATACGAAAACCAGTAAATTTATGAAGCTAATTGTGAATTATAAATTTCATTAACCACAGCATCATAACATAAATTTTCTCCAATTTTACTGTCAGTAGTTTGTGTAGTTTGTATTAGCACTTTGCAGAATCTGCTCCACTAATATCAGTTCCAAAGACGTAGTATGTGATGGAGTTTGCGACAATATTTTCCATGCTACATGCTTGAAGTGAAATACTCCGTCTTTGTCTTCTTGACACACCACCTGTAGTGAATGCTCTGAGATCAAGCCTTGTCACGTCCTAAGACTTATGAGATCCTTTTTCGGAAACATTCTCTGGGGACAAGTCTCTTATGCTTGATAAAATCAGTCGGCTTTCAGCTTATCTATCTAAATTCCAACAATTTTATGACGATATGCGTATCCTAAACTGTAAGAAGAACAATCTTCTCAGCTTGAGTGGCACGTTGAATTCTAATTCGGTTCCGATACTGGAAAATATTCACGACATTTCATCAAAAATTTCTCTTGCATCGAGCACCTTAGACGATCTTTACTCTGTGATAATAACACGTGACGTATCTTTAACGTCAAGTGCTATCAGTGGTCTAGTTAGTCCTATCATTGAGGATATCAGGCTCACTATTAAGCAGATCAAGGGCGATATTGGTTCCTGTTCATCAACCGTTTTCAAGAATTCTGCGCCTTTGGGCTCTATGGCTCCTGATATTGGTAACTTAGATTTAAAACAGTCTTGGAGCTTTGAAAATCTACTGCCTGAACGGAAACAGTCTTCTCATACTCAGCAGGACTCCTATGTCTCAACTCCTCCCACCTCTGCGAATATTTTGTCAGAATAGTTAGGCTGTCGCCAGACACAAAGAAACCACCACAACCGCCCAAATAACATTTCGACTGCCTCAAGTTTTTCTGTAGTTCGACATGAGGTTTCTCTGGTTATCAATAGAGCCCCCATTGGCAGTATTTTATCTACGGATGGAGATAATGTGTTATCTCCGATTGTGGACAAAACATCTGACGAGTGGACGACGTCTTCTGTTTCGGATGTCGGTGAATCACGGTCTGCTTCGGTTGTGGATAGTGCCTCCTGCAATGATACTTCGCATGTAGGAAATAGTATTGGCGCATCTTTGAGAACGGTACCAAGGCCAACGTGTATTTTCATCACCTGTTTTTCTCCAAAAACGTTGTGTGAGGACATATTGAGCTATATCTGAAGTCCAAAAAAATCGCAACAGATAGTATTTCTTGCCGAAAAATTAGTAAATGCTCTAAACCGGTTGCATCCTTTATTTTAACTGTCTCTGCGGATATGCACGACAAGTTATTGCATCCCACATTTTGGGCTTTGAGGCTTTTACTAAATTATTCGTACCTTCTGGGCGCCAAGTTAGAAAAACATCTAAAATAAGCAGTGCTATTTCAAAAAATTCAAATCTGCTTCCCTTTACTATCAAAACGTTAGGCGGATTCAGACAAAACCTGCACAAATCTTCAATTTCTCTGTTGCATCTAGTTTCAATATAGTTGCTTTCACTGAAACATGACTGCATCATGGCTTCCGCGATGCTGAAATCTGTGAGAATTCTTATCAAATTTTTAGAAGAGATAGACATACTGATTCTGAAGTTCGTGGCGGTGGTGGCGTACTTCTCGCCTGTAAAGCGCACTTAAATTACAGACAAATTGATCTTCTCAGTTTCTCCAACACTCTCGACATTGATCTTATCGTTTTTAAGCTGTATCTCTTTAAATATACATACTTTGTTGCCATATTGCTCCAGACTTCATAAATATTGTCGACAACAACTGTCAGAATATTTACGACCTGCTCATTTTCAACATCTAATTTTACCCATGATAAGATGGACCCTCTTGACGAATTACAACTAATTAGTGATTTTCACTTACCCAATATACAATGGGTACCTACTCAATGAAGATAACTATCTTCCACTCAATAACTTGACAGCAAAGCAAACACTTTTCTATTTCATCTCTTGGTCTCAGACAAATCAGTAATGTTATGAATGACATGGGTAGGCAGTTAGACCTGGTATTTTCTACTGACACGGGTAACTTATTGATTCAACCTAGCCCCGTTATAATGTATACTCTTGACAAATACCACCCCCCTATACTAATTACGTATTGCTATGAAACCGAAAAGCTCACATATTGTGACGAAACGCAATACTTCTCAATTTTAGAAAGGCTGTCTTTTCGGAACTTTCCAGTAGACCCGTCTCTTTTGATTTCAACACATTGCTGTCTTGCAATAGTGTTCATGAAGACGTTTCTAAGTTTTACATAATTCATTCATAAAATATCATTGCCTTGGTTCAATAATGAACTGAAACGTCTTAAAAATAGAAAGAATAAACTGTGGAAAAGTTATATGAGGGACAAACACATTACGAAGTCACATAACTCCCTCACATCATATAATGAGTTCAAAGAGCTTTCCTCTGCACTTTATGATGAGTATATTCAAGCATGCTTACGAAATTATTTACTGACCAACGCATCTCTTTTAAGTTTATTAATATGAAGAAAAAACATGGACGCTAACCCAATACCATGAAGTACAAAGTTATTGCTAGTGAGGATTCATCTGAAATTTGTAATATGTTTGCTTCATTTTTTGACAATGCATTTGCCTCGTCAAATTTTCAACTTCTAAATAGCAACTTCAGTCATATGATCGACTCTCATAACCTTTCATTCACTGTCCCTTCCATTTCACCATGAGGATATTTCAATTCAATTTCAATTCAATTTTTTTCAAAAATACTTTGGTATAGTAAATAAGACTTACAGTCTTTTGAAGTACAAGATACAGAATATTGTCAGGATAGATAAACTATTAGAAAATTAAAATTAAGACTAGCGTGCAACCTAACTACATATAAATCCTTTAAGTAGTACATATATAGTATAATTAGGGGTAGCAATTATGTTGGATTGTACAATTTAACTAAAATATCGGTATAATAAATAATATTGAAATTATATGGATTATACAGTTAAAAATAATTATAGATAAACAAGAGAGAAACGATGTACTAGTTGGTAGAAAAAGTAACAGGCGAAAGTAATTAAGTTCTAAATTACATACTAAACAAAAGTAGTAGATCTAATTGTATACAATAAAGTTACTGATGTTACAAATATTAATTGTTTACAAACACTTAGAATTAAACAAAACCTAAAAGAAACAGCCAAAAAGGTAGCCGTCCCATTGATAGCATCACATTATATTGTTAATATTTTTTTGTTGAAAGCACCCACATCTCTCACACTCTGGATAGAGTACGGTAAAGAATTCCAGGCTCTTGCCGCTTGAACAAAGTAAGATTCTTCTTGAACCATTCTACGACAACGGAGAATTAGAATATTACGATGGCGTGATGAATTCAAGAGTTGGATGTTATTCGCAAGGTAATCAGATTGTCCCATATTAATGAGCTTATGGAGGAAACGAAGTGATCTGCGCTTTAAGTATGTATCTAGAGTACATCCGACTAAATTAGTCTGAAAGCCAGAAACATGGTCAAATCTACGAAGACAGAAGGCGAATCTCACACAATCATTGAAAGCAATGTTGATTCTGCGCAAGCAGGTAAAGTCTAATTTTGGGAAGATCAGGCTCCCAAAGGTAAAATGTAGCAAAATTAGAGCTTTGATGAGCTTCGGTTTGGTGTTCGAACTTAGAATTTGTGCAGACAAACTGAGCCTGCGTAGCCCACAATAGACCTTTCCCAGAACTGATCTGACATAACCACAACATTTCATATCTGCATTGAGCCTTATTCCAAGATTTGTGACTTCATCAACATATGTGAAAGCTTGCTCCCGAGAAATATGGAAGGGATAGGTCTGGTCAGGATATAACCACCCAAAATGGGGCTGGATTAAGAATTAGTTCATTCGCTAGAGACTAGGTATAGAGTCTGGCATGGTCCTCATTGACTCGCTCCAAGAAATCCTCGAATAACCCAATCGGTCCACTACTGTATAACTGGACATCGTCGGCATATAAGTGGATGCGATAATACTAAGTAAGTATAAGCTGAACAATAATGGCCCTTACACAGACCCCTGAGGAAATCCAAGAGGTACACGTAAGAAGTCTGAATCACACTCATTATAACGAACTTGTTGGAATCTTCCCTTGAGGAAGCTTTTGATCAAGTTAAAAGCCAACTGGAAGAAACCAAAATTATTGAATAACTTTAAGAGTAGCCTTGAGTAGTTGACTCTGTCATAAACCTTGGAGAAGTCAAGTAGCACGAGAATGCCGATCTCACCCCAAACCTTACTGCCAGCGTGTCAGCATGTTATTTTTTTCCACATATGCTAAGATTTGTCCATACATTATCTTTTCTAGTAGTTTGGCTAAGAAGCACAAAATGGTAATAGGGCGAAGATCAGATGCTGTAGCGGCTGGAGACTTTATAGAAATAGGCAAAACCCTGGCCATTTCCAGTTAGTAGAGAAAGTAGATGACGTAATGCAATGATTTACTAAGTGCAGGATACAGGGTGTTTCCCACTAGGAAGTCAATAGAGCGGGAGGTGATAGTACTCACCTAGACGAACCAAAAATCGTACGGCAGGGGGGGGGCATATCATCCGAGAGTACTCACCTAGACGAACCAAAAATCGTACGGCAGGGGGGGGGGCATATCAACCGTTTAGGAGTTACAGGGTGATTAAGAAAAAAAAAGAAGATAGTTTTTCACAAAACACCCTGTATCTAAAAACCACAGGTCGTACGGTCATTGTATGGCCTTTTCAACGACTGCTCAATCAGCCCCACAACCCTCTCCCATCAAGGATTATTGTTGTCTAAACTAAAAATTTCGGATTTTCTTACCTTTTTTTTTAATTTAACCTCTATTATTTTTGCAAAACGGTCATTAATATAACTTTTTTTTTATAAAAACTTTAAACTGTAGACTCTCCTCTTTAAGTTGACCCAATGTGCTATCTGAAGCCCTTTAAGAGTTATTAGCTCTAAACTTGTTCTCAAACCTATTTTCAAACTTATTCTCAACGATAATTTGTTCACTTGGCACGTCATTTAAAAAAATATCGTCTAATTTCGGTGTGACCTGAATAGGTTATGAGGTTATACCTGTTTAACGGCTAGAGTTAACACATGGGGTGTAATAGGTCAACTTAAAGAGGAGAGTGTACAGTTTACAGTTTTTATACAAAAAAGTTATGTTAATGACCGTTTTGCAAAAATAATACAGGTTAAATTAAACAAAAAAGGTAAGAAAATTCGAAATTTTTAGTTTAGACAACAATAATTCTTGATGGGAGAGGGTTGTGGGGCTGATTGTGCAGTCATTGAAAAGACCATGAAGCTTTGCATACAATGAACTCTTAACTGTGACCGTACGCCCAGTAGTTTTTTAGATACAGGGTGTTTTGTGTTTGTGAAAAACTAGCTTTTTTTCTTAATCACCCTGTAACTCCTAAACGGTTGATATGCCCCCCCCCCCCTGCCATAAGATTTTTGGTTCGTCTAGGTGAGTACTATCACCTCCCGCTCTATTGACCTCCTAGTGGGAAACACCCTGTATATTGACCTATATAGAGGAGCAATATTTTTATGAATTTAGGTGAGATTTTAGGCTGAACTACAATAGAAGTATACGTAAGTACATTTTCCTACGTAAAACGAACGCGCCCTTTAATTTAACAGGCGTACACAAATTAACTTTAACTCGTGTGAGGGGAACTTCCGTTAAGTTTAAATATCCAATTTTCCTTAAGTATACTGCGCTAAGAATCGCTCATTCCGTAAGAACGCGATGTGTCCAAACATTAAATTATTACTAAATGATTAAAAGTGCGAATTAATAGAAAGCACAAATCTTCAATTACGTCAAATTCCATTTGTTAATTTTTTCACTTTTACCACTTTTTAACATTGAAAACATTAAATATCAAGATAATAACTCTTACGGAATGTGAAATATATTTAGGCTAAAAATATTAATTTTTCTTAAGTAAACCTCAGTCTCGTATAATTTCGTAAAGTTATTTATTTCTATTGTAGTTCAGCCTTTTATCAGGGCCTATAGATTCAGATTTGATAGGGAATAGTGCTATTACGAGCTCTTGGTAATCGATTCTGTGAAAGGAGAAGGAATCGTCATGGTGTTGAAATGTATGTGAGTTTTTGTATGAAAGAATTTGTGTATTTTGACTGCGTGTATTGTCGGTTATATTATTATTATTGTTTCTTCGACCGTGCTAGACCTGTTTGAATTTTATGGACAATACTATTAGGATAGTTGTTTGAGGACAAAATCTGACGGTTCCGGCTATAGTTATTATCATGAAACTTTGCATTGCTCAAAGCAATTACCCTTTTTGCAAAACAAAACGCCACGTTAAATTTAATTTTGTGGGGGTGGACTGACCAGACGTTTTATAGTCGCATCCGATTTCACGGGTTTGCTGTACCAATCTGTTAGTATTCTGTTGTTTTCTCTGTATAGCATCATGTCTAAGAACGGAATGCTTTGTGAGGTGGCATTTTCTTTTTCAGCTTTTTCAGCCGTGAATTTAATGCGGGTATGTTAAAAATTCTTAGAATTTCATCTATGGCATGAGTATGATGTTATCCATATATTAACGATGTCGACCATATATTTTTTAATAAATGACAGTTTGTGAGGTAGGTGAGCTATAATGTCATCAAGTAGGTCATCCAAAACGAATTCCGTTAGAGTGCCAGATAGGATGCTACACATGGCTAGTGCATGTTTTTGTTTGTAGAAAACTCCCTGATATATGAAAAAATTATTCTCCAAAACTCAGAATTTCAGAGTCTTGGTGAACATATATATTGAGATATATGTATTTGAGATAAAATTTCGTACAATTCAAGTAAGGAAAATCATAAGAACAAAAATCTTCGATTAAAAAAGTATAAAGAGATTGCGAAAATATTACAGATCCTTTTACCTGAATGTACGAACAATGACATAAAATAGAAAATTAATATATACTGCGAACACTATTATATTTGGTAGAAAAAGCAAAAGTAAGTAAGGTCATATGTTATTCAAATTCATTAGTAATATAATTTCTAAAATTCTGATACGGCACCAAGCCCACTGAAATTATTGCAAAATACTTATGTTTCGTATTTCTCGGCCTTCATTTGTCTGCCTTATACTTTCTTTTGTTTTTTTTTTCGCATATCACTCTCCTCTTGAGTACTACAAAACAAACTATTGTATCCAATTAGGAAGTATTTCTGTCTTGATCTATTTCCAGGGCCGGACTGGGTCTTCAAATCGGCCCGTGCTTATAATAACAAACCAGCCCCAAAGGGTCTTCAAAAATTACATTTCTATAAAAGGCAAACAACCCAAATTATTAGGCTGATTACCTACTGAATATTCTTTGAATATTGAATTCCATGCTAAATAAGAAGAAAGAAAGAAGAAATTTATACAGGAAATTTGTATGCAGAGAGTATGTGTAAGAGCGGTTGGTCCTTTCCACACTTAAAATTAAAACTAAAACAGTATCCGAGAGACCAACAATTTTACTTACACATCTGTAACAAGAGTAAGGCAAGTGAGGCAGACGTGGAAGCGGAGAAACGTTGCCCGTTGAGAAAAAAATTATTGCGGGCGAACAAAATAATATTAACAACTTTGACAAATATAAATTATTTTTGATTCTGAACTGTTAAATAAATTTGTTGTTCTCAATTTGAATTTATCCGCTTGACAAGGTTGAGGTTGGTTCGTAATCCTAACATGGAAGAAATTTTTGCCAGTGCTACAAAATTTCCTCAATATAAAAGAAACGAGAAAAAAGAAGAGTATCGAACTTTTTGAATCACAATTCACGACTATAACCTTCAAGAATCATATCAAAATAAATATAATCGCGCTCCGACTTTTTCTGACATTGCCAATGACGATATCTTCATGTGAACGAAGTTTAAGCAAATTGAAGTTAATAAAAAATTACATTTGATCTACAATGGGTCAAGAAAAATTGTCGAATGTGGCTGTTTTGGCAGCCGCAAAAGAAATGACAAGCACTTCGAATTTCGAGAATAAATCTTGCAAATATTTCTATCAAACTGATTCCCTAAATGTTTTTAAATGTACTTTACCAGAAAAAAATTAATATAAACTAATATTTTTATGTGCAATAAATATTATTTACTATTCTTCTCATCATCAATTGTTGCTCAACTTTGTTCAGTCAGTTGATAGACCACGTCAGAATAGTTAAAGTTAAATAAGGTTATGTTATGTTATACGTTTGCTTCAGGCGAGTTGTTATGGTGCTGCGTGAAGAAACTGAAGAAAGAAGTGAGCTCTTAACTCATTCTTCTATACTTTTTGTTTTTGGAATCGTTTGGTAATCGCTTAGAAATTTAATCGTTCCTAATATTTTCTAATATTTATGTACTTTCTAACACAGGAAATTTGTCATTTAAGTCAAAACTGACCATGACCGTGTATATACTCTACTTCGAAATTGATTTACATGAAATAAAATTACTTGTTTTTTAAAGATTAGAAAATAAAAACAAAATTTAAAAATTGTTTTTATATTTGTTCTTCGAATTTTTTTTAAAAGTACACGTAGGTATAGCAAACCTATGAAAGCCTTGTTGAACAGTCCTGATAAAAATACATGTACGTGCGTTTTTCGAATTAAAAACGATAAAAAATAAAAAAATAAAAAAAAAAAAATAATAATAATAATAAAAAATGTTTTACAAAAAAGTAAATGATTTTGAAACCACGAGAATGCCAAATTTGCCATACATGATGCTATCTTGGCAACATCCACTAGGCTCCGCGTCCTGTCAGTGTTTATAAGTTGTGGGACATTTCTGAGTATTTTGAACTCATAACCGTGAAATTTTGAAGGGGGACATTTTTTATAATCCAAATTGCTATGTAAAATGAACAAAGTTTTGGCGCCCCCTTATCTTCAGATAATATTCCTTGGCGTTGCCTATGATAATTTAAGTGAACTTTCAAATAAGTGACCAGCCCTTTTGTCGTTTCTCCCACCGCTCCCTGGATTTGACTGTCATTGAATTGTCTACTCATGAACACTGTATTCGCACGAAACCCCGCTTCCTTATTAGTTATTTATTCAATGTTCAAGCCACAGGCGTATTGAACAATTTTTCGTCTTTTCATTGGCGAGAAATAAATAGTTGTCAGAAAAATTCTGGGCGCTATTCATAGACAAACACTAAAGTCGTCCTTAGTAAAAGTAAACTTTATATTTAAAGTCGACATTGAGATAATACATACTCATAGATGAATTTGAAGTGTGTTAATAACTAACGTATACTACTTTAAAACATACATATGATAACAAATAGGGGAAATAAAACTTTCTCAAGTAAAAGTTCAATATTTCTTTTTTCCAATTCTGTTTTTCTTGCAGGAAAAAGCACGGAATAAAAATTATTTTTAGTTTCTTTAATTTCCTCAACGCTTCATAAAATTTTATGAATTGTGCTAAAAGTAGTAGTAGTAGTGCCAATGTTCAACTTAACATTTGATTATCCTACTAACTGTAGCTTAAGATATTCAATGAAGAGATGCTATTAAAAGAAACACGTATTGTAATAAAGTTAATTTGTGTGTCTAAATTCTAATTTTCTATTTTCCTCTTTATGAATTGTTAAAAAAAAAAAGTGTAGGTAAGGTAACAAGCACCATCAAAGAATCATCAACAGGTAATCCTCTGTTATTCATTCTTTTCGGTAAATTGTTTTTTATCAAGTTTATTATATATCATAAACCTGTATGTGTGGATATAAATATTTATACTTTTGCATCTGTTAACAATGAAAATAACAATTGTAATACTTTAAAATTTAATTTTTATAGAGCTGATTTAATTAGCATGAAATTAGGAGAAATTAACTGGCCTAATATTTTCCGCACGTTAGATTTATCAAGTAGCATTGTAAAATTCTTAGACATACTTTATGAAGCTTGTGATTCTTTTGTTCCTAGGATTAAGCAGTTCAATTATGGAAGACATCATAAGTGGTTCTCTAAAGGTTTGATAAGGCTAAAAAATGTCAAAAATAAAGTACACAGAAAGTATAAAAAGTAATGTGGAAGCAGATTATATGAATTTCAAGCGGTTGCGTAGAAAAGTTGAATTCCTTCATCGTTTTCTCTTTAAATACATAAATTCCATGGAATCCAGTATAAAGCAAGGTATTCTGGTCGTTTCTCAATGGTAAAAAATCAACAACAGGTTTGCCAAGGATAATGCGTTTTAATAACGTTTTTGCTTCGGACACACAATCCACATGTGATATTTTTGCACGATTCTTTGAAAATTTATTTGATAGCTCAGTGGAAATCCTAGGTTCTTCTAGCTGTCATATCAATTCGTCATTACACTTGAGATTATTAGCTGTGGATGACAATGACGTAGTACGTTGCATATCAGAGCGCTGGATGACTCGTACTGCTCTGAATCCCTCTCAATTTGCCCTATTCTGTTAAAAAAGTGCTGCCATTGAATTTATCCTTATCGACTGGCTGAATGCTTTAAACGCTCCTATATAACTCCAATCTTTAAATCTGGGGATAAGCATGATGTTAAGAATTATCGAGCCATTACTAAATTATGAATTATTCAATAACTTTTTGATGCCGTAGTCAAATATAAAAATTTTCCTCTTATAAGTAATTTAATATCCGAACATCAGCATGGCTTTATGAATGAAAGATCTACCGTACCTAATTTAATAAGTTTCACTAACTTCACTTCAAACTCAATAGAAAATGGTACCCAAGTTGACATAGTGTATACTGATTTCTCGGAGGCGTATAGAGGACTTGTCGAGTTTACGAGATTCATCAGATTCTATAGATCTTAAAAACTGCAATTAAATAGAATTTCATAGTCTTTTAAGATTTATTTCGTATTTTAGATTATTTAAATAAGATCACGGTAAAAGTTTACATGAAATTAAAAATGAATTAAAGTCGAAAGTGTACGATAGGATCGGTATCAACTCCATTTTTTTATTTTTTGTTTTATTTTTTTGCAACGATCCTGGTATATTTAAGGGCATAATCTTTACTAAGCATTCAAGCTGCTTCTATATTATTCGTACACTTAGTTCTAGAGAGATAAATAAAAATAAATCATCTTTTCGCTTTGAACTCGATCGTGAAAATCTTATCGAAAATATTTTCCATTTGATCGAATTCAACGGTTCGGAATGTGCGAACTTGATTCCAATCTTAAGCGTATCGAATACCTCAGTAGTCTGGAATATCTTATTTTAAGTAAGTTTTGTATGATTTGGTTTTTCTACAAAATATATGTTTTAGCACGATTATCTGAAAATACGTAAAGTACCTGTACTGTCCGTTTGTAGAACGTACACACGAATTTGAACTTAGTGAAACTGAAATGAATGCACAGGTAAATTTGGATCAAGATCACTAGTCGACTCTCTTATCAAAACAAGCACTATTCATTTCCCTTTAACTTTCAAGAAACTGTTACACTTATTTTTTAGGATTGCCCACTAATTACTGTAAAATCAAATCATGTATAAAAATTATTACGTCAACGATTCAAACGTATAGGGAAACACACTAACAGGATTGTTAACAATATATATACAAATCAATAATCAATAAATGGGGTTAATATAGAGCGAAAAGTTAGAAACTTCAAAACACTGGCACACTTATTTAGTTTAAATATCTCGAGTAATCGTATTAACAAAGGATTATATAAATTGTTGGGTCAGAGATCAACATACACTAGAAAAAAACACTTACTGACACCGATTTATGATTTACTATTTTCAAAAATAGATGGATAGAGATAAGTCTCAATATATATAAGTTTTGGGTCAGAGAATTTTTATGTCACACTGAAAAACACTTATTGGCATAAAATTGCAATATAAAATCGTCAATATGTAGATGTAAAATTAATATAGAATAAAGTCAAATTATGATATTTAATAAATATGCACCACAAGAGTATAATATGAAAATATATAATAAAATAGATATATGAATAATTATTAATTTGTTACAAGTGACTGGTATTCACCGATCTACAACTTGACGCTTGAGGGTTGGCTTTAAGCTAATGTTAAGACCCTTTGTTCTAACCATGGCTTAAAACAATTCTTTCTTCCCGTCGAGACCAGAATTAAAGTGTTAATGTTAGTAAGATACAATCTCAGTCGAGACCCGAGATAATATTCTTTAAGTCAGTCGAAACCCGGCTTAAAGTGTGTTCTTATCTTCAGTCGAGACCCGAAATAAGATGCGCTTATTCCCGTCGAGACTAGAAATAATTGTTAGTTGTTAAAAGTGAAATATCAGTCGATACCCAATATAAATGTTAGTCCATAAACAGCCAACTTACCCCAAGCGATGCCAAGTACAAAAAGCGATCGAGATCAGTCAGCTTGTCGTTTATATAGCCCTTGCTTGCACACGACACCACTGATGGAGTAGCAGAGGCGCATGATTACAAGAATTGGCAGTGCTGCTAGTGATAAAATTTGCATAGCAACGAACAAAAATGCATAGCAACAAGAAATTTAGAGCAACACATGCTGCTGTGTTAAATTAAATTATATATGCAAAAATGTTCTCTCTATCACGTAGAGAAGAAATTCCGGTTGGATGGTACTTGTAATAATGGTAATGATAGAGTTGCAAATTGATTTTCTTGATCTGATTGTATTTGTGCTATGCATTGTATGCTACATGACAACACATGCTTTTGTTAGATGTTGTACCTATTTTTGGGAAAGTTATAATTAGATTAAATTCATTTTCTTTTCAGAGCTCAATTTTAGCATGGTATTTTTGTAAAATGTGCCCTTTTCAGGAATTGTTTTAATTAATTAATTAATTTAATTTGATCTGCTTGTTGATGTTATACGTTTGTATTGTATTTGTGCAATATGTTATGAAGATGACAAATACATAGCTATGTTGAGTTGTGTACCTGCTTTTTGATTAAGAGTAATCGAGTTGGATTTAATTTTACTAAAAATTTTGATGCTTTGTTTTCAGGATATTCTCTTTTCAGAAGGTGTATGTTTTTTTTTTTTTTTTTTTTTTTTTTTTATATTATTAAGCCAAGCTCAGGGGATACCCTATGATGCAAAGCACAGCATGGCAGGAAGGAGATAGGGAAAGGATTAGGGGATATGAGGAGAGTGGCGGAGGTGCCGATGTATGTCGCCCTTAAACTTCCGCAGATTGTACGCCGGAGGAAAAACAGAAGATGGTAAGCTGTTCCACATTCGCACTGTTCGGGATAAAAAAGCATCACGGAATTTTACTGTACGGCCGAAAGTAATTTGAAGGGTTAAAGGATGTGCGCGGTTTGCAGCGCGAGTATTGCGTGCAGGAATCATTCTACAAGGGATTAGACTAGATATTTCATCAGAACATTGACCATGCATATAGCGATAAAGGAGCGAAAGGCATCCAACATTGCGGCGGTGCTCGAGTGAGTCGATATGACAAGTTATTGCCAAATCGCCAATGAGCTTGAAGGCTCTCTTTTGGACAATATCCAATGAAGCTAAGGCTGTGCGACCAGCCCCGGCCCATATATGGGAGTTGTACTCCATTCTAGGTCTAATGTAGGACTTGTAGAGGAGCGCTAGATTTGACGGGCTGAAATATTTCTTACACCTTTTCAGAAATCCAAGACATTTCGATGCTTCTTTGGCAACAGAGAAGATGTGATCTGTCCAGTTTAACTTACTGGAAATATTAATGCCAAGAATGCTTAGTGACGGTGAATCAGAAATTAATGCTCCATCAAAAGAAACGGGTGTGGTTAAGTTATGATCTTGTTTTAATGAGATAAGACAGCTTTGGGACTTTGATGCATTGAATTCGACGCGATTCGCTTTGCCCCAAGCGAGGATATTGTTAAGATCGTTATTCAATGATCTAGTCATGCAATCTCGTTTAACACATGCAGCATTCCCCCTGGATTCCGCAAGAGTGTCAAAGGAGTAAGCGAAATCAAGAGTACTGTCATCTGCGAAACTATGGATGGGATTGAAAGTAAGGGAAAGCAGATCATTAATGAAAATTAAAAAGAGAGTTGGAGAGATAACAGAGCCTTGAGGTACACCGGCATTTATGGGATGCGGTTCAGATGTAACGCCATCTAATACAACACGTATTTGGCGACTAGATAGGAAACTTTCAATCCATAATAGAAGAGGAGGGGAGAGACCAAGTGCTTTGAGTTTGGCTAAAAGGGCTGTTACAAAAAATATATTCGAATCGATTTGGTTCTAACAGTACCGGCGACAAAACTCCACCCATACCATAAGCTTCTTGGTACAGCCAATATTATCAATTTTTTTTTTTTTTAAAAAAATATTAGAGATAGGTAAAATGTCTTTCGTACATAGGTACTATTTAAGGTTTTTCTACAATTTTCTGATAGCTTGAGATATTCTGAGGATCACCACATAAAACAGTTGGAGCTACCTGTCCCTATGTCTTACCTTTCTGTATTATTTTCCAGAATATGTTTTTTATTAAGAGCTTGAAAGCTGTCAAATGTTTTCTACTCAATTTCGAAATCAATAAATATTATTTTTATCTAAAAATCGTATATTCAGGTCAACACAACTATTTACTCCCCTGAAATAACTTTTTTAATGGCGAACATTGCCATATTTGCCGTCTTCAAAACCGTAGGCTGTAGAAATGTCAAGAATTCTGGACAGAAAGTTTGAGAGTTTACCAAGACCTTAAGGCTATTCCAATTATATAGAAAATCTAACATCGAAACTTGCTTCGACATTAATTCCGTTCTAACTTAGTCGCTTTTAAACTCATAATTTTCTTATTACCTGTCAGCAAGTCGAAAAAGTTAAATTAAATAGCTTTATCCTCTGCATCATTCAATTTTTCCGAGGGGGAAATCTCTAAAAAGGTTTATAACTAGTTAAAACTTTCTAAGTGGAATTGGTTGTCAAGCTAAACGGATGCTGAGGATAACTGAAAGCTCACCAGTAAATCTACTAATGTGAAACGGCTACCGAGACAAAGAAATAATCTTCTACAGGATACCCGCAGATCATTACAATTCCAAACTCGTTTCGGAGGAAATTCGGAGAATGCCGAGAAAAAAAAAAGAGAAAACAAAAACGAACGGACGCAAAAATCGGAAATGGAACGTCAATCAGAGAAAGTGAAGTGGATAACATGAAAAGTTTGAAATTTATCATTTTTCTTCGATAGAACATGTGTTCACAATTCAGACGAAGGAAACGAAAGCTTTATGACACCTTAGCAACATGCCGGGAAGAAACTGCTCCGAAAGACATGCATGTATGTATGTATAAAAAGGAAGGGTACAATTTAGAGGGGAGTACTAGTACATCACACTTTTTGCACACTTTAAAGACCTTTAGAAACTCTTCAGCTAGGATTTTGGTCTTATATGAACTGTGTCACGTACATGCGAGAAGAATATCATGGGAAAACTCTTGCAAAAAGTTTTTGTCGTGGAAATAACAGGAAGTTGATGACTTAAGTTTTTTTTTCTTGTTTTTTTTTTTGTTTTTCTTTTTTTTTATATATATATATAAATGCGATGCTGATAGCATTTCAGCGTCAGCACATCACTTCTAGCCTGGATTGAGTAGGTGTTGTGCCTGGCACAACATTTAGAGAGCAATTTGCACCCGTCAGTAGATAATGAGGGCGTTATGTGAAGTCCCTTGATATGCCCCGTTCTTTTAAAAGGAACAAGAAACTCAAAGAACTCATTAACCGGTTAGTTTTGATTCTTATAAAAGTCTAAAGGATCGTTGATAAGTGCATCTAATTGGTTTATACAGCTTGTTTTATACATCCATTATTTCTCTTGAGTTTTTCATCTTGTATAACAGTGCAGCGCTGATGATAATAAAAATTAAAAGCAGTGACATAAGGAAATTTAGATGTCCAGATCAGATCTAATGAATAATTATATTCGAAGGCACATTTTCGGCCAGTGAAGTCCGTATATGAATTTGCAATATTAACAAGTTTTTCTAACTCAATGGGTCTAACCAAAATACGTTAGGTCTGAAGAACTAGATTAGATTCGAATAGATTAAGATTTAGCCGGACAAATGGCCCTTGCGCTGCTGCTTTCATCAAGTCCGTATATATGGGGTGGGTTTTACGGGTTCCAACCCACCCCATAGTGATAGCTTATACTTTCGTTAATCTGATAAGTTAAATTTTTGCCCACAATTCTTTATATGTATCGGCTCCCAACTTTAGGAAAAACGTGCGCAATATAGGGAAAAAATATAAAGTAGTCCAGTATGTATGTACACATCGCAGAACTATAGAGAAAAAGTTGGGACTCAAACCGCGGATGATCCCATGGATATATAATAGCGTCATCCGACCAATGTTAACCTACGGCTCTGTGGTGTTGTGGAAAGCGTTGAAGTATGCCAATCAGCGTAAGATATTGGAAAAGATTCAAAGATTGTGCCTACTTAGCGTAACCGGCGCATTCAAGTCTACTAGCACTCGGACTCTTGAGGTTAACCTTAATATACACTAGGTGCAGATACATATTAGAAGGGGGCCGCTATCGCAGCGCTGAGGCTACACCTGAATCACAGCAGGATTCATTAAGGAGCTATGGTTCCAAACGAATCCATCCTTGATTTTATGTGGTCCATCACACCTGACACCGAGAAAACTGAGAAAACCTACCATGAGAATTCTTGTGTCTATTTTCACTGGACACTGTTCTCTCAGATGGCACCTACATAGGATCGGACTGGTTGATAAGCCCACATGCAGAGGATGCGGAGAGGAATCCGAAACGGTGACTCACTTTCTTTGTCAATGTTCGGCTCTTTATAGATTCTTTGGCTCACACCTCCGGGATAAATTGTATGAAGGCGGGTTGGGAGCTAATGATATGGTTTGTAAGAGCGTCTGGTTAATATTTATGAACTTATTCAGGGGTTCTGAGGGTGAACAATGGGCCTTGTAGTGGCATACGTTCTAGGGTTCTCCTCCCACGGGACTCAACCTGCTTTCAATTCATCCATCCATGTATGTGTAGATACTTTAGTAGATGGAAGCTTCATTTGATACACCGTAGCTTAATTACAGTGGTATTTTGAACTTTGTTCAAACTTCAAAAGCAATATTAAATCTAAGTTTAATTTGTGTTTCGTCGTTAAAACAGCAACTTTTATTATAACTAATTATAAAATGGCAAGTAATACTTTCCCTGAGCGGCTTAAAACATTATTATTTTTTACATTTTGGGCATTTCAGATAATTACATAGTTATATCTAAAATATCCTAAAATATAAAAAGTTTTTTTTTTAGTTATTTTTTAAATTAATTGCATTTTTGGCCCCGCAAAAAGAAATCTAACAAGTTTTCTCCAAATGAAAGATCCCTGTGGCAGTGTTTTTGATTGAAACAAGCTATCCATCGCTCTTACTGGAATTTGTTCCCTAGCTACTCAGCCAGTTTCAACTACGACGGCTGAGAGGATGTTTTCCACATTAAATAGGTTGAAATCATGGCTCCGCGATTCCATAGAACGAATAATAGGACACCACGAGACTCCACGATTGACAGGACTCCTCGACTGACAGGACTCCACGGATTATAAGATTCCACGACTAACAGCACTCCACGACTGACAGAACTCCACGACTGGCAGAACTCGCTCTGCTAAGCGTTCATGAGATTTTTTAAAATTGAAATGAATAAAATAATTTTCCACTTTACACCAAGAAGGCTAAGTTTAATTCTGTAATTTTTTCTTTTTTTATAATAAGTGGAACTTAATATTTGTTTGTTTGTTGGAATGTAAATATATGTAATAAAAATAAGGTTAAATAAAAACTAACAAGTTTTCAAATATAACTTCTAAAAATTTCGGAAGATATATACTGCAGTCCCACGGAGCTCATTGAGTTCACGTTAAATTTCAGTTATTCTTTCGTCTCTAGAGGGTGCCTATTAGGTTAAACCCCACCCATTCATGATCTATATATACGGCCTTCACTGCCATTCATTGGTTTATTATGTACCACTTTCTTTACAGTTCATCCAAAAATCCCGCTCTTCCTAGGAAGAGTAGTATTTTTTTGGATGAAATTCCATCAAACTTGGCAGGCCTTAAGAAGTATAAGCCAAAGGGCCTGTAATCTACATTATGCAATGGTCTTACATTCACATAAAACGTGCTGCGATGTTTTAACCTCTTCCAGATGTAACCTATATACATCGGTGGGTGATAGGCCTGACTGATGCATGTGTTTGTTAAGTTTGTAGTGTCCGGATGGTACTTCTGTAATTATTCTGAGTTAATTTCTAGATACCCTTAAAAGATTCAGGCTCTTCTTTGGTGAATTTCCTTTAATGAGTCTTTTGCTTATCCTCCTATGCCTCCTGATGGTTGTCTTTTGTGTACATTTGTTCTACAACGTTAGTGCAGCTTAGGTGATCATCAGTCTGACTATTGATTTGTATATACAAATCATTATATTTGGTGTGAGTCCTCATATTGAGCTAACTAGTTTTCTACAGTTCAACAGCGTTAGTATACTTTTCTGGACACAAAATATTTATTCAAATTGAGCTTTACATCGAGAGTTATTCGAAAATACGCATATTTAGCTGCCTTGGATATTGGGTCCTCCTTACCAAAGAGAATATGTCTAGTTATATTCCTCATAATAATTCTTCTGGTAAAGAGTATTATTGTTGTTTTGCTGGGGTCTACTGTTATGTTGTTTATTGCACACCACTCTTGAGCAAAACTTAGGGCTTCTTGAAGCTTTCTAGAAAGCAAGCGCTCATATTTAACTTTGATAATGATAACAAGGTCATCAGTATAACACTGCGGCTCAATGCCTTGGTTCTTTAGTTGAACCACAGACAACATACAACTAGATAACAAAATCGCTATATAAACATGGATCTCTTTTTCAAAGTTCTTTAACTTTATATTCAACCAAAGAAAGCTATCAGTAATAAATGTTCCGAAGAACTTATGTGGTATGATACAGCAAGATAGAGAGAAAATGTATATAGCTTTCTATTAGAGGCCGTAAGCTCTTTTTAAAATGCTTTCGAAGCCCTTGTTTTTGAGGTTTTTCATATCTAGATGTAAGTTGTCTCCGGTTGAAATAAAAGGTCGTCAATTACACTGGACCACACTAGTTGGGGCAACCTCTGGTCTTGTGATCCTCCAATATCTCACCAAACAGCTGCGTCTCTCTAAAGAACTTAGTAGCATTGCTAATAGTACTGGGCAACCAAATTGTGACTTATATTTTTCAAGATTCAAAAAATTATTTGTCAGTATCATAGGACTTTTTCTCTCCAGGTACCCATGCTCTATATATAAAAAAGTTTATGGAAACTTGCACTGTAGTAGTTCTCTTGAAAAATACCAAATGAAAAGTAAATCTTAGCACTTTGTAATAATATTGTTACAGGATTACTTACACCCAAAGCAATTTCCATCTTTCCGCGCGACACATAGAGGACCCAAATAAACCACGCAAATAAAGGGCAAACCACACGTAGCAGCACGAAGTACGAGCATTTCTCTGGACTTGTGCCTAGACGTCGAAGCACAATTATGTTGACACGTCGTATATGAAACGTTGGATATTGCTAACCAACTAGAAGAATTAAAAACTAATCAAAATTGGAGAATAAATTGTGTTGACATTCCTAAATAGAAAACGAGTATTGCAAACCTCAAGAGTAGAGGCATCCGATTGTTGTGTTCACAAATATAGAAAAACTAAGATCAGTAAATAATTTGACATTTGTTGTTACGAACAAAATTCGGCAAGTACTGCAAACAAAATTCATTAAATAATCTGATTTGTTGGATTAGAACTTACAAACAAAATTCGGCAAATACTAAAAACAAAACTCATTAAATTATTTGAAAGTTACTGAATTAAAATAAGGAAAAAAAAGCTTGGCAAATACCGTAGAAAAAAAATCAATAAATAATCTGCCGCCAATTGAATTGAAACGACCAATAAAAATTCAGCAGGTATTAGGACAAATATCGATTAACAATTAGGCAAAGAACTTTAAACTGAAATGTCAATTAAAATTAGCATTAGAACTAATATCAATTAACAATTAGACAATGAACTTTAAACCGAAATGTCAGAGAAAGATTTATCAGAAGCGTAAGAATAGATAAGAATTAATTTGAGAAAAGAAATGTAAAGAATTAAAGAATTAAAAACAGATGGCACCACATGGAAAAATTAGGTGTAGAATAGAGCCACTGGGCACAAAATTGTAAGTAAGAAATAAAAAAACAAAAAAAGCAGCACTCAAAAATTAGAAAACAAAAGAAAATTGTAAGAGTCTAGAAAGGAAAAATTTTAAATAAAAAATAAATCAAAATAATAATAATACGACAAACAAAAACGATGGAGTTTTCTTTGGAGAGGTAGCGAGTTGCATTGCGAGGCAAAGGAGAAAATTTTCCAATCCCAGTTACCGGAGTCCCAGGTCGGCGCTGCAGAACTCTAAACAGGTAAAATCTTGTAGACAAGTTGAAATATCACCTGCATAAATTTACGCTGGAATCGCTCGGCCAGCCCAATAACCAGAGGAGGCATAGTGCGGGATTTCGTGTCAAGTTCTCTTCCTTCCCCGAATTTATACACCGGCTGACACAAAACGTACTAAATTCCTGTAACAATATCTTACAAAGATAATTTCAGATACATTTTATAGGTAGAATAATAACCTTGCTGGCTATAACTAAAAGTATAATGAGAAGCGAAAAACAATTTATATTATCTATCATTCGAAAATTCGTTTTGTTAAAAAATGTGTGAAATCCGAAGGAACTTTAAAACTCTACCTGTATTTCGTACATTTATTATATATAAAAATAAATAAAGTATATTAGAAAAGCTTTTAAAATAAATAACTTTTATAAATAAAATCCACTAAAAAGAAAAAAATAAATTTTTTCATTGATATACTTAAGAAAAGTCTCAAAAGATTCAAACGTGATAATATAGTTTTTTTAATATTGTTAATTCAATTTCAAAACTAAGCTGAGTTCTAGCATTTCTTATTTTGCAATAAAACTTTTTTGTGGATATCACTGAGAAATTAAAAATTATTTTTTACTTTTTATTGGAATTGATTTACAAATGTTATATACATATTTTAAAAGTTTTTTTAATATATTTTATTTTCTAAGTCAATTAATTTTTGCTAAAAACTCATATAACGGTAGATAATCTATCTGACATATGCATACTAATTCGCATCTACTTTCTCTTGCGCGAGCACTATGATATACATATTCAATTTTTTTTCTCCGGTAGGTAGCTTAGAAGATTAACGCACTTTAATATTATAAGTACTTAAAAAAAAATACATGGAAAAACTGGTAAAATTTAACGGTTAAACATAGAAAATTGTAAGCGTCCCATGAAATATGTAAAGCATTAATGTTTAACAGAAAAGTCAGCCACCCAGCATCAAACAACACAAATTCGAAAATCATGCATTTTAACGATATTCGGATGAGAAAGGTCTGTTATAAAGTTTCTCACAGAAGAAAGGAAAATATGCCATCTAATAGCACTCAGCAAGAGCTTTAATTTTATATCACACGCGGCCCAAATTGAGCAATATTTGATAACCCCAACAGGATTAGTTACCACCCCCACCGCAAAATCCCCGAATACACTTATTTAAATCAAAAACCCCTATGTAAATCCATCCACATTTACTACATTAAAACTATTCCAAAAATTTCACATTTTCTTAACGAGCGTCGTCCTCAGGCACAAAGTTATTTAGTCAAGGGTTAGTGAGTAGATAAAAGTTATTTAAAAAATAAATAAAAAACCAAACATTCTAATTTGAAGCGTTGAATTTACATAATAATTGCTGTTCAGTTGTTGATCAAATCTATTTTATTTTATCCCAATAACTATCGCTTTTAAGCCCATTTTTGCTTAATAAAATCAGTTTTTAGCTTGTTGTTTGTGTGAATATTTTTCTTATGCATGTTAAATTCTGTAAACAAGCATCAACAAGCAGAATCATCTAACAAGCAGAATCATCTAATGCTGGCATTATTAGTGTATTAAATAATTCAGCAATTAAAGCTAAAATATTAAGTGGAGAATTTAAGATTAGTAAGAAAAGAGGCAGAAGTAAGGTATGGGATGCGTTTTGTAAAATCGAATGTGGAACTGGAGAGGAATTGGAAATATAGTAGAGTGTAGGAATTCTTGCAACATTTATACGTTAAAAAAAAAGCACGTCAAATCTAGTGAAGCACAAGTGTTATATAATAGCTAAAAGTAAAGATGATGTTGCTACTCCAAAAACTGAAGTAGATTTAGCAACAAAGAAACATGGAGTGTATTATTACACAATGGACAATAGAAAATTGTCGATCATTTAAAATGGTTGCAGATTCTGGTTTAAAAAAGCTTACAGAATTTCTCATATCAAATGGCGCAAAGTATGGAGAAAATGTAGATGTAGAAAAGTTATTGCCTCATCCAATAACAATTTCAAGAAATATTGATACATTAAGCAATATTTATTTTAACGAAATAAAAGCTAAAATAGATTTAACTAAAAACATTGGATATGGCCTCACATCGGATCTGTGAACTGGTAATTATTTAACAAAAAGTTACTTATCTCTGACGATCCATTATATAAAAGAAGGACAATTAATTAATAGACTTCTAGGATTAAAATCAATGGAAGGTGAATAATGTACAAGTAATTGTTTGCAAATTAATTTACTATTTGCAGTTATTACTAATAATTATTATGTTACTCTTAGATGCAAATATAAAGTCAAAGATTCGTAAACTGTTGAACGATTTCAATTGTGAGCTCGATAACAAGGCCATTATTGTAACAGATAAAGGTGCAAATATGATTGCGGCATTTCGTTCATACAATCATATTTTTTGTATTAAAGAAGTGCCTGAAATTGATGAATTGTGTAATATGTGATCTAAGCTCGTTAAATATTTCAAGAAACTCTACACCAAAAACTACTTTAAAGAGATTTTCATCTTCACGATGGAATACAATATATTACTTACTTGTATAAAAGGGATAAAGGGAAAATTCAGGAAGGTAGAATGTGACTAAGCACAGATCTTTTTTTTTGTAGCTACTCTTACATAATACTATTCTTATATATACACTTAATTGCATACGTCGGAATGTAGTAGCTTACCTACTAACTAGCTGCTGTTATCCAGGAGCTGTGGAAAACGAGAACAACGTTTGAGTACATAATTCAGTGAGATACAGCGAACATTTATTTTATATTCACGAACGCATATACATTCAATTATATCTTCGCTACATCCTTCACATTCAATCATAAGTTCGTTACATCCTTATTGTTTTCCGTCAAGTTTAATAGAGCATTCATGTGTACCGACAGGTTGAAGAAAGCGACTTACGCTGAACCGTTGTTACCTGGGAACTCATACCATTAAAATGTATTTGCGCCGCACGCATAGTAAACAGATGTAATGTTTATGTCAGTTTCTTAAGAAAATAGAGTGCGACACACGCAGGAGCAACGCAGGTATTATACGACTCACGCACAGTTGCTGGGTGCGACGTATGCAGAACAGACATTCGCTGATGGTGGGTTGTGACGTACGCAGAATAGGGATTCGATACTTTCGTTAATCACTTACACTCACATTCACAAATTATCTATCCTAGGCTACACAATAGAATTTAGAATCCCGGAACTACCCAGCTTAACCTTAAGTCTACGATACAATTTAATACGAATATGCTTGGCTCTCACTCAGTCATGGGGGCCTATTCTTGAATTACGAATGGTTTTTACGAATTCGTTATATAACGAATGTTTCATAACGAATCGAATGCCCCGTTCGTATTCTTGAACCTCATCGTTATAAAGTCGAAGTGGTGAGAAAGTTGTTCAACATAACGAGTGTGGTAGGATTAAATCTGTCAATTTACAATTTGATGTTTCATGTTTAAAATATAATTTGTAAAAACTAGCTAGTTTCAGTGAATTGTCATTATTATTTGCGTCTGAAATTGTTGCAGAATATGTGGAAAGTGAATTACGTCAATCATTACCTTAATTCATCGCTGGATAGGAACAATTTTGGAAGAGGGCCTCCATCAGTGCCATGCAAATATTTTTTTGCCACCGCAGATTTTCCTTTTACCATACCTTTTAATTCCTGATAACTCTGGAAATTTTCTATTACCTTTGTTTCGAATATAATATTATAAAAAACTTTTCTAGTTCTTTTGTGCTTCGGGTATGGAAATTAATACTGATTTTATTTTGCCACAATTCCGTGGCATCTTTTGAACTGAAAGAGTTATCATATAGTATTTACCAAATTTCAGTTTCTGGTTTTCCTCTAAAAACTCAATTAGTTAATTTTTTGAGCATATGATATTTTCGCACATCCTTTATCTCCCATTATCACCCATAAGTAGGGGCTGATTCACTCTTCGTTTGGCATAACGAATGGTTGAACCCACTCGTTAAATAACGAAGGGTTTGCGTTCGGTATATAATGAATGCGGATTTCAAGAATACCACATGTGTCGATTCCGAATGATTTTGACAGTATAACGAACACGGAATGTGCCTTCGTTATTCAAGAATAGGCCCCATGGTTCTTTAATACCACTTCACACGAATTTTTAATCACGACTTCTTTATTTCGGTCACTACACTGACTACCTGAGAGTATACTCGCCCTAACTTGGTACCGTATAATTACTACGCTTCTCAACATAAAATTCGCACCAGTGCCTACCAAACTAAATAGATACTTAGTTTACAGACTTACCACATATACCTAACACTTGATTCCATTGAAAAAAATTGTGTTGAAATTACTAATATTTTGCAAGATAAAAACGAACTGCATAGAATTAATAATATTAATTTAATTTACATTAGCGCAGTTGTTAAACTTTTACAGTCTTTGAGGAAACATCGAAAAAGTTGGAAGGTCAAAACTATGCAACACTTCACTTAACGCAGGTACATATTCATCGTTTAAGGAAAATTTGTATGGTCGATACAGGAGATCTAGAAATTATTGAATTTTTTAAAGAAAAATTAAATACTTTCCTAGAGTTAGTTGCTTTACAAAATATGACTATCTTTCACAAAATTACACTATTTCTGTTCCCTCCAGAAAATAATCTAATTCAGCTAACTGAAAGTGACAAAAATCTTATCAAAGACGAATGTAAAAGCATAATGAAAAGTTATTTGGAGGAAATAACTGAACAAGAAGCACAAATCGTATCCTCATCAAGAGTTTCATCATCTAATGCAGAACTTTTCCGGGACTTTTTACAACCAACACAAATTCAAATTATAAATTATGAAGAAAAAATTTGCAACGAAATTCGCGTCTATGAAAGTGCAAATGTCGTCTTTAATGATGATTTTAATCTACTACAGTAGTGGTACTTGCATCGAACTGAATTTCCGTTAATATACAAAATGAGCTGCAAAATATTAGCAACACCAGCCAGTAGTACCGCTTCTGAGAGAACTTTTTCTGCAGCTAGAAATTTAATTTCATAAAAAAAGGTATTTTATTGGTTCTAATTCAAATTCTGTTTTTGCATTCGAATATAAACAAAAACGATATTTCCACCGAATTACAAAAAGAAGGTATAATTACTATTAATTGATTTTGTTTTGTAAGGTTTAATCGAAATGAATATGTTCTCCATTTTTGTTTTTAGGTAAGAAACAAATTATTTCATTTTCCAAAAGTCACTAAAGTTCTAATGGTCCCCAACTGGTCCGTAGATGCGCTTCGCGCACCCCTTTCCAGTGGATATACTCTTCGTACACCTTTTCTTTTTTAGTTGTGAAGAAGGTTGGGAATTGGGGAGATTAGAGCAAGGATAGTAGGGCAATTAGGCATTTCCTATTTTGTCCATTCGGTCGATCTAAGTTTATATTCACTTAATTAATGAGGTTGAATCGGTAAAATTTTCGAATTTCACGAACATCTTTAATTGCTTTAATTGAAGTTTTGAATCACCTATTTAGGTTGGCTTGTCCTAGAAGATTCATTTAAAAGTCGCTTAAAAGGTGTCAAAAGTGTAAGAATATAAAAAAAACCGATAAGTTAACGTAATTTTAAAAAACCGAATAAAATTAAAAAAACTAAAAGTCTCCCTGTACTATTTAAAAAAATTCCCATATTTGAGCTTTCACGTATGTCCTCGATCACCTGTCCTTTTCGTCAAAACGTACCCATTGTCCCAAAACTAAAACTTGATTTTTGAATGCCTAAAACTCGTGATACAGATCTCACAGACGGTCGGGGCCGGTTTTAAGATATAGCTCGGAGTGTGGAGAATCGTTTAAGATATAGCGACTTTTTCGACAAAATCCTCGAAAAGTCCTTGAAAAAGGAATCAGTCAGGACTGGGACCTAGCTCGGAGAAATCCCCGAGTCCTGTGGTATCTTCTAAAATAAAATAAAAATCCTTGACATCCTTGAAAAAGGACTCTTCCAGGATCATGTCAATGCATTAAAAGAGTGAGTCCTGAAAGTGTAGAAAACTCACTTGCCCCAAAAAGGTTCTATGTAAGAGGAGATAAATTCATCCCCCATTTAATTAAGGTAATACTCACTGTACTCAGTGTTTTGTACAATATTTTAGAGTACGTTATTTTTTGTGTACACTTTTTTTATGAGCACACAAAACTTACGTTCTGCTTCAATTTTATTTTGAATTCTATTTCATCAGAAATTATCTCTTCAAATCATTCAATTGCTTTACAAGGTTAGAATAGAAGAAAGCAATTATTTTAATTAAAACTGAATGTTATTAAAGAGGCTTTGAATACATTCATGCAGATGTTTAACAGATACAAAAGTAATTGTTTAAAAACTGTTCAATTTAAATTTTTAACAAAAAGGAAACAATTTTAAATCTAAAATGAACAATATGTCAACAAAATTTAAAAAATAAATAATTTAGGTTGGGATTTAGTTCACTCGGTACCTTCTGAGACTGCTTTCAAAATTGATGATCAAAACTATGTATTTCTCATCAAATTGAGCTTAGCCGCAATAAAATTATTACGAATATGAAGAAAATCTAAAAAAATACTTAATATTTTTAATATTTTTTGTACTCAACTGAAGGACATGTTGACGAAAAATATCCTAGAAAGAATAAAGTCTGCAAACGGTAAAACATAAAAGAAAAAAAAAACATAATTGTTTTTAAATAAGGTTACTCATTGCATAGGTCACATCAAAAATCTAGTATGTCGTAACCCTTAATAATTGGATTTGTTGATTTTTAAAAGTTTTTCTACTCCATTAGTAGAACTCACATATGCAAAATGTTATATCGACGACAATGACATACGAATACCTTAGAAACGGTCAGTTCAAGGCAGGAATGGAAGTGTGAACTAAGAGAAGAAAATAGAATAAGAAATGTGTGCACGTAAGCTTCCATTAAAATTGGAAAGCACTGAATTAAGTATTGCCAGTGAAATGCTGCAAAAAATAAATAGGACTACTACGAAAACGTAGGATTGTTGTGAAAAAATGCTTGATAAAACATTCAAATACCTTCACCCCAGGTAGGGCAGTTCTCATTTTAGAAAGGCTATCTATTTGGTTTTTTGTATTACATCAATAAAAACAATGAACACCCCTCTAAAAACCAATCAATCGCGATCGTTGTATACATTTTTTGTAATAGTTTCAAGGCCAAGCTCATGACTGCGATCTTCGTAGAGAAAATCGATTCGAATGAACATTTAATGCTCAAAGTAGTACCTTGTCTGTAACCAATTTTAAGTATAACAATTTTTATGTTATGTTCTATTCTAGCAAAGCAAAATAGGTATGAATTCTGACTTACTAAATAACACTAAACCTTTTAACAATTTAATTTTAATAAAATTTCACTCAATCTGACTTCGATTATATTTTTGTTCTTTTCTCGACTGGCGTACTTATAATGTCTGCTTGCGAACTGATTTCTGTCTAATTTAGGAAAAATACAGCTACAATAAGAAAAGTAAAGAAGGAGAAGAGTTTTAACTCATTATGTAAACAATGTTAATATTATGACCGATAGCCAAAGCGTACGCAGCCAGCCATAAACTAACTATAGAGATTATGGAATTAGCATAGATGTGATACTTAATTTTATAATTGAGTTTAATACCCAGATCAGTTACTTTTTCAACAAATGGTAGAATTTTACTTTTAAGAAGTAGAGGAAGTAAGAGCGACTTCAATGGGCTTTGGTACATTACATTAAATGGATTAAGAATGATTTCATTATGAAGGGACAATTCATATATTCTATAGCTAACTCGTTATTAAATCCACCCATATAATTTTCAATTAATCCAATAGGTCTACTATAATAAACTAGAACAATGTCCGCATAAAAATGAATATATTAACATCCTTTATATATAATATCTGACAGTAAACCATTAATAAATAAACTTGAAAACAGCGGATCCAGGACGGATTCTTGCGGAACATCAGAGAAAAGGGAGATTAAATCAGAATATCTAACGTTAACTTGAACCTGCTGCGATATATCAGGCAAAAACATACTGACTAACGTAGTCACCGATATTGTAAACCAGAAAAATCTGCTACTTCCATTTTTAAAATTAAAAGTGACCCTTTTCTAAATTTATTGCTAATTTTGGAAGATTTGTTCTAAACTTACAATTACAAGGTAATAATATTAAAAAACCCTGGATAGAATCGCTTAAATACGAGACATTTATATATACGAAGATGTTGTGTTACGTGATGTGAGTTCATATAAGAGCTTAATGCAGTAAATCCACTTATGTCAGAGTGCATTCGATATATACATGTAAATTACATAACCATAAATTATATCTCTCCACTTAGACTGAAGTCGAAACATATTAATTCTAGGTCACATCCAGTTGATAAGTTGTTGACCTAAATTTCATATATGTAGGTACTAAATACATTTACGAGTATAATATATGTACCAACATATATCTACATAGCCGTGGTATAACGTTTGTGAAAGACTCGCATCTATGTCCCTGGAGTACATAAATAGTCTCTTGAATTTCGATGAAATTTTTGATGCATAAAATTCTTCTTCGAAGGGATCTCACAATATTTTAAATGGATTTTGTATATTCCATCAATATTTGTTATATGAACACATTGTAGAAAATTTATCGTTTAAAGTTATTAACAAAGTCAAGAATTCTATAAATGACAAAAGTTGCATATATTTATATTTATATATATTTCTTGCAGAAGGTATATGAGAGTTTATGCAAATCCATATGAGACACACCTCCATTTTAGGATTATGGCTTAAAATTCTATAAATATCTCCTTTGTTTCTCGAGCGGGTTTATAGATTCAATTTCATGATGATGATATGATCTCTACTTATATATGTAAATTCTAATAAATACATAAGATATGTATAAGAAGGTTTATTTTTTTATAAGTTTATTTATTCCGGGCCCAATCCGTCATTAGTATTGGAAAATGACTTAGATATGCATATACACTAGTAGGCTGGTGTCAAAACATATTGTGAAGGATAAAACGGAAAAAAATTAATTACAGGCAAAGACCAGACGGAAAATTTAGTTAAGATTATAATTAACAGAAAAAAAAGCAAAAAATTAAACGAGATAAATTGAAATTCCGTAAAGAGGGGGGCGGGGGAATGTTTAGGAGTTGAAAGTGGTTTTTTGTGATTTTTGTCGAAATGTAACTTCCTAGTGAAAAATATTCTTCGCGAAAGTTATAGATAATAAAAATATCTATTATAAGGCATTTTTCAATATAACCTCAAATTTTTCGAGAAAATGGCGGAAAACCGATTTTCTGGATTTCATTTTTTTCTCTCATAAAAATAATTCAAATTACATGAAATTTTGTGAAAGTATACCTTCTTTTGTATTGAATAAGAACGATTTTTTTTGGAATTTGGGAATAAGTAGTTTCCGATATATTAACAATTTTCGGAAAAAAAGAAAAAAGTCAAAATCTTCCACGGAAAACTTTATTGGTATTTTTTTTTTCGTTTTAAATATTCTATCCGAGCTCGTTTTAACAGTTGAAATGTTTACTTTAAAAGGCCTTAGGTATGCTGATGGTTTATTTTTGAAGAAACCGCTTAAAAATGAGAAAAACAAAAAAAAATGACTTTTCGGATCACGAATTTGTCAATTTTTTTTATTTATTTGTTTTATTATTTATGTAAATAATAAATTCAATTTCAATGACAGTGTAGTATTACTAAAGTTGAACTAGTTTAACTGAAGAAAACGGCGACAATCATCAACGGCCTATTATTAATTTTTTCTTTTCAGAAATGTATTACAAGGTTGAATTTTTTAATGAAATCTATTCATTTATTGAAATTCATTAGAAAACTAACTACTGCAATTTGTTTCAAAAATACAGTACAATGTACAATATCAAAAATTTACCCTATGTGAGCTAATTAGATTTATGGCAAATGAAAGTCGATTCCATCTAAATAGTATGCCTTCATTAAATAGGAGTAAACGGCTTGCGCATACCATAAGCTGTGCAGATTTTATTAAATTTATCACAGATTTCATACTGATTTAAACCAAATACCAGCCAAAACACAATATTTGGTGAAAACCCCGGGTAAATCTAGGGCTACAACATCTTGTTTTTTGAAAAACTTAGGGTCAGTGGCGGATTCAGGAGGGGTGTCACGGAGTCATAGCCCGTTCTAAAAAAATTAAAAAAAAAAAAAATATTTAATTAATTGAGTTATTTGAAAAAATATATTTTTTTGTATTTATATAATTCAACTTCAAAAAATTATACAAAATATTTTTATTACAAAACTTAAACAAATAAAAATTTATTTCAATGAGTATTATTGGATGCATATGATGTATGCGTATAGATTTTACTCAGAATTTGAGTTTGGGACCTCTACTTTGGGTGATCCAAAACTCTCGAGAAATACTTCCCAAGCCACGAAACACACTTCCTCACTACAATATCAGAGCCCTAACTTAATCCTAACTCCTAACATTCTAAAATATTTGCAACGTTCTTATGGAAAACCACTGACATTTAAAATATGGACTGACTACGTCCATAGAAATACACTGCAGAAAGTGGACTCACTTCTATATAGCATTCTCTTTCGGTCTAAGCTTCAAGTACTAACTGAGAGAGAACTGTGAATACCAAATATATAAGTGGGTTCGTTGAAATAAATGTTTTTAAATTAATTATTTGGGTTAATTAGTGATAGAAAGTTTTTTTACCAAAGGCAATCCAAAGGCAATATATTCATAAATACTCAATGAAATTCGAATGGTTTTATTAAAATCAATCTTCAACTTCCCGCCAATGGTTTTTTCAATGATGGCACCGACGTAAGAACTATTCCTGACACAAAGAAATGTACCCGCATGAAATAGCATATCGAGCAGCCCATATTATATATTCCGTGTGTAAAACTAAGAAAAATTTGGTTCTAATGACTCCTGTAGTTTGCACCTTAAACTACTATTCTATTAAAAAATTAGTTTTTGTAAAAAAATGTAAACTTAAAAAATGACACCGCTTAATGCGGAAACCTTCTTAGTACCTAACGATTTACGGCGCTGGATGTTTTTTATTGCTCAATTTAATTTGTAAGATGATCCCCCCTCCCTCTTAATTTCAATGCTAGATCCACCACTGCCTAGGTTACCCCGAATTTACACTAAAAGTTTTTGGGGTAGTGGTTTGACATTTCTCACTTGAGAACTGTCATTTGATATTTTTTCCTGATTGGAGCATATAAAGTACTTCTTGAACAAAAATAAGCAAAAAAAGCAAAAATTAGAAGAAAAGAAATAGAAACTGAGCTCGAAATGATTTTAGTTTCTTCAAATTTAACAAATAATTTTTCACAATTAATTGTACTCTGGAGAACTGTCAGAGAAATGTCATTGTACTAGGTTTACCCTGCCGTGTGTACGAAAACGTTGTTATTTCCCAAGTAAAAATGGTCCAATTACCACGATTTCTCCTAGTGTTGAGAACGCCTCAATTCTTGGGCTGTTAGATAAAATTTTGCATATGCCAATACGTACATATAGGTTGTGAATAGTGGAACGACTTTCACATGTCAGATATACGAACATATATAGGTTATCGGGTGAATATTGAAATAAGTAGATATGGACAATATATCTAAAAATTTTCCAATAAAATTTAAGTAGGTATTATTGTACTGAAGACATCAGTATACGGATCGGATTAAAATTGATTAGTTTCGCTTAATTTTCACTAATTCGAATGTCCATGCCATTCTTATCAGTGAGACTTGGCTAAATGACTGTATACCATCTATGTTAGTTTCGATATCAGGTTACACCTTAATTCTCAACGATAAAAAAAGGTCGTATTGGGGATGGGGTGGCTATTTACATTAGAGATTTCCTCAAAGCTAAGATAATTCAATCCTCTCGAGCCCAAGATTTAGAATTTACCTGCTTAGGGCTAAGTAATGGTATTAGCGAGTGTGTCCTGTCTGTCGTTTACTGTCCACCCGAACGCTTTACACTGGAAAAGGCATCGGAGTTTGGAAATTCCTTTTCAGATCTTTCCCACTGTTACAATAATATAATTATAGGCGATGATTTTAATGTTTATATCTTAAGACCTAGCTAGCGCACAGACACCTTCACACAGTTCATGCAGTCAACATATCTGAATATTATTAATACTCTGCCAACATATTGTGATACTTCCAATTCGTCACTCCTTGACTTATTTCTAACAACTGATGAGAGCAAAGTTTTATTTCATAATCAAATACAAGCTCCTAGCTTCCTTGATCATAATATGTTGTACATTACATATGATTTCGTACCTCGGCCTGTAAATCGAACAAATTGCTTCACGTACTGCGATTTTAAAAATTTAAGTATACCTGATCTTCTTCAAGAGTACACATTCTTGCCTTGGAATGATATCTTACGTTGTAGCATCGTGGATGTACAAATACGAATTCTTGAAAATCTAATTAATAACTTATTCGAAAAATATGTATGATGAACTAATCGGCGCCCTATACTCTATTAAATTAGAAGCTACTGGACCGAACAACGTCTCGCCAAAGTTTGTTAACATCCGAATGCCATACATCGGACAATATAATCTGTATGTATTTAATTCTTGTTTGACTCAGTCTATTGTTCCATCAAGATGGAAATTGGTTAAAGTATCACTTTTTCCGAAGAAGAAGATGGTTAGCAGTCCTGCAGACTTTTGCCCCATTAGAATTCTTGGAGAGAAAATCAAGGTTCTTGAAAAAGTATTGTATATTGATGATAACAATCTGTTATCACGTTGGCAATCCGGTTTTCGCCTGAATAATAGTTGTGAAACAGCTTTGTTGAAGGTAATATCGGAACTGAGAAGAAGTGTGGGAAATGATCAGGTCGGCGTCCTTGCCATGTTAGATTTTACAAAGGTCTTTGATAGCGTTAACCTTCGAATTCTGTTAAATAAACCGTCTTTAATTTTTAGATGCTCAGCTTCAGCAACTTATTTGATTGGATGCTTTCTTGGTGGGAGATTTCAGCAAGTTTATGTAAATCATTTGCACTCTGATATGATATAATTGCACTAGAGGGTACCTCAAGGATCTGTTCTAGGACCCTGATTGTTTAGTATGGCCATAAATATTATTCTCGATGTTAACATGCACATGTATGCCGACGATATTCAATTATACTACAGCAGGCCTATTGGGGTAATGGAGGACTGTATGACTCGGAGAAATGATGATTTGGACAGAGTATATAATTGGTCGCTACACAACCAACTTTCGCTAAATCCTGGAAGATCTCAATATCTTGTATTATACTGTATTAACATTTTACCCACCGCCCCGCCCCCATCGCAAGTATTACTTGCAGGAAAAGAGCTGTCGATTGTAGTAACCATTACAAATTGCGGTTTAAAGATGAACTCTAGATTGACGTGCTGCGAATACATTGCATCTATTGTTGGCAAAATTTACGGCACTTTACGGAGACTGTGGTTGTCAACTCAAATCTTCAGTATATTCTAAGTTAGGCTCTGTATGCTTGCATAGGATCAATGTTGCCTTTAACGACTGTGTCAGATTCGTTTTTGGTCTTCGAAGGTTCGATCATGTTTCCCAATTAAGGTCTATGCTACTTGGTTGCCCTCTGGAGGTTTATCTTATACGTAAATCTCCATTATTTTTTCATAGGCTCATGCGTCGTAGTAAACCAACCTATCTAACTGACCAGATTCAGTTTCTGCAGTCATCGCAGCATCATAACATTTTGATTCGCCGACATAACAAGCGAGTTTAGGAGGCCTCTTACTTTGTGCAAATAGCGCGAGTTTGGAACAATTTGCCATACAATGTATAGAGTGTGGGCGTTATTAATGCTTTTAGTAGTTTTAAGAATTTAGGTTATTAGCTATTAGCTTACATGGGATTGCTTCTACTATTTATACATATTGTATCATTTTAGATTAATGTAGTTACTTACAGAAGTGATTTTCCAGTTTTTTATTACGTTCTTTTTTGATCGTATTTTTTATATGGATTCATAGTATTTCCTTTTTGTAGCCTTATAATTTAACATGTACATTTATAATATTGTAGTCTTGCATACATTACCAGCTTGTAAATAAATTTAAATTTAAATTGATTTCAACAAAATCAAGTATAGTTTAATTTTTTTCACACACAACTTGAGGAATTTAGTACATAACGATAATAAATTGATAGTTTCATCCGGGAACCAACAAGCTTTGCGTAACTTTTGAAGTTATTATCAAACCGATTAAATACAAAAAAAAAGGATAATTTTTAATTGAATAATTTTCCAGTTCGTTTTTCTATCTATCAATGTATGTATGATGCAAAATATAACGGCAGTAATTATTCTTCCATTCCTATCCATATATAGATATCTATATACTCGTACAACACATTTATTGACGACTTACAAAAAGCTAAATCCGCATCTAAATGTTTTCCTGGAAAATAATATAAAAAGTTTTATAGCTGTCATTACAAGTCTTTTCAGGTTGTTAGCCTTTTTTTATTTCTGTCTTTCTCAGCAGAAACAGCAGACCAAACGAACCCGTTCTTGGAATCTGAGGAAGGATAAAAGGTGACTTCCCCATTATATGTATATCCGTAGGACCTGTTCAGGTAAAAACAAAAGGTATTAAGGACGGAGAGGGAAAGAGTTTTCTAGCGGCAATTCCAATTAATAACTTTTTATTGCGTTCATTTTCATCCTTTGTCTTTAGTCTTGTATTTAATTAATAAGAGGTCATAGAAATGTCCACTGTTGAGTGATTTATGAGGACAGGTAGATAGAAGTAATTAATTTTAGAAAATTTCGTCGTTATGGAGATTTTGTATTTGGAGTGTCACAAAATGGATTTCTCGTATTTAGTTTGTTTAGATGGGTGACGTATTAAAATTCTTCTAAGATAGAGAGGGAGTTTTCTAATATTAATGAATGCTTTGGCGATATTTGATGATGATCACTTCAAAACGGTGTCTATATTTTTAATTCTTGGACATTATGTTTGTGAGAGTTTAGACGTAATAGAGTAATTTTGAAGCTTTTCAATTTTTCAGTAACCGACTCCAGATTTGCTGCAGAGTTTTTAAAATGTTATAATTAAAGAGATAAGAGCAGAGTCCTTATTAATGAAAGTAAGAAGACTAGGTAGGCGCAATATCAGTTTTAAGCCTAAATAGAAACCGTGATCAAAATACCTATTATTCCGAGCCAGAGACAATTTTGAGAAGTCTTCGGTTGAAGTCTATGGTCGTACCATCAGTCTTACATGTGATTGTTATAATTACGTATAATACTGACATATTCACTTTCTAAAGGAGCCGTTTCTAAGTCTGGAGTATGGCAATTATCTATGCAGTTGTCACAACCTTTGCTCAGTGATGCTCTTTCTATGGAAGTTTAATCATCAATGTTCTGTGGAAGGTCTTCTTCGCTATCGGGTGAAACATATAATACTATTTCTGTTTATATACTGATGTCAGTGATATAGCTTGTTACAAAGGCTGCTGCTACTATTTAGCTCAATTAGAATATTTTGTATATGGTTCTGAGTTATTGTAATGGGTGTTTTATCAGCGCTTCGCCATCCTCTCTGAACACTCCTACCGCTCACTCAGGATCCGAGTTCAGTTTTCGTTGCGTTGATGAGATTGAGGCCGCCACAGCTGTCTTATCTATCCAATCCGATGCTATTGGACCCGATGGAATCCCACCGCGATTTGTGAAACTTATCTTACCATTCATTATTGGTCCTATTACAAAGATGTTCAATAGCTGCTTAACGTTCAGCGAATTTCCCTCTCTATGGAAGGAAGCGCTAGTGGTTCCAATCGCTAAAAATTCCACTCCTAGCGACGTCAAAGACTTCAGACCTATAAGCTTACTATGTTTTCTAGCGAAGGCACTAGAAAAAATCATGGCAAATCAAATATCCGAGTACCTGGATCGAATGAATTCCCTGAGTCCTTGGCAGTCTGGTTTTCGTCCCGGGCATAGCTGTGAGACAGCTCTCTTAAAAATCACTACGGACATTAGAACTGCTCTGGATGATGACCGCATTGCGCTCTTAGTCTTACTAGATTTCACGAAAGCTTTCGATAGCATTGATCACAAGAAACTTCTTAACAAGCTGAAGAGCCTTTTTGGATTCGGCTCGCCGGCACTGAAATTAATTGGAAGCTTTTTGGAGAAACGCTCACAACGAGTTAAAGTGAACGAAGCTGTTTCCTCTAGGCTCTCTTTGTCTGTCGGAGTCCCACAAGGGTCAATGCTGGGACCTCTGCTCTTCAGCCTTTTTATTAATGATTTGCCAACTGTTATAAGAAATAGCTCCATTCATCTATACGCTGATGACGTGCAAATATATCTTGATCGTCCCATGGGGCTCTTAGAGGACTGTGTTAGCAGAATTAACGAAGATCTTCGTAATATATTAAAATGGTCAAACGACAATAATTTAAAGCTCAACCCCAAAAAATCTCAAGCGCTAGCGGTAAGCAAAGGAAGCTGCGATCCCACCAATTTTCCCCCGATAGAGTTCGATCGCACCACTATACCATATGTACAGAAAGTTAAAAACTTAGGCATTGTGTTAAATTCACAAATGGACTGTTGCGACCATATCAAAATGAAACTAGGTAAGATATATTGGGTACTTCGCCGACTTTGGTTGTATGCTGACCAGCTCCCCACAATCCTGCGTATAAGATTGGTTAGGACACTGATACTCCCGCATCTGTCACATGGTTCCAATATTTTCCCAATACTCGACTCACGGTGTAGGCGTAAGCTCGAAGTTGCCTTCAATGATTCCATTAGGTTTGCATTCAGGCTTCGTAGATATGATCACATTTCTCCCTTTCGACACCGAATCCTGGATTGCTCTTTGGAAACATATTTACAACGCAGAGCATTACTTTGTCTGTTCAACTTACTGAACACACGTAAACCAGCATACCTATACGAATTTATAAATTTTTTGCATAGTGATAGACGTAATGACTTGCTACTGCCTAGCTTCAAATATCTGGTTTTGAAATCTTCTTACTTTGTATATACTGTTCGCATTTGGAACGCTCTCCCAGTTTCAATCCAACGAGCGAGCTCGGCCACTTCCTTTAAACGGTTACTCTGGCAGCACACATCATTAGGGTGATGACACCCAGATTAATTGTTATTATTATAGTCGGTTGACTGCACATGCTTTAGGATTTTCTTTATATTTAGTTATCTTTAGTCTTAATATTTAGTTCTTTTGAATTTGTTATTATATTAGAAATAGTATTATGGATGTTATTATCTATATAATTATTATTTCCTTTTTCCTCTTAATTTCTATTACCATCACTTATTATATGCTCAAACTCACGAAATATTCTTTTTTATTCTAGTTAGTGTTGAAAAATGTTAGTTTAAGTAGTACTAATGAAAAGACTTTTGTCTTATTGTACTCTTCTTAAATAAATACTTAAATAAGTCTTGATTATGACTCATCAACGGGTCCCAAATAGCGATATTGAGTGACTTGAAAAACAAATGAAAAAATAAAACAAAGAAAAGAAATGAAAACATAGAAAAACCCCTAAATATTGAGAAAAATAGAAAAAAAAGTTTTTTATTAAAAAATTTAAGAACCAGATTCATTCGAAATGAATCGAACTTGTGCACGCCAGCAGTGGACTTAAAAAAGAAAAAGTCACTCAATTTCACTATTTGGGACCTGTTGATGACTCAAAACCAAGACTTGAAACTTGTCACCCAAAATTATCTTCAAGAGAAATTGTCAAGGTATAATTTAAAGCTCCAGTTTCTAACAGTCATAGTAGTTGCTCCTGAAGATATATCTAATATTGAACATATTTGGAAAAAGTTGTTTCTGATATTAAATAAGAAGAGTATTTTGAATTTCTTTAATTATTATTCAAAAATATAAATATTAATATCATTGTAACTGCTTCTCACATCACTTATAAAGTAATTATGTATATGACAAACTAATATGCGTGTAAAAATCCATACTTATATAAAATATTGAAATGCATTATATTTGATAGTTACCTTTCAGTTTATATTAAGTTAGACGAGGCAATTAAAATATTCAACAATATAGTTGCTCTTTGTAAAAGATATTCTGTAATGGTAATTTCTATATAACATACTCGTACTTAAAGAAATGTTAGAAAAATATAAATAAAATAAAATTTGTGTGAATATGTCAAATCAAGGGCTACCTCTAGAATTTCGATGATGTTTGATGTCTTCAATATGTCTTTATACTTAAAATTTGTCACCAATATCACTTAAAAGTCAAAAGTCATATAGTTGGGACTCATCCAAAATACATAAAAAATTAGTCCACGCGGCTACTACCACTACTACGTTCTCAGCATCTAATAACATAGGTGTAAGCAACTATATTCATGGTTGCTTGTGAATATAGGTATTTCAGTATAGCTGCTAATGAATATTATATACTGATAACCATAATTATAGCTGAATTAACATATTTAACTTAGAAATCGTATCAGTGTATTCAGGGGAGTCGGATCGTTGTGAAGTAAAATGTAAAATTAAAAGAAATCATTTTAGTAATTAAATTCTAGTAAACTGGTAAGTAGGAACAGTCCAAATTATTAAAGTATTTAAAATAAAATTGGTTTTTTTTTTCATACATATGTACCTAAATAGCACACAATATTTGCACTTCAGAATAGAGATGCCGCGGATACAAAATTTTTCACATCCACGGAGGCGGAGGCGAATGCGAATCCTCAGTATAAATATCCGCGGACGTGGTTGCGGATATTATGAAATTAAAGAAACAATCAACACTTCTGCATGGCCGCGTGGGTCAACCTTTATGATATAGTAAGAAAATATTTATCAATCCCAGCGAAAAGTATTCCAAGTGAACTGTTTTTTAGTGGAGTGAGACTTATTCACGAGACCCATAGGAACAAATTTCAAGAAGAAAAAGCTGCTAAATTTCTTTATATTAAATATAATTTGCTATTGGTAAAATTTGAAGTTTAGGAAAGTTTTAATTACTAGCCATTGCTGATTATTCAAAATGATTACAATGATTATCTGTGTGTAATATTATTAGGTTTTTACTGCATGTTTGATATGTAGAAATATTTATTTTTTTATTTTCTGTCAATATTAATTTTTATTTGATTTAATTATTGTCAATGTCTGATATCTCTCCGTAGGATTGGTTTTACATTTAGCATATCTAATGCCTGAATATTTATAATTTAACATTATTATTAAACACATTTCTGTTAGAAGCGTGTGCTTTTTTTTTATTATTTATTTCCTTTCAGAATTATTTCAGACACGCCATTACACGTTTAAAATAAAATGATAATTTACTGGACTTCAAAATTATAAACTCATGTATAGGATTACATCACTCTCTAAAGTGAAAGATATAAAACAAATGTCCGCGAATGCGGACGCGGATGCGAATATCCGCGGTATCACTACTTCAGAATACATCAAACAATTCCTAGCATTACGTAAAAAGATGGATATAAAGTTGTAAATAAAATTACCTTAGTTCTTTAATGTAAACAATTTAATTTATATTTTGTAGTACATAGATATAAAAAAAAATCTTTACAAAATATTTTATCATTCATCAATTAAGGTTATTGGCTGGTAACCATATTTAATAACTTTATTAAAATTCATATAACTGCTCTATTTTATGAATGAAAAAGAGAACAGCACCTACTACAGCTGGTAACAATTGAAGTACAGGAGTCTTTTTCACAATAAGGTAAAAAGTGTTCATTATTTAAATTAAAAATTTTATTTGTAATTAAAAACTTTATTTGTAATCCGCATACTGACCACGAAGTTGATAACTCTGAACTGATAATTTTGGAAAAGTCCAAAAGAAAAAAATTCAATTCAACCAAAACTGATATCAATTGATTCTTAATTATATTGAAAAGAAATTATTATATTTCTTTAAAAAAATTCCACTACTTTTGAAAATATTTTTATCAATTAGAATAAGCTCTAGCAGCCATATTTTTATTTACCTAGTAATTAAAATATGCCATTAATGAATATTTTTAATTACGAGGTAAATAAAATATGATTGCTAGATCCTAATTTTATAGTTATGATATCTCAAATAAGAGACGGCAGCAATTACAATAAATGAATTCCAATATAAAGTAGTTGGTAATGACTATACTTTAGAGGCAATCAACTTTAAAACAGTTGATTACAACTATATTTATAGCTAGACACAACTGAATAATAGTCGGAACCAACAGAATAATTAATTTTTAAGAACTTTAATTTTTAGCGATTCTAAATCGAATCATAATTACAAGAGGAAAAAAACACCGCCTCGTCCGGAGTTTGAAACTGGGACCGTCCACTTGCCGGGTGACTACTCTTACCACTGAGCTAACGAGACAGATGATTTTCCTTCTTGCATTTCATAATTTGTAACTAGCCTACTAAGCCACGTTTTACTTTCAGCTGACATTAACGAGTAACGATGAAAGCACACAAATAAATTGTAAATTAAATTTTATTTTATTTTATGATTTGATTTAGAATCCTTAAAAATTCTTCTCTTCTTCATTAACAATATAGTTTTGACATCAAATATATTTTGACGCTCGAAACTATATTGTTGTCAATATATAGTCGTGAAATCTAAAAGCGTTGTAACAAATATAGGTATGAAAACTATAAATCATGTAATAGCGTATAGATTTTAGAACTATATGCAAATAGTCTAGAAAGTAGACAACTTTTTATAGCTGTTTGAAATTATAATTGTGTCATATAGATTATTCTTTTAGTGCATAAACGGCCTAGTAAGAGTAGGATGTATGTTCAAACTTGTAGCAAAATGTCGAAAGTTTGTATGCCATGTACCTATGTATTTATTATTCAAAATATAATCGCTCTAAATTTATTTTTCTTTATTCTTATTATTCATTTTATTTTATATTTTATTATATTTTCACCGTCTATTTTTAACAGTCGACATTTCAATATTTTGAACTCAATCGACATTTCCATCGATATGTTTTTCTTTTCGCATTGCCTCATATATATTTTTATATTTATTTCTTGAACAGTATACGTAGAATAGTTTTAATACCAATGCATTCTTCGTTTTAGTCTATTTTAGAAACTAAATTTGATATGGTAATACTTATAGCACTGAAAATTTGAGGTCTAGTGTTCTCAAGTATTAAAATATACATGGAAAATGGAAATACTTGAATGGATTTCAGCTGGAGAAATTACTTGATGTCATCCATTTTGGATCCTGTATCTTCCACTTTTATATAAAAATAAAGTCATGTATAAAGTTTCACCTTTTCAAGTCAACACGTATGTTTTTGTTGCATTTATATAGTGTCTCATTTTAGTTATTTAAATGCCTTGGAATTAAGCGTGTCAGAAGCTCTTGAGATATACAAATATGATTTAATCGCTCTAGTGACATTCATATTTAGCACTTGAATGAAATCAGTCACAATTTTCACATTTCCTATAGAAACGTAATTGGGTTACGCTTTTTCTCTTGCTTCATCTACATAGAGCTCCAGCTATATTTAAAAGCAACTCGTTATTTTAAAAGAGCTTCGTTAAAAGATGTCAACAACTTCAACAGTAACGTTAACTAAAAATAAAATGTTTGTGCATACATATGTAATACACCTTCTATTAGTATTCAGGTTGCATGAAAAGAAAATATCAATGGATTAGTACCTAGTGATGAAAAGTCATTGAAGTTAATACAGAAAATTTTCAATTCCAAGCAAATTCAATGTTTTTATTTCTACCCAGAAAATATTAAAGCAATTTGCATAAAAAGTAAAATAAGCGTACTGCAGGAGGTCAAAAGAAGCTAGGTATACAAATATACAGGATAATTTATGTAGTTTTTTAAATTGTTTATTTATTTATTTATTTTCCATAGCTCTAAAAAGATATCAACATACAAAACGCAGAAATTTAATCTGAAAAGAAAAGTTAAGTTGACATTCACCCTTTTTGCTTGATATCTCTAAGGAAGACTTCGTGATATTACAATGGAGCTTGTAGAAATGAAACTTGACGAGCTTTCTCTGTTGTTGTCTTAAATCAAATTTACCGACCTACTGAGCTGCAAAAATGGATCACGAAATTAATCTGTGAATTTGTGTATTTCATGTCGAATCCCTTTTCGTATCCGGTATAACAGAGAAAGATGCTTGGAACAATGGCGAAGGTCTTATGTTTTTTGCTTTGTTTTTTGAAAGGTATATAATAAATTTTGATTTTGTATTAAGATGAATAATATCTCCAAGAATAATGTTAATTCGAAAATTTTACCTAATTGACCGTATTTCTCTGGTAAAATAGATAATTATTGTTTTATAGTTTTTTTCTCTCAACAATTCTGTATATCTCTGTCTAAATATGGCGTTATGATTCGCTATTTTGTAATTCTTTATTTACTTGTATACGTATGGAAAATAATGGGAATAGTTGTATACGTAAAAGTTTCCATCTTAGTTTATAGCACGGTAGTTAAGCCGCTGTCAATAATTAAATTTACGTAGAACTAAAAGTTGGTGAAAAAACGCAAAATTTTGTATCAAAGATAACACCAAAATATATAATTTTATCTATGCTATCAAATTTGACAGTCAGATTAAATACAGAAATAATATGAAGCTGAGTTGCATTCACCGAGATTAAGAAAGACACTCGCTGTTAGTGCAGATTTTGAAGAGCTTCTTGAAATATTATAAAATAATTTAACCCACGAACTGAATAAATCAGGCAGTTATACTGTGGTGCGATATGACAAACAATATCATTAATTATAAAACATACTCGTATAATGAAAAGTGGATCCAAATGACTATCTTAAACAATTCCAGCTCTGACTTCTTCTAGTATGATATAAATATATTTAATTTAAAGGAATCACATTAAATCCAATCGAATGAAACTTTTTAAATACTTAGTAGTTCAGGAGGACTTTATCGAAATCCATGTAAGACTTGGATATAATAATTCTGCAAATTGATGCATGCCTTCTGTGTACAAAAGCAAAAAAGCAAATATTGGGAGTTTTCGGAATAAGTAATATCTAATGCAAAATATTCTTTAATATTATAACGAAAGTAGAAAGAGCATATAACATCGCAAATGAACTCAAATGAAATAAATGTAAAATATATTAAATTTTTTTTAAAATAAATAACTTTTGTAAATAAAATGTTATATTGAAACAACCGAGTACTGTATGACCTTATATTTAAGTGACTCAATACAGACTGACTACTTACTAACTTACAGACTAATCGTTCGCTGATGATGTGAGACATGGGCTGGTAGTTGTGCTTGTTATTATATCATAGCGCTGCTGCTTATATTTCGGTGATGACCAATGATGACATTATATAGTATAATTATATTTCAGCTATTCTGTGATATGCTACACCTCCTTTTTTTTTTAACTTAACTAAGTTGTGATTGTTATTTCATCTATCAATTCATTTATCTTAATCTTGTTCTCTCTCAGTTGGTACTTGGTGCTTAGGCCGAAAGAGTCAGCAATATAGAAATAAGCCCATTTTTTGCAATTCATATTATACATGTCAGTGGTTATGTCATCAAGTCGAGCCATTGTCGATTTAATATTCGAGCGAGACGTTACTCGTTTTTGTTCCACTTGCCCAGTCTTGTGTGTATGCTATTAGTTTGTCTAAGGTTCTGCCTTGACGTGTGAGTACGCCCACATACTTTGACAGTTCTTTACGTGCTTTAAAACTCAACAAAAGAGGAGCGTTAGAGATTGCGTTTTCTTTTCTACGAAGAGTTAGATATTTGTACTTAATAGACTCAGAAATACCTAAGTAAAAGTCTTGCTACTTAAGTACAAAACTAAGTCTTAAGTAAAAGTAAATAGAAGCAAGTACTTATGTTCAACTACTACTTGAGTAATAAGTCTTAAGTAACGAAAATGTACTTTAAGTAGTACTTAAGTCTTTTTTTCACTTAAGTATTGCCCAGCTTTGTATATAGGTAAGCCCAAAAGCGTTTGATATTAATTTTTATGTTAGTATTGTGATTTTGACTGTGTTTTTCCTTTTGAAAATCATGCTACACTTTCAGAATTTAGAATGATGAGTATATAAAATTTCTATTCAGAAAAATAAAAACCGAAATAATCAGATATTATCGATTTTTACATAAAATATCTTAAAATAAATGAATAAAACAAGCAATACAATTTGTTTTGAAGAATGAAAAAATATCACATAATTTTTAAAGATTGACGAAAATGTGAGTTTTACGTTACTTCACAAGCCATTTGCTCGAAAAATATCATATATAAAAAAAATCATTTAATAGGAGTCAGTACCAAGCCTTTCAAGTTTCGTACATTTTTCAATGCGAATTTCTGGCAAACTATTTGTAGCAGAATAATGATTTATATTTTAAATTAAAAGTAACGAAGAAGTCTAGTAAATAACGTCGGCAAAAGTTAAAAACAAATGTATTGGAATGGAAATATTAGCTCGGAAACTTTCAAAAAAACTGTAAGAATTGAAGTTTTTAAATCAATTTCCTGTTAGTAGGTATTCTCGTTTCGTTTCTATAGATTGTGACTATTTTAGAAAGATAAGGCCTAGATCTAGTGAATAACGTCAAGTTTTTCCATTTTTAGTAACCCTTTTTTAATTATTTATTTATTCTTGTTTTTTCTCCTGATATTTCACCGACGAGAAATTGCAATATCTCATTGGAAGTTGTTGAAATACAAAGGCAAATAGCATATTTAACAATTATGTACAAAAAAAAATTTATAAGAGTTAATTCTCGTTAAAAACTTTCAATTTATTTGAACTGCAAATATTCATTTTTCATTTTAATTTTCCGCATGTTGGGTTTCTGTCTTTTACGCTAGATGTCTCTAATGTGGTCTAGGTATAGGCTAATTTTATATGAACTTTCTGACTTTCAGGACCCAAACCTGCGTATAGTAAATTTTATTGCTTACAGGCTCGCTGGTATCTAAGTTAACTCCTCTTAATCAGGAATGTACAAAATATTTGCAGGTCTTTTAATTGCAAAAATTATCATTTGTTTACGTTTTTCAATATTTGGATACAAAAAATTGATACCAAATTGAGTTATATATACTTTTTTTCTGGTTGTATTTTTTATATCTATAATTTGATGTGGTTGGAAAACTAAGCCGAAAAAATATTTGATTGTGAACAGATATTTAAATTGTTAGCGATATTAGGAAAGCATCCTCACTGAATTTGCCGAAGAATGTTTTAACGATAAGTTTTGTGATAGTTTATTTAAATAAAAAAATATTTTCTCTATGAAAAGTACATTTAAAAGATCTTGTTGAGTTTAAAAAAATTCTAATTAATATCAACAATAGAAAATATTTATATATTTTATAACAAGCATTTATATTGCTGTTACTGTTTTCATAAGGTAAATATTTTGTAGTTACATCGTTATTCGCTAGGCATATTCAATTTAATATTATAAGAAATATTGTAGACTTTTATTGAAAATTAAATACGTATATTAATGAGAATTCAAACAGAACTAACTGTAGCAAACTTTTCAGTTTAAAAAAAAAAAATCATTGCAAAATCCATTTGTAATAAAACAAATAGAAAATTTATCAATTTTTAAATTAAATCAACCAATTGATTTCTTACGTATCCCAAATTCACACCATTAATGGGGGGGATAAAGATATATATCTGTGCAATAAATTTTATTTCTTTCTCATATACAGTTTTATAGCATTCGCAAAGTTAAAAGGTTATAGAGATACATAAATAAATAACGTATTAAATATACATTTTCTGTTCGAAAAAAGATCGTAAAAAGGACTGGGTGGTAACTTACAGGCGTAGCACTAGAAGAAGGAACTCCAAAATAGCGGTGCACCAAAAGGCTATAAATGTTGTATATATTAAAGACTTTCTCATAAGAACAATCTCTTTAGAATTCAAAGATATGTGTAATATAAAACTCGTCTAGGTTTATGCGATTTTTATGACGACAATAGATTCGCAATTTTATATTGCACATAAATCTAGAAAATAGCTCCTCTTCAACTCGGATTATAACACATCACAAAGAAATGTTAATCATTTCGAACTGCTAATATTAATACAATTTTTTGGTTTGTTTAACATAAAGCAGAGCTAAATTAAATTAGAATTATGAAATTTGTAAAAATATATTATCATTAACCACTTTTTTCGAAGAGCACATCCATCTTACTCCTTACTTAGGACGACGGTATAAAACTTAACTACTTTGAACTAGATATGATATTTGTAAAAGTGAAAACATCTGTTTATGGTATGACAATTATCTCCCAAGAAGTTTTAATTGCGTGCAAGATTTTCCCATATACTATCTCTTAGAATATATAGCTATACTAGGGGGAGCCCGTCAGCGTTGCCCGGCGATAATATATATTGGTGAGGGTTGGGTTGGGTTGGTTAGAGATGCATAAAATCTAAGCTATTATCTGACTCGATCGCGCGATTCCGTACTCTAGGATTTCACTCGATGTCTGTATGTGTGTGTGTGCGTGTATGAGTGTGCCTGCATACATTCATATGTGTGGGAGAGTGTAGCTGTCTACGTCGACGAGCTTTGAGGCAGTGCCCAAATATATAGTAAAACAAGAAAATTTTGTATGGAAACCCTACGAAGGAGTTGCCCGATTGGTTCCATTTTCGAACTGTATTTGAAATTTTTATGAAAAGGCCGTCTACAAAATATGAGCTCTCCACCTCGACGCCTTCTTAGGTAGCTACCATAGTGACAAACGAAAGTTTTGTATGGCAACACTAAGAAGGGGTAACCCGATTTAGTTGATTTTGGAAAACTTATTTACTATTGCTATGAAAACACCACGTACCAAATTTTTTGTATGGGAACCCTACGAAGGAGTTGCCAGATTGGTCCCATTTTCGAACTTACTTTACTTTTTTTTTTTTAAAAAAGGGCCGTGTATAAAATTTCAGCTCTCTACGTCGGTGCGCGAGGTAGTGTCCAAATATGTAGTAAAAACCTAAAGTTTTGTATGGTAAAACCAAAAAGCGGTCGCCGATTAGCCCATTTTGAGCTTGTATTTGCAATTTTCATGAAAATTCCGTGTACAAAGTTTGACCTCTCCAAATATAAAGTGAAAAACTAAAGTTTTGTATGGTAGCATCAAAAAGGGGTCGCCCGATTGAGACCATTTTTGTAATTTTATTAACTATTGTCATGAAAACACCATGTACCAAATTTTAGTACCCCATGTCGACGCGTTCTCAAGCAGTTGTCAAATATGTAGTGAAAAACGAAATTTGTGTATGGCAACCGTACGAGGTAGTTGCCAAATTTGTCCCATTTTTTGGACTTAAATTTACATTATTTAAAAATGCCGTGTATGAAATTTGAGCTTACCACGTTGACGCGTTCTCAGGCAGTTTCTAAATATATAGTGAAAAACTAAAGTTTTGTATGGCAATACGAAGAAGCGGTCGACCGATTTGGTCCACTTTCTCCACATCGACGTTTTCTCAGACAGTATCCAAATACAGAGTGGAAAATCAAAATTTCGTATGGCAACACCAAGAAAGTGTTGCCCGATTTAGTCCATTTTTCAAATTTTATTTACTATTTCTATGAAAACACTACATAACAAATTTTAGCTCTGTACGTGTAATCGTTGTCAGGCAGTGTCCAAATATATACTAAAAAAACGGAATATTTGCTTGGCAACCGTACGAAGGAGTTGCCCGATTTTGTCCATTCTTGAACTCATATTTGTAATTTTTATAAAAACGTCGTGTACGATATTTCAGCTTGTTACGTCCACGCGTTCTGAGGCAACTTTTTAGATCTCGACAATAGCGCCAATCTATCGTGTCCAAAAGTATCCTATCTTTCAAGCCGGAGCAAACCAAACATATTCACAAAATTTAATTGAAATCGGTTCGGCGGTACGTTGTTAACTCATACTCACAGATAATGGCTTTTATTTCATTATGATCTGAAGTTACATAAGTGTTGCAAAGTTTTTAGAAACATATATAAAATGGCAAACGATTTCCTTTTACAACTGCCGTCATCGCTATCATCATAAATGTCAATGTCACACACATGTTGTTATAGCATCTGCCTTATGAATTGTTATTTGTATAGCAGTTCAACTATTAAATTATATAAACTCGCAATCCAATTAAAGTTCAAGCAGCAACAAATTAGTTCTTCGGAATATTACTTAAAGAGTAACGTAGATTGTTTTCTTCAAATCAGTTTCAAAGTTACATTCAAAAGATATTTCCTGTTTAATAGAGATAGGCAAGTTTTGAACTACTTTTTATGGATTTTAAGTTTTTAAGTTATGATAGAATGAATGCAAGAGAACGGACAAGTGAAAATTTTGTAGATATTGCTGAAAATGTGAGGTAAATTAAAGTTAACATTTTTTTTATTTAATATCTAAAAACTTTAATTAGATTTTCAATTTTTCCCAATAATTTCCTATGGGTATTTCGTTATTTAATATTGACTAGATAAGGTTAGGTTAAAGATTTAATATCTTTCAGTCTGTTATGGTCGCAACGTATACATAGCAGTATGCTGCCATATTCCATCTGACTGCGTGAACGACATCTGACTGGCGGATTCTGAACGGCGCGTTCGATGGCAGAAGGAAAGAAGAAGATTGCGTCCCCGATTTGTAATGCCATCGATTTTTGCAAAAAGAACGAACGACGAAAAAAGGCGGTGTGATTTTACTGTCGTAGTAACACGGAGAGGAAGTGAAAAGAAAAATCGAGGTTAAGTTGGCAAAAGATGTTGGGATAAGCAGCTTGAAAAGAAGAGGACAATTTTGTTCGGGAATTGCAGAACACAAGAAAAAACAAAGAAAAATGGATAACCACGGGAAGAGTCAACCAGTGTTGTACTGTTGCTGAGGTAGAGATAGCGGTGGAAATTTTTTTTTGTGAGCCATTAGGACAGAATAGTCAAGAATGAGGTGAACCAAGTAGGAACGGCCTAGACAAAAGATTGCGGAGAAGACTATGCCACCAAAACAGAAAATTAACGGAGATAATCCCACGAAGGATCAAAAACCCGCAAGATACGGAGACGAAGATAAGATAAAACTTAAAGTCAGATTATTCCTTAATATACTGCAGGCTTTTTGTTTGGCTAGAGGAAATCTCGCCAATTTACGTAGAATAACAGTTACTCGGAACTTCTTGCCTAATCTATTAAACATCCACAAGCAATCATAATCTACGTGCTTCAGATAACTGCAATGCGGTGTGGTACGGTTATCACGGATAGGAGTTTCTTTATTTTTATTCATACGACGTTAAATTTGGCATGAAGCTTTGACTGAAGATCCTTGCGGTCCAATATTACCAGGATGTTTAGATTGTAAGATTTCCCATTAGAGCTCCGGAAGATTCCAAGCTTCTTCAGTACCGAAGAGTAAATTTAGGAAAGTAACAAGTGGGCTATTCGTCCCCTTGTAAAAAGAATTGTTTAATAGATTTTCATGGCAAGACTGTTTTTTATGGTGATTAATTGAAATAGTTTAGAGATCTTTTCCAGTAGAGATGAATTAAAGTTAATGAAATGCAACAAAAATTATCAATTGTTAGTTAGTAAGAATTTATTTGAACACTTGTACGGCTGCCTTTAGTTCCTCTAAATTTATTCAGTAGTAAACCTGGTGCTATCCTCGGTTTGGGGCATCCAAAACAGTGATCCGGGAAAGTTAACTTTTGATTCATCCATACAGGTACTCGCCGGCGCCTGGAGCGCTTCAACATATCGGGGAGCATTGGATGTAAGTACTTTAAAATTTAAATATAGAACAAATATCGAAGTATTTCCTTTTGGGTTGCTCATGACTTCTAAGTATAGTATGAGGTGATGCAAGTAGTGATAAAACATATATCAAAACAGTGTGTACATAACGATTAGAGCCCCACACATTATAACCATGGTTTTTGAATTGTGTGAATTGTGCTATATCCTTGTTAATAATATTAAAATATTTGTTTAAATTGAATTGGGGTTATTGTCAGTTGTATATCCAACCATACATTATAAAGTTTTCGTAGCTCTGAAATGTCATTCTTATATAACTATCGTTAGATATAAAAGTAATATTCATACCGACATTATTGAATTTGTGTATGGACCAACATCCTTTGTATTCGCGTACTTATTTTAATAATTTGAAATCAAAATAGGTTATCAGCAAGCCATATCCAAAAGGTTATCTGTAAATTAAATCGACCTTATAATTTCGACTAGTGTGATATCTAGTCTCGAATGTGTGAGGAGGGTGCAGGTAAAATTGACAAGTCAGTCATGAAATTCAAATAAAAATTTTTATTCAATATTTCAATACTTAAACTAATATCACAAAATAAATAATTCAATTCTTAAAACAACTACCCTAATTTCTAAAAAACACTTCAATAAAAATTCAAAACATATTTCAAAACAAATTAAAAATTCAGTGAAAAATCGATGGTCTGGATGACGTCACGTAGACTGCTAAACGTGTGTCTTTACTTCTGAAAAGAAGAAGAACAAGAACAAAATTAGTCTTCTATGCATAAAACAAATTTTCTTTGAAATTATTTAAAGGGTGCTGCTACGTGTAAGCAGGAGGGCTGTGTAAATAAATATCTAGCAGCGTGCTGTACCGTGTGGTGCTAAACAATTGTAGCACAAGAAAAGTGTTGCAGTGTGCACGTGCTCCAACGTGTGAAACTGAAAAGGAATAATTTCAGATTAATCTCTGACCAGAATTATTCTTCTGCTTAGATGTGGGCAGAAGAGTAGCAGATTCGTCTCTGCAGTAGAATTATTCTTCTGTTTAGGTGTGGGCAGAAGAGTAGCAAATTCGTCTCTGTAGTAGAATTATTCTTCTGTTTAGGTGTGGGCAGGTGGGTAGCAGATTAATCTCTACGTCAGAATTACTTTTCTGCTTAAGTGTGGGCAGGAGAGTAGCAGATTAATCTCTGCGTAGAATTATTCTTCTGCTTCGTTGTGGGCGGGATAGTAGCAGATTAATTTCTACGGCAGAATTATTCTTCGGCTTAGGTGTAGGCAGGAGAGTAGCAGATTAATCGCTGCGCAGGTTAGGTATAGGCAGGAGAGTAGCATATTAATCGCTGCGCAGAATTATTCTTCTGCGTAGGTGTAGGAAATGAAAGGAATTTTCATATTAATCTCTGAAATATAGAGCTAATCTCCTATAATGGAGGTTGCGAATATTATTCTTGAAGTCTCCGAATCAAATGAACTCTGAGCCAAAAATGATTTTCTGCTGGGGCTCATCGGCTTTATATAGCCGCTGTATCCAGTAATGAATTCTCGCTTTTTGGTGTTGCTCTAGCAAAGTTTGTTGAATTTGCTTAACCCCTAACTGGGGCGAAATCAGCTGACTGTGTGATGACATTTGAACATGTCAAAACTATAAATACTTGGAGGTATGTATAACTTGGTGCATTTAATATTATTTACGTAAGTTTTTTGTATTTATTCGTACTTTTGATCGTTTCATATAAAAGACAAGCCATGATGGAGGAAATCCTGCCTGAAAAAGGGTTTTTTGCAGCATCTTACGATTGTTCGCAGCAATTTTTACTCAGTTTTAAGATTGTGGAACTTAAATGGATAAATTAGGATTTAGATAAGTATTGCTTTTTATGACATTTTTATTGTTTAAATTCTTTGTGGGTTCCTTTTCTTTCTTTTTAGGAATGTATTTACACCGGGGGAATTAAAATACGTCGGTAGACTAAACAACTAGATCTTACAAATGTAAAATTTATAGAATTAGGATCATGGCGTATTCCGAAGTTATATATCAAAGTGCCTTTCAACTGGCGATATGTAACTATATTTTGGATTATACTTGTATTGTTCATTTCAGTCTTTTGATATCTTCTTTAAGTGGAGTTGTTTTTTTGTATGCGACAAGATGTGTGAGATTATAATTTCTTTACTGTGAAGTCTGATACTATTCTTCCTAAGAGAGTGTTTCTTGTAACCATCAGATGTGGATTTAATTGAAACTAAAGATATACTAGTTTATAACACGTAAATATACAGTGAGCTTTTAATTCTACTTCACTCTCCCAAAGCCCCTCCCAAATGAGAGTTCTACAGGGCACTCCTTCGATATTACCGGCAATGTCACAGGGAGGTCGGGGAATGGCAGATGAGTAAACGTCATCAAGTACTCATAGTGACTACAAGGTAAGTGGTGTTAAGGGTCCCTTCAGGACTGGATGCGTGCGACATTCTTTTGTCAGGCGGGAATTCTTTGTAAAATGGTGCAGGACAGCGGCAGGTTACTTCGTGTAACCCACCCCACACTTTCTGCTAATGTGGTAACGTACCGATCTGCATTCAACGCTATTCATAAATACTCTGGACTTAACGTCCAAGCAACTCACTCACCTGCAACCACAACAAGTCGACTACACTTAGATCTCAAAATGTTCTGTAGTATTACCACTTTGTTGGAATCTACGCGAAAGTTGGTTGAACTATCTCCAATCAACTACAAGAATTGATGAACTTCACTATAGTAGTCTTACATTTTTTTCGCTATTTTATCCAATCGCAAGGATTAACTCCTTAGTTATTTTCTTTTTCATTTGGAAAGATTGGCGCGTGTGAATGCTTCCACCTCCCTTTATCCATAACACTTCTACAGAAGTCATTTATGGGAGCCCGTAGTCCTTTCGCTATGTTGGCTAATTTTCTAAAGGCCACGATACACGAATGTATCAACTGAGAAATACGCACACTCCGACGATATTCTGGATTGATCAGGTACACGTGCATGCACATACACTAGAAAATAATTTGTATATATAGAATTATTTTTATTTTTATTTTTAACGCTATCATTTTTCTTTTGGTTCCTACTCTGAGCACATAAATAATCGATTTTACTAAATTTTGTCATAAATTTATGAATATTTACTACTGTAGAGATATTCGAAAAATTACATAACAAATTTATCAGTTTAGATTATTTTTGAAATAAGAATTAGTTCTCGTCCGAAATAGAGTTGAAATGAAAAAGTTATGTAAAAGATAAAAAAATGAAGTGCACAATTACAAAATTGCAAAAAATGGGGAAAAGAATAGAGATGTAATTTAAAAGCATGTATAAGCTCCCTTATAAAATTTAAAGCAGTCTGTCATTATTAACATGAGAATTGGCTTTGATGTGTAGCTTAAAGATGCTCGAACATCCCCTCTCCTCTCCCTCCAACTGGAAAATATCAGTGACAATTACATAAAATACAAAAAATAAAAATGTTCAGTCCATAATCCACTCCAAAAAGCTTCTTCTAAATTAGTACGGAAATCGGATTGGAAATTTGGGTTGGCTAAAAAAAATAAAAATTTCTTCATTGGAAGTTTTAAAATTTTGGGATATTTCGGCACTTGTTTGGTTCTACTTTGTGAGTTAATAACTACTTGTGAGGTTGTAATATATCAAATCAAAGAGGAAAGTCTACAGTTTTTATATAAAAAAAAAATATCTTAATGACCTTATTGCAAAAAAAAAAAAAAAAATAGAGGTCAATTTAAAACAGAAAAGTTAAGAAAATCCGAAATTTTTAGTTTTGACTACAATAACTTTTAAGATGAGGAGTACAGGGCGGATTGAGCAGTCATTGGAAAGGTCACGAGGTTCTGCACACAACGAGCTCTTAACTGTGACCGTGCGTCTTGTACTTTTTAAGATACAGAGTGTTTTGTGAAAAATTATCTCTTTTACTTAATCACACTGTAACTCCTAAACGGTTGATATGCCCCTCCCCCTGCCATACAATTTTTTGTTTGTCTAGGTGATTACTATCACCTCCCACTCTATTGACCCCCTAGTCGGAGACACCCCCTACATTAATTATAATTTTTCAAGACGTTTCAGTATAATGACATTTTTTTTTGTTTTTTTATATTATTAAGCCAAGCTCCGGGGATACCCTATGATGCAAAGCACAGCATGGCAGGAAGGAGATAGGGAAAGAGATAGGGGTTATGAGGAGAGTGGTGGAGGTGCCAATGTATGTGGTCTTTAATCTTCCGCAGATTTTATGCCTGAGGAAAAACAGGAGATGGTAAACTGTTCCACATTCGCACTTTTCGGGATAAAAGAGCATCACGGAATTTTACCGTACGGCCGAAGGTAATTTCAAAAGTAAAAGGATGTGCGTGGTTCGCAGCGCTGGTATTGCGTGCAGGAATCACCCTACAAGGGCTTATACTAGATATCTCATCAGAGCATTGACCATGTATGTAGAGATAATGGAGCGAAAGGCAACAAACATTGCGGCGGTGCTCGAGTGAATCGATATGACACGTTATTGCCATATCACCAATGAGCTTGAAGGCTTTCTTTTGGACAATATCCAATAAAGCTAAGGCTGTACGACCAGCCCCAGCCCATATATGGGAATTGTATTCCATTCTAGGTCTAATGTAGGACTTGCAGAGGAGCGCTAGATTTGACGGGTTGAAATATTTCTGACACCTTGCCAGAAATCCAAGACATTTTGATGCTTCTTTGGCAACAGAGAAAATGTGATCTGTCTAGTTTAACTTACTGGAAATATTAATGCCACGAATGCTTAGTGACGGTGAGTCAGAAATTAATGCTCCATCAAAAGAAAGGGAAGTAGTTAAGTTATGGTCTTGTTTTAAAAAGATGAGACAGCTTTCGACCTTAGATGCATTGAATTCGACGCGATTTGCTTTACCCCATGCGAGGATATTGCTAAGATCGTTATTCAATGAGCTAATCATGCAATCTCGTTTAACACATGTGACATTCCCTCTGTAGTCCGCAAGAGTGTCAAGGGAGTAAGTGAAAGCAAGGTTACTGTCATCAGCGAAACTATGGATGGGATTGAAAGTAAGGGAAAGTAAATCATTAATGAAAATTAAGAAGAGAGTTTGAGAGATAACAGAGGCTTGAGACACACCGGAATTTATGGGATGAGGTTTAGATGTAATACAATACGTATTTGGCGACTAGATAGGAAACTTTCAATCCATAATAGAAGAGGAGGGGAGAGACCAAGTGCTTTAAGTTAAACTAAAGGGGCTGCTGTTACGCGCTATTTTTCATGCGTAAAGGCGCTAGCTCAGCTTAGGCGTGGGAAAGATACGACTATTCACAATTTTTAAATATGACCGCCAAAGAGGAGTCAAACGATAGAACTGTAGAATGATCACAAAATAAAATAATTTAAAAACACATGGGCGCCACGGGGTTTTTAGAGGTACCACGAAACTCTATTACAGGTGTGACAAAAAAACACTATTTTCAGCAATCACTTAAATGTAAATATATTTGAAAAAAAAACAAAGGAAAAGCAGGTGCTATTAACTAAAACTAAGACATGCTATTTAAAACAAAGAGTTCTAAATTTTAAATTACCTCTCTTACGGGACCTCCATGGTACCGCTTAAAAAAAAACGTATCCTAAGAGAAAATTCCCGAAGTCCTCAGAACCCCTTTTCTTCTTTACTTTTCCGTTTAATTTTCTTTTTCACTTTTCCTGATTTCTTTTATGTTTTACGATTTTTAATTCACGTTTCTTTTTCTTCTTTTACTTTACTTTTCTTTTATTTTCCTTTCCGCTCGTGACCTTTTTTTGCTGCTACTTGTCAAGCCGTAACACAAGTGTCTCTTCACCTACCGGATCAGTCTCTTGCTTTTTCTTTTTGGCCCTCCATTCCACTGCCTCTGTTCCCATTATTTTATACACTGAACTTCAAACTTTGGTTCCGGGTGTACGTACAGTCATTTCTGCCGAGTGTACAGTTATTACTGATAAGCATCAATTTCGAAATCTGATCATTGCAATTTCTGACTTTTTTTCTTTATCCATATTGCTTCTTTATTAAAACTGACTGTGAAATTCCTCTTCTGTTATTTTGCTGTTTGGATTTTTTTTTCCCTTGACGAATATAGTTCTTCTGGGACGGGGCCTAGTACATCCGGGCTGAGACACTTACTGTTCTGCATGGGCTTTCTTACATATGAACTGTCTTGCTTTTCACTATTTGTTTTGAGAATAGTGGTTATTATGTTACATAAGGGTTCTGAGCGACCTAATTTTTATAAGTTCTCCGAAAATTAGTACCAAATGCAACACCTTGGTGTTCGTAAGTGAGACAAATTCAATACTACAATTCAATTCAAAAGCTAGGTATAAAAAAAATCAACAATCTACTCTACTAATTGAACGAAATAAAATGACCAAAATATATATGGGTTAGTACAAAATTTAAACGAAATCTAGATAGTAACTAAAGGTACCTATTTCGAATACTGATTAATATTACATTTCCATTATTAATGATATTATTATCCATTATTATGTTACAAATCTCAATCTTTAATCTACGTGTTAGTAGGGTGATGCCGCCTTCAAGGAATTATACATATTCCGAAATAGTTCCGAATTAAATGAATTTGTGTCTAAATATATAGAGTATAGTGTAACTCCATTGTGTCTGAATGAGGAAGTCAAGTTCGATGACTACGATATTCCAAATGATTGAATGTGAATGGTGGTTGCAGGTTTCTGATGTGTGCATACGCTCGACTGGGATTGTGTGTCTGTGTGATAGCGTGTTCGTGTGTAAATTTGTTTTAGATGTGACTCCATTGTATATGAATGAGGGACCAGGTTTGATGACTACAAAAAAAAGGACACGAGTAGTGTTCTCGGGTCATGCCTGCAATAATAAAAAAAACTCCGGCAGCATCAATAGTTCTAGTAAAACACGGATCACAATTTATGACACATAACATTTACCCCCTCTTCTTCCAAAAGATTTCGGCTTGATTGCCGAAATCTTGCACCTTTTACCAGTTAGTGGAGCCATCAGAGTATGTTAACTACCTTAGATTATAACCAGAGAGCGACAAACAAATTGATAAAAAAAAAGGAAAATGAATCCCAATTTAAAGGTAATCTAAGTATTAAAACAACCAATATGTGTGCGTTCTGTTACGTCTACGATGAGTATCATGAACTTGGGTTTAATTAATATTTCTCTCGTAAGTCTCACACTGGTTAAGTTTCATTGATTAATGCCATTTTTAGTAAAGGCTCTATTAGTAACTACATCCCGAAATTTACTCTCTCACTTCTCCCCTCATCAGCAATTTCTACGTAAGCAATTGAAGCTATCTTACGCGGATCCCCTAAATAAAACATGCTTATTTTCTCTATTACTAACTCGAGGAAGTCTGAACAAACAAAACAAACAAACAAAATTTAAGATTGCTACAAGAAAATTATAAAAATTATCTTCTAACTACAAGGGATACAAAATAAAAATAATATTAGATTATTTACCCAACTCTCTATCGGGAACTGTCTGAGTTACTTGTAGGATTATAATCAAATATCACATAATGTGTGACGGGACAAAATCGGCCGATGAATTCGCACATCCTCCGTAACTTAGAAATCTTCCTCGATTTGGGCTTTAAAATGAACTTTACGCCATAATCTTGACGACACGGCGCAGCAATTGCAATACGGATACTTCCAATTGAAATCTGGGCAATGTTACTGGGTTCCCAGTACTAAGCCAGCGCGTATAAAAATTTAGTAATAAGAAAATGGTAAAAAAACAACAAAACTACTAGATACCCATAATGGTTCCTTTAACTATAATTAAGGGCGTGATTATTACAGAATCTTGAAAGTAAAAAAAACTATTGCAAGAGGTGCACTCACCGCGAAATAATTGCATTCTAAGCGGTGTTAACAGTGTCCTGTAGTTAACCAGTTAGGCTGGTGGGATGGCTTATTAATCCTACCCGAAATAGATAAGTAACATGGGTTATAAATTATTCCCCGAGAGCTGTTGAACTATAAGGTCGCAGATCTTTTGTATTCCAAATCCCCTGTTTCTTTCCAGCTGTGTCTTCTAGCTCGTATGTCCACGGAGATACTTTACGACTTATTATGAAAGGTCCTACATATTTTGGCGCAAGTTTAGCAGAAAAATATTTCGCTGCATCCGATAGAACGAAATTTCTTCTCCATACTATGTCTTTTACCATATACTCTACGTCCCTTCTTCGTAGATCATAACGTTTCTTGCTGGCTTTGGTTGCCTTAATTAAACGAATAAGGACTTCTTGACGTACCTCTTCAAGGGCTTTAGCATGGGCTTGAGCATCGACATTCTCCTCTTGCGATTCTTTTCTATTCTTCCCACAAACGACCATTTCTCGACCGAAATTTAAAAAATATGGTGTCAATTTTGTTACTTCATGCTGAGATGTGCGTATTGCGCATGCTACTTTTTGTAGCTGTAGATCCCATAATCTGTGGTTGTCTGACACATAAGCACGTAACATTGTCTTGACAACTTGATTCACCCGCTCAGATGGATTCGCCTGAGGGTGATAATGTGCGGTAAAATCTAATCTTATGCCATAACCCTCGCACAATTTCATGAATTCCCTGCTTTTAAATTGAACTCCATTATCGCAAATTATATTTCGAGGTGCGCCGAAAAGGAGAAACACATTATCTTCCATTACTTTGCAAACTGATTTTCCCGTAGCAGAACGCAATGGGAAGAGCAACACAAACTTGGAAAATTGATCGACAACTGTTAAGATGAATGTATAGCCCTGGTTAGATCGAGGCAACGGACCGATAAAGTCGATGCACAACGTTTCCCATGGTTTACTTGCAGGTCTTCGCGTAGCCATCAATCCAGCAGGCTTCTGTCGATCTGGTTTGATCTGCTGACATACCATGCATCGTTTTATGTAGTCTGCTACATCTCTTCTCATTCCTGGCCAGTAAAATGATTTCTGTAAACGATCACAAGTTTTTTGTATTCCCCCGTGACCTGCTGTTGGCTTGTCGTGAGCTTCAGATATGATATCCTTTCTTTTTTCCCTCGGGATAACTTCTCGCCAATAATCGGGCTCCAATGCCAAAGAAGGATATCTAACTCTGCAGTGTCTCAATAGTTTACTATTGTGAACACGAAAATCCGGAAAAGTAGAGGGATTCGATCGAATACCTTCCACTATTCTGTTGAACCACTTGTCATTTGAAAGTTCTACAGTATCAATTGAATCGAGAATTGGAACGGATCGAGACAGATAATCAGGCAGGAGATGCTCTTTTCCCTTGCGATGGATTATATCGAAATCAAACTGCTGTAGCTTGACAGCCCACGCGCCAAGCGACCGGTCGGGTCCTTCAGGTTATTCAGCCAAATAAGAGAAGCATGGTCGGTGACTACTCTAAATTTCGAACCCTCAAGGTAAGGGCGTAATTTATCCACCGCCCATAGGACCGCAAGGCATTCACGCTCTGTGGTCGAATAATTCCTCTCGCAACGATTGAGAGAACGGCTCAGATAGGCAATAACTTTCTCTTCCTTATCTAGCTGTTGCGTCAGAACGGCTCCAATACCAAATCCCGAAGCATCTGTATGGACTATAAAAGGGTGCTCGAAATTCGGGCAAGACAAAATTGGAGCACTGACGAGTTTTTCCTTAATAGTTTGGAAAGCTCTTTCGCATTCGTTATCCCATGAGAACTTCTTTTTCTTCTTTAAAAGACTATTAATAGGAGCTGTGAGATCGGAGAATGATGGAACAAATCGCCTATACCAGGACACCATACCTATAAATCGCCGTATACTTTTTACCTTTTCCGGGTCAACCTGGAGACCGTTTTCCCCTACTAAATACCCCAAATATTTCAGTTCACGCCGACAAAACTCGCATTTGTCATAGTTTATGACAAGGCCGGCTCTTCGTAACCGATCGAAAACATCTTCTAAGACTTCTAAGTGTTTCTCAAAGGTTTGAGTCACAATAATGACGTCGTCCAAGTAGACAAAAACATGGCTTTCTAAAGCTCCGGATAGGACGCGATCTATTAGCCTCTGCCAAGTTGCAGGCGAATTAGTTAGACCAAAAGGCATCCTTTTGAATTGAAAAAGGCCTCTTCCCGGTACAGTGAAAGCTGTAAATTGTCTTGATTTTTCTTCCACGGGCACCTGCCAGAAGGCTGATTTGATATCGAGCGAGGAAATATACTTCGCATCTCTTAGCTTATCTAGTGTAGAAGACACGTATGGTATTGGATAGGCATCTTTCTTTGTTACCTTATTTAGTTTCCTAAAGTCTACGCAGAACCGATAACTCCCATCTTTTTTCTTAACCATCACGATTGGAGAGGACCATGCACTATCTGAGGTTTCCACTATCCCTTCCTTAAGCATTTCGTTAAGCTCTGAGTTTATAATTTTCTGCAGAGCTGGGGAAACCGGGTAGTAGCGCTGTTTAATTGGCTCTGATTCTGTTTTGATGATATGTTCAACAGCATTCGTACAGCCTAACCCTGAACCCATTAGTTGTTTCGTTCTCTCAACCAATTTAAGAAGTTGCTTTTCTTGTTCCGCAGAAAGTGAAGAGCGACTCTCTAAGGCGCACACAAAATTTTCTTTAATGGAGTCTGAAAAATACCAAGAATCTTCACTTAAGTTTCCAATTATGGACATACATCTCCAAAAATCTACGCCAAGTATAAGTTCCTGTGGTAACGAGGGAATCACCAAAACATTAAAAGTCTTAACGAATCCTTCCAATTCTATTGGAATAGTAACTTCACCTATGACACCTATACTTGCTCCGTTCGCCAATTTTACTAAATCGACCCTTGGTTTGCTCAGTTTAATGCCCATACCCTTTAATTTTCGCCAGCCAAGATTGCCAATTATACTACGCGATGCACCTGAGTCCAGTAAACCCGTAAATATCACTTTAAAAACTGATACCCTTAAATAAGGCCTTCCATCATTCTTCGTGTGTGTGAAGATGAAATCCAGCTGAGCTGCTTTTGAAAGGTCACAATCTTCCCTAAAACTCTCCATAAAAATTCCTACTTTTCCCGGTGCTGCGACTCTATTGGTTATGTCAGAGCTCAGATCGCAGCGGACTACTGAGCTCTCGATTCGTTTCCCGAGCCTGAGACATTCCGATTATTAATCGAATACTACGAATAACTCCGATTCTACCACATCCAAAGCATCGACGTCTTTGTCGACAGAATCTCGCTGTGTGCCCCTCTCGACTGCAATTATAACATCGGTAGATAGGTCTGTTTGATTGGTTACTGATCGTTGCAATTTCTGGGTTCTGGCATGATACGTAGGCTAGGTCAGGTTCCAGCAAATGAGTTTGACGTCTTGATGGAGGTGGAGCAAACGCTTCCACGGAGGCCCTAACAGCTTCAAGTCTTCTACCGAGCTCCACTAATTCTTGAATAGACAGTACTTCACTCAAACCCAGTTGGCTCTGATAGAAGGGACTGATATTCCTCTTCAGAATACGCAACTTTTGTGCTTCATTAATTGGTTCGGTTAGTCTGGAAAATAAGCTGCTCATGACAGCAACGTAAGTGCCTATAGATTCGTCCCTGCCTTGCGTACGTTTTTTAATTTCCTCCATGAGGCGATCATCATAATCTATAGGTAGGAACTCTTTTCGTAGTTCCTCTACCAAATCTTTCCAACTTTTAAATTTCTTCTTATTCGCCCTATACCATATTAACGCGCGACCTGTGAATAGGTCAAGAGCTGATGTGAATAACTGAGATTCTGATACGCCTCGAGCCTCACTTAACTCACCTACCCTTTCCAAGAAAGAGCTTAGGGATTGGCTTGCCTCACCCGAGAATTTTACGTCCCATTTATGTATGGGTACTATAGAAGCTACACGCGGACTGGCTATGAGTGTGCTAAGCTCGAGCTCCTCAGTGGATGTACTAGCTAAATCAACTTCCTCGACTACTGGTTGTAGGGAGCCTAGGGCAGCTATAATTTGACCCCTCAACTCTTCTTTTATTTCAATATCAGAGTCCTCCTTAGCTTGCATCCTTTTTAATCTATCGAAAGCCCAGTTGACCTTTGTTGTGATCTTTCGGTAGGCGCTGCTCGTAGTATCACCCGTAAAATTTTCTATAAATTCCAATATTTCTTTTAATTTATTCCTTAAGACCTCTACATCTTCCTCAAATTTGAAAGGATACTTAACGGCCTTCATTATTTCACCGGACTTTTCCATTTTTAACGAGCCCCTCAAAACCTTCCGCATCTCTTCAACAGTGCCTGTCCGCAACCCCCGAACAGGTACTTGATAGCTCAATTCGTCTTGAGTTAGACGATTCACCTCCATGGCTGTATCAATAGATACCACAAATAGCTGAATCACCGAAAACTTTAAAATAGTCTTACACGACAAAAATGTGGTCTTCCCGAATCAATAAACTGAGAAGAACTCAACCTTATACAGTAGTAAATTTACAGTAAAGAAAAACTACTTTACCCACTATAGCCACAATCACTACTATTGGTTTCGCAAAACCAACCAAATATACAACAAAGTAATGGAAGGACTATAATATATATCCAAATCAACCAATGTAATTTCCATGAGAATTTACCAATAATTGGTGGAGACAAGTTAATGGTGACTCAGGTAAACCACTACCTTATTAATCTATTAAAGCTCTCGGATATTGCACCTGAAATAGTTATTATAACTATGTGCACTCGAACGTAGTTTCAATGGTTAAAATGTATCTCAATGAAAAATAGACTTTAATGAAAATAAAATATAAAAAACGTAATTTTTTTTTGAAAAAAAAAAAAAAAATTCTAATATTGTTCATTCATTATCGCAGCCCTTCGAGGATTAAGTAAGTTACTTGAATTGCACACTTAACCAAGTTGAAACTAGGTTATATTAATAATTCACAATTCAACTACTACATAGAGATTTATATAAGATATTCTTCCGAAATTTCACTTCTATCGAAAACAAATTTAAAAAAAAATTAATCCAGTAAGTATAGCAACCAATTCCAGTTTGATTCCACCTTAAGCTATATGTAACAATCAAAATATTTCAAAATGGATTGCAACTGAAAATCCCTTAATTTAATTTAATTAAAAATTTTTTTCTTCTTTAAATATCTATTGATAATTAACTTAGAAGAATAAGTGTCTAATAGCTCTTAGTAATAAATAATTACCATTCAAATCCAGTAACTAGCTTCTGTTTAAGTACACACAGAAGCAAAAACAAACTTCTCACTGAAATGCCTAGGATTCGGCTGTCACTTGCAATAAGCACGATACCGCAAAGTATCACTGATAATCCGGTGCAGAGGTAGGTATAATAAATTTATTCCTTCTCAATAGCAATCAACAATTCTCTGATAGATATACAGGTACCAACTCAAAAAAACTAATATTCCAATCATGACTAAAGGTACGCTACTCTTTTAGCAACACATTTTCCCAATACTACACTATAATTCGTGAAATCGCTCAATTTGCTACTTTAATCTTGTTCGCTTCTTTCTTATCCCTAACAATGCAAAACAGCTGTTGTGTTAGCACTGCGCATGATATTACCACACTCTGATGACTGCCAAAATTCTGTAAATTGCATGCAACTTTCATAATACGTAGAAAAAATATCAGTATATTGAAAAACACACACCAAATAAATATCTAAACGTTATCGAATGATCGAACGTCGACCATCAGTGCGACTATTCAAGGCCCCGCTATGAAATGAACATTACATAGGATTTATTAGGGAGATGCAGAGCGTGTGTAAGCCAGCTGTAACAACGGACGGTGCGATCTATGAACCATTAAGTGCCGCTGTTGTCTAGTTAGAATATTTTTTCCATTTCCGAAATTATAATCATTACGCACTTAAAAAAAATTCTGTGCATTCTTAGAATGAGGAAAATAATTTCTTTTGCTTTTTTTTGTTTTTTGCTGATATATAATACGACACTCAACTTCAACAATAGTCTTTTGTTTTCTTTTACAAAAAAAAAAAAAATTATTTTTAACCATTTCAGAACTCTTTATAGAAAATTTCGCTTGGTCCCCTTTTCAAAGAATGGGCCCCACGTTGGGCGCCAAAAATGTTACGCGCTATTTTTCATGCGTAAAGGCGCTAGCTCAGCTTAGGCGTGGGAAAGATACGACTATTCACAATTTTTAAATATGACCGCCAAAGAGGAGTCAAACGATAGAACTGTAGAATGATCACAAAATAAAATAATTTAAAAACACATGGGCGCCACGGGGTTTTTAGAGGTACCACGAAACTCTATTACAGGTGTGACAAAAAAACACTATTTTCAGCAATCACTTAAATGTAAATATATTTGAAAAAAAAAACAAAGGAAAAGCAGGTGCTATTAACTAAAACTAAGACATGCTATTTAAAACAAAGAGTTCTAAATTTGAAATTACCTCTCTTACGGGACCTCCATGGTACCGCTTAAAAAAAAACGTATCCTAAGAGAAAATTCCCGAAGTCCTCAGAACCCCTTTTCTTCTTTACTTTTCCGTTTAATTTTCTTTTTCACTTTTCCTGATTTCTTTTATGTTTTACGATTTTTAATTCACGTTTCTTTTTCTTCTTTTACTTTACTTTTCTTTTATTTTCCTTTCCGCTCGTGACCTTTTTTTGCTGCTACTTGTCAAGCCGTAACACAAGTGTCTCTTCACCTACCGGATCAGTCTCTTGCTTTTTCTTTTTGGCCCTCCATTCCACTGCCTCTGTTCCCATTATTTTATACACTGAACTTCAAACTTTGGTTCCGGGTGTACGTACAGTCATTTCTGCCGAGTGTACAGTTATTACTGATAAGCATCAATTTCGAAATCTGATCATTGCAATTTCTGACTTTTTTTCTTTATCCATATTGCTTCTTTATTAAAACTGACTGTGAAATTCCTCTTCTGTTATTTTGCTGTTTGGATTTTTTTTTCCCTTGACGAATATAGTTCTTCTGGGACGGGGCCTAGTACATCCGGGCTGAGACACTTACTGTTCTGCATGGGCTTTCTTACATATGAACTGTCTTGCTTTTCACTATTTGTTTTGAGAATAGTGGTTATTATGTTACATAAGGGTTCTGAGCGACCTAATTTTTATAAGTTCTCCGAAAATTAGTACCAAATGCAACACCTTGGTGTTCGTAAGTGAGACAAATTCAATACTACAATTCAATTCAAAAGCTAGGTATAAAAAAAATCAACAATCTACTCTACTAATTGAACGAAATAAAATGACCAAAATATATATGGGTTAGTACAAAATTTAAACGAAATCTAGATAGTAACTAAAGGTACCTATTTCGAATACTGATTAATATTACATTTCCATTATTAATGATATTATTATCCATTATTATGTTACAAATCTCAATCTTTAATCTACGTGTTAGTAGGGTGATGCCGCCTTCAAGGAATTATATATATTCCGAAATAGTTCCGAATTAAATGAATTTGTGTCTAAATATATAGAGTATAGTGTAACTCCATTGTGTCTGAATGAGGAAGCCAAGTTCGATGACTACGATATTCCAAATGATTGAATGTGAATGGTGGTTGCAGGTTTCTGATGTGTGCATGCGCTCGACTGGGATTGTGTGTCTGTGTGATAGCGTGTACGTGTGTAAATTTGTTTTAGATGTGACTCCATTGTATATGAATGAGGGACCAGGTTTGATGACTACAAAAAAAAGGACACGAGTAGTGTTCTCGGGTCATGCCTGCAATAATAAAAAAAACTCCGGCAGCATCAATAGTTCTAGTAAAACACGGATCACAATTTATGACACATAACACTGCATACCAGACTCTATCAAAGGCCTTCGAAATATCAGGGGCAACGATTTTGGACTCACCAAAATTGTAAAGACTACGGTTCCAACGTTCCGTAAGAAAAGTGAGCAAGTCTCCAGATGAGCGTCCAGCTCGGAAGCCATATTGGTGATCGTTGATGATATAATTAGTTTCTAGATACTTCATTAATTTGGAGTTAATGATAGATTCAAAAACCTTTGAAAGAATCGAAGTGATCGCAATTGGTTGATAATTTGAAGGATCGCTACTCTCTCCTCTCTTGGAAGTAGGCTGAATGTGAGCTAGTTTCCAGGCAATTGGAAATTTTCCTTTCGAATAAGACAAGTAGAATAGTTTGCGCAGAGCTTTATCCAAGGGTGAGGCACAGCTTTTAATTAACAGGGGTGAAAAATCATCAGGACCTGGGGCTTTGGAGATGTTGATCCTCTTAAGGACCCTGAACACATTCCTCGTACGGACGTGTATTGGCTCTTGTACAAATCCACACGAGAGATGCAAATCAGGTGTTTGTGAGGTGGCTGGAAGACGAGAATTTGAAGCGAATCTAGCAGCTAAAATATTAACTTTAACCAGGAAGTCAACAATCATTTCACCATTCTGAAGTATTGAAGGTATAGAGGAACTGGTGAAGTTGTTCCTGATGGTTTTGACCAGGGACCAAAAAAAAACCTTTGAAACCTTTGCGGTTTGCCAAGATTCGTTGTCTAATATATTCGTTGTCAAAAATAAATTTTTCTCTCTGCATAATGGACTTGTAGGTGTTTCGCCTAGTCTTTTGGACTTGTTTCACTTCCGGATATGGATGCAATTGATAGGCGCGAAAAGTAGACTCTTTATAGCTTGGTTGCTTATCGTTAAACCAAGAGCGATTTTAGTGTTATTGAGAACTTCTGTAAAAATACGGAATGTATTCACGCATGCCAAGACTTAGTATGTTACTAAATTCTAATGTGCATTCATCAACATCCGTCGAAGCAAAACAGACTGACCAATGGTCTGAATTACCGAAAGGGGAATCGAATGAGATGGAATACTTGTCAGGATAAGATGTTAAATGTCATGAAAAAAAATACAAAGACTTTTCGGGAAAGTTACTTGTTACTTTAATATAAACTTAACTTTTGCTGTTCCTTCCTTCAAAAGTTTTAAATTATTCCACCAACGTCAAAATTCGAAGAAATAAGTACTTATTTCTCCAATAAATATTGACATAAATGGATTTTTCGAAAAAGAACGACATCTTTGTAATAATCGAGAAGTAGAGTTTTCCTGCTCGAATCTCCATACCGCTTTTTATTGTGTAGCATACACGCTACTCTGCTAAAATCTCAATCCACTTATTGTAAACGCGCCTTTAGGCTTATTTTTATTTAATTGCAATCATGATCTGTTTATTATGAGACTATAAGGATCTTGGATAGTTAATACAAAATACCATTTGAATTACATACAATATATAAGGATGTATGTACCTACTCCATTGCAAAGTTTGCGACAATTTCTTGGGGCGATTAGATGATAATACAAATATTTATTTTAATTGAGTTACCGGCTTCCCATATATCAGTGCATACCAGGTCATATATTACACCCTACCTACAATAAGAAGGGGAAAATCTTATGGAAAATTTTAAGTATCCAATACTATCAACAACTATAATCAATAGTGTGATTAATAAGAATGAAGATAATTTTTGTAGCCCCTTACTTCTCCAAAACTGCTTGTTGCACCGAGACCTATTTGTAGTTAACCAATTCTTAACTATTCATAGAACACCGTGTATAATGAGTAAAAAAGTTTTTAACGTCTATTTTAAATATGTTTTTATATTCCAGAATAAATCCATACTGAGCATAGTAAACCGATTGGGTATTTGGTAAACTCTACATACATGGGTATGTATGTAGTTGATACTATTTCAAAGACTGCATAATTGTAACGAAAATCGATAGAATTAATTGGAGCTTATTTTGAAAACTCAAAAGCAAATAGTTATAAATAAATAAAAACATAAGCCTCTCTAAGGCCTATCTGCTATAAGCTATCAATTAATTCCAGCTCTATGAAGCACTAAATGCAACCTTTATTTTTCCCAGTTCTATGCCTCTGGTATTCAAACATACAACATTTATTCAAAACTGAAAATATTTTTGAATTGCAATTAGTGCTACCATAATAATTACATATATTGCCGTATTGCCATAGGCGCCTTTGTTCGTTTTGCAAAACCTATTCGATATGTGCAACGAGAGAGTATTAATTCATTGGCATCTATACTAACTAACAGAAGGCCCCCCTTAGATTATTCATGCAGGTTACAATATGAAGTCATACGACATACCAGGTTGTCGCTAATCCAGGTTTTTTTTTTCAAGCATAAACAAAAGCTTGAATCTGTCTGTCTGTCTGTCTGTACAAAAGAGCAGATCAAAGGAGGAGGAGGATGCGAAATTGTTTGAAGTGGATTTTGAATTCGTTTAAAATGAATTTCACTATGTTGGTGCTTCATTAGCTTCTCATCCAGTCTCTTAAATAATGACAAAAAAAAAAAAGGAGCAGTTGATTCAAATCACGAAGAGAACTTTTACAGACAATCACAACAACAGATGAGCCAACAATATTGGACTGACAATTTTCTTATCCCCATTAAGAGGTTGACTTTCATTCTATATAGATGAAAGCACGTTCAACAAGAAACTCAAAGGATTAATACCTGACTCATAGTATATACATATGTATGTATAAGTCCTCATATGTGTGAACACCTAATAACATCCGAGAAAATGTATATTGAAGGTGACGACGATGACGACATTCTTGCATAGCTTTGGGGGTCTGTCAATACATCCATTTCCCATTTATGTATGAAACATGGGCTTTTGTGATACTTTTCCATTCTAAACAGCTAGCGAGCGAATCTCTTGTGGAATCAAAGTTGGTTCTTATTGACAAACTTTGATATTATTTCTTACTCGCATGGGAAATTAACCCTTACTTTGGTGGAATAAGGGAAGTCCCATCTGGTGATGTAAATGTAAACACATAACAATTCCGCTTTCGACAATGCCACTCAGCCACTTCTATTCCCTGCTTGAGATTTCCGCAAAAATAAAACGAAACAAAATTTTTTTTTTGTACTATACTTTTTCTCATCCTCCTGATCCTGGTGACAAAAGTATGAATGTTTGTAATAAGTTCGTATACTACTACTCCATATACATATGTATATATCTTAAGCGGAGGTAGGATGAGAGTGGAGAAAGCTTTGCAGACTTATCCTCCATGGCTTATATGTAGTCAATGAAATCTCGTTTATCAATTTTGACAGTTGGGGAGAAAACAATTTTTTTTCCATTTTTTCTCAGACAACATAATATGTCCAGCCTGCAGTTGGAACAAAGTAAAATTGACAGGAACTTGTATATATTGCTAAGCGTAGAATTCGAATATGTTTTTTTTTGTGTTTTTCATATTGGGTATAAGCGCAGAGAAAAAGGACTAGCGAATATAGGTCCGTATTTATGGGCTCCTGCAATAACAATATATTCCGCTACCATACGTTATTACACCATTCATTTTCCCTTGTGTGCTCGTTCCAGCAAACAAAATGAACGGAATTTGTCGGAATTTTGAAGAGATAGATTACCTTTTCCAATTTATTTGTGCTCTAGCAATTGTAGAACATTTCGTCTATTGTAAAATCGATGATTCCAAGGAGAGAGGATATTGCATACAGTGTTCTGCAATTGTTACGAATTACGTAAGTATTGGAAAAATTATTTAGAGTTAAGTGACTGCATTTGGATTGATTTGAACGTGGTATGCAAAAAAAAAAAAAAAAGAATGAAATGGGTGGTAAATGTAGATCCAGCATGAATCACTCTAATTGTCTTGAGGACTTATAAAGGATATTTACACTTTGCTCTTAAAAAAACTTCAATTATCAAGATACAAGACATCAAGAGTAGGTAATTATTCGTTCGTTACGTTTGTAATTTTTTTTTATATAATGGTTTCTGTTTTTGATATTTGTTGAAATTTTGGATACAGTGATTTTGAGTTTATTTTTTAGCTTCGAAAATGATTAGAGCTTACCGACTACGTTCGATTGAGAGATTAACCAGATTTTGAAGTTTAAATATTTTTCTCGTGGTTCCAAAGAACTCTGCTATAAGCTAAGACAAGTGATGATTGAACCAGTGTATCGTAAAAACGTTCACTCCGATGTGATGGGAAAAAGACAATGCTTTGGTCGCCTGAACGACATCGTGTGTAAAAATGTGATATTATGTGACATTCTGCGTACGGCTTAACGCACGTTATGAAACTGGCATTACCAGGGCAATACACATGGAACAGAGCCATAGCTGTTTACAGCGGCTATAAAAAGGTGACAAGGCACAGTAGAATCACCCAAGAACCCGGGAATGTCTCTGATGAAACCTGCCAGTATAGCAACTTTCCAGTCCTCAACTTCCTAAAGATCCCAAAACGTATCCAATCCAATCCTCACTCCCGCCCAGTCCCTCCCAAATTTAACAACAAACTCTTGCGAGAAAGTCATTAACTACAGCTGATGTGGCGCAGCAGCTGTAAGGAAAAGAACTAACAACAACGCGAGAGGTGATAAAAAACAAACCAAAGATCAACAAGAAGGAAGAGCAAAACATCTAATCGAACTGTGGGCCAAAGATAAGCCCCAATGCCCTAAAGGAGACAAATCTGAAGGATGTGAAAAATCATCTAACAAAATCCAAAGAAGGAAGACAAGGAAGAAATTTGAAAGCGCAAAAGCACTTGACTTGATTTGACTATAGAATCACTCACTCTTGTTTCAGAATTTAATCTGTTAATCTAGTCTGAACTTCCTATGCAATACATAAAAATCTCATTTTTTTTGCTCGTCCCATAGAAATTTAATTTTATTAAAATTCAAAATTTCCGAAAAAATTTACCTAACCAAAAATTTCATTCTGTTGCTGAAATTTACTTCTGTTTAACTCCCACCAACACCTGAGCAGAAATTTCATTCTGCTGCTGAAATTTACTTCTCCTTCACTTCCACTAACACCTAAACACAAATTTCGTTTTGCTGCAGTAATTTACTTCTGTTTTACTACCGTCCACTCCTAAGAAAGGAATCTTTGCTCTGCTGCAGAGATTTACCTCTGCCTCACTGTCACCCAGCAGTGCCACAGAATTATAATTCTGCTTCACAATCACCCACACGCTGCAGCAGAAGTATAATTCACATATTGATCCATTAGTATAATTCTGCTACTACTGCCGTGCATGCACGTGCTACATATACAGAAATTTCTATTCTGTTATGCTTATACAGTTTATGGAAATACATATAATTCCAGGCAACTAATGAACACTTTTTGTTACGTTTTCAGGCATAAGAAATAATAGTCAACACCACACCATACTGGATTGAACAGTGAATTTATATTTGACTTTACGGAATTTTACTGAACTCTTTTCATTGGTAGATTTAAGGCACTTTGAATTCTAATGCAATCTGTTATACCAAGGTTTAATATACTAGCACCTGGAATATCTCGAGAAATATATGTGGTAGATTTTTTTTTTAAATAAACGTATAATATTTTTCAGGGTGCAATTTGATTCCGTATAAGTTGGACCGTCTCCTTCTATATACAAACCCTTATTTTTTATTGCGTTTTAGAATCCTACGTTACGTTGCGTTACGTTACGCCTTATTAGTACTTACGAAAGAAAAGGGCAATCAACCTCGACTGGAAATGGATACTTCGCGTAAAATGACTATTTAAGTACGGAAATAAACAACTTTAGGATCGGAGAATCGTTGTTTCTGGAATGAATGACGTAGTTGTACCATTGTGAGCATATTGACTTACAGTTATATAACTATTATACGTAGAACAAATTTATTTCTTTTAAAGTTTTTTATACACGGGCAAGTTGGATATGACTAGGAGACCCAAGGCCGATAAAATAGCTCTGCATTCATTTCATGCTTATTTTCATTTAGCGACAGGCACTTGAGCCATTGTTCTTAGAACTGGGATTGCTTGGGCTGCCTGTCTACTGCCTGGCCTGGCAAGGCAAAGCGAGAGTTCTTTGTTTTTAGTTTATTATATTTCACGACTAGCGATCAGGAATTCTTGTGAATTGTCTTGGTTGGGTAATTCATACCTAATTGTCTTAAAATGTTCCTTCCTGCGACTTTCATTTTTAACCCGCCACGGTGTGGGGGGTTGAAATATGACAGGTTTCAGAGTACATACATCGATTAGTGTACAAAGTTTTTTCGATGTGATAAACTTATAAGCATTTAGGGTTTGTTCAAATTTATTTTTTTAATTTATTTTCAACATTTAAATTTATTTTGATGATTCAAAATGTCGAAGCTGTGGCCATTCATATTGCTTGATGAAAGTTCTGGAACATATTTTCCCTGAAATAAAAATTGCCCACAATATCAACAGTTCAAAATTAAGGACACATAGAGCATTCACTTATACCACTTAAATCTATTTTCAAGTAGAACTGTAACAATTCATTACCATTAACTTCATCATGTTCTGCTTCAGGTAAAGCCTTTTTTATTTATAGTGTGATTAATTCTTTTTATTGAAATTCGAATTAACATAATTAGAACAAGTTTCACGACCACATGTTTATGTAAACATCCTTCCCATTGTGGGATACATTTTTCTATATTAGGAAGGAAATACTGATAGAGTAATTTTTTTCTCATGTCTTGATGTTTCAAATTTACTATAAAAATGTCTACTGATATGGCGTAAATCATGCTCAAATTCATCACTTGGTACAGTAAGGGAGTTATAGGAGTTGATTTTGCTTGATAAGCCTTAATTTCAATAAATGTATATTCGACAGTTTTCTCGAAGTTTTTTTGTACCATATATTTTTCATAGAATTTACAATTAGACATATTTTTTAATAATTTATCTTTTTCTAGATTTGGATCAATTAATCAGCTCTCCATAAAACTATAGCCATTTGCATTAATTATTTCAATATTTCTATCATGTTCTTCGTTATTAGACGCCAAGTTATATAATCCTTCCACACAAAATCTAATAAATTAAATGAACCGGGATCGCAATAACTTGAAAACTCGGAAAGAAAATAATTTTGAAGCACAATTTGTTTTAAAATACGGTATACCCTGTACACCGAAGGATTACTTTCATATGACCGCTTAAACGTTCTCAACATAGAAATAATATTTTCAAGGTTGCCTTGATTTAAGTGTGAAGTTATGATGTACGATTCCTTGTCTCGGAAGTCTTCAAAAAGGATAATAAGGGAATTTATTGTTTAAATAAGGCCATCAAAATAGTAAGACAGCTTCATAAACCCCAAATGCTTCCAACTTCTTATCCATTCTCGACTTTGTTTCAAGTTCTCTAATCAAATTTTTTATATCTTCAGAAATGGCACATTTATTTGGATTTGTAGAATACCGAGTGTAGCTGCTTAAGATGTCAAATAGTTTGTTCATATTCAAAATAAATTTTGCGATGTGTTTTTCATCTTTAAAACATCCTAATTGAACTGTAGTATAGATAGTTGATGAAACCGTGTGACTAAATACTTGAGTTGCGAGCTTAACATTCATTTTCTCAAAATTATTCGGCTTTAGGTGTGAGTCAGTTAATTTAAGCATGGCACGAATTTCACCATTGTCAAATTCATAAACTTTTTTTTTTATTTTCCATGGGACTATTTGCTCACTTCCAACTAGAATAACATTGGATAATTAGCAGTTACGTACACTTTAATTAAGTGACAAATATCGTAAAAGGAATAAACGTTTCAAAAAAGGCTTTTCTATAGTACAACCGAAAGTTTTTATACAAGATCGGTTGTTAGATCATTGATCACATGTCATTCCAATGACTTCAAATCCAATACGCAAAAGCCTTTCTAATATATTACATATTACAAAGTTCAGGTAATTTCCTCTCAAAGAACCAGTGAAGAAATCAATACCTTGCTTCCAATTCCGGTTGAGCCCGCGGATCATTATTAAAAGAACACTTATCGCAATATCTTTTTGCTACCCAGCGGCCCTAAATCCTCGTAACTAAAAAATTATATCATCCTTAACATTGCATTCAATTTCCCTTTTTATTGACATCTCATCAAATATAAGTAAGCATTTTTCCTCTAAATTACTCATTTAATTTAACTTTGATTTAAGTAAATTTATAATACTCTCAGAAAGATTCGGTATCGAATCTTAGGAAAGAATGCCATCGTAAAATAAATCTAACAGAAGGCAGAATGAAACCCAAATTTAGCATTCCTTTGTATAAGGCAGGAGACTTATAATGAAATTTTAAGGAAAGTTCCTTTTCGGTTTCAGACCAATGACTATTCCCTTTGTGAAAAACTTGTCCCAAGATAAATGACTTCGCAAATTTATTTTTTTCTTTCAGTTCATCAATAAGTGACTTTTTTAAAGTCTGGTTAGAATAGTTAGAACTAATTTTACGTTTTTTTGGAAAGAATATATTTTTCCAATATTATCTCCAACTGTTATCTGAGGAAGGCATGGAAGTATATCTATTGTTTCCGGGATTGACGGTATCCTGTAATTTCTTATACATATATATTCCTACAGAATCAGTTTTAGTAACTGTGAGTTCCTCATCTTTCGAAGTGATGCTATTATTTTCAATTTTTTCTAAGCATTCTCTGGTAGCATCTTCAACTTGATATTTGACTGCTCTTGTTTTATAAAGTGTTTTTCGTGCAGACCGATTGAGCCTTTCCTTCTTATATGAATCTACATGACAAAGGATCTAAAAGTGATTTTCAGCAAGCGCAGCATGCTTCATCATATGGCTTGGGTATCGCATCATCTGTGAGAAATTTGTTCGTAGACTGAGTTTTTATATGGTTTTCAGAAAAATGATTTTCACAAAGGTAGAATTTCTGAGTTTCGTCACTTCTAATTTCCCACAATGCTTAATAAAAATTGTCCTTCTGCAATCATCTGGTATTTTAAAAAAATGAAAGGAACGAGCCCGGTTTATACACATTTAAACACCCTTGATAACAACAAGTACGACTGACTATATTTCGTATCACGACTCCCTCAACCAATTAAAATAAAAAAAAAAAAAAAACACAAAATCTGAGTACTTCTAAGTACCATTACCTAGAAAAAGTCAATTTTGAAGACTAACAACTTAATTAACTTATTTAAAGAAATTTTCAAGTGTATATATTATATCCTTACCTACATTATACATATAAATCTAAAACTTAATACCCAACAAAGTTCTCAATGAAATAAGCAAATGACAAAACAAACAGATTAAATACGACTACAATTCAATTATTTGTTTATAGTCAAAATGATAAAAAACTTGCAAATTACTGAAAAACATTCTAACCTCAGCTCAAATCACGAATAAATATCCAAGAATAAATCAATGAACAAAAACTCGTCATTTTTCTTTCCATTTCTAGGAAAAATTTCTCGGCAATAAGTAAAATTACCCGTTCATGTCGTCGCAGTTTAGTCAGTTTTCAACATAACAAGTCGTTCCCAGCTTCATTCTGTTTTTAAACCTAAATAAGTGTCTTGGATTGGTTGGTTGATAACATGGGAATTATGACACATACGACACCTCTGAGAAGAGCCGACATTATTGATTACGCCGAACTGTCTTTTCTTTATAACCAATGGTTCTGGGAAATTTGTTTAGTATATGTAGACCTTAGAATATAGAGACAACAGGAAGTGTTGATACCTGTAAAATTCGTGTGCTTGAGCGTGGATTTTTTCAGGGTCCCATGTAGTAGGTCCGCATTATATTGAAGAAAGAGACAAATGTATTTTCAGATATCAAACGAAGTTTCCTAATTTGCTCTAATTTGAATCTAATTTAAAACTTGTGAAAAGTGAAAAATATTTTACTTAAAAGTAGTTCTAAATAAAGTAAAGAGTGTAAGTAATTATCTGTTGATATTATAGTGATAAGTCTCTAAGTGATGTTCATGTATTTTCAAAATGACGTGTTCGGTGAAAAATTGCCACAAAAACACCAAGGTGTGACGTGGGAAAACATGTTTTAAGCAAGTCTAGTTATAAAATATTATTTTGTGTACTTTACACACCTTTTTATATTAAATTAAATTAAAAATACATATTCATCATATTCAACTATATTGATTACTACACGGCTATACTGAGCTTTAACTACAGCGGCAACAGATACTAATACAACCAGGATTTGACTACGCTAAATTTGGTTCATCACACTTCCTGTAGTATCTATATTCTAAGGTATAGACACAACAGGGGCGAATTTCGTCTCAGACAGTGAAGTGAACAAAAGTGTTCTAATTGAATTGCGATAATTTGAAGTACAGTATTAGCTATAATTAAAGTAAAGTTGATTGGTAATTGTTTGGGAATTTTATAAAAGTCAACAGCAAAACGTAATAAAGAGAACTTGTGAATTATATTTAAAATATTGTGTTTTGAATAACGAACTAAAAGTCATGCTCGTAACAATATCAAATATTTTTTTAAATTCCTAATTGTGGTAATGGAAACGGGACATAATAATTTTTGGATACTTTTATGGATAACAAAAAGCTGACCGTATTGCTCACTGACTTCAAAATTGATGTACAAGAAATAAAATTAATTGATTTTCTTAAAATCAGAAAATAAAAACAAAATTTTCAAAACATTTTTTGTATATTTGTTTACAAATTTCGAATTTGTTCTGAAGGGTTAAAAAATAAATAAATCACGGTATCGTAAAACACTGAATAGTGTGCTTAAAAATATAGCATAAAAAGAATTTACTACAAGCTTAGAAAGTACACATATGTTAGTATAGATATAATATCGTATAGGCTAGCTCCCGATCGCCTATCGTCCTAGTCTAGCTCAGCTCCTTGGACATCTGTTTCAATTAAATTTGAGTTTTTTTTTTTTGTTATATTGACATATAAACATGATGACCTGAGCAGTGTTATTAGTTGCAAAAGCGAAGAAATTTTCATCTGATTGCATTTGGTGAGAGCATTTCGTTATATACCATAGATGACAGTTCGGGAAGGTGATAAGTACCTTGTATCTTGAAATTAGATTAAGTATATCTGTCACGAGAATCATTTAAAAGCTCATAATGAACCTAATATGAAACAAAAAAATTGTTTTTTTTATGAAAGTCCTACAAAGGAATTGCAAAATTTCACCTAATTTCAAACATTTTTCTATAGACAAATTTTCCATGAAAATCTTGTTCATAAAAAATATCAGTTCTGTAAGACCACAGACAATATACAAGTCGATAGGAAAATCTCCATATAAACCCGGATTACTTTTTCTTTAACTTTATATTCAACCAAAGAAAGCTATCAGTAATAATTGTTGCGAAGAATTTATGTGGCATGATACAGAAGAGATAGAGAGATAGAGTGAGCGAGAGAGAGAAAGAGAGAGAGAGAGAGAGAGAGAGAGAGAGAGAGAGAGAGATAGATAGAGAGAGAGAAAGAGAGAGGAAGAGAGATAGAGACAGAGAGATAGAGACAGAAAGAGAGGGAGAGAGCGAGAGTGAGCTTTATTAGAGGCCCATTAGGTGGCTTTAATTGGGACCGCTTCCTTTTGAGGCTATCATATCTACATAGATGTAAGATGTCTCAGGTAAGACTAAGCACAGTCAAATTATGGCGCAAACAGTCGAAGTGGACAAATGGACATAGTTGTTTTGGCATCACCGCTCGTGCTGTCCTGTTTTATTAATTAGGTCACAAAATAAATTAAGATTTAACTATGGCTAAGTTTCTTCATTTAGTTTTTAGGTTACATACAAAAGTTAACACTGCTTTTTATTATTAGCCTCAACTCATACCTTATAATTTTCTTTCTAAAGGATTGCATTAAATTATACTTTTACTTTTATAAAAAAGAAATCACTTTTTAATTATCCAGGAGATTTTATTTAATGTGTATTTTGGAGAGCTTTTAGCGTCGGCTTCATAAAACGAGCTCTCATGGCTCGGACTAGCTGCCCCCAGGTACCCATGAAAATTCAAAATCTTTTTGTTTTTTTTATTGCTTCGTACGACGCTGGAAAAACGTACGTGAGAATATTCGAAAAAGTTTTGATGCAATGAAATTGCTTTAAGAACATGAAATCTGATATGCCTGTTGCCGTCTTAAAATTTTAATTCTAGAACGACAAGAATAATTGTAATATATAATTGTATAATTAGATTGGAGGAATTAAAGTTATTTATGTATGAACGGTGTACATACGAAAGAGAAAAAAGAAGAAGACACTGTATGTAGGTAAGTATATTGGGAAGTTAGCGTCTTACCATTTCACACTCTGTCACCATACAGCTCGAGGCGTAAAAAATAAAAAAACTTTTAATTTCACAATAACACTCTTAATTTTTATTGGTTTTATTGGCTCTTTTGGCCACCTATTACAGGGATATTATTAAACCTAAGCGTCTACTATACTAAACGCCCTGTCTTTTGCTCGTAGTGGAAAAAACTCAAAAGCGACGATAAATGACGCTACTAAGTTATTACAGATTTTTTGTTCTTACTTTTTTTTTTATATAGAGGGCGCGACATCACTAAGAAAGTACAATTCGCAGCGCTGGGCGCTAAATTTAAATATTGAGAACTTGGGTGACGCTTGCCACATATGTATATCGTGAGAGTGGAATGTGGGCCTGATTATAAAATGCAATTTGCATTTTATTAAAATAAGGGAATGAATTTTAAGTGAGATTGGGTCAAATTGTGATATATCAATAGGACAATATATAGATGAACCGACCTTATGGTTGTGATTCGGCCATTGGAAACATTAGTCATAACATAACGTCAGACAAGCACAAACGTAGTAGAAGTATGCCGGAGAGTTTCACCTTCACATTTTCTTATATAGATCAAAAATTAAAACTTTACCGTAAAAAACACCAGTCGAACATTAATTCTCTACGCTATAATCTATATACATATATCGTTTAATAAAACCTAGAAAAACATAGGAAAGAGAAAAAACTTGTCGAAAATTCACATCTTATATAGTATAACCCAGATTGAGTGGTTGTGGTGGTGGTGGTGGTGATTAGCAGTTATGTGATAAATACTCACCACTGCGTGCCAATTGGGATCCATGCCAAGGGACTTTCCATCTTATCTGGTGCACTTCTTCTTCTAATGTCAGCGGATTTCATTTGGAACTAGTCCTAATTACAGCACATAATAAACAAAAATATAAGTATCAAATGCGTGATTGAGTACTTGCTAAGTCATGATACCATCTCGTTGACATTTAATACTCTAGAGCTCTTTTGACTCCAATTGATTGCTCTTATAATGTCGAGTGGTAATTACCGTAGTAATGTCATGGCAGGATTACACCTTGCTAATTACATGCTATGGTGGTCTTCATGTTGGCATGAAATATGATGAAACCCAAGCACTTATTTATAATAAGGGTATCACATCGGTATGATATGGAACTACCCATAGCTATTGAATTCTCATACAAGGATAATATTCATAATCTAAAGTGGCATTAAATGAGATCTTCCACCTGATTAGGAATTTATTTATTGCAAAGATGATGATGAAATTGCGATGAAAAGGGCATATACCACCTGAGATACATATTTCTTGCTGTATGGAAAACTTCACCCATTTATGCTAATATTGCTTTAGCTTGGATCACCAGGAAGACCCTTAAAAGTTGAAATGGTTAAGGAAAGAGCGTCAGCAGCTGCACTACAATGGTTCCTTTGCCTTAAAATTCGAAAACGTCGGTCGCCTCAATTTCTTATTACTTAGCTAAAGCTTAAGTGCATCGTTACATGTAAGAAAGCATAGCTCGTACCATTTGCAAAATTCGTTTCACACTTTCCATGAGAATCATTTGGTATAAAGTTTCTGGCTGTGATATAGGTGCACACCTACATATTTCCTTCAGAAGGGAATAAATTAGTCTGCATGTACTGTATTGAACGTGTTGGGCTATATCTCTAACCTCCTCCGCCCGTTTTAGGTGTGTGAAACTTTCAGCGGATGGGAAATCACGAACGAGGATTTGTTTCTCAAGGGAACAAAGTTCTGTACATGACTGAAGTTTGCAACACCAAGACCACATAGCTGAAGCCGCCCATAGTGGTTCTATTCAATGGGGGTCATCCTACCACTGTTTCCAACATATCTGATTCGTTCTTCACCAAATAATCCTGCACATAGGCGAAGGGTCTTTCTTTTTTATGAGTTTTGTTCATTATTCATTCCTTCCATGTTTCCCCTTATGTGGCAGATTACAAGGTAGAACAAGAGATTAAATTTCATGAAGTGTTCTGTTACTATAACGTAGAAAATGAATACGGTTACGGACTGTGCTTGTCTATGGATTCATTGTATACGAAATTCCGGAAGTTCTTCAATTATCATAATTTTTTATACATAAGTTCAAGAACTTTGACACCTTAACAGGATAACGAGCTGAAAATAAGACGACCATTTGTGCTGTTGAGATTGAAGGTAGTAAAAACATCTTCAATAGTCCCTTAGAGAATCTTTTGGAAATGATTTTTCTTGATTTGGTAGTATGGATTTAGTTTTTTATATCATTGACGTATTTAAGTTTAATATTTTTTGACCGGCCAGACTTATCCCAGAGGCCACAATGTCACAATATCAAAGTCAAGTGAGTGAGTTTGTTTTAAGTATAAACCAATGCACAGATTATACGCTGAATTAAGTCTTCTCCTCACTAGAATAATCGTACGTCATATGTGACTAATTTATATGATAACTCATAGAAAGACCTTAATCTAGACTCGTCACATATTCATGGTAACTCATGAAAATAGAAACAGAAGGGAATTATACTTCGGTATTTTACTGTGATAGTTTAATAATTCGAGGAAACTCATATAAGTAAGATGTCAGGAGTGAACGTCAAACATATTACCAGTGCTGCATGTGCATTATCAGTGCTTCCTGTGTTATAAATATTTAAAAGTATCACAAAGTAGATAGAAAACTTTGGTGTCACAGGTGGTTTTCAAAAAGATATCCTAGTAAAAATTTTGAGGGTTTACTGTTAGATTGGATTGGATTGAAATTATTGGGATCCATACTAGGTCTCTTGAACGTAGGCCCATTCCTAACCACCCAATCCCAACTGGACGCTCTAACAAAATTCAAAGTCAACCCTCCTTCCGGTTTCATACAGTTCTTCCATGAGATGGGAGCCAAGGAATCTGTAGCGTTTTCTTGAGAGAGCCGGACAGTGACAAGGAGAACGAGTCAGTAATTGGAGTTTGAAATTTTTATTGAGAGCCCGTATTTCTAGTCATCAGTCACTATTCAGTGTAAAATAGATTAAAAAATTAAATAGACAACAAAGTAGAGCACACGTTCAATAATTTCTCGTGATTAGACTCGGAAAATTTGTATGGATGTGGAACCCATTAGTGCCATGCGCTTACTTTTCTTATGGCAATCAGTTCTCGGCGAATAGTTGAGTGACCAAATCCAAACCTTTTCGGTTAGTTTCACAGCAGTTACGATGGCAATATGATCGTTCCAATATGTCGAGATCGCTAGATCTTATAGGACGAAGCTTGTCATTTAGGCTGTAGTTCACATCACGAAGCTACCGTTGTCTCATCCCATATTATAATATTTCTCGCAACTTTCATTACAGTATTGACTTAATTGAGCTTATAAAGCAAAATATCCTGATATATTCCTTTATCACTTCCATTTTAACTAAGAAAAAATATCTCTAAAAGTTGAATTACACTCTTCAAAACTTACATTAAGGATAAAGACCAGGTCAAAGTCGTAGTCAGAGTCGTTCTTCCGAATTTAAAATTTATTGTCCTTAATGTATAATTCCTAACTTCATAGTTATGATTAATGTTAATTTGTGTACCCAGGGTTTCCATTTTGGCCTTGTTTTGGTCTTAATTTGTTACACTTATTTATTAAAAAAACGATTACGTCAAGAAATGTCTAGGACTATTAATACAGCTTCGCGCGCGATACTAAGCTATTACCGTAGCGCTTGGCAATTGTTTGTTTTTAGGAGGATGATATAGGAGAATTGGGATGGGAATGATTCGCGGAGAATGAGGAGCTCTGGAGCTTGGGCCAGGGATCACTGTGGGGGTTTTCCTTCTCTGGGCAGTTCCTGTGTGGTAGCTGTCATGACGGTGGCTGTTCTTCCGTAGATCTATCCTAAATGATGTGTTCCCTTGCTGCGAAAGAAGTAAAGCAAATACCTCTACTCTCAGAGTAATAGCCTTAGTAGCGTCATTTTTCATGGCTTTTGAGTTTTTTCCACTACGAGCAGTATAGTAGGCGCTTAGGTTAAAAGTACCCCTGTAATAGGTGGCCAAAAGAACCAATAAAACCAATAAAAAATTAAGAGTGTTATTATGAAACTAAAAGTTTTTTTATTTTTTACGCCTCGAGCTGTATGGTGACATAGTGTGAAATGGTAAGACGCTAACTTCCAAATATACTTACCTACATACAGTGTCTTCTTCTTTTTTTGTCTTTCGTATGTACACCGGTCATACATAAATAACTTTAATTCCTCCAATCTAATTGCATGCACGTATATTACAATTATTCTTGTCGTTTTAGAATTAAAATTATAAGACGGCAACAGGCATATCAGATTTCAGTTTCTTGAGGCAATTTCATTGCATCAAAACTTTTTCGAATTTTCTCACGTACGTTTTTTCAGCGTCGTAGGAAGCAATAAAAAAAACAAAAAGCTTTTGAGTTTTCATGGGTATCTGGGGGCAGCTAGTCCGAGCCATTTTATGAAGAGGTGAGATATACCAGAATTCTGAAGGTGGATTGTATGCAGACAGGTTGAAGATCAGGGGGCTTGAATGTTGGACAAGTTTTTCCATCTGATGTTGGATTTGTGCCACAAGGTATTCGTCGATAGGAAGGATATTTGCTGCCTCGTACAGCTTTTTGTTGCTGAGGTACTTTACTTGTTCTCTACCCTTCTAGTAAGGTGCAAGTACGAAGTACTGTCTTCTCTAAATTTCCGAGGTTGTTCATATGTGCTAGCGAAATAGTGTGCCAGATTAGGAAGCAGTATGTGATGGTTGGTCGAATTAGTTGCTTATAAAGGAGGAGCTTAGTCGGGATGGAAAGACCGTTTAGGCTGTTGAGTAGTGGGTTCAGAGGGCTAGAGATAGCTTTTGCTTTTTCAAAGGAGATTACGCAAGAGGACTAAACTTGACCGGGTTAGAGAAGGATATTCTGAGGTATTCGTTTGTTTTGGAGGTGTTAATTTTTTGATTATTGACTTCTATGTCAATGATTTTAGTCATGGTGACTATGTTTGATCGACCTTTGTAGAAGAAAATCATTTCAGATTTTCCAATATTTAATCTATGTAGTTTGACAATATGCTGCTCAACTTTCCTCGCAGCGAATTTTGGCGAGATTGAGAGTGACGTCTAGAAATTGAGCAGGATCGGCCCGATTACTGAGTGAATTTTCTTGAGAACAGAAAACTGTGAAGTGGAGCTCTAACAATTTGAATATTAGGCCGTTTTCCAGACGGAGTGTAAAGCTTTCCCGATATCCAGGAAACAGGCTACTGTGCACTCACATTTGATTAACGCATGTGAAGTTGAGTGTTGGGGCTTAAAACCGAACTAGGAGTTCATCATCGCATGCGTTCACCCGTGCTAGCGTAGGAATCTCTCGTACAATTTTCCGATGTTGGAAATAAGAGATATGGGTGGCAATTTTTTCAAGGCCTTAAAGTTGGGCTTTCTCGCGATCGGGACGATATTCGCAATTTTTCACAAGTCTGGAAAGTAAGCTTTAAGCATGATTAAGAGCTTGATGGCAGATGAAGGAATATTTTTAATAATTTTCAGGTTTTGAAGATTCCTTGCCCTTAAGTCTGCTTATTAAAGCGTAGATAAGCGCATTGGGTTTGTAAAAAGTTGTTGATCCTGGGTGATTGAGGCAAAGTTATCAACATAGAATATGTTAAGATGTAGGTGTTCATTTTGACGAATTAATTTTCATACATTTGAGTGTACGTTTCTGCGGAAGTCCGGGCTGCTAAGGTCTGAATGATCCTTGAAGGTGGACTGAATGAATTAGGACAATGATAAGGACAAAGTGAATTTGATACTTGTTTTATAGCAATGAGGCAGGTAACTACCTCTTGACCCCTCTGACTTCTAGTGCATGAAATTTTAATGAGATCACCCAATAGAAACATGAAACATGAAAATCAAGGTTAAGGCTAGTCAAAACTTTCGTTTCTATTAAAATAATTTCCTGCATTTATTTTCATTTTTTATTACTTTCCAGAAATGTGAAAAAATGTTTTTTCTTACAACGAATTCCTCAATCAAAAATTATTCAACTTAAGAAAAAAAAAATGAGACTTTTCTTTCGTTTATATTTCCTTTAGAAATAAAATGATTGCTCCCTTTGCAACATTTCAAAGCATTCATTTTCTTATCGTAAAGACCTTAATAACTTCCTATCTAGAAATTCCGGATCAATTGATCACTTAAATAGCGGAAATGATTTGTAAGATGATAAAAAAAAAAAATAAATGAAAGAGAAAAAAGTCTGATTAGCTTTAAGGAAATAGAATGCTCAGGCACTTCGTATCTTGTCCGTACTTTTATTCCGTCGTATATTTACTCTCTTATTCCCGGGATCTGGTAATTGCTTCCGTCGCTGTTAGAACGCGAACATTGAAGCTTTGATGCGGGAATTCAATTCACGTGCAGGATAATAAAATAAGCCAAATCCATGAGATTCCATTCTACTGCCGGAGGGCAGTAAACATTTTATCGATACTCTGCAAACAGACTCCTGTAAATAGTAACAAGATTTAAATGTTTGTCATGATTCAGGCGTGTCACCGATATCAGGAGAGATTGTGTTGGGAAAATATTCACGAAATCCATTAAAACGGAACTTCATAAAATAGGAAATATATTCTGTAGCGGACCTTGTGATCTGTTAAAGATTTTCTGATAATATATTTATCTAGGTATGTTTAGTATGTATGTATGGATGTGTGTAGTTCTTTTTAGTTTTTAACGCCAAAAGCAGAATAAAATTTGCTTCTTCTTGGAGATTTCGAGATTGGAATCAAATTTTATACGGATCGATCAAAGACGAGTAGGTAATACGTACTTACATACTCATAAGGATATACAAAAATAGGCCCATCAAAGAGAGAGAGTATTTTGTAATTACAATTATAATAATATATATTCTGTACTCGGTGATTTATTGGTGGGGTGGTATGAGGATTTTCTATTTAAGTGTGGATACGCACACCATTGAAAAATTTGTAGTAGGGTTGTGGCCTTGTGTATAGAGCAATCTAATGATTGCGAAGCGAAGTTTGACTTAGTTACTTGTTGTATTGTAGAGGCGCTATTAGACGTAACCAAGTGGTAAGCCAACAATGCCTCGCTCCAATATAAAATCAACGATGCCTCGACCTGATGTAGGGAGGCCCTTAATTTTTTCTTAACAATGTACTGGAAATATTTTCTTTAGAATTTACATATATGCATTTTTAGAAGCCGACAACGGCACACATTGTAATTGAAAATTACTCCAGTCGGGCACTAGACTGAATAAAAACTTTATAAGAAGAAATTAATCATCTATGCCTACGCGCCTACCTTCAAAATAATTGTTGGCGGCCTAAGTATCCGTTTTCGGCCTCCAATAATGCATAACAGTTCTAAAGAAAAAATTTCCAGTAAATTTTTAAGCAAAAAATTGAGGGCTTCCCTACATCAAGTTGAGGCATCATTGATTTTATATTAGATCGGGGCATTGCTGGCTTGTTACGGCATCAAGTTGGGGCAATATTTTCGAGCGAGCGTTACTGGTTTTTGCTCTATTTGTCCACGTTTTATATATGTGATTAAGGTTTCAATACAGTTGCGATGGCCGACGAATAAAGGCCTAAACACAATTGTGACGGCAGACTATCGCAATAATAGCAAAAATTTTCTCCAGGAACGCTTTATGCTGTCCCGTCGGACGTCGATAGCGAGAGAGGCTGACGGTGAAATTATTCCTATTACTGCAATAGTCGTCGGACGTGGCAGCTGGGTTAAAGCCTTAATTTTGGCTATTGTCTTACGGCTTATCCCTTGAATCCCTTGTATTTCACTTGCAGAGCTTTTAGCGACTGAGTGTGAGCAAAACTATTCAAAATGGTACTACAAGTAGAGCTATTTGATATTATAACAAGGAAGCATTTTCAAAATCATTAAATAGTTCAATACAAAAGGGTTGTGGGAACGCATGTTACACTGTTAGATCAAAATATTGGATGACATTTTTTTTTATACAAATATAAATGTCCAAGAAAAAGCCAAAATACCCTTATTATTTCCCTGTAATTTTAGCGTTTATAGCCGAGTAATCGTTGTAGTTATTGTCTCGATCATCAGGAAGGTCGTCAGAGTCTAAACTATTGTAGAGGATCTTCGCCTATTTGAGATGTGGGTGAGATGAAAGATTTGGGAGCTTTTATAGGTCCGAAAGTATGATGATTTGTGCTAAACTAAGGGTTTGTTCTGGCCAGAGATTTTAAGCATTCTGATTGTTTTAGAGGGAATCAGAATTTTGCCGGATAAGTACTAAATCTAGTTTTGGAAGTTGAAATTCTTTCCACAATCCATTACATTGAAAGGACACGGTTTTATATGTGCATTCCTCATTATATGAATTTTGATTCTCAAGGCTCATATTACAGTCGCACTTCAAGAAGGAATGGTCACGAATCGGAAAAATAATTATTAATTAGTAAATAATTCTTTGCACTCACCGAAAAGCATTCGCTTGTTTTTCTAAATACGAGCAGTAAGTGGAATATTTATATTGTTTTTTTTTTTATATTAGTATATAAGATCCTATCATTCGAATATGTGCTATGCAGGGTGTTTTCACTTAGGAGGTCAATAGAGCAGGAGTTAATAGTACTCACCTAGACAAAACAAAATTGTTTGCAGGGGGGGGGGGAATAAACAGTTTAGGAGTTACAGGGTGATTAATAAAAAAAGTTAGTATTTCACAAAACACTCTGTATATCTTAAAAAATACATGGCGTATGGTCATTGCTCATACTTAGCATATAGAATGTAATAGGTCAAATTAAAGAGCGGAGAGTCTACGGTTTACAGTTTTTATAAAAAAAAAGTTATGCTAATGACCTTTTTGCAATAATAATAGAGGTCAAAGTAAAAAGAATTAAGAAAATACGAAAGTTTTAGTTTAGACAATCATAACTCTTGAGAAGAGGGGGGTACGGGGTTGGTTGAGGAGTCTTTGGAAAGGCTCTTAAATTTCACCGTACGCCATGTAATTTTTAAGAAACAGGGCGTTCTGTGAAAAACTAACTTATTTCTTAATCACCCTGTAACTCAAAAATGGTTAATATGCCCCTCCCCTTCCCATAAAATTTTTTGTTTTTCTAGGTGAGTACTATCACCTCCCGCTCTATTGATGTCCTAGGCAGAAATATCCTGTATAGTTCCTGAGATATATACCACAAAAGGGTTTTTATCCTTTGGAGTTTCTTTTCATCTTTAAATGTCATTTCTGCCTACAATATACTCCATTGGGGATAATATCCTGTAATAAATGTTACTCAATTGATCGAGACCATGTTTCGGAAGTATAAGGTATATCGGGCTGACTTTAATTTCACTTAATTTATACTAAAATTAGATGGACATTGCAATACGATAATTAATAGTTTATCGCGCTCAGTTCGAAGATAGATAGACAGACAGATTTGCATCGATTTGTGAAGTTTGGGAAAAATAAAAGGGAATATCACCTAAATGTTAGAATCTATCTGAAAATGTAGCGTTCAATGAAAAGTTGATTGCTTTTCGTAATCCGAATCTATTCACACAGAAAGCATTCAGCTCATAGTCCAAAAAGTATGCTCCTTTTCAATAGAGCAAGTGTTAGAATCAACGGGGCGCCAGAGCTTTTCACAGGAAGAAATTTAATATCAAAACGTGCTCATATGGCAAGGCATGTATACATATGTACTAGCTTTCATCCACATCTCGGCTATTTGGAATGGAACCTGGGTAAGCTGCAACTAATGTGAAGCAAGAGGAAGTCTCTTTGTGTACCTGCCAGAGATATTTGTTTTTTAAAGTTTTTTAACGGGGTAGCCCGTGTCTTATTAATTCGTAGTTCAAAATTAGAATGAAAAGAAACGGTGCTCATCATACATTTATCATATGAGTAAGCTTCCATCTAGGGTACAGGAGAGTCGGGGTGAGATCTATCGGTCAAAGCTATTATTATCTTTTATATAGATGAAGTGATGAAAAATTCTCTAATTTTACCTATTTGCTTAAATGTTCATCTGAGATTCGTTTTTGGTGCGTTTTTAAGCATTCTATTCATTTGCTAGGTAGTATGTAATTTTTATTTAATTTTTTTTTTATATTATTTAAATAACAATAATAAATAGAGTAAATATATATTTTTAGAAGATTTAATATTTAAAAGGTTTTATTTCCATTAGAAATGTTAGGAGCAGTTGTTAAAAGAAACTTTCTACCGTGGAAAATAAAAAGCATCGTAAGTTTCAATAAAAATTGAGTGTAGGCAGTAGTTTTTAATTTCAGTCAAGGAGTACAGAAACTTAAATTTATAGCAAACTGTAGCTAATGATTATTCCCTGGTACTTTGTATTCGTCTACAATAATTCAATAGTGTAATAGTTGACATATGCATGATAGTTCGTTATCAGTTTAATGATAACCGGTATCTACCCCTCTTTGACAAATAATAAATAATTAAAATTTTGGGAGAAAAAGAACTTGTTCAACTAACAAATTTTAATTTTCTTAAAAATGGTGGTAGGAAATTTAGTAGTTTAAGTCTTCAAGCATTCTTTCAATTCATAATGGGGTTCCACATAATTTTTGGCCCAGATTTGAAACATATATAAGTCCATAGGTATGACTCTTCGTATGTAGAGTTTATCAATTTAGATACATCCTATTTCCCTTCAATAATCTGGAAAAATGTGGTTATCCCCTATTCCCAATAGACTAAAGTGGGAAACATAATTGCACCGTTTCGATCCGATTCGTGTAAATGTCAAATTTGCTTATATGAGACGTATACGTACAGTTGGGCACATTACACCGAAATGGATCGAATCGAAATGAAGAAGTTGAGCAAATTTCAACTTTTACGGATGATATAACCTGGATAAATCATCTCTAAAGATTTGTTTATACATAAAGACGGATGAAAAGGCTTTTGTTGAGGAAATAAAAAAAGGCATGAATTATACGATAAGAAAAGAATGTTTTCATGGATGGATGAAAAGCGTAAAGACAAAATCTGGCAAAATTTTCAAGTCAAGTCTCTGAAATCTAACGGAAAAATTGTGCTCATGCATCCTTTGGATCGAAATGGGTTCTATCGAGTCTAATCGAAACGTCAGAATTGTGTTTGTCATTTAATACAAAAGAGCTTCTAACAGAATGAATACGCATTAAAGTTTTATATGGCAGGACGTAATATTACAACCCGCTCTCATAAATTTTACTAAAACTCTCTGCTTTTTCACGACCTGCTACTCACCACCCAGTCACCTGTGGTGATATTACGACCCGTTCACACAAATTGTATGAAAATTCTCTGCTTTTTCACGTCAAAGCAAGTACCAGCACCAGTGTCAGCAACTGTACTCCGCATTATGCCCATGCATTGCACTAATTGTTCTGTTTGGTTCTTTTACCTCTTCCCTCGGAAATCAGTTTCATCAAGAATATTTTGTTTGAGAGAATTTTCATTTAATATTTTGCAGTAGAACAGAGAGAGAATAGTAAGATAAGCAGATGGCATAGGAATTGGTGAAACATGAAATTATGTGTATGGCTGGCATGGGCGTGTGCATATGTACAGCTATAGCGTGGCGGAGATAGAACAATTTAATAAGAAGACACCACATTGCCGAACAAAACTAGAAATTTTTCGTGTTTTTTTAGACCGAAACAAGTAATAGCATATACTTTCGTTTTTTTGCATGAATGGAGAAAAAGAGGTTGGCTATTGTAGTCCGATTGAGACAACGAGTTAAACACAAAAATCGAGAGAACGTAGGATTACCGGAACGAGAAAATCTTATTGAACCGCTTAAAATCTTATCAAACTATTCATAATAATGTACATCTGGTCACACTACCTCACATTTTTAAGAAAAAGATAAATTCCGCTTCGGCCAACGTGCTGAAAGGAGATGTAAAATTCTTCTCAAATAAATTTCAGAGAATCCAGCATGAGTTTCACCCACTTAATCTCTTCAGAGCAAAATTAATGTAAACAAAATCACGTGCTGCTCAAATACCATAGGAATTACACTAACAAACATTGGTTTTGATGTAAAAAAATCGGGTATTTCTCACAACATTTCAACAAAAGCCGGTTTTAACAGAAACGCGGGAGCATTTTATGATAGTAAAACCTGAAAACTCCACCCCACCTTTTCTCCTTTTCTTGCCGTGTGCATCTTAAATATAAAACTATCGGAAAACTCTTCTGTGTCCTAACTTACCAGTAAGTTAACTTTGTCCAAAATCTTTGCTTCTTCCCGTCTGTTACCCCTCGACCGCATCAACAAATAAGCGTGTAACTTCTGCAGTTTTAGGTGAAATCTATAGGGAATACTAAGTTTGTCATTCTGTTTGTAACATCTCGAAATAATCATGGTAGAGCAGAATGAATCAGATACCCACGCATAATATTGAAAGTTATTTTGATTTTTGCATGTCCGTCCGTCCGTCTGTCCGTATGTGTGCCCGATAACTCGAGGACGCGTATACTTAGAGAACTGAAATTTTGTACACGGACTTTAAAAAAAAAGTGAAATCAAGTTCGAAAATGAAACAAATCGGGCAACTACTTCGTGGGGTTGCCATACAAAAATTTCGTTTTCTACTATATATTTGGACACTGCCTGAGAACGAGTTAACATAAAGACCTAAAATTTGGTACATGGTGTTTTCATAGTAATAGCAAATAAAAAATGGACTAATTCGGCCAACCCTTCTTGGTGTTGCCATATTACAATTTAAGTTTTTTACATATACTGTAAAATCTATCAATAGGTACTAGATATTTTTATTGTACTAAAAACTTCTTCAGAATACGAAATGCTATAAAATTGGTTATAATAATTTTTTTTGTCCGACGAACCGTTCTAAAAATATATGCGGAAAACCACTTCAAAAATTAGTCTTGCATAGATCGGTGTCCATACGAAATTTTATATGGGCATTCATCTAGGGTATCATAAGAATTGGTCTTAGACCAATTCTAGCTTTTTTACTTGTTTCTGCTGTTTTCACTTCGAGTTGATTATATGAAAACTATATAGAGCTTTAAGTATGCTTAAAAAAACCCCACATATCTCCATCATTAAAACTTGCGAAGAAATCCGGACATAAGTCAATATCAGAACTCAATCTTGTGTTGCTCGATCAAATGAAGTAACTTTTCTGCATGGATTTTATTTACCAGTTGAATTACAATCTCTGCACTCCCAAAGACAGCTATATTCGCTGACAACACATTGCGCGCATTCAGTTGGCCGTGGCTCTTACTTTGTCTACACATGACAGTTGTGGAATTCATTACCTTCCTATTTGGAAAATGATCAGAATTATACCTTTCAAGAGAAATTTACTCAATTTTATAACGAAAATTTATATTAGCGTAGAGTTCGTATTCCTTTAATTATAGTTTTCTAATTTTTAATTTGTTGTTAGATTTTTTTCTTTTCGGAATTAAAATAATTTTTTTCCGCCATCTTGAAAACTTTATAATGTCAAATTACTTTCACCTGATTTGTTATGATTTTTCAGCATGCAAGCTGAAAGCTGAAAGCTTGCTTGCAAACTATACAGTCTCGTGTAATCCTCAGGTTAGAAACATGACAAGGAGTAAACGTATATATAAGTGCACGTCTAGTTAATTATAGTTATGTCCAGAAAATATTGTTAATGAAAACTAGCTACCTAATTATCATGGACTGGTGAATTTTAACCCGAAACTTCCCTCCTAACTAATCCTCAGTACATACCTTAAAGCATACGTATAACTGAAGAAAGCGCACCTTGCAAACATTTTAGCAAAGAATTCGCTTTCTCGAATTACTCCCGAATTTTAGCAAGAAATGAGAATTTCGAGCTTCTCACGAGATTCCTTCGTTTCTCTGATTCTGTTACGAATAAGAGGAAAATAGAGAGCTCAGCACGACAATTCCGCTTTTTGCCCGAGATTTCTCTATTTCTATGATTTCGAAATTACAATGAAATGAGACGACGCGTCTATGCTTCGAATACTGCGAGAACGTTCGTTTCTCTGAGTAAGATTTAAATGCCTCATAACTTACTAATAATGGTGAGTGCCTTGTACTGATACGTCTACTGTTTATCTGGGAAAAAAGTGATATAATTAAAGGTACAATGTAGTGACCAAGGCAATAATGTTCACGGACCTTATTTTTGCACTTAAAATTAATAAATGTCCATTTCTACGGCTCTACATAATTAAATGTCCATAAAAACTCGCTCTGCGCGAATCGCTTACGACACGAGAATAGCTCGCTTCTCTTAATATATAAGAAATATATAACACCACTAACACAAATACATTATGCGAATAACTTCGCTTTAACATCAATTTCGGTTCGTTTTAGGATCTAAAGCAATTCGCTATCGAAAGAGAATCTCTCGGGTTGATAAGTCGAAAATCATGTTACTTTTATTACGCTGGTAGTCTGTTTTCCGTTCGATATCGAGTTCGTTCTCGAAGTTTAAGCCAGAGATTATGGTTTGTCAGCAAATCGTTTTCGAATCATGATGTTTGCAGGGAAATATTGTGTAAAAACCCTGTCGATGTGGAGAAAATTCGGTTTTTTGGCAAAGGGGTGGAAATGCAAGAAGAATTTAACCAAATTAACCACGTTATCTTACTAAATGTCAATTGTGTCAATTCGAATTCAGTGTCAGATTCGTGTTTTTGCGCCGGATTTTGTATTTTTTGTGTTATTTAATTAAAAAAAAGTTAAATTGTTCCGGTGATTGTGTTCATTTTAAATAAAAACATTCAAAGTGATAATTTAGGACCTAAGCCTTGAATGTAAGTTAATAAATGACAGAATATTTCAACAATGAATTCTGATGAGCAGTTCTGTTGCAATAATCACCGAAAAATTCCGGGAAAGCGTTTTTCAGGCAATTTGAAGTCCTGAAACAAAAAAATAAAAAAAGGAAGGTAAACAAAAATATAAAGATTAGCGTTCGAAATATTTCTTTGTTTAATTTTTTTTGTCAATGGCAGCTCACAATTTTGTTTTATTTTCAATAATTACACCAAACTCCGCTTCAAAAATATTTCAGATCTACTACTTCTATGAGCATAACGCATAAACAGAATACCACGAAATAGATACTGGGATATGCCGCAATTTCTCAGGCTTATTCATTGTCGTCTTTCTGTTCCAGGCCATGCCATCAAATTCTTTGAATGTATTAGAATAGTGCGATTTCGTACTTCTTTTAACATTTTTTCTTATGGAAAAATGCGTTACTTTCTGCCTCCGTACTAAAAATGTTGATTGAAGAATTTTGTTCTTTAATTCATTGTGCATTTAATAGTATAAAATTCAAAGTATTTTGTTCAATAAAATTGTTTATATTTTTTTACTCAAACATACCATTACACATAAAAATTAAAAAACACAAATCACACTGGAAAACAATCAGACCTTTATGCTTGTCTATTGAGATATATGAAAAAAATTAGTCCTTCAACGTTTAACACTCAGTAACTACTTAAGTATAAGAAGGACTAAAAACAATTTTAACCATTTTTTTATACTATCCCATAATGCTTTTCTCAATTTTAAAATATACCTCACCTTCAATATTAAATAATTCAGTTTTTTCATTTCAAAACATGACCCAACAATTTTATTTTAATCAATCAATCGGTAAGAGTTAGTTGAGCTTGCTCAATGCGCTGTGAATTGAAAGGGTGGCAACGGTATTATGTGTTTAACTATCCATAACTTTTAAATTATAAGTTCAAGGTAATTTGAAAATAAGATTATTTTATATGCAAATTTGTTACCTTTTTGGTAGTATACATTAGGTTTTTATTTACTTTCAAAAGAAAAACCGTTTCAAACAAAAATAGACCTTATTTAAGAAATATTTGCCCCCATTTTGAAGTGAGCTTTCATTTGGCTGTGTATTTTGTCATTTATGGTATGAAGGCAATAGAATCCAGCACATTTTCTCATTTTTATGTGTAGTGTTATGTTTAAGTGAAAAAACATAAACAATTTTATTAAACAAAGTACTTAGAATTTTATATTGTTAAATGCACCATGAATTTAAGAACAAAATTCCTCAATCAACCTTTTAGTACGGAGGCTTGCTTACATTATGCAGAAAATTAAAGTTGTATTTTTCTATAAGAAAAAGTGCTAAAAGTAGTACGAAATCGTATTACTCGAATATTTTTGCAAGTAGCAAAATGGTTTTGTGTCATGGGCTGAAACTTAAAGACGGCAATGGCATATTGCACTTCCTTTAGTTCCCTCCTTTGTTCTAAGGTATATAGTATACCCATGTACAGAGCTTTTGTTAGGATTATCTCTGGACTCGGAACAGAGCTGATGTCGTGGCGATTCCTAAACGTGACTTACAGTTTTTTAAAGTGATTTAAATAAATTATTTATGACCATTTGCCATAATTAGTATGGAGCAGAAGATTTCTCAAAATTTATAAATTTCTATCGAAACTTTCATGAAACTAAGAATTTATTGCAAGCAAATACAAGCTTGGTGAAACTGTGTCATGCTGTCAAGTTAAAATTTTAATATATTTTAGTGGATAATATAAGGTAAAAAGGAAAAAAAAAGAATAAAATCAAAAGTACGTCTTCCGAGATATTTAAGAATAAACGATAGAATCCTTATCCTTGACATTCTTTTGTATATGTTGTTACCACTGACATATATAATATGGACTGATCAACTTTCTATTTCATGTGGGCTCAGTTGCTAATGTCAAAAACAGTTCTTACGCCGGTGCCATCATTGAAATAAATTATTGGCGGGAATGAATATATTGCGTTTGGTAAAACAATTTTATCAGTAATTAACTCAAATTATTAATTTAAAAACACTTATTTCGACGGACCCACTTATTTATTTGTTGTTTACAGTTCTCTCTCTGTTGGTACTTGGTGCTTAGACCGAAAGAGTCAGAAATATAGAAGTGAGCCCACTTTTTACAGTACATTTCTATGAACGTAGTCAATCCATATTATATATGTCAGTGATTGTTATGCACAACAAATTGGCACAAGCGACGTCTGTTGGAATTGGAAACACAAGTTTACGTTAGTGACATCTTAGTAAATTTTGAGTTCGGAGAATGGAATTGACGGGAAGGTTCTATGATAAATTGTAGAGTATAAATACGGCGCTTCTTACATCCAGGAGGCGAGTCTTATTCCATACAGTGAAGTGAACGAAGTAAACTATTTGGATTGTGATAATTAGAAGTACAGTACTAGCGATAACTAAAGAGTTGATCTGATGATTGTTTGTGAATTTGTGAGAGTAAACAGTAAAGTTAAATAAAGAAAGAACTTTTAAATTATATCTGAAATATTTTGTGAAATAAGGCCACGCACTTAACAATATATTTTTAAGCAGCTTTTTTTCAAGACGACTTGATTTCTCTATAGTTTTCAAATAAGCCATATTTCACTGTCCTATCATGAGCAGCAAAATATGTATGAAAGAAGACCAGAACAGGATTTTTGCGAAATTTTAAAAATGCCATAACTCGCGAAATATTCATTGTATAGGAAAAGTTTTTAATTTGTGTTTTTGTTCTCACAAATCCTCCAAGTATGTAAAATTAAAAAAAAAAATCGTGCCCCTATGACAGTCTGGCTACAACAAGAAACCTGTGCAATCACTAAACCAAGGCCCGCCGCTGTACGACGATAAGTTATCCCTTTAGATGCAGGTTGTCCCTATTACAGCTTGTGTCAAATCTTGTCTTGATGGGACCTCTGGAGCTCCGATGGACTGTCCTTATGACAGCTTGCCTGATATCTTGTTCGATTGGAAGTTTCGCAACTGTGATAATCTTTTGAGATTTCTTGATGCTAGAGACTCTAAAATGCTATGTATTATCCATAATTCCTTGAGATTCGTCCATTTATATTATATCTATATTAATGGATGCGAAAAAAGATATGGTATAAGTTCAATCAAAAACTTCTTCCCATTTAGAGGGTAATTGAATTTTTATTTTTTATTATATTTAATTTGTTTCTCCTTTTTTAGGCTCTTTTAATCAAGTGCTGAAGTTGGACTGTATATATATTTTTTGTTTTAAAATAACTTATTCAAAGTCAAAAGCCGACCCCCTAGCTAAGCCTTTCTGCGTTCAGCAAAGTGTTACCAGCCGCGAATTACGAAATTAATTTTCCTAGGCTTTTAAATTGGTTGTTCAAAAGTTGGGAAATCTAGCACATCTACCTTTTGTCTAAAAAATATGTCATTTTCAATTTCTCAAACATTTTCACTTATTTAATTTAATTAAATATTTTTCTTCAGATTTATTCAATTGAAATTAACTGATTTAAATTTTTTTTTTTTATATTTTATAAATTTCAATTAGTTTTTAGAAATCTTTCGTCCAATCCTCATCTATAAATTAACTTTGTACAAACATATTTTTGAATGGAAACTCTATCATGACAATCCTATCGGATATACCCCCACTCTAAACATTCAAAAAGTCCACCTTGAATATAATTATTCCATTTTATCCTCGGTGTAGCTGAAGCAAGGAAATTTCCCTTAATTTTGTTTTCCAATTGAAAAGTTTGTTTAAACTTTTTCACACTTGAAGTTTGTTGCTTGTTGCTGAGAAATTTCATTGCTTTAATTTTGATCGTTTTGAAAACTGTTTTGACCTAGTTGCAACTACGTTTATAAATTATTTAAGTATGTGTGTATATATGTAAAGCAGAATGACTCACAGTGGGTGTAAAATGCCTTGTTTAGTGTAAAATTTTCAAGGCTGTTAGTATTGAAAAGGCAATAAAATGTTTCACAAAAAAGCTCTTTTATTCTGGAGAATTCTTATTAGCATATGAGATACAAAAAAAAAAACGATGGTTTAAAGCGAAGTAGTGAGTGCACTTATTACTGTGATGATGGTTACTACCAGTCGTAAAAGTTTTACATTTTATTAGCTTAAATGAAAACCGACTTAGCATAAAAAAAAAGACAAAAGTTTTTATATTGGTTAATCAAAACGGTCCGTCGTAACGTGGCTAGAATCTATGATGGTTGATATTGGAAGACCGGAACTAGATATGTAAGTAAAATCAAGTTGGCGTCATGGAACGCATATTTCTACTGGTCATCAAAGCACCTAATCTAAACTATAAACGTTTTTTTTTTCAATTTTATTGCTTTTTATTTTTTTATTTTAGATTCGTCGGCAATTTTAACCAAAAGAATGCATTCAAGCGATGTTTTCACTCCATTCAACCGGGATACGTTAATGGAAGCCTTGAACCTTTTTTTTTTTTTTTGTATTTTCGCTATATTTAAGAAAAGGATATGTATTTAGTATTTCCCTCTGGGCATTTTGAGGGGTGAAAAGGAAAGTCCAAATTTACCGATTTTATATTAATTTCCAAGCTTTAGGTACTTACTCTTGTCCTTTGGATAAGTAAGAGAAAATATATTTAGTCGCAAGTCCTAAGTATGGCTTAATTGAACTAAATAGGAGATAAATCAAATTAGACCCTTGTATACTCAAAGAAATGTCTTCTGATCCATTCGTAAGGTAGATAACCTGGGGATCTTACATGTATTCCGATTTGAAAGTTAATTTATCTGAATTCCAAAATTTGATACTATGTAATCTGATTTAGGAACGCAAATTAGTGGAAAATATCCAAGCAAATATTTTTGATTGTAAACACGTTTAGTAAATAAAATTGTCATGTATACATAATTCATGTACAATTATATTTTAGAGAGAATATTAACACAAAACAAGAACATGCTTGAAGCTCTTGAAGAAATTATCACCAGAAAGATGGGGTTTGCTCAAAGCTATGTCAAAACTCCGCAAGTTAAGTAGAAATCAAATTTGGTCTGGGAGGAAAGTAGAAGACAACGAAAGTGGTTGCGGCTGCCCATACGAGATATTGATGGTTGGTATTTGGCCCACACAAATTCATATGAATTTTTTGCTCCATAGCCTCTTTTTGATCTATATTCAAGTTCCTACAAAAAAAAAAAAAAAAAAAAAAGGGAACACAACATACCGTTTTCTTATTACCATATGAAAAATCTAAAAATATCATGAAACTTACCGATTCTCAACTAAATTTCTCGTACTTTCGTATATGTACATATTTCATAATATCATCAAATGACATTACGGCAGTCAGCTGCCCATGAACAAATAAATGAAATCAGCGGTCCCAGAGCAACTCATCATGAAGCAGAGATGTAGCGGTATACGGCGGTTATAAAAAGCCGACGAGTCGCAGCAGAAACAGAAGCTTTATAGCAGATGCGGTGCTCGGGCAGCACAGATTAAAAGAAACCTCAACTACCTTAATAATATCTCCAAAGATTACACCTATATGATTATTGGAGCAGATTTCAACGCCAGGCATGCAATGTGGAATGACTCGCTGGAAAGCTCATCGGGCAGAACCATAGAAAATTGGCTCAACCGAAATCAAGAAAGCCATGATTTCATTGTGGCTTCGCCAACCACTCCAACCTACCCCCGATCAGGTTCATACATAGACTTTTACCTTGTTTCTTCAAGCATTATTAGCCTTCTTTCCCAAATCAATAATTTGAACAGCGTTACATATCATACTCCGTCAGATCATCTAGCAATAGATCTGACCATTAAACCAAATTCGTCGGTGATTATACTAACGATGGCGCTACCCATCTTGATAGACGTGAACTGGAATGATTTTCAGGACAGGTTGACGATCCTGTATGAAGACAACCTCCCCCCAGCAGTAGGAACCTAAAAATTCAGAAATAGATTCCCAAATAGATTTATTCACTAATTGCCTACAGAGCAATATAAATCATTTTTCAAAGACTACTAGCACCAAAAACCGTTTCTATAAAAATCTTCCGGCAAATCTTCAAAGTATGTGTAACTACAGGCCAAATCTGCGGAAAATCCTAAACCGCATTTATCACAGAACACTAAATTCCTAAAACGCGGCCTACCAGTCCATTCTCTCCCAAGTCAAATGCTTATCGGTTATCATCGATGAGCAAACTAAACTGTTCTGCGATGAGCAGTTTAGGAAAAGACTTGAAAAAACAAACCTGACCCACAGATTTTTAAAAATATGAACAAAATCTGTTCCAGGAAGCTAAAACTCCCGAAAGTCATAAAGAACTGCCAAGCAGCAAAATCCAAGACCATTGAGGCTATTTACAACAGGAGAAAAATAAAACCCACACAAAGTGCGAAATACCTGGGCATCAAATTCCATGAACTATTAAGATTCAATGACCATGCTAAAGGGACAATTAGCAATTTCGCATAAAGCTTACTTAGTCCAATAATAAACTTCAAGGACGGCCTGACTAGTCTCAAAGCCAATTATGTAGGCGGGAAGTATATTTGCACACAGCCAACGTCTTCAAAGCCCACTATAAATTTCTCTTACCATAGATTTGATATGATCACAGTACCTCAAACGATTATTAATTTTCACCCCCAAATTGGTTATACAGTTTACGTAAGGTAGTTTTACTTCATTAAGCATAATTAGGGGAAGATCCTCAATATTAATTATTGGGGTTAAGAAGCAGTTGATTATCAATTGACTAATTAAAAATTTCTGAGAGATCATCATTTATTTTGCAGATACAGTCCTCAATCAGTCCACGAGGACTATATAAGTCATAACTGTACGTCATCTGCATATAGGTGCAATTGAACATCATGCACCTCATCACATAAATTATTCATGTAGAGACTAAAGAGGAGAGGTCCTAAGACTGAACCTTGAGGAGCTCCACATGTTAAATGCATTCGAGAATCCGGAACTCCTTTTATGACCACCTGTTGCAACCTATTTGAGAGAAAATTTTCTATCATCTTAACAGCAGAAGAGGAATAATAAAAGTTTGTATATAACTTACGCAGCAGTTTTTCATGGAAAACACAATCAAATGCCCTTGAGAGATTTAGCAAAACCATCACACGAAGATTTCCCTAATTAAGAGCCGATCGCAAGTGACTGTAGTGACCTTGAATAACGCAGATTTGTGAGGACGGGTTGTTGAGTATATTAAACACTCGCGTGTTTTTGACAACTTAATATGTATTAAGATATACTTCAATAAAATATAAAGTTTGGTTGATATAATTTGTTTTCTTCTGGCGCGATCTCTACGGAACCTTCTTCGTCAGTCCTCATTTGAAGAGTGGTTTTTCTACCCATTTGTGACGTGATGCGATTGAATGCGCCAGTGCGCAAGTATTTTATTTTAGCAATATTAAGGCCGCATTACCAGGGTTGATTCTTTATTGCAGCATTTTATTTTATTTCAGGGTTGGTATTAATTTGCGCGAATATTATATTTAAGGTCAGTACATATTCACAATGGTGTCGTGCACGGAAACCAGACTCATATTTCGCCAGGAGATCATTACATGTTAGATAATTTTCAATCTGGGCTCGCATAAGCTTTTCCAAGACTTTGGCAAGAAAAGTGAGAATGCTGATGGGACGGTAGCGTGCCAACTGAGTAGCAGATATTTTTTTTAGCGATAGGAATAACATTAGCTATTTTCCATACTTCTGGGAATTGAGATGTAGTTAGACTAGTGTTCATGATGCGCTGAACATACGGGAAAATGTAAGGCAATAAGATCTTGAGCGAACGAGGATTTATTTAATAAAACCAGTAGCTTGGGACTTGATAGAGTATATCGATTTAAAAAGTTCATCATTCTCACCATACCGGAAAGGGAAGAAATTAAAACTTTGTTCACGTAAAGTAAGACAGGGCTTACTAGGTAGGTTGTTGTAAAATTAATAAATTAGTTGCTGGACATGCAGTAAAGTGCCGGTTAACTTCCTCAGAATCAAAAGGAGATCCATGGTTGACTTGAGAATAAATGAAAGCTCTCTTCTAGTTTCCACACAAGATTTTGGAAGGTAAGCTGGGATTGAATTGAGAAGAAAAATACTCTCGCTTAGATCTCCTAATTGCAGAAGTGACCTTGTTACGAGCTTGTTGATAGATTGTGCGCGTGTAATGAGTATTCACCCATTTCCATTGTCTGTTCTGAATGCCCCAACAACACAATATGCTACGGCAATGAACTGGCCCAGCAAGATCGACTCATACTCTTTCTGTACGTGACACTTTCAAATGATTTTTTGATGATGTAATTTGCAACATATTTATAAAAGAGACAAATAAAAGTGCAAATATTTTATATTCTAAATAGGATTTCGAAAATCTTGTAATGCCCAAAGTGTGGAAACCACTAGCTTAGGAAGAATTTGAAAGATTTTTATTAATACTCACAACGGCTGGCGTTCGACATTCCAGTTTAGAGCATATGAAAGAAATGTGGAAATCAGATTCTTATGCACTCTATCGTGCAACAGTGCCTATCAACAGATATTGATATTATTTTTATAAATCAGAATGTACATAATTTTAGCTACATACAGATATGTTTCTCCCAAGACATAAAATCAGTGGCACAAATGTGCCATGCCGAGAACGGATGTAAAACTTAAAACTGTAAAAATTATTCCATTTTAGACTTATGATTTATCTGTAATATTTCGCTCAATGTTTTCATTTTTGACCCTTTCGAGATGTTCCAGAATATTAAAAAAAGAACTATAAAGTGTTAAAATCATGCTCACAAATCGAAAATGGCACAATCTTTTCATGCTGTGGACATGAAGTTTAACTTTAAGACATAAATGTACCGGAATAAAGTTGTATAGAATTACATTTCCGACAATTTTGATTTCTACGACTTTTTTCCTGTAACCAATATTTAATGTCCGATGCTTGCGATAAAGGCACAGAGCAACGTAAAAGTTGTATTTTGCCAACCACTTTTAGAGCAATGAAATTGTTGACGGGAATTTTGCTGAGGTAAGGCCTTATTTTTTACTAACCCGACTGGGCTATCATGCAGAACAACAATTTGTTGTTTTTAATTTTATTCCGTTTTAATGTTATTGAGCGATTGTTTATCGTGTTTATTTAATTTATTACATTTTCACTTTAATAATTATCCGTATACTTTAAGCAATCCTGTAGGACTTAACTAATGTCTAAGTACTTATTTCGTTAAATAGTTCTGGCTTTCTGAGTCTTGCGAAGGTAATTGAGATATCAACAGCATACAACAAAGCTGAAAAGTAAAATTTTTTAGCAACTTCATTTTATCAAGTTCAAAGTTGGAATAATCAAATCAAATATTTTTGTATTAAGTGGACGATATGTCCCTGCAAATAATTCACCGAAAGGTCGCTTTATCGAAACTGCCTCATTTCGAGAATTCCTAACTTCTCGTATAAAAAAACATCATTTCGAGAATCCTTTGTTTATGGAATTGTGTTCATGTCTAATTTATTTAAAATTACTCGTCATGATAATTTCGTTAAACCGTAAAAATTTTATTTTATAGTGTTATTTTCAGCTTGATTAGAGTATTAAGTGCCAGATTATCACCTATGAACAATCCTACAATAAAATGTACAGTAAACACACCATCTTCGGTATGTATAGCTATCCCATTTTCCAATTGTTTCAAGATTTCGATAAACTCTGCCATAGTTCTAGAAGTTTTAATTTTTTTTAAAAAAGCAGTTTTAATGAGCATTGCAACAAAAATATTTTGAAATGATGTACAATTTTCAGGCAAACTAGGAAAATGATAATAAAATGCAGCTATTGATTGATTTCCGTAATGGCTACCTAAGCTATTGCCCATTTCTATATCAAAATGAGTCACCCTTTGTTTCCAAATTTTTCCTTGTACAAAATTTTCAATTTTTCCTTTAGATTTGTTCATTAACTAATTTGCGTAATACATAGTATCTTTTAAAACATTTTTTTGTTCAAAAAATAGTCTTATTTGATGTACTATAGGCATTAAAACCCCTTCGCATGTTTTATTTGTCATAACACTTTTACCATTTTTATAAATTTCGCTAACAGACTTGTCTATTTCAAATTTATTAGGATGTTGATACAAACCCTTTTCACTTAACGTTTTTAAGAGTAAATTTTCGGTATTAAACCCTTTAAATGGTTCAGAGCAGGAAAGTAGTAGTTTTTTTTTAAGTATTGTAATCCTCACCATTCAAAATAGGATATATTAATTCTATTAGTGATTCAAAAATAACCTTAGTAATATGCTCCGTGAAATATGATAAAATGTTTTATATAATTTTTGTAGTTAAGTGACTTTCGCTAAAAAGCTTACTAACGAATAATAAAGACGAGTCCTTCAAATTTTCCAAAAAAGTATCAATTTTTTCATCATGTATATTACTTTCCAAATTTTGGGTACAATTTTTTTTTTTAATTTTTTCAGTAACTTTTCCCCTGTTACTTTCAAAATTGGATAGTCTACTTTCATCTTGAAGTAAATTAGAAGCTTTTGCTAGGGGATTATCTCAAACTAAAGGTGAGCTGATTTGCTCTGACGACAATATAGATTCGTTGTCATCAGGATGTGTTCTTTAAATATGGCGCTTGTAAGAAGAATAGTTAAGAACTGTTGAGGAGCAACTATATTGCGAACAAATTAAATGTGTGTTTGCTTTTGTTAAATCATGAATTAAATTTAAGTCACTTATTATGTAAGTTTGTGACGACGCGGAACACTTTTAACGAAAATACTTTTATGCGTTGAGTCGCTGTATTGACCTGATTGTTAAGGACACTTCTAAATTATTACGGTTCCTGAAAATCCACCTTGTGCAGCGTGATCAAGTAGTTTCCATGTATTAGTAAGTAGGCATAATAAAAAATAAGTAAAACAATGTTAGTTTTTAAGTCACTCTAGTTTCAATCTTGTAAGAGGAAACATCTAAAAATAATTTAAAAAATAATAAAGAAATAAGTAGTATCAATCACCGTTCATTATTACTACAACGTTTTTCGAGCAAACCAGGGAACAGACCCGACGGCGATATACAGCATTACGGCGTTCCAGGAGAGGAAAATATTGTAATCTCATTAAATAACCTTCTTTCTTTTTGTAGCACTAGCTAAAGCTGACGGAGGATAAAGAAAATCTTTCTAGATTTTCTTCTGCCTACGCAGAGTCATTAGCCGCGTGCTACTCAGAGCACCCGGTCCAAGAAATTCCTTAGTATTCCAATCCTCAACACAAATTAAGTGGAATAGTTGTTATCCTATGGGATAAGATTATATATATAAAACCACAAGTTTCCCACAGACGAAAAATTAGAACTACAAATAAAGCAGTTAAACATTTTTAAATTTATTGCTTTGGAGCGTTTATATGTTAAATGGAATAAAATCGGCGGATGTGAAATCATGTGTGTCAATATCATAAAAAAAGTTTTGCACAAAGTACCAAAATTGTTGGTTTTCGAAAGGATACTCAAAATTTAATACAAAAAATATCTTAAAATAAGAGTCAAATGCTTGAAAGAAGTTATCATATAAATATATTATATTATTCACAACGAATTGCAGGCTTTCTTCAGGATCCCCTGCTACTATTAAAAACGGTTGAAAAGTAATTTTTTTTCTCAATACAAAACTGTTTACATTTATTAATAGTTGTACTAATATCAGCTACTGTTTTCGTCTTCACATCAAAAGATTTACATGCGTCACCAATGCTGACTTTCCAAACTTTATTTGCAGCTTTTTTCCAAGATTTAGGTTTCACAATAGCTTGCAAAACTTGAAAAAGTTCAAAATTACGTAATTCTGAAAAAATTAAAAACTTCTTGATTACTTAAATTATAAACAATAATAAAATTTTTCAAATATATTTGTATATTGAATACAGTTGACAAGTTGAATGTAGCAATCATTATCATGGAAAAGAAAGTATATTTAATTTAAAATATAGACACATTTACATCATCTTCTGTTTCGATTTTTAACGAACGTTATTTATAGCTAACCTGTATTTTCATAAATACATTTACTATAGATAGTAGTGTGCACGTAATCATTTACCTACATTAACGCAAAGTGATTCCAGTAAATTGATGGCAGGTGGAAATTTTACAAAATTTTTGCAAACGGAAATAAATTTGTCTTCAATTGAGGTCCAATTAGTGAAGAAAATATTTGATTTTCCCGAAAAATTAAATCAAAATCAATGTTTATCTCTGTAAAATTGTAATTACCAATAATCAAAAATTGTACTTTCATATTGTATTTATGAAAAATACTGAGAACTACTTACAAGGCGGCTTCCATTGCTATTTGTAAATAGTGGCCATTCGACTAAATCATTTTCAGTTGTATTTGCTGTCAAAATATCATTTTGTCTTATTTGAAAACAATTTTTCCATTTCAATTCTACGGCATCCCAAGGACTACTTCTAGCTTTTAGCCAATTTTTGTCATCATATATATATAAATCGAAGTCCTGTTATTAGTAGGTATTCTCATTTCTTTAGATTGGGACTATTTTAGTGGTGACTCTAATGGTACTTGCTTGTTTTTCTTCCCGATGTTTCACCGACGAGAAATTGCAATATTTTATTGAAAGTTGTTGAAATACAAAGCAAAATAGTATATTTAACAATTATGTGGAAAAAAAAAATTTTGGAGAGTTAATTCTCGTTAAAAGTTTTCAATTTATTTGAACTGCAAATATTAATTTTGTGTCTCCAAATTGTACCATGTTGGGTCTCTGTTTTTTACGCTAGATGTCTCTAATGTAGTCTGTGGTTTAGGTCTAGGGTAATTTTATATGATTTTCCTCACTTTCAAGACACAAACCTACGTATAGTAAATTTTATTGCCAACATGCTCACTGGTATTTAAATGGAAATTTTTGCTGAGTACTGACTCCTCTTAAGGATTTTTTTTTTATATCTATTAAAATGAAAAATATTCTCGTGCATAGCTGAATCTTGTTCTTCTGAACTATTTTCTCTTTTCATTTCAGACGTTATATCACTTCTACCTTCTTCTTCGTTCCTTTTTAATTACGTTGAGCTGCTGATAATGAATTTTTTAAATAATCTTCACACATTTCTGTCCTCTTGGCACTCGCCTTTTATTTTGTGCTTGCAGTCTCATTGAAAAAACAATATATTTAAAAAATAATATTGAAAGTAAAAACATGTATTTCATTCCTTGTTTCTTTTTCTTCAAAACCTTGGGCATTGATTGACAAGAGGAAAGAGTGTTAGATGGTTCCTCAATAATTCCTCACAATGGCGCCTTGATAATAATGTATAATAACATCAATAATGATGTTATTAGTGTGATCTGTTAAACCCATTTTATTTGCATTATTTACTTTTATCTAAAATTAATTATTTAGCTATTGTTATTAAAGAAAAAACTTACCATTTCCTCCTCTCTCCATGTTTTGCCACACAATATCATGAAGGTATTTCACATATTTTTCTTTAAGAATGAGTTCAAGGGATCCAAAATATTCCACTCTCTTATTTTTTGCTTCATGTGCTAAGAGGAGTCAGTACCAATATTTGCAAGTTTCATACATTTTTCAATGCAAATTTCTGGCAAACTATTTGTAGTAGAATAACGATTTATATCTTAAATTAAAGGTAATGAAGAAGTCTAGTAAATAACGTCGGCAAAAATTAAAAAAAAGTGTATGAAAATGGAGATATTAGCTCGGAAACTTGTAAAAAATGCTAAAAATTGAAGTCTTTTAAATCGGGTAGATCTAGGTACACTCATTTCATTAAATTGTGACTCTTTTAGATAGATAAGGCCTAGATCTAGCAAATAACGTCGAGTTTTTCATTTTTAGTTGCGCTTTTAATAATTATTTGACTCTAATAATACTTGTTTTTTCTCCCGATATTTCACCGACGAGAAATTGCAATATTTATTTGAAAGTTGTTTAAATACAGAGCAAAATAGCATATTTAACAATTTTGTGTAAAAAAAATTTAGGAGCTTTAATTCTCGTTAAAAATTGTCAATTTATGTGAACTGCAAATTTTAATTTTTCGTCTTAAATTGTATGGTTTTGTCGGATTTTGGGTTTCTGTCTTTTACGGTAGATGTCTCTAATGTGCTCTGTGGTGTAGGTCTAGGCTAACTTTATATGAATTTTCTCACTTTTGCTGAGTACTGACTCCTCAGAGAAGCAATCATCATTTTATTTTGTTTCTTCATTTTATTTTTCAATTTAGTCTTTTTTTTTATATATTCACAAATTTCTGAAAAAAACCCTTGTAGTTTACAACTAAGCTACAAATCTTGTGAAATGGAACTTGTACAAAACTATGACCAATAAGGTTATTAATTTACAATTTTTCTGCTCTTATCACAAATTTGTAAAATAGTTATTTGTACTTCATAAAATAGAAATTCCTATTACAAATTTATATTTGTGATCTACAAGAAAAAATTTGTAGTTGTAAATTGTAATTTTGTGAAATAGGCCACAGCTCTCTCTCTTTTATTGCATTCTATTCCCGATATGTGTAACTTAAAACTTTATGTGCCACCATGATTACATTCAAGAAATTAGAAGAGCAGTAGGTAGTTAATTGTCAACTGTAACAATTAAAAATTTTAAATTTCCTTTATCTTCGTTTGGAATTTAATCATTGAAGGGCGTTCAGAAGGCTTCGAACCTTTATACAATCCAAAATTTCAATATTGCCTTGAAAAGAAATTTTGCTAATGTTTACAGATTGAATTAAACAAACATGCTGTGCAACTACATAACATAACTAGTATCACACAATTATTTTAAAAGTGCCTTGAAATAGCGAATTTTACAGAACAGTTAATATCGCTGGAATGGCGTCATTATTAAAGAACAATCAAAACGAAATTTGTTCATTTCTAACTCAGAAAACTTTCCTTCAGTTTCAATTGCACTAAAAGCTGAAGTGCATCTAAACAATGTTCAAAAGGTAGTGGTAGTAGCAGTAGTAGTAGTAGTAATACCCTTGCTTGGATGAAGTTTATTTGGGCTTTCAATTACAAAGACCATTTCCGTCGCACATTTAATTAATTAAATCCCCTGCCGAGTTGTAACGACTGTTTGTATATTTGTGCTCTAAATACCAAACAATTTTCGTAGCGCGTTTGCCAAACGCTTCACTCTCTTTAAAGAAGGGAGGTAACTACTATAGCTGCAGCCTGCAGAGAAACCCTTTAGATGGACGATGGCTTAAGGGTGAATGGATGTCAACTAAAAATTTCGTTTTTAGAGGGCGTCGGAATAAGAGTGGAACAACATAAAAACACGAGGTGGGATGTACTAGGCTTGATTAAAGTCGTATTGTACTCGCTTTTATTTCTATTCTGCAATCAGTTTTCCTTGTACATACCTATACATAGGCAATTTCTACATTTTTTTTTATTTCGTTTTTGATTTTGTACAGAGAAGATGTATAGAATATGCATTTCCGGAATTTCGTTAGGTAAATGTTGAACAAAATTTATATCGCTTTTTCTATAAAATTGAAGCGGAAACTTTTGATTACAATAGTTTCGTGCATATTATTACAATATGAATAATTATTACTTTCCTTTGGGTCTTATTTATTAGTCATAAGGGTCTTTATTGTATCCAATAAATCTTTTATATAGATTATTCGATCCTGCAAAATAATTTATTATAGATTGGGAAAAAATTAGGTTTGTGTATAACATGAACCGAGTGTAGAGCGTAGACTGTAGAGTCAGGTTATGTGAAACATACAATGAACTGAATGGGCAAACATTTGCGGTTTTAGGATACCTGGGCGTGAATCCACAAAAGTATGTGTAGTTCCAAATGCATTAAATAATTACATCGCAGGATATTCGTCAGCACCTAATACTTTTTCACAAGCTGATGGCTTTGCTTTTCGAAACATTTTCGAAAGAGAAGTTTTACTAACTACATCGTCTATTAAATCTAATGCAACAGGATCAGATAAGCTACCTCCCCATTTTATGAAATTGATTGGACCAGATATAGCTATGGTACTAGCTCATATATTCGACTACTCTCTCATGACATCTCAATTTTCTACTCAACGGAAAAAATCTGTAGTAGTACCCATTACAAAAAAGTCTAATGGTTATTTTTCGAGTAACTTCCATTCAATTAGTCTTATCTATTTCTTAGCCAAAGTTTTAGAAAAGCTGCTCTATTCGTAAGTCACGGAATAAATAGACCGAGAAGGTCACTTAACCCACTGCCAATCACGATTCTTCTCTGTAATCATAGCTGTGCAACTGCGATGCTTAAAGTAACATCAAACATTTACGAGGATTAAGATAATTACCTTCTAGCAATATTAGCACTACTTGATTTCAGCAAAGTTTTTTTGACTCTATTGATTATGGTAATTTGCTGCAAAAACTGCCTCGCCAATTCTCTTTTTCATCATTGGCAGCTTATCTCATTCGCAAACTCTGTTCCTTAAGGATCTATATTAGGTCCGTTATTATTTAGTATTTACATAAATGACCTTCCTGATGCCGTTGCGGATACATCTATTTATATGTATGCTTAAGATGTACAGATGTATTTAACCAGACCCATAGGCATAATAGGAAACTGTGTATGCCGCTTAAACCATGATCTAAAACGAATTTATTTATGGTCTTTGAGTAATAATTTAGACTTAAATCTTGACAAATCCACATGCCTAGCAGTTTATAGGTATAACATCAAAAAGTCTAGGCTACCTTCGGTAAAATGTATGGCTGCCTAAGGTGACTATGGTTAAACTTAGAGCTGCTAGCACTCCATGTTCGGAAAATGGTTTCCAAACTCTTAAATCTTCTCTACTTTACTTATAGCTAAATAATATTTTTCTCGCTAGACTCGTTCTGCCGGTGAAGGTTCTGAAAGTCCTATAATAATGTACTTCGCTTTATATACAAGCTACCTCGGGGTAGCCATATCGCCCAATACATAACTTCTTTGCTTGATTGGTCATTAGAAGCCTACTTAACTCAATATAGACTAAAGTTTTTACATCGACTCATATTCAGCGAGTAGCCAGGATACCTATTTGAGAAGCTGAGTTTCTTGCAGTCGAATAGACACAAGAGTCTCCTAATAGGGCGATGTAGATCCTAATACGGGCAACGTTCCTACCTTGCACAAAGTGTTCGCAAATGGAATCTCGTACCACATGATATACATACAACTTACTAGAACCACAGGGACCTTCAGTAGACAATTAAAATCAATTTATACACCTTAAAAAATCAGATCGGTGCGTTTTGGATGACTTCGCTAAGTAAATATTTACCAGCTATGTTTTCATTGGAGTATTTTTTTAATTTTCCTTTTTTCATTTTGTTTTCATTTATCATTATTTTAATTTTAATCATTGCAAAGTATCAATTAGTTTTCTTAGTTCTCTTTCATTTCTTCATTTCTTAATATTTAAGTCTTTTGCTTTAACTTAAATTTTCCTCGTTGAATGCCTACATGTACTATAAATACAATTAAAGATCTTGCTATCTTGGTATTATACCAAATGAAGAAATTATTATTATTATTTTCATAGAGTACACAGCAAACACCGGGATTCTCAGAATTCAGGATTCTTCCCGAGTACGCTGAAGCAAACTGTTTTAGAAATCGAATGCGATTTATCTTGTATTGTAGTGGGACAAAATATTTCTTCTTGTTTAAAATGAAAAATATTTGAATATTTCTGTACATGTCAAAATTCTATTTTGAATTTCATTAAATTGTTTCTTGCTTGCTTTTATTATTAATGATCTTACATATATTCTGGTCCTAATAAAGCACTTCCAATAATTTATTCCGATACTGCAAATATTTGGTATAAATTCGTCGAGAATCTAAGTTAAAAACGGATGAGGAATTGTTTTTTCTTTCTCGAGAAGTTTCCATAAGTGGCGATAAGTTATTCCACATAAGCTAGTATCCTAGTGTTATGTCGTAAAATTTGGTGGTGGTTTTATTAATGTTGTTTGTTATAGTTTAAGTTTCCACTCTTACTGCGATTCACATACTCGATATTTGGAACCAGGATCAACTTCGAGCAGCATAAAAACTATAAGGCATTTATAAGACACTGCAATATTACTAAAACCACCAACAAATTTTAGGACCTAGTAGTAGCTTGCAAAGCATGCGCTCTCTGTGGAACCATAACTTCCGCCCGAGGCACGTAAGAAGATTCATTAATTCAAGTGATATTCGTGCTCAACATTAAAGAGAACCCAGCAAACATTTTCTCGTATTTTCACGGCAGCGAAAAATTCTCGAGCTAGTAAAATATGTGTTGGGAGGGAGCGGGGAAAGGAGCTGGAAGAAACTTTCGATACCTTTACGTTTAGACGAATCATTCTCTGCCCGCGCTTTTCGAAAATATTTCATATCGGAAAATTTTTGTCCTTTTAATTTCTACATAATAAGTTTTTCGATTATTCGTACTTTTTCCCGTTAGCAAATTGTTTAGATAAGCCTAAAACACAATACGATGCAGTGCAGTGCACTGCATTGAAATTTAGAACCCATGTAATAACTTGTGGCAATTCAAATGCAATTTTAATTTCTAAAACACTGCATCGGCTGACATTTGTGTGTTGTCAAAAACGGAAGAAAAATTGGTGGAATTGGTGCGCGGGAAAGCTTTTCTCTACGATAAAAGTAATAAATCTTATAAGAAAAATTAAAAATGGGATTAAGCTTGTGAAGAAATTGGGAAAGAACTGGAAATTACAGATAACTTAAATATGAAAATATATTTGTTTTATTTTAATTCAAGTATTCATTTAGGTCAGGGGTCGGCAACCTGCGGCTCAGTAGAATCATACTTGTGGCTCTTCAGTATTTTAATAGTTAATATTGAAAAATGAACTATAATATTGCAATTGCCAAACAAATATAATAATCCTGCACACACATCAAAATGAGCGGCAGATCGCATGCTTGTAAACCCAGTTTAGCTAACCTTACTCTCCACACTCAAAACCAAAGTGAATAGAAACAGAAGCGTTACCAGGACACTGAAAAACATTCGTGAGTTTTGGAAATAAGCGCCTTTTAGTAGTGAGCCTTACAAATTTTCTGAAAAAAACCCATCATGCAATGCGGGAAATTTCAGCGAAATATTTGTTTACTACCACTTTCAATTTGTTCGATTCGAAAAGACCTTAAGACCTTAAGACCCTTTAAGTTGAAATTTCTTAATAAAATTCCTTAATTTGAAACAAATTAATTTCAGTTACCTTTAACTTCTATTAATTTTCTAGTTCAAATTAATTGAAATGATCCGATAAAAGAATCCAATCGAATTATTTTAACATTTTATGCGAAAAAATTAACTGAAATCAAAGGAGACTAAAACGAATTCGCGAGAATCTTAGGTAACTTCTAAAAAAATTTGTATTCAAATGCGATTTTTTAAGCTATTTTTGCTTCGACTCGAACAGATTCAATAATAGAGCCCAGTTCCATATTCTTAATCGTATCGTTGTATTTAGGTTGTAATATTAACAGTGAATTTTTTGTCACCGCCATTGTAAAAATGCAAGAAACCCTACTCTAAGCCACTAGTGGGCGAAGGTGTGCGAGTTGAATTTTACACCATTCCCATCTATTGATAGTCCGAACTAGAAAATTTAATTAGAGAGAAATGAATATTTGAACATGGAACTGTCTTTCCTCATTTTTATGATCAAGTGAAAACATACATTTGGCATCTTGACAATTTTCGGATCTACATACTACTGGGAACAATTATTTTCAAATATGACGATTATTAGAAATAAATTAAGAACTTCGTTTAATGACGACAGCCTTGAAAGTTGCATGAAATTAAAAACTTCTGAATATTCATAAAATTTGGAAAAACTTTGTGTCTGTACACAATCTCAAAATCTCACTAATATTAAATATTTGCGTTTATATTATTTTTTACATTTGATTTGTATTTTAAGCAAAGCTATATGTATAACGTACTGAAATTAAGTTATAAAAAAAGTTTTTCAATTTTGTTAAATACGTTTACTTATATGTTCTATTAGTATGCAAAATAGAATGTTGGGATTTCAGAATAAATACATGTTTCACAGCAGATAACGGTTATATTAATTTTTGTAATACATATTACCGATGTATATATGTACTTATATTTGGCTCTTTAAAAAAATTATTTATCACATCGGGAAAAAAAATGGCTCATAACTCCACAAAGGTTGCCGACCCCTGACACAGCAAAAAAAAATGTGGTGAACTATGAAAGACAGATTTAATCGTCTAAAAGACAAGCAAAATTTACCGTCTGGAAGTGGTGCCAACATCAGTAAATTAAAAAATTATAAATTCATCGAAAGGCTGGCATTTTGAAACACATGCAGCAGTGTAAATGAAGAGTAAGTTGACAATATTTACACTAAAATACAGTTTTATATATTCCAGAACACACTGTAGTTATGACGATGCTGCTACCTCTTAGCTTACATTCAATGAAATTATTGAGTACGAATATTAAATATTTGACGATAGCGACTTGATAAGTGGTACTGCAGAGGTAGATGCATCAAATGACGAGAATCTACGTACTAACTCCCAAGAAAGGCCTTCGTCAAGAGCGATTACTGGTCGAGGAAGTAGACAGCGTGGATTGGTTGACGAGGTCTTCATAAAAAATACAAATCAAGAGTTGCTTAATTTGAAGCCCCACAAAGGAAGATGCCTTTTGTGACAGCTTGTGCATATTTGCCTATGGTCGCAGATGTTAGTGACACAGAGCTGCCACCATCCCCAATAATATATACAATTCTTGAAGGCATTCCACCATATTAATTAGGAGAGTGTTTACAAGTAGGTACTTAGTATTGTACCTTTAGAAGTAGGAAATACTACCGCACAAATTAGCTCCAAGGCCTTGTACAACGATAACGTATTAGAAGCAGTATTTGATATGAAACATATTTTCAAGGAGTTGACAGGAAATATCATTCAGTTGAGAAAAAAGTTGCGCTCATTAAAAATAGAACGAAAGGATCTATTCGACAAAGATACACTTTTACCGTTTCTAAAACGTGAGAAGTTTTTATGGTTTGAGAAAAAAATCCAAAACGACCAATCAAAATTTGAGCAGTTGGAATGCATTCCCAATAACGCAAAAGAATTTTAAAAAGGAATATTTATTTTATAATTACAGTAAGCCGCATTTGTACAAAGGGCATCTACAAACTCACATAAATTTATTAAAGATTGCCTAAAAATGATTTTTCGCGATGAGATAGCGAAGGAAATTTGCTGGATTGGAACAAAAATGATCAGCTAGAGATCTTCGTATCATTAAAGTATTGAAAAGTATGATTCATTTTCTTTGTGCGAATGATCGATTAAAAAATACGAAGAAATATTAAGAAAACTTAAAGAGTTGCACATTTCGATACTAAAAATGTAATGTTAAACTGGAATTACCGAATTTCTGTTACTATAAATATTATTAACTAAGGTACCTGCGGCAAATAAGGCCCATCTAATTTGAAAATGTAATAAATTTCCGTGAAGTTTATTTATTTGCACAATTAAAAAAGGAGAAAAACTATAACAGAAGTGAGCATTTGAAAAAATAATTCAGTTTTATAAAACCTTTTCCACAGTATAAATAAGGCCTAAAATAAAAATTAAATTTTTCGATATCTTAATCAGCGGAATGATTTCCATTAAATCCAATATAGGGACATTAGTTTCATTGTGAATTTAGGTTAGGCAGGGTAATAAGGTCCACGGTCTACTTCAGTTGGCCTTATTAGACCTATGATGACAGGATTTTACAAACTTACAAATTAATGAAATAAACACAAAAGTGGGCGAAAAATAAACACCGAAATCATGAACTACCTGACTTACGTTCAAACTAAACAAGTTACCACATGTGGAAATAGCAATTAAATAACGGAACTTATTATTTTGTGTAGGCGATAATTATAATTCCAAGCAGCCCTACTCCTCTAGGTGACATACCGTTTGCTCCTGGCCCCCTCGACGGCATTCGTGTCGACTTAATGCATTCATGTCGACTTAATGCATGTGCGCATAAAGTATGAGGTTGCTGCGATTCATTTTAGTAGGAATTTTTAAATGTGGGCCTTATTATCCACCGGGCCTTATTTGCCGCAGGTACCTTAATATTATTTCTAAAACCTTACGAATAGGTATATTATTTTGTTATTAAGTACAAATAATGAACTGTGAATAGAAGACGAAATTTCACCTACTAAAACAATTTTTTCTTTAATTTAGATGTTTGTTGAAGTTGAGAAGATTTTCCGTTTTGTTTGGCTTTTTATTTTATATTTTTTAAACTTTTTTTTTTATGTATGCATGTTTTGATAAAAGTGTGAATTTATGTGAACTTTAAATAAAATAGAAAATTTAAATCAGCATTTTTCATTACACAGGATGTCTCACGGAAACTTACCATGAACAGTAATATAAATCTCCAAGAACCTGTGAATACGTTATAAATGTACAAAATAAAAGTCAGTCATATTTTACGATTCTAGAAGAAAAATCGATTACATAAATCTGATATATGTATACAAACACACCTAAATAATTTGAAATATTTCCGAAAATATAAGTCGATATCGAATCGTTTTTATGATTCGATATAGCGTTTATTATTTTTCGTTATCGGATCGAAACCACTCCGTATTCGACTTCGATATCGAAATATAACTACACTTAGCTGAATGTATTTTGCATCGATCTCAAATTACAATGTTTGCTGGGAAGTAGAAAAAAACCCTTTTTGCATCGATATACTCTGCAAACAACTGGACGATAAATCACCGTAGCGAAATGATTTCGAAATAGAGAAAACGTTCGTAGCTCGAAATATCGTCGATTATTTTTTAAATATAAACAATGTTTTAGAAGCATGCCCTAATTTCCGAGAATTTGAAATAGATAAATCGATCGTAGTTCGAAATTTCTTCGATTTGCTATAGTATACGAAGTTACGATACGTCATGTCAATTTCCGAGGAACAAAATATTTTCTATTCATGAAATTGTTCATCACCGGCACTCTAAGTTGAAATTTTATTGAGTGAAGTGTAAAGTGAAGCTTTACTACGGTGAGCATTTATTATTTATTTATTCGATATCGTATTTACTTACTATTTGCAGAATGCTTTGTAAGAAAAATCGATACCAGATCGTACTATTAAAAAAAAATTACATACAAAACGAGCTACCAACACATACAAGAACTTCGAAAGAAAGCCGAGCTAACGAACTACTATCGGGTCGGTAATACGATTCGATATCGTATTCCGTTTTTATACCCTAGATGAAATCTATAGGGTATTCTAAGTTTGTCATTCCGTTTGTAACACCTCGAAATAATGATCGCAGAGCGAAATCGATTGGTAAAAGTAATTTTTTTTGCATGTCCGTCCGTCTGTAGGTGCGTCTGTCCGTCCGTCTGTCTGTCGGTGCGCACGATAACTCGAGGAGGCATATACTTAGAGAGCTGAAATTTTGTACACAGGCTTTAAAAAAAAAGTAAAATTAAGTTCGAAGATGAGACAAATCGGGCAAATCCTTCGTGGGGTTGCCATACAAAAATTTCGTTTTCCATTATATATTTAGACATTACCTGAAATTTGGTACATGGTATATTCATTGTACTAGCAAATAAAATTTCAAAAATGGACTAAATCGGGCAACTCCTTCTTGGTTTTGCCATATAAAAATTTAGGTTTTTTACGTATACTTTGAAAACGATCAGTCCAAGACATTTTTATTGCGCTAAAAACTTCTTCAGAATACGAAATCCTATAAAATTGGTTAAAATCATTTTTTCTATGCGACAAACCGTTCTAGAAATATATGCGAAAAACCATTTCAACAATCAAACTTGGACAGAAAGGTGACAATACGAAATTTCATAAGGGAATTCATCTAGGGTATCATAAAAATTGGTCTTAGACCAAAATTAGCTTTTTGATTTATTTTCTCTTGCAATTTGCAAGTACGTCGATAGTAAATTCGATTTTGAAGCTTAACTTCACCTAGTCGAACTGATTTACTTCGAATTTGATACGGTATTGAGCCGCAATGTTTGCAGGGTAGAGATTTGATGACGAATGTCCAGTATTTCCTTTGAATAGCCAAGATAATTTTCACTGGGGTGACATTGTATTCCCCAACGACAAAAAATCATCGTATTCAATGAAAATCATTAATCTGTCTTCTGTTATCGTTCCTTCGAAGGCTGTTATTCGAGTTCCAAATGCATTTATGGTACCATTAGAGACGATCTTCAATTGCTGCATTGCTGATGAAACTGGACCCGGAAAAAATGTCCATTAACTTGATATTTAAAGCTGAAGAAAGGTCTGCTAAATTTTACTGTATAATGAAACATAAGATTAATAAATAGATTCGATAATTTTCGATACTAATATCACGCAAGTGTTAAAATAGTTAAAAATTATTTAATCAATATGGAAAACATTCTGAGCATTTGCTTGTTGGTAGAAATGGCGACTGAAATCCTGCAATGAAAGATTACGAAAAGCAGAAATAATACAGAAATTTCAGATAATAAATAAAAAATAAAATTAATCTGCCAACTAATTACTAGTATTTTACATATGTAATTCACGGGTAATATTATCAGGTATATTTTTGTCCTATTTGTCATCATTAAGCATAAGAAACAAAAAATAAAAAAAAAAAAAGAACTCAGTCTCGCTTAAACTCATTTCACACTATCTGCCAGTGTGTGATTATATTTTGTTTTTTATTTTTGCGAATGTTATCTGGATACATCCGCTATACAACAAAATTACCGTGGTCCTTAATACTTTATGTACATAATTGTCTGGAGCTTATCTAGAATTCACCGTCCTAAATTTTTCTCTGCTAGTTGCAGACTGTAGCAAAAATAAACTCCATTAATTCATCAGGATAAAAACAGCATAAAAACTGCTCACTTTGTGCTGTACGTTTTTAAAAGTTAGCTTTCACGGAAGGAAGAAAAACAGCGCGGAGTATGGATAGTGAATAAGGAGCAAATGGTCGGTAAATGAGTTGGTATTAATCCGTGTAAATGCCGTTCAAAACTTTTTTCATTATCTCACAGAGAAAGGAATATCAAAGAACATGGAAAACCGTGTACACTTTCCAAAGTATTTGGAGTTATTTAGAGCTCTTTGGGGCTTATATCCATTTAAAAGGCGAATAAACAGAAACTTTATGCGGAAAATGTTGAAAGGCGTTCTTTTCCTGTACTCTTCTTTCACTTAGTTGGATGGAAAATTCATTTTTTGTTTCTTTTCTTTTCGTTTTTTTTTTGTTTTTTTTTTTGTTTTTGGTTTTTTTTTTTTTTTTTTTAATGATGAGATGGATGCTGGTGTTTGAGTTCTTAGCAACAATCAGATATTGAAGAAAACTTAGTCAGAAGTTCCTCAAAATGTTTGAACATTTTAGAGTGCACTTTCGACGTGTTCTCATTTCTTTCACACTGGCATAAAAAAATTCACAAACCTCTCGTCTTTAGTTTTTATTACTGTATTCAAATATCATCCGCAGAAAAAAAAACAGTATTTTATTTATTAAAGTAAAACTTTTAGAGCAGACAAGAAAGTCGTTTTGCTTTATGATACAAAAGAATCTCCAATTACCATAAATATCGCGAACAACTTGATTATCATCAAAAATCATTCAGAATCCAATTCATAAGTTGGACTTCATCAAAAATCAGTTTTATGTGAAAAACAAAAGTTAAGAAAAAAAAAATCAATTCTCAGCAATAAGAAGGACTCTTATGATGGAAGACATCCAAAGGACATACAGGCTTGGGTGCTCCATAATAAAAACAGATAAATTATTTCCAAAGAGTACAACTCCACCCCCATAAAGTTATGAAATAAATCAAGCGCTCTCAACAAAATTTGCTATTTTTCTTTGTTCTTTGTCCTTTTTTTGTGTGTTTTCCTTTTTGTGATTATTTTTCAGAGATGCGTAACTAGAGAACTTGGTTCGGTATCAATTCTGTTGCTATTGCTGATGGTGCTGAGAGGGTGACTTTCTTTACCCGCTAAGAAACTTTGAGAAGGGACAGAAAGTGATTGTCTTCAGTAGGATATTATCATCTCTCAGTTCTAGTGTTCTATTTTTTTTTACACCACTTCTGAAAAGAAAACTTTGAACGAAAGAGCTTGGATTATTTTCTGTGTTTACTTCATTCCGTTCATCCGCGCCAAAAAAGTATCAACTTTCAAGATGAGAAGTCTTTTGTCTTTTGCAGCCAGGAAATCAACTTTGCCCATAAAATTCATTATTTTTCACTTTTTTTTTTGTAAGAAAATATGAAAAACGTCATCGTTCATAAGAGTCGTCAAGGCAGCTGTTTAAAAAGTGGACGAAAATATTTCATTGCTACTAGATAGTTTTTTATAATAGTTGATTTTAATTGATTTCTTTGTTTTTTTTTGCAAATAAAATGGAATACCCAGCGAGAATTGGAAACATCACAGGATGCAAGCGGAGGCCCTACTTAGAAGGCAAAGATGCATGGCTTGACGTTGGACACCTCATTTCTTTTTAACAGCAATAGAAAAGCTTTTCTACCACTTCCTCCCAGCTTCCATTGGAAGGCCTGTTAAGTTTTCCGCTCAGTTCCTTTCCGCCAAACTTCAATGCGACTAAACATGGAAGCAATTGAGAAAAAGTACCTTGCTTTCACAAGACTTCCATTGGTAGGCCTGACAATTTTTCCCGCTGGAATAGCTCATGTTTCGACTAATAGTGTTTTAAGCACAGATAAGAAATACCAAGATAGCGACAGCTGTACTAATAAAGCTTAGAATATAGTGAGTACCCCAGCAAACATGGCGAAACGCAGAAGATTCACTTTCTTATTACCTGGACGATAAAATATCTCGTGGATGATAATCATATTGGTATTGCATTCGCAACATCCAACGGGAGAAACTGTTAGCTGTTAAGGTCGTACTGTATGCAGCAGTATGCTACACTGAAGTTAGCAACAGCCTGCTACATGTAAGCTATTGCCTATGTGGACGGTACGACCTGATTCGGCTAACCGAACGCCACCTAATTGACACAGACGAGCACTTCAATATAGCTAAGTTTGGTGACAGAGGAAGAAGAAGGGAAGGGAGTTTATTTCGGGAATACGGAATTTTCTTCTCGTGTTCTTCCAGTTCCAGAGGTTAAAAAAAATTTTGCAGTTCATTTGCTTTAAAAAACCAGCATCATAACGGTTAGCGTTTTATCCCACTATTTTCTACTTAGCTTACACCATAGATGCAACAAGAACTAGATCTCGCATGAAGTACCAAAAAAGTATACAAATTTTATATGGCTGAGTGGTCCATTCCGGAATGGACCACAACATTTGAAATGATGTATACGTCGAGTGATTCATATTTTTTCGTATCTGAAGTGTTGAGGAAATCGATCAAATGTCTACAAAACTGCTATTATAAAAACATTTGCGTTCGGCAAGCTCTAAAATATGTTATGGTCCATTCCAGAATGCACTACCCATTTCACAATCTGTATACTCTGCTCTGCCATGCGACATCTAGTTCTTGTGCCATCTATGCTTACACTTAGTAATATTATTAAGGTTTCGACCTGTTTGTTAATATTGGGTAAGTGAGGTTATCTTAAAAGGTAACACGAGTGTTGAGCTAAATTTTGTTTTCTGAATTTATAGAGTGGACGGTAGGGATCTAGAGCTCCTTGCAAAGCAGCATATAAGATTTTTGAGCGTATGCTTGGAGCACCGGACAGGCCATTTCCAAATTCTGTGTAAATTTACAAATAACGCAATTTGCTGTAATAATGAATTACTGGACCTTTTCATACTTTTTCATCAATGCTTTTAACCAATTTGTGTATGTCTTTAGTTGGTAGTCGAAATAAATTCATGAATTCCGAAAGTGCTTTCATATTTTGTAATCGAAAAGCACGGTGTTGTAAACTGATACATCAGAACATCGAGAATTTTTCATGCAGCCGATTATATAGTTATAAAAATCCACACTTTCAAGAGGAAAATGACTGCAGAAAGCATCACAAAACTACATAATTTGTATTGAAAAAGAAGGCAGAACATCTACGCCTTTACATGAGGTAATGATAAGTGATATAAACGAAATTTTTTTTGTATATGGCAGGTGACAGAGGCAGGTTTTCGTGGAATCCCCCCCCCCACTCTCCGACAATAGCCGAGGCGAGCTAGCGTGCCGCCCTGCACTACAACGCTGTCCACCAAGTGATATGTCAGCTCATGTTGGCAGTCTGCACCAGTAACGCACCCAGGATTTGGCTTGGGGGGGGGGGGGGGAGGGGGGGGGGGGAGGGGGGTGACCATAGGTGTTCCAAGTCCTAACAAGTCAGAAAAATAGGGCTTTAATATCGCGTCCTGCATCCATCTGAGCACTTAAGGACTGCGACTGCTATTGTAGATTAAAAGGTTTTGGGTTAGTATCTGTGGCAGCTGTAGTGAAAATTCAGTACAGCCGTGTAGTCGAGTCAATATAGAGAGCGGGGCAACAAGATATGTATATGGTTGAAAATAGTGCATTACTCCCACCGAAAATGCTCAAAGTCATGATCTTGGTCGCTGCCACTGCGCCAAGATACCCACGGGGTTTCTCAGCTGTCACAAACGAAAAAAAATCTTTGATATTTCATAGTTTTTATTATTAATTTCAACTTAATTTAATATAAAAATATGTGTAAAGTACACAAAATAATATTTTATAACTATATTTGCCTAAAAAATGATTTCCCACGTCGTTATTCTCAGAAGATTCAAATTCTTTCAAATTAGGCAAATTTCATTTGACAGCCAAAAATACATTTGTCTCTTTCTTCAATATAATTCTGACCTACTTTATATTCTAAATAATAAAGTGATGTATGAGAAGAGCTCGTAGTAAACCTTAATAACTCGCTGATCTCGGCTAAATATATATCATATGTACGAACCAAGATTTTTTTCAATGTACAAATCTTATCAATATAGGCAAGAATTAAACTTTTCTTAAAATTGTAATCGACCATAATTCTTCAGAACTTGGTGGCTCAACACGATTCAATCAAATTTTGTCTGAGTAGATAAACATTCGTTTTTCTTAGAAATCTATGCTATTACTGACTAAAATCAATGTCGGGTATTTACCCGACATTGATTTTAGACTGTCGTAGTATAGACAGTCCGAGTAGGAAATATTTAATGCGCTTTGTAAAAGTGCACATTAAAATCAAGTAAAGGTGGCTGCAAGTGCTTTGTAAAGCTTGCTTCCCATGGCGCCTCATAGTTTCACGAGCTAAGACACTTAGTGCGGACGACCTCGAGGTACCTCGCGCACGTTTACCCCGCGCTTTTGAAGTTACCCACTCGAAATAGATCGGACGCACCAGCACAGGCGAACTCGCGCCACTTCTTGCCAGATGCTTTCCATGGCGCGTTGGCTCGCGCTCGCGCGGCGTGCCTCGTGAAACCACGCGCCGTGAAAAGCCAGCTTAAAGCAGGATTTACATTATGATGATATGCATTTTTTACAGAAATTGTGAGGGTGATAGTTAATTGAAATTTAAACGCTGCGGAAGCAATCATTGCAATACCTCACACGTACGCTACCCTCTAGGTGTTATGGTAAAAAAAAAAACTGTCAAATAGTCAAATTGTAAATTTTCAAGTTTTAATCGATTTTTCGTAGATATTGAAAGACGGATCATGGAAAGAAGTATAATTTTAAAATTTCTAAAATATTGCATGAAAGGAAGAAGGAGTTCGAAGCAAAGAACGAGTATATATAGAAAAATTTTCTCGCAAAATATCATGTGGTGCTGTAATTCAGTTCTACAATCAACATTTTGTACGATAACGAAATTTTTATTTATTATTTATTTCGTAGTAAACAAAAAATTCAGTAACTAATCTGGTAATATGTAAACGTCAATACACTTCATCCACTCAAGTGCTCACATGAAAATAATGCCACTCCACTACCGAACTAACGCCGGTGAAGATAATTCCAGTCCGTTTCGTGTTCACATGACGGATTATCAAAAAGGCGGAATAATTCTAGCAAATTATAAATCAAAAGGACCACTGAAGTGAATGACGCAATGCTCCCTGTTTGTGGTTGGAAAACAAATTTCGAAATAACTTCAATATTTTCTATAAAGAAATATTTAATTACAAACTCAAAACTTACTTTTATTTATTTCAAGATATAATTTCAGTTGACAGATATGTATATGCCATCAAATTATAGTAACAACAACAACATGGCAGCACCAGTAGTCGAAACTGACAAATTAGGGTTGCCAATAACAATTTTTTAGTTTCAGTAACTGTAAAAACTCCCTATGCTTAAGGTCTTTTTGTGGTTCCGGACATGCATACAGTGACAAATCGACGTCCGGAAAAAGTTCCGTCACTCATAAATAAATTTCTGTATACGATGTACTATCTCCCTAACAATTTCTGTAAAAAATGCATGTCATCTTAATGTAAATCCTGCTTAAAGCAGCGTTTACAATGAGTGTAAAGTGGAGTTACCAGATTGCATTGCCTCTCCTTGTCTCAAGCTTGCACTCTAATATAAGTTCTTCGCACTTCCCACCAGAGTGGATTTCACAGAGTTGCGTCAGATTTGAAAAATTTCTAATCTCACGTTGGTGAGATGATGAGAGCAAATGCAATCCGGTGACTCCACTCTATTCTGCCATTGTAAACGCTCCTTAACAATCGAGGCTAAAGCATGTTCTCAGCAAGGTGGCAGTGCTAATATGCAACTGCTTATTTAGGAAGGGCTAGCGAAGAATGTTCTCCGCACACCAAACACACTGTAAATTTTAGAGTCGCTGAGTGAGTCACAACACCAGTCACCTTTTTGTCTTGGAAGTGCGTGGGTTTTAATGCGCAGTATTAAGTGTAGTTTCTCGTTATTAATATTTTTGTGTTTGAAAGGTATGTCGATTAAGGTTTTTGATTAGAGATATTATTTTAATAGAAAATTATAAGAGTAGAGAATTAGTAAAAAAAATTTATGGAATCAGCAAAAGGCACATGAGACGGGTAGAACTGGCGAGAGAAATTTATGCTCCCAGTTGTTGCAATGAGAAAGGTGAAATTATTTTGCAAAACAAAATTCATGGAGCGTATTCAAATGATGCATCTGGCAATACAAATATTACTGATTCACAAATTTCTGATATGGAATATTAGACAGAAAATCTATCATTTTCTGAAGATATAAGTAATTGGTACATATATAAGGCATCGAATAAGAAGATCAGCATGTGATGATATTTTGAAAATATTAAGAAATCATGGATTAGAATAGCCGTCTTCAACGAAAACGTTAGAATTAAATTAAAATAATTTCAGTCAATCCCGGACAAAAATCATTAAATATTCTTGGTTTATATCTTCCAAGCACGACAAATGTTTTAGAAATTGATATTGGAATCGATGGATTGCCATTATACAAGAGTTCTGGAGAGCAATTGTGACCCATACTTGATCCAATTTCAGATTCTCCAGAAAAAAGACCTTTTTTGATCGGCGCCCAAGTAGGCCCACGTAAGCCAGAAAGAATAAGTGAATACCTGACAGAATATCTCAAGGAAGTGAAACAATAAAAAAATATTAGTTTGATCATTAAAGAAAGAAATAATGAATTCAAAATAAAATAAAATTATATGTGACACTCCTGCAAAAGCTTTCATCATAGGTACAGTCGGGCAAACGTCAAGCAACGGATGCTCTAAGTGTTACCAAAACGCACAAATGTAGAACAAAAGATTGACATTTGAAACATCAGTATCGCAACTAAGAACTGATGACGATTTTCAAAACAGAAGAGATATAAAATACCACAATAGGCCTTTTTGGGAAAACTCCACACCTCTGGAAAAATTTGGGATAAAAGTGATTTCTCAGTTTTCGCTCGATGTCATACATTTCAAAGTTTTAGTAGTTCGAAAAAAGATTTTAGCCAACATATGGAAAGGAAAACATTTAATAACTAAACTAAATACAGACAATAAAGAAGTTTTAACAGTCAAGTTATGTTCATATAAAAGACATACTCCGAGGGAATATTGCAGAAAGCGGAAAAGTATGCAGGAGATCACTAGGTCGAAGGCTGTTGAATTCCGTCAAGTACTTTTTTTTATATGGGAAAAGTATTGTTTCAAGATTTACTAAACGACGATTATATCGGCTAGTTTCCAGTACAAAAAATTGTAGCAAAAATTTAGATGTTGTTCAAGATATTCTAATTATTTTTGTTCTGAATTTTAAATATCTATATGAAGAAGATAAGTTTAGCTACAAATGTGCATGCTTTGCTCCATTTACCGGAATGCGTAAAAAAATTTGATTTGGAAATATTGAAAATTTTTCTGTTTATAAATTCGAGAATTTTTTACAACACATAAAAAAATATGTCCGCAAACGAACAAAATATTTGGAACAAATAAATAATAGAATTACAGAAAGAAGTACATTAAGTTCAGAGCATTCTTCTAAGTTTGAGGCAGGAAATTTATCTTCAAGGAAAAAAGGGCGGACCCAGACAATTGCTCTAGGCGACGGGGGGGGGGGGGGGGGCGATAGCCCAATCGCCCCATATAACCTCACTTGCCATTAGTTGTGGACCACTCTGTATAGCTTTCTCTTTTCGTTTCAGTATGAAAATTTCATTAGCATTCAGATATCGCCGGAGTTCTTTTATTTTTGAGGCCAGCCATTCCCTTTAACTCGTACACGAATTTGTCTATTTCTTTACTATTTTCGACACTCTCGTAGACCCACTTTACGTCATCACAGCGAGCTGAAATTTGGTACACAAGTTCATGTCGCGTGACAATTGCATCTGTAAAAATTTGAACCGGAAATTTCCATGGAAAACCCGGAAAATCGGGAAAAATCATTTGAAAATTTGGTACAAATTTGATTAGTGATAAATCCGTTTCAGGAAAAATGCAGAGTTTTCCGATTTTTCCGAAAAATTTTCCGGAATTTTCCGAATTTTCCGGAAAATTTTCCGGTAAAAAAGTTTTCTAAATTATTCAGAATCAAGTTCCCTATCAACTGGCATCATTACTTTCTCTCCGACAATGGTGAAAACTTGCAGAAAAAATCGAGGAAAATTCATGTAAAACGCTTTTCCGGAGTTTTTCCGACCAAGGAAGCGTTTGAGCGTTTTGCAACCTAAGACAAAGCTGTAGAGCGAAATGAGTTGCATAAAGTTGCTTTTGTGGAAAACTCCACGGAAAATCCGGAAAAGCGGGAAAATCATCGGAAAAATTTTCATCGATATGATTAGTGATAAATCTGTTTCAGGAAAAATACAGAATTTTCCAATTTAGTTAACGTGTAAAAGGCAGAAAATAAAATAAATAAAAAACGAGTTTTCAAACAAAACTGAGGCCAAGTCGCATGAAAAAGTAGAAAATAAACTTTTCTTCACACACAGAGGTGGACTCAGATTTTATTCGCTGACAATCACCGATATATTTCAGTAAGATCAATCAGAGGTAATAAGCGATTTGATTCATGAAGAGAAAGAATATTCAAGAGAAATGTCAGAGGTGGACTCAGATTTTTTGATTGGGACATTTCTCTTGAATATTCTTTCTCTTCATGAATTAAATCACTTATTACCTCTGATTGATCTAACTGAAATATATCGATTGTATATCACCGATTGTCAGCGAATAAAATCTGAGTCCACCTCTGTGTGTGGAGAAAAGTTTATTTTCTACTTTTTCATGCGGCTTGGCCTTAGCTTTGTTTGAAAACTCGTTTTTTATTTATTTTATTATAATATAGGTTTTTGATCCGGTAAGCATAGTAAAATTTAGTCTCACATAAAATAGACATTATACTCTTTTTGCTTGTCTTACTGGTGGTGTTTTTCACATAAAGGTCGCTTGAATTTCGTTCAAACACCACAAATTCCTTGGGAGGACAGCAATTATTTGCAAATTAAATGGTTAATGGAATTTTTTGGGAATGCTAATTAGGTAGGGTTAATATATGTATAAAATTAAATTAAATATTTGCAGGTAAACTGAATCTGAGAATTATTACCTCGGCTATGATAATTTTCCCGACATACTACTTTTCATCAAATTTCCCGGCTTTTGTGAGCTTTCGATCACAAAAATGTGCAAAAATTTTGCTTGTACTGAAAATTCCTTAGTTGTATAATTTTGACGTTTTTGAGAATAATTTATGGCTAAAATAGAAAAAAATAATAAATATAACAAATGTCTTTTTAAAAAACTATCTAGAGCTTTCCATTTAATTGAATATTAAAATTATATTACATTTGTGTATAAATTTAGAAATTTTCATGGTACACAAAGAAAGCAAAGTCAAAGCAAAGTAAATTGGTTAAGTATTTTGATAAACATTAGGAGTTCCAAATTTCCATGTTATTCACTGGTGTGTTAAAATTAAAACTGCCAAGGGGCTAGATTCCGCAAAAATTTGCCAGTGCACGCGATTTAAAAAACTCACCGTGACGGAAAGTCTACACTTAAATGCTGAATGAAAATTTTTCTGTGCTGAATGTTGTTTGAGTGAGAAAATAGTGTTTTTGAAGAAGTTAAGCTCCGTTATATGAAATGAGTAACATGAATTCACTAGTATTAAGGCGATTACGGCTTAGAAAAATGTAAAATAAATAATACTGGGTCTTTTAAATTGAGTTTTTAAAAGTAAATAATTAAAAGACAAGAATTAGAATTGAAACTGAAAAAGTTTTTAATAATTTTTGAAAAACAATGTTTGCCACTTATATTCTAAAAATGATATCTCCCATGTAATCACCTCTTGCGTCTCTATAATACCAGATTCTTTTATCAATATTTTCAATCGCATTCTGACATAGTTGCGGCTCTATCTCACCAATAACTCGAACAATTTCTGCTTTCAATGCTTCAACGTTTCGAGAATTATCCTTGTAGACCTGTGCTTTTACATGGCCCCAGAAAAAGAAGTCTAATGGTGTCAAATCACAGGATCTTGATGCAGGCGCGGATCTAGACCTGCTGGCAAGGGGGGGTCACAACTAAAATGTTCGAGGGGTAGGAAAAAGTTGCTTTTAAATTTTTTTTTTAATCATTTTTACGTTATATGCCAAAATCCAATTTTCGGTTTGATTTGGAAAAGCTATCGATAATATTATCCACATCAGTGTCGATTTCAGGGTGGATATTAAGGACTCATAACGAGATACGTCTTCTCGTGCAGGGATTGTAGAAATAGATGCCCACCCAAGCGATTCTGTCACGGGTGAAGTAATTGACTGAGAGTGAGCTTGCAGCTTGAGTCACATTTAAAGAAATGAGAGTAAGAGTGTTACTAACTATTTCTTCTGATGGGAACTTAACTGATCTTGCTTTCTTCTGAAAAAAGTTGTCAATGGTCTTATCAATCATCCGTTTTACACTTTCACTACTATTTCTACCTCCATCGCTAACTAATACAGCAAGTTTGTCCTTCTGCTACAAATTAAAAGCAATCGTGAAGTTAAATTAAATAACATTACTTGAATTTACGCGAAAGTTCAAGCAAAGCAATGCCAACTACCGCAGAGGAAAATGAATGAATTTTACTTTTATAATTTTGCCGTAAAAACTTTGAAGAAAAATTGTAGAATCAATTTTAGCGGCACTCGAATCAATCCAATTGATGGTTTTCAGCCACCAATAGTGTATAAAAATTCGAAAGGAAAATGTTCAAGTAAATTTCTAAGAACAAAATGAATACGTGCCAACGCTCATAAGTATCTTTAGCGACCCAGAGCAGCCAAGGCCCCTGAATCATTATAACTCTCCGCTAGAACATGAAAGAACGAAAGAAAAAATGTCAAATATTTCTAAGTAAACTGAATGCGCCCTTGTCCGAAAGAGTGAACCACCAGAATCAATCCACCAATTCGTTTGGACCGTTATTGGTGAATAGTTAGTTATTCATTAAAATTCTTAAGAACAATTTGCAAGTATATTTCTAAAAAAATTTAGTAATAAATTTAATGCTTCCCTACGAATGTAAAAATTTTGAACAACTCAGACTTGAGTCAGTGTCACTATGGAAAATCAAAATTAGTTATACGTTGATGATTGCATGGAACTAGGGTTCTACTGGAAGAGCCCTAAATCAAAACTCGCTAAGTCAGTTTGTATGCTTCTACTGCGAGCTCCCCACCAAGTTGTCCTGTCATAGATTTTATGTCGGAAAATCAGATAGGTAAAAAACAATTTATGATCGCTGACCAATTTCTTGGAAAAATAACACTTTCAAATCTCTAAATTGTGGGCTTTTTCATGCAATAAAAATATAAAAGCATTATAATAACCGTGCTGCTAAGCATTGCGTGCCTTTTACTAAACACTCAAACACTAACAAAAATACGTAAAATTCCAAAACTACTTACAATCCTGTGATAGGTATGATAGATGACTTTTCGACATAATAGCTGTCATCTTTTGCGTACCTTGCTCCAGAACCCCCATATAGGAGAGAACAAATTTTCCTGTCGGTTGAAGCGAACTATTTGTACCGTTCGCTTCAGTTAAAGCTTTCTATGAAAATGTATGAGGCGTTCTTTCGTGTATCTTTTGCTCTGCTCTGTTCTGCAGACACAAAATAACACAGCTTATATAAAACAAAAGAAAATTCTAAAAAAATCGTACACGTTTCACAGGCGAAGAGCTACGAGCGATTGACTATTATACCCACTCCAGGCTCCACTATTACTACTAAAAAAAAGACAAACAAACGCCCAAACCATCGCTAACTGTCAGCGCAGATTGGAAAAGTGCGTTACAGCACGAGGATAATTCGCCGGCGTCAGCTACACATTGTGTCGTACCTTACGAAAATCGTCCTATTAAACTTTTATAACTAGCTCTACAGTCCAGCGCCACATTCAATTCAATCGAAGATGAGGTGATGCTTTGGGGGGGGGGGGGGGGGTCATGACCCACCGTGACCCTCCCCCCTGTATACGCGCCTATCTTGATAGCCAATTCACATCACCGAATCTGGAAATAACACGGTCTGGAAACTTTGTATGCAGTAATTGTAAAGTTTTTAGCCCCATCTTGTTGAAACCACATATCTTCAGTATCAATGTTTTCCAGTTTTGGTGATAAAAAGGCTGTGATCATGTCGCGATATGTGGTACCGTTAACGGTTATGGCTCTTCCAGCATCATTTTCGAAAAAGACCAATCACACACCAGACCACAATTCACACAAACAGTGACTCTTTGTGGATGCGTTCGCCTCTCTTGGATCATGCGAGGGCTTTCCTCTTTCCAAATATGGCAGTTTTGTTTATTAACGTAGCCATCGATCTCGAAATGTGCTTCGTCCGAAAAGTTGATCTTTTTTTGAAAAATAGTCTTTTTGTTGCAGTATCCAATTGGCAAAGTCCCGACGCATGGAATGATATTGTGGCAGCAATTCTTGTGTCAATTGAACTTTGTAGTCCTTCAACGCTAAATCTATGCGCATAATTCGCCATACAGTTGATTCAAAAAGTCCCAATTTTTGTGAACGTCGGGAAATTGACGTGATGGGGTCAGCTGCAGCACTATCACTCACACAGCACCAATATGTTCTTCTGAACGACCGGCACGAGCATACTGACATCTTTCTCGATCTTGTACTTCGTAATTTGCGAAATATATTTCTCACAGAGCCACCACTTTCATAAAATAATTCAATAATCTCAATACGTTTTTGTAATGTATACGACTCCATTTCTATAAATGACAAACCTTCAGCTGTCAAAATTACATATAATATGGGTGCGTTCGATGTTTGAAGTGTGTTACACAGGAGCGTACTTTTGAAAACTCAATTTGAAAGACGCTTTATAACAAATAATTTTGAAAATAACGCTTGACAAAAACTCACAGGTACATGCTCAAAATTCATGACCAAAATGGCGGGGAGAAAATATCAGTGTACAAAATTTTGGCAGTAAAACTCATTTTCGTTTTTGCGGAGTCGAAACAAGGTGGTGTACACAAAATTTTGTGTGCACGCGTAAACTAATAGTTGCGGAATCCAACCGCAGGTCTTACTTTCTTTGTATACCTTGAAAATTTTAAAATTTATACACAAATGTAATATAATTTTAAAACTCTGGAGAACTTTTGTGATGTATTCATTAAGTGAAGGGAGAAATTATTTTCTGTTTTTTAATGCGGATTTAAAAGATTTGAAAAGATTTTTTTTTTGCATTTTCCATTTGATTTGATTTAGAGTTCTAGAAGGGGGGCGGGATTGCCCCGATTGTAGAGTGAGTTGTAAAAGTTTAACAGAGCGATTTTCGTATGGTACGGACACATTATGTAGTTGACGCTGGCGAATAATGCTGGCGCTGTTACGCACTTTTCCAATCTGCAGTGATAGCTAGCGCTGGTTGGGGCATTTATTTGTCTTCTCTTTAGTAGTAATAGTGGTGGAGTGGATATAGTGGAGTCAGGAGTGGGTATAAATGTAATTCGCTCATAGCTCTTCGTCTTTGAAACATGTACGATTTTTTTAGAGCTGATAGACAAAAGAACGCCTCATACATTTCGATAGAAAAATTTAAATAAAGCAAACGGTACAAACAGTTCGCTTCAATCGACAGAACAATTTGTTCTCTCCAGTATATGGGAATTTTAGAGCAATGTATGCAAAAGAGCACATCTATTGTCTAGAAAAGTCATCTGTCACACCTATCACAGGATGGTAAGTAATTTTAGAATACTACATATTTATTTTAGTGTTTGAATGTTTAGAAAAAGGCACGCAAAACTTAGCAGCCCGGTTATTATGATGCCGTTATATTTTTGTTGCACCGATTACTCCTAGAAGAAAAAGCACACAATTTCGAGAATTGTAAGTGTTATTGTTTCCAAGAAATTGGTCAGTGATCATAAATTTTTTTTTACCCATCTGATTTTCATAAAACCAATGACAAGACAACATGGTTGGGAGCTCGCAATAGAAGCATACAAACTGACTTAACGAGTTTTGAATTAGGGCTCTTCCAGTAGAACCCTTGTTCCATGCAATCATCAACGTATAGCCATCCGTTGATCTTTCATAGCGACACTGATTCAAGCCGGAGATGTTCAAAATTTTTACGTTCGTAGGGAAGCATTAAATTTTTCTTAGAAATATACTTGCAAATTGTTCTTGAGAATTTTAAGTAATAACTATTCACCAATAACGGTCCAAACGAATTGGTGGATTGATTCTGGTGGTCCACTTTTTCGAACAAGGGCACAAGCATTCAGTTTTCTTAGAAATATTTGACATTTTTTCTTTAGATATTTCATGCACTACCGACCATAATTTCAAACAGTAATAATGATTCAGGTGCCTTGGCTGATCTTGGTCGCTAAAGATATTTATGAGCGTTCGCAAGCATACATTTTGTTCTTGGAAATGTACTTGAAAATTTTTCTTTTGAATTTTAACACACGTTTGTTGGCTGAAAACCATCAATTGGATTGATTCGAGTGCCGCTAAAATTTGTTCTACAATTTTTCATCGGAATTTTTACGGCAAAACTATAGAAGTAAAATTCCTTCACTTTAATCTAGTGTTGTTTAATTTAACTTCACGATTACTTTTAATTTGTAGCAGAAGGACAAACGAAAAATGCGGAACACTGATAAGCCATTGACAACTTTTTTCAGAAGAAAGCAAGATCAGTTAAGTTCCCATCAGAAGAATTAGTTAATAACAAATCATGCACTTCTACTCCCATTCCTTTATATGTGACTCAAGCTGCAAGCTCACTCTCAGTCAATTACGTCACTCGTGACAGAATCGCTTGGATTAGCATTACAATCTCTGCACTAGAAGGCGTATCTTGGTATGAGTCTTTAATACCCACCCTGAGATCGACATTTATGTGGATAATATTATCGATAACTGTACCAAATCAAACCGAAAATTGGATTTTGTCATATAACGTAAATATGATTAAAAAAAATTTTGAAAGCGAATTCTTCCGACTTTTTCCTCCCCCTCGAACATTTTGGTTGTGACTTCCCCTAGGCAGCAGGTCTGGATACGCGCCTGTAAACAACGTTTGATATAATGTATCTACAAAAAAATAAAAAATAAAAGATATAAATACCAATCTCCAGCAAATATTGAGATGAAAGATCATCGGCGAGATAATTGGAGGATATCTTCTAGTATTCATCTTCGGAATATTTAAGCAATCTATGAAAATTACTTTTAAGTTGCTTAACCAATAATTAGATGATATTAAGTTCAATTGCTTCCAATTTCCTTTTTTTCCTCCAGACGAAAAGAGGACGATATTGCTTATAGTATCAGTTTTATCTGGATGACAAAATGACAATAAAATAGCAACAGGAATTATGTGTTTTTCTCCCGAAAAGAGGACGATAACCAAGGGCGAACTTTTCTTCTTAGTTTCGCCTGCAGAATTCATCGCTGAGAATCGAGTTTATGTTTATTTTTAATGCAGAAGATGCGTTACCTGAAAATACAGGTCTATTCATTCTGGTTTAATAAGCCTTCGGAGTAAATTTTAGTAAAGTTTTCTACATATATAATACTTTACTCCTCTCATTTATAAAATTGTATTTAAAAATAATTAAATTCCTTCTATTACCAATGTGATATTATCGAGACAATGTGGTGATATCACTTTCCTCTCTTCCAGGCAATGCTCATGTGCTTCAACAACGTGATTCCTCAACGATATCTACCTCTTACCTTGTGCAGGTATTGCATTTGTGTCCCATAGATGATACGAAAGCAATTCATCAACAAGTATTTCATTCGGAACTCATCCCTTCCCGAAACAGTTAACTTCCACAATATTGAAGATGATAGTCTGCCACGATGAAAGTTACCTTCGCCGGAATATGATACGCGTATCATATTGCTTGTTGGATTACAGTTTTTTTTTTAGGTGAATAACTTCAACCTATGCGAAGGATACATACCTGTGTAGGTATATAAGCATTTACTTTTTCTCCTTAAAAATAAATTACGGTTTATCATTGAATTATTATTGACATATGCTCGAGACATTACCCATGAAGTATTTTCTTTTAAATATATGCTTTGCTGAACTTAGAGACTCAATTTGCCGTAGGATTTAGCTTCTAACATACTAACCATCACTTAGGACAGGAGTAACCCGGGGGTTACACCTGCAAGTACAGCTTACATGGAAGCTTCATGGCCATACCTCTTGCACGTGTAACCTATACTGCCATGTTGGCAGTACAGCTTTCAGCGAACTTTCATGATGAAAAACCATGGCAGCTGAGGTGATAGTAATTTGACATTATGCAATTTTCAAAATGGCGGAAAAGAAATGCTTGAGAGAATTTGATAAATTTATTCTGGAAAAATGAGATTTTCTGGGATCATTTGCAATACATCATTTACCAACACCTTCCTCGTAACTTTTTCTTGGGTTTTTATTATTCTGATACTTCCTTTTTTGCTATAATTTTACAATATACGCATGACTTTACGAATCAATGCCATTTTTTAAATGAACTTGCATGCGAGATGATAAGACATCAACCGAACTGCCTTCTGCTGTCAAGTTAAAAATCGCGTTGGAAGGGAGGCTTGCATGCAACTGTACTATCTCGTGTAATATATTATTCCTATATAATAAGTATATACACGCTCATCCACGCCCACCCACCAACCAACCCACCCACCCACCCACCCACACACACACACACACACACACACACACACACACACACACACACACACACACACATTAAATCTACCCTAGAGTCCTTAACAATATTTTCATGTAACTTAATATGAAAGCTGAAATAGTCTTTAATTTATTTAACTTATGCAAAAATATATTCAACATGTAAAAAAAGGTTCAACATAATTTTATTATTTCTTATTCTTTCTTTCTTTCTTATCTGGTACCTAAAGAATTATAAAATATATTAAAAAAACTTTTAAAATAAATAACTTTCGTGAATAAATTGCACTAAAAAGTGAAACATAATTTTTTCCTTCCAGTGATATACCCAAAAAAAGTTTCATTGTGAAGCATTCAAACAGTTAACGTCAAACGGGATTGATTGATTGAAATAGAGGTTTAGGATCCCGAGGGATCTCCCGAAACGTACGCCAAATTAAGGCCCGTTGTACACCTTCCAGACCTATGAACGACGCTCCTATAAATTTCAGTATTGCCTCTCAGCCCTCCTTGCAGGCGTCGTGTAACGAGTTACAGGAAGTGTGAGCCAAGGAATCTGTAACGTAATCCTCAGAGTGCAGGGCAGTGACAAAGAAAGTGGGTTATTGTTTCGGACTCCTCTCCACAACCCCTACATGTAAGATTATCAACAAATCTCATCCTGTGAAGGTGATCCCTGATAGAGGAGTGCCCAGTGAAAATAGACACCAGAGCTCTCAGGGTTGGCTTGTTAAGTCCTAGGAGCTTATTAATTTGATTTGGGTTTGGTTTACCCCAGAGTTCCTTTGTTGTTCTACTCGAGGGGTCTTCTAATCAAAGGCGATTATGTTGGCGATCAGCCCAGCTTGAAATGATTGAAAAAAGGTGGTTTGGTGTAATCCCAACTGTAGAGGCAAATTCTCCGAGGCTACACCAAGAGGGGCAAGCTCGCCCGCCCTTTCATTCCCGCTAATGCTGCTGTGCCCAAGCACCCACTGTTATTCCGATAAAGGGAGTTCAGGGTGGTTTTGCACTCCATTAACAGTTTCGAGGTTATAAAGGGTTTCGATAAAGCCTTGACATCTGCTTGGCTATCTGAGCGGATAGCTATCTCCTTGTTCTCAGTGTATGAGTTAAGGTGGTGCCTTCCCGCTTCGAGAATAGCCTTGAATTCTGCCTGGAAAACCGTGGCATGGCTTTTAAGGTGCATGGAAAATTTAATCTCAGGCTCCTCGCAGAAATCTCCCACTCCGGTGCCTTCATTGGACTTAGAGCAATCAGAATAAATTGTAATTGGGTTTGTCAATGGTTGAAACACGGAGAGTGATTCCCATTCTGCCCTAGATGGAATTCTAGACTCAATAGTGCTTTTCAGCATGGTCTCGAGGAGGTCACTGACCCTATCGATGCCAGGTGCGATAGACTGCACGAACTCATGAATGGATTCATGTGGAACTCTTGTTCCTGCATGAAGCCAGCAAAGATTAAAATGCAGTCTTAGCGCTGAAGTCAACGCCCCGTGCTTAATATGTATTTGCTCCTGGTGTATGGTAAGGATAACTTCCAGATCCCTAGTACTAGTTGACTTAAAAGCGCCGCTTACGCTGAGAAGGCATAGTCTTTGAATCTTCTCTAATATCTTGCGATAATTGGCGAACTCCATTGCTTTTCACCACACCACCGAACCGTAGGTTAACATGGTAGGTATTTCACCCTGTCCTTTAACTCCAAACGCGTGAAGCCCATCGAGGGAAGGTTTAAACTGGGGATATTACTTTTCATGGTGAAGATGCATATTTTCCGTGAATTGATGCTCAGTCCACAATCCGTAGCCCATCGCATGATTAGTCGGATAGCGTTTTGCTCTGGTCCACAGAGTACAAGTTCATAGCTCCCGATGAATAAGATTGCTAAATTTTCGGCGTAACATACTGCTTTATACCCCATCTGGGTGAGTGTTAGCAAGAGATCGTCTATGATGAGTACCCATAAAAGAGGTGATAGGATACCACCTTGAGGGGTGCCTTTGTGAACTCTTTTAACTCTGCTTACCCTGTTCAGATCAGCAAAGACAGTTCTATTATACAACATGTGTGCAATCCTATGTTTTAGAGGTCGGTTCACTCCATGTTTTCTTAGCATTTCCGGGAACTTATGCAAAAGGCGCCTTTTACGTCGATGAGAACAGCAAGCGTAGATTGTTTAAAGAGGAAGCCCTTTTGAATTGATTGAATCACCTCGTGGAGGGCCGTCTCAACAGACTTTCCCTTTAGGTACGCATGTTGATGCTGTGATTGTCTGCTTCTGGGATTGGAGCATCTCAGCTCCCACTCGCAGGTACGTTCTAAGGTTTTAAATAAGAAAGAAGTCAAACTTATAGATCTATACCCTTTGGCAGTTGAGTAATCTACCCGACCTCCCTTCGGTATGAGCATAACATAGACTTCTTGCAACAACTTCGGTGTATAGCTCATTTTGATGCATGCCCTAAAGAGAAGAGTTAGGTTACTAATCAGAGGATCACCGAGGAGGGCTGGGAAGATGCCATCCTTTCCCGGGGATTTGAATGGTTTGAAAGAGTCCACTGCCCATTTGACCGATTCGTCCGTGATGAAGGCAATTTCTCCGCCCCGAAATGGTTTCATTACGAGATGTTTCGGTACGCAGAGATGAGAGGCCCTCATCTTGACCATCAGGGAAGGGTTCATCTAGCAAGATTTCCAACGGTTCCCCAAAGGAGGAATTTTTTTAGTCTTGACATCTCATTTACCCCGTCTACACGTCAAACGAGATAATTTTAAAATATTGTTAATACATTCAATTTTAAGATTTAGTCATCTGAGTTCTAGCATTTCTTACTATGCAATGAATCTTTTCTTATGTACATATATCACTTAGAAAGAAAAAATTAGCTTTTACTTTTAGTAGATTTCATTTATAAACGTTTTTAAATATATTTGTTTTATTATTATTATTCTTTATTATTTGTCCAATATCTTTTTGCTATTTAGAATTGAATTTAGAGAATTTAGACTAGTTTTTGTACCAACATTCTTGGTTTATCTATAACTTCTTTTCGGCATACCAAAGTGGGTAATTTTTAAAACGCTTTTAAGTTGTGAACGTTTTTTATTTTTTTGTTTTTGTGAGGCAGCTCTGTAGTAGTAGTTGTTCTTGCATTAGCTACCACTAACTGGTTTTTATCTAACCAGTATGCATCTCATCCTCCAATATCCACCCACAAAATATTTAAACTGAAATTTTGGCTTGGTCAGTGTCATATAAATATCAAAAAATTTTAGATCTTGTCTTTCTTCTGTTATACATTTTAAAAATTAAAAAAAGCAAATAATGCCTTATATTAAATTCATTCTCATTCATATTTGCATCATAATATCTCAAAGGAAATTAAAACTGCTTAAATCCTTACACACCACAATTTTAGGTCTTCTTTAGAAAGTGCGGCATTTAAATGACCACTAAAGCAATTATTCACTGCAAATTTTGATTGAAAATCTTTGACCTGACTACATATTTCGATGAAGTGCATACATAATTTTACTTCCATATATGTATATATACGTTTATATGTTTCAAAAAGCAAACCATTGCATGGAAAAGTCCTTCGCTTATATTAAAATTCATCATTTTCCAGTTATAAATATTTTAGGAGACGGCAGTTTATGGAAAATGCCATTCAGTGAATAATAAAATGTGTGCTCTTTGAAGCGGTCCCATAATTACTTGTTCGTCAATAAATATGGTGCTAATTATCAACGACGAGCCCATATAAATTCCTTTTTCCCCTTTGAAATATTTCATTCGATATACGTTTTTGATTACGTAAAGGTATAATAATTTAATATTTCAAAATCAAAAGGTATTAAATTCCAGTTTCGCCGTCCTTTCAGAGTTTCAGGGAAATGCAAATCCACTTTGATGTAAGCAATTTAATTAAGTTATTGGCAGATTTTCATTAGTGGACTCCATCAAATTTATTAACCACACGATTTCAAATTGGAACTACTAACGGGAAATCAAAATAGAAAATCGTCAAACATGCATACATATAATATATGAATGTATGTATTATTATTATCAGAAGGCTTAAAATGTTAAAATATATTATTAGATTCCTTTGATATTTAGGAGTATTTTGAAAGGTATTCATGCAGAAAAGGAATTAAAAACACGTACTGCATATATGTATGTACATATATGGTAGGTAGCTACATAGATATTAAAAGTAATTTTACGTATTCTTTGTACTAAAGTAGTAGAATCAAACATAGTTAGCAGTACAATAGAAATTTTAAAATTAGCAGTGTAAGGAAACTGGGCACAAATATGTATAAACATTGCCCAAGTACTGTACAATCATGAAACCTAAGTCAAAAGAAAGATCTTATTATGTGTTCATTAATTAGTAATTGTTATTATAAGGCCTAATATGGAAGATCAACGAGCGACGATTTATTCAGGAAAATCAACAGAAATAATAAAAAAAAAAAACATGAACTGACAGTCGTGCATACGACGACTTATGAATGTGCAGAAAGTCAGAGCAATGTGTCAGGATTATAGTTGGTGTAAATCTGTCGTCTCTGTCTACCCCAACGATAGTGAGTACATATATGTATATAATATTGGGTGTTCGGTAAATATGTAGGATGGACGGATGGCAATGGATTCGTTGTTGGAGTTTCCTATGTCCTGATCAGACCCCCAGCTTCCCAAAAATCATTCATTCCTACGCAAAATTACGTTTGAACATTTCTCTGTTTTCAAAGAAAGTGTAGTCACTTAAATGCTTATAAGGCATTTGAAGGATATCACAAGATTCGGCCTAAAAGGATCCTTTGTCCTTTTAACGATTACAATTTATGGGTCTAGCGTTAAAGTTGAATTCTCGGAAGAAAAAAAAAATTAAAGAATTTTGTTGTGTTATCCTCGATCCTGTCAAATTGTTACACCAAGCAAATAATTTTTTCTTCTTCTAAAATGTGACCCTTTCACAGTAATGAAAAACAAAAATAATGACCGCAATATCTCCTTCCGTTTAAAAGATATTAATATATGATATGTATGTTGTTGCAGAAATTCAAAACAAATTAAGTCTTCTACGCCCCCCCCCCCACTTTTTTCAAGGTTCATAAATCTTCTTTAATGACAGTGAAATCCACTACAACTGGAAATGATTTGATTCCTCCTAAATTCATCAAGTTAGATAATTGCACCGTTCATTAGCAGTACATTAATGAACTACTTTAATATTTGCTTTACCACATCGCAATTCCCTACCATTTGGAAAAGAACTCTTATAGTTATTATCGCCTTTCCTAAAAAATCTATTCCCTCTTCTATGAAAGACTACCGCCCAATCAGTATACTCTGGGATTTCACAAAGGTGTTTGACAAACTCATATATAACTAAGCTTTTTATTCTCTTGGCAATCTGGGTTCCATAAAATGCACAGCTATGAAACGGAAACCCTTGATTAAGATTTCCTAACAATACTTGTTCTTATCAACTTAAGTAAAGCATTTGACTCTTTCAATCATAATCGCATTCTTCATTTTTAATTTTTCGCCTGTATTGGGTGCTATTTTTACATAGACAATAAACTATTAAGGTGCGTAACATAATATTGCAGTTTTGCTCTATTGAATATGGTGTTCCCAAAGGCTCCATTCTTGGCCCTTTCTTATTCAGTTTATTTTTAAATGTTGTCAATGTTGTCCTGGATGTGTCTATTCATCTCTATGCTGACAATGTGCAGATTTACCTTAGCAGACCAATTACAACAGGTCTCCATTGCTCGTATAAATGAGGATTTGCTTCATATCTCTGAGTGGTCTATTACAAATGGTTTGGTCTTGAATGCCAATAAGTCGAGTTGTATGCCTATCTATAGAAATCTTCTTGATACATCAGATATGAATCCTCTTCTACTTAATAATGTTATCTTACCATATAAAAACTTTGTCAGAAATCTATAACTTGAACTGAATGCTAGACTTCCCTGTTGTAGTTATATCATAGGTCAATGGATATCTTTTGTTAACTGAAATGTGCATGAAATTAGGAAGAACACTTATTGTACCTGATTTCATGTACGGTTTAATATTATTTCCAAAGCTAGACTCAGTCTGCCGTAGAAGACTCACAGTAGCTTTTAATGTCTGTATTCGATTTATTTGTCTATAAACCAGGGTGCAGTGCTCATATTTCATTGCATTCAATGTCACTGATTAGATACTTACCTTTGTTCTTTTTGCATAAATTTCTAATTAATAAGTGTCCCGAATATGTCTACATGAAGTTACGATTTTTGCATTCATCCAAATGTATTGGTTTTCTTCTTCCTCGATGTAACTCATATTATGGGGAACGATCTTATTTTGTTTAAATCCTACGTAAGTGGAATCTACTGCCGTTTGACCTACGGCCAGTGGGTTCTAACAAAGAATTTTTTAAGCGATTAAAGTCTCCTACATTTAATTAGTGCATATCGTGGTTCGTCTTTACTTCTATTTAATTATACTTATGTTTTAATTTCTATTAGATTTTCATTTTTCCTTTTGCTTATTTGATTGTTTTAATTTTTACTATTATTATATTTTTTTTCTGTTCCACTCTTTCATACATATATGTACTAACTACTTAACTTAACTTAACTTATATGACTACTTTAATTTTATAAACCCAATTATTTACCATACTTAGAACTGGATGTAATCATTCGAAAAATTCGATGTTCGCGGGCAGTTTTCAGAGATTGCCACAAAACGTTGTTCTTCTAAAATTTTGTGAGTGAATTTTCTAATTCAAAACAGGCAATTATTCTGTGAGTTTGCCGAACCAAAGATCTAGTAAGATAATCTGAGGAGTTGGATTAAAAATATGGGAAACCTTTCTTTAACCCGAAGTCTAAGTGCAGAGCAAATATCAGTAGCTTGTCCAAAATCTGCGTCGAAGTCTGTGCTTCATAGAAACAATTCAATCATTTTTTTTTTTCTTATAAGATCAAAGAAACCGGTAATTCTATATCAAAATTTAGTTATGAACAAATTATAAAATATGAAAGTATTCTAAGTTCATGAAGTACAATAACATTACGTACAAATACAGAAGCATTTCTCCTTACATCTTTTTAACACAACTTTCAGAAGGCACTTCTGAACAATAATTAGTTACTATCTTGAGGTTTAGGATATTTTTTTTTCTATATTTATCAACACAAATCCTGCGAAACCCTAAGGACTTTTTCAATTATTTCTGTAATATACAAGATGCTCATAAAGTTCATGGTTTTGGTTTGAGTGTAATCCCTTTGACCGTATTGCATCCCTTAAAGATTTGCACGATATTTTTTTCAATTTTTTTCTTCGTTGTCTACTTCAGTCTATTCTGTTGCCTTTGAGTGCATCTTAAGACCTAGAGCTGCATAGAATCAAAGATTGCAGAAAACTCAAACTTTTGCTCCCATCATGACATTGTCGAAGGTTAAAAGTATAACACACCAAACAAATATTGCAAAGAGAGGTCAACTCAAGTTGAAAGACTTCTTATCCTCCTCCGCTGTGTTGTGCCATTTTATATCACGAATAACCCTTGGGGGATTCTTTGGAATACTTTTCGTCATGGAATTATTGAGAAAAGTATCTTGTTATATGCGAGTAATCTTAAGCTTCACAGAATATTGCACATGCTTGGTTTGTTATATATTTTATATTAAGTAAAACATTTTTAGCGTTATACATACATATGTTTGTATACACCTATTTATAAGGTAGTACCTTAAAAGGATTGAAGAAAAAGAACCGTAGTGGCTTTGTTTAAGAAGGGCAGAAGAGTTACCTGATTTGTTTTAAGTTTGGTTTTCTCATTTTAGTTTGAAAAATAAATTAAATTATGGACTAATAAGTTAAGAAAGAGTAAGTCAATAAAAAATCTACTGACTGCACGTAATTTATAGCAAGATTAACAAGTCAAGGCCTTACCGAACTGTCAACTGGGAGCCGCTTCATATGGTGGACTTTCGTTCGTTCCAATGTCATTCATTCTCACCAAAAAATCACGTTTTAGTTGAATCAGCTGGAAGTTTTTGATTATTCACCGATAATATAGTACAAACAATAACGTCACAGGGTAATGTGGGAAGGACGGCTGGACTAGTTCGTCCCATTGCTCATTGCCGTGTGGGCAGGAACAAGAAAACCCTCTGGCCTGTATATCACTTGAGCGATGGTACTAGAGGTTCGTTTTGGACATCACTTCTCCGTCAATATTCCTCAAAAGGAATCGTGGGCTGAAGGAAGCCATCCCCGGTCTGCTCTAAAAATTTTCACTGACGGCTCTCTCAGCCGGTGTGGGTGGATACTTTCTTGAGCCTGACATTGGGTTGAAGTACTCAACTGGAAGACACACCACTGTCTTCCGGGCTGAAATGGCAGTAACGCTAGTCTTTGATATAGAGATCAAGGGATAGGACATTGCTATAATTTCTGAGTGATTGTCGGATAACATCTAAGATACTGGGGGCTTGCGAATCTTCCGTGGATAAGCTGTGTATCCATAACAAGGTGACCCTTCTCTGGGTACTTGTTCACATGGGAATCATAGAGATTGAAAGAGCTAACTTTCTAGTATGTCTGGCTCTGATTAGTGGGTTCTGGAACCGGAATCCTCCGAAGGTGTTGCCGCCTCGGTTAGCGGGTCTCTCATCAAAGCGGATGTTCGTATGAAACATCAGAAGAAATTGGCGAACCTGACTACAAAAGTTTTTCTTGATGGGTCCTATAGGAATTTATCCGATTTTCTCTTGGGGCTCGGATGGAGGAAAATATGTAGAATTGTGGCTTGTATCATCACCACATCAGGCGTGATACGCTTGGGTCTGCCCTCCTATCAGTGGATGAGATAAAAAACTTACCTCACCAAGACCTGATACGCTTCATTAAGAAGACAGGAAGGTGTTCATGGAAGGGTATCTAGCAGGTTAGCACAATATGCCGGCCTGGCCTCCGTGTTTGGAATATCTCGTCTCTCCTGCCTCTGGAAAAAAAATACCTTGTCGTCCTTGTCGTCATTGTACCATCAGACAGAGTAGGGGTAGAAGGACGCCAGTACTTGAACACCGCTCCAGAAACTGCTAATTTTTTGTGCTCTTTGAACGTTTTATTGAAAAACTCATTTTTTTTTCTTGGAAAATTATTCATATTTTGTTGAGGCAAATTTGTTTTTTTGTTTGATTCTGAAAAATTAACTATTATCAAAGAAACTGGCTATTTGAGAAGTTTGGTCGTGCGACGAGAAGACTTGAAGCGAAAACAACATATGTACAGAAGCACAAACAATCTTTTACGTCCCAAGGATAACATGGTTTAAAAACGTACACTACCTTTTGGTTCTGGTGCGTAAAATTTGTTGGAAATATATTTTCTGCCAAAGTTCTGGGCTAATTCAATCAACAGTGTCTTTACTAGTTTGTGATATTTTCCAAAGTTTGTTTTTTTTTTAGACCGATTTCATACAATGGCAATTTTCTATCGAATTATATGCCATCACAATATTATTAGAGTTCCATGGAAGAAGGAGGTTCACGTTGTATGTAGTAGGGTCATTCCATATCAAATAGGTGACATGTGTGATATGACTACCACTCAATTTTATGAAATTTTACATACTGAGAGAGCTTAAAAACTTTGTAATTTTAAAAATGAATTTTCATATACACATTGATCTTGACATGAACATATTTAATGATCAAATATCAACCACTCGGAACCTTTTCGAATTGAACAGAAATCAGTGCATACGTGCTTTTACGGTTTCATACTTTCTGTTTCTAGGGTTTTGAAGCGATTACGAGCTCTTCCGCTCCGCTTCAAACCTCTCTAGGCTGTACACAGCCTTAAGGTACCAGACATTGGAAAAATAACAACAAATATTTGACAAATGCTTGTCAAATGCTCGTGAAACATTTGTCAAACATTTGATTGGAAGTTTATGTGAAAAATGTTTTTCAAATGTTTAGTTTTAATCATGTATTCTCCGAGTGAAGTAATGTGCATAGCAGTCTTACATTGCAGTCGTACTTGCCTCAACGTTTGAGCAAAATTTTCGGAAAAGGAGATTGTTGAACAGAAGATTACAGTACAACGATCGTGGTATTTTGAATGATAAGATAAATTGACGATCCTTCCGATTTTTGAAATTTTTTAAGAATGTAATAATTCTATCAATTTTATTATATTTAAAAAATATTCCAAATTGAAGTTTCACTATCAACAGCTGTTGAAAACTGACTGAAATTACTGTACAAACTTTAACAAACATTTAATGTTTTTCATTTCATTTGGATTAAATTTGAACTTTTTTAAACATTCTACAAATGTTTGAAAAATGAATGTTTGACAAACGTTTGACAAATGCTTGACAAATGTTTGTCAAACATTTGGAGAATGTTTGTTATGTGTGGACACGCCTATAGTGTGTCATTTTCCCCAAGTATTTCATTTTAAGTCAGTTGCCCCAACTAGTTCATCACATAAGGGTTAAGATGTTAGTATATCAAGAAACTCAGTTATTCTTTCCACCATGCACATATGTAGTCTATATGTGTTAAGCGAATCAATAAATATGGTTTTTAATATATGTAACTTAAAACCACCTTTCTACGACAACTGTTAGATTAATTCCCCTTTATTTATCTAAAAAATGAACAGTTTTTTTTATTACAAATTCATCCATTAGTTGTACAACTGAAGGAAGAACTTTTAAGTTCAACAAGTAAAATGCCAATGTACCAAATGCAAAGGATGCAGTTCTTCATGCACAATACAAAACTAGATAGGTAAAAGGAACTCGACACGTTCATTGCTCCATGAATACAATACGTCTCTGTACATACTTTATTGCTCATATTTACGCCTACGCTCTGTGTAAATGTACAAAGCCGTCGGCAACGTCGGGTCGGATGCAACTAGAGACTACAATCAAAGAGAGTTGCAATACTAGAGATAGAACAGCTGAAGTGCTGCTGTGGATGGTAAGGTAAATGGGGTATCTTTCATCACATTCACCCATAAGAGGAAGAGTACATTAAATGAAGTTTCAGAAGGATGTGTGCTGTTGTAAAGACTCTACTAACCCTTCTGTTACAGAATCTCATAAGCATTTCATCTGTACTTCCTTCTGCCCTCGGGGTGAGGACGGGGGATGCTTGTACGTGCTATGCATGACGAAAACGACGTGTGCATTGTGTTCGTAAATAGCAGACTGATATTGATAAAGTGGTGAAGTTATTACAGTCGTTCAGCTCTAACCTGATATGAAAATCATTAATCCAGGTGGGTGTAATAAATGGGCAATACAGCCACCTGCATATTGTGTTTTCTGCGTTCTAGGATAGGAACATAATGATGGCTTTAGAGAGAGAGCGAGGAATGAAACGTAATGTGACCGACCATAATTATATCCAGTCACCCAAGGTACCAATCGAAGTTTCAGCACGAAAACACGCTAGTTCAAACTTGGTCCCAGTACTTTCCAATGGTATTTCGAATTGTTTCCGACGATTATTTGGAATCGAATAATTTCGAGGTGCATAACTATGAACTAAATAAGTATACATATGTATCTTGAAATAATTCTGTTATCACAAGATAGAGGGTGACCTGATTTTAAACAATGCGTAAATTTTGTTTGTTTTTAAAGCTGTGATGAGGATGTGCAGACGTTTTTTATCAGTTGGTAAATTCGATGTTGTTTGCACTGATGTTGTGGATTAAGGGACCATCGTAATGTGATGGTCTTGAAAATTGCTGATATTCATGTTTTTTTTTTCATTGAACAAGATTGAATTATCGTTCTGCATTTTTTTGTTGTTTTTGTTTATTCAAATCACAAAAAATGTTTAAGTTTTTAAAATGTTTTAGATACGTACGGTTTTTGGCCACTGCAAGACCGCCTAAATAAAATAGTGCGTGATAGTGGATGGTTCTACTGCTCTGAAAATTGTTTGAAGTTTAATAAAAAAACAAAAACAGCTATATGGAAGATTTTTTTAAAATTCCGTAAAAATTAACAAAATTACGGGCATTTCCGGAGGAAGTGTCGGATTTGGCATTTTTGCAATTTTTGCTTAAAAAATAAAGAATCCATACTGCTCTAAAGGTGGCTTCCCAGGGCCTGTGATTTCACAGGCCGCGCTGCGCGTGAATTAAATAGTATATCGTTCGGGTTCGAAAAATAATTTTTTTTTTAATATATTGATTTATTAATTCCGTTACCGAGGTCAGCTTTTGTCAAACTTTTTTCATCAAAACTTAACTTTAGACTAACTAAATTATTCGTTTATAATTATCTTGTACAAATCGTTTTCATCCGAGTAGATAAGTAGGGGCACGGGTGGGCACGGCCCACCTCAGTGAACCCGAAACATCATCGGTGCACCCCCTCACTCCGGAAAATTAGGAAAAAAATTATTAAATACAATTAATCGATCAATTATACTTAAGTTTCAACCAAGCAAGTACGAGGACATAACATTGAAAGTATAACGAAATTACTTAACAGTGAGCTGTCGCTAGATCTGGAATTAGTTCCAAATTTGTGAAAAGTGGTTTTGTAATGAAGCGCCACTCAATAAGCGGCATTCATTACTATTAATAAACCCCGAACATACAATTATTAAAGCGCCATCAAATTAATAAAGAGCATCAATGCTGTAGGTACAGATATGCGTATTCTCATACGAGTATCTCTCACATTTCCCTGCTGCAAATTATTTATTATTTTAGGAATACTCCAATTACAAAGAATTTTCTTTTCAAAACAAATTGCCAATATGTATCTAAAGACACTTAGTCACTTGTATCGGAATTTGTATGAGGCACAGTATATTCGACAAATCGCGATACAAGTTCGCAAACAAATGCTCATTCATTTGGTTGTGCCTCACATAAATGCTCATACATTTTGTATATGTTGATTTTGCTTATGGTTTCACTTTTCGCGATACTTCTGCGTTTAGCTCTGAAGTGCAGTTTATCGTATATTTAGTTTTGTAGTTCGGGCGGTTGAATTTAATTAAAAATCATGTCATCGTGGTCAGAAAAAACTACCTTACTTCCAATAAAAAAAATAAGAAAATGTAATATTTGGGATGTCAGATCAAAACCATGAAAAAAATGATAAATTAGAAGAAATCGCTCAGGAGTTAAAGTGTACGAAAAAAGAAATTGATGATAAGTGGAATAAATAAAAAGTTTATTTATCAGAGAACTCGGAAAAATTAATGTTAGCAAAAAATCCTGCTGCAGCACTGATAAAGTATAGACCTCATCATGGTATCAAACATTGGCAACTCTTGCGTATATGGACAAGTATATCGACAAGTGTTCGCCGTCTAATGTAATGCAACAAATTTCTCAATATATACAAGTTGAAAACGTGGCGATAGAAGTGCCGATACAAATCCAGATACTTGTATCTAAATGTAAACCTACCTTAACAATGACTTGACTTTCTCCATTTCAACCAACTCATAATAAATCCATCAGAATTATTGTCAACTCAACATTTTTTCATTCTTAGCATAAAGCTACAACGAACTACATACCCCCGACCCTCCCCTAATAAGTAAAAAAAAAAGGAAAATTAATATCAAACAACAAATGTTAAGTCAATAAGTCAAAAATAAATTGAGTTCTGAGTTTATTAAAGAAAAGTCAAAATATCAAAAAAGCGATCTTTAATCGGGTCTGGTAAACTTCTTGCATAAAAGCACTCCCAGTCCTCGCTGTAATTGATAAACAGCAGCTTTAACAACTGGAAAAAACTACCAGAGGCCTTAAAAAAGAACACTCAGAATAATCACCTCACTCGGAAGGCAGCCAAATGCATCTGCCTTATCGTCAATCTCTTACATTTGGAGATGTTCATCAACAACTTACGAAACAGCAAGAGGAAGAAATTGTTCAAAGCAGAGAATACTTGCCTAAATTTACTGATACTTGTGCCTTTGAAAGGATGCCGGGAGGACTCATCTTATGAAAATAGAGGTAATTTCTTGAAAAATGCTCAATTTTTTTGTAAATATGATTACAAGTTTTCACTTCACCTAAAAAAACGGTATACTACTACAGGCCAGATATCCAGAATGGAATAATTGAAGTGATGTCGAACCTCACTCTAGATAATTGAAGAAACTAAAGCTTGTGGCTTTTTTTTCATAGAGTTTGAACGAGGCCAGGTGCTTTAAAGAGGAACAATTTTCAATAATAATATATGCGAACGGTCTTGACATAGTCAAAAGATTTCTAGGTTTTATAAATTGCTTCACCTCCAGTCCTTACTGGCAAATTAATTTTGGATACATTGAATAAACACCATTTGGATGATGTTCCAATTCTTGCATAGTCTTATGATGGTGCTAGCGTCAGGTTTGGTTAAAATTGCGGCCTGCAAACTATTATAAAAGAACCTCCCCCTTTCGTATGGTTCTTGACTCATGCGCCAATGTTTCACTAGCAAATACATTTTTAACGGCCTCGCAGATTTGTATAATCACTTCTCACAGCCTGGTCATCTTACAAAATTTTCAAGGCGCTCTCGGAATCCATACCAGCCATGAAATGGAAAGTATAAGTGCTACCAGATGGAGTTTTTGCTACGAAAACTGCAAAGAAGTACTGGCAAATTAAGATGCAATTAAATTAACTTTGGAAAAAGAGTTCACTGAGAACCGTGAGAAGCACATAGTTGAAGTACTTGGATTGATAAAGATTATTATGAAACTAGAACTCGTCGTTTCCTTACACACATTTCACTCAGTTCTCGCTAAAGTGACTATACTGAGTACGTTTTTCAAGGCACAAAATACCACTCTTGATCAGGCTAGTGAGCTCATAGAAAGTACTATAGCTACTTTTTAAGCATGCAGGAATCAGTTCAAAATGTGGACAGGCATTGAGCAGTTTCTGAAAAGTACGAGATTTCGCTAATACCTGTTAGAGTCTCACAAAAAGGCGTCAGAAAAAGTACTTTTGTACAGAGTCGACAGTGGACGTAAGCATCACATTAAATTTGGTAGCCGATACACAACCAGAAGAATACTGGAAAATCAACATTTACTACCAAGTAATAGATAATATCATAGTAAATCTAAAACACTAATTGGAAAACCTACCGTTAGCTCGTGATGGGGACGCATTTCTTAAATTGGTCATGAAGCACGGAGTGGAGTGGAGTAAAAAATTTAAAAATTGATACATCAGCCTTGGAAGCTGAAGCGATGGTCATGAAACATATGCTTCAATTACAAAATTATGAGATGAATGATGAATATTTAAGAACATTTTTTAAAAAGAGTATTGCCGTTTTTTATATAAACTTTTTAAAGTAGCAATAGTATTCTCACCAGCTGTGAGAAAAGTTTTTCTTCTATGAGTCGGATAAGACGTGGCTTAGAAGAACAATGCTTCAAGAATGATTCTCTCACATATCATGGCTCAAAATAGTGAATGCCATTGTTAAAAAAAAATTACAACTGAAGAGGTATTGAGCCAAATAGAGAACTAAAGCTTATTCAATTGGTTTTTGGCGATTTCAACTAAGTTTAATTTAAATTAACACGAAAAGTAATAAAATAGTAGTTGTATTCTCTTCCAGCAGCTTGATTATAACGATATTAGTTTAGAAGATAGTGCTCTATGATGACGAATTCAAATTAACCGATAATGCACTTAGAGAAATTTTTACTGAGAATAAGCTCTGTATAATGTAAGAAAACAAATTGCTTCGTCTTATTCAAACTGAGCATAGAAAAATTAGATTAATAGTAGTAAATATATTTTCTAAATTATCTCGGATTCTGATAATAGCAGTACAGAAAATGAGAAAAGGTTATATAAATCCTACGAATAGAATTGCTCAAATGTACTTAACTTTTCGTTATTCCAAATTAATTTTTAGTAGGTATATATAGGTATATATGTATTATGTTGACTTCATCTAAAATATTCTTCTTTGTAGTAAGTTAGTTCCGTTGTATAAGCGATAATTTTCTTATAATAACAAGAATTTTTCTCAATTAACTTTGGCTTCTATTAGATCTACGGTTTTATTGTTCTAACTTGTTCTTCTTTCTGTAAAAGTTTTCTTACTCAAGTAGAAATCCTAATGCTCGTAGATTAAAAAATAATTAATAAAAAAATCACATGAATTTTGCATTCGATCGAAATGAAATCCACTCAAATGAATAGGCGATATTTATTAATGACTCAACCCTTGCTCGAAATCAAACAATGGTAATCAATAAAATAGTTTGCTTTATGTAAGGAAACTTGTCGTTGACACTGATTAACGTTTTAGAAACTTTTACAAATTTTTGAAAAACAATACTTGATGGAAGAATATTCTTTTTCAATTTTGTGTCAGGCTGGCCCCTACTGGGCCCCTCCCACAATAAAACCCTAGCTACGCCCATGATCGTCTTCACATATTGTCACGAACAAAAATGAAATAAGAACGGCAAGGCAAGATATATTCATGAGAATTTAGAATGTCCTGAAAGTTGGTCTCTTCTATTTTGTTAAAATGAGATCTTGATCTAACTTGTGTATGAGCCAACATGCCATGGAAAGAGCCTGGTCCCAGGTTGTGCGAGCTCGCGCGTCCTAGAAACTGAGTTTGTAACTTCAAAAGAGCGGCACGAGGTGACCTGTGGTAGCGCGTGCGAGTGTGTTATTTTTTCATAGAAATGTTGCTGCAGAAATAGGGAAAATTTCTACACGCGGCATTTTGGACTAATCGTACAGAGTTTTTCTTGAAAACGAAGTTATGTAGGAATATGAAATTTGGCAGAATGTTAGATCGTCATACGCGCAAGGCAAAGATTATAAAAAACCTTTTTTAGATTTTTTATGGTAGTGGGTTGGGCCACATAAAATTTTTTTCTTGTATTTTCTGGGGTATTGTTTGAAAGACTTTTAAGGATTTAAAAAAAAAATCACACTTTTTGGTGAATTGCTTATAAAGAAATGACCCAATGTGCCAAAAAGTAGCGCTCCCAGAACCTTTGGGTTGCTAAAGATAAAATTTTGATATTATTAGGGTTATTAGGCACTTATGTAGTTAAAAAGCTTATTCCCAAAAGCTAATTACCTACTTTTCGGCATTCAACTTTTTTGCTGGATATGCTTAAGAAAAAGTTCCAAAAACGATCCCCCCTCCACACAATTATTTGTTTGTTTAAACATGACCAATCCATAGTCTTCGGGTCTTACAAAGAGAGGGTGCCTACTCGTCATCACCAATTTCGTTCAAATTCACAGTATAAGCAGGGTATGACGAGAAATGAAAGTGACGCAAGTGGAAGCTCCAGATAACCAAACGAAACCGAAATATTGCATAATTTAGGGGAGCCCGGGGTTTTGTATGCTTACCCCTTGGAAAATGTTCAAATTTGCAAAAATTTGCTTGGAATTGTCGCGATTAAATTGGAACAGAATTTGAACAAAAGTGCCAAATTCATTCGGGTAAAATGTCAACCACAGAGAAGGTGAGTAGATTTTCGATTCTGTCAGCAGCATTTCCCTGTGTTTTTAATGATCGCCGGTAGATGGCGAAAAGTGGGTATGCAAAATTTTTATAGATTTTTTTATTGTTTAATTGGTAAATGACATCCGAGCTGCCTGAGATTTTGTACAGATAATTTCTTAGTAAAAGCGCATCCATAAAAAAAAACAAAAAAAAAATGGATTAATCTATAAGTTGTAGAATAACATTTCCGAATGAATTTTTCAGACAGGCTTTTGCCCGTCGAGAATTAAATTTCGCAATTTAATCAGAAGCGGAAGGAAGCATGTTCAAAAAATCAGAAAAAAACTCACAAAATACTAGTAAAAGTATATGTATAACCTTTTGACATTGAATTTTTTATCCGATTTTGATGAGATTGTGTACGAATATCCTACACAGATGGTAGAATATAAAATAAATATAAAAAAATGTCCTTTTTTTTTATTATGATAATATATAATTGACTCACCACGGGTTACTACTCTGTAACCCGCTTCCGTACGAATCTCGTAATAGGTTCAAAAAATCATAAAAACTCACTCACTTAGCAAAAATAAGCTTGAAATTCTATTAAATCAGCCTTTACCCAACAAATTTCTAGTGTTACTAATACAAAACGATAATACTGTTAGTACTGGACAATAAAGTATAATTCTGATTGGCAGAAATCAAAATACTTTTTATTTGTTCATTAAAATTGGCAGCCTCGTCCGTCAGTACTGTTAACAAAAAATTAATGTAAATTACTGCCAGGGTAAAGACTTAGCATAATTAAAGAAAGTACCCAAATATTAGGCAGTCTGAATTTTTCTATATTTGGACAAGCAGTGTCATTGTTTTTGTTACTATATTGGGCAATATGAGTAAGTGAAAGAGAAATTAAATTTCTAAAACGTTCAAAATTTTTGCAAAAACAAGGAGTGGTGGACAAAGAGTTCACTTCTTTCCTTAGTTCCTTCCTTCATGATTACAATTGTTGGTCTCTCGGATTTTCACTGACAAACTGCTCTTTTGTGCATAAATGTTTTCTATATACAACATTTTTTGATTCCTCTTTTTCAATAAATCTTCCAAATTGTAAAAAAAAAGTCAATTTTATTTAATTAGTGGTTCGGCATTAAATATGGAGTCTAGCATTGAAATTTACCATTATTTGTTTGTCAAGTGACTTCTCTACAATGGGCAAAGATTTTAGCTTTGTTTTTATCCTCGGTTTAGTGAGAAAAATTCAATTTGAGCCACACGTATTTATATATTGAGTGTAAAAATGATTTGCAAACAGAAAATTCTATCTGGCTCTACTTGGAGTTTTCGGTTCAGTGGGACATCATTCTAATTATTTAGTTTATTAACATTAGCAAAAAGTCAATTTTGAAGACCAAAGCGAACTGGTTTTAGGCCATTTTCCCGGGCCGGTTCGAGGACCCAGTGCGGCACTATTCACGGCCACTGGCCACAAGAAGCCATGCTTCTGATTGTGCATAAAAGTATGTATTTGCATGTAATTAATAGTTTTTTCTTTCATTTTATTTTTTTGCAGAATTTTTACTGAATTAGTTAACACAGGTACACAACTTTTCCATAAAATTTCGGTTAATTATAAATCCAGCGCCATATTGAATAATATGGCAGTCTTATACTTCAATGTAAATAGCACCGGAGCACCGGTTCATTGTAGTCGTGAATGTATGTTGGGCCTTAATGAGTGAGAGTGAGCTCTTACTGCACGGCTATAGCTGACCCACATTAAGGCATTTTAATGTGTCGGTGTCATGGTTGACTTTATGGTTTGTATCTTCCGGGGGTTACGAGTGAATGCTTGGTAGTGACTCGTAGTCGATAAAAAGTAACTATTTCGGTGGCAGTGAACGCGCCCACTATGTTGTTGGTGAGCTGCGGTAAGTTTGATTCTAATGCTATGCCATCCATACCATTCGAATATTATGCAGTTTGCTGAGCGAGTGGACTCGGAGCTTAGATGTTGGGTGGTATGAAGTTGGGTAGGCCAACCGCTACATTTTAGTCAGAGTTCCATACAGTACGTGAGCGACATAATGACATTGGGTGGGGTCAAAATCCTTGAGAATACTTCACAAGCCATGAAACAGACTCTCCCACTACCACATCAGAGCCCCAACGGAGTCCTAACATTCTAAAATATTTGCAGTATTCTTATGTTAAAACTGACAAAAGCTTGATTTGAAAAGCTCCTCCGCCCTAAACTACTATTCATAGGAAAAAATGGTCTTCTGATAATCTTAGGCTTGCTTTCTTATCTTCCGAACCGAAATAAAATTTTTATACCTTTTATAACAAAATTATTTAAACAAATTTATTTGAACCAGATGCCTACGATTCCTCAAACAAAAACTCTCAGCTGAGTTATCATTGTATGCCGCTGTGCCGTCATGGCATGCCGTGGGCTGATGATATCGAAGGTAGCTGTCTATAGATTCGGACCCCTGCTGCACATAAAAAAAGCAATTATTACTCAGTTGAGAATTAGCGAGCGTAAAATGGTAAGGTTATACAGCAAACACTACAATTCGATATCTAATCGATAGCGATTTACTTACGCGAAGTTTAACTTCCATCTCGAAGTCGTTTTCGAATCGATCTCGATTCGAGAACGAAGAAAAAGGAACGCTAAATCGAATCCAGAATACGACTCGATTTCGAATCACTTTTATGGGGCCCTTTCGAAGATTTTGCTTGTGTGAGTGTGATACATAAGGGCCTTATGTACTCTTCGAGAATACGAATCGATTTCGAATTACAAAAATTTTATTTTATTTAAAAAAATTGGAAAAAGAACACGGTCAGAAAAACAAATTTTTCCAGTTAAAGGCGTAAATCAATAATTGCTAAAAACATAAATTTCATGCATAGTTCATTTGTATACTTCATATAGGCTCGAAACTTTTGGTCCTTAAGTACTTACAGGATTAATAAAAACTTACAGTAAATATTGGAATTACAACAAAAAGAAAAAGAAAAACAAAAATAATTTTAATTTAGTTAATAGAATAAACTTAAATAGGAAAAATGTTCCTGAGCAAAATATAAATAGGAATTGATTTACATATTTCAATTTCAATTTAATTTATTTACACTGGTTGACTGTACAACAAGTCTTACAATCTTTTTTGTTTGCACAATTAATTCTAATAACAACAAAATAATAATTTTAATTGAGTTGCAATGTAACAAAAATATAATTAAAGCTAAGTGACTACGTTACTAACTAATTTTCAAAAATATAACAATACAGAGGTGGATAATGAGAGCTGGAGGTGGAAGGAAGTAAAGAAACCGTGAAGAATAAGAGCAGCAACACACATGTAACCATAATCATTGGGATATATTTAAAAATATTTTTAAATTATTTCTGAATCGGCTGGCTGAGGTCGTTTGTTGAATGTCCGCTGGTGGAGAGTTCCAGTTATTTGTTGTATGCACAAAGTAAGAGCGCTGCCCAAGTACAGAGAGAAAGCGAGGAATTAGAAACTGTTTAAATATTCATAAAGATACCTAGGTTCTTTCGTATATACAATTTTATGCATGAGGATTAAACTCTTGTATGTACGATAAGTTTGGATAGAACATCCAACAATTTTGTGCTGATACAGACTGATGTGTTCAAAACGTCGCAATCCATAGATGAAACGTACACAATCATTATAGGCTGGGTCCAGTTTGCGACTGCATACAGAGTCCAATGACGGAAACATTAGACTACCATAATTAAAATGTGGCATAACTAAGGTTTTTATGAGCTTAAACCTGGTTTTTATAGATAATAACGCTGCAGTCAACCATAACTGTTGAAGACAGCCATAGACTTTGCTGATAAGAGCCTTGATAAAGTCGCAGCAGGTCATATGATCATTTAGTATGACACCGAAGTTCATAACTGTTCTCATGTACGGTAAAGGAGAATCGTTTAGAGTTATCGGAGGTACATCATTTACATCAATGTCAGTTTTATATTGCAATATACAGCACGATTTTACTGGCATTGAGTGCCAGATTATTTTCGATTGACCATGAGTGAATTCGTTGAAGATCGTCATTCATACGTTGTACCCTATCCTCGATCAAACCAATCGGTCTATTAAGGTATATTTGGACGTCGTCAGCATACAGATGTACTATTGAATCTTTAGCAACACTAGGGAGATCATTTATACATTTATATATAAGCTAAATAGCAATGGTCCCAGAATTGAGCCTTGTGGGACTCCACAGACTAATGGTAAAAGCTTAGAACAATCCTTCTTTAGTTTTACTTGTTGGAACCTATTAGACAAAAAACCTTTGACGGAACTTTTGACACCTTTTTAAGTTTTAGATTGATATTTTAATTTTTTTGACATACGATCATTTGCATATTTGAAATGACGCATAGCAAATTTATCAAACACCTCTTCTGCAGTTTGCGGGAATTTTTGATGAAACGCATTTAAAATTAACCATGAAAATACAGGAGCGCTCGTGCAGATTTTTTGGTTTTCTTCCCCAGCCAACAAACCTCTTTAGCAACTTCGTCTGTGAAGATTAATTTCAAACTGCTTTTTATAAATTTTACGTGATCTGCATACCCCGTATGCATAAAGGGTAGTTGCTGCAACAAATTATATTATTTAAATATAAAGGCTAGCATTTACCACCGGAAGTACTTACCAACTCATCGAAATTTTTAGAATCTTTAGAAATTCCTTCTTCGAATTTTAAAAATTCTTCTATTGTTGGAAAAGGTAAACTGTATTTATCTATTGGGCTGTCTTTATGACTTTTCAAGTTAGTTTTTAGTGACCTTATTTCTTTCCTCAATTGCACAATGATACAGGTAAGTTCTGTGAACATTCGGGTCATATCTGATCTTAGCTCCTCTAAACTTAGAAATTCCAAAATAGTTTGATCCATTTGATGCACCGTAAAAAATCATGAACTAACTTTGTGGAAAATTACTATGGTTAAAATAGTCACTACCCTTAAAATGTATGTATATACACATAATCATTAAGAAATTAAATACTTTTTACGTAATCTGCAAACTTCCTATTTTTAATTGGAAAAATAAGTAAAGTAAGTAATTTTTTAGATAATTTATGTGATTTTAGATTTAATTACACAAACATTTGGTATCGTACTGTAAATTTGCGTGAAATTCCACAAAACACTGTAATTTGCATTGAATTCCCCATATTTAAAAAGGAAATTTCAATAAAACATAAGTAATGAATTTTGCATTTATCTCTATTCTTTCCTTCAGTAGTCTGTTCATGCGCATACGTTTATCAGGATGTGTTGCTATGCAATGAATCATTGTACGGGAAATTGTATCAGAATGTAGTCGCCGATCAGTGTATAGTTTGATTTTGTGGAATGCAGTTGATGATGGATTAATAATCATAAAACATGTAAAGAAATGTTACTAGTTTCGATCCTAACAGTTACCTTAAAAACCTTTTAAAAATCAAAAAATATTTTTAGATACGCAGTATTTTTATAATTGAATTTCGCTAAAAGAAAACTCAATCATGGAAATACTGCATACCTACAAATATTTATTGATTTTTAAAATGATGATTTCTTAGGTAGCTGTTAGCATCGAAACTAGTATTACTTCTTTTACGTGTTGATTGTTAATCTATACTTATTAGTGGTATGGTCATAAGAATTGGTCTTAGACCAATTCCAGCTTTTTCACTTGTTTATGTACTTAATTTATTAATTTCCGGACGAAACATTACATTGGCAATTGAAATAAATTTCATAAATTTTGGTAAATTCACATATTGTGCACTTCACATACAGAATTGAAGAAGTCATAAATAATGTCAAATTACATTAAACTTATGTAACTTATGTAGTTCCACAGCATGATGTAACTTTACATATCCCGTTTTACATCGGAAATTGAAAAATGCGTAAACAATGTAAAATTACATACAACTTATGTAACTTAGTTCCACAGCATGATGTATTTTTACATATCGCATTTTACATCGGAAATTGAAAAATACATAAAAGATGTAAAATTACATACAGTGCGAAATTGCTTTACATAAGGTTATGCAGTGCGCATAAAGTTGTGTAAATTTCCGCTACCATTGTTGGCAATTTGTTTCCTATTATAGTAGCGGAATTTTCAATAGATATTTTTTACGGTGTGGTGATATTCAGGCTATTCCCTTGAATGATATGAATTGTTTGCTCGTAGCTCACTGTTTTCATATGGCAATGTTAGTTTTCTGCCTGCAAATGTGCCCTTTTGGGTACATTTTATACAAGGATAATAATCTGTATGATCTTTCGTATTTAAAACTAAGTATCGGGCTGGAGCGTCAAAAACAAATCTCCCTATCTTCACTGAATATTTTTTATTATTAAAAATAATACATTCGGAAATAAGGTCTTTTAAATGGGACACGAAAGGTATCAGAAAATTATCTGAATTCAACGGTTTACTAATGCCTTAATAGGCGCCTGTTAAGAAAACGTGTCCGGTATGTACAATATTAAAAAGTATAGGCCAAAGCTGTTTTCGTGATCTTTTCGCAACAGGAAGAACATCTACATTAAAATCCAATATAAAATTAGTGCTGTCATAAGCGTTACAAATTAAGAAATCTGTTAAACCAAAGTATTGCTACTGATTCCCTAAGAGTTCGTTTTAATGTCCTTGGATCCTTTGGCAGATTAGGAATTTTCTTTCTCTTTGGTATTTCTTCATAGCGATGTAGTTAACTTATTTCCAAATATAACAATTGCTTTGGTAACATATTTTTCTTATTTTATTATGATGTAATAAAACGAAATCCTTTAAAATGTTGGACGGTAAATTTATAAAAAACCCGAAACATAAAAATAACCTAAGTAAAAATATAGGATACTTACCAAATTCAAGTTGATATAACTTCCAATACGTATTTTTTATTTTTTTAAAACTTCACTACAATTTTCCAACAACCTTTTTCCTTAAAAAAGCGAACACAGAATGGTTCGACGGTAGCACTTGTAACTCGCAAATTTTTAGTAAAAGTAAAATGTTCCGTTCTTTCTCAGAAAAAATTATATCCCGGCAACAAATTCTCAAATCTTTACTGTTTCATGCTGCGGAGGCCTAACAATTCGAGTATTCTTCGATAAAACTGCAAATTCTCGAAGAGTGATTCTTTGAAAATTTGACGTTAATTTTTAATTTTCGAACAACCTGATAATTCGAGTATTCTTCGATAAAACAACAAATTCTCGAAGAGTGATTCTACGAAAATTTGTCGTTAAATGCGAGAATTCGAGAAAATGTTTGCTGGGATACTTTGTAATCAAAACTATTTTATTATTGTGTTAAGTAAGGTATATAGTACATCTTTGGTAGGTAGCTGTAAATTACTAGAAGACTATTTTCTATTTTTGTAGTTTAGACTACATAGCATATGAAAAGTCAATGCTTGGCACTTTTCCATAAGTATCAATATCATTTTAGAGAACGGACTCCCAACGCACACATATCGATTTCTGTTTCATGGCATGGGAAGTATTCTCGAAGGTTTTGGTTGGGTTGTATGTTGGTAGTTTGTGGGAGAAAATTGGATGTTTCTTATACAAAGTTTCAGTTTGTATCTAGTGATGCCAGAGGAGCAAAAATTTTTTGAAATCTATATATATTTTTTAAAAAATATTCCGAGAAAATTTTTATGTAAAATTATTTGTCTTTTATGTTTGCTTTTTTTTCATTTAGTCAAGTGAAGCAGTGCTTCCTTTGCTTCCAACGAGTAGTCGCCTTTAATGGGACTGATTTTTTTACCCTATGTGATTGATTTTGTTTTTTACCTATAACCCGAAAACCAGGGCAATATTTCACTGAAATGTAAATGTACCTACCTGATACTCTCTCATAAAAGTGTTCCTATGCATGTAAGCATGGATATTAAAAACTGAGCTGTGAAATTGTACTTCTACTAACCTGATTTAATTAAGGTCACAAACATTTTTAATATTGATTAGTGATTTCAAGTACATAAGTATGTTGACAATAAAAAATTCACAAAAATTAAATCGAGGGAAATTTTTTTTTACATTTTTACACCATCAAGCTAATGCTATAAAAAATAAATATTTGCATTTAGTAAAATGATTACAATTTACAAAATATATTTACTTTACTTTTAAAATTATTGTTATTTATTATAAGTATTTGGTTCATTCTAAAATTACGTCTGGCATTTTGTTTTTTTCTTTTGGCCATTTAAGTATAATCGAAATAAAAAATTTTGAATAATAAATTGTTCATAGAAGTTAGTTTAAAAAAAATTTTGTAAGAAACAACATCATATCCTGTCGTTTTGATTCAAAGAAAACATAAAACATATGTTAATATCTAAAATCGTAGTCAATGCACGATTCAAAATATTCTCTTACATCTTTTTATTGCTAGAAAAAAAAAAAAAAAAAATCAAAAAAGATCTTTGAATTCAATACGAAATTCAGGAAACGCTTTTACAATACCATCCTTTTCACGTGCTCTTGAATCAAATTGGAGGCTTCAGTCGAGAGAAACAAAACGAAATCTTAAATTGAGTTATACATTTCAAGCATAAAACGAACATCCTGCTGCAAGGATAAATCAACAAGTGAAACAAATCAAGCAGACATCCAGACCATTGAATCTATGCATGACATACCAACTCTCTGAATGTACCTTCAATGATCTCCATCTCCACCCACACACTAAGTCCTTTAGATATTTTTACGAGAGCAAGGATTCATCGCACCCAGTGGAATTGGCTGATTTCTCCCTTTGAAATTCAGAGTTTAAACGTTCTACTTTTAGCATGAATTCTCCTTCTGGTTCAATTTAAGTGGATTACTCCTGTCAAAGTGTTTTTATTCGTATGTACTTTCATACACAGGTGGTATGGTATGGTATGATGCAGGAATCTGACGTGATTACTTATATTTCTCTCGCGGGTATTGAAAACATGTTTTCGTAGACCAAAATGTGAAGTTCAATTTCTTTAAAAAATTTATAAATCTCCAAGGTTTAAATGTAGGAAAATTATGTAAATGTTTTTTTCGTGGAAATTTTGTATAAAATGCGAAATTTTTTGCTTTATTATTATTCTTGTAGGAGGAGGTTATTGAGACTTTTTTATTGTCCTTCAATTATAATCGTCTGTGAATGGCTGTGAATATACTTCGATAACAACAGGTTGGGTATGCTTCTGTTATTTTGATAACTCTCCAATTAAATAAGCTAATTAGTGGAATCCTATTGTAATAATTGTCCATCTTTATGAAATATCCGAGTTTTACTTTTACCTACCCATAGACAGGCGCGGATCTTTTATTAATATTATTGTGCGGGGGGGGGGGGGGGTATTACTGCAAAATAAAAATACAATTGTAAGGTGTTCTAATTTACCAAAAACGATTATGTATTTCTACGTTCGTATAACATTTAGATAATATGTGTATGTTATATGTTCTTTGATATAGGCCAGTTGATACTTATGCATATCAATTAGCGCTGATTCATATGTACCGGATTTAGTTGACATTCTGTAATAGCGAGCTAGTAAATTATGTCGCTTTCTCTTTCTTTCTCTCTCCATTTACCAGTCGCAGCCATTTTTAAATTCCTATCAGCATGATCTACTAGGGCAAGTCACCCAATTTTTATACCAACACGAGCTTGTGAGATGGTTGATCAGCTTAGTGTTTACATTGTACTTTCTTCATGCTGATGTCACTAGCGCTAATTGATCAGCATAAGTGTCAAATGGCCTTACAGGATTACCGGCTACACGGATTAATGGTTTGATGCTGACTAACTAGATGGGTGAGATGGTTAGATAAATGCGAAACCTTGATGGGATTAATATCTGGGATGAATGAATAGATAAAATTGTTAGGTGGATTGGATGAGATGGATTAAACGGAATAGACGGTTATGGATGGATCGATAAAATTATTCTAGAAGAAGGAACAATGGATAGGGTAGATAGATGGGATAGATACATGTGATGTTCAGATGTTTCACTGGTATGAATGATGAAAGGAATGACGAGATGAATAAGGGTATTACTAAAAGTTTAAAGTATTTGGATGAAGGTTAGGATGAATGGATAGGATGGTTGCACAAGAAGAAGCGATAGAAACCAAGGGTGGAGTTCTGGTTGGCGCGAGTTAAATATTTTATCTTCATATGTAATAAAAAAAACCAACAATTTCTAGTTTAAAATAAATTAATTCGTAATACCTCGACCGTATACAACTCTAGGCAGACTGACGAAATCAATGATCACTCATTCATTTGTAATTGATTTTTTCGAAAATCCTGTCAATTTTATATGTAATTGACAGCACAGTTTTAATAATTAAAATTAAAGGTAGAGCGATTTTTGAAAAATTCAATTACAAACGATTGATTTTGCCCGACTATCTAGGGTATAAAAGACTGAAATCTAAAGTATTCTTATTGTATCCTATAGTATTGCCTTAAAAATGCTTATAACGTATGTAGACTCGAATATGCTCGTAATTATTAAAAAATTAATTAAAAATAGAATCAAGTTGATCTTCAGTTTCAAACTGGCATGCATAAACGTAATAATTTATGCATTCTCTTATCATATTAATTGGATTGACTTTGCTGGTGCTATTTTAAATGAATTTTTAATTTGAAATTTTATTGATAAAATAAAAACTTATAGGATATACTACATTAACTTGAGAGCGCGTTGATCCATGTAAGCTAAAATTGTGTAGATATTGTATGAACAAAATAAAATCAAGCTCTTTACTAGTTCTTCATAGGTTTATTATAACAAATTTCAGTTCTTACTAAGCATTTAAACACTGCTTAAGAGGCAAGAGATAGAGACACGGCGTTTTTGTAATAATTCTAGATGTTGTTTCGAAAATAGATGAAATCGGCCAGCTTCTTCGTAGAGATTCCATATCAAAATTGTTAATATTGAAGATTTTTCACGTATGTTGGGATAACAGTCAGCTTCAGACGTTTTTAATGTACTGAGGAGTAAAAACCTACCGTCCAACCAACTGTTCTAGAAATAAATGCGCAAAAGCACTTTACTGATCTAATTTGCATAATTTCAAAACAGAGCGGTGGGTATATTAACCTATATATACCGCCAATTTGGGTCTTAGAGCAATTATCACTTCTTTTTTAGTTGACCGCACCAAAAGTTCACCAAATTCCTTTGATTTCAGGACCCCTATGACCCCCTTGAATCCGTCGTCTAGAGGACTCTGTGTCATCTTATAAAATTTCATTCCGTATTTATATCATTGATCTTGTATACAGGTTGTTTCAGACCGAGTAATAATTTAGTTGGCATTCCTGGACTTAGCAGTGAAGATCATTTAAAATTTTCGAGAGGTCACATCGGTTTTAGTTCTGTTTACCTTAAATAAACTTTTTTATTACCTGCTTTATTCCAATAAAATTTATTGTATAGGAATTTTTAAAAAATTAGTTTTCTCCGCATTTTTTTTTTGTATTTAGCTTGAAAGAACATTAAACATCTTAAAAAAAAGGAAAAAGAAAAATAGGAACAAGCTATCTCTAGCCGTTTTCATTGAGTAGACCTATACAATCGGAAAAAATATATGTCCTAAAAGTCGGTCTTAGATTATAATTTGAAATGCAGTAGTATCAAAATGTTATGATAATAGGTTCAAAGATTAGTACACCCTTAGTTTTCTGAGTAATAATTGACGATCATAACTTCGTATTTTTACGGTGATGTACTTTATATTAAACCATTGTTACAGAAGATTTGTGAAAAGTGTCCACATTATGTCGTTCTGTTCATATCTATGCCGAAGTTGTGAATATTGATAGGAATCCTAGAGAAAATAGAACTTTAAATGGATTCAACTTTCGAAAATATTCGAAAAATATCTGGTAAACGAGAAACACCAGCATCCGTACCATTTTCGTCTTGTTCTATGGTTAAAAGATGGTGATCCTTCTAACTGATTATTTTTGTTGTTGTTGGTTCATTTCGAAAATCTCTTTACAGATGAAGTAGCTTTTACAAGAGAAGGAAACTTTGATTCACCCAACTTTGGCGATACTAATGGTGTCTTATGTCTAGTGGATCCTTATGAAATGTAAAATGTTATTGGAGTGCTTGAAGATACCTTAGATAAAATGATAAATTAGATATACGAAAGAGGATATAGTATATGTCGCCTCGATCTGATGTAGGGAAGGGCTGAATTTTTTCTTAGAAAATTACTCAAAATTTTTTTATTAGAATTTTTTATACATTATTGAAGGCTGACAACGGGTACTTGGGGCGCTAATAGTTTTTATAAGTGTAGACAGGTCGATAGCAAAAACAATTAATTTTATTCGACAGCATTTTTATTCAATTTGGAAAACGACTGAATAAATTTTCAGATAAAATACTTTCTCTTGTGCCGTTGTTTTCCTCCAAAAATGCATAAAAATTCTAAAGAAAGTATTTCTAGTATATTTCTATACAAAAAAAAACAGGGCTTTTCTATATTAGATCGAGGAATCGCTGATTTGATATTGGTGCGAGGCATTGCTGGCTTACCCTTTGGTTACGTTACGTCAGCAATTCGAGGCATCGTCGATTTATATTCGAGCGAGGCGTAACAGATTTTTGTTCTACTTATGCCCAGGCTTTTTATGTTATTACTTTGCCTTTGGTATAAGTTTTAAATCCATTTAAAACAGCAGAGATGTGATTCGGTTATACTGTCGTTCGTTTTACCCTAATACGAATTCGGCAATCTTCCATGTTCATTCTTTGCAGAGTATCAAAGTGTAATCGGCTTGGAAAATTAAACTAAAATCTATTATACAAATTTAATTATTTTTTCACATTTTCAAATCATGTTGATATATCCAGACAAGTATAGTTTCAATGGCTGCTCTTATGTAGACACATTGGGTGTAATCTAAAATGTCTTTGCATCTGTAATTATACCTGTACTATATTTAATAGGTGTTTTTTGAGTTCTGCAATCTAGAATTATTAAGATTTTCTTGTTCATGTTTTCGTAAATAAGTTTACCTACCTTGCTAATGTCAGTAGCAAAATTTCGGAGCTATGCTAAATGTTCGTATAACCAAAAACAAACAGTTGTGAAACTACAATGCTAAAACCGACTTGGAATATAAAAATTGCTGTGGGTAATAACAAACTGTGTACATTGCCGTTATTGGTCTTTTCAGTAGTGTAAATTATGACAAGCTTTTCAATAAACTAACCACTTGTTTCGCGTTCTCGAACTGTTCCAGTAAACTTTTGAGATAATTTCTTTTCGATTGACTCCAACATTTGAATATTACTAATCAGCTCTCCAGCCTCTCACCAGTCAATAATGAAGCTATTCAGGGCTCCATGCTTGCTCCTCTTCTCTTCATGCTATACATCGATCACCTCTGTTCGGTCATTAAGGATTCTAATATTCATTTATATGCGGTTGATGTTTAGCTGTATCTTACTATGCCAATATCTGACTTGAACGTATCAATTTTTTTTTTATCTTGTCAGAATATCCTTGTGGCCATTGCGTAGCAGTGTTGTGCTCAATCCGATTAAATCGCACTGCTTAGCCTTCTATAATACTGATCCTTTTTTTTTGTTGGATTTACCGTCAGTGATGCTTAACGGCGCTATATTTCCGTACATGAATAACGTGAAAAGTTTAGGAATCTCAATCCATTTCCGTATGTTATCATATTACTTCCGACTGTTTGAAGAAAATTTATTCTGGTCTTTGTAGACTATGGTTGTCGGCGTCTATTTTACCTACTGGCACTGGCTAGAAAGCGGTAAAAATGTTTACTTACAGAAACGTAATTTATCTGAAACTGGACAGTAGTTGCTCAAGAAGGCTAAATATATCTTTCAATGACTGTGTTCGTTTCATCTATGGTCTAAGTCGGTTTCAACATGTTTCATCTCTTTTTTTCAACAATCACTGGATTTATACCTTAAACGGAGGGCACTTATTTATGTTTTTAAACTACTGCAGTCACATGAACCTTCTTATACAATCTCAGCGGCATCCTATGATACTTATTCCTCATTTCTGTTGTGATGTTTTTCAGAGTTCTGTCTTCCTTCAGATTCCCGCTAATGGAACACCTTTCCATTCACTCCCCGACTTGCTACTTCCGGGGATGGCTGTTAAGATATTTATCAACCGCCACTAACTTGGAGATTATCGCTTCTCATCGATTGCACAAATTAGTTGCTTAGCTTTAATTTGTATGTTTATATTAATTTTTTATTTATTTTTGGATTTTATTTATCTAAGTTGTCTTATACTAGTATCATTTTCTTTTTCTTGTCACATATTCGCTTTCATTAACATAGTTTAACGCTTTATCTTAAAATCTCTCTTTTGAATCTAAATTAACTAATTCTTACCTTTAATATTATATCTTTCCAGTTTATTTTGTTTTTTGTTATATTTTAATTGCCAATTCAATACGGCGTCATTTTAATATTGTACTAAATATATGTTATATGCAAACGGGGTGGATTTTCCTCGAAATATATTTTGAGCGCCATTTGGTTTTCAGTTTAACAACGAAACTCTACAGATAAATGATTTATAGGATCTCGACATGTGAAACTTGTTATTATTGAGTACCTTATTTACACAAAGTTATAAAAATATTGTTTCTTTACACACTTGTAAAGAAATGTACATTCAATATGTCTAATCCAAAATATTCCTTCTAGGTACGATTCTGCAGCTCAAACAATAAGATTACAAAACACAAACTAATAGGCAATATGTTAAACAAAAATACTTAAGTTATTGACAATAAACAGACTGAATTGGGTGTCGATGAAAACGCAATCAAAAAATCCAAAAACTAAGAGATCGAACTCAAGCAAGACACGACTTATATAACAGCTGACCCTGTCCCTTCAAAGTCAAACTACTGTCACTAAAGAAGTTCGTAAAAATACTGGTTATGTACGAGTCTCGAAACTTTTGGGCATTCGACCAAGGAATGAAATTTAATGCTGCGTTCATTCCTACTTCAATAGATAGAAACATTTTGGTAAGGAGAAAATACATATGTATTGATGCAAGATTTAGACTATTAAATTAATTAAATTATGGTGGATTGTTACAATGTTTAGCCCAGCGTAGTTTTGAGGACTTCTACTTCGCCTTTCAGTACTAAATAGAGTTGATGTTTTGTGGACGTCTTCTGAGTCCAATGTTTGTTTCTCCATAACTTTCTCCAACACATTATTGATGATGTGCGGTATGAAAATTCGCCTTCTATTCTGCAATGCTCTACGGAGATCTAAAGCCAGAGCAGTATAAACTAAAAAAAAAAAAATATGAAATTTAGACTAGACGTAATCTGATTTGATCATATTAATGGGCTTCCAAGTGACTTCAGAACTGGTCCTGATGGGATCTCTCCATCCTTTTCTAAGGCATGCTGCCTCTCTCTGGTAGCTCCGCTGGGAATTGCCTTCCAAAAAGTCGCTCGATATTGGTTGTTTTCTGCTGCTATGGCAATTTTCTTTTTATCATACCTATCCACCAAAAAAAAGAAGGTAGTAAAAATGAAATTTTCTAACTGTATCATATACTCTCAGCTATCAATTTCCTGCAAGAATATGCTTTCTACAAACCAATATGGGTTTATTTTGGGCAGGTATACAACCACTAACTTGTTGGAATTTGTCTCGGATACCTTTGGTGGGTTTTTCCAAAATGTAACCAGACTGATTGTATTTATACAAACTTTAGTAAAGCCTTCGACAAGTTTTCACACTCCATGATACTCTTTAAAATGGACCAGTATGGGTTTACCCCAACATTCCTAAAATGGACGGAGTTTCATTTAGATAACAGAACATACCAAAATTTATTCCGCCATTCCATCTCTAGAATCTTGAAGACTTCGCTTGATGTACCTCAGGAGAACCATTTGGGTCCGTTGCTCTTTACTGTATCTATTGACGACATTATCTTTGTTATGTGGTACCTACTGTAAGGTCTTGATTATGCTGACGACATTAAACTTTTCGCTCAGATTAAATCTGTTAACGATTGTGAACAGGTACAGAGTGACCTTCACAAATTTTACGATAAGTGCAAAAGTAATAATTTTGTACTCAATATTGACAAATGTGAGGTTATGACTTTCCATAGGAATCAGACACAAATCACTTATGATTATGAGTTCTCGGATTATTCGACTCACTGTGTGGGTTCTCTTTGTGACTTGGTTGTCACAGACTGAATTTTGTCTCCAATATAAACTATATGGTATCAAAGAGTAGTTCCATGGTGGGTTTTAGAAAACGTTGGTCCCGAGAGTTTTCGAATCCTACCATAACTTGGCGTTGGTAGATTTGTTTTGTGAGACCCCTTCTTGAATACGCTATCCCGGTCTGGTCTCCATTTTACGGTACACATATCGACCGTATCGAGTCTGTTCAGCGGGACTTCCTACTACGATTTGCTCTCAGACACCTACCCTGGAATAATTCATTGATTCTTCCACCTTATGAGGATCGCTTGAGGCTTTTGAATATACACTCCTTGAAAAACGTCGCATGGTTGCCGATGTAACTTTTGTGCGTCAACTCTTAAACGCGAATATTGACTCTCCCCTTCTACTTAGCAAAATCTCTTTCCGTGATAGTGGGCACAATCTGAGAAGGTTACCTCTGTTGCATGTTATCTCCTCAAGGTCTAACTTTAGCATGTATGAAACTATTAATCGCATATGCATTACTGTTAATATTAAGGCAGGACATTTTGCTGTTGACGTTTTTAAGCATGTTTTAAAAAAAAACATCTATATAATATTTAATATTTTTAGTTCTATTTAATTTTCTTTTAATTTTTTTGTTAAATAAATGCATTGCATGTATTTTCATCTGGTGTTTAGGTTATGTTCAGTTTCACATACTAATGCTAACATCGACTAAGTGATCAAATGCATGTATTGTTGACGGTTTATTTATTAGACGTGTCACTACAGCGAGCTTATGTTAAGCTGGTTCTGATAGTCCATATGTAACGCATTACTTTAAAGGAAGGTAACTATGTTGTCGTATATCGTATACCTATATATAATGAATTTCTTAAAAATCGTTGATACACTTTTCTATTCAATAGCAGAATTCTTACTTTCTCTCAAAGCGAATAACTACGATTGTTAATCTTATAAATCCAACTGATAAATTTAGCTACAATTAAAGATAATAGAATTCATCTGCTCGAAATGTATCTCTCTTTAATGTTTTTCTTATCGTCACCCAGTTTGACCTACAAAACGAAATAAAAAAAGATTAAGTTATGCTTTAAAAATGAAATTGCTTTATTTATAAAAAGAGTGTTGTCTCAAGGCACAAAGGAGCTTCTGAAATTGGAAATGGTAAATCTTCCCTGATTACGGAATCCAAAATCATGCCGCCCTTTACCAAAAATTAATATGAGTTTAGAATTTCTAATGGAAATTAATGTAAAATTCATTAGCGCTAGATGTCCTCGAGTACCTCTTTTATGGCCTTAATAGCTTTGTGTGGCTTATGGAATGAATAAATCGAGAGTAAATTAGAATTCAACATGAAACCCACTGAGTGTAGCAGTGAAACATTATTTTTAGTTTTGGTTCATTAATTCTAAGGCAATCAATGAAGCGGCTAATTTCAGGGAGACTTTCTTTGTGAATGCTAATTAGAAGGTTTCTTGATCCATCCAGAAGGTTTTTAAAGAGTAATTCAAGTATTTTTTTTTATTCTTTTAACTTCCATTCTGTAGTAGTTGTGTACTTAATGGAATTTCTATACGCTTGAAAACACAAATTTAAGGAGAGATTTTTTTCTCTTTTTCTATTCACTCAAAATTCAAAAAAAGAAAAGAACATTTTCTTGACATCTCCGGTTTTTCTGGTTTTCTAAATAAGCTTTTTAGATTACGGCTACCGGTAATGTACTCCATATTTTGTGTATTTTCTTAAAAAAAAAAAATATTTGTTCAAAGCTAACATTCCATTTTTTTTCTCGTAAGTGGTTTTCCTTTACCAGCCTGGCTGGCGTACACAGGAAAAAAAACTTCTCATCTGGAAGTGATAAGCATCATCAGCAAGGTAAACTCATCTACACAACTATTACATGGATAAAGTCGTTAAGAACATAATTGCCCCTTGCAGCGCTTTAGCAAGAAAAAGTCTCAATTACTTCCTCCTGAGATAATTTCACTCCTTCGTTGTACTAGGCAATGGCTCTAAATACAACTCTAACGGCAAGAAAAGAGATCCTAGGAGAAACTCTTGGGAGCTACTTTAGTTAGTTGCTGTGCACTGAACTGTATCCTTTAAGTTTTTCTCGTTTTTAAAGATGGCATATGAACAACGGCAACAGGAGGAACAAGCTTTGGAAAATTGAGAAATTAAGTGACTAAATTTTTTTCCCTTAAATACAAGTGTGCAAGAAATTGTTTTTTTTTGTTTTTGTTTTTGTATTTTTTTATTCATACTTCTACTACTTCTTCTTCTTCTTCTTCTTACCGCCTCTCTCAGCATAGACCTTGTGTTGTTGCTGAATATATTTCTTACTGTCGTTATCAATTACCAAAAAAATTTTGTATAAGTAGTTTTTGATTAAAATATTAATTGAAAAGAATTTTCTTGATTAATATTTTACTGAAAATGTCATCTAGACAAAATCAGAAACAAAAAGCTTAACTTAGTCAAAAGGCATAATTCAACTGATTTGCTGTGTTTATTCTTTCTGACCTAGTCATATTGTTAAGAAGGTCCTCTAATATTTAACTCTTTATTTAATTATCATTTTCATCGTTCCCCGATTGAGAAGAAATAATTTTGTTTGATTTAAGTTTCTGCAATGATCTTTCAGCAGTTTTTTAACATGAAGAAGTGAGGTTGAGTGCAGGACTGTAGTTCTTTACTTTTGAGCCGGGGTGTGATTCTGATCGGAGGTATTTTAAGTTCTCGGGTGTATAATCGTTTATTGGCCTAAAGTTTCGGGAAATATCGTTTCCATCCTCAGAAGCACTTTCACTTATTTATACAAGTATATTTGCATATCGATTACAATAAAATTGCTGAATCTATTATTTACTTACGAGCTATTCTAACATTGAACATTGAATTTAGATAAACACAAATATAAATATAAAAATATCACAGATAACTATAACACTTGTAATAAATTAATATAAACATTAGGTGCAGTGAATTATCCTAGTCAAGTTTTTAAAAATCTACGGGTTTATGAATATGTGATCCCGAAGGGAGTCATTACGGCCATTTTTATTTTTATTTTTCCCACATATATAAATTTAAGAGTGTTAGGTATTCTCTAAGAGACTGCAGTAAATGGTGTGTATACTGTCTGCATCTGTTCATCTATTCATGGTATTTTTCGTACTTTGAATGTGTAAGTCCTCAAGAGGAAGACGTTTTCTATAATTACGTTCATCGCATAAAATTTTTATAGTATTATAACACTGGTTGATGGTCATTGGACAAGCAGTGGTTTGACAAAGCTGTCTTTCCTTTATTTTTTGACTTTATGTCCGATTTATGATTAGTTAACTTGTAGAAATATATGGGGTAGAAATTATAATAAAACTACAGCATGATTTCCGTAGTTCTATAATTTATTTGCAAATATTTCGGACCATTATTTAGACCATCTTCAATGCCTAAAATATAATATATCCATATAGAGCCTAGGTTATGAAAGCTTATATCATATACAATTACCCTGAAAATTAGAATTTTTATTCTCCTTTTGTCAATATTTTAAACTTAATTTAAAAGCACATAATCTATTTTTAACAATTCACCGATAATTAAACCACACCACATTTACTATGAGACTAACTGAATAAATAAATAAATAACATAAAATATAATTTAGTTTAACTAGATTTACCGTATGAGATCATCGCCGGGGACATCTTAATGCTACACGTAATACTGCTAATTAACTCAAAACACAATTAATGGAAGATCATCAGCTGCGATTGTATATTTTTAATGTGTCCAGTGTATGTTTGTATTGAGTGTCTATTTTGAAATTGATTGACCTTGGTTTATTAAGGTGTATATAGAGTGCTTCTAAAAATTATGATTCTGGTAGGAAATGTTAATTATTTTTGTTTGCTTTTCAAAATGTACAAATTTTTAAATTCTATGCACAGAAAAAACTAAATCCGTATTCCAAAATACTGTTATCACGAAATAGCCAACATTTGAAATTTAAGATATGAATTAGATTTTGAAAATATTCCCATATACTTATAGAAGTTTTTTCTCCGATTTATAGTGAAAGTAATCAAAATTTTTTTTAATTTAATTTAATTCAATGCTTCAAAATTTAACTGGCCCAGCATTATTGTTTTATCTCTACGCAAATGTCATGATATCAATTAAGGTATAATAACTATATCAAAAACGAAATTTTGAGTTCTTCTCCACCCACCGATGTCGATGTGATCAATACTCTTATAAATGTCAAATTAAAAACATTCAGGCAAAGCAGTTTTCTTAAAAGGGAATATAAAACGGAAAGAAAAAATAATAATCTCTCATCAAGGCGAATATCCCTTAAGCGAACCCGATTCCTTTTTCATGCTTAAATGCACACATTAAAGCTGAAAACTTGTAAGATTTTGATAAGACTGGAAATAAATTTCGGTTATTATTAAATTTCCGTACAGCCTGAAAATATTTTGGTGAACGTCATTGTTTTATGGGAAAGAAATAAGGAAAGTTTATAAAGATAAATATATATCACAATCCCATGGATGAAAAAGGCCAAAAGTCTCAAGGATTGATTGATAGAAGGTAGTCAGTGAGATTTGTTAAAACGAATGAAATTGTACCGGGAAAGCCAAGAGAAAAGCAATATTTTATTAACCGCCTTCGAATGGATTATTTATTTTCCAATTGTGTGATTGATTTTCGATTACGGTGAAATCAGTCAAACGATTTATTTTATTTTTCTCCTCAGCATTATTCTAGTTAACTTCTTTAGGAGTGATAGGTTAGTCGATGGCGCAATATTGCCAAGACGGAAAAATGATTTATGCTTTTTCTTTGGATTTGTTTTTTTTTTTTTTTTTTAATACGAATAGCTAACTAATTACAAAATTTCCTTCTTTTACTTTATTCGTCCAATATAAATTAATTAATGATGGCAATTCCTTGATAAATTATTTTCATTCATTTTATGAATTTGTGATTTTGATACAATTAAAGTTTGTCTTCATTTTCCAAGAGATAAAATGTTCCGCTAAAAATAGAATTAACCAAATTCAGAATCGTCTAAATGTCGGGAAATTCCGCTTTATTGTTGCAATATACATTTGCTTTTTATATTACAGTCATTCAATAGGAAATTTGGAAATCGATTTTATTTCTATCCGACCATCAACAATTTCGTTTTTATTTTTTTGGAGAATGTTAAGTCAATTTTTTTCATACTCCGATTTTAGATTCTTAAAATTTGCTAATTTTCAACTTGCAAAAGTATTCCTACTATCAAAAAGTTTCGAAACTTTCTCATTTTAAAAGACTTATCGCAAGAATTTTCCAAATGTTTTTATGGTGACGTTGGTATAAATGTCATTTCATATTTCATATTTATTGAGTTAAAGATCACAAGTGAATATAATACTCATTGATTTGGACCTACTCCTAATTAAAAATACAGCAAAATTGACATCGATTTTGAAGAAAATGAAATTTAAAATTAACAATAAAGTAAAGCATAATAGTAATAAGAAATAAAAAGAACATAGAAATTGGCATCTGTCACAATTTTATTTCATTTATAAAATAATTTACCATAAAACAATGAAAGTTTTTTGTGTGCATTTTAATAAGTGTTGGTGATTTTTATTAAGTATATCGAATTTTTTTATTAAGGTAAAAATTGACAGGAAACTTCGAGTTTGATTCACCGATATGCAACAAATATTGCAGAAAAGCACTGGGAGGAATATAAAACTGTAAACAAGATAATAAAAATAAACTTTGATTAATTTAAAATTCATTATTATAATTTTTCTTATATTTTAGGGCTCTGAACCTGAAAAGAAATAAAACGGAACTCTTATAATATCGCTTTTGCTTCCGTATGTCTGTTTTTATCTCGAAAACGACTTGACATAGGAATTTGAAATTTGGCAGAATTTTAGATATCTGTGATGCGCAAATTTTATGATTTTTTTTTAATTTTTTTTTATATTATATTTTTATATGGTTGGGTTGGGCTTCTATCGTGTGGGTTATCATTTGAAAGGGCTACTTTCACGTATTTTTGGTAACTTAGATAAATAAATATATATGCCAAACTGTGCGAAAAAATACTGCACCCAATCTCTCCGATTTTTTAGATCTCTGAAGCTATGAAGCTAAAATTTTAGGCATTCACTCATAGATAACAGGAATATTACCTCTTTTTCGTAAGTCTCATAGTTGCTGAAAAACAAAATTTGTTTTTTTTTTTTTGTTAACTTATAAGACAAATCTTACTAAAAAAACCATCTCTTATATGTAAGATTACTCTTGCGTCTGTCTGATTGAATATTATTGAAATATGGCAATATAGTAGTATTTAAAACATAAAAAATATAGAGTTAACTAAAGGGCAATACAATAATCGATAACATATTTACTAATGTTCCAGGACAATGTGGCACGATTCTTTTATTTTTCACTTATCACAGGCAAATTTGAATTAAATTTAATAATATACTTTAGTCAATCGACTTTTCGTTGGTAAAGTTTCTGATACGGAAATATTATTTCGCGGGGTTGACCCGCTCTTAACCGAGTAAATTAAATTCCAAAAATGGACTAAATCGGGCAAATCTTTCTCGGCGTTTCCATAAATAATTTAGATTTTTTATGTGTATTGTGAAGACAATCGGTCTTATAGATTTTTTTATTGTACTAAAAAGTTCTTCTTGAAATCCTATGAAATGGGTCATAATCATTTTTATTGTCCGATGAAATATATGCGAAAAATTACTTCAAACTTACACAGAGAGGTGACCAATCAAAATTACATGGGCATTCAATTAGAGTATTTCAAAATTAGTGTTAGACTGATTGTAACTTCTTTCCTTGTATTATTGTTAATTCTTGTATTGTTATTAGTATAAATATTCAAAATTTTGTGGGAATTACAGTCAGTTCAGAGAAGATAATATTTCTCGTATATACATATTTGGCCGTTTGAAAAAAAAATATATATATATATATAGCTTAAACGACAGGCAAGTCAGTTTGCGCAATCGAGGAGTGTCATTAAGGTCTTCGGACATCCGCTATTGTAGACACATAATCAGTTTGTATTCTATTGAAGCGCGACTAAATGGCAATGTGGGGTTTTTCACCGGTTAGTTGATATTTAATACATGCCCAAGTAGCAATCTGTCACCACGGTTACAAAATAACTAGCATTTCTTTCAAAAATTGGTACGTTCTCAGTTACTTTGTCACTCATTCAGAAAATGCTGCCAATTTGGGTGTCAGGACAACCTCGTATTGTATGAAAACAGACATTGAGGTTTCAGTATGCCTTAAAAATAACTGGTTTGGAAATTTTAGGTTCTTTATAACTTTAAAGCGACTGCAAGTGAAAATGGGTAGGTATCTTCGTTACTAGCTTGAAATAGTATTTCGAAATTCAGTCATATTTTTCCCATATTTACACCAAACTAAAAAAAAAGAGAATCTTCAAAATTGAAAATGCCCCTACTGTTTCCAAGAAAGCACTGCTGGTGAATTTGAAGTTCCGTAGTGACCTCAGAGCAACGACAAGTGACAAAAAAGTTTATTTTCCAAGGGTGAAATGGTTTTGTTGTACACTAGAAAACCTCTTGGTGGATTTTAAGTTACATAGTGACCTCAAAGCACCCAAACTTGCAGAAACATGCAAATAAAAGACGCATAATGTACTTAAATGTAGGCGGTACAAGTAGAGCTGCATGTACTCCATACAAGAAAAATAACATGAAATTTAGTTTTTGAAATTATGTGATAAATTAAATATGATAGTAGTAAATTGAGTAAAATAGTGGTGAAATAATATAATATATAGAAAATCTACAGAAAAAAAAAAATTAAATGAATTAAATTAATGTCATTTCGGTGAAAAAAAAAGAAATAAAAAAAGTTATAATAAGACGCATACTTTTAAGTCGACAAATATTTAACAGGCGTATAGCTAAAGTAATTCCTAATAACAAAGAAATACATAAAAGTCAAATAATTTCAAATAATAAAGATAGCAGTGTAAATTATTTGGGGCTTGTGAAATAATCTAATAAAAATTATACTAGTTTAAGCGAAAATATTGCTTCAAGTTCGAATTCCGAATCGAGTGCAAGACAAATTGGCCTAAAAAAACTTCTAACGTTTGGCGATATTAATGCAAATAAAATGTTGCGAACTTTATGCATTTTTCTGTTTGATGATGAACTATTAGAGCAGGTATCGTGGACAGGGACAGCAACAAAAAGCAGTTTTGTAGGTTTTCAGGAAACGGTGCAGTTACTTTTTGGAGCTGTTAGACATTTGCATTGCAAATTTACCAATAACGACGGGACACTGTTCTTCAAAGAATACTTAAAGCATTCTAAAAAAGGTGAACAGTTCTTGCTTGTTAATATTTCGACAAATTTGTTTATGCGTATTTATTTATATTATTAGGAAACGAGAAGATGCTACATGGACAAGCACATCCACTTCAAATCAACCCTCTACCAACGTAGACCAACCGTAAAAAATTACTTTTGCTAATTCCTCACGGGTAAACTTAACATAAAATACTTAGATTTTTATTGTTTTGATTCAACTATATATATATTTAGTATCTTGCTGAAAATGATTTATTTTGTAATACTTGAAGCTTTGCTGTATTGATTCATTTAATTATATTATGTTAGCATATTAACCTTAAGCCTATCATGTTGTTCAAAATTATAATTAGCATAAAGTTATGCCATTAAATCTGCTATAAATAATAATACCTAGATATTTTCTCTTTTGATTTATTTATATTTCTGTAACCATATGAACCTTAAGCGTTGTTGCGCGCGAACATAGAAGCTTTCTACAAAAGACTATTAGGTATATCAGTCTCACTAGTTTTAGCCTCTTTCCCGTATCTTGTGCATTCCCGATTATCCTTTAGATACTTCAACGAAGTGTTATGTGAAGATTGACGCCAGGGTTTTTATTTAAATCAATTTAGCCTCAAGAGTTTTGTCTTTGTTTGCTTGGTAATTGATTCCATTGCTCAACTGTGGCTCTCTTCATAATCAAGGCCTAATTCAAGCTTTTCAAACATCTTTCAAAAAAAAAAAAAAAAAAAAAAAAAAAAAACGATGTGGTAACGTTGATATAATAATTCTTTTATTTACAGTGCGGATTAAGTTACATTTACACAGAAGGAGTTAAAAAACTACACAGCAAACTTTATGTCGATAGTTTCTTTACCGTGGCGAATTGGTTATTGTTTCACATAAGTCATTGAAAAACGTCATAGTAACATTAATACCACTAGTGCTTTTACCATGATTTATAGGTTACATTTTCACCGAAGTTATTAAAAAACCGTCCAAATACAGTTGAATACACGTCATTACATTGTTTATGGCACGTTATATACACGAATATGCAACTGTTGAGTGTATGCAACCGAAGTGATAAAACGGTTATATGACGGGTTTTTCACTTCAATTTGCTACTTGGGTGGCTTTCTTATGAAAATTCACCATTATTATAATATTCTATACAATCTTATACACAGAAATAAAATATAAATAATAACTACGCTATACTATACTTAATTAATTTTTAGTTTACAAAAATTCAATAAGAAATGCAGAATGAAATTTGACTTAATAACATTCATCGTAAGTTCTCTTAATGGAAATATATCTTCTAACAAACATTAATTTTCTTCCATCTATTGAGTGGGCCAAAGGTGCACGGCTACTTCATGTTTTCTGTTGATAAATTTGGTATTTTAATGATTTCAATCTATTCTTTTTCATTATCTACAATCCTTCAACATGTAAATTCACAATTTGGTCGTTGATCGCTTCATTAATTTCAATTATAGACAATTTGAAAGAAGAGCCTTCCGGATTTTTAGCCTATGTTATAAATTTGATTCTCTCTTTGATAGTTTTCCGTCTCGATGTTATACTTGGAGAGCATTAACGCTTTCTCCGGAAGCATTTTTCACAATAATATGAAATCGTCTGCGTTATATATTTTATTCAGTATCTAATACATTTTCTATATCCTTCCATGAAGGTTCTTTAAAAAGAAATAATAATAATAAAATAACCGTATTATTTGTGATAGTTGACATCATTAGTAACTGAATCATTGCTTTGGTATTCTTTTTGTAGACAAAGAGCTGATTTTCTATTTCCGGGAAATTCGGTTGCCTTAAAGTTTTTCGATGATTACTCTGGAATTCTTTTTTCCCACTGTATCCACGATTTTCTTTAAAATTTCACTTTTATCAGTAATAGACCAAGTACATTGTTTTGTTTTTAACCACTGATATATTACGTGCTCAAATATTCACTTAGAAGAACTGTTTCGAATATTCGGAACTCTGAGTTTTTTATATTATTAAGAGGCAAGCTCAGGGGATACCCTATGATGCGTGCAAAGCACAGCATGGCATTAATGAGATAGGGAAAGGATTAGGGGATACGATGCTTTGGTCCGACCTACTGAGTAAATCAGATTTCGACTATCGCGAAGTATTTGAATACTGATTGAGAACGAGCTAACAGAAAGACCTCAATGTTTGGACAGAGTAATTATATGAATTTTGGAAGTTATAAAAAAAAACTGTTTATATCGAGTCGGGCTCACGCAATCAGGGTTCCATACTAGAATTTTATCAACGAGTCGCTGAGAGTTGTCTTCTAAATTAACATAAAAAAAATAACTTTTTTCAGCAACTAAGAGACTACCGAAAAAAGCAGCAGTTTTCCTGTTATTTATGACTCAGTACCTACTAAACCTGATAATATCAAAGTTTTCGCAATTAGAAACCTACAAGGTAGGTGAAAGGATGAAGGGGCGGTTTTTTTAAACATATTTTTGGCTATAATTCTATAACCAATCAACCAACAAATATTTTAAATATCTATTTTTGTTTTGAACCCTCGAATGATTTGATGGTGAAGTCTGGACGGTAAATAATGTGCCTCATTCTGAACTATGTTCTAGAGACTACTTAAGTTTCTCAACATCTTTTCAATCAATCCAGCCATCCATGGAGAATCAATATGAATATAAATTCATAGAGAATTTAGTCAATACGCAATTGACCGAGATTGTTGCCAAGTCTGTACACGGTTAGAAATATTGGTATAATAGATAAAACTATTTATAGGATATTTCATATAAATTATAAGTAAATTAAAACGTAAAATTACATGTAAAATTTCTTTATCTTATATTCGTATACATTTTATGCCTAAAGGCTTATACATGAAGTTATGATAAAGCTTTGGAATAAATTTTATACGAATTTTAGATAGAATTATATATACCTCATATAGACCTAATACTAAATACACAGTATTACACTGATTTCATACACTTGGCTCAGTTTTTATATGAAACTCTTATAAATATAACCTAACATTTTTATAATCACTATATGGAAAACCTTTCAGCTATCACTTTCCGTATACAATAAATTTAAATATATAAGTAAAGACAATTCAAAACTATTCTGAAAGTTAGTTGTACAGTTGCTATCCGGCTGAGGGCGGTGGATTGGTGAATGGAGAGGGGTTTTGGGCATTCCAATATACTCCAGAAAATGGACTGTAATGATTGCAGGTAAGAAATAGACTACCCATTTTAACTTTGGAGGGGGGGGGGGGTTGTCAATATAATGATGCCCATCAGGTATGACTGGGATAATAAGGAGGTGGTCGTAATATCCGATATTTCAATTTTACGGACAGATCCAAGACTAGGGCGGGCATAGGGGCTGGAGTGTACTCTATAGATCTCCTATGGTACGAGTCTTATAGACTGCCTGACAAATGCAGTGTTTTTCAGGCAGAGCTCGCAGCGATTTCCCAGGCGGCAATATTGTCATCCATGTAAACAGAGCCCACACGGTACATCTGCATATATACTGATAGCCATGCAACCATAAAAGCTCTGGATGCTGTGCTGGTAAAATCAAAATTGGTGCAGTTATGCAAGACCTGTCTTAAGGAATTGACGATAAGGCACAAGGTGACCATATACTGGGTACATGGCCATAAGGATATCTCAGGCAACGAGATGACTGATGAGTTGCCTAAAAAGGGCTCTGAATTGGATAGTTCCGCAGCAGTAGCTTATGTGAGGATCCCAATCGGAGCTTTAAAAGAGGGAATCATCAGAAGCGCCCATCAAAAGGCAAGGCTCCGGTGGGCCAGTATGGAAACCTGCCGTATTGCGAGGCAATTGTGGCCTGCATATAACAGGAAAAGCACAAGTGTACTGCTTAATGGCAGCAGGAAAAATACCAGGAAGCTAGTAGGGGTTATAACGGGTCACTGGGCCATAGGGGACTATGCTAGAACACTGGGTATAGCGGCAAGCGATTTGTGCAGGAGCTGTACGAACTCAGAGGAAATCGAGTCCATCAAACACGTGCTTTGCGAGTGCCCCGATTTGATGAATAAAAGAGGTAGACTATTGGGTAGCTACTTTATTTAAAGTCTGGGGGAGCTGAGAAGTGTAGAATTTAGATGTATTCTTAGTTTTCTGAGAGAAGCAGGATGGATCTAGGTTAAAAGTCTCAAGTAAATTCTGAGTTTTCTAAGGAAAGCAGGATAGATATGAGGCTTGTAAAATTATCCCATTAGGTCTAGGGGTACGATGGACCCATTCGAGGTCTAAGTGATGCTGGCTAGTCGTCTGGCGGCACCCCTCTTACCTAACTTGTTGGACTGCTGGTAGTCGACAAGTTTAGTTGTATTAAAAATGTTTTCGGGAATATATTTGCAAATTCAGTGTGGCGAAAACAAAAAAATTATTAAAGTTTTTCTCAAAATTTTCCTCGGACCTTTCGTATAAATATTTTTTTTCTGCACGTAAAAATGGCTTGTTTTTGTCAACAAATTTAATAATTTTGAAGTAACTTGCAAATAGACATTTTCATTTATTCTGAGTTGGTAATCTATACATGCATATAATATAAAATGATACTATTTAAATAATTTCTCTCCAGATACATTATAGCTTTGATCTCTTCTCTTCTACTCTGAAAAGCCCTCTGTGTCAACAAAATAGAGAAAATATCATGAAAGTGCGTATACTGCAGTGAAAAACTCTGGAAAATCAATTTTATTTATCGAACCCTTACGAGAAAATGTTTAGTTTTGATTTTATTAGTAAAAATTTGATTTGTTATACAGGGTGTTTCCCCGTAGGAGGTCAATAGAGCAGGAGGTGATAGTACTCACCTAGATGAAGTAATAATTGTACGGCGGGCGGGTGGGGGGGGGGGGGCGTAATGTTAACCGTTTAGGAGTTATAGGGTGATTAACAAAAAAAAAGCAAGTTTTTCACAAAATACCTTGTATTTTAAAAACTGTACGGCGTACGGTCACAGTTAAGACATCATTGTATGCAGAAAGTAAAGACCTTTCCAACGACTGGTCAACGAGCCCCGTACCCCTCTGCCCTCAAGAATTATGGTTGTTTAAACTAAAAATTTCGGATTTTCTTATCATTTTTTTTTCAATTTAACTTCTATTATTTTTGGAAAAAGGTCGTTAATATAACTTATTTTTCATAAAAACTGTTAACTGTAGACTCTCTTCTTTAATTTGACATATACATCCTATGTGCTATCTGCAGCACTCTAAGAGTTATTAGCTCTTAACATATTCTCAAACCTATTTTCAAACATCTTCTCAACGATAATTTGTTTTCTTATCACGTCATTTTAAAAAATATCGTCTAATTTCGGTGTGACCTAAGTAGGTTGTGAGTTAATAACTATTTAACCCTATGTGTTAACTGTAGCTACATAGGGTGTAATAGGTCAAATTAAAGATGAAAGTTATGTTAACGACAGTTTTGCAAAAATAATTGAGGTTAAATTAAAAAAAAAAGGTAAGAAAATCTGAAATTCTCAGTTTAGACTACCATAATTCCTTAGAAGAGAGTGGCACGGGACTGGTTGAGCGACTGCTTCAACGACTATTGGAAAGGCCATGAAGTCCTCTGCATGCAACGAGATCTTAACTGTGACCGTACGCCATATAGTTTTTAAGATACAGGGTGTTTGTAAAAAACTAGCCTTTTTTTCTTAATCACCCTGTAACTCCCTAAACGGTTGATATTACCCCCCCCCCCCCCCTGGCATAAAGTTTTGGGTAACTGTAAGCCAAATATTTTTTAAAGTACGTATTCTTAAGTTTTTTTTTTCTATGTAACTATGTACAAATATATTATCCGGTTTTTTTTTTTGTTTTGTAAAACAGACTAAATTTTATACTTTGTTATACTATAAAAAAAGGAAAACATTTAAAATATAATATATAAATATTGTATAGTAATGTGGAGTAGGTTTTATAACTTTTCTTCATTTATTCATTTATAATGGTTTCAGATTACTTTCATAATTTTCTCCTCACTCCGTGATATTGTTTAAAATGGAAAAGTATGGGTTTCCCCGAACATTCCTAAAATGGACGGAGTCATATTTAGATAACAGAACATACCAAATCAATTTCCGCCATTCCTTCTCTAAAGTCTTGAAAGCTTCGTCCGGCGTACCTCAAGGAAGTCACCTGGGCCCGTTGCTCTTTATTCTATCTATTGACGACATTTTATCTGTTATGAAGCACTGCAAAGTCTTGATTTATGCTGACGATATTAAACTTTTCGCTCAGATTAAATCTTTTAACGATTGTGAACTTGTACAGGGTGACCTCCTCAAATTTTACGACTGGTGCAAAAGCAATAATTTGGTACTCAATATCGACAAATGTGAGGTTATGACTTTCCACAGGAATCAGAAACCAATCACTTATGATTATGAATTCTCGAATTCCTCGATTCGCCGTGTTAGTTCTGTTTGTGACTTGGGTGTCAAATGTGACCAAAGATTGAATTTCGTCTCCCGTATAAACTTCATGGTATCAAAGAGTAGTTCTATGCTGGGCTTTATAAAACGTTGGTATTGTGAGTTCTCGAATCCCACCATTACTTGCTTTGTGAGACCCCTTCTTGACTACGCTAGCCAGGTCTGGTATCCATTTTGCGGTATACACATCGACCGTATCGAGTCGGTTCAGCGGAACTTCTTACGATTTGCTCTCAGGCAACTACGCTGGAATAATTCATTAATTCTTCCACCCTATGAGGATCGCTTAAAGCTTTTAAATATGCACTCGCTTGAGAAACGTCGTATGGTTGCCGATGCTACGTTTGTGCATCAACTCTTAAACGGGAATATTGATTCTCCATTTTTACTTAACAAAATCTCTTTCCGTGATAGTAGGCACAATTTAAGAAGGCTACCTTTGTTGCATGTTAACTCCTTAAGGTCTAACTTTAGCAAGTATGAACCTGTTAATCGCATGTGTATTACTGTTAATAATACGTCTGAGCATTTTGTTCTCGACGTTTCTAAGCATGTTTTAAAAAAACGTCTATATAATATTTAATCTATTTTGTTTAATATTTTCTGCATGTAATTTCATCTGGTGTTTGGTTTATGTTTAGTGTAACATACTAATACTAACACCGACTAAGTGATGAAACGCATGTATTGTTGACCGTTTATTTATTAAACGTGTCCATGCAGCGAGGTTGTGTTAAGCTGGTTCTGATAGTCTAATTAGTTTTAAATTTTATAATATTTGGTTATATATTTCATTTCTAGACATGTAGAGTAGTTTTAAACTTTTCCCTTTCAATTTCAAGTACACTATCCTAGGGTTAACTTTATAAAAACCTCCTATCAGATTGTATAAGGGCTCATTATATACAACCAATAGGAGATTTTGAATGGACCTATATACATAGGAAAATTTATAAAATTACTACCAAAACTTTTAATCGTGTAGCTCGAGAATTAAGTGACAAAAACTCTTTAAAACAGATATTTTTCATGGGGCTCAACTCACCCCCATTAATTAAAAAAAAAAAGTATTTCATAATCTTTGGATATACAGGGTGGGCCAAAAGCCACCATGGGGTTTAAAAATTAAAGTGGTAACATATGGTAGGATGAAAAAAAGGAGGGGTAAGGTGGGGTGGGGAAACATGCTTACCTATGAAGAACAGACAGTTGGCTATCATGTAAAAAATGAATGAAGAGAAACGGTCAACAGGTTGTGAAGCAATGTACAAACGAAAAAGTTAGTTATTTTTAAACCCCATGGTGACTTTTGGCCCACCCTGTATATGGAAATATGTACGTATAACAAAGATCTAACATGCTGCCAAATTTCAATTTCGTACATCATGTAGTTCTCGAGAAAAACATTTATGACAGACAGACGAGAGAACGCAAAAGTGATTTTATAAGGGGGCTCATTTTGTTCTTTTTGAGGTACGAAAACGTAAGAATGAATTACTTTGCTCCATACAAAATTCAAAATTATTCGTAGCCGTTTTTAATAAATCGAATTGCCCTGATCATTTTTAAGGGCCAAGTATGTTGTTGTAACCCGAATTGCCGCCGTGCTTTACGTGGGGAGAAGAGCGGCTTAGGGGAAAGTTCAGGTAGGGTCTCCTTTTGGTTGTATGGACCACAAATCTCCAAGGTACCAAACTTTTCTTGATAAACAAAAACACACGCAGATCTTGAACAATATATTAAAAGGACTTTAAATTTTAAACAATGTTGGGATTTTAAACAACACTTTGGATTTTAAACAAAAGTTTAGATTTTATATAAGACTTTAGATTTTATAGAAGACTTTTATACAAGACTTTTATACAAGACTTTCCCGATAGACCCGCGTGTGTACTTCTTGAGTGTCTATGCTGAACTTCAACTTCCTTTTAGTTGGATATTATTATCATCCAAATAGCTGACACCCTTGCGTCAGCAAAAAGTATATAATACTTTTTATGATTGGTTCGCTTAACTGACCAATCAGACAAAAAAGGTAAAATGAAACCGGAAAGATAAGAATCAGGCAAGATATTTGCCTGTATTAATTTCTTGGCTTGGATCTTGAAATTCGATCTTGCACTTGAAATTTCGACCGATGTGCAATGTGCAGTATACATTAACTCGATGAGTTATGTGAATACGAAAATGTCGAGCAAGCATTTTGTTCATTTTCGTAAGTGGGCTATTTATGCTACGTTAAGTAATTTATGGAAAAAGGAATATTTGTACATTTTGTGCATTTTAAGACTTATTAAGAGAATTATGAGGGTAAGTAATTATGAATATGCCTGGTATGCAATTGTAGTTATTTGTGCATATTTATCTATGCGTTTTAGGAAAGTTCATGGGAGGTAAGTAATTTGAATAAGATTTTGTGATTTTAGGATTTTATACATTTGAGGCATTTGAGGACATATGGTGTGGTATTTTGAGACCACAATAAGAATATATTTGATTTTAGGGAAAATGCACAGAAGGTAATATGTATATGGCCAAGGAGCATTGATTTAACGTGGAGACGTCGTTGTTTCGAAACATGTTTCCCTTTGGAAACAAATGTTTCGAAACAACTACGTTAATGTGACATCTACGATACGGAAGTGGAGCAACGCAATTCCTAAAAAGATACCTTTTAGGAATATAAGGGAGTTATTGTTTCGAAACTATGACGTTAATATGCCTAAATCTGCCCCTTGAGTAACACTCATGCATAATTGGCATGTGTGTATTCGCATTACATTTTCTTTTGGTATGTTGATCAAATACATATGATATTTAATATGTATATGAATCAAAAAATAACTCAAAACGGAAATTATCATATTCTTATATAATTATTTCATAGGACTTTCCTAAAAAAATTTGTTTATTTCTTTAGATCAAAAATTTGAACGCAGAAAAATTCTTCGTCAATATTCATATATTAGTTCGATAAAAAATGCTACTCCCTCTGAAATATTAACTTTTAACAAAATTAAAATTTAATTAATATTTATTTAAAAAAATTATTATCTTCCATATGACATGAAAAGTTCTCTTCGTATTTTTCCCGTAATTTGAAATGAAAGAAACTAACATCCTTTTGGAGAATTTCTAGCTAATTTCATACAAAATCAATATAAATCATTTTAAGACACCGCCATGTTAGAAGAATCTTTTAGCCAAAAGTTTCAAAATGAGAATTTTTCCCCGTCTGTTTCCTTGCAGGTGCCTAATATGACACGATTACTGTAGTTGTGTTCCATAAGTTCCCGAATACAAACATTTCCTTGTTTGTGTCTGAAATGGCCTCCGTATTTTCTTTCCAAGTACCTAATATAACACGATTCCCGCCTTGTGCTTACGAAAGTTCCTAAATAGAAACTTTTCCTTGTTTGTGTCTGAAATGGCCTCCGTACTTTCTTGCAAGTGCCCAATATGACACGATTCCCGCCTTGTGCTTACGAAAGTTCCTAGCTTGCACTTTTTGATTAAACATTCTATAAACAACACTTTTAATTCTCATTTGACGTTTAAATTTTCAAGCACGCAATTAATATTTGTGTATTCCCAAATAGAAACAGTTTTAGTAAGTTCGTGCCTTTTGTTCTCAAAATGACTCCTATAAATTTTGAAACATTTTAGTCACAGTTGCTTTAAGAGTACTAGTTCCAAACAAGAAACTATTCAGTCGAAAAAAGGGAAACATTTCCTATAATGGAACGTAATAATTACTACTTATTAGGAATAGTTACTAACTTAGGAATTGTTTCAATTTAGGTATGAGATTGGCATTTCTACTTAAATGTGTCCATTATATGCCCAATTGGTAACTGTTATTTAAAAGGAATAGTTACCAAATTTTTCCACACCAGCTTTAAATCCTCGACGTTATCATAACCTCTTGGTGTGCAGAATGAAACATTAAGAAACAGCTAGGCACAAAATGCTTCTTGGGTGGTTGTGATTTTGGGATCACAACAATGTTTATAGGTCTAGAAAAAAAGTAAATTAGAAATCTGTTTTTGGTTTGACAAAATGATTAGATGTAGATGAATTCGTAGTTCAAAAATCGAGCAGGAAGAAAACAAGGAAAAAAAGAAGAAAAAAAATTAATTATTGAAATATCGTCGTTGTTTTTATGAAACTTCCTATATGTCACACTAAGGCTGAGGCTCTGTACCAATTTAACCGCTATTTTGCTCTTTACACATGAAAAAAGATCCCTTTGTGTAAAAATATTCTTGTTGATACTTATAATGCAGAAAACGAAATGTCCTTGTATTGTTTGAATTCTTATAGATGAGAAAAATGATCATTTTTTTGTCTCTCATATAAAATAATATAACAGCGACGATATGTGATATTAGAATTGATGTTTTTTTTTGGTTAATCGACTGATAATTGCATTTCATATTAACATAATATAATATAGTAATGGAAGTGACAGATATAAGTAATAAATTTTAAATTTAGAGTCTACCTAGTAAACTAAATAAAACTCTATCTAGTAAAATTCAAGACAGATATTCCAACACAGTACAATCTGAGATGCTCCGATATTATTAATTGGACAATTCCAAAAAGCCCTACCATATTACCTTAGATTGTGAGATTATGTAAGAATAAACACCAAAGTACACCAACAAGATACATTAATTTGAAAGTAGTTTGGATTAAACCATTAAAGAACCAATGATTCAATAAGCCTATTTTGAAAGTCATTCACAATGATTTGACAACATTTTGTTTACGAAATGCTTAGCATAATTGATCCGTCACAGTTTTAATTAGTGTATATTAGCGCCCGGCTAACAAACGCGTAAAATTAAATTTCCATTATACTCAAAATAATATTTAACAACGAACACAAAAATATTATTCTACTTGACGAACTCATTAGCTGCCGATGATGTATACGTACATTATCTCATGAATAACTAAGGCCATCATTAGTTCGGTCTATTTCAAACTCGATACGCTCATGTTTTTCGTCCTATCCGATGATAACTGAGGCCTTAATAATCTACAGAATTATACATGAATGCGGTTGGACTAGGAACAAATCGGTTTCGCTGGGGACGGGTGGTGAGATGAAATATGCAAACGAGTAAACCCTTCCGGCAATTTTAGCCATTTAATTGGATAAGGCGGATTAAGCGATTTCATAAATCCTTCAATTGAAATTTCTGGGCTTAAAGTGTTCAGCAACCTATTATTCGTGCAATAAACTTTAATGCATGATGAAATATTCTTAATAAAAGACCACCTATAGATATTATATATATGTATATATGTATAGTTGGTAAAAAATCTAATATCTAGGTAAACATAACGTTTCGACTTCCTATATTTATTCATAACGCTAACTTTGCTTACATCGAACATAGGTAGGTGGGCGGGCAGAGGTGAGGTCGGAAAATACGATTCGACAGATATGTGGCGCCCACCTTTTACATATTAAAATACTGAAACACATTCTTCAGTCACTTACCAATTCATATCTACATTTTTCTCGCAAAGTTATGCAGGATAATGCTGATCCTTGGTGGTGGGTGAGTTTGGAGTGGAGATGCTATATGCGAGTACTATTCATATATACATAGATAGTGTCGCGTTTACTTTACATTCTATTGGCTTCAGGGGCCTCGTTCTCTGTGAAGTTGGTATCAATAATTCATAAAAGCTCGAGGCTATATTCTTCTTCTTAGAATTGCACATACATACTTATATGTACATATGTAAGTCATCAGAACTCTTCTAAACACAAGATTTCTTTTAGTCCTGTGCTCTACTGTATGCTAAAGCATAAAATAGTCCTTGACGTAGCTAAAGGATTTGAATAAAAGTTTCTCGGTGCGGATGCAAATTGAGCCACTATGAACGTTTGTGCATGATGTGGTTGAGTGGATATTTTTCTATATATATTTGGAATAAAAAAGAAAGAAATCGATTTCGCAAGGTATTTTAAGCCACTCCGATAAGCTCAAAGCTGTGAGATATGAAAATGTTTTTCAATAGCGAGATTTTTCTTAGCGGTGTTCAACGAATAAAACGCTAACGTTCAGTGTAGTCTGACTTTTGTTTTATTTTTTGTATTTTTTTTTCAGTTTAGCATAATATATGTATTTTGTATGTATGTTTTGGATGTATGAAAATTTTCCGAAGATGAAAGATATATGTAAAGTTTTGTATTCTTGCCATCCAAACCAAATCTGGTTGTGCTGTACCTATATGTACGTATCAAAAATGCGGAAAATTAGATCAGAAAAACGTTCAGGGGTTTTTTTTTTTTTTTTTTATTTAGAAAGAAAATCCACATACCTGCTAATATGAGCGATAGTAGGGTATATAAACTTCAAGATCGATTATACTAAGAATTTGATTTTTCATAGGTTTCTAACCAATTTTGAAGGCCAAAAATATGATGAATAAAATATTTGATTTATTTCAGATATGAAATAGGGTAGGTTAAAAAACGAAGATGCATTTTAGCCTATAGATCAGATAAAAAACTAGGACTATTACACATTGAAAAAAGAAAAAAAAAACAACACGATTGTGGACTCTTCGAAATGAATTCATTTTTCCACAGTAAATTTCCGATGGAGACTTGTTCGACGAGTTTATTGAATTGTTATAATTATAATTTTTTCTTGAATTGAATTGTTTTCAATTATTTTGATTTTTACCGAATAGCGTATAATCCCCACTCTCACAATTTCAATAGGCATGTGGTCCATCTGGCTGGTGAGAGGAGTTGCGTTTACCTGTGCGCATTGCATTCCACAAGTAAAAAAATAAATTTTCAAAATAATTTTAGTTCGATTTTTGTTTTTTTCATCTGTTTTCAAAAACATCGAAAAATATAAATTCACTCTTCCCAGTCAATTACCTCGTTGCTAGTACCGTGTCAGACGTTTTGTTTTTTTCGTTACAAAAAAAAAAAGAAAAAAGAAAAAAATAGTAATTTTATTAAGGCTGTAATTTTTAGACGATCTAATTTAATTATAGAACTACATAAAATTAATTTTCCAGGCGATAATTCGGTTTATTATCAATAGCCATCACACACGACTATTCTTGATGCAGCATGCAAACCGGTTTTCTAGGGAAGAGGTAAAAGACGCAAAGAAATACCTCTATAAAATGTACAGATATTACTTTGCTTCTTTTATCTCTACCCGAACTGAAAATTTGGGAAAGCTTTGAAAATAAATTATGTCTCAACTGAAAGCAACTCGCATTGATGTTTTACACCATCAATCACAGATGGTGGACGTAAATGTCGAGATTAATCGGCTTGCCAGGTTTCAATCAGACCAAATCAAATTCACTTAAAATTCAACGAATGGTTCTCTTATCGGGTTGAAAATAATAAAGTTATTAACGCAACGGAAGAGTCATTATTATATGTAAAGAACATGAAGAAGCAGATTCTAGGATTGTCTACCATATTTGCCAAATTGATATCAACGCTGCAGTTGTAATAAGATTCAAATTCAAATTAGCGTTTATTCATTGAATGTATACAAGCTATTAGAAATTATATGTAAGTACATTAATAAAAAGGTCAAAGTAAGAATAGAGGCATTAATCAAAAAAGTGAAGAGAGATGACATTACATTAAAAATCTACATCCTAAATAAACTACTATATCTTAAACAACAAAAACTAAAACTCAGGACTAATAACTCAACAACTAACAACACCAAATAAAAAAGTTCAAACATAACAAAAACTCGGGTTTGCATGCTAAAAGAATTACTTAAGACTAAATAATACAATAAAAGTAACAAAAGAAAATAAACATACATACTCAATAAATGGAAGAAGATAAAAAATAAAAAAATATAAACTTTGAACTTTGAACCAACTAAGAAAGAAGAATAAACTCAGAAAATATAATATAAAGTTTAAACAAATTTTTTATAAATTTTACACAACAATTATGGTATAAGAAAAAAAAATTGTCCAATTCATTTCCGAGTCGAAGATATCGTGACGAACATAACTGAAACCGAATGACATTTAACTCCTTATTTAATTTAAGTTATTTTAATTTAATAATCACCAGAGGAACGGCATTTTAAACGTAATTCAAACTTATCGAGGGAACCGTCACCTTGAAAGGCTACATGCAGCTCATTCCATAAGCGAGCAGCTTGAACGAAGTAAGAGCGCTCCAGAATGGTCCTATGGAAACATGGAATGAGCAGATTGTGATTTCGACACGTATTTAAAAACTGCAATTGATCATACAGATAACGTGGGGTCCTAGAGTGCGTCAGAATATACAAAAAGACCAACATACTCATCGCAAGATGATCATCTAGAGAGCATCCCAGCAGGTGAGATCTCAAGTGCTGGACGTGATCAAAGCGTTGAAGCCCCGAAATAAAACGGATGCAGTCATTAGAAGCGACGTTTAGCCTGTGAGAGCATGAGCTATCGAGCTTTGGAAAAATTAAGGAACCAAAATTAAAAGGAGGAAGGAGTAATGTTTTGACTAGTCTCGTACGCATATCTGTCGATAAGATATCAGCTTATAACCATAGCTGACGAAGGCCTGCATATATTTTCCTAAGCATGAGATTGATATGGTTACAACAGCTCATAGTATAGTTGATTACTACTCCCAGATTCTTGACGCGCTGCACTAGACAGAGAGCAGAACCGTTTATCATAACCCCAGGAAAATCTCTGATGTTGAAAATCGTGTTGTTATGAAGGACCATGTATTGAGACTTGCCCGGATTTAGCAAGAGTTGATTTCTCATATACTATTGAGGTCATCGTTAATCTGTGCTAGGCATTCCTCTATCAGTCCAATTGGTCTACTGAGATAATGCTGCTTCCCGTCAGCATACTAGTGAATTTTCGCGTCTTCAACAATATCAGGAAGACCATTGAGAAAAGTACCGAATAATAGAGGTATCAATATAGAACCTTGTGGAACCCCGAACAGGACAGGCAGAAGGCTAGAAAGAATATTATTCACTTTAACTTGCTAACATCTATCCCGTAAAAAAACTACATAGCAATTCAGTAGCCGAAGACGAAAAACCAAAGTGAGTAGATGGCTTAGACAGCAGAATTTGTTACCCTGTCAAATGTCTTAGAAAAATTGAGCAATACCATGATACCATGGTTATTATCAAGAGCTAATCGCAGATGCTAATCCAGATGCTCAGATTCTGATATTCTCATTACACTCCTTGGTAACATAGAAAATTTTAATGCTTTCTTAAACGTTGGATCAAGATAGGCGTGGACAATCATGAACGCTACATCAACGTCAATTAATTGTTCAAAGCTATGGATCCTTTCGTTTATATCTAGAGCTTTACCAGGCTTCCACAGCATGACATGTTGTGATTACACTCTACCTTTTTTTCGCAAAGTGAAATTGAGGCCTTTCAAATCACTAGAAGAATAGGAAGATTATCAAATCGTATTTCAAAAAATTGCCATCGATGCTGAAGAATTACTGTAAAGTGGATTTGTTACCTTGGAAAGATTTGTTTGTCATATGTATGGAGTTCGGCAGATTAACAACGTCAACGATGTCTGATTTGATTTATTATCTAATACGTATCAGTCTAAAAATTTTAGTGAAAGTTTTGGGTAAAAATGCAGAAATTCCATCCATCAACCTTACTATCATATGCAGAGCTGAATTACGGCAGCATTTATTGAGAATCCAATACGTGATCACATTTTGGAGAAATGCTTACTCTAAATCTCCTGCATCTATAGAAGTCAATGCATTCAAAATAAAACTTGACAAATTTTATATTCCAAATAATTGCTTTTATTAATTTTTCCATGGAAATTTATCTAAGTTCCAATTCAATAGCGGAGCTGGATAATATTTATCAATAATATCTCCAAATCTGAGCCAGATAACACAATTTTGTCCAGAGGCTTTTCTGTAGCTTCTGAAATTCTCTACAAGAAAAGAATAGCACAAAATTCTGCTATCTCGCTGAGTTCATGAAATATTCTAAAAACGTCATCGTGAGACAAAAAACCAAAATTGGTCCGATTCATCATGAGCAACTGAATAATCGCCTGGAAAATTAATTTTATAATAAGTTAATTAAATTAGCGCATATAAAAATTACAGCCGTAATAAAATAATTGTTTTTTGTAATGAAAAAAATGGCACGGTGCTAGCAACGAGGAAATTGTCTGGGAATAGTGAATTTATATTGTCCGATGTTTATAAAATCAGATGAAAAAAAAAAAACAAAAATCAAACTAAAATCATTTTGAAAACCCGTTTTTTTACCTGTGGAATGGAATGCGAACAGTTAAACGCAACTCAAATTACCAGCCAGATTAGCTGCATGAGTGTTGATATACTGTAAGGTAAGGGAAGGCATATAAAAAAACTGTCCAAACTAAAGTAATTTACCTCTTAGACTAATAAGACTTCAATTATTTAACAATAAATTTTTAATAGATTTAAGGCAAATTTTATATCAAAATAAATTTAACTATTTCAACACCAAATTCTAGTCCTATCATTTTATGATTAATACCGTCGACAGACGACCAGAAATAATTTCCAATTATGTAATTTAAAATTATCTTTAATTTCCAATTAAACATATGGTGACAGACGATTTTGACATTTAAGTATAAGTATAAGTAAACAGCAGCCAACTAAGCTATTATGTCTAACAGTTCTTTTAAATGGACGTAAGAAGTTAAAAAGACGTATTTATAATAGTGCATGAAAACTCAGAACAAATAAAGGACGCATGTCACTATTTGCAGCAGTGTGGAGGCGTTATTCGGTTAGAAAAAGGAGAAAATTTTTAACTATAGTAAGTATAACTGTAGCAGTTATTTACTATTATTTTTTTTATACTTATATGTAACTATAGTTTTTCTTTCACTTCACTAAAATTCAAATAATACTTTAAATCAATTTATAACTTCTACAAGTACCTATATCTCTGCGTTAAATTTGAAATTTTCATATGAACTCCAGCCCCCGTTACGATTATGCAGAGCGCATGATATCTCTTATAAACATGCGAATTTCTTTCGATTTTTCGCAAGTCTTCTAAATTATATAAAAAAAAAAAAAAAAAAAATTATAAACAGATTCATCCAACCACAACACTCTCTGCTTGGTCTTTTTTACTTTTTCCATGATATACAAGTTTATCACCATTTCCCTTTTCCTCGAAAAACTTGTTCTTGAGCGTTGCAATTAGTCATAAATGTCACAGAGCAGCTAGGCTGAAAGCTGTCACTGTAGTTTACAGAATCACTACTTCGTGTTTTTAGTGGCGCTTTTGCTATAATCCTCAAATACCAAATTCAATTACGTCAATGCCAAAATGTAGCGATTATGTAATAACTTTGTGGGATAATTAAGAGTTTAGAAGTGACAGACGACAGAGATTATCTTGATGATGTAGGTAATTTAGAATTATGGCTATCGTCTGTCGAGGGTATAAGTCCATATTGGGGCTTAACGGAGTGAATAAATTCGCGAGGATCATCAAGGGTAACTCTCTATCGACGAAAAAAGGCCTTAGGTTAACTAACCAGTCCTTTCCGAGCTTTTACTGAGCTGTACGGCTCTGGGAAATTACGCTCAACGAAATAACGCCCAAAAGTGATAATTGAAATAAGACCCGAAAGTTCCGTATAAATTTTAACGCGTCAAATGTGAAATAATGTCCAACATTTTTGGGTGTTATTTCACACTTTTGGGTTTTATTTCACATATCGGTTTGGGGCGTTATTTTATATTTCAAAATTCAATGAAATAAAGCCCAAGAAACAAAATTGATCCTGATGAAATAATGCCCAAAAATCATTTCAGACAATGAAGGAAATATTTCCCAACGATGTGTGTAAATTAATAACGCTTCGCGCGATGGTGGTTGGTTGGGGAGGTGGCAAGGGGTGCAGGGCGTATTGATATTCGATTTAAAGTAAGAACGCATCGCGCTTTTTGGTCGGGCGGCAGCAAGTTGGCTGGCACGGCGGGGGACGTGCCTGGCCGACCCTTCCCCTCTCAGCGCGCGCGACACGTTTTACCTTACACACATCCTTATCAATATATTGGGCTTTATTTCATTTGCTTGTTCTCTTGACCTGAATTTTGGGCTTTGGTTAACTTTTTTGTTGGGCCTTTTTATACCCTAGTTGAAATCATAGGGGTATACTAAGTTTGTCATTTCGTTTGTAACACCTCGAAATAATGATGGTAGAGCAAAATGGATTGGACACCCATTCATAATATTAAAAGTTATTTCGATTTTTGCATGTCCGTCCGTCCGTCCTTCCGTCTGTCCATCCGTCTGTGCGCACGATAACTCGAGAACGCGTATACTTAGAGAGCTGAAATTTTGTACACGGACTTAAAAAAAAAAGTAAAATTATGTTGGAAAATGAGACAAATCGGGCAACTCCTTCGTGGGGTTGCCATATAAAAGTTTCGTTATATATTTGGACACTGCCTGAGAACGCGTTGACGTAGAGAGCTGAAATTTCGTACATGATGTTTTTACTACATTAGCAAATAAAATATTAAAAATGGACTAAATCGGGCAACTCCTTCTTGGTGTTGCCATATAAAAATTTCGGTTTTTTACGTATACTTTGAAAACGATCAGTCCAAGACATTTTTATTGTACTAAAAACTTCTGCAGAATACGAAATCCTATAAAATTGGTTATAACCATTTATCCTGTGCGACAAACTGTTCTAGAAATATATGCGAAAAACAACTTCAAAATCAATACTTGAATAGATCGGTGACCATACGAAATTTAATACGGGCATTCATCTAGGGCAAGGCTTCTTAAACTATGGGTCGCGACCCCAAATGGGGTCGCTTTGGGAAATCTTGGAGTCACGAGATTTTAATGTAAAATATTTAAATACACTTGTGAGAGTTTGAAAATGGTGCACTCTGTGTCACAGATTTCGTTAGTTGAGCTTTGTGTCACTTCTGGTGTAGCGAGACAACGACTCAGCAACAAGATAGCTATAGCCCACACGCGGGAGATTATGGGCAAATTTTACGGGTGAGGAAAAATTAGGAAATGCCAAGTTTCCTTTGGCCAGACTGACAGCATGCCAATATTACTGCAAACAAATTAGCTCCGGCCATTTTGACATGGCGACACAGAAGAACCAATGTAAAAATTTTCCGTGTTTTCAAGAAAGAATCAAATAATGTTATATGCATATGTACTTATGTCTTTTGCATGAATGGGGGAAAAGTACTTAACTATGCATTATTGTAGTGCGATTGCGACAGCGAGTTAAAAACAAAAATTGAGAGAATGTAGGATTACCCGAACGATAAAATCTTCTTGAACATCTCCAAAATCCTTTCAAACTATTCATAATAATTTACATCGGGTTACACTACCTCACTTTGTTAAGAAAAAAAAAAAAATAAATTCACATTGAACAACACACTAAAAGGAGATGTAAATTTCTGTTAAATAAAATTCTCATTTTTACCGAAAATAGCAGAGAATCCAGCATGAGTTTCTCCCACTTAATCTCTTTACAGCAAAACGAATGTAAACAGAATCACGTGGTGCTCAAATAGCATAGAAATTACACCAACAAACATTGGTTTCGCTATAAAAAACCATTGGTTAATTTCTCAAAATTTCACAGAAAACTGGTTTTCACAAATTATTTATGAGAATGAATCATTTGCCTTTCTGTTTCATTGCATGCAATCTGCACTTTCACATTTTGTGTCTTATTCGTAAAAGTTTTAAAGATGGTTGATTGTTGTAATTTTTTCTTTTTCTTTCTTTCCTTTTTTCAGCCATGTACATTTAAATGGAAAACAATCGGATCGGAAATCTCTTCTGTGTCCTATCTTCTCATTAGTTAATCTTTGACTGTAGTGTGAGTTAGTGTAGTGTTTTCGCTTTCCAGTGTAGTCAGTTCATTCTGTTCTATTGTAATACGATAGTGGACACCGCAAGAATAATATAGTTTTTTATTTATTCTGTAATTAATTTATCAATTATTATATGCAATATGTTATTTTTATATATTTATTGGTCTTAGGTCTTTAAGGATTAAAATCATTTTTGGCCATAGAAAAATGGCTGAATTTATGTAAGAAAGGCAATGATGCAGAGGACAATGCTACAAAGTCTCCTTAAGTAGGACTTATTATTGACAAACAGGCATCTAATGTTCGTAAAAAATAATATTATGAGTCTTATCTTCAATTTGGTTTTTCATTTAAAAATTGTAATGGTAATGAACAACCTCTTTGTTTGATCTGCAATGAATGATTGGCTACGGAGAGTATGAAACCATTCAAATTAAAAATACATCTTAAATCAAAGCATACTTCGTACGCCAATAAAACAAAAGAATATTTCGAAAGACTGTTAAAATCTTTAAATATAAAATCTTTTAAAAAATTTATGACTGTTAATGAAAATCATTTACTCGCGTCATATGAAGTTTCATACTGTATTGCTAAAAATAAATAGCCTTTCACCATTGGAGAAAATCTTATGTTACGTACTGTTATTAAAATGGTAGAAATACTACATGGAAGTAAATATGGCGATCATACTCGAAAATTCCTTTATCAAACGACACTATCGCGAATAGAATTCCTGAAATTAACAAGGATCAATTAGTGCAACTTATTACAAGAATTAAAGAAAGCCCAAAATTTTCAATTCAGTTGGACGAAACAACTGATATTACTAAATTAGCTCAGTTGTTAGTATATGTCAGGTATGTTTATAAAGAAAATTATTTTATTATTATTATTTTGTCGCCCTTTAAAAGACCATACTAGGGGAAAGACATACATATATTGTATGGTTGACGAATTTTTAAAAACTGAAGGGTTAGAATGAGAAAATTGCTGTGGAGTATGCACAGATGGCGCAAAAGCGATTACGACGTGCCAAAATGTTGGCTTTAAATCATTTTTTAAAGCTACTCAGTATGATAATATAACTTTCATCGGGAGGCTTTCGCAGGAAAAAAATTAGCATCAAAATTGAACGATGTTCTTCAGGATGCTGTTAAGATTATAAATTTTATTAAGAGCCATGCCCTTAAGAGCCGCTTATTGTCAAGTCTCTGTAAGGATAACGATTCCCACTATACAAATTTATTATTACATGCAGAAGTAAGATGGCTATCAAAAGGTCAAAGTTTAAGAAGATTAGTGTTATTAAAGGACGAAATCGAAATATTTTTAACCTAACAAAAACGTGATCTTGCTACTTGTCTCTTCAAGGAAAAACTTGCAATATATTTACTTCGAATGATAATATTGAAAGTTTTATTAAAATGATAAACATTTGGAAAAATAGGGTAGAAAAAATTCGTTCGAAATGTTTTCCAGTATCGACAATTTTATATCCGAGAAAAATCATTGCAAAAATTTTATCGCAAAAATTATTATAGGTCACTTAAAACCGCTAGAAATACAGTTTCGTAAATATTTGATATCAAATATTGATTTTAAAAAGGCATCTTGGATTCAAAGCCCATTTTTGATTGACTTGGGTAAGATTGATCACCTGCCATATAAAGCTCAAGAGGAATTTGCTGAGCTTTTGAGTGACTCAAACTAAAAACTAGATTTTTCAAAAAAGCCCCTGACTGAATTCTGGGTCGGAACAAAAACTGAATTTCCCACAATCCCTGATATCGCATTAAATGTTCTTCTGCCATTCAGCACCACATATTTATGTGAAATTACTTTTTCATCTTTAACACATATCAAATCCGAATATCGTTCAGCGCTAGAAAATGTTGAAGAGATATTACGTCCAGCAGTGTCAAATATTGTACCAAGATTTAGTTTGTTATGCAGTAAAAAATAAACACATCCGTCTCATTTAAAAACGATTTTTCCTTTAATTTTTGTATACTTAACGACTGCGCTCGAATTTATTCCAATGGACTCGAATATATGCCAGCGACGATATATTTTGTTCAATATTTTATTTATGTTATTGCAAAAATGCAGTTTTCATGAAAAATAGGGTATATATAGCTTTTGTAACTATAATAAATACAATTTTACAACTTTCTGTGCAATTTTTAATTTTATACTTTTGTATGTTTTTAAACAATTTCTAAACCTATATTATTTCACAATATGTATATATACATATTGTTACCTAATCAACAAATCATCATAAAGTATTTATATATCTTTATTTTATAAATCACAATCATAAATGGGTTCGTGAATGGAAAAAGTTTAAGAAGCCCTGATCTAGGGTATCATAAGAATTGGTTTTAGTAGACCAATTCTAGATTTTTTACTTGTTTCACCTAAAGTATGTGCACGAAATAAATGTCGCATGTTTGAACATGCATGAAAGATGAACAATTCGCGGATTCGAATTTTTCAAGTTATTCAGGCAGTTGCACATGTTATTTGTTCAGTATTATTGTACAGTTCCTAAGTGATCCGAATTTGACGACAAAACAAATTGGTAAAGAACTAAAAAAGGTGTGCAAACAGTGCAACGTGTTTTAAAAACTTTTAAAGAAGGGTGTGATGAGCCGAAAAAGGAAAAAAGAGGAAGAAAAAAAGGATGTTTAGACAAAAATTTAGAAAAAAAGATTTTGAGGGAATATGATTCAAATCAATGTGTATCCATGCGAGATTTAGCTAAAAAATATAAGGTTAATTCGTCCCTTGTGCGGAAAATTAAAAAAATTACAACATTATGTCGTACAAAAAAACAAAATCACCAAAACGGAGTGAAAAACAAGAAAGGCTTTGTCATACTCGCGCAAGAAAACTTTATGAAAATTATTTCATCGGTTTTAACGGATGTGTGATAATGGACGACGAAACTTACGGAAAAGCCGATTTTAAACGACTACCTGGTCAATAGTTTTACACAACATGTGATCCTAAGAATACTCCAAATAAGTTTATAACAATTGCAGTGGATAAGTTCGGGAAAAAATTCTAGTTTGGCAAGCCATATGTACATACATACATGTGGGCAAAGAAGTGCACCGTTTGTGTCAAAAGATACAATGAACACTGAAATTTATGTGAATGAATGCCTGCAAGAGCGACTTTTGCCACTTATAAGAAAGCATACAGGCCCGACAATATTTTGGTCTGATTTAGCAGCAATACATTTTTCTGGTAAGGCTTTACAATGGTTTACAACGAACAATGTCAATTTCGTTGATAAAAACAGCAATCCGGTAAACTGTCCACAGCTTAGACCAATTGAAAAGTATTGGGCCAATATTAAAGGAAAAGTAAGAAAAAGTTGTAAACTATTTAAAACCATTGAAAAGTTTAAAGTAGAGTGGAAAAAAGTTACTACTAAGGTGAGTGACGCTATTGTGCAAAATCTAATGTGTAACGTCAAAAGAGACGTTCGAAAATTTTATCGTACAAACGAATTATTTTAATTTAAGTGTATACATATATTTTTTTTTATCTCAATGAACTTATAACTCTAACTTAATTTAAAGTCAATCTTTTACTTTGGGTTTTATTTCACATTTGGTTTCGGGCCTTATTTCCCTTATCAATTTTGGGCGTTAATTCTCGGAGCCGAGTTATACTAGCGGTAATTGTTTTACAATTCCACCAGCGTCTCTTTTATTTTTTTAAAAGACTTATGTCATTTTCTATTGACATTTATGGACTTTAAAGGACTTTTAGTTTTTTCAGTCCTTAACTTCTATACTCAATTCCTCAAATAACTTCGATGATCTCTTTCTGGTCACGGTCAGTTAAACATTTGTCACATTTGTGGAAAATTATGGGAGTTTATGCAACATAGGTATTTGCTGTAATAATTGATTGAAGCATTTTTAAGTCAGTTTTTATTATAATTCTCATAAATAAAATCCAAATTCATCTATATAAATAAAAATCAATTGCCGGATGTAACTATGTTACATCATAACTAGAGATCGGCTCGACCGATTTGTCCTATTTTTGTTCAGGTTTTTAGGAAAAGAAAAATTAGAATCGGCAAGCTTTTCTTGGTGTTGCTATACAAAAATTTGGTTTTTCAATATATACTTGGTAGCTGCCTGAGAAGACGTCGAGGTGGAGAGCTCATATTTTATACAGGGCGTTTTCATAAAAATCGCAAATGCAGGTCATAAAGGGAAGCAAATCGGGCAACTTTTTCTTGGTGTTGCCATACAAAATTTTTGTTTTTCACTATATATTTGGAAACTTCCTGAGAATGCGTCGAGATGTAGAGAGCTCAAATTTTGTATATGGCATTATAAAAAAAATTTTAATTTAAGTTAAAAATTGCAACTCCTTCGTAGGGTTGCCATAAGAAAATTTCGGTTTTTACTAGGTGTATATATATATGGGCACTGCATGGGAACACATCGGCGTAGTGACCTACCCTCTCCCTCACACATGAGCACACACACACACACAGACACACACATACACGCCACACACAGGCCCACACACACACAGGCGCGCGCACACACACACAGAGACAGAGTGAGATTATAGATTACAGAATCGCTCGATCGAGTCAGATGATAGCTCAGATATTATACATCTCAATCTACTCCACCTCCCCCTCCCCCAAGATCATTTTAGGCATCTACATAATCGCGGGCAATATCGGCGGGCTCCATTAGTTTTAAAGTAAATTTTAGTCATGTCCAATGATCCATATACATACAGGAAAACAACCATGAAATGTTTTTTTTCTTCTAGAGAACGCGCAAAAATTGAGCTTATTTTTGAAAATTAAGGAAAAGGTTTTTGTTTTTAATGATTCAGATTTTAAATTAAAATGTTGAGTCTTCTTGAAATTTGAAATTTGAGTACCTTCAGAAGCAACTTTTTTCAGGGCCTGTAATATACTCATTTTGTTTCTAAATGTATTTGGATCAAATTTTCTATTCACTTCAGTTTTATACTGCTATTTTTGCTAAGGTTACTTCGGATTCCGATTTTCATTTCGCTGTTGTTTTTTTTCTTTTAATTTAAAAAAACTAATTTTGTTTTCATTAAACTTTCCAGATTATTATCTTTTGTTTCCAAAAATACCTCAGGTTCACTTCTTGAGCTATAAGTAATGGTAAAAAAAAATTGTATTCCATAACTAAGTAATGGATTTTCTTTTATACTTTTTTCCTAAGCAATTACTTGATTCGCATTCATTTGGCCATAATATTTCTGAGGTGATTCCTAGCAAAAGCTTTAATTTACCATATTCCTTCTATAATTGGGAATATGATTTGTTCAAGGGAATTAAGCAATACTAACAAGTCAATATTGAAAGCTAGGTCAATCAAAGTGCATTGAATACCATTTTCGATTAATTGTACACAAAAGGTGACTCATTGATTGACCAGTTCACCTTGTTTAGTCAATGTGAGAATGGCATGTGTTCATGTTCAGTAACCATATTGTTGCCCACTATCACCAACCACTTAAAAACGTTTACATAAATTGCCACTAGGAGTTCTGTTGAATGTAAAATAACCAGTTAATTAATTTGGCTGATGACAGACAGACAAATAATTTTACGTCCAATATGCCGCAGTGGGATAATTAAGAGGATTTATTTTTATGAAAATATAGAAATCAATGGAAATAAAATGCCAACTATAATGCATTACCGTCATTATTCAGGACGTATATATATTTTACGATGTAAAATACTCAAACCACAGGAGATTTTTAATGGGTGATTGGTATTGATGAGACACCAACAAATTATATGGAGGGATTTATGCGAGATGAGTAAGAGAGAGGGAGGTTTCTGTTCCCAACGAGGTTATCCGTTATTTTTATAAATCACCCTAAATTCTTAAAATTGGTCAAGCTTATTGGTACAATTGATGCAATTTAATCTTTCTTCTTATTTTACCTCTCAGTTTAAGTCAGTCTAAAATGTATTCATTTACGAGTTATTTGAATTTTCTAATACGAGCAATGAGCGGAAATATAACGAACTAAGTTTATTACTTTAATCATTTTCCTGTAGATTTACTTGGTTAGTTAAATAGCAATTTCTTTTAATATATGACCTTCTTTCATCCTTGTTTAATGATTAATCGTTATTTACATGAAAAGCATATAACTAAATATCGTAAATGTGCTCAAACAAACTTTTAATTGAAAATTCAAATTGGAAAAGTTATGAAAATCTGGTTTAGGTGCTCTTAAACTGTATTGTGGTCGAAGCTTGAAAACGGATGTCAACTAAAAACCGCACTTACGTAGAAGTAGTCACAACTGGTAATTTTCATAAGAATAGACAAAAACTAATCTAACTATTCGGCCTGGAATAAATCTGCCCAAAACTTGACAGAGTATGGTAGTACCTATGTATGTTTACTTTTAGTTTAATTTTTAGAAAATGCTATTAGAGATAAGAGAAAGCACCGTGGTGATTGCTGCTGCACCTCCTCACTTCTAGACAAATGGATTTCCAGAGTTTGGATGGATTTCCCGAATAATTTACGTTCATTTGGAAGGTAACAAAAACGTAAAATTTTTAATGAGAATATCCTAAAACGGAACACCTCCTAGGATCTTGTGTTAGAATTGAACTTCACCATAACATCAATATCAGAAAATTAAGATTAATTGCCAAAATCGATTTATATTAGGTAGAAAAATGGTGGAAATGGTAGAATAATGGTGGAACACCAAAAGCATAGGGAGTCAGAGAATTCAAGGTAGCAGTAAAGTTTCGGGTGGAAGTAGAATGAGATTTACAAAAAAATAACGCTTTTATAAGATATCAGAGGAAATATTAAAACTTTTACTAGCATAACAGATGTATCAAAACGTCTGAAGCCGGCAGATTTAGATAATTTGCGTAAAGTGCTTATGATTCGACCAGTTTAAGGTGCTGTCAAAAAAGGATTCTACATATCGAACAGAATCCCTATATGATATGAGGACATTATTCCCCAAAGTTAAAAGATATTCGCCAAGTACATGGAAAATGAAAAGTATCTAATGCAGATTTATAAACGATACTGTCCTACGCCAGCATATTTAATAAAATTCAGGTGATTTAGAAATGTAATGTTGTTCATGTTGGTTAGGTCAAGAGCAGACCCTTGCGGCATTCCAGTTATTGCTGAAAGTGAGAAACTTTCAATTTTCCAGCGAAATTTTATAATCGTAATACAGTGCGTGGTGCAATTGTATTAAGTCTAAAACTTGATTAAAAATTCGAGAGTTGATTATTATTAGTTTGAAAAGAGGTTGAGGCCCCAAGGGGTCTCTTGAACGTAGGCCAAACCAAGACTCATAGTTCCGCAATGATTTATTGTAACTTGATAAATGTTCATGTAGCAATAGCAAATAGGAAATTCAGTAAGAAAATACCAGCCCTACTATGTACAATCTGGTGTTAGTTACACTCCCTAACAACTCGATCCTCCAGGTAACAAGTCTCGAATTACTGGACAAAATTACTGCAGAGATAACTTGCAATCATGCATTCAGTGATAATTGAGCCTTTTGCCAATTTAGTTTTGCTTTCTATGTATATACGCTGGTTAGGTTTTATATATAAGTTTGTGTTAGTTAAGCATTCAATTCAGTTATCTCTTCAGCATAACAATGTCAATATATTTTCATTTATTTGACAGTTACTTGAATTATGTAGAGATTTTAAATTTCTTAGCTCTTCAGTTATTTTGATATCAACAATAATACCAATAATGTCATTTACACCTCTGTCAGCATTGCTATTATCATGTTTTTGCGCACAATCTGCTTCATGTAAGTCAATTATTTTGGGCTGCCATCAATTTGTGCTATCTTCGGTTCGGGTGTATTTAAATATTCTATTATACTCGTACTTACGGGTGGTGCAGTTTGATTTTTTAACGTATTTTACAGATTTTGATTATATTAGTGTTGAAGATTCCCCTTTCTCGGATGGTCTATGTATAGTCTTAAAAATAGCAAAGCAATAATGGGTTTTATAGATAATCGTGTGAATAATTGCATCCTCCTAAATTGTTTTGCAAGCATTCGATCGGATTAAGAGTGGTACATATTAATTGCCAAAGTGCTCTTAGGAAAATTAATCAAATTGAGTTTATGATCGGAGCTGCTCAGGTAGATCTCATCTGTTTATGAGAAAAATGGCTGGCACCACATACGACTAACAATTAAAGGCTACAAAACCTTTAGACAAGATCACACAACTGGCCGTGGAGGTGGTGTTGCTATTCTTACTAATTCTTCACTTAATGTTCGTGTTATAGAGAAGTCAACTACTGGGATATGGGAATATATCGCGCTTGAAATTGCTTCGGTTCAAGAAAAACTCATGCTAGTTTGTGCTTAGAATTCCCACAGGAATAATGATATTGGACAACTATGGAGAATCTAAGCAGCCAATATAATAATGTTATCTTTGCTGGTGATCTTCCTCCGCCAAATGGTGCCATCTAGGGGGATAATGGAGAGGGTTAGGTTACTTTCAATATAGAATTCTACAGTATATAGTATTCAAATGAAAATTAATTTCAAAATCTAAAATTATTGCAGAAAGTATGTTGACTTATGACATTGTAGCACTATGAGCTCGGTTAATACATTAACATAATAAAAATCAATATTCTAGTACAGTAATCCCTCGGTGTATGCGACCTCGATTTATGCGATCGCACTGTTACGAGATTTTCATTTTTAATAGCTTTTCCCGATTTACGTATCTATCACAGTTTCAAAAATGAACTGAAGCGGGCATCCCTTTCTAGGTGTTGCTGTTGGTTTTTAAACCCTAAATGAAATCGGCTTGCTACGCATATAAATAGTGCTGATAGAGCAGAATAGATTGAATATCCAAGCTTAATACTGTTTTTCTTTTTTATGTATTTTTATTTTAAAGGCAGGAGACCTTACCACAAACATGCAGGTCATATCGGCCCATTGTGCTGTCCTGCTTGAAAGCCATTCACCAAAGCCTTCCTCTCTTCTTAATGAAGCGCATCAGGTCTTGGTGGTAGGGTTTTCAGCTCATCCACAGATAGAAGGGCAGACTCTAGAGTATCAAGCCTGCACCGAGCAAAGGCCGGACACGCACACAAAAAGGGCTCGGTTGTCTCGAGCTCTCCCTCAAAGCAGGACAGGCATCAGGGCTGTCAACAACTCTCATCCTTGTTAGATGAGCCTGGAGTGAGGTGTGCCAGAAAATGATGCCAATCACAGTTCTATATTGTATACTTCCGAGCCCCATGAGAAAATCAGGGATATTCTCATTGGGGCCATCGATAAACAGTTTTGTACACCTACAAGTACTCAGGTTCGCCCATCTCTGCTGATACTCAGGGTGGCAACGCCTACGGCGGGTTCCGGTCCGAGGAACGGACAATCAGAGCCAGCCTCAGCTCAAAGGTCAGCTCTTTCATTCCCCATGATGCCCATGTGAACAAGAATCCACAGAAATGACATCTTGTTGTGGATGCACAACTTATCTACAGACGACCTGCAATCCCTCAGTAACTTAGATGTTATTCGAGGGCCACTCAGAGCCATCTAGGCTGCCTGACTATCCGTTAGGATAGCAATGTCCTTCTCCTTGATTTGCATGTCAAGGGCTGCCATTGATATGGCGAAGACTTCAGCCTTGAAGACAATGGTGTGTCTGCCAAATGAGTACTCTATCCCAATATCAGGCTCAGGAAAGTAGACATCCACCCCAGCTCCCTCATTAGTGAGAGAAACGTCGGTGAAAAGGCCGGGGGGGAGCACTTCTCTCGGCCCACGATTCCCTTACAGGAGAACTCACAGAGAGACGACGCCCAAAATGAAGCTCAGATATCATCACTTGACATACTGGACAGTGGGTATTCCTACTCTCTGGCGTATAGAGAGCAATGAGAAGAGCCAGTCCAGCCGTCCTCCCAACTCCCCATGAGTGAAATCTACACACAAACCTTTTGGCATCAGCCTGAATGACAAGATCCAGGGGTGGCAGTAGCCATAGATCGCATGGATCCCGTAACTCCCAAGCAGGCAAGCCTTAGTAGGCCCGCCAGCTTCCGCATCAGTCCCAACAAGCGTCCTCGGCTACCATACACAGGACGCATATGTAAGCATTAGTCTAATGATCGAGGTGTACATCCAGTACATAAAGCTCGGCTTCATGCCCCATGTGCAGCCAAAGGCTCTTCTGCATTGAGCGAAGACCTTCGTAGCGGCATTAAAATTTTCCTCTACGTGCAATCTTTATATCAGCTTCGAGTCAGGGAAGATCCCAAGGTGCTTGATATTAAGAGAGATTTGCAGAGCGTGTCCAAAAAGCGCAAGCTTACATCTTCTGCAGAAGAGCACAAAGCGCTGCTTCCCTCCACCAACATACTGAGAGAGGTTCGGCCGCCCACCTCAACAGTTTTAAGTATCGTCGTCTTAACATTTGTTCGATCCATCGCACTACAGTGCGGTCAAAACCGTGTCGACGAGCTGCCTCATATACCGAATCGGTGGACCTGTCAAAGATCCCTCGATGTCCAGAAAGGCTCCCAAGGTAAACAGTCCACGATCCAGTCCCCGCTCAATGACAGTAACCATTGAAAAGAGAGCCATCTCCGGTTCACGATAGCCGTCAAGCTGCTCCCAGAAGTCTACATACGCATAATGTTAGAAGTTATTTTGATTTTTGCATGTCCGTCTGTCCATTTGTCCATCTTTACAAATATGAACTAAATCGGGCAACCACTTCTTGGTGCTGCCATGGCAAAATTGAGGTTTTTACGTATACTGTGAAAACGATCAGTTCTAGGGTTAATATTGCAATAAAAAGTTATTCAGAATATAAAATTCCATAAAATTGGTTATAATCATTTTACTGTCCGATAAACCGTTCTAGAAATAGATGCCAAAACCAATTTAACAATTGAGTTAGCTGAGAAATTGCAGAAGCTCAGAATATTCATTGAGTTTCTAGAGTCAGATGGACTGGCATCACTATTGTGTATACGTGTAAATATGCATATATAAATGAAACGATATCTTTAAATGTATTTCGACTAGACAAGAAAACCCCATATTTCCTTCCTAATACTCCTAATCAGGATAGTTCAATCTGGATGGTACTCACAGACAAACAGCATTGAGCCCACCAGGCACATTGTAGTGCTCGCGGCCAGCGCCCGGAGAGTCCTTACCATGTAACATACATAATCCTTTTAAGCAAATACCATTGGACAGCTCAGATACACCGGAATGCTCACAGCCATCGTCTGAAGACTGCCTACCCTCAAACAACGATCTAGCAGATTTTACAGAGACCTTCCAGCCAGCATCTCGAAGCATACAAAACTTAATAGATTCAGATTCTGGGTCGTCAGCTTCAACACGACCCGTATGATTTCGGAAGATTAGGTTCCTCCTGGATGGAAACACTATCAAATCTCAGCAATATACCCGGTCAGAACAAGTAACAAAGGCATCTTCTAAGTATCGCTAAAACCCAAGATTTTGCTGGTATGGGAGTATTGTGGCGGTAAATATGAAATATTTAGTATCTGGTAGGTCTTCAGAGCATTTGTAATATTTGATTTGAAAATCGACGGAGAACTGAGTAGTTTGCGAGTTGTACTAGATAGCAGTCTGAGGATTAACGATAAGAGAAAAAAAAAACAATTGTTAGAAAAGCGAGGCGTCAGTCCTGTGATGTTTTTCTAAGGAGTAGGTTATTTGAAAGAAGCTTGATAAAGTCCTCTAATACATAAAACTAATTGAGACTATTTTGTTCTATAGTTTGTGTTACATATTTGACTCTGTGCGTCCCGTAAGGATGAAATATTGTGAATTTTCATTAATAAAATTCATTTTGTATACGTTTGATAGAGACGAATGATGAGTTTCCTTTCGCCACTGTAAAGAAAAGCTATCAGAAGAAATAAGTGGCAACAACATATAAAGTTGATACTTTCACAAATCTATAGCTATATGATGTTGTTTGAAAACTCCATAAAACCTTAAATTATTATTAAAGCACTTCGTCTTATTAATTAAAATTTAAAATAATCGGGAAATTAAAGTTAACAACGATTACGCCTAAAAAATTTTTTTTTTTTCGATTAGTACCTAAAATTACTGTTAATCTCGTTAAAATTCTATCCAATGTCGAGATTAAGTTTACAGCTGCAAAATTATCAAAATCTCATTCGGGTCGCCCCACAACAAGTCAGGCGTTAAAAAGCCAATCGTGTTAAGAAAACTTGTTAAAATTCCATGGAAATTCTGGCGGGATCATCACGTCTATTTGAACTTAATAGAATTATCCAAAAATTATAATCTGCATACTAATTCGCGTCGGTATAAAATTTCTGTGGGTGTTGGTAGGAAAATTTTGTTTGAAAACACTGCTAACAAAAGTTTACTTCAAGTACATAATTTTTGAATGTAGAAGGTTGCAGTCGCGAGTGGTTCGGAGGGTATGGTACAAAAAGAAGCAATTTTCGCTTGGATAGGGTAGATTTGATTGTATGTATGTTTCCTTTTTGTCTGTTTATAATTTCCTTGTGCCATAGGCTTCAATAGTATAAACCATGCTTCCCCATCCCCACCGCCCCTCTTAACCCTTCAATTAAACGAGACCAAAGAATTTTCTTAATTACATATTTTAGCAAAGCATTTACTTGGATGGGTAAGCAAGTAAAGCATGACTTTGAAGAGTTTGTGTAATGCAATTAACTGATTTCTAATTTGCTGATATTCTGACTAAGAAATCGCTTATAGATATTTTTGAATGTGAATTTAAAATTAAGACGATGCGATACACATACATTCGATAAAAGTTGATGAGCAGATACCTATTTAATGTCTATAATGGTTTCTTAATATATGTAGTCGTAGGTACAGGTTGTGGTATTGGAATTATATTTTCCTTCTATCTACTCATACAATCTAGTATAGTCATAGTATAATAGAGCGTACATTTTAGAATTACCAAGAAATGTTAAGCAAATATACATAAATGGACAACATTGGAAATTGAACACTTCAAATCCATTATTGGAGGTAGTTTTGGATGAATTTTATCGCAATAAAAAAAAACACAATTACAAGATACTAAATTTTCTCCATTATTATATTAAACAATTCTGGAAATTTTGAACTACTAAGAGAGAACTGTCAGTATTAGGTTTACTTTAAGTCCATTCTGATATCTAGTACCTAATGGCCTCGATTGTTGCTGTATGTACATTTTTTTTAATACATCGAAAAAGGTTTATTGTGATACTGGTAAGTCTCTCCTAATGCTGAGTAGTTATGGAACAAGGCCACTAAATCTTAAATTATGTAGATTTTCGTAGATCCTCCCCATTTGTTGAAAATCGTAGTATAGAAGTCAGCCGCTCATGTGATGCTATTGATGCTCTTATCACTGTGATCATCCTTTTAATTTTCGGAGATGGGTGCGAGTACCCAAATAATTACTAAAAACTCAAATATTCAGAAAACCTTTAATAGTAAAAGCCAAGGTACAAAAACTTCAGTCATAAAATACTTAGGCGTAGCACACAATCTTTATTAAGATACTCATGAAATCCTTAAATACAAAATTCTGAAATAAAAATTCCAAAAACAAAAAAACTCCCAACTGAAAATCACCAAACGAAAAAAATAAAAATATCAAAATCCTCAAGAAATGGAATCACCCAAAAAATAAATGTGAAGGTGTTTTGTGTTTGAGGATTTCTCAACATATGGGGGAACTTTGTGTGAAAAACTGCAATAAAATAACTGATAAATTTGCACTTTTATTTTATTTATAAAATACCTAGAGCGCAATTATATTGCATTAATGATTGACGATTGACAAAAGGACTGTCGTAGTAACATCTGAATATTCTCATTGGTGGGCTGTACAGGGTCGAAATCCATGTTTTTTAGTTCCTTTCGATTTTCTTCAATGATTCTATGTTTTTCCATCTCTTCGAGGTTTATGCAAGTAAAAAAAAAAATCGTCGATCCTGTGATACTGTGGTAGATTATTTGGATTTATCAGATGTTTGACCGCCCAGAAGATGTAATTAACCGCAGAGTGGTATTTATTGATGAATAAAATTAGTATTTTCTTAAGGCACATATTCCAGTACACATCAGCGTTAATTTCAAGCCAACTTAGAACGAAATAGGGTTCGAATATTGCCTAGGTTGAGATTTTATTTCTGGGCATTTCACTATTGAAAATGAAATGTCTTCCTGTCAAAATTGAGTCAGTGTTTTTACAAACTTTCAATTTGATTTATAAGGGTTCTTGCTCTTTTTTCATATTTTTAATACCTTTTTCTTTAAAGGCTTTGCAATAGGCGTATGAGAACATCCGAATATTTTAACTTGTTCTCTGGAGCCTGTTCAGTTCTGGTCCCTGAAAAATTCATTACTTGATCATTTCTTCTCTATCCTGACTTTCGATGCATTTCCCTTGTATTGTTTATAACATATTAAAATCCCATACCTATATCTTGTGTTTCAACTGTTGAAGGACATTCATTTTTTCTGCAGGTTTTTCCATTTTTCATACAGATCTACACTCTGGCATGTTAAATTTATTGTTTATCCGTGATACGGAACATAAAGAATAGACTCAAGAGACTCAAGCAAGAGGCTCTCAACATGAGTGATTTAATTATAGTTTTACCCGTAAAGTGATGTTTACATGTCTTTTAAACCCTCCAAAAGGATATAATACGTTCTTTCAATAAAAACCAAATTTATTGCTCTTTTGCACAGTTTATAATATTATTCAAAGAATTATGCTAAATGTATTTCGGACCTAGTCGTCCATCTTCAGTAGCATCCCATTAGACTTTAAGTGAAACTAACATTACGGTACATGATTTTTTAGGTTAGGTACAAGTACATTACAAATACAATTACTGTCGTCAAAGTTGTTAAACAAAATTATATTCAAATGTAAAGAAGATTTTAAATCTAGCTAAGTTCTTATATATGTGATAACAATTTCTAGTATATTTACACTCGAAAAAACATTCGGAAATACTGGAATGCTGGAATCATAATTACTAAAACATACAAATGTAATAAAGAACAGTTGACAAACCACGCATTGGAGTTAAAATTAAAATATAATTTAAATTAAAGAGAAGAAATAAAACTAAGAAAAAAACAAGTAAAACAAATCAAAAAATATTAATGGATCCGTAAAAAATAAAAAATATCAAATTAGAATTAAAACTGAAACACGACCTGGTCATGGATAATGTCATGTAAAGCGTGGGAAGCTATTAACTTAATTAATTTTTGGATAATGTAGGTCTGGCCTTAGTTATCGGCCTTGAAAATATAATTAACAAAATAAAAAAAAAAGAGAGAATCATTTAATGGCTATGAGTGCGAATTTTGTCTCTAGAGGATTCTATACCTTAAGGATATTAATTTTGAAGATTTCGTGTTGTGGATTTGTGTGTTTGTGTTTGATGATTTTTATTTCGAATTCTCGTATCTGTATTTAGATTACGTAGTAGAAAACTCGACTTACGTCTGCACAGAGAAGTCTTCAGGTAACACGGAACATATATAGTTTTGGTAGACTTTTCAATGGCCTTTAATTATTTAATTTTACTTTTCCACTTCTACTGTTAAGATGGTAGCAATTTTTTTCTGAAATGTCTTTATCATCTGGAGTTCCTCAAGGATCAGTCTTAGAACCTCTCCTCGTTATTCTCTATATTAACGATATCTTAGACTGATCGATGAGTGTATTTGCAGAATTATTGATGATCTTATATACATTTATTGGTGAAAAATTGCAAATCAAACTGCTTCTTAACTCAAATAAATCGGTACTTATAGCCTCTCTAATTCTGTCCCAATTATGCTTACTAATTTTGGGGTGCAATTTAATAATCATTTGAGGCGGTGTGATAATATAAAAGTTACGGAAGTAAACTTTATGGTTGACTAAGGAAAATGTGGCTATCTGTTAACATATTTAAGGCTAGTTAGGTCACTTTTGGTACCTCATTTTGCTTATGGTAGTTCAATCTACATGAAACTTAACTTAGTGTGAAAGTGAAAGCTTAAGGTTAAATTCAACGACTGTATATGGTTTGCTTTCGGTTTGCGTCGTTCTGCTCAAATTACACTTTACAGGCCATCGATCTTGGGTTGTACTATTGATTCTAAAAAGTAAAGTTCTGATTTTCCTACATAATCGTATTCATTCCAGTGAGCCATAGTATTGTTACAATTTTGCGTGGTTAAATAATTAAATTCGCCGAGAGGTAGACTTTTACAATTTTAGTGGAGATCTAAAGCAACAATGTTGCAGCTCAGTTTCCTAAGCTTGCAAACCTGGGTAGAAATGTAGGTCAGCAACTGTGGATGTAGGTCAGTAGGTAACTCAGATCAAGAGTCTGAGACAACCGGCTAGCTCGGAGAGTAGTGCTTGGCCTCGGTCCACTTTATAGCTTTTTACGTGTGGATCGAGAGAGTTTTGTAGTCTTCTCACTTTTTCCGAGTGGTGCAGATGAATGATATTTGTGACGTAAATTTATTCCACCGCTTTTACAAATACTACGAGCGTAATAGCTCGTGGATTGAATGGCGATGAAGCGGATGAGTGGCTAATGATGAGACTTGTGAAACGCAGTCTATTTCGCAACCTCATTAGAATCGTGCGGGCAAGAGTTGTTGAAATTCGTGGGAGCTTAGTCCGCCGGGCGAATGTGCTAAGTTATCTTTATTATCGTGCTATCATCAGTGACCTTTTTGTGCAATTTCGGGAAGAAATGTGTGGCGTGTGGTGTTAATTAATTTAATAATAAAAAACTAGTGTTAATTTTTTTTATTTTTAGTGGTGATAAGATTACAACACCGTTTGCAGGGAGGCACCTGGCTGAGACGGCGTAAAAAAAAAAGATGATCAGTCTGCTCGTTGGGTACTTCTTTAAAAGCGGAGGAACCGTCGTGGGAGCAGTTCGTATTTCTCAGGAATAATTGGGATTCTGCTGGTAACTACTTCAAGGAAAAATGGCGGACCAAATTTTAGGCTGGTAAGTGTTATAATTACTTTTATTGCGGCTGTTCAATATTAGTGTAAGCGTCACACACACCAGTTAATGACAGATAGAATTTGGCAAAAGCTTTCGCGCTTTAGAGGGGAAATGAGCTTTTGTCCCAATTTTCTGGGGCTCCATTGGGCCGAATTAATTAGAAATGGCCTTTATTTACCAATAGCGTAAACTTAAATTTTCCATAGGCCGGGTGTAAAATTTTCGGTGAAATATCTGCTCTTTATTTCCTCTCAAAGTCCTTGCATTTAATTTTAGAGTTTTACTCACCTTCGTCCGTCCTGAAAACCTAAAGCCAATAAAAGACAGGCGGACAGGATTAAACTTAGTTAAACTCCACGATTTACTTTAATAACAAACTGCATTTATTAGAATAATATGCGCTTTTTTTAAGAAAAAAACAAATCAAAAACTTCAAAATTAAAATTCACTTCTACAGGGTGGGCCAAAAGTCACCATGGGGTTTAAAAATTAAATTGGTAACATATGGTAGGATGAAAAAAAGGATGGGTAAGGTGGGGTGGGGAAACATGCTTACCTATGAAGAACAGACAGTTGGCTATCATGTAAAAAAGGAATGAAGAGAAACGGTCAACAGGGTGTGGAGCAATGTACAAACGAAAAAGTTAGTTATTTTTAAACCCCATGGTGACTTTTGGCCCACCCTGTATATCGATCGTTGCCAAAACTGCAAGTGCGGGACTTCTTCTTTTTCCAAAAAATTATCCATTTTTTCCTGGAGGGGAAATTACTTTCCAAGGAGTGCGGTCGTTTTTCCTTGACAGATTTAAATTATGAATTTCTCCAAATTCACATTTACTAATTTTTCTATCTTCTGATTTTAGATTTATGCTGGCCGGGGGATGGAATCAGCATCAAATCTAACGATCGTCGTGGGATTGCAGATTTTTGATATTTGCTAGGTAAGTCCAGATTGGTGTTGGGTGTTCTCTGTGTTTTTATGTTGTGCCGTCTTATTTATTTTAAATTTGCTTCTTACATGTATTCCTAACCGTTTTAGGAATATTGTAACAGTATCTATTTTCATAAAGTCTAATTTCAGCAGTCCATGAGAGGAAGTAAACGTCTGATTTCAGGTTGCAATTCATCCAAGTTTGAAGGATCTTATTTATTTACAAATTTGTTAGAATAAATGATTGATTGTTACATCCGAAATTGTTGTATTCAAATCTCTGAGTTATTCCAGGTTTTACGGTTTTAGCTTAGTTTACTATCCTGGTAAATGATTTTTGTTATGTTTTCTAAATTGAAGGAAGTGTGTTTGGATTCATATTAAAAATGACAATTAAAAACGTCCATTTACGTGTTGCACAAATAACAGTATTAGAAAAATTTATCAGAAATCTTTGGATTTATAAAATTGAATTTTTTAATAGAAATTTTGTAAAACTTTAGGGGATATTTATCCCTCAGTAACTTCCTGGAAAAATTAGTAAAAATTAAAGCACATGTGCCCTGTGAAACAATCAAGTATTTCTGAAAGCAAATATTATATTCATTGCATATCCTTTACAAAAATTTGTCACATACTTAGATACCTTATTGCAGTTAGCTCTAGCTTGCCTACAAAAATTTTTATAGAAAATGGAAAATATGAGTTAAAGAAAATAATAGAACAGAAAGATGTTTGAAATAATCACTATTATATATGGAACACCATGTAATTTTGCTTTATAGCCATTTTTTTATATCAATCAGATATTTTTAAATCCTTACCAAAAACGGAACTCTTTATTTACTAATAGAACATACATAATTGCTATACTTTTGTAGATATAAAATAACCCTGAGTATGAAATTCACAAATTTTCTGCACTTCCATAATATCCTGAATACCACAATCGACCGCAAAATCAATTATCAATTTTCTGGTATCTCTGATATCAACGAGCTTAATTAAACGAAATTACTTTGTATGTAGGATAGATAGGGTAGGTATGTTTGGTATCCCCAATCCCCATATAGCAATGATTCTTGATTAAAGCGCCGCGACTGACACACAATTTTCGGTTGATGGGAGCAACCATATCGTCAGCTGGCGAAACGTTAGAGCTTAAATCAAGTGTGGAAAGTTTAAAATATGCACAATTTCCCTTGTATAGAAGTTTTCCTGCATTTCCGCAATGCAGACTAGGACAAGCATCCTAACATGACAAGGAACATGACATTATTGCTTCTTGGGCTCGTTCCCTATGTACAGTTGAATATAGAGCTCTACGCATAGAAATCTATTTGATATGCAAATTCACCCATTTCTAAATAAATGATTGACTTCTATTTAAGTAGATTGATAATGGTGGATTGATGGTGTAACTAACTTATAAAGCTCATTTGAATTATATTTTTCGGTAAATATTAATTTAATTGTAGCGAGGATACGTTTCATGTATTTTTATACTTCGAAAGCTACTTCATTATACTCTTAGAACTTGAAAGAATAATGATAAAGAAAGTGAGTATAAGCGAATGTTGTGAATGAAGAAAATCAGAATATATTATTGCAGTAGGCATAACAAATTTTTTTTATGAAACTTCCATGGGAATGGTGGGAGAGTGGTTTGAAAAGGTCCACTTTCTTACACATTTTGCCTTGTAGCTTATAGTGTTTTTCATGAGGTCAGAGTTATATTTGGGATACATACATTTATAGAGTCTTTAAGGCGTATTTTTAGTTGTGAAAGAGTTTCAAAAATCGATTAAAAAAACTTGTAAGTTTTTGAAAATAATTTTTTTTTTATGTTTCATACCTTAAATTCAATCCAGAGAATTTTCTGAACAAACATATAATTGTAACCATTTAAGCACATTCAAGTTCTGAAGAACTTCCTTAGCAAAACACATGAATTTTTTTAAACGGCCTATTTTTCAATGATCTTCATTCGGTAGCCACCTTACATTAAGAAGATCATTATGGAAAGCTATAATAGTGATTTTTGGTAACTAATACAAGTATATGGTACACATTTATTAATTTAATTAATTTAATTTTAAGAGTAGTGACATAAGTACCCCTATGTCACTACCTTGAAATGTGAGTTCAAAGTTATATATGAATTTTTACCTGAACTTTTGCCTTGTATCACTGCTGTACCCTTGTACTACTACGTTTTCCATCTCATATAGAACGTGTTTCTTCCATGGTGGTCTATAGAGCAGGAGGTGATAGTTCTCACCTATATACACACAAAATTGTATGGCAGGGGGAAGTGACCATATAAAACATTTCGAAGGTACAAGGTGGTTAAGAAAATATGCTAGCTTTTCACAAAATACCAGGTATCTAAAACAGTACAAGGTGTACGGTCACCGCCAAGAGCTGATTATATGCAGAATTTCATGACATTTTCAACGACTGCTCAACCAGCCGCATAATCTTAATAACCCTTTAACAGCTACAGATAGTACATAAGGTGTATTCAAACCAACATTAAATAGCCACCTGGAAGTAAAATCGTTCAAAAGATTCTAATTCCAAGTATTTCTAATTATTGAAACCACATTTCTGCTAAATTCCACATAAACAAATCCGGGTCACAATCCAATGAGAGGAAAGTAATTTGTCTTCGATAATAGTACGCAAAATCAAATGGAATTAGATTAAGTCATCTGTACATTTAAATGCATCTTTTAAAATAGCAAATTAGCAATATTGTAATAGGTATCTTATTGTATAATTATAAGCCTAATAACATTAGCCAGGTAAAATCAGGAACGGCAACAAAAATGCTCAAAATTCCAATTACTTTGCACAGCTGCTAGGGTCAATGTACTCTTCTGACCTATGCACAACTGCTAAGGTCAACGGATTTTTCTGTTGCTACCTACGCACAGATTCTAAGGTGAATGTACTTTGGTTGCTATGTGCAAGATAAAATAATTTGTTGGTGCCGTGCGCAATTCAGACGCAATATAAGTCGCAGGCCAACTTGAATCCTTCTTTTTTCGCATCCAGCTTTCATAGATTGCACATCATTTGGAAATCGACTTGGCTAGTGGTAATAAAATAGAATTATTAACAAATCAACTTTATCTTGGGTATCGACTGAGATAAAGATATTTATTATGGGTATCGACTAGAATAAACACTACTAATACAACTTTGCTTTGGGTCTCGACTGAAGTAAAGTATCTTGTTCCGGGGAACGACTAGAACAAGATAATCACTAACTATCTAATTACCAACGCCATAAAGTCGATTCCATAGCTTATATTGTTGAGTACAGAGTACATTTTTGATTGATCATATACTACATTTCATACTGATTATTATATTTATATATATATATAGTGCCATTGTTCAAAGTTGTCTCAGCTTTGACAGTATTGTGTTGAAATTGAAATTAGAAACATAAGTAAAACTAGTGAGTAAGCGACTTTATTAAATCAATTTACATAAATGAAGTTTTAGTTCTTAAGTGTCGTTATTCAAATGAAGTGTATCTAATATAAGTGAAATTGAATTCTGTTAAGTTTAACTCTAGTTGAAATTTTGTACATGTTTTTTACGTGTGTGTGCAATAAACCACTGACTTTAAAATATTCCCCGGCGTTCTTGCTTACAGTCCACATCCTTAATAATATTTTTCTTGAGTGTTCTCACTGGGCAGCACAAGGTGTAATAGGTTAAATTAAAGACCACACTTTATAGTTTTTAAAAAACGAGTAATGTAAAAAAAAAGAGGTCAAAATAAAAAAAAAATAAGGAAAATGATAAATTTTTAGTTTAGACCACCATAAGTCCTGAGAGGAGAAGAGTATGCAGCTGATTGGGCAGGCTTTGGGGCGGTAAGGTATGCAATTAGCTATTGATGATGACCATATACCCCGTGCTATTTCAGATAAAGCGTATTTTGTGAAAACCGAAAACCGAAACGGTTGATATGCGCCCCCCCCCCCTACCATATAATTTTTTGTTTGCCTAGATGAGTACTATCACCTCCCACTCTATGGACAAACATGGAGGAAACACCCTGTATATCTTCACGATTTTTTTCTTTATTTAATAAAAGTGAAAACAAATTTTTGTTCATTTCATACAGTGGTGCATAAATACTAAATAAACAAAAATAAATGTATAAATTTCGGTGAAAAGTTGCATTAAGTGTAAAATTCCTTAGCTTGTGTGTAAATTACTAAATTTAGTAAAACATGGATTTCCCACCTTCTATATCAGCTAAAACTAGTTATTCGTAATCCGAAAGTAATTTTATACGTCATACGTTCGTACAGGTCAGGAACAGATTCGTGCAGACGTGTTTTTCTCGAGCTTTCGTAAAATTGTTTTTTTTTATTTTTCATCTTTTTATTATTTTCATGCTTATTTCGGCAACAAGTGTTCACTAAATTGCATATTCGATAAGGAAAAAAAACAAGTGAGAAGCGTGGTCGAAGACAGAAATAGTTTTGAATAGATTTGATTCTTCAAGGATAGTATTCTTACGATTTATACACCTTTCACTACATCTGCTTCCAGGAAGAATATTTACCTTAGGTACCTGTGATCGGTATACTGCCGGAGACAAGAGCCCATCTGCTTATCTAGCAGTTCATTACATATGACTCATTATTGGTTTCTTTCCAGTTCACAATTTTTAAGGTACTTCGCCGTTTAGTGTTCGCAATGAACATCGATTTCGAATATAGTTTGCAGTTGCGATTGCCTCAGCCCAGAATGAGGCAGATAATCGCGCCTCTAACATCATGCGCCGAGGTTCTATTTTTTCTTTCAGGTACCCCATTCTTCTCCGATATGCTACGGATAATTGATTTTGTATGCCATTTTGTGGTAGATAATTCTCAAATTGTGTGCTGCAGTACTCTTTTTCATTATCCGATCTTAAAATTTTTATCTTTCTTATTGTAATCTCACTGCCGCTTTATGATCTATTTTTCTACAACGAAAACATTTTAATTTTATTTTTGTCAGATCTTTTACCTCTTTGGAACGAGCTTTCCTTATTGCAGTTTCCATGCGTAAAAGAGTTTTGAGTTTTAACAAATAAAGCCCCTGAGTTGATTTCTGTTTTGACGTGCTCTGCATTCTTTCAGAAGTTTTCCTTTCAGAATTTCTGGCTTTGGAAACTCACCTCTTAATTCAATAGCTATCCTGCAAAATTATAGGGGAGACTGTATAAGAGAAGAATAGATAGTAAATCTTGGTTGATTTCTAGACCCATCTCCGTAAATTTGTCAACAATATCAAAAAATTAAGACATATGAGCGTTTATGTCATCACCTTGAGAAAATTTTTGTAAGATTATCTGTTTCAGCAAGTTTCCCTTTCTGGCTTGTCCTTTTGATTCGAAAATACCTTGTAATTTTACCCAAATTTCGTGAGAGGCTTTGCAGCCATGCATTCCACGTAACTGATGATCATCCGATGTACAGAATTAGATCGGCTTTCGTGTTGTTATCGTTTTTATCCCACTGCAGTTCATGTATCTTCTTATCTTCTTGGCTTGAACTTCTTTGGGGTCACAATTATTTCCCGAGGGTTTCTTATTTTCTCCAGAGACGTATTCCTACAAGTCATTTTTAATCATCAGCAACGCTCCACATGTATTTTCCATGTGTTATAATTTTCTCTACAGAATGGCTCGATGCGCAGCACTACTTGCTGACTTGTCATCCTAATTTCAGTTTTGCTATCTCCGCGCAGTTATTCAAAAATACAATAGCCGAAGCTGTTTTTAACACACAACGTGAAAAAGATTTCCAAGAAATTTTTATACTTTTCACGATTTTTTCAAATTTTCTGTCCCTGAGCCCATAACTTGTTGTTGATAGAAACTCTACGTACGTGAAAAGAAGGAACTTTAATCACATAGCGTCAGATTACAGAACTAAAAATTATCGTAATTAAATGAAAATTCTAATACCCTATACACACAGCAAGATCTAATGAATCATTAGTACTAATGTATTCATTAAAATGCAGTGTGTCACATAGCATACGTCATTATGGCTCGAAAAGCAGATGATAATGAAGTGTTTTCTTCCTTCATTATAGTTATAATGAGAAAAAATGTGCTAGATTTAGCATATAGCTTAAGTATGGAGCTCCGCTGTGCATCTGCTGATTTGAAAAATAAGAAGAAGAAATGCAAAGCACAAAGTAATTATGTCAAAATATTTTTTAACAAAGTGTTTTTTTTTTCATTTCTAAATTATTAATTGAAAAAAAAAAATGACAATTAAAATTAATAAAAACAAAGCTTATCGCGCTAATTCGATCCATATTGCTTTTTTAATGTGATAAGTTTATCACAGCCAGTTTGAAAGAACAACTTAATTAAGGAAATGGCTGTGTGTCTGCAGTTTATAATGAATCATTTTACAGTCATCTAAATATACGTAGGTATATTACTTAGAGCAAGTAAAGATATAAAGATACGTGCTAGAGCAATGCGTATTCCCTTAATAATAGGCGTGCGCGTCAGCAATTATTTTCGACTGGCTTAATCTTGAGTTGTGAGTTTCGCCCATGTACCCACCGAAATATCCTGGATCGTAATGGCGGGTACATTGGAAGAACGAAAAAATATATTTATTATTTTATATTTTTTTTATTTATATAATTCAAAATCAAAAAACTCCTTTATTCCAAAACTTAAACAAATAGAAATTTATTTCAATGAATATTATTTAGGTTTTTCTCAGAATTTGAGATTGGGACCCCAACTTTGGGTAATCCAAAACCCTCGAGAGACACTTTCCAAGCCACAAAACACACTCCCTCACTACCACATCAAAGCACTAACTTAGTCCTAACTCCTAACATTCTAAAATATTTGCAGCCTTCTTATGTAAAACCACTGACATGTATAATATGGACTGACTACGTCCATAGATATACACTACAAAAAGTAGGCTCACTTCTATATAGCATTCTTTTTCGGTCTAAGCTCCAAGTACCAACTAAGAGAGAACTATGAGCAACAATTAAATAAGTGGGTTCGTCGAAATAAATGTTTTTTAAATAAATTATTTGGGTTAATTAGTGAAAAAAATTGTTTTATCAAAGGCAATATATTCATAGATACTCAAGGGAAATTCGAAAGGTTTTATTAAAATCAATTTTTAACTTCCCGCCAATGGTTTTTTTTGGTACCGACGTAAAACTATTGCTGACATAAAAAATTGTAACCGCATGAAATAGCATATCGAGCAGTCCATATTATATATGCCAGTGTGAAAAACTGAGAAAAATTTGGTTTGAATGACTCCTGCAGTTTGCACCCTACTACTATTCTATTAAAAAAAATACTTTTTGTAAAAAAAGTCTACAAAACAATGACACCATTTAATGCGGAAACCTTCCTAGTACCTCACTATGGTACTTCTGAACTGATCGATTTACGGCGCTGGATGTTTCTTTTTTTATTTGTTGCTCAATTTAATTTCTAAGATGACCCCCCCTCCCCACTAATTTAAATCCTAGATCCGCCACTGCTGGACTGGCAATGCTTAATCGAAATTTATTTATTTGTCTTTTTTTTTTTGTAGTGTTGCCTACAAAAGAAACTCCAGTCATTCATTTCATAAGTGACCTAAACTAATAGGAATCTGTAGTATGTTTTTTTTTTTTGGCATGAAGACGCAAAAATACGCCGCAAGTAGTAGGCAATTTAATAAAAAGAAAAAAAAGTTGATTGATATAATAAATCAGTGGCCCTTCTGGCCCTTCACAATTTCAAGTGCGTTTTCAAGTATAAATGAATTTAAAAGTAACTTTCATAAAAAAAGCAAGCAATTTATTTTCACCAACGTCCGATAAATACTCTAGAATAAAAGCCGAAACGTGAAAAGGGGAATCACCCCAATTGTGTTTATTTATTTATTGACCAGAAAACACTTTTAAATAATATTTTTTATACCCTATCTAACGTGAACTGACGTTACGATACTAACGGAAGTTTTCCATTAAAGCTATCATTAAAAATTGATGCTCATTATGAAAGCAATTTTAAGAAAGACTATAACCGTAAGCCGCCTTCTTATAAATTTTGATGGTAATAACATCAAACAAGACCACCCACCACGCCAGCCGGCCGGTATTCTCTGGTTTTTGCTTCTAGCGGAATTGGAAAATCATTTAGGGACTAGGGAGCTGGCCTTATATACAACTATACATACATATATATATAGGGAGAGTGAGAGTAAGTGCACACAGTTACTATCACTTCATGATTTTCATGAATTGCCCCGCCCTAATTTTCCAGTTCGCATAAAACTAATAAACTTTCGAAGATATTCGAAGCGGTCCTAGGCCCGGACTCAAGTCAATTCATTTCGTGGTACCCAATGGACCGAATTATTTATCGATGGTCAATTTATTCTGCAGAATTTAAATCACCCGTTCGTATTCGAGTCACACACTGGACAGGAGTCGATATTGAATTCCGTGGTGAAAATATGTTCTTCAAGAGAGAAAAAATTTCAGTTTGTGGTCACATAACGTATACCAAACGGTGAAAAACCATTGGAAAATGGGATATTCTAAGGACGAGAGTACAGCGAATGGCCCCATTCTATGCTTCTTGCCGTTTCCGTTTGAATATCCCTTGTACACCTTTTTCCTAAGCATTTGCAACGCCAAATTTTATCCGAGTGGAATACCTATTTCGGTATTTTCTCGCATTTTCATTTCACTTCTGAACGAATCTGTCCCGAGTAATATCACTCAATTGATGAGAGAATGATTGGTTTAGCATTTTCTCTGCGATTCGTTTTGTTTCTGCCTCCGCGGTTGTCCTTTTTGTTTTTCATGAGCATGTCAACCGTAATTTTATATTTCTGGTATGGAATCAAACGTGCGTATTGACATTGACACGTCCACAGTTTTCTGGGCGAACAAAAAAAAACAAAAAAAAAACCGTATGCCAGTAATTTCTTTATGAGGTGCCAGTGTTCGCATAAAATTTAGGCACTTGGGTTTTGAAGTAAAAATATAAAGGTTAAATTAAGTTAAATTATTTTTTTTTCTTTGAAATTACTTCTTGATTTAAGACCAGTTTTTGTAAGCTGTGGGTGGTAATAGAAAATGGGATTTAATTCTTGTTATTGTTGATCATTAGATTAGAATATCGCAAAGTATTTTTTTTTATAATAGAAAAATTGTCGTTCTTTTAGTTTTTTTACATGATGGCTGTGTTTCGAGGTCTTTGTGCTGGGCTTCTTAAATTATACATTCTTTTATATGTTCTTACATTATAATTTTTTTTATTATTATGTTTGACCCCGTGAAACTGATTGATTTATTTTTCCAATCTATTCAGAGATTTTAGATTTCAGCTTCAATTCAGACAAGTTTTATTCTGCCTATTCGTACGCCTTTTATGTTTAGAAACGTATGAATTATAAAAGTTATTGAAAATCTCCAATATATAAAATCTGGTACCATGATCTTTGATAAATTGAGCTCAACCTTCTTAAAAATATTATTTTATATATTATGTGGTGCAATAACGCATATTTTTAACACCGCCATTATGTACTTCTTCCGAATTTCAAGCTGTTCGAAACATTGGGAAAATTATACTATTTAAAGGTAAACCTTTATCCTTTATCCCTAATGACGGAGATTTTTGAAAGATTACGATTCTGGAAAATCAATGACCACATCACTTCTCAACATTTTTTATGCCTCATCTGATCAGTTTCAAAACAACTTATCATAACATGATCATTTCACTTTTCTTGCTATCGGATATGATATGGCGGAATCTGGGGAACAAAAAAATTTCTACTAATGTATCGCTTCATTTCTCTAAAGCTTATGTCACAGTGCTGCTTGCTACACAGTATATTGTGCTGTGCTTCATATTCCTCTCACTAAAATGTACCTCATAATTTTTTTTCAGGTGTTCCCCAGGGATCCATAGTTGGTCCAATTCTGTTATATATATATATATATATATATTGCAGGCTTTCTTACTATCCGCAATTTCTTACCTATATAACCGAAATAAAACATTTCAATTAGGATCTTATTCTGATATCGGATTAGGCTTTCGAATATAACCTTAAAGGTAATCCTATTAAATAGGGGCTTGACTTTTGGAGCATATGTATGTGCCTAGTTAAATGACTTCTGCTGCCAACAATTTGGTATATTGGTAATGTTATTAGGCAGTGCTATCTTTTCGAAGTTTCTGGTGGCATTTAACTACTGAGTTTGTTAGATTCTCAGTTTGAGAAGATTTGATCATGTATAATGTTACAAGTGCTTGGAGGTTCCTTTGATGCATACCTTAAGTTTCACACCAGTGTGATGATATTTCAAATAAAATTATTAATAATTTATGCATGGAATATTTTGTTGAACCACTACAATTTCATAGCACGCAATAACAGTTGAAGGATTCCACTATTCAGTTGTTGGATGTTAACAACAGTTATCGTTTAGCATTATTTATTCGGGATAAAAAACAGAAAATTAGTAATGTTGGCATTTTGTAGAATACTGTTGTTATCCTTTAACTAAACGGCTAACGTTAATGAATTACAAAATGTATATATATATTTATAAGGTAGACTGCTAAGCTACGAGATGACGTGAAATAATTTAGCAGTTGGAAGGATGATTTCACGAACATTTTAAACACTCTTTGATGTGCAACCTCTACAAATTAATGTTTTGGTTGCATTTATGGAAGAAGTATTATAGTTGGGCGAATGACGTCTTTTTTGACAAGTCAGGAAATATCACCTAAGAACATCGCAATAGATATCGAAGAGGTGTTTAGGATTTCATAGACACTGCCTGTCCGAATATACAAGAGAGTGCCCGTGCAAAATTCAGACGAAGTACCACGTCGTCTCGATTCCTCAGAAGTACGTGCGATGAAAGAAAAAAGAAACGCTGTCGAGAATGGATGAAATAAATACAAATTGTGTATTTATAAAACATCCTTAGCATTCCTTAATAATTCTCAGAAACTAGTCTGGCTTAAATTATTACCCATTCGCTAACTCTCCCTGAATTTGAAAATGAATTGACAATAGGTTTCGTACAGTTTCTAGATTCGAAGGCGTCCACTAGACAATAAATAGGTTTGTTCATGTGTACATATTTTTTTTGATAATGCACGAACATTACACATTTTCCGTTCGTTTACTTTCTCGTGCAAGAAAATTACACGAGTTTTGCATACGTCGCAGCTTCCCCTCTTGCATGAATTTACCTGAAGTTTTTAGTTACTACACCATTCTTGCATGGAAAATTGACAGCTTTCAGAAGAAAAGTTAAATTTTTTAATTTTCTTAAATGTTTTTAAAACGCAATGAAAATGTCGAATGAAGATGAATTGAATATTTAATGTTCTCCCGGGACTTGTCGAGGAGTGTAACACGATAAAAAGTAAGACAATACTCGTTTCGCAATTTATAACGTGATGAAATGCTTTGTTTATTTCAAAGAGAGAATGTAATGAGTAACTGTAAAATTGCAGGACCTTTTCCTTTGCTTAATTTTATAAAATCTCATGCATGTGAAATATTTCTTCTGACTTTCTTATGTACATACTAGAGTACTGCAGGTAACAGGTAAATATGATATATGTTTGGGCTTGATTTGCTTTCTTATATAATTATAAATTTACAGCAAAGTAATTCTTTCTATTTTCACTGAGTGGTGAAGGGAAGAACTCTTCATGCTTTCTTGTGAAGGTATGGATGGGCAGACAGAAATTGCTTAATTTTATTTCCTTAAAACTCAAGTTTACGGAATACTTGATGTTATAGGAGATAGGCTTCTAACACAATGAATGTATTTGGAATTTTCTGAATTTGAAATATATGAATTATAAAGCGAAATTCAAACTTGGAATTATGATAATTGTCACAACCCTGCCAACAAAAGTTGACCCAAATGAAAGGGAAAATAAAGCAGTTCATGTTATATATGTCAGTGGTCCCTGCTTTATATCAGTTCGTTTGAAGTTTTTGATTAATCATTAATCGATAAAATACTTAAAATTTTTTAGCATTTATAAAGAATATTCTTAGTAAATAAAAAAGTGATGAGGACTTGCTAGGGCAATTGAAAAGGCACATTTTAAAGTATTATTTGATATTCGAATCATAGAGTATTTACAAAAGGGGAACCCAGTCAAAATACAGACTCGTGCAATTGTTTTGCAGTTTTTTGTATCGTACGGACACAATAGGTCTGTCTGTTTACTTTTGAGTAAAAATCTTTGCGTAAAAATCGAGTAAAAACTTTTATGCGGTAGAGGGGATAAATCAAGAAAAGTTACCAGACACTTTTCGAGTAAATTTTGTTTAGCTTGCCATGTGTCAAAAATTTGGCTGCTACCTTTCCGTCTGAAACAGAAAACAATTAATTAATTTGAAATACGTTTTAAAAAACCCACCCTCTTTAATATTTTTTTTTTAATTTCGACTCTTTAGATTATCATTTTACATTCTTTCGATAACCCAACAAACGGCTTAACCTCAAATTTAATACTTTGGACAGTCAGCTGATTGCATATCAAAGTTACACATCCTCTTGATCATGAGTAAAAATGTGCAACTTTGTGCAAGAGGGGAAACGTATAAATTTACTCGATTTTTACTAGTTAAAAGTAAACAGACGGTTTGTGAGTAAAAATGCGTAAATGTTTTTACACCGAGTAAAAACTTTCGAGTAAACAGACAGTGTAGTTATCGCCAGCGATTAATGCTGGCGCTATAACGCACTTTTCCAATGTGCGGCGACAACTAGCGCTGGGTTAGGCGTGTGTTTGTCTTCTCTTGAATAGTAATAGTGGATTCTGGCCTGGGTATAATAGTCATTTGCTCGTACCTCTTCGGCTTTGAAACGTGTACGATTTTTTTAGAATTTTCTTGTATTTTATGTAGTGTCGCAAAGTCATTTATCACACCTATCACAGGATGGTAAGTAATTTTGGAATACTATATATTTATTTTAATATAAGATTGTTTAGAAAAGGGCATGCAATGCTTAGCAGCCCGGTTAATATGAAGCTTTTATATTTTTGTTGCACCGATTACTCCTATAGATGAAAAGAACACAATTTCGAGATTTGAAAGTCTTATTGTTTCTAAGAAATTGGTCAGCAATCATAAATTTTTTTTACCTATCTGATTTTCCGACATAAAATCGATAACAAGACAACTTGGTGGGGAGCTCGTAACAGAAGCATAAAAATTGCCTTAATGAATTTTGAATTATGGTTCTTCCAGTAGAACCCTAGTTCCATGCAATCAACGTCTAGCCACCCATTGATTTTCCATGGCAGCACTGATTCAAGCCTAAGTTGTTCAAACGTTTTACGTTCGTAGAAAAGCATGAAAATTTTCTTAGAAATATACTTGCAAATTGTTTCTAAGAGCTTTAATGAATAATTGTTCACCGATAACAGTCCAAACGAATTGGTGGATTGATTCTGGTGGTTCACTCTTTCGGACAAGGGCACAAGCATTCAATTTTCTTAGAAAGATTTGGCATTTTTTCTTTAGATCTTTCATGCACTACTGGGACCGGATTCTGCAACTCTGACAGTTTGGAAATTTGGGAGATAAGAATTTTCGTTTTGCCGATTAAAATTCCCTAACTCTCCATTCGCGATTCTCTAACATACTTTGGTAGTTAGGGAATACGTGGGAAGTATCGCAATATTGAAGGATGGCTAACTCTGTGTGGGAGGGTCGTAGAGCATTGGGGGTCTCTCCTTCAGATTTAGGGTCTAGAATACAAAAATATAGATGAACAATTTTTGGGAGAGGGGCTTTTGGGGATCAATCCCTCATTGGGGGCTGTCCAAAATACGTCATGTTCGGTATTAAATTAAAAATGGAGAAGCGAGTAATATAGTGGTGTAGTTTATTTTTAGTCATTTTAACTTCATATCTAACATTTTACCGCCAGAAGACGGATCTTTTGCACTTGGGTCATATACACCCCAATTCCTATATTTTGTATATATTCCTTCCGTTCTTTATTTCACATCTATTAGTACTCTATTGTGAACATTGTTCTCATGGAAAGTGAATTTCCACGACGTACCAGTTTTTTATAATGATGAGTAGAGAATATTTCCACTTTTGTACCAAAAAGCGGCCACATTTTTTCATCTCAAGAAGGACTGATTCACTTCTTTTGCAGTTATCTCCAAAAACCATTTATCGGACTCAAAAACTAATTGCATACCGAATTAGGGAACAAAATGTAGATGCGATTTAATCCTACATACAAGCTCTAACGTGCATATCTAAAATTTGTATAGCATCTCTTCTGTACTGGAAGACGACCAAATTAACCATTTTCGCGTGATTTCAAATTTTTAGCTGGTACCTTAAGACACCAAAATCCTTATTTCTCTGTAAGTCTTGCAAGGATTTCCATAATTTGCTATTGTAAAAATCCTAGGTACCTAGGTACCTTCACAAAACACAACAAAAATGGCGAATACTGTCAGTTGAGAAATATTCTTCTTACTTCTCCACAGCTAACACAGCCGAGAGTTTTGTCGAGTGAAAGTGGGTGGAGGGTTTGGTAATTTCTCTATACAAACTCCCCAAGTTACAAAATTCCGAGTGGAGAGTTAAGTGTCAAAAGAACTCTCATCTTCACAACTCTACAACTCTCCATATTAGTGAATTTGGGTCCTGGTGGCAGACCATGATTCCAAAGAGTTAATTGATTCAGGTGTCTTGGCTGGTCTTGGTCGCGAAAGCTATTTATGAGCATTGGCTGTCATACATTTTATTGTTGGAAATTTTTCCTTCGAATTTTATACAGAATTTTTACGGTAAAACTATAAAATTAAAATCCATTCGATTTCCTCTGCGGTAGTTGGCATTGCTTTGCTTGAACTTTCGTTTAAATTCAAGTAGTGTTGTTTAATTTAACTTCACGTTTACTTTTAATTTGTAGAAGAAGGATAAACTTGCTATACCAGTTAGCGATGGAAGTAGAAATAGTAGCGAAAGTGTAAAGCGGAAGACTGATAAGAGCATTGGCAGCTTTTTTCAGAAGAAAGCAAGATCAGTTAAGCTCCCATCAGAAGAAATAGTAAGTAACATATCATGCACTCCTACTGACGGAATCGCTCGCGTCAGCATCCATTTCTACAATATCTGCACGAGAAGGCGTATCTGGTTATGATTGCTTAATGTCCACCCTGAGATCGACATTTATGTGGATAATATTATCGATAGGTTTTACAAATCAAACTGAAAATTGGATTTTGTGATATAACGTAAATACGATTAAAAAAGAAATTTTTAAAGCGACTTCTTCCGACTTTTTCCTCCCCCTCGAACATTTTAATTATGACCCCCCTAGGCTGCAGGTCTGGATACGCGCCTAGTTTGTGACGCATTCTAACACAATTGAAAATGTGCAAAGGAGATTTACCAGGTTTGCTCTTAGGAGACGTAACTGGACCAATTATTTACCTTCTTACGATGACAGATGCCAGTTGACTGGCTTACAGAAACTGTCTCTTAAACGAAAAATTTACAATACTATGTGCCGTGTAAGCTGATATTCTTTTTGAAGTTTTTCGTAGAATAAATTATGGCCTCAGTAGTCTATTAAATCATTGTATTCGGCAGTTTTATTTATGTAGCAGCATAATTGACTTTAATCAAGATAGAGTTTCTTTTAAAGGCTCTGTTTCGAATTTTCTTGAATGCTTACTATGACTATACTAGGTTAAGTTGTTGCTCTTGTGTTTCTGTTGATATATTTCTATTATTTTAGTTTTAGTACATGCATGGTCTGTTGATTTGTTATCTGTAGACTAAGAATAAATCAATAAATCATATATAGGTATTTAAAAATAAAATTTAAACAAATATACGAATTTTTATTTATTTCTGAAAATTTTAATAATATCAATTTACTTTTGCCAGAGAACAACGGAAATTTATCATACTTTGTTGACAGTTTCGTATGAAATTTTTCTCCACAAAAATTGTATAAAAATATAAAATTGTGTGACGTTTCATTTTCACAATAATTTCCTCTTTTTTGTAACAAATTTTTGACATTATTTTATGATGACAGTATGTACATGGCTACCCGGGATCAAAATATTTTCGTTAATCATACTATAAAGAGACTAGGACTGCATTCGACAAAACATAATCGACTGGCGTCAGAAAATGTTACAGTTGAAAGCAGTCCAAATGGTTTGAGATTAATACAATTCGTGAAATACTAAAGTAATGTATATTAATAAAGATGGAAACAAAGCTGAACATCTTTAAATTCATTAAAAAAAAAAAACTATTATTTAGCTGTGTGACGCGGAATATACCACCATTAAAAAGACGCTTAATATGAATACATGAAATAGATTGATACGCTGTATCTTAAAATCTCCTCATGACATCTAGTTTTAAATGTTGAAAGCTTTGGAGGTGTAGAAATAAACAAAGAATCTGAGTGAAAATCAATAGAAGAAAGTGGAATTGAATTGGCTACGTTGAAAAGTTATCGAATAAGGAGGCGCAGAATAGTTTAAAAGAGAGCCATTTTACGAGTTATACTTAAAACTTATCCAAGAAACAGGCTATATTTATTTTATTTTATTATGCAGTTCATCCGATAGTAAACAGCTTACACTAATTACTTACTACTGTCTTAAATTGAGAAAATAAAGATCTACATCTAATTGCTAGAAAAAGTGACTAAGCTTAAATTAAAACAAAGAGTAAAACAGAAATACAAAAGCAACTAACTAAAGCTAAGGCAATGTAACTAATAAAAAATAAATAAAAATTATAAAAAATAAAAAAAAATAAAAATAAATATTAGAAAACTTAATAAGAAAAAATAAGAAAAATAAAAAGTTATACTCATCTAATCAAATAAATTCAAAATTAAGAAAAAACGTAAAAAATGGCATGAATAATAAATCAGAAACGGCTGAGAAAATAGAAAATTATTCACGCAACAAAAATAACTTCATTTCATATTCAAAAAAGGAAAAAAGTTGTAACGTCTGGGGTGTTGTGAATTCGACGGGTAGTCAGGAGTCGTCCAGGGCAAGGTTCCACGAAGTTGAAATAGTATACTTAGAACACTATCAACTCACTTCAGTCGTCATATATCTGCTTAACTACTATGATACAAAGTTTCGCATCCACCTCTAAAATGTTATTATATTATTGAAAGGTATTTCTTTCCACTTAGTTCTATTATCTAGATTACTAAGGCTATTGCACTTGTTTCCGTTCTTGTAGTCTGTCTATTCGTACGGTACATCGGCACTTATATTTCTAACACTCAGATGCTTAAACATGAAGATATGTTCACTATACGGTTGAGTGTTGTGTGCAAATATTATCACTACGGCCTGTACGGATGGCGTACCGATGCTGTAGTTTTAATCAGCACGGTGAGAAGCGGTTGAGTGATTCGTGCGAATATTATCACTACGACCTGTACGGGTAACGTACGGATGCTGTAGTTCTAATCAGCGCGGGAAGACTATGGACCGATGTGTTCAGTCGAGATGCTGGGAGGCAACTGGCTGCTGGTCTGGTGTGGCTCCTATTTTTATATCTTCCTCTGACGGACTGGGCTGGTCGACGGCCTACTGGACTTCAATCGGCTCGTTATCAGACTGGCGGTTTTGACTGGTCTACTGGTCTGTATTTACTGGCGACAAATAAGCTGGTCTCTGGTGATCTGTACTGGATGTCTCTCGGTTGATAACTAAAAACTGTCTGCTCTGGCGGCTCCCTTTATATAGGCGTAGATCACTATGGTGTCGGGTGATCTGCCCACCGAGAAGCGCAGTCATCAACTGATTTTCTGTGAAGAGCTTATCACCAGGTGTTCACGTGGACATTTTATCTGGTAGGTACTGTATGTGTTCGAATTAATGGGTGGTCATGTGACTTCGTTACAAAGTTTGAGTGAAAAATTTAAAACTACTACTATGTACTAAATAATAAATATCAAGATTAAAAAAAAAAAAGAGAAAATTATGGAAAGAAAGAAGGAGATATATTGAGAACAGGAGAAAAACAGGAAAACAAAAACAAAAAATAAAAACAAAAGACAAAAATTAAAGCATATATGAAAAGAAAAAACACCATCTAAGAAAGCATTTTATCCATGGTATTGCGTTTATAAGTTGCTGGACAAGAATGGAAAAGGTCAAGATCATTGAAATAATCATTATGAGATCTTTGAATTCTAATGAGAGGAGACTTTATTCAACCTTATATTTGTGCGATGTAATTCAGGAAATTTTATTACTAAGCAACTTAAATAGTAGTAAATCGTCAAGATAAGGACGAGGATTGAGTAAAGTTGTCATAGATAGTCTACTGAACTTATAATTATATTCATTATTGGACTGATCAAATTTGAATAATATAAACCGTCTCTGAACGTTTTCAATTTTTTGGGCATATGTAGCATAGAAAGGGTTCCATATAAGGGACGCATATTCTAAATTACTAATTACGCGACTAGCGTAAAGCACTTTGAACGATTGAACTTGTTTAAAACATTTCGTACATCGTAAAATAAAACCAAGGGATTTAAAAGCCTTATTAGTGATATTATTGATGTGTTTGTCAAATTAAAGCTTGTCATCAAAAATCACACCAAGATCAAAAATTTCAAGGTAATTCCAGTGCACGACATTCAAATTTCTAGTAAAGGTAATATATTTGCATTTGGTAAAATTCAAAGAAAGGAAATTATTTTTACACCAGCTGAATAACTGTTCAATGTCATATTGCAGCTGAATGCAATCTTGTGGCTCCTTTATTATTTCATATATTTTCGTGTCATCAGCATATATCAAGCAAGATGAGCTAATTGCATCTGGTAGAACATTAATATAAATTAAGAATATTAGAGGTCCAAGTATAGTGCCTTGTGGGACTCCAGAAGACTGAGTGAACGAGTCTGATTTAAACCCATTTATTACCACACTTAAGCAAAGATTAGTCAAGTATGAGTCAAACCATTCAACAGCATTGTTATCAAAACCTTGCTAAAGACGATAAAATGATTTGTAAAGGGTTTTCCAATAAGAGGTGTTTTTTTGATATTCACAGAAAAATGCCATTTTTGAGACAAATGATCGGATCTTTATTTCATTGTAGAGAGGAAGGTCGGCATAATAATGAAAAACATCAATCAGCCAAATGACCACCACGACCCCACCTACAGGACCATATCCTATTCATGAAATTTTCCATAACCAAGTTGCAAAGTGGCTGCCCTATGTCCTCGATAGCCTCACGAATTCCATCTTTGAGGTCTTGTTGGCGTAGACCTTCTCTTTCACGTGGCCCCAAAGGAAGAAGTCGCAAGGTGTTAAGTCACAAGATCTTGGTGGCCAATTGTGATCACCTCTTCGAGAGATAACACGGTCCGGAAACTTTTCCCGTAAAAGATCAATGGTTTCGTTGCTTGTATGACACGTAGCGCCGTCTTGTTGAAAGTAAACGTTGTCCAGATCAATACTATCCAATTCCGGCCATAAAAAATCATTAATCATCTGTCGATAGCGCAATCCATTCACCGTAACTGTTGCTCCAGCCTCATTTTCGAAAAAGTAAGGTCCAATGACCCCGCGGGACCATAAACCGCACCAAACAGTCACACGTTGAGGATAGAGAGGCTTTTCAACAATAACTCTCGGGTTTCCGAGCCCCAGATGCGACAATTTTGCTTGTTGACGAAGCCATCGAGGTGGAAATGGGCCTCAGCACTCGAGATGAGTTTTCGATGGAATTCCGGATCATTTTCATGCATTTCAAGGCCCCAATAGCAAAGACTCGACGTTGTTGATGATCGGCCGGCTTGAGTTCTTGTGTTAACTGTACTTTATAAGCCTTAAGACCCAAAATACGGTGTAATGACGTTTGTGGAATGCCTAATTCCAAAGAACGACGAGGAATGGACAAACCTGGGTTTTCTTCAACACTTTCGGCTACAGCAGCAATATTCTTGGCTGTTCTTGAGCGACGTGCACGGGTTTTATTCTTCACATCACTAACTTGTCCCGACAGCTCGAATTTTTCTACCAATTTGTGTATTGCGGTCCGACAAGGTGCTTCACGACGACGCAAAAATGTTCGAGTTTTACGAACCGTCTCTGCCACATTTTCACCATTTTTATAGTGAATTTTAATAATTTCAATGCGTTGTTGAATCGTGTATCGTTCCATTTTTATTAATGGCGTAGTTTCTACTTGTCAAATGTCGAAAAATGACAGCTCCAAAAGTGACATCTACCGAAATAGCGGGCTAATTAAAATAACACCTCTTATTGGAAGACCCTTTATTTTCAAAAGCCTTACTTATATCAGCATAAAAGCCATCAATTTGTTCTCCCTCATCTAGTGCTACAGCAATAGCATCAGTAAACATAAATAAATTAGTGACTGTAGATCTTACTGGCAAGAAACCATGTTGGTTATTAGATATGTGAGATTTGAGTTGAGGACACTATTATATATATATTAACTTTTCAAACATAAGCGCCAAAGCATTTGACACGGAGACAAGTCGGTAGTTTCTAACATTCTGTTTAACACCCGATTTAAATACTTGGTATAGACAGTAGGGAAAAATCGTTCTTTAACAGACAAATTAAATAATTTTGAGATCGCATACGCAAAGTTTGAAGAACAATTTTATAAAAAATAGTTGGTGTCCCATCAGAACCAGCATTCTTATTGATATCCAATGACGAAATAATACGTTCTTCATCCTCAGCTTCAACTTGAAGAAGGTTTATAGGTAAACGATTTACAGAAGAGCTTTCAGAATTATAGTCGACATGGCTTAAAGGACTATCATCATAAGTCGATTTGAAATATGTAGCGAAAATATTACTAATTTCCTTCGGGGATTTAGCTACATTCTCATCTAGGCTCATTTTAGTGGGATAGGTATTAGAGAGCTTCATATTTTTGGTAAAATGACCAAAAAATTCTAGAATTGGATTTCAAACCTTCCTCAGTATTAGCAATGTATTTATTATGACATGTTTTGATCATTAACTTTACTTTATTGCGTAAGCATGGTTTGTATTAACTCCTTTGAAAACCATTTAGGATAGTTCGAGGAACGTTTAGAAATTTTTGGAATATATCCGTCGATACATCCGTATAAAGTTTCATAAAATAGCTCAAATGTGGAATCGATGTTATGCAATCCGAAGAATGACCATTCCACGTTTGACAGAAAATTATTAATTTCCTTATAATCAAAATACTTGCATAACTTTTTTCTTAAACACTTCTGGTAAAATCTTTTCTTTAATAATATTTATAAAAATAGCAAAGTTATGTATCTTATTATATTGCTCAAATTGGCAGAATGACATGCAGTTCGATACGGAAAAGGCTAGATGGTTAGTATTAGAAATTATTTGCATTGAACATTTAATCACATCATATTCCCAAATCAGATTAGGAAGGTTGAAGTCACCGAGGACTACAATTTTAGAATTACATTCAAGTTTAGTGATTACATTTGGAAAATTGTTATAGATATCATTATAAATTTCGAAAGTAGATGCTGGGCGAATATAAGCACAAACGACATAACTGGAATAATGATTTGTTTTGAATTTAATCCATAAGTCTTCATAAGCTGTCTCATATTCAATACTTCGAGTGGCATGGAAAGAATGATCTCTATCTTTTCGAAATATCTGCCATCAAAGATCTCACCACTATTAACCGAATCTAAAATCTATGATTGAAGTATATCTCGAGGAATTAGAAGTAACATGTTTCCATACATTATTTTCAAAAATATTTCGATTATTTAATATCTGAAATAATCTTAAGATAAAGAACTTGATAAGAGATAAAAAAAAAACGTAACACTCTGAACTATGAAGATTATTAGCTCTCAGGAAATTCCCATTAAACTTAAACTTTTCCAAGTAGTACCTATTTTAAGCGGTTAACTTTAGCAAATTTAGAGGCTCTTATTAATACACCGGCAAATGTTATGCATATCTTTCAAAATTTGTGGGCTAGCCATGTCCACAATTTGAATTTATGGAAGCTTTACGTAATCTATGGCACAGCGAATCTCCTGAGTTTTCATAACTCGGTATTAGTTAGTAAAGTAATATGGTGTTTATGCGGTAGCGGGGGAGTACATAGCGAAGTAGAACTCACACCCGGAGGAAGTTATTGTAGCAAGCGAATTCCATTTAAGATAAGTGCTAGGAAATCGCATTCCACCTCTTTTGAGAAGACTTTAAGACGCCTTGTAACTTGCTTGGAATATGTGTGTATGTAAATTGTACATAAATATTGTGCACATAGATTTCAAGGATTTCAAAGCGTATTTAGAATCTTATGAAATCTTACCATACATTTATGTATGTGTGTGTGTGAATATGTACTACATAGATACTTGTCTGCCATAACTTTTTGATTTTGTATCAGTTTAGAAATTTGTTGGTTTTGTTCTGCGTCTGCTTTTAGAAGGAAGCTTTAACTTTGAATAATATTCTCTGAATAACTTAAATCTAAATTTTTCGCAATGTTTTCGTTTTCGTATAAAGAAATTAAATTAAATTATTATTAACTATCCAATTCTTAAAAGTAGGAGAAACTCAAATTTCGAATTATCGGATACTATAAATCTCTCGAAAAATCGAAAATATCCAAATCAGACATTTGTATTTTTGTTACAATATTGCGGAAGCTGTTTGAAATTTTCGGCGTTTTATACTACTGTATTTGTTGCTGGAAACAAAATGAAGAATAAATTTAAGGAAAAATTTAATCGTAGTAAAATATGACGAAACAATATTCTCTGAAATTTTCAAATCATATTTAGCCACTTCAATAATATTCAAACAATATATCTCCATACAGTAAGCCATTCATTAACCTTCCTCGATCGCATATATCCTATCCTTAAAAAAAAAAAACTTATACGTGTTTCCCATTTTTACTTTATTTTAAACTGATCAACTGCACAACGACATTAGATCTATAGAACTTATACATATATCTTATTACATTGCCTTAACAAATTAATACAAAGAAAGTTAAATAAGTTACCACATTAATTATTTGTTAAAATTTATTCACTTATGTATTTTATTAAAATTCGTTCAAGTGTCCAAATCAATAGGCGTCCTTCCTTCGGCATGCAAACTTGCTCATGCTCATCCAATACTATAACAAAAGAGAGGCAATATATCTCTTTCAAGGTTTTCGAAACACTCATCAACAACCAATTGATGAAATATTTGGAGGCTGTCCACCTTATTTGCCTCTCTACTGGAGATTTACAAACATTTTTACCTCCAACGCTTTGTAATTGTGTCTCCACAATTCCATTGAATCATAAATAATAGCATTAGATATTTCAAAGGCCTTCGGTACAGTCTGGAATCCTACTGTCTTAGCTAGAATTTGGGCATTAATTCTGAACTCACTCTAATTAAAATGAATTGAAAGCTTTTTCTTTCTCACCATTCAATCCAGTTTGTATTGGACAGAGTACCGTTTCATCATTTTATAATCAATGTCGGCGTACCACAAGGTTCTGCTTTCTCTCCTACTCTATTTATCATTTTTGTTAATTATCTTTTAGCTCCATCTTTTAGTCCTATCCTTAATTTTGCAGACGAAAGGCCTTTGATTTTGTGTACTTGTTGGACTCTATAGCTATCTCCTTCTGGTACAATATAGCTGACACACGTAGCCACAGTTCACTAAACAATTATCTTATAACGAAAATCGCTTGGAACATTGTGAATTTTCCTTAACATTTCAAAAACGCAATGTTGTCTGTTTTCACTCAAAAGTACCCCAATACCCTTCCAACCCATTTCTGTAGACATCGCCATCCCTAAACATCTTAGGCATTGCAATATCAAACAATCTTAGTTGGTCTGATCACATTTTTGGCATTTCAAGCATGCGTTCAAATGCCTAAGTTTCTTGCAAAGATGCAAGATATATTTTACTCAATAAAATTTGGCGAAAGTCTGCAAGTCTCGTATCTGATACTAGGCCAAAAGTATATAGAAGACAAGGTATTCCCCTTAAAATGTTGACCCATTGTAGCTGATAGCCTGTAACGTAATTCTGTGACTAATGTATATATATATTTTTATGTAGAAGACAGAGAGAGAAGAGAGAGTATTTTGTTCTATGTACCGTACTTTCCTAAACATTTCACGATATTACGTCACCTAATGGTGGAACATAGCTCGTAATGGGAATATCCTTTATCCTATATACCTTGTACAAGACCTAGACTAGAATTATCGTATTTGGGCAGGGGTTGGACACATTGCATTGTTCGCGTTAGACAAAGTCCGAAAGAATATATATCAGCTTATTAGTGATGACACAACTGTAGCAACTGGTGCTTCCCTAAAGCACCGGAGTAACGTCGGATGTTCATATGTCTTTTATCGTCACTTCTATGACTATTACTTCAATAAAATCTCTAGCCTGATTCCTTGTAAAGTTCTTTCTATGCGTACTACACGAGCTGCAACCTGAGCCCATATCTTTGAAGTCAAATTTGGCAGCACCGTTATATTCCTCGAGCCCTTTATAAGAAGAATAGTGCGAATATGGGACAAGTTTGCTACAGTTTTTCCCCAAGTTATGAGCCAGAAACACTCAAAATCTTCTTACAGTACTTACACTCAAATTTTGTATTGGAAATAAAAAGAACAAAATATTTGTCGTGTAATAGGCCTCTAAACGAACTTGTCGACTTATCTATAATACTAATATTTGTACGTAGTATGGGTGACTCGCGCCTATGAGATTGATGGACTTATGATAATCGGTAATTACTGTTTTAAAAGTAAGCAACTATCTGAAGACTTAATAACTTGAACTTAATAGCGTTGAACCTAACAACGAAAGTACTCCGTTAGCTGAAGATCGCTTTATGGTCCAAGTTACGTGCTGCAGTATACTTCACTTTTCGTTGATGAGAGACGCTTGGTGAAGGAAAACTTCCTCTCCTCATCCATGAAAACTTAAGTGTACTGCAGCGTGTGGCCTCGCCATTTGTAAATGGCCTGTATGAAAGTTTTATTGAAGTTTTGTTGAAAAATGTCTATACGTTTCAGATTATGACTGATGTTGTTTGTTTACTTCGTGATATTGATGGACTGGTATTGGTGGTACTGGTATTGGTGGAACTGGTATCGGAGGTTCTGGTATCGATGGTCTCAGTGGTACGGATATCGGTAGTCCAGATATCGGGGGTCCTGATGTCGCTGATCTTAATATAGGTGGCCCTGGTATCGGCGGTTCTGATATCGGCCAAGAACGCGATGATTCAAAATCCAACTTGATTATTGCGTGTATAAATAAGTTTTGAGGGATTTCCGGTAGGTGTTGTAACTAGTACGGCTTGCATTTATTTTCAGCTGGCAACATTGTATGCTTCAGAAAGTTGCCATTTAATGTCAGAAATTTATGGTAAACATTCTCCATCCATAAAAACTTGTGAGTATTGGTTTAGATGATTTGAAAAACGATTTCGAAAAAAATGTTGATGAAGAATTGGAAGCATTTGTTGACCAAGATCCATGCCAGACTCCTAATGAATTTTCAACAGCATTAAATGTTAGCCAACTATGCAATTCACAATGTGTGTATGTCGTGGAAATGGTAAAAAAAGAAGAATATTCACTTCTACATCAAATGCGTGAAAGAGACCTTGAACATCGAAAAACTATTTCCGAAATGCTATATGAACGGGGAGGATTTTACATTGAATTAATCCTGATGATGAGAAACGCATTTTTACGATAACTCTAAACGTCCGAAAGCATTGGTGAAGCGGGGTGAACTAGGTCCATCAACCCCAAAATGCGATATATATGGTTCGAAGGGTATGCCGTGCATGTGGTGGATCAAGAAAGGTGTGCTTTACTGAAAATCATTATAGAATGAAATTAATACGTTTAAAAACTAGCTCTCACGCAAATTGTACAGAATGGACGAATAGACACAAAAACTAATCTTTCGACATGACGCAATAGAAATCATTTAGAAGGATCAGACTGGAATTGTTCCATCAGTTTTCCATTTGTTTCGGTCGATGCCGTCAGCACTTTCTGGGGAGCGGTTTTGTTTTTATGGAGCATTGGCTGGACAACTGGATCGGTTCAAAGGAACCAGATTCCTTCCTTTGGGGAATATGTTTACTGCCAGAAATATGTGGAAAGGTCATACATTAAGATGAAATATATTTCGAATAAAATAAAAACATTTTTTATGATCTCAGTCACCGTATTTGTTAAACAGAAATTCCTTCCTCAAAAATTATTTATACACCCAATAGGCCTAAGTCGTCTGAAACAAAGGCTCCATCGCCGAAACCTACAAAAATAATATGAGGCCGAGACCATTCAATGAAGCTTTCTCTCTGATTCAAATGGTGTATATAACATATTATCGTTAATTTTTTTCCGTTACAATAATTATGCCTGCCAGTGCCGATATGTACGTATGAATTTACTTCAGCTCTTATGATCCGATAAATCTACACTAGCGTCATCTGACTCATATTAAGGGGAGGTTACCGTTCACGACGATGAAAAATTCGATTTTTTTTTACTTAATTATCATCCTTAAAGTGTTTAGAACAAGTGGGTAAAAGGATATTTTATTTCAGAATTCACAGCCTGTTGACAGCGGATCTTTTCGCCGGCTAGAAAACAGGTAGCTAAGGTGCTCGGATAACGCTTGCTGGGGATACTTTTCTCGGTACCTGACGTTCCCTCATAAATTTCGGGAAACCGTTAACGTTCAGATTCAGCATTATCAGTTCTTGGGGGTATGATGCTGAAATAGCTGGAATAAGTTGTCAGATCTTTGAAACGTCAATTTTTATATAAGTTTTTCTATGAACAATATTTTTCAGCGCGTGGGGCTCTCTGCAGCTTCAAAGGATGAGCCGATTTAGATGAATTTTTATACAATTGAAAGGAAATTCATTTTGCCGGGTCATTGAGAAGCGATTTTTGTCAAAAATTGATTTAGAAAAAGGGTTTTCGTCCGTTGAAGCAAAAACAAAACAGGGAAAAAGTGTTTTATTTTCAGAGGTTTTTTGAAAATGAAAACCCGTAAGGATCCCAAATTTTATATAGTTTATTCATTTTCGACCCTATCTCTTTCGAATGAATTGGCAGCGCAGGCCGTGCATGGTTTTGTTTGATAGGTGCTGGATCCGCCAATTTGGATTTTTTTTTATGAATAAAATTGGAATTTATTCTCCATTGATAGAAGAATAAAATACGTTAAAATCCTTTTCTAAATAAAAATTTATTTTATGTGAAAAGGATTTCCAAAGTTCATGCATTTTTCATGCCTCTCAACGGTAATCTCCACTTAACTTATGGTTCTGTGATGTGGTCGAAAACAACGGAATTCTCCAACCATCGCAAAATATTGGAAAAGATTAAAAGATTGTGACTACTTCTTAGTGTAAGCGGTGCTCTCAAATCACCCAGCTCTGGGGCTCTTGAAGTTATCCTCAACATTCAACCCATGTATATACATATCAAGAAGGGGGCGTCAATCCGAGCTGGATTCATACTGGTACAAGAGTCCCAAAGAATTCCATCCATAAATTCATGTACTCCATAGTACCTGGCATAGATAGAAACAGCGATCACCTCATCGAGACTATGCTAAAAAGCAATTTTAAAACAAAAATTCCAGATAGATCTGACTGGGAATCATATTATGCGCTACAACCAGTACATACCCTATCATATACAGAGACGCCTTCAAATCGGAAGAAAACACCGAAACAAGTGTTTTTTTTAAGAAGAGCCTCACGTGGGAATTGTCATAAACCTTGATAGCTATGTCACGGCGGAAATCAATACTATTCTTGAAATGGGAAAGAATCTCCTTAACTCAAATACTAAATATAAAGAAATTGCAATCACCTCGGACAGTCAGGCAGCTGTCAAGGCCTTGCAAAAACCCTTTACAAACTCCAAATTTGTAATAGAATATAAATCTACCCTGAAGTCCGTTTCTCGGAACAACAGAGTACTGGTACTTTGGGTGCCGGGTCACAGCTACAAAAGCGGAAATGATAAGGCCAAACGAACTTGCTCGTCTTGGTGCAACCTCGGAGATATTCTCCTCCACAATTGGGATGCACCAAAACACATTATGTCTAATATCTCGGCTTCAGACGAATGCCAACAAAGTCGCCTTTGGTTAGACCATTCTTCAGGTAGAACAACAAAGGAGCTGTGGGGCAAACCTTACCAAAAAGAAACGGAAAGGCTACTGAAGCTAAACAAGCCATTCCTGAGAACCTTGATGTCAGTTCTCACAGGTCACTGTCGTTTTAGAGGTCACATACACCAGATATGGATTGTTGCTGACCCTGTGTATAGGGGGCATGTGGAGAGGAACCCGAGACAGGGACTCAATTTCTTTGTCACTGTCCAGCTCTCATAAAACGTTACAAATTCCTAGGTTCACACCTGCTGGACGAGCTGCATGAAGCCGGCAAGAAGGGCTGGGAGCCAATACTTAAATTTGTAAGAGTATAAGGTTCTGCGCAATAATTTCAAGGAGTTAACTTTCACTACTAATCTTGATAGAAAGCTGGACAGAAATTTGCATTAAAGCAAAATTCTATCGTGAAATCAGTTTTGCTCTGTCTGGTCTTAAAACAAAATATAGAACGAAAAAAGCACAATCAGGGTAGTCAAGCACTGGAACTCAAATCCATACTCTATGACATAATTTATAATGTCTGCTCAATTCTTACTAAATTCTGTTGAGGTATATGTTGAAATTTACCAAATATACGTGTTCCACATTTTTTTTAATGGTACACGAATTTATAAAAAAAAACTTTTGTTTTTGTTTTTGTTTTAATTCCTTCAGTTTTATACATTGATTAAAAATTCGCAATTCTCGCCCACAATTAGGTACCTAAGACTATAGTTTCTGTGCTATATTTAATATGAACAGGGCGGGGAAAAAAACTAACTTGGCTCACCTTTTCGAAATCAACTTCCGCAGTTAAGCTTGGATACTACCCTTGTGAACGCTTAAAAAATTCATAAACGCTACCTTTTGTGTTTATAAAGAACAATTTTACACATGAGAAACTGCTGGTTGGGATACGATGAAAACACAGCACTCAACACTTTTGGCTATGGGATGGAAAGCGCAAAATGTTCTAGCAGTGAATATTTTCTCTTCTCGGTAAAAGTTGATGGCACCCGGTAGAGCATTTAAAGTTGGAAAACTTTCAACCATTATAGCCAAAAAGGACAACAAAAACTGTAGCAGTTTGTTAAACGAACAAGAGTTTAAGAGCACTTCTGTTCTCGGTTTGAAGGCATACTCTACAAATATAAAACCGAAAGAAGCTCAAGCTCAGTGAAATACCCTCAAAAGACCCACTTTCCTTCACCGTTACCAGGCCGGTTGCTGTGAACTTTCGAAATCGCTTGAGATATGAAAATTTATCTTTTGTTTGAGTTTGAGTGCGATCAAAGCCTCTGCCAGAACAAGGTACATTGGCAATTATCTCAGTAAATAGTTCTTTGTTCGTTTCCTTTCGTTACACTGATTTCACTGGGGAATTTTGCCAAAAATTGATTTAGATAGATTACAGGGTTTGCTGCATGCATGCCCCCTAGTAGAATTGTTTGAATTGAACTGCCTAAAATGAGTTTTCCTCGCCTCAGGTTTTTTTCATTATTACGAAATTTTACATACTATGGAAATAGGTTTATTTCAAACTCAGCTAATAAAAAAAAATGAATAGGACAAATATGGATAGGACGTTACGAAGGAGCAGCGTGTTTAAAATTTGCAATGGGTATTGTTCAAAACATGAGTTACTCTATGCTCCCGAAAGTTAGTAATACAGACTTCAAGCAAATTAAGGATTTGATGGGTGACAACCATCTATCTTTAAATAATTATGATTGGAGTAAAACCGCCACTGTAGAAACTTCGGCATCGATATATGTAAAAAAACAGTGAAGTTTCCAATCAAGGTGAGATAAATTTCCGAAATTTCCATTTAAGAATCGTTTAGTGAATTAAAGAAAAAAATTTAAGACGTGAAAAGTCGATATTCATACGGATAAAGATGATAAAACTAAGTTTTATTTATGTGGAGAGTTGCTACACGAATTCGGTTTCACTTTGCACCATATGGCAAAATCGATTTTGTGTTACTTGCTCTTAATATTTTCATTCCTCTAATCGATATTTGAGTACAAGTTGTTATACCGTTCGCGTAAAAACTTTTCATAAAAATTCTTAGCATGCACCCGCCACCATTTAGGGAGAATGTTCTAACAATTCAGCCTTAGCTTAAGCCCCTGGAAATAAGTCCTGATGTTTTCACTAACACATATATATGCACTACCGGACCAATTTTCCGTTCTAGAAATTAACAGATTAAGAACTATTATCTCATTTTAAACAGTATTTTATTGGACAAGGTAGGTACTCTTCCATGGTAGGAAAAATTAATACTCTAAGTTAAAACATTTTGTATTATGTAAATATGTATTTTCTAGGTACTTAGCAAATTCACGTCACTTTTCCTGGTTTTAGTGATTTCCCTTAAAAGGCTACTTACAAGCTCGAAGTAAGTTTTTTTAAGGCAGGGGGACAGGAGAACCTATTCCAAGCACGGAGGCCATAGCGGCCCATTTTGTTGCACTGCTAGAAGACCATTCACTAAAAACCTTCCTGTCTTCTTAATGAAGCGCATCAGGTCTTGGTGAGTCAGGTTTTTCAGCTCACCAACAGATAGAAGGGCAGACCCTAGAGTATTCACCCTATACCGGGCGAAGGCCGGACACGCACAGAAAAATGATCGAAGCAAGTTAGTTTTGCCTTGTAAAAGTGCTCGGATTTTTAAATTTTCTCAACCGTCGTCTTTGCTTTTAGATATGCTTCACAAAGCATTTATATTTCTTCTTGCAGTCCTCGCATAAAACCTTCTAAGTGCATTGCAAATTCAATTCACTGAACTCCACTCGGCAGTAATTGCCCTTTCGATAATTATGATCGTTGTAATCTCCAAAGTACGGCATCTTTGTAGTTTGGAGTGAAGGATTCGGCAGCCGGTGCTGCGTACATGATGCGTGTGGCAGGCCTTCTTGGTAAAAGCCTAGGCAAAGGGCACACTATGATTGCAGAAGCTCTTGGGGATATTCCTAAGTACTGCCTTTGGCATCAGACCATATTCGTGCATTACTCTTGTCGTGTCAATCACAAAAATATATAGAATTTTTTTCTTTTGTTTTTTTTTTTTTCATATTATTAAGCTAAGCTGAGGGGATACCCTATAAAGCAAAGCATAGCATGGCAGGAAGGAAATAAGGAAAGGATTAGAGGACATGAGGAAAGTGGCGGAGGTGCCGATGAAAGTCACTCTTGAACTTTCGCAGACTGTTAGCCTATGGAAAAGTAGAAGATGGTAGACTGTTCCATATTCGCACAGTTCGGGATAACAAAGCATTACGGAGTTTTACTGTACGGCGGAAAGTATTTTAAAGGGTGAGAGTATGTGCGCGGCTTACAGCGCGAGTATTGCGTGCAGGAATTATTCTACAAGGGATCAGACTAAATATTTCATCGGAACATTGGCGAAGTGGTGAAGCACCACGATATGTGGCAATTTCCGACTATCTCTAGCAAAAACTCGTCCGGTATACGTAAGTTGTTCAAGCTGCGCACAGGCTTCCTCCTCATGATCGCTGTGGGAATGGTGAAAATAAAAAAAATAATAAAGTCAGCGTTCTAAAATAACATTATACTTATCTGATGATCGGCTGGAGCTCATGCGGCGACACCTTTCGTCAACTCAGTTTTGTTGTTTTCTTCTATAAGGGAAACATAATTAATTTTATATACGAGTATTAGTTATTTTCAATATTTTTGTATATTTCTTTTACCCGGACGGGAATCGAAGCTACACTTGTTAGAAGCAGTCAATGATGTAGTAGTAACAGAAATCTGAATTCCTACTCACGTACGGGCAATCGTTTCAAGGATGAAGGTTGATATACGTCTCTTTATAAATAACTAAGGCTAATCAAGAATAAAGAATCATCATATGAATTGAAGGTGCAGTGTTTTATTATAAATTAGAAGAAATAAAAATTCAAGAATAGACAGAAACTTCACATGACTAAATTGAAAGTGCAGACATAAAATTTTACATAAGTAATTATACGTAAAATTATATGGCTATCGAGATCGGGGTGTGGAATGCTGTACCTAGGTTTGGGATATCACTGCGGTGTTCCAGGTGGAAGTTTATACCATACAAACACATGCTTACGAGAATATTTAGAGAGCTTTTAGCAAGAAAAGCATCTTTATATTCTCTGCCATGACAGTCAGGCAGTAATTGGAGCAATTTCATCTTTCATGGTAAAATCAAAGTTCGTGTGGGACATCCGAAGCCCCTTCGAAAAAGCTGATGGGCTCTTCAGACAAGGCTTAGCTATTCCTCTTATCGACCCTATGTACGGCAAAGAGGGCCATTCGCAAACGCATAGAGGGTTACAGCATGTATTGGAGGAGTATCATGGGATAGAATCATGTCAAGCGTTACAGGGCAATTCCGTAGGGTATGAGAGCCTCTGAAGTACAGTAAGATGGACATTTGACTCATAACTGGTTAGACTACCGGCAACTGAGGAAGCACCTTGTCACTATTGGCAGAGGCTCCGATCCTACCTGCACACTGTATCTGGAGGATGATGAGACTGCATTACATATCTTATGTCAGTGCTCGGCGATAGCTAAACGCATTATGGCAACCTTTGGTAATCAGCTCAACAGATTCACGGATTCTTAAATCTACTCAAGGTGACTCTCCTGTTTTAGGGATATGGGAGAGTGAGCATAATACGCCCACTCATATTAGTGATGAAATTTAATTGCTGATTTGCATTGCCTACATATTTGTCAATTTTTGTATATAAAGTATAAAAACTGATAATTAACTTTAGTAAATAATTAACTTGGCATCATATTGTCTAAAAGGTTTATTTGTACGACCGCCATCAAAACACAGATTTTGAAAACAAAACGAACCTTACTCCATATTAAATTTTGACTTCATTCAATTCGAAGAGTCACACCATAAAGCACTTAGAATGTCGCACTTAATGTCACCTTCGTGAAAATGTCATTATTCAAAATGTACATTAAGTACTTTAATTTAATTTAATTTTTAACTCAAATAACATTGTTATATCGGTTTTCATTGAAACGTATTAATACCAATACAATTACACTTTATATAAAAAAAATTTCACTTAGTAATAAATGAAAGAAGTTTTTCTAAAGTAAATTCTGTAAAGGTAATCGATTTTTCATAAACTCTGCTTTGGAAGTAAATCTTAATTACAATTGGAAGAAGTTTTCTAATTGCAAACTCAATTTAACTTAATTTACAGAATTTTACTCACACATATACACACACACACACATAAACACAAACACACACCTTTTAAAATCCTCATCGAAGTCAAATTTTTAAAGCATAAAAGTCAATATATAACTTTCTACAGACTAAGACGCCTGAAGAGCAGGAATGGATAAAATATTCCAACACAGGAAAAGTCAGAAAAGTCATTTTTGTCAATTTGTTTCGAAAAACTTTTCTGCAAAATGATTAAAACACATTCACTGATTTGCCCTTAAATATTTTGTGTAATATAAAACCGGGGCAAATCTGTAAAAACTCCGTTCCATAGCCTGTGGAGTTCCATTAAATTCACTTTAGAAGAAAATTTTCGACTTGAATAAGTTAGCTGGGTTAATTGAATTGGGGAAGTGAAAGTATTTCCCTGTAGGACTCAAGCAGTAAATAGGAAAATTTGTGGAATTTTAAGCACTTTAAAAAAAAAAAAAACGCACAAATTCGCTGAGAACGAAAACTTGAAGAAAAAATCCGTTTTCGTGAAAAGTCAACACCCTGCCAGCCATTTTATTGTGTTTATTCATATGCAAATGAATTTCAATTTCTTCATTTCGTACTGTGGCTACCCTATTGCGTGTGGCTGGTTCTGGCATCCATATCACAAGGATGAACATCCCAAGCTCGCGTTTTCATTTAAATTCTCAAACTTTGATGCTTTGACTAACGAAAATTATTTCAATGCTGCAAAAACAATATTTTAAATTTTCTAAAAAGAAAAAAAATTTGGGTTGAGTGCTTTGAATGGAAATTTAGACAAACACCCGCATACAAAGACTCTGTATCGTTTTTTGCTGTTTTTAAAAAATAGAATTTGTAATTCAAATTAATTATGGATAAGATAAATGTTTGTTTTTAAACATTTGTATATTAATTAAATGGACTAAGTAAAAAAAAAACAAAGATGTAAAAAGAAAAATATTTCGCATGAAGAAAATCTTTCAATTTACACTCATTTCTGTTGCCTATTTCACGAACTTACAAATTATGATTTACAAGTGATTTTTAACATAAATTGTACCTTTACTAAATTTCTGTACTATAAAATTGTAGTTTCGAATTTCCAGCATTTTTTATTTTTTTTGTTTTACCAAAAGTTATTTGTAGCTGTAATACACAAGCTACAAATTTGTAGACATAGAACCTTTTTCTGGTTTTATTTTCAGTAATTGGAGTTACAAAATTTGTCCAATACACGAGAATATTTCACAAGTGAAAGGTGCTCTAGAATTTTCTACAAATTTGTTTCTACTTGAGGTGATAACACCATACAAATAAGAAAATGTCTCAATGGTATCGCAGCAGTGATAGCAGCGGAAATGACGTCTTTGTTTTGATGCTCCGGAAAAAAGTATTGTTACGAGCGTGGCTTTTGTTTGTTATTCAAAAGACAATATTTCAAATATAATTAACAAGTCCTTTTAACTGCATTCTACTTTAATAAAATTTACAAACAATTAGCAATCAACTTTACTTTAATTATCACTAGTAATGTACTTCAACTTATCGTAATCCAACACTTTCTTCAATTTATTCGCTTTCCCTTATATTTACAGCACTGTCTAGAATAAGTCTCCCCCTGACGGTGAAAATTGCTAGATTACTACTCTACAAATTATCGTAGAACCTACCTGTAGATTCCATTCCAGAAATATCGATTCTCCGAACCTAAAGTTGTTTACTGTTCGAACTAATAGATGTCGCCTGTCCGGTTTGATCAGCCTGAAGTTGTTCCTGTCGGTACTTAATTAGTCATTTTACGCGAAGTATCTATTTCCAATAGAAGTCGCATGTCTTTCTCTATTGTACGTAACAGTATGTTGTCCCCGTGTTAATTATAATCTATTTGTTTTTTTTTTTTTTTTTAATTCAGCCAAAGTTTTTTCATTTCATCCACCATAAGGCAGAGGAAATAATTTTTAATATTAGACCACAAATTGAGGAAGGTTTTTTTTGTCTTCAAAACTCCGTTTTAGTCAAAATGAGATATTGACATAAAATTATTCGGAGTTCAGATCCGTATTCACCTATTCCATAGGACTTTTTCAAATCTTGAATTTTTCAAAACTATACGGATTAGAAATTTTAGTGGTATTCCAACAGCCGATAATTACACGAAAATTGTATCAAAACTCGATAATTAAGTGAAAAGTCAAGCAATTAGCGATAAATTCAACAGTCAGACTAGTCCAGAACTGCTGTAACTCCGGCTAATACGGTTACATTTAGCCGGCTTACAAATATTTCTCTGGCCACTTTACCGCTAGCCTTCATTCCTTTATGTTGAATTTGTACTTCAAATATACAATAACAATATTTATGCAAATCCAACACTTCTTCACATTAGAGGTCACAGCTATATGCTACCTGATCGTATGATCGAATTTTTGGAAGGGTAGAAAAAAAATAAATACAGGAAGAGAGAGGAGAGACTAGAAATTATTTAACAATATTGGTTAAGTCCGGTACAGTCAGGAAACTAACCACTGATTCGAAATTATATAATTATATTATATATTATTTTGAAAACCAAAATTCCTTTCAAAATTAACGAAGCAACAGTGATTAGATATAAGAAAGACGACTTCAAATTCAGAACTAATGTTAGTTGCACCTACTCCGGAGCGGCGCCTATTGATGAGGACACACATCATTCAAAATACGCAAAGTCCTTGAAGACCCAAGTAGAAATTTTGATTTTAATATAGCCTACATAACGTTGTCTCTAGTATTTCATAAAACTTGTAATAAAGCTATATAGTCAAATCCCAAAAAATTCTTTCTTGAAGAAAATATACCTGTACATATTTTTAAACAATATGGAACATATTTATGTGTTGCACATAAAATACTCCAATAATTTTTATGTGCAACAAGCTAAGTCATTCTTAATAATAATAAATAAATTGGGTAGAACTAATCCGTGCATTCAGAAATTTTTATCGTAAAATATAAGATCTTGGTCTGAAAGATTTTCTTAGTATTGGGGAAAATTACATAAAATGTATAGGATTTTTGCAGAACTTATAACGCATTTTAATACATATATCGTAAGAATCTATTAAACGTTATGTAAAAAAAGAACGCACGTACGCTTGTGATTGTAATTTTTACGAATTATGAGAATCTTTTGTGCAAGCACTTACTTAAACTCCACAAAAGTATCGCGTAATTTACAAAAAACCCTTGCAGACCCAAACAATGATGCGTTCCAATTCTCGTTCTGAATGAGTCTGTATTAATCGACAGAACGATGTCATAATTTAGTTCTGTCCTCATAGAAAAGGAACCAAACAGAACCATTTCAATTGTTTGACATTTCTATCAAGCAAGTATAATTTCGTAAAAACTTTTGTTTATAAAAAACAAAACCATTTTTCAACAAAGGAAACTTAAACTCAACTATTACCACCTTGTCCAAATTGTAAACAACATTAAAGTCGTTCTGATAAAGTCCGAGAAAAACTCAGATGCATTCAGTAACATTCAGAGTCCGAAATAAGCGATGACAGATTGAAATTAAATCGTTCGGCCTGAGAAATGGATTTAAAAAAATTCATTCTGAACGAGAAAAGGAAGGTACACAAAAAGGTGTTGAGTGTAAATCTGAATGAATGAAAACTGACAGAGTTTGGTCCAAAAATAGCTGTTCACGAATCACGATATTATGGCAGTACGCCTTCCAATACGAAAGAAGAAGTTGCTTCCCAAAAACTCTTTGATTCATCCTTAAAGTTTTCTTACAATAGTCTGCCTAAAGACAATTTTACCCGCTCATCAGCGGATGGTGCACATTTACAAATGGTCCTTTTTCATAAATAAAAATTCGAAAACTGCTCGTTGATTTCAAAGTAAAATGCGTTTGAACTAAGTCTGGTGTTTAATTTTTAAGTTTCAAAAACGAAAAACATCCTAGGACACCTTTTATTACTACTTATTATATATGATAAAGATAAAAATGGTCTTTAAATTAAAAAACTAATACATAATTTTGAAAATCCGTTTAATTCATTGATAGAGATTACAAATTTTTTTAGATATTCGGAAAAACCGATTATTTCGCGAATCTGAAAATTACAAAAATAAATTATTAACAGAAAGTTGTGGTATTGGCATTGGTATTAAATTTTTTTTATATTTAGATAATTGTGAGATATACAACTGTCTGGGGGTCCATGTAGAGCAAACAACTGTGGTCTATAATTCATTCTCAATGTTATCGGAAATTAAGATATCGAAATTATAAAGCATTTTTGTTGCAAGTTTTTTTTTTTTCTGCGGATATGAAATTATCAAGTTACAGAATATGTTCCAATAAATTCATTGCAATCCGAAGGCGTCATGATCAAAACTCCTTAAGGAGAAGAAGAGTTTATTGGGACTTATAATGGGGGACAATCTTGCTTGGAACGACGTTTTAGGATTTTCGAAAAGTTAAGTACTTTTGTTGCTTTTGTAAGTGGTCTAAGGGTAACACTCACTATACAGCATATAAACAGACTTCAGTTTTGAACACAAAAGCAATTTATATAATATGCTTGCAAAAGATTTTAAGTTAAATAAGAGCAATTCGAAGTGGCAGTGCCACCCGGAGATTTAACATTTCGTAAAGTTGAAGCTAGCTATAAAACTGGCCGAAAATCTCAAGCTGTGATTTCGTACCGTGATTCGCTTGAGAGTAAAACTCAAGTTGGCAGAAAGTCTCCACTTGTGTTGGCAGAAATACGATCAGATCAAGCATATCAATTTGCAACTCATTATCATCATTACAAATAATATCGAATGGAAATTTCTTCTCAACGTGATACAAATAACATGTTTTGCAAATATACTTCAATTTAGCACAGCAGCATGGATTGCTCTAAAATTCTTATTGCTATGCATTTTGGTTCGTTGCTATGCATATCGTGCCGCTAGTACCGTAAGATCACATCTGCACTGCCAATTCTTGCAATGGCAGCAAGGGCTATAAAAACGACAACCTGACTGATCTCGATCTTTTTTTGTACTTGGCATCGCTTGAGGTAAGTTGGCTAGTTAGGGACAAACATTTATATCGGGTATCGACTGATATATCAACTTTTAACAACTAATTAAAACACTTTATTTCTGGTCTCGACGTAAATCTTGCTTCTGGTCTCGACTGAAGTTAAGATATTTACAAACATTCAGTTTAAGTCGGGTCTCGACTGGCTTAAAGAATATTATCTCGAGTCTCGACTGAGATGATCATTTACTGACAAAACACTTTATTTCTGGTCTCGACGGGAATAAAGAATTGTTCTAACAAAATATTAGAACAAAGGGTCTTAACATTAGCTTAAAGTTAATTCCTCAAGTGCCAAGGTCTAGATCGGTGAGTAGCAGTTACTTGTAACAATTTAATATTTATTCATATATCAATTTGACTATATTTTGACTTATATAGATATATTATACATTTCGTATTTTATATATATATTTAGGGGAACGTGGGTAGATATGCACCACTTTTTTTTCGAGAAGACATTTCAGCTGTAATATACCTCCACCGATAGGATGAAATGCATGAAATTAAAGCCTATTCTTTGAAATTTGTATTGACATAAACATATCCTAGTCTTAATGAGCGTATTCTAATTTATTGACAGAAATAAAAAAAAAGTGCTTTGGTTCATTTCTCCCCACATGTGTGGTGAAATGAACCAAGAAGGGGGATATATGAGCCAAGTGCAAATTTTAATAGAAAAATAGGAAATAAGTTAAAGTTAGACTTTTTTATTATAAAATAAATAACAAAACATAACAATTCAGTTAATGAAATAAAAAAGGAAAATAGGAGCGTTTCAATGAAATGGCGTTAACGCATATTAAAATGTGAGAAGGATACGGGCAGTTGATAGCGGCCTTGTTGCCGCCTTGTTGTTCCTAATAGAAGCGGTGATGGTCATACACATTTGATGTCTCGTATCGGTATACCAACGCCATATCAGGAACAGTCAACAATAAACTTCTGCTATCGCCCACAAGCAATGGTGCATTTCTACCCAGTAGAACTTTATTTATTCAAATAATTTTTTTTAACTAAACTTTTAAATTTACTAAATTTGTTAATTTTATTTAAATTAGGGCTTCATGTTATTAACATTATGTTGGCATTATAAATAATTTGTTAGTTACCAGTCGCTAAACACAAATATGTATGGAGCACTCAAAAATAGTTTCCACGTGGTAAACTCAACTCACTCAACTAACACGCCTGCGCTCGAGCACAGTTTGTGGACGACTGAAATAAATGAAGTAGTTGTAAGACTGTTTCCATTTTGTCCTTATTACATATCTCTGCCTATTCACATTTAAGTTATACGGGCTTGGTTCATCTTACCACACGGGCCATTTCTACCCACCTTCCTATATATTACGTTCTTGACGCTCTTATACATATTACAACTTGTTGCCAATAAGTGTTTTCAGTGTGATACAGAAAATCTCTTACCCAAATTTATGTACTGAGTTTTATCTCAATATATCTATTTCTGAAAATCATACATCGTAAATCGGTGTCAATAAGTGTGTTTTCCAGTGTGTGTTGATCTCTGGCCCAACTGTTTATAGTAGTGTAATCCTTTATTAATAGGATTACTTGAGATATTTAAGCTAAATTAGTGTGCCCAGTGCTTTGAAGTTAAGTTATTCTAGGTAACTTTTGCTCTATATTAACCCCATAAATTGAATGTATATTAACATATCTATTATTAACAATCCTGTAAGTGTGTTCCCCATACCTTTGAATCGTTGAACTAATAACTTTTATACATAATCTGATCTTTATAGTGGGTAAGTCTAAAAAATAAATGTAGTAGTTTCTTGAAAGTTAAAATAAAATGAACAGTATTGATTTGTTGTTAGGAAATAGACCACTGATCTTGATCCAAATTTACCAGTGCATTTATTTCAGTCACTTAATCAAATTTTCGTATACGTTCTACTAACGAGCAGTACAATTATAAACACCCTCTATCTCCTAAATGACGCATTTTACTCTTTCCTAATTCAAGGTCCTCTATCAGCTCCTGAACTTTCAACCGTCAGTTCTGGACCGTCTTGTATAGCTTTCTCTTTCCGTTTCAAAGTTAAAAATTTCATTAGTAACCAGATATCGTCGGAGTTCTTTTATTAACATAATATAAGTTTTTGATCTGGTAAACATAGTAAAATTTGGTGCCACTTAAAATAGAAAATCGGTCAGTCGTAACCCCCGAAATATACAAGCCATGAGGTAGGACTTGAATGCAAGGTTAGTGGGCCGGTGCGTCCGACATTATACACTTCTTGCCATGGCTTAGTGTTAGGTAATTTGAATTTCGTTCAAACAGAATAATTGCATGGGCTGGCCTGAAATTTGTTGCAAATTAAAGGCAACGTTTTTAAATTTTTTTCCAACAATTTCTTTTCAAATCGATACTTTGTTAACGAAATTTTCGAGGAGTATTAACTTGATAGGGTATATATATAGCCCTGTTTGCTTTAAATTAAATATTTGCTAGAAAACTGAATCCGATATTAATTACCCAGACTATGATTATTTTTGAAACATACTACTTTTACCCGGCTTTTGTACGCTTTCGATCACAAAAAAATGCAAAAGTTTCTTAACGATGTAATTTTATATATTGTGGGAATAATTTAAGACTAAACAAGAAAAAAATAATAAATGTAAAAATTACGTTTTGAAATAAAACAACCAAAGACGCACTAAAAAAAAAATAATTACTCCCTTCACTTTGTGAGTACATTAGTTCTCTAGAGTTTCCCTTCATTTGACATTGAATTAAATATTAAAATTATATTACATTTGTGTATAAAATTTACAAAGTACACAAAGAAAGCAAATTTAAAGTAAAGTAATTTAATTAAATATTTTGATTAACATTAGGAGCTCCAAATTTTAATTTTTGCAGTGTAATGTTAAAATTTCAACTGCTCAGACTTGCTTTCATTGCGTTACCTTGAAAATTTTAAAATTTGTACAAAAAATGTAGCATATAATAATTTGAATATTTAATGAAATGCAAAAGGGAAAAGGGAAACTCGAAGAACCTTTGTGTTTGTATCCATTAAGTAAAAGCAGAAGTTATTTTCTATTTTTAGTGGGCATTTAGAAGCAGTCTTTTTAAAAAGATTATTTTTATATTTGCTATTGAATTTGATGAGAGTATAAATTTAAATTTTTTTTCGTTCTCTAGAGGGGGGGGGGGGGAGGTGGCGGTCGCCCCAATCGCCTCCCGCAGTATCCGCCGAAGCTTGGAAGATGCGGTAAAAACGTTTTCGATTGCTTCCTCTTAATGGCATTTAATGTTAAAAAGAAATGAGGTGTCCAACGACAAGCCATGCATTTGTGCCTTCTGAGTAGAGCTTCTGCTTGCATCCTGTGATGCTTCCAATTCCCCTAGGTAGAGCACAACTTTTGATTTTTTTGAGGTCTTGCTGGATGGAGAATTCTAAACTGATGCCAACTTTAATACGGATTTTGTCTGTTTGTTAGTTCAGTCCTTTTGAGATCATCGCTCCTGTCTGTGAAAGTTAATGTGTGCCTACTGAGAACCCATTGTCAAAAAATGAAGGAAAAAATATGAAAGTCAGATGGCTTTTGAGATAGTCAATAAATTGTCATTGGATGTCATATTGCCTTTTTTTGTGTATTCCTAATGATATAGCTAATTGTAATAATAATAAAAGAAGACAAAAGTACCTCTTCTAATTTAATTCCCTTGCATATTTTCTAAAGTTCATACTATGTACGAGTAGATATGTCACTATAAAACGACATAACAATGAATCTGAAACGAATCAAAAATTAACTTTCCGAAAACACCATAATTTCTTCTAATTTATTCCATTCGAAATGAAAGAGTTTTGAATTTCTCAAACTACACAACTTAGTCAGACTAAATTCTGCGAAAGAAACATGATAATAAAGTTGCGAGATATCGTTATGAACTCAAACAATAGACATATTTACATATTTATGTATTTGCTTGGGAATTTATGCAAAAAGGCCCCTTCTCTAACCCTAACCACATAATTTTAAAGTCAAATATCTTCAATCAAAAGTTTCGATAGACGACCGTTAAGGGAAATTTGCTGGCCATAAAAACCATCAACGACCATTCCCCAGTACTTTCTAATTTATAGTTTAACTTTTTTATCGCAATAAATATTTAATGAGCAGATATCTGTACGTATGTATGTACGTGTATATCCTGTCCCCAACTTAAGTGAATATATAAAAAGGGGGATCTGTTTATTATAAGCTGGTACAAGTGGTGCCCAAATTAGATTGGGCAGTCCAGGTCTATTGGGACTGTGATAAATAATCCGACTTCTGAGTCAATTCTGGGCAGGACATTGCAAAAAAAGAAAAGAAAATGTTTATGAAGTGGAATTTATTGAGGATGGGAGTTTTTTTTTTTTTTTGTAATAACATTAAATTGAATGAGATTCAATTTTTTGGAATTGTTATGAGTTTTGAAGTAGAAAATCGTTTATTGTTTTTAATATTTTTTTTTAATAAATTTGGTACTATAATTTTTAATCTCACCAGAAGTTTTGATGTAAAAACTGTGCGAAATGTTATAAAGCAAATATCCTTAAATTATTCACCCACGAAAAGTAGCATGATCTAAGTGAATATTAAACTCGCTTTGGTCTAAAGGTTTCTGCTATATATCTTCAATTCGTCAGTTGGTAATGCCGACCTTTTGTTTTGGCACCTGGTAAAGGCATAGATAAGACAAAGTTGAGTTTGGCATTTTTTAGATCTTATAGCTTTTCGTGATTAAATAATTTTTAAAGTTTTGTATCCAAGAACTTGGTATGCTTTTTACCAAATTTCAGTACTTTATTCAAATATTTGGTAAATGTTTTTTTTTAGACCCTTTCGCCGTCAGTTTTTTCACATTTTTACATTCCCGATATTACTTGAAGTCTAATAGTCTAGTTTTATGGTGAGTGAATGGACGGAGGCATACAGGCAACGTTTTTTTGTAGGCCTTTAGTGACTTCGATAAAAAATTAAAACAATTATATAAATAGTTATAGGAGGAAAGTCCCAGTGTTTGCTAAGCCTCAAAACTTTCGTACAGCCGAAAAACAAAAAAAAGCAACTAAATAAAAAGAAGAAACTGACAGCGAGAGTGGGAAATGTTGGCATTTCAACAGTTTCAGAGTGACGGTGTGATTAAGATATTTCACAAAACATCCTATATCTCAAAAAGTACAGAGTGTATGGCAACTGCTATGCCCTTTCCGATGACTAGTCAACCAGCCCCGTACTCATCTCATCACAGGAGTTATAGAGCTACAAATTAAAAGTTTAGGATATCCTTACTTTTTGTTTTTTTACTTTAACCTCTTTTTTATACCCTAGATGATGAAATCATAGTGTTATTATTCGTTTGTCATTCCGTTTATAATGCATGGAAAGAACGAGTTTACTTAGAGTGCTTAAATTTTGCACACGGGCTTTTACAAGAAAAATAGTTAACTTAAGTTTAAAAATGGGACAAATCGGGCAACTCCTTTCTACGGCTGCCACAGAAGATTTCGTTTTTCACTTTATATTTGGGCACTGCCTAAGTACGCGTCAACGTAGAGATCTGATATTTGGTACACGCCGTTTTCATAAATAGTCAAAATACAAGTTCAAAAATGGCTTTCTTGGTGGTGCCATACAAAACTTTTGGCTATCACTTTATTTAACTTTTATTTTGGTCTGGGCCCAACTAACATTTTGTGCCTTAATGTTTTTGAATTTCTATTTTACACTCCATTACGTCCCTATAACATCGTTGATTCGAAAATTTTTTGTTGCCTTTCCCATATGGTAACATGACTCAATGGCACAACACAAGTTATGAATATGTAAATGTGCCTCTAAAAGATCCTATATAGTAGCAGTGCCTACAAGGGTACCATTGCTTCATTGTTACGTCCCATTTTGGAATAGTTACCCAAATATTTCCTTGTGTTGTTCCTTTAAGGGCACAATAAAAGAATAATGTCTTCTTAGTTACAATATTTATTTTTGACATGTACGTGTCGTGTACTGTCATTCGCAAACTAAGTATAATGGCTGCTAAAATAACATTAATCAATAATAAAAAACGCCCATTTAAAACCACGTCTTCTTATTATAGAAAAGTCAAAACATACCATAAAATTTTTTTTCGAAATAAATTCGCAAAGGAACCATTGACTTCAAGCCTTAATGAAGACAATAATTATAGTTTACCTGATGACAAAATATCAAATTATGAAGAGCTTATTTGCGACAAAACTATAAAAAAATATTGATGACAGTGCTGAGGATGGTAGCGATGAAGATGAAAATGTTTTTGAAGAAAAATTAACTATATTGGAAGAACTGCGACTTTGGGCTTTAAACAACAGAATTTCAAATTGTGCTTTAAAAGACCTTTTGAGGGTACTTCGTGAAAACGGATTCGATTACGTACCAAAAGATAGTAGAATATTTATTAAGTACTCCCATGTATATTTCAAATATCACAAATATGGAAATCGAAGTTACTGCCATAATGGACTGAAAGACAGTATAACAAATATTTTGTCACAAATTCAGTGCCTCCAAAGCGTTTCTTTAATTATTAATATTGATGGTTTGCCCATTGCATTTAGCTCAAAGACCGTATTCTTTGTGCCATTGATGAAGAACCTAAGCTGCCAGTTTTTGTTATTGGAATTTATTGCGGTGAAAACAAACCTTTCTTAAATGATTTTCTTAATCCATTTGTTGAAGAAATGTCTTCCATATTGTTTATTCATGGAAGGCGAATAGCTTTGAAAATTAAATGCTTTGTTTCTGACTCTCCAGCAAGATCATTTGTTAAGGGGGGTTACCACCAAAAAAAGCTCACGATTTCTGTTCCCAAAAGCTTAGTGAACATAAACGCATAAAAGTATGCAATTTTAAAATTGAAACAAATCACTATATGTACACGGAAAGCTATATGATGCTGTGATATTCGTCTGTATTATACTCCAAAAACATGTCGGGCATCTGCACAGCAGTAGGGTAGAATCACTGACTTATAAGTCAGTGGGTAGAATTGCATAGGCATGGCGAGATTTTAAATTTGGCTGTCGGACTTTTCTTAGACCAGGCAAGGAGCGAACGAAATGTATCCTCTTGTGACGTTGATCAGTCACTTTTCCGTGTAATTTGTCTGGCACTATTTATTGCTTGGGCAATTTCATTTGACTGAAGCCGGTCATCAAATAAAACTCTTCCCAGAATTCTGAGTTGTAATATACCTACAATATAATTTTTGCAATGCTCACACGTTGTCAGATTACCATTTTATTAACTAGATATCCAAAGAACTACTTTAGAGAATTAGATTTGAATTTAGCAACAACACAATTTTCAGGTTGAGCTATGTCTGGTAGATTTTCTAATCTAATTTTAGTATATATATGTATATTATCTCTATCTAATTTCTCAATTTTGTTCGCATAAATTTTTTCATGTTTCAAGAAACGCAATTCAACCAGATTAGCCTAGTCGGAGTTACTGTAACTGGGAAAGATTAGCAATATAGCATATAGTGAATTCTTTTCTGCGACTCGATGTTAACACTGCCATCAATTCTGCCATTCTCGTGCTCTTTTATTCCCTACTCGTGTGGTGGTGGCAGATTCGGTGGCGGTGGACGGACATGCAAAAACCAAAATAACTTTTAATATTATGAATGGGTGTCCACTCCATTTTGCTCTACCATCATTATTTCGAGGTATTACAAACGGAATGATAAACTTAGTATACCCTATAGATTTCATCTAGGGTATAAAAAATAATTTCAAAAGAAAGATGTCATTGGTACAAAGTCGATACTTTTATTGGTCGACACAAGTTCTTTGTAATTTGTAAAAATGCTTCTTCTTCGAAAATCGCATTTTGAAAACAATTCATACATAAATTAATAGTGGTAGTAATTATAGTCGCTAGAAAGATAATCGATTGCAGTAAAAAAATTGGTACACACTGTATATAATCTGACAACTCACTACACCTCATCAATTTTCGTTCAGTTTTCTAAATTACATACATATCTTCGAAAAACAACTCTTCTAAACTTTAAAAAGTTCCATTTTGTCCTTTCTACAGCTTCACTAAAACGCGGTCATAAATGGAACGCCACAAAAAATAACTATTTATAAGTTAGTCAACCTTTCTCTAAAATTTCATCAAAATCATTCACATTTCACAAATTCAAATTCACATTTCACAAATTTGTACATTTATAGGATTACTTCCTTTTCATATACCAACACAGATTTACATACCTAACAATATTCAGTTTTCTCTTCTTTATTCCATAATTATTATTGGCCCGAATTTTACTAATACGTCTCATGATTAAATAATAGTTACTCACAATTCGTTATCTATAACCATAATAGAATTGGCAAAAAATTTCTCGCATCAAAAGCAAAAATGAACAAATTACCAATAATAAAAATTCAAATATTCCGGGAAATCTACACACATACATACACCTAATGCAGAAAATAACGGCACACACTCTCCAAGCATACAGCTACAGCCCGCTGAGCTTCCAAAACAAATGAAAGCCTTCCAAATCCATCTGACGATGATAGAATGAATTGAAAACGCCAAATTGTATGCAAAATATAATAAAACAAGAGATTTTTGCCGTTACTATCATTAACATTATTGACTTTATTTCCTTTATCATTGCACTAAAAAACATTGAATTTTTCAAAATAAACAGAAAAAGGTTCGATCTTTGTTACAAATTGAACTTTCTTTGAAATAATATCATAATTTTGGTAGTTATTTGTCTCGGAAAATAGCAACTTTCAAACTAAAATATATTAGTAACCAAAATTTTTTGTCTGGTTTTCTTTCCGTCACTGCCTCTTCCAACCCAACATCTTCCATACTCAAGTACAAATTTATCTATTTAATGTACCATTATTACGTTTTGATGTACTAAACTTTGCGAATTTCATGAATTCCAGAGTTTTCTAAAGCTAATTAAATACATATAAAACCCCGAAATCTTTCTCTAACTATGTGATAGTACGCACAGATTTGCAGTAAATTTGTATTAACGTTTCGTGTTTTTTAAGATTTCAGTGGTAACCCCCCTTAATGGTTTGTACATTTATCATTACCAATTTGTACAATGCATAATTTTAGTAATTTGTTAGGTATAGTTAACTTTAACGCATATCACGGCTATAACAAATGTACTGTAATTGGAGAATATGAAAATTTTAAGATGAGTTTTCAAAGAAGTGACTGTCCAAAAAGAACTGACATTGGCTTTAGGAATCACACTGAGGAACACCATTATGAACAGAGTACCCCATTAGAACGACTTCCGATTGATATGATTAACGATTTTGTAGTAGCCGATTCCTTACATTTACTGAATTTGGGAATAATCAAGAAGTTTTTATTGATTTGGACAAGTGGAAGTATATATTTGCTTCCAAGTGGTCTGCAAAGCAAATTAAGGAAATTTCAAATCTATTAAAAAAATGCAATGAGAACAAACCTACTGAAATTCATCGTGCAATAAGATCTCTTAACTGCTTAAAATTTTGGAAAGGAGTGGAATTTAGAATATTTTTAATGTATTTAGGTTCAGTTATACACAGTAAAAAATAGTGTACAATTCCCTCCATTAAAGATACAACTTTTACATATAAACAGAGGTAATTTTCCTTATAAAAAATTGAATACACATTCGAAAGGTTTTTAGATGAAATTTACACTTAACTAATCCTTTTCCCTCCTTTTCTAAACATAAAAACACTTGAAAGATTGAAATATTGATTGAAAGATGTAAAACAACACAGCGTTATGGATTAGTACCATGAGAAGTTTCCCTTAAATAAGGTAATAATCACTATAGCGCACTTCTTCCATTAATAGGATGAATAATTATTACTTCAATAAATTATATGTATTGGTACAGATTTGAAATCTCTTTATAATGTTATGTGGAGACAAAACTTATTTAAATGAACTTTTAAATTTTAATTTGGTATTCTGTGACTTGAAGAAGAAGAAACATTAAAATTACAAATACAGTTGAAACTCGATTATCCAGGATGCCTGGTTTTGAGACTTTCCCGGAAAATCGAAAATCCCGGTTAATAGAACGAGCTCAGTAAAATAAAGGAAAACACGTTTTTTTTTTATAACAAACTCAAATTATATTTTAATACAAAAAAATGTACATAATTCAAATAAAATTTCCACTCGAATATACACATTCATAAGTACATAAGTAAAGTTGATATTTATTTTTTAGGCAGATACATTACTATGTATTTACTTGCCAAAAAAATAATTTATTGTTGTTTGCCTTGAAGTTTGTTGCTTGTTTTTCAATAAACTCTCTTGGATCCTGTATAATTGCATCGTATCTTGCGTAGTGATTCCCTGAAGATTTTGGTCTTCCAGGAAGTTAATGAGTGTAGTACATGCTGTTATGGCTTGTGAAATCGTAGTTTTCTGAGGAGTTTCTTCACAACTAGTATCTGAACTATCACTGTCAACGTCATTTTGAGGATTCAGGATAGTATTTAGAATTTCATCGTCAGATAATGTAGCGAATATTGGGGCATTATGGTCGCTCTCAAACCAGTCTGAGATCTCTTCATAACTAAACTCAATAGTACTTTGTGGTATATCTGCAAAAAAAAAACGTTCCATCTCATTATCTTGAGTTGGAGTTTCTGCTTCATCTCCCAGTAAAATATTACCCCAAGTGTTTTTTAGGACGTCAGTAGTAACATCATCCCATGAATTAAAGAGACACCAAATTGCATTTTTTATATTAAATAATTTTTGAAAGGAGCATAGATCTAAATTAGTTTCGTTATTAATAAATTTTTTCATGACGTGTTTCCGATAATGACACTTCAAACTTCTTATTATTCCTTGATCCTGAGGCTGAATCAATGAACTGCAATTCGGTGGTAAAAACTTCACGATTACATTGTCTCTTAGAAAATCAGATTCTCCTGGGTGAGCGGGATAGTTATCTAACAGTACTAAAATTTTACTGTCAACGGCCAGACCAACTTCTTTTAAATTATTCTCTGCTTCAGGTACAAAATTATTATTAAACCACTGTAAGAAAATTTCCTGTGTGACCCACGCTCTTCGGTTTGACTTATATATCACCGGGAGATTTTTAGTATTATTCTTAAAAGCTCTTGGTCGAGCACTTTTTCCGATTACAAGCAGCTTGCATTTGTGGGTTCCCGCAGCATTTGAGCAGGTCAAAACAGTGATACGCTCTTTACTTTCTTCCTGCGGCTGAACGCTCGTCATTACAGACGAATGTTCTTTTCGGCAATAGCTTCCAAAAAAGTTCCGTCTCGTCAGCATTATAAATTTGTTCTGAACTTAAGTCTTGTTTTTCAATAAAATTGGACAGTTCATCAATGAACATTGTTGCATTAATATAATCCGCAGACAATTTTTCACCAGTCGTTTTAAGACTATGAATACCGTGACGGATCTTAAATTTTCCAAGCCATCCTTGGGAGTATTGACAAGCTGATCGTATATTAAGTTTTTCGTGAAACTCTTTTGCTTTTTCAATTATTAAAACTCCAGATATAGGAGTGCCTTGGAAACGTTCCTGTCGGAACCAATTATAAGCCGCCTTGTCTACCTGTGGATTTTCAGAGGTTTTCAATACTTTGCGGTTTTCCAGGCCCTTAACGGCGTCACTTTCTGTATAAAATTTTAGAATTTTGTCCTGATTTTGTTTTTAAATCATACAACGTTTGTTCTCCCACGCCGTATTTTTTTGCTGATGTCTTTACGGTATTACCAACTTTCAAAGAATGAATTATTTGTACCTTTTCCTTAATTGATAAAACTTTTCTCGCTCGTTTTGTCTCCGACATTGTAAATGTATGCAGAAATATCTACGTATAAATTTATTTTAGGAAAACAAGCTCAATAGTTTTATTAAATTAACTTACCTCAAAAACCAATTGAAAAGAGAGTGCTGGAAACGCTCAGCACTTCAAGAAATTTGTGGAACAATTATACACACTTTTACTGAAATGTAACTTTTACAAAAATTAGGATGTTTTCTACAAACGCGATTAACCCAATAGATGTTTTCCTTTCCTACTATATGCACTTTAAAACTGTAATATGACACAAGTTGTTTCTACCACAGGCAAATTTTTCTATGAAAAATAGAAGGAAAACCAATAAAACAGAACAAGCAAAAACAAATTTTCTACGAAAGAGAGAAAAACAAGCATTAAAACAGATTACCAGCATATTAAATACGATCTTAAATGGTATAAAGTGTGCCTTCTGCATATGGGAACGACACTTCGAAATTACGTAGAAATACCAACCAACTTTTCTCATTTCTCGATATTACCTGATTGCTCATCCTGGATAATAGAGTCTTTCCCGGATAATGGAGAGAACTCAAAATATTATCGGAAATATGATTCATGACGAATAATAGAGTTTCCGGTTAATCGAATCACGGATAACCGAGTTTCGACTGTATTCAGATTTGAATGAAAAAAAATTGTGGATACTTGCAAAAAAAAAATCATTCCGAACTCATATTCCTTTTATTATATGCCAATAAATCTATTATAGAGATAAAAAAAATAAAAAAAAAATTGTTTAATCAGAAGTAGAAATATCCCTGAGGGACGATGGTATTTAAAAAGTCTGTCAACAAATTTTCCTCTACAGATACAGGGTGATTCCTAATTAGTAGTATTAAATGGAACAGGTGATAGGTTGAAGTGTTACAAGAAATGAATTGAATGTGTTGTAGATGGGCGGTTAATATGACTCGTTTGGGCCGTAGAATGAGTTAAATATATTGAGTACTTTTTGCACTTTACACCCTGCAATTTTTTTTATGTTTATCAAGGTCTCCTTCCTCTCAGAGGATAACTAACTACCTAAGCTTTCATTTAAGTGTCTAAATACCGTTCTATCCCTCTTCCATAGGACGACAAAATCAAATATATATATCAAATAACTAAAAGACTATTTACCAGAATAAAAAAAGAAAAAGAAAACTTCTTAAGTGTTTTTGTATATAAAAACCTCTCTATGTCTTTAAAAATACATACCACTTTAATCTATCACTATTTTGAAATTGATTACTGATAGTTTTTCTAAAAATTTCTTTTCTGAATTCTGAAAAAAATTTATAAAATATTTAAATTATTAAAGATTTTGGAGGCGCTTCAGCCATTTCGAAGTTTCGTAAGTGATTTTGCAGAACGTTGAATTTCGTTTGTAAATTTTCACCTGAGAAACAAAAACTAGATTTCATTATATTATAGATGTAACGACATGTACATATTTTAAACGTATTTCAAATATGTTTGCATACATAGAGACTTCGTAATCTAATTTTACAAATGTATACGAATAAAACAAATACCCATACTTTTCATTATCTCAAATATGTATATCCATTACATATATTAACGTAAAAGTTCACATATTATGTAAGTAGAACTTTTAGTCACCAAAACGTAATTGTTTCGAAATTTTTACTTTGTATGTTTTGTCAAACACCATATTTACACATTTACGTCACTGCGACCAAGCTCTTACGTTTTTGTTCAGAAATTAAAACTCTCAATGTTACTATACATAATAACATTTTAGACATTATGCCCATATAATTTCCAGATTGGTGCGGGGCTGGTTGAGCAGTCGTTGAAAAGGTTGTGAGGTTCGTCATACAATGAGTTCTTAACGGTGACCGTATACTCTACAATTTTAAGATACCACCTTTTTTATGAGAAAACTAGCATATTTTCTTAGCCACCCTGTAACTCCGAAACAGTACAGGTTCTACCCCCATCCATATAATTTTTTGTTTGTCTAAGTGAGAGCCCTATGGACCACCATAGCGAAAAAACCCTGTATATGCGTCAAAAATTTCGCAAAACTTTTCATATGAATTATGCTTATGAGTGGAGGGATGTTGCGTAAGTACGATAATCAACATACTGACCATAGAAATTGCCCCTAATTTTATGCAATTTTACGCAAAATTAGCAATATTAATGAGATAATGAACTAAAAAAATTGGCTTATCTCAAGAACGGTTTCATCTAGAATAGGTATAAGTACATGTATGATCAAATGAAAGATAACTCTGATGTTTCTAAATCTTGCAAGAAAATATAACGGTTATCAAGCATTTTGGCGGGAAAATCTTTCAAATTTACAAAATTTAAGATTTTTTTCAATTTTGGATGGACTAATGGTTCAACATTAGGTTGAAAAGCTTAGCCGGTTTACAATGATCTGAGCCGACCACCGTTATAAACCACCTGTGTAGGTTGCAGGGTGTTAGGAAAAAGTACCGAAATTACCAAATTTCCCCTATCACCCAACATTGAATCTTGGGTATAGAGGAAACGGTCACCCTGTATATTATATATTACAAATGTTCTTTCTCCGAACAACAAAAAAGATTCGAGTACTAATCTGACGATTGCAAGTAAGAAATATATTGGGCTCCAAAGTCACACTGCTATGAGTGTCAAATTTGGTAACCAATAAAATTTGATTTTTTACTTAGCGTTAATTCTAGCCTAACCGAAAATTTTCTAAATTTTAGGAATTCGCTAAAAAAAAACCCCCAACAGAGTCTTAAATTTGAAAAGTTATAACTGGGGCTTGACCTTTTACATTCGCAACCTTATAGCAGTACTAAAGTTAAAAATTTGCAGTTTTGCGATAATTGAAATCGCGCTTCTTCTTCCTTCATATTTCTATAATTTATACAACTGGTGGTAGTATTTTCTCAATTAGTCCCAGTTTTCTGCTTGTTTTTCTTTCTTCTGAATTAACTCTGAAACCAAATTTTCCTGCGTGATTTTCTAAGATGGTCCTGGTGTCATATGAGAGCAAATATAGTCAGGATAATTAATATCAGTTATTTATCATGAATGTGTGTAACTTGTCTTAGTGTAAAACCCGCATAGTAAGAGACATTTGGGAAGTCCACTAAAACTTATAGGCATATGTAGCTAAATTCATAAAAATGAACAGGGATAGGATACAAGAGCCCTCGGGTCTCAAGTGTACTTCAATTCCACTATAATATTTCAAAAAAGCTAAAAATTCTGAAAACCAAAAAAAAAAAAAAAACGTTTAAAACAAAGTACCGTCAATTCCAATACTTTCTTCCTCCAACAAAAAATGTTCATTTTGAAATTAAAAAAAATATTTTTCTCTCTCTCAAAGCCAAATTTCAATTTTCAAATCAAACTCTCAATAGACACAATTAATTTAGCTTTTAGAAAGTTCAGAGATTTTTTAAAATTCTATTAAATAATTCGCAGCACAAGGTATAGAGGTATCGATGCTGATTTTCACAAAAGATACTTTCAGTGCAACGACCAAAGTTGTCGTAAAATATAATTACGTATCCCAATTAAAACTCTATACAAACATCGAACTTTAATTAACGTGTCCCCAAAGCACCGCGGCACTTTGAAATTTCATACGCAGTAATCTGAAAGCTATCCTGTATGTGCGGATTAGATGCGGTCTGGGCTAAAATAAAAAAAAAAAAAAGGTAGGGAGAAAAAAAAATTGGGAAAAAAATAAAACGGAAACTGCCAGAGGTTTATAACTGGGTAAATTTCGTAATGGTGTATAGCAGGCAGGGATTTACTGACAGAACTTTTTCATCTTTCGGGGATTAAATTTTATTCTCGATTTATTCAAGTGAGTAATTGAATTTGAACCTTAGTTTACGAGAGTAGTTCTTTAGCTCTCTATTTCCCAGCATGTGCGAAGTACATACATACATACATTTTGAAATTATAAATTAATTGTCGTTATTTTTTCTCTCTAAACTATTTAAGTCTGTGTGTATATATGTATGTATAAACTTGATGTACATATGGATCAGTTACGTTTGCCTGAGGATGAGAAATTTTTAATTACATTTGCGTCTGTAATAGACGTTCACTGTAAACAATTACTTCCGGCTTTTTCTGTAAGGTTCTGATGATGATGATGACGATGTCCCGTCTGCCTAGTTAAAAGCAACATCATCAAATCTTTATAGTCAAAAGTGAATGTAATTTTCAGGGGGACTAACAACTTTATATGAAGTTTATATATGTATATGTATAGGGAAGACGAAAAATAGAATTTATTTGAAAGCTTAAGGCTCTCTATACATGACCAGTAGAACACATATATGTATTTACTATATTACATACATATTCTTCAAATTATATATCGATGATTCTATTTTAGCGGTGCTCAAGGATAAAGTAGACATGGTAGTTAATTACTTTAACCCGAATCCTCCTGGCGTTGCCATATGGCAACAAAAAATGTGCATTTCATTTCAATCCTCGAAAATATAAACCAATACTCAAAAGTGTGCATTTTAGCATTTGTTTATTTCGAAACGAATGTGGCTTTAATATTGCAGAGTTAGTTTGACATTATTGAGTAGCCTTTTACAGTGAGAAGATTGAAAATTTCATCATAAAAAGAAAGTGTAAAATAATCTTATAATGGCGCATCCAAAAAAAGTAAGTATTTCAATATAATTCATTGTGTACCTTATTGGAAAGTAGTGTGCTGCATTGTGGTATTTCGAATATTCTAATGAGTGAAATAAGAGATAACGGGAAGAAAAGGATTTTAGTAGTGTTTTTTTTAAATCCCTTTTTAGCATGTCCATATAGTAATGCGAGAAGAGCAGGGACGTAGCTAGGGGGAGGCATAGACGGGCAATGCCCTCCTTTTAAAATTGCCAACTTATTCCGTATTCTACGGCGAAGTCATAAAAGTCATCGCGGCAAGTCTGTATGATAGGCAACACTGTTAGCCAATACTCGGCCTAGTTTGCATTGCTAACCTTCTACCTCTTCCTGCCATGTATGAAGATAAGACGATTGGTTGACTATTTGAACAGCTTTGGTCAGGACATTTGGCTCTTACAAGAGTCGTAAGTATGTGAAAATTATTCTCTGATTTTGAAGACTCCAGATAATATGAAAAATGGAAAATTCAATGGTGATGATATTGCAAAAATTATTGACATCAAAGGCGTTGTATTAAACATGGAAAAGAGTAACAAAAAATAAAAAAAAACTTTATGTCTTCTACTATCGGCTGATGCGGCTTTACAGGCTTAACTGGGTCGAAGCATGGGATTGAAGAATTCCATATAATAATAAAATATGTCAAAAAAGAAATTGAGGTTAGAAGAGATATGTGAGACAATTTTGGAATAAGATGAGAATACCATCTTAAAAAAGTTCCCAGACCAGAAGAGACAAGTAAAGGCAAGACATCTGGGGGATTAAATGTATGGTTCATCACCTTCTCGTCAAAACACTGCAAGCATAATTTATGCTCCGCTATTTAAAGCGGAATATTATGAAACTGAAGGCAAAATAACAGCTGAGATGAACAGAAGATTTGAAGACAATGACGATCTACTAAATTGAATTTAGTGTCTTGGTAAGTTGGATAAAGTTTAAGTCTGTTCAACATTTAAATATATAATTGTTGTGAGGAAATTAATGAGAAAAATACAAATTGTAATTGCAATTATTTTTTAGGTATTAAAATTACTTCCAAAGAAGAGGCTACTATTGCGAAAAAATACTTGAATGAGTTGAATGGTCGATGAGATCAGGACGAACACATATTAGAAGTTCTATACAGAAAAAGGGAATCCTTCAGAGATACATATGAACTATTTACATCAGTCGAAATAATCGGATGTAGTACTGCTTCGTGCGAATCTACCTTTTCGACACTGATTGATATCAATAAGCCTCAAAGAATTTCCATGGCTCACGAGATGATGGCAGATTTGGTGTTTCTTGCATTTGAATGGAAAAGAACAGACACAAAAGATAATGATGAAGTGCTATATTGCTATAGTATATTGAATATTTTTACCAGATACTTACTTTTCAAAAAGATGCCCCTTCACTTGAACCGATGTATCCCAAATGCACTGAAATTCTGCGCCCTACTACAAATTTCTGAATCCTTATCCTTAGTTTACAGGTTTACCTTATTGATGCGTTATGCTAAATTATTATCTTTTTTCTGAGCTACGTCGTTGTTAACTAGGTATATGATCCTAATTCATGCGATTTTCCAGCAAGCTGACGCTCAAACAAACTCTAGATTACTTAGAGCAGCTTTTTTTAAATAATGAAAATGATCTTTCAAGCAATCCTCATGCCGGAATGACGGTAATTTGAGTACGGAAGACGATGCCGATGAACAAGAAGGCGGTATTCCAGACAATATATGTCCAATACAGTTGAGATTAGACTGTGAAATTGCGTTTGAAAACGTATTGAAAATTTTGACGTGGTCGAAGAGAATTTGGATAAAGTGTTTTGGCGGATATTCTAAATAATTCATCTTTGAATCCTTCCACCAATTTATTAGCTGCAACTCAACGAACAAACACAATTCGTGAGACACCGTCATTCTGCTTATGACATGTTCAGCAATCTACATCCAGGTGTCCTTTGCCAACATTCAATAGGAATAGTACATTTGAAATCGCACACATAATTTGATAAATATATAGATGATGGATTGCTTGAGCATATTCGCGATTGTTTGCAGGTATACGCCACTTAACGGAAAATAAAATTGCGAATATTACCGTTAACGGTTGGTAGACATGTTCTTTTACCCTCTTCAGTGGAGCTAAAAACGTATATTTCATTTCAGAGCTTCAAGTCTTCAATAGTACTTTGCTTGTTAGTGGTTACATCGGGCAAAGCCACCACAGAGCTATGTGAAGGAATGATAGTGATTTGAGAAATGATATGGTGTATAAGAGAACATGCGTCGGAATGGTTTTGAGGAAATTTTGAACCACAAAATGCGCATAACAAATTGTGGAAGTTACGACCCATAATAGATCACATAAAATCAAAAATGTTGGGAAGCCCGGATCCAAAACTCATAAAGGAGAAGCCTACGCGCGTTGGATATAAGGTGTGGTCTTTATTAGAGCTGAAAGTATCCGGATAATTTACTATCCGGATTTTCCGAGATAATTAGGATCCGATTTCTCAAATCCGGGTATCCGGATAATCCGAATCGCAACTATCCGGATCCGGATCTAAGCTATCCGGATGTGCATCCGAACTATCCGGATCCAGACTAAGCAAAAAAAAAGGTTTAATTTCCTCCAGATTGATTGTTTCATTGGGTAAATATAAATTTCATGATATTTTCATATTCTCATGGAAACACCAAACTTTTGAAGCTCTTTTGCTTAGTCTAAGTCCGGATAGTTCAGATCCGGATTCGTGTAATATGGATTCAGATCCGGATAGTTTGGATCTGGATCCCGATAGTTCGGATCTGGATCCCGATAGTTCGGATCTGATACCGGATAGCTCGGATCTGGATCCGGATAGTTCGGATCTGGATCCAGATAGTTCGGATCTGGATCCGGATAGTTCGGATCTGGATCCGGATAGCTCGGATCTGGATCCGGATAGCTCGGATCTGGATCCGGCTAGTTCGACTCTGGATCCGGATAATTTGGATGCGGATCTCAGGAATCGGATAGTTCCTAGATCCGGGTATCCGGATATCCAGATATTAGCAAATCCGGATCAAATTTTCAGATCTAGTTTTTATATACTCCCGGCAGAAACAGGATAAACTTCGAGGTGTATATCAAAGCAAAAACCCGCTATCATAAGCGTATGAGGAACAATTCGGTAAATATGCCGCTCCTCGTGTGAACATGATTAACGATTTTTCTTATAACGTTCAACAGTTTCCATTTGGATTCTACTTTGACAATTTATTTACAAGCTTTCCTTTGTTGGCTTATTTGAAAAGTCGAGGCTACAATGGAACTGGTATAATTCTTGAGAATCGAATACCGAAAAGTTGTCCGATCCTATATAAAAAAGCGTTGCGAAGAAAACAACGTGGATATTACGAATCCATTAAAATGAATGAGACTTTGATTCGTCTTACAAAATGGATCAATATTTCGGTGGTTTGGATATAGTCAACTATTTTAGGCTCCTCACCAACATCTGCTGCAACTCACTATTTTAAAGAAGTTCGGAAAAAATAAGGGTCATATTTATTCTTGTAGTTTGATTTCATACATGTATGCCATATGGCAACAGGACATTCTGAGAATACAAGCACCTTTATCGAAATTTTTTCTATTCTTGTTCTAAGAAAAGCGCACCTAAAATATTTTATTTTATTCGGAATATTAATGTTCAGGAGGATACGGGTTAATGACTTCAACAAGAAGCTGCAGTTTACATTTGAAAGAGAGACAGTTAATATAATATCGTTTCTAGATCAGGGAAGAATATGGCTCCTTAGATAGGGATTGGTGTATGAAACCCACAAGTTCTGGTTCTGAATTTTCTGTCGGATTGTCCACTACATCAAAAACAAAACGTTATTTGGAATATGTTGAAAAACATTCATAAGATATGCTCACAATAGTACATTGAAAAGAATATTATAAAAGTTAAGTAAATTCTGTAGACGAATAACTACTCCAACTTCTTTGTGAATAGAGTTATCAATCAATACTTTTTAAAGAAAGCAAATATCCACAACTAACAATAATAATCTACAGTTTCAAAATATAAAAAAATATATTAGACTACCGTTTATGACACCGATCGCTTACAAATTAAAAGACTTGATGTCATCTTATTCTAATAACATACAGGAAATTTTCTATAATATGAAGAGAGTGCACAATCTGTTCACCAGTCTTAAAGACCGGGATCCATAAGAACTACATTCTAATGTGGTATATAAAATTAAATACCAGTCATGTGAAGCATATTATATTGGTCAGACGAAACAATTGTTAAAAAAAAAGACTATACCAATACAGATATGATTGCACAAATACCGACAGTCACATCCCCAGCCAAGCTTCAGTTTGAGGAGGGATACCATTGTTTTGCTTTTGAGATGTTGGTACTTGTTAACTATGAGAGTAATTGGTACAAACGTAATATAACGTCGCTGTTTTTATGAAACCTCCTATGCGACAAAAATATAATTTTATACGAGAGACAAAGAAGTGATCATTCTTGTCAACTATAAGTATTCAAATAACATACAGGACCTTTCATTTTCTGATTTATAACTATCAACAAGAATATTTTACCACAAAGGAGTCTTTTTCCGTGGATAAAGAGCAAAACCGCAATTGAGTTGATACCGAAACTTCAAAATGGCTTAATGCGATACATAGAAGGTATCATAAAAACAACGACGATAGTTCAATAACAACCACATTAATTTTCAGACAGATAGATTAAACATAAAACCAGTCTATATGACACTAATGAATAAAGTCATATAGTATTTTGTACGAATGATTATACAAGACATTGATGAATATTTTAGTTTTGATAATGTGCGCCCACTTAGTGAATGAATGTAAGACTTATACTCATAAATTTTTGTTCTATTACTACTAGACTACCTACTACTGTATTTATAGCTAGGATGCTATCTAACAGACGTAAACATTTTTTTGCGTTTAAGTGATGCTCCAAATACAATGTTTTAGTTTTTAATTTTTGATTTATATTGGAATGTCTAATTTTAATTGTTGCAATTCCTATCCATGATTTTTCTTTAGGTAATTTTTATACATTTTTTGTTTACAAAGAACAAAGGAAAATCCCATACGAGCTATATTAACAATACAATTCTTAGGGATACTACAAATGAACACATTTTATGAGAATATGAAACTGACAAACTCATTTTTATTCAATACAGGTAAAATAATAATAAAAAAAAAAACAAAAACTACGAATTTTGAAGAATTAGAAATTAAAGGAGAATGCCCTCTTTTTATACAATCTGAGGTCCGATATGCATTATGATACTCTAAATGTTTTCCGGCAGTAAAAACGTCCCGAGAGAGTTTTCTGAATTGGAAAAATAGTATTCCAACCGATAGTACTCGGCGGGACCTTTCATTTGATATGTAGCATGCCATATTGGAACACCCTCCCCCCAGCCGGGGCTCTCCCCCCCCCCCCACCCCTCCCACCCTATAAAAGTATCCAGAAAAATTTTCTTTTACGAATTGTGTCTGGTAATATGCTGAGATGATCATAACTCTAACGAGTTAGAGTCGATATAAGGTACGAAAAATCTAGTACCTCAGTTCGAATAAAAATGAGGGAAACACTAAAATAGTGAGTATGCCGATCGCTATTTCAGCCTTCGAGTATAGGAGTGTGGGTACTCAAACTTCCTCTCAGGACCTAAGGAATTCGATTCCGTACTAGAATTCAAAAAATGTACTAGATGAAGTTTTGACACCCCCTAAGCTTTCCCTCGCTTAATTGAAGTAAACATTGTTAATCAAATATGTTGAGAATAATATAATGCAGCGTTTAAGATATCTCTGATGAATGTTACTGTAGGGCCTAAAATGGGCATACCCTTTTGGTTATACTTACCGTACAATATTTAAGCAACATCTTAAAAAGATGCACGCGTAACCGCAGCAGAAGCTTCAACCAAACTGAAATTTATGATGTTTACACACATTGCCAGATCCTCTACTGCGGCAGCATGATGAAGTTGCAAGTAATTGAGCTGCAGGCTCAACTTTTTCAGGTTTCAGAGGTGTTTATATATTGCACTGCAGTAAAAATTACAATGTGTAACCGTACCATAAGAATAATTATTTTTACAGCATACAATATGATTATGAGCAGATCTACGTAGGCAAGACATAAGATGTATCATTCATTTTTATAGACTAAATATGACCAGAACTGATCGTTACACAGGATACCACAGACAATAATCCCGCTCATTCTGTGAAAATCTTCAAAAGAAAGTACCCGTAAACCCAACATAAAATTGGTAATAACATTGTCATAAGTAAAAAGTTAAAGATTTCTTTGCGGTTTTTCTCTAAGAACTACACATTTATAAATATAAAATGTACACAAATTATATAAATTTTTGTATGTACTTTTTCGAAAAAATATTACCAAAAATTATTCCCTCTTTGAAAATGTTTAACAGTTTAAATCACAAAGGTCTCACCATGAAAATTGCCTGTATAAATAAAATAAAGCTACGTATACTCCCACAGTTCCTACAATGCGCCACAGGCTGTGTGAGTCACTCAGTTTAATTATTTTTAGTATTTGTTTAAAGCTTTAGGAATAAACTTTTTTTTTTTTCCTAAGGGTACTTGTTGAAAGAGAGATCTGAGAATGCAGACAATTCCTTGGTTTCGTAGTCTCTCTCCCCCAAACTTTGCGAAAGAATTTCAAAGACTTTACTGAGGTTGAAAGTTTAGCTCAAGCAATACTTTTGAGAAAACTTTTAAATTCATCTTAAATATTTCACAGGACCTATGAGTTTTACAGTAAAACAATGCCTTTGGTTAACTCTTCAAGTCTGATTTTTGATTCAATCTTGTTACACTTTTGTTTAGTTTTATCTAAACAACTTTTTATGACTTTGAAAAAAAAATAAAAAATAAAACAAAAAGAATCAAAAGAAAATCAAATTTCTGTAAAACAAATTTAGTTTTGTCCTCTGAGGATTTGAAAAGATTGTAGAATACCAGTTATGCCTGGATATAGGCTTCAGGCCGATTGTATTTACAACAAAAAGAATTTGCCATATCTTTAATGCCAAACGCCTGAGGGAAATTTAAAATTTATTTTAATGCTTATTTTTAATACAGAATCTCTAACGTGTTTCGTTTTATACTAATATATCTTGAGAGCTACTCAGTGTATGTATTTCCAGCTTAGCATCGTTCTGAATATAAACTTTGTGTATTTACTTATTATGTAGTGGTCGCAACTTTAAGTAGTTATTTCCTCGTTAGATGGCCATAGTTATACCTGTTTGAGGATTTTCAGTTTTGTTTTACAACTTTTATGTATAGATCAAATCAGGTACGTTGAGTGAGTTCTCTTAAAGTTTGATGTGACGTAAATTATTTTGAATTCACATGCATATACCTCGGTAGCGAAAGCATATGATTACTTCTAACTATTTTTTTCCTTAGCAATTTTTGTTTTTAGTTTCTTATGATTGCAGTTTTAAGGCTTAAACACAACTGCGACGACAGAGCGACAAAGCGACAGACGACAGCGGAAAATTCGCTGCGAAACAAGCAGTCGAAAAATTGGGAACACAATTACAACGACGAGCGATGATTATGAAATAAGAAGATATACTGAAATTTCATTTATTAAATTTTTCACGTCTTTTTTGTCCACTTGTCTTGCCTGTCTTGCAAATCATAAATTATTCTACGATTTCGCACTTCCTCCATTAATTTTTCTACAAAGCTCATTATTAAATAAAAAATTAAATTCCAAAACAATTTCATTCGATTGATTTTGTTGGCAGTACTGCAGAGACGACGGCAAAATTAGAAACTGAACAATCCCGACGAAAACTTCGTCGCTCGCTCAACGTTGCTGGTCGCAATTTGATGCATTCCCATAAGACGCTGTGCTTTTAGAAGTTTGACAGCGATATATCGTCGTCGTTTGTCGTCGGTCGTCGCAATTGTGTTTAAGCCTTTCCACATTCGATTTGGTTTTTAAGTTTAGTTAAAAAACAAAGCGCAATCATTAAAGGATTACAGGACTTTTACCAGATAATTTATAACTTTGAAGTAAAATGCTCTGAAAGTAATTTACAGCAAAATTTACTGATTTCTATATTAAATGACAGTTGATTAAGTTTTCTATCAGTATTCAACGTTGGAAGCAATAAGAAGATGATCATGATCATGATGAAAATCGGCAGCTACAGGTGTGTGAAAACACCAGACAATTTGCAAGTGAAACTACTTAAATTCCCGATTTGAGTTCTGCCTTCATATTTTCCCGAGCTATAAGCCATTTTTCCGATGTTTTTTAATATATATAAAAAAAAGGGAACTTTTCCATTATTTCTAAAGGAATTTTTGACAATTATGTGTATATCAGAATAAATAGAGAAATAATAATGATATATATAATTCCCAACTGTATGTAGTTTGACCAACGCGGAATGAACTACATCGGAAGTGTTATTATATATGCTATTTTTGTAGAACATGAATACTGTGGAATTGAATATAAGTGATTAAAGCTTAGTGCAAAAGCGTCGTTCTATCCTTGACATTTTTAAAATTAACCGCTAAAGGAATGTTTTTTAATCCGTTTGTCACTTCAAAATTTCAAAATCATCGATCCTTCATTCAGTTTTTCAAATTATTCCACAAACATTAAAATTACATTTTTAAACTCTCTTCAGCTAGTCGTTCACGGATATTTTTCCGATAATTTTTTGTCATCCAAAATGAATCCCAATAAAGTAAATCAGTGTGAGCGCATAACCTTTGACACGGAGTTATTCTTTTCTCAAAAAAAAAAAAAAAAAGAGTTCTTCAGAGTTTTGATGTCTCAAATACTGTAACGAAGTCCATTTTAGCCTACACGGAAAGTGACCTTCATTACAAACCATCCCATCCATACACCATACATCTGAACGACAGCCAGCAATATATGATGAGCACAATCATGCATAGATATATATTGCTAGTGATCAGCCGCTCACCGGGTGATAGATAGCGTAAACCAGTCAGCTACACTGATAACAGTCGCCTGCTGGTGGGAATGAGTACTGGTTGTTCGCCTGCCGACGGCAACTAGTACTATAAAAGGCGAGCCGTTGGGCCATAGTCGGCAGTTGATTTTAACCAGTCAACCAGACAAGATCTCGCAGTGCGACTGCTAAGCCAAATCAAAATTTGTTAGGAAAGAATATTCTCCCAACCATCCGCCAGTCTAGTTATTGAGGTGTGTGAACATCCACATCTCCCGCCAAGGAATAAGAGACCATCCGTATTCTAGCCACCGAGGCGTGTGTATATGCACGTCTAATTTTAGTAGAACAGGAGACCATCCGTGTTCTGTATTTTGAGATATGTGTACATCCACATCTCTAACGAATACGAGAAGATCCCTATTCTTGCCGCCGAGGCATGTGAACATCCACGTCTGTTTGGCCAAATAAGAGATCATCCCTATTCATATCTTTAAATGCATGAACATCCACATCTTTGTTATGATCCAATATGAGGAAGATTCTTCATGCAGCCAAGGGCGCATTTTAGAGAAATAATTAGCAATTACTAAACAGTAACCTCGCATGGTACTCTTCTGCAACTGCCGGTTATTTCGCTGATTAGCTCAACAGCTGGCAACGATGAACGCTTAGTGGAGCAATCGACGATTACAATAACAATTAACCTCGCGTGGTAATTATTATATAAAGCGACTCAGGTGCTGCAACTGGTAGAACAAAGGACAAGGTTGTTGTCGTTTGTTTACATCCGCGTTGTGAGTAAAGAAAGCTTACTTCCGAATATTGGAGCATAAAAGACCAATGACTGGTCTGGCGAGTGCCGTTCAGTGTGTAGTCGTGTCGTATCTTTTTGATAGGTATGAAGTTCCGTTCGGCTTGAAACAAATACGTAGAGTTAAGTTAGGTTAGGATTTTTGAATAAATAAAGAGTTATATGTGATCAAGAAATTCGAGCATTGTTCTCATTTTTGAAGAAGTGGAGTTTAAATTAAGTGAACAATTTTCCGTTGATTGATATATTGCTTAGGGGCACGATATCTTTCCTAGCGAATATGAGGCCATCCCTATTCTATTCACCGAGGCGTATGTATATCTACATCTACTTCCAGGGAATGCGAGACCGCGTATTCTATTTCCAGAGATGTGTGTATATCCACGTCTAACTCTATGAATACGAGGCCATCCGCATTTTAGTTAACGAAGTATATGTTCCAGTGGATGCAAGACCACCCGTGTACATTGGAGTTAATATGATAATACGTCTTATCATTCATATAGGACCATTCATTCGCCCTGACAAAACATTTTGGTGCCCCAGTAGAGGCCGATTCGTCTGAGGAGATTGAAAATAGCTTTTCAAACATTTTCTGCATTCCACGACATCATTTCTGCCTCTTGTCCTAATAGCGATAATGTTTGTAAAAAAAAATCCTTATATTAGAGGTGGTATCTTTGAAACGAACTCCATTATGTTGTTGGCTATAATCATGAAGAATGCAACATGGTTTAGGTTTTAAAATAATATCATCAAATTCAAGTTTTATCTAGATTGATCTATGAAATAATCTCCAATTGGTGGTAAATATCTTAAAAGTGCATTCCACCATCCTGCGGCAACGAGGCAGCCTGTAGTTGACAACGCGTTGTATAACACAATATACACGACAAGAAATTAAATGTTGTCCTTATGGCAATACCATGCTACTGTACTAAATGGTGCCCTCCGATTTTGTCGCCATAATCAAATTTGGCAATAATTTAACTTTTATCGTCGTAGTTTGAGTTTGGGAGCTCTGACTGGAAATTGCATTGCTTTCCCACTAGCAATCAATTATTTTTCCCAAAATGATATGCACGAAGATTATTAAATATTTAAAAGGGTATTGCTTTTGCGGCTTACCACGATACAGTTCAAACCGTCTTTCAGTCAAGATAGTTACTCTCGTATCATCCAAAGCATGTGACTCTTTGTGCTATGCCCAGCACGTGTTTTTTTTAATTTAATTTTTTATAAGCTTCGTCTTCCAATCAACGTACTTTCAATAACTACTAACTTCTTCTCCTTATCCTACCTGCTACCTTACAATTTGTTCCAAAACTTTAAAGCAAGTGGCTCACACCATTTCTATCGTCCATACAAAAAAGGATCCAGATGCCTTTTTACCTTTGATTTTATCCATATTTATAACAATATTGTCCAAGGAGAAGACCCGTAATTACCCTCAACTCTCTTTTTACATAAGGAGAGGTGCCCTTTAATATTATAATACATTTTATTTCTTATCATTATTAATTATTTAATAGCTGTTTTAATGTAGGTACCTACATACTTCACATTTTGTCAATAAACATACAATTTTAGCACAATTTTAGCATTCTATAAATTCCATGTCGGCTTCATTGTATTTAATATATATAAAAAAATAAAAATAAAAAAAAACTATATAAACTGAAAATTGCAGGGAAAGAAGCGTTTTATGATCAGGTTCCATTCCGAAAACTGACATAAAAATAGTTATGTATGCATTGATTGATCATTCCAAAACGCTGTATTCAGTCAAATGGAACCTATTTTGAATAAATATTAACTTTCAAACATTATATAATGTGCGCTTTCTTATATCTAAAATATTCCCTTATTTTTCCGACATACTGTGAATTATCTACAAATTCACGAATTAATAAAATATTATACTTCGCTCGAACAACAAAATATTTGAAATAGTAATATAAATTTCATAGTGTTCGGTAGTTAAAAAAAAATAACAATCCAAATATGGTCGAAGTATATACGAACTTAGATAAATAATGCAATATTTGTATGTAGAAACGTATTTTAATTGCAGCATACCTGACCTTAAAATATCCCAAAGGCAACCAATAATTAATCGAATGGAACTTACATCTGTGAAAATTTTGGATATGCCGGCAACCAGTGCTCGTGTTTATTTTCCCATAAATGACTATTTAATACTGCGTAGGATATTGTCATATCTAATGAACCACAATGCTTTCAGATATATTATTTAATGAGAAATATGCATATTAATTGAAGCGTGTCATCAAACAACGATGGAAATTCTCATTAATTAATATATATAATTATGAATCTGCTAGTGAATGTGTTCGAAATTTATCAGCGGATTAAAATTCAAGCATAAAATCGAAAATTTTCATATAATTGTGTTAATCGATGAATTTATACATTATATACCCAACAGAGACAAATTGTTTCGTAAATAAAAAATACAAAAAGAATGTTTTCATACGTAGGTTTTATGAATAAATTTATGTAACATGGTAGTCCTAAAATTTGAATTATTCTGGAGTTTCAATCGACCATTAAGTTATGTTAAAATGAGATTATTTAACATAAAATTTTGCATTTAATGAAAACTGGTTGTTCAGCGATCTGAAAGAAAAGAAATAGTTCCACACAAAACCATAAAATTCTATAGTAAAAGAATTAACTGCACCTGGATTCACCACAGGTAGGTGTATACATTGATGATATGAACTAAAAATAAAAGAAATGCATTTATTATGAATTCGAAAAGAAATTTTTATACATATTATTGTAAATAAAGGACATAAATACCCAAGCGAAGGCTGATGACAACAAAAAATCCATGCAAACTAAAAATCAAGAAAACGTACATAAACTTATTTTTCATGCATATAAAAAAATATAAAACATTAATTTGTACAATCAATAATATTATTCACCTTCTTCTTTTGTAATATTTGTGGACAATTTGGGTAAAAATGCTATGAAACTGTCACCCTGACAGTTGTCCATAGAATCTTACAAATCTTATATTACAAGCTAAATTCAAGAAACAATGCCGTAAATGAAGTCACCTGTTGTTTTTAGAGTGCCTCCACCAATGATAGAAAATTCTTATAAAATACTAAAAAAATACTAAAAAACTACAAATAAAAACACTCTTGACACTCACCCGACTGAAATTTATTAATTTAAATAAAATAAATGAAAACAAAATAAAGCGAATCTTTATTTATTGAAACGGTGCATATTTATTCCACAGAAATGCTGATCGGGCAGTTCCAGTCATTTGGTTCAGCTTTCAAGGTCTGCAAATGCTCAGGCCTGATATCTTGAGGTGTCATGTTTGTCATGTATGGGAATGTAACTCGCTAGATGGTGCCAAAATACGTCAAACTTTATTCCACCGAAACTTTTGACATATCGAATCTGGGCAAAATCGAACCGCAATTTTGAAGGCAGCGTTCATTTCGTGAAGGTTTTTGCGTAAAACGTAATATTCGCGATTTTTTATAAATACATTTCCGATAATGGGAGCATAACAGGCTCGAAGTGTGAAGAAGACAGATAATAAAGCACAAAATGAGAGTGGAATTTACACAGACTTCAGCCAGAATAAAATATGCTTTTTATGTTGCGAGCGATTTGTGCTGCCACAAAGTAAGAAAAATATTTTCAGAATGGAAATTGTTATACATAAAAGGAAATTCTACATTTCAATAATATGTTATTAGTTTGATAATACATAGTAATATTTCCAGCTAATAATAAAAAATGGATGCTTTAACATTTATTTTTAACACGAAAGTGGTTTTTATTAACTAAAAAAAAATTGTATAGAAGATTAAATGCATTACACCCATGAAAAAGAAATAAATAAAAAAAATATATAAAAATATATATGAGTTTCTACACCACCTTTTTGAAGGTATTGCAATCTACGCGTTAATAATTTATTTAATGTTTTGTTTTTGTTTTTTTTTCCACTTTGAAATCATTGTATGCAAAAATTTGAGCAAAATGAAAACGTATATATATTTCACTAATATACACTGCTGTAATAATTTCTTTAAGCTTTGCACTTCGAAAAATGACGTTGATACCGCAAACTAAAGTCACAACTCACAAATTTTAGGAATACGTCGTATTTATATTAAATAGAAGAACATGTACTTACCTATATAATAACAACAATAAGCACTCTGAAGAATACTGAATTTTTCCATAATATTTCATTAAACACAAATATTCGTTATTGACTACCAAAAAACCTCTTGTAAAATCGTTCAATAGATTCTAATTCCAAGTATTTCTAATTATTGAAACCACATTACTGCTACATTCCACATAAACAAATCCGGGACACAATCCAATGAGAGGAGAGTAATTTGTCTTCAATTAACATTACGCAAATCAAATGGAATTAAATTAAGTCACCTGAGCAGTTAAATGCTTCTTTTCAAGTAGCAAATTAGCAATATTGCAATAGGTATCCTATTGTACAATTTGTAATTATAATAACGTAATTTGGTTGCTATGCGCAATGTAAAATAATTTGTTGGTGCCATGCGCAATTCAAAGGCAATATAAGTCGCAGGCCAACTTGAATCTTTCTCTTTTTGCATCCAGGACGTAGTGAGAATACATCGGAGTGGACTTGGCTAGTGGTAACAATAGAGAATTATTAACAAATTTACTTTATTCTGGGTCTAGTCTGGAATAAATTTTGTTAACATAATCACTCTATCTTGGGTCTGGACTGATATAAGGTAGTTGTTCTGGGTAGCGACTAGAATAACACTAACTAAATTCAAACCTATATTTTGGGTACTGGTAGAGATAAAGATATTAATTCTGGGTACCGACTAGAATAAATAATATTAACACAATTTTGGTTTGGGTATCGACTGAAATAAAGTATCTTGTTCCGGGCAGCGACTAGAACAAGATAACCACTAACTATCTACTTACCCAGGCCATAAAGTCGCTTCCACATTTTAGACTGGTGAAATTAGTATAAGTTGTTTTAATTAAGTTGACAAAAACGTAAAGATATAAAACGAAATGTAATGTAATGTAATGTAATGTGCTCTGGATTGTCGTGGCCCAATATTCAATTCGGTGTGGTTGTGACATCATGACTTAACTAGCAGCAGGTGTACGACTAATTAAGCAGTTTGCAGTATCTAAGCATTTTACTTCGCACGGTTAAATGCTTGGCGATTGCGAATTGTTTATTAAGTAACTGTCGCATCCACTGCTGTTGTAATTAAGCATTAAGCCAGGGTTAAGTAATTCACTTCGCATAGTGAAATGCTCAGCTGGGCTTACTGTTTGTTTACTAACAGTATTGGGGTCTCCAGCTGACGGCAGTGACTGATGTAATGCTTTGCGATTAATTGCATGGTATTGCACTGGTCACTGGGTCAGAGTCGCTTCCGCCTGTAATGATTTTAACAGGTGACCCGACTTGCGAGTGGATCAGGTTACTGAGTGGTGTTTTTTGCGATTAGGAGTTAAGAGCTATAAGTGTCAGTCAGAAGCTCGAGTAGTTTTATTGAATAAAGTTTTTTTATATGTGGATTACGCGAGTGTTTTACTGGGGACACGACAAATTGGCGCAGCCGGTAGGATGGTAAAAGTGGGTGAAATTAATGTGAGTTTTTTTTTATGTTTTTGTCGTTTTCGTCTTACTTGGGCGAGTAAAATGAGATAATTTTTTTTTGTTTTTTTCTCATCTTCGTTATTGACAAATTTAGGTTTATTGGATTTGTTTTGTGCGTTTAGGCTTAAAGTGAAGAGTAAAGATTGGAAGACATTATACTGAGTATAATTGGTGAAACCAAGGTAATAAATGTGAGAATTTCTTACTATGGTTGGTTTTTCTATTGTGTGATAGTAAAAGGGTAGAATTTTTTTTATATATATAACGGGTATTTTTGTGTTTTTCCTTAAAAGAATTTTGTTTATAATAAATAAATTTTTGGACAATTTTATTACATTTCAGCGCATTAATTTAAAAAGTTTACTCATACACACACTGGGAGCAAAGCTAATTTAGCTACTCCGAATACACACACTGGGAGCAAAGCTAATTTAGCTACTCCAAAACACATACATTAGGAGCAAAGCTGTATAGCTACTCCAACACACACACACACACCAGGAGCAAAGCGGTTTAGCTACTCCACCAAGTATACACGTACAAGAAACATTACAGGGAAAGAGTTGAGTTGAAATAGAAATTGAAATTGAATAATAATATCTAAGCATTAAATGAAATACCGCAGAAACTAAGTATTGAATGTTTCTTATGAAAAATAAACCAAACTTAATTCGCTAAATCTATGGATGTAGGTAAACAAAGTGCACGCTGAGGATTGAATGGTATTTTAGTGTTTTGTTTTAATAGTGATATTTCTCTTTGCTGAAACACCTTCTCCTTCCTGTTATAAAAAAAAACACAATTCAATAAAGGAAAAATAAATATATATATATCTAAAAAAAAAAAACTCAGAATATACATACCTACCTACATATAGATTAGATAACAAAGGGTAGGGGAATATATGTGTTTATGTATTTATTTGGCCAAGAAAGTGAGTTATGGTGATTTTCCGATAATTTTAAAATTTTTGCTGAAAGTGAAAGTTAAGTAGTGTTGACAGGGATCCCACGGTGTGAAAATTTTAGGTATGCATGTAGTCGTGATGAGTTATATGAACATATTCTTGGAATTTTAAAAATTCACTGGCCTTTTGCCGATATTGGTTAAGTGCGAATATATAGTCTTTGCAATTGTTGTCAAATGGAATCTCTGATTATTTTTTTATGGTAATAAATTTAGATAAAGGGCTTTTCTCGTTTCCACTTCATTTTGATAGGTTTGGTTCCTCTTTCTTGGTGTGCTAAGTAGTGTTGCAAGAGAATGCTGCTAGTCTTACCATATTTCAGCTAAAAAATTACACTTACACATGTTGCTACAATCCCTGAGACAGAGTATATATCATTATTAATTTTCTACAACATTAAGGCAAGTGGTTCAAAATCTTTTGAACCATTTAGAGGTTCTTTTTGTGTATTGTATGGTAATAATAAGTATTTCTGTTTCGTGCCGGTTTTGCGAGGTATCGTTGGGGTTTGTTGAATTCCTATAGCTCTAACGTGATTCCACTAAGTGGATCTAAAAAATTTAATTCTTTTAAAGTTGTCGGTAAAGTACGGCCACCGTGCCAAAATGCAGTTAGTTACACTCTGTTTTAAAATTTTATGCGCTTTTACTTAAATTGGGAATACATTTAATAAGTATTCGAGTACTCGCGAAGAATCTTTCTGGATTAAAAGTCTTTGTCAGATTTATGTTGGAGCATATGTACGTACGTTTTAGGTAATTCAGTAAGATACAAAAGCGCTGATAGGTATGATCAATGAGAGGCGGTAAGAAGTATATTTCGCGTACCTGTTAATGTCGGTGTTAAGAGTGCTAAGTGATAAGTGACAAGTGTAGTGTTTATAATGGAAATATGTGCGTGAGGTATAACAGTCTCACAGTCCTAAATGTCAACAGGAAGAAGCAATATTTTAACTAAGGAGGAATTGTCACGCTTTCAGGCCCAGGAAAGGGAGTTAGAGATAAAAGCACAGGAACTGAAGGAATGCCAAGCAATATTGCGGAATTACGAGCAGGACTGGGAATATATTGGGGAACATATAACGGCAGAGTTACAGAAACGGTGGACAAGAGAGGAAGAGAAGGAATTGTTAAAGAAACTGAATGAGAGTGCTAAAAGCAGTACAAAGGGCGAAGCTTTAGACCTATTGGTAACAGCAGCATTCGAAATTATCCAGAGCCGTGAAGTAGAAGCAGAGCAAGAATTGGAAGAAATCCAAAAAGAGAAGAAAGGGCTGATAAAGAAAATAGATTCACTAAAGGCACAGTTAAGAGAGGCTGAGGAAACTACAGCGGGGTTAGAGGAAGAGTTGGGGCTCGAGCGATCTTCACAGAGAAAGCCGATTCAAGAGGGTAATAAGGTGAGTACGAGTAAAGGGTTCAGGCCGAGGAAATTGTTATTTTGGGAACAGCATAAAGAACCAGAAGAAAATTTAGAAAGAGAGCTAATCAGAAGAAAGAAGCAGGAAGTAGCGCCGAGTGGAAAAGTAAGAACAGAGCAGAACCAGATAAGGCCAGAGGAAAGAAACATCACAGGGCAAGACAACATGGCAGACGTGCATGAAAAAGTGATGGATCTAGTATCCAAGTATGTACCTATACTATCTGGCGAAAGGTCGTCCAAACTGGCGAAGGAAGTGTATCGCTTTCTGAGCTGCAGTAAGGATCTACACGATAGACTGACAGAGGAGGAGCAGAAGATTTTTATCAGGTGCATAAAGTATCGCCTAACGGACGATGCGTACTACTTGGTAAGCTCACAGGAACCAAAAGATTTTGATGCTTTACAGCAAGTAATCAAATCGGCCTACATGCCAAAAAAATCGTTTAGCGAATTGCGAACGGAAATGCTGGCATGCAGGCAGAGGCCTGGTGAGGATATCAGGGAGTTCGCAGACCGGATGAAGGAATTGCTCGACCAAATAAAAGCGGCGGTCTCAGCGAAATACCCAGGAGGTGATACAGGATTGATAGCAGAATTAGAGGCAGATGCAGTAGCGACATTTAAAGCTGGCGTTAGGAGTAAACCTACTCAAGTATACCTCACTGGACGGAAATTCGATTCGCTAGAAGGAGTACAAGAGGAAGCTACATACTATGAAAAAGATGCGCAAAGGCTCCAAGTAAGAGACCCAGAAGTGGTACAGGCAGGTTGGAGGTCTAACTCATTAGGTACGCAAAACAGTTGGGGAGCAGGCGAGGCCGGCCCCAATCGAGTTCAGCGACCGCAAAGACCAATTTATTCCACTGCTAGGCCAGTATCACCCATAAGATACCAAGGGCCGGCAGCCAGGGTAACCCCACCGAGAACCATTCATTGCTTTAAATGTGGACAACGGGGTCACATTGCGAAAGAATGTAGGACACAGCCCCCTTACTGCACCAAGTGCAACAGCTATGGTCATGAGGTAGCGGGCTGTAGCAAACAGCAGGTACGTTTCGCAAATACTGCGGTAGGTAGTCCAGGTGAATGTATTCAGCCCGTATCGGGAGTTCTCTATTGTCAGTTCTGTAGGACATGTGATCATTATACAGAAAACTGCCTCAGAAAGTACCTAGCAGAACGCGCTGGCCAACTGGAGGGAAACGGGGAGCGGCAGCTGGGGAATTCGTCCACAGCTGCCTTCCATTAACAAACTCCAGAGACATATCGCCGAGGGGGGATGATATTTCAGTAGACTTAAGTTTATTGAATAATTGTAGCATCACAGTTGAAGCAGACATAGGGTTAACAGGTAAGTTAAATCTTTTGGTTGATACCGGGTCCACATGTAATTTAATAAAATTTAATAAGATAAAAAAAAACACGTTTATTCAGCCTCAACGAACTATTACTATTGGGGGTTTATTTGGGGCTCAAGGAAAGTCCGTAGGGGTTTGTCAATCCAAGTTATGTATAGATACTGAAGAGCATGCTTGCGAGTTCAATGTAATTTATGACACAGACTCAATACCAGCTGACGGAATACTGGGTATTGAATTTCTTAAGGATAGAGCTATCATCGACTGCATCAACCAAAAACTGTCAATACGGAATGTAAAAAGGAACAAGGAGGAGAAGCCTCTTTTTGCGAATGTAACAGGAAAAGAAAGTATTAACGTAGTGACATTGGCCAAAGCTTGTCAAAGAAGCGTTAGTCAATCTAGTAACAAAAATCCTCGAGAAATCTCAACAGAAACAGTGAAACAGAGCATTAAAGAAAGAATTACAGAGCTAAAGGACATTATTGGTAAAGCGATGGCAGCCTCAGACAGCATAGACCGGTATCTAACACAGATAAACAAGAGAAACGAAAGAGTGAAAAAGATGACGGAAGGCCTTGCCCAAAAACAATCCCAGCAGAAAAACGAGATGAAGGCCACCCGGGATGCAAAGGCGCTGAAACATGAACACAGGCGGGGAAATACTTTGACCGCAACCCTTCATACGGAGGCTGGTCAACTAGATGATCGCCTGGTAAGGGATGAGTTCATAACATGGCCTACAGGCATGTGGGGTGAAGAGCAGGTGAGAGTAGCTGTTGAACGGGGAAAACGAGCTAGGGCATCCTCGCACGGAAGTCCAGCTCAATAATCCCCGGATGAAAGCTTCTGCACTTGTTCTTGAACGCGAGAGCACGAATGGACCAATAATACGCTTGAAACCCAGAACAGAGCAACTGGTGAGAATCCCAGTTGAGAGTGAGGCTGAAATGCTATGTATGGCCGAAGAAATATGTCCCGGAGTGTATTGCGGAAATACAATAATCAGGCCTAAGAATGGACAAGCCTTTGTGGGAATCATAAATGCTAGGACTGAGGCCGTGGAGGTAAAAGATTTCAAACCAAAGTTAGAAGGACTGAACCGGTATTCAGTAGTACCACTAGCGGATAGTGAAGGGAAGTGTAATAAAAGGCAACAGCGACTAAAATTAATGAAACAATCACTGTTGTTGGGAGAAGATCTCAATCCAGAGGAGAGGGAATCCGTGACTCAGCTCTGTTACGAATACAGTGACATTTTTCATTTGCCAGGAGACAAACTGACCTATACTCCAACAAAAACCTTTCAATTACCTCTAATGGCCAACACAGGACCCATACATAGAAAGCAGTACCGAATGCCGGAAGCTCACAGAGAAGAGTGTAAAAAGCAACTCGAAAAATTGTTAGAGGATGACATAATAGAGCATAGTGATAGTCCATTTAATTTTCCAGTACTCCTGATACCCAAAAAGGGTACTGATGAAGCTGGGAATCGCAAGTATAGGTTGTGCGTAGACTTCCGTGAACTCAACAAGGTCTGTATCCCTTGTTCATATCCACTTCCGCGAATTGAGGATATTTTGGATCGACTAGGTCATTCTAGGTACTTTTCAACGTTAGATTTAGCTAACGGATATCATCAAGTACTAATCGATCCAGCAGATAGAGAGAAAACGGCTTTTAGTACCAATTTCAATCATTTTCATTATAAAAGATTGCCATTTGGGCTAAAGACAGCGCCTCCATTTTTTCAATCGCTCTTAAACAGCATATTAACAGGGTTACAGGGAGTAAAATGTTTCGTGTATCTCGATGATGTCGTGATATTTGCAAAAAACTTAGACGAACACAACGATAAGTTAAGGCAAGTATTCCAACGTTTTCGGGATCATAACTTGAAACTACAACCTGCTAAATGTCAGTTTCTAAAAAAAGAAGTGGTGTATCTGGGTCATGTATGCTCGGAACAGGGAGTAAAGCCAGATCAACGTTTAGTGGAAGTCGTAAAGACATTTCCAAGGCCAAAGACAGTGCGACAGGTACAGTCTTTCCTGGGGCTAGCTAATTACTATCGGAAATTCGTCCCTAACTTCTCACTAATCATGGCTCCAATTAATAATTTATTACGGAAAAAGGTAAGGTTTGATTGGGGACCCAAATGTGATAAATCATTCACCCTGATAAAAGAGGCTCTCACTACGCCTCCATTATTAGCTTATCCGGATTTCACGAAGGAATTCACGTTACTGACGGATGCTAGTGGTGAATCCCTAGGGGCAGTTCTAGAGCAGGAAGGAAGGCCCATCAGTTACGCCAGTCGCACACTCAATCCGGCCGAGAGGAACTACTCGACAACTGAACGTGAGCTACTAGCCATAGTCTGGGCCGTAAGTAACTATAAATGTTATCTGTTGGGCAGGCATTTCAAAGTAATTACTGACCACCAACCTCTTCGGGGTGTTTTCAAGGTTAGAGATACGACGTCACGCATGGTACGATTTCATCAGAAATTGTCAGAGTATGATTTCGAGATTCTATATAAAAAAGGAAGAGAAAATGGCAATGCGGATGCTCTAAGCAGAATACCCCAAAGAATAACAGAAGCCAAATTCGAGGAGAGCGAAATGCATCCATGCCTAGCTATCACTCGGGCACAAACTCGAAGAAAAGATTCCGAAGTAAATGATACATCACCTATGGAATCCGAAGAGGAATGGGGTGACCTCGATGAGGCAGAAGTAATAGCAGGAAAGATGATGGGTGATCCGAACCCACAGCATATCACAGATCCAGATGAAGTTGAGCCGATCTTGAAGGACTTCCATGACTCTCGGTTTGGAGGACATCTCGGAAGAGATAAGACCTTAAAACGAGTAAAGCGCTTCTATCATTGGAAAGGGATGAAAAGGGATATCGCGAAGTATATTCGGCGCTGCCCGCAGTGTCAGAAAAATAAACACAGTCGAGCTACTAAGATGCCGTTGGTGATCACTTCAATCTCAAGCAAACCTTTTGAGAAGGTGTACGTCGATTTGGTGGGACCATTGCCGTTGAGTCACAATGGCAACAAATACATCTTATCCTTGGTGGATGATCTCACTAGGTTCGTTGACTTCGTAGCGATCCCGGATCAGGAAGCGAATACTGTGGCACGAGCACTGTTCGAACAAATTCTCAGCCGATATACTCTACCAAAACAATTAGTTACTGATCAAGGAGCGAATTTTACAGGAGAAGTGCTGAAAGCCCTCTGTAAGATGTTGAAAATAAAAAAGTTACAGACTACTGCCTATCATCCGCAGTCAAATGCCGTAGAGAGACAGCATTCCACGTTAGCAAGCTATTTGAGAAGTTTTGTAGATCAAGACCCGCGGAATTGGGACGAATTCCTGCGGACGGCAGCTCATGCCTACAACAACTCGGTGCATTCGGGCACAAAATTGACACCAATGGAAACTTTATTCGGATTCGTCTCGGAAGTTCCCAGTAGCTTGCAGCGGAAGCCTGAACCGCTATACAATGCCGATAAATATCATAATGTGTTACGGTTTAAATTGCAAAAGGCATTCGAACTAGCAAAGCAAAACTTGATCAAAAGTAAATTGTCCGCCAAGAAGTACTATGATAGGTCCGCGAGGGCGATAGAGGTGCATGTCGGTGAAAAGGTTCTGGTTAGGGACCCGGCTCGGGCGGGAAAACTGTCGTCAATCTTCAAGGGTCCTTATGAAGTAATTTACGTTCATAGCCCAGAGAATGTAACAATCCTTATCGGGAGAAAGCTCAAACGGGTTCACGTGAATCGGTTAAAAAAATTTGAATGATACTGTTATTTAGTAAATTTTGTTTTTATTTCACCTTACAGGTAAAGCAGCAGAATCGTACAAGAACGGACGAAAGAAGAGACCTAGTGGCCCGATTCGGAATCCGTTCAGGAGACGGACGCTAAAAGAAGCCCAGAAGAGCCGGCAAGGCATAAACATATACATTTGTAGAGGAAATTTAATATTGGAAGGAAAAGATCATTAATAAAAAAAAGAGAGAATTTAAAAAAAAAATAATAAGTAAAAAAAAAAAAAATAAAAAACCAGAAGTAAAAACAAAAAGGGTAAGAAAAAAAAGAGAGAATTAAAAAGAAACTAAAGTAAAGAGAGTAAGAAAAAAAATAATAATATTAAAGTAAAGAATAAGAATTAAAGTAGCGAGAGAAAAAAGAAAAAAGAAAACATACTCATTGAAAAAATTGGTAAATAAAAAGAAAAGTTAAGAAAAAGAAAAAAAAAGCAATTGGAAAGAGAAGTGTAAAAAAGAAAAGAACGCTTATAAAAAAAAAAGGTAATTGAAAAAAAAAGGAGGAAAGGTGGTAGAGAGAGTGAGAGAGAGAGAGAAGGAGGAAGTGGATAGATAGTAGAATAAACTAAATCTGTACCGTGATTTATTTTATTTTACTAAATAATAATAAAAATCGTACTAAATAAATTATATACAGAGTGGTTTCTTTTATTTTTGTATACTAGGTAGGATAAAATTAAGAAGGTTGTCATATAGTTAGTTTGGAGAAGTTAAGAAGCTGAATATGGAAGCAGTCGCCATAATCTTGTTGATGTTCATCAGTTTGTCATACGCTGGGCAGGCTGGCTACAATTTAAAGCCCATAATGCAGTCCGGAGTATTGTTCGAGCACGTAGGAAAAGCAAACTTTTACACTAGGCATTGGACTATTCTATCCAAAGTAGAAATGCCGGACTTGGCGGTCGAGCTGGAGTTCGCAAACAATTGCAGCAAGCTGGTTATACAGCTCTGCACAAAAATCAACCACAGAGAGAGAGAACTCGGGAACAGATGTGAGCTAGCCACTAAGGAAATAGGAAGTTGGATGGCGAAGATTAGGAGACAGGATGATGAGTTGAAGCACCACACCCATGCGGAACCGACTCTTCGAAGGAAACGATCTTTCTTTGATGGTATAGGGTCCCTGTCAAAAACACTTTTCGGAACCATGGATCACGCAGATTCGGAAAATATCTACTCGGCTTTGAGGGATCTAGATGGAAAAGAAAACCGCACCTTCACCTTGCTTCAAGAGCAAACAACAGTGATGACATCGACGTTTAATCTATTCAATGCGTCGCGCGTTCAGGCAGCAGCAGAGCGAGAGGAACTTTGGAATAAAATCAATGCCATCACCGCCGCGCAGCAAAGTCAAGACCTGGAGATAACAACGTTAACACGGAGAGTGGAGATAAATGAAATACTGACACTAATGACCCTCCAACTGCGAGAACTCAGCGATGTCCAAGAAGGTTATGCGAACATGTTAGTCGCACTGAGCATGGGAAAACTTCACCCCATGATTATTCACGCCCGGCAGCTAACAGAAATTATGACGAACGCTACAAAACAATTGGATTTAGCAGAGGAATTTCTGGACTTCCAATTGTTGACTCAAATTGCTAAGGTGAGCGCAATGCAGGGTCCGCAGCACATTATGGTCAGAATAGACATTCCTCAACCGGAGAGAGTGGCTTTTGAACTGCACAAAGTATACACCATTCCCGCAGTAGTTGATGAAGACGGCTACCATGTATATGAGTTGGGAGCCGAATTTCTAGCAGCAAATAATCACGATCGCCAGTATGTCCTGCTAGACTATCAGCAATATGAGAAATGCCAACAACTGACAACCCTCGAAAATCATTTGCGTTTCCTGTGCCCACAGTTGGGACCAATCGTCACAGCCATTGGTGATAGCTGCGTACTCAACCTTTTTCGAAGTTTCAACGTCAACCCGCTGGCATGCAAGGAAAAAATTCTCCCAAAATGGAATAGTCTAGTCCGCATGATTACCCGAAATCACTGGTTGTTCGTGATGGCCGACAAGACGAAACTAGAGGTAAACTGCCGCGATACACCTACAGCGATTGGAGAACTATGTTCTACCGGAGTATTATCAATCGAGGAGCACTGCCACCTTCAGATCGGCGACCTTTTGATCACATCAGAGGACCACGCTCAGCGAAATATTACTCTTTGGCAACCCTCATTTTCGGAATTACCATCATGGGATAGCGTGAGCACCAGAAATAGATCTACAAAGCCTATGGCTGATGGCGATCAAAATCGTAAGGTACGGCTGTTAGCTGCCGACAATGCCAACCAAGCCTGGAGAGATCATGCAGCCGAGATACAAAAAATAAATGAGGACATCACACGAGAGGAAATACATCGACAACAAAGTCAGCCCCACACCATCTATCTAGCCGCCACCTCAATAACTGGGCTGTTAAGTATTGCCAGTTTTATGTTAGTAGCAGGAGTTCTGATCCGCAGGAGATGTCGGAAGCAAAAACCAGTACCGGCTAGATCAAGCAGATTGTCGATATTGCCCATCACCCGGAGTTCAATAAAACCCACTGTAACAACAGGACAGCCTACCGAAGACAAGGAAACGAACGATGGCCTCCAAGTAATCGTGCCTACTACAGCAACATTGCCCACAGCAAACCTGCCTACGATAGTCGGAAAACAGCTGGTACAGCTAGCGTAGTAACAACTGTTGTAGGGTTAGATATTTTTGTTACACTAAGTGTTATATTGGATAGGACAGTGGCAACCTTTAGATAGACGGAATCACTCTGAGTAATTAAACCAATATAAATATTGTATTCAAGTTAAGTGTAAGAATTGCTAGAAAAAAAACCATTTGTTCATTTAAAAAAAAAATTTGGAATTAGGTATAAAAATGTTTAAACGAAAGTAAATAGTGTAGTTATGTAATATGATTAGATAAAACAAATATATGTAGTTAATGAAATCTAGAATCAAATTTTGTATAAGTAAACCTAATCCTAGAAATAATTGTACAGTTTTTATTTGTTATTATGGTAAAACTATTTTTAGAAATATCAAAATTAGGGTTAAGAATATAATTAAATTGTAATTGAACAAAAAGATTGTTTGAAGAAGTAAATGAGATCACGAAAAAAAAAATAAAAATACATGTTGTTAAATTGGAACTGAATCAAGAGAAGTAGATATTGCTAAGATAAAACGTAGAAGATGTTTAAAAAAAAAACAATTATTGTATATATACGATAAAATGTACAATGTAGTTGAAACTAAACCGAGCACCCTGATCTAATTCCCCCTGGGAATTAGTCTTTCACAGGGGGGAGGAATGTCGTGGCCCAATATTCAATTCGGTGTGGTTGTGACATCATGACTTAACTAGCAGCAGGTGTACGACTAATTAAGCAGTTTGCAGTATCTAAGCATTTTACTTCGCACGGTTAAATGCTTGGCGATTGCGAATTGTTTATTAAGTAACTGTCGCATCCACTGCTGTTGTAATTAAGCATTAAGCCAGGGTTAAGTAATTCACTTCGCATAGTGAAATGCTCAGCTGGGCTTACTGTTTGTTTACTAACAGTATTGGGGTCTCCAGCTGACGGCAGTGACTGATGTAATGCTTTGCGATTAATTGCATGGTATTGCACTGGTCACTGGGTCAGAGTCGCTTCCGCCTGTAATGATTTTAACAGGTGACCCGACTTGCGAGTGGATCAGGTTACTGAGTGGTGTTTTTTGCGATTAGGAGTTAAGAGCTATAAGTGTCAGTCAGAAGCTCGAGTAGTTTTATTGAATAAAGTTTTTTTATATGTGGATTACGCGAGTGTTTTACTGGGTCTGGACTGATATAAGGTAGTTGTTCTGGGTAGCGACTAGAATAACACTAACTAAATTCAAACCTATATTTTGGGTACTGGTAGAGATAAAGATATTAATTCTGGGTACCGACTAGAATAAATAATATTAACACAATTTTGGTTTGGGTATCGACTGAAATAAAGTATCTTGTTCCGGGCAGCGACTAGAACAAGATAACCACTAACTATCTACTTACCCAGGCCATAAAGTCGCTTCCACATTTTAGACTGGTGAAATTAGTATAAGTTGTTTTAATTAAGTTGACAAAAACGTAAAGATATAAAACGAAATGTAATGTAATGTAATGTAATGTGCTCTGGATAAACGAATAATTTTAGATTTAGATTCTGAATTTATTTTTGTCATACCAATACTTTTTTTTTTATAAATATATACTATATGTTTATATATACACTTTTACTTTGGGTATATAATGACAATAATTGATTTTTTGATAATTACACATATTTAGGAGTAATGGGGATAAACAAAATTATTTAAGAAGGCAAATACGATAAGTTTATACAGAGGTAATTTGAAAATAGTATGTTAAAATTTTGTTTTCGTGTAATATTCCTCAAAACACGGATATACACACAATGGGACATCACATGCAACACACATGAATTTTGTATCTATCCTTTTTCCTGGACGAATTGTGGAATGGCTGCACAAAACACTTCCTCCGTGTGTTCGAACCTTGAGCCATGGTTTCCGGTACAGGATGGATGAAATGTCTTGCTGTAAGTCTCAAAGGAGTCTCCTTAGCTCTTCTGCCTCCAGACGAGGATGGTCTTGGCTTATGGTATTGTTCAATAATTTGAGTTATTATCTTTAGACGAAAATCACTGAATTTTACAGTTTCTCCTGTTTGTACTCCGTTTAAATGATAAGCATTTAGGGTCGATATATCCAACAATCGAAAGAAAATCTTTTTTATACCACTTTAGCGATTTTCTTGAACAATCCATAGAACTGATCATAATATCCGATTTGTCAATAATGCCCATGTTTACATTGTAATCGACTACAGCTTCTAGCTTACTGATATTTTCCCCCGTTGTATGGTTGATTGAATTAGAAATAACCATTTTTAGTTCATGGATATTTGTAAGCATATAAACCTCTCGTTCGACCTTCCATTTTATAGCTAATAGAGTATCTGAGTGCAGGAATTTTACATAGCCACGAGTCTTCTTTCCTGCTGGAAATATCGGAAATCCTTTACGATTTGGCCGGACAGTACCACAGGCGTGAATTTGATTATCAAGGAGATATTAAAATAATACTGGAATCGTGTATCAGTTATCAATAAATAAACGATGTCCTTTTCCCAAATAATCAAGTAGCATTGATTTTACAACTGATCCAGATATGCCTATATTTGTATCAATTTCAATATCTGTTGTGCATCCCGTGTAGACAATTATATTTCGACATCACAACAAACATATATTTTAATTCCGAACCGATGCCTTTTTGATGAAATGTACATTTTGAATGGCAGTCGCCCTTTCCAAAGCAAAAGACTTTCGTCGATGCACAGATTTTGGAACGGATGAAAGACGGATTTATATATGGCTTTTATTGGATCTAATAATGGCCTGATTTTTTGTAATCGATCAGTGCTACGGGTGGTGTTATCTGCAAAGTGAAGTGCTCGCAATAATAGAAAAAACCGATCTTGGGAGAAGAGAATTCTAAAAAATGGGATAGAAATAACTTGATTTGTGGACCAGTAATCTGTTCAACATGATGGTAGCTAAAAAAACGTACATCTCCGAAACGTCCGTATCAACCCATTTTTGTGACTTCGATTTTGAAATCATACCGGTTTTAATTCGACTTGCGTTTTCTTTCACCATATTGTTCATAATGTCAGTATTAAAGAAAAGTGTAAAAAAGCTCAATTCGGTATCTCCTTGGTATTCTGGCTGAATTCCGAATGTTGAACTGGTGAAAGGAAAAATCCGAGGGAGAGATCTCGCTCTTCCCACTACCTTTCTTCTCTTGCAGGACGTCGAGCTGGTAGAGGTTCAGCTTCATCTTCCGAATCAGTTTTTTCTTCTTCTGATGAACTTAGGTGGAGACACAAGTCATCTATATCGTCCATCATGTTTTCGTTCCTTTTTCCATAAAAATATCGTCTATATCCTGATCTCTTAATCTTCGAGACATTTTGAACGAATTCACAATAAAACACAGGATAACAATAACACAAATAAATAATTATTATTCACAAAATGACAAAAGTATATCGAAAAACTAACGCGATCCGATTTCAAACAAAAATAGCGAAATATCAAATAATAACCAAATCGACACAATTCCTTTTGAGTGATCAACACACAGCGATAATGAACCGAAAATGAACTTTTATATTTATTTATATATGTACATCTAACGCCAGATAAACTGCAAGCTAAATCGCTTTATGGTACATTTTAGAAAAAAAAAAACATATTTTCCTAATAATTTGCAAAATTTTGAACGCGACCTTTTCCAGGAACTTTTTACTGAACATCGGCTTGTGGAGCATAATTCACGATGTTTCTCAGAAAAACATAAAAAGGAAAATTGGAATTTTATACGTAATAATACAGCCACTTCTCATAAACCGATTTCCTTGGAACCCGATCATCTCCGATTTGGACGAAACTTTCAGAGTTTGTATGGAATACCAAAATAGCGCACCCATAATTTTTTTCCCCTACCGCGCCCCTACTCCCCACTAGAGGGTTAAAAATTTCATGATTTTAAGATGAAGCATCATTTTCAAAATATAATGTCCCGAGAACTTAAAAACCGATTTTTCTGATTCAAATGCCAAATGAAGCATCATACTTTATATTTTCCATAAAGAAATATAACACTACCGAACGAATATTTTTATTTTAAAAATAGTATTTTTTTTAATAAATAGTATTATTTACTATTGAGGACTTCTAGCAATTTCTTTTTGTATTTTATTTTGAAGCTAGAAGCCTTGTCTATCTATGTACAAAAAATTGCGATGATATTCGGCTTTTTTGAGATATGAATTTTTAAAGTCACCGTATATCGTGCGGCAGCACATACGTGGCGATACTCTATTTGGATCACACTGCTTACTAATGTTAAATAAATGTAAAAAAAAACCAAAACCTGTTATTCATAATATTTTAAAATCCTTAGATCAAGTGTACAAATTGAAAAAATTATCGGTTGCTTGGCAAATATTGTAATTGGATTCAGAGATAGGCAATACTTATTGCATGTATTACTTTATTTTACATTTTAAGTACTTCTAATACGTTTTTTTAAGTACAATATTGCAAGATTGTCAAATTTTAGTAGCAATAATCTGTTTTATATAAATGTGAGTAGTGACAAGTTTTCTGTGAAATAACAATGACAAGATTATCAATTAGATAAAATAAAGTTGTCACAGTAATTGACAACAGAAAACTATTCAGTTTGTCTCATATTTATGATATGCATTCAAACTTGTCGAATTGTTATTTATAAAATCGATAAAATGGATGTTAAAAGACTGAAATTTTATATTTAATTCCGAACAATAAAGAAATTTTATTCGGAAAGTTTACGTTAACGTTAATCCACTTTTTCTCCACGAAAGTTTTATGCAATCAAGTTAGAACATTTCCAATTATGTGGTATTGATTTCACTTCCAAGCCAATGTAGAGCACAGAGAACTTGATTCTCTGGAAGAGGAGCTTTGTTTAGATTCGTTTCATATTTATTAAGTTCAGGATCAATAAAAGATATTCAGTTATTTTATTCACAAGAAAATTTTTTCAAAAGCCCAGTATTGAGTACGGGCAAAGTGAAAGTAAACGCGTTCTCCAAATTTTTCAAATTAAAATCACTGGTAAAATTTTGACGTATGTTAATTTGGAGAAAAGTAAGTGAAAAATGTTTAAACATTTAAACATTTTATCGCTGAAAAACTTCAAATTGTTTATAAAGCTTAGATAAACGTTTTTACAATTTAAAAATTTATAATGGACTTAATTAATCTGAAAATTGCTAAGAGAAATTAAATCCTTCAATAAATTCACAAAATAATCTGAAAATTTTCAATTAGAATTAATTCCTCCAATAAATTGAAAAAAAAAATCTGAAATTGTCATAGAAACAAGAAATTTCAGAATTTTACCAGCATTTTAATGTTCCGCGCATTAAAATGCTCAGTAAAATGAGTGGAGACATATAAAGCGCCATCTATCTTAAAATAGAGAAATATGCACTTTTTACCAGTGAACTCCGTACTGCACTAGTGAAATCATTAGCCAGATTTTTGCTTTCGATTTTACCAGCGTTAAAATGTGTATGAAAATGTCACTTTTTACTCGAACTCGGTCCGAATCACACAGCAAAAGGAAATTTTTATTCTTTCTTTCCATAAAATGTCGTGGACGCCGGAAGTTGTTTTCAACTTCTCTTTCATTTTCATTCTAACCTAAATTTTTTGAACAGAAATCTTATATTAATTACGTTTTATACTTTGTTTTTATTTTATACTTTCGTACTTAACTTGTCAGTTTCAATTAATTTCTAATATATCGCTTGACTTATCGAATTTCTTACCAATAACATTGTTGTATAAATATTGTAGATCGAACGCAATGCAATGTGATGACACTCATCAGCTGCACAATTTCATGATGACGCATTAAGAGGAGTCAGTACCAAGATTTGCAAGTTTCATACATTTTTCAATGCGAATTTCTAGCAAACTATTTGTAGCAGAAAAATGATTTATATCTTAAATTAAAGGTAACGGAGAGGTCTAGTAAATAACGTCGAGAAAAATAAAAAAAAAGTATTGGAATGGAGATATTAGCTCGGAAACTTGTAAAAAATGGTAAAAATTGATTTTTTTCAAATCAAATTCCTCTTAGTAGGTATTCTCAGTTCTTTATATTGTGACTATTTTGGAGAGATAAAGCCTAGATCTAGCAAATAACGTCGAGTTTTTTCAGTTTTAGTGGCGCATTTTTAAATGGTTTAACTCTAATAGTACTTATTTTTTCTCTCGATATTTCACCGACGAGAAATTGCAATATCTCGTTGAAAGTTTTAGAAATATAAAGCAAAATAGTATATTTAGCAATTATGTGCAAAATAAAATTTAGGAGAGTTAAATCTCTTTAAAAATTTTCAATTCCTTTGAACTGCAAATTTTTATTTTCGTCCTAAGTTTTCGCATATTGGGTTTCTGTCTTTTACCCTAGATGTCTCTAATGTGACTTGTGGTCTAGGTCTAGGCTTTTATATGCATTTTCATACTTTCAGGACACAAACCTACGTATAGTAAGTTTTATTGCCTACAGGCTCGCTGGTATCTAAATTGAAATTTTTGCTGAGTACTGACTCCTCTTAAGCGCCGCTATGAATTTTGTAGCTATGAGGTGATCGCAATGCATTTGCGGAACTAAGTAAAATATATGTAATCACAGTGACCACGAATTTAAGCGGCACTGTTTTGAAACTGTACACCTGTGGTCAGTGAGTAAAAATTATTACTCAATGGCCCGGGTAGTACATTAATTCATTGTTTTAAGTAGAACAAAATAAAAAAAGAAAAAGAAGAAAAGCAGCAAGGAGGCAGAGGTAGTCGAGAAGTAAAATTGAGTTTTGTTCGGACCACTCGCGCGATCACAAGTGTCAAATTACTTGTCTTTCGTTAATCACTGATAATAGCCGGATTACTTCTCTTTGAACAGTTATAAAGTAATTGTAATAATAAATGACACAAAAAAATAAGTCAAGTAGTTTTTTGTTTTTTGGTGATCACAGTGCAAAAGAACATTCTGCAGTGTTGTGGAAGTTACGTTGAGCAGTCGCTCAAAATAATCACAACAAAATGACACTATTGTTAATTTGTAAAATTACGCTTCATTCATCAAAAATTATCATAGCAAGTTTACAGGAAAACTACGATAACTGTCGAAAAAATACCGACCATTATAATTTTTAAGAAACAGAAATTCTATTCATTTGTCGAAATTTTCCGAAAGTACATGTCAAATTATCACTTGTGTTGTGATCATAACGACAAAATCCCAGTTGGTTACTTTTTCTAAGAATGCGCCCATTCTTCTCGCTTCTGATGGTTATTTTATTAGTTTATAGCAGAGCAATTACCAAGGCACATCATAGTTTAGCACATCGACAGGCGAGTAAGGATACTTTGCGGAATACAGCCTACACCTTATCTCGATACAGGGTATTTAGATAATTAGCAGGGCGCCAAGATTCTTAGATGAGGTAGAAGAATGTTTACACTTAGTTTTCATGAAGAAGGAGATTCAGATTACCTGTGGGCTCGAAAGCGAGTTGATGTTCGTGGCGGTTTTTCATTTTTGTTAAAATTAAATTAAATCTTGTCAGGAACACTTGACTTGACTTCAGGAACACTTTTGTAAAACAGAAATTCGTGAATTGTAGACTTGCCATAGTCACACTTCTCAAATAGTCATGCTTTCCACTTGACGAGTTTTATGAAAGAGGCCCCTGAAGTAATTTCTTAATGGTAAAAGCATATGTATCACTTTTTACTGATGAAATATTTACGGTATTTTAAGGGGGAGAAAACGGTCCATCAACCTAACATGTAACAATATCAATATAATTAGTGCTATGATAGACAAGAAAATGGGTAGACCTTAGAATAACATTTTATCAAATTGGTGCAGCACACGTTACAGTTCCTGTGGGTAGTAAGCCTCCCAAATGAAGATAAGTTATGGGTCTCGGACTTAAATCCATAAAAAATCTAATAAATCCGATCCAGTACTTACACAACTTAAAAGATGATTGATATTCAATGAAATCGGTTGTGAATAAAATAACGTTATAGCAGGCTGCAATTTTTCTACAGCTATTTTATAAAAATCACAGTTTGATATCTGATAATAGTCCAGAAAGGCGATATGTTCATGTTAAATTTAGCTATTGATGCTATTTTGGTACTTTTGCTTTTATTTTAGAATTCAAGTTGTCGGAAAAAAATAAGTAATTTCTTAAAAAGGTCCAATTCGTATAGTAGGAATGCGAACTGTTGCAGTAGGTATCTAGTATCCCAAAATAATGCACTAGAAAATTTAATTTACAAAATGGAGGAAATATGTTAAAAAATAAATAAAATTTAAAATTAAGAAAGTATATAGTCATAAGTGAAAAAATACAGTCGAAAATATTTGGAAAACTTATTTTGTCAATCGAATGTTGGAATTTAGTCGGCTTACGCAAACAAAAATATACAAAAAGTTAAGGAAAACCTTCTTAGCGTCAATTAATTGTTTCCCCACTCTCTATGCAGGGTGTCAGAGATTAATATGACTATATTTCTCCAAATGATTCCTCTCGATTGGACGAGTGAAAAATTGTATGTCAGGGGGGGGGGGGCGGATTTCGCCCCATCTAGCTACAGCGTTATTTATAAACTATATTTTTTTTTTTTTATTTAACACCCTATATCTTGAAAAATGCATGGTATACGGTCTAGTTTAAGACGGCATTGTATTCAAAACTTTAAGGCCTTCCATATGAATGTTAAACCACCCTCATAATCCTCACCACTCAAGAATTATGACGTTTCAAATAAAAATGTCATTTAATTTTTTATTTTTCCGTTATTTATTTAAAAATACCCCTATTAACATACATTTTTGTTACCAAATTTCGAAAGCTCAGAGTCTCCCGTTTAATTTACCCTTACATATGTTCTATATGGGATAGTTAAGAAGTTATTAGTTTTTAACCTATTCAGATCACAGATAATTTGTTCCCTTAGCAACTGAAAACAAGTAATTTTAAAAAAATATCATCAATTTTGGTATGACCTGAAAAGGTAAAGAGCTAATAACTACAGATAGCAATGAAGTCGAATAGGTTAAATTAAGTAGGTGAGTTTGAGATTTTGTGAACTGTTCCTAAGCACAACCACAGGAAATCCTGTGGAAAGGACATGGGATCTACCAGGGACATTCGTCAATCCCCGGGATGTCCTAAGTTATTACTTGGGACCGGACGGGATTTCCCACGGACAATTTATATATCTTAATAGTATTTCCTAGTAACATGCTGTGTGGGATATGTCGCCGTGGAAGGAATTTCGATTTATATTACCATCGTGGGAAAAGAGAGTATGTTTTAGGTTGTAAGTCTTATTTGATAATTTTAATATTCAAAGATGTTCCGCAACGGAACACCATGTAACTCGGTAGGGTGATACCCCTCCTCTGGACATGTAATTTTTTACTTGCCTAGACGAAACGAATCATTTGGCTATATGTAGCCATATTAGTCTGGGATACTCTGTAATTGTCAATTGAGATTCATTCTTATGAACCTACTCCTCTTTACAAAATTAAAGCAGCGTTGCTTTACTGACATATTTATCGAACTCAATACGAATTACATAACATTAGTGATGCACCAACTTTATTCACTATTTTATACTAGGTTAAAATATTTGTAGCAAGTGGATCAGCATTAATTGAATAGCGAAAAAACAGTCGAGGAAAATATTAAATAGAACTTATTCCACGGTCAGTAAGACAAACGCCACAATCGCCAAAGCAATAAAAACCAGCCGATTAAGATAAATATTGTGTGACCTTGAGTATCTCGAAAACATTTTTGGTGTTTTGACAACGGAGTCCATTTTTATCAAAATAATTCATCAATACTCGCGTGTGTATGAAAAAAAATAGAGTTGTGATTTAACAATGTTTCATTCAATGTTGATATTACAGGTCTCATGGGTATGTGTGGTTTATGAATTTTTGGGAGTCCATACAAACGGGGGCATGTACTTGTATCAGTAGAGAGCTGTTTTCGTTTTAATTTGTTGATATAGTGTTTGTTTTCCATATTGAGAACAAGTCTATTGTTTTTTCTTTGAAGTTTTAAGGTCGGGTCATTTTCTATGGACATATATGTGGTATCGTCATTTAACAGCTGTTCTATTTTGATTATGTAGTCTTCTTTGGTCATTATTATTGTCATGTTACCTTTGTCAGATCTAGTTTTATATAGGTTTTGGTTCTCTTTGAAAAATGTGTTTGTAACTCTTTCACAGTGACCGCTTAGTTATATATCGTCCTCGTAGCCAGTTAATTGTCTTTTCTGTTCTAAGTTTATTTTAATTTATTAATAATGTATTTTTCTTCTACTGTAATTTATTTTCTATGTTGTTTATGTGTTATTTATTATTATTTTTAAGAACTATTTATACGCACCCTAGACAGAAATAAGGTATTAAAATATTTATATTTAGATTTTTTTATAAAAAAGCTTGAACTCATTTGTAATTTATATGTATAGAGCTCCTGAAGAAGGGCCGCACTTGGACCCGAAACGTCGAGCAATGTTATAGAAAATTAAATATTTTTCAACAAAATGATCGGTGTATTCCTGAAAATAACCTTTCAAAAAAAAAAAAAAATCCGTCATTCAAATAACCCGATCAAAAACTGGAAACTTATCAGCTGTAAACTCATCTTAGAGAAAATGTTAAAAGTGCAAAGTACTAGATTCCTTATCATGTTCCTTCACTAAAGGCTAATTGGAAAATGTTCCCATTATTTTTTTAAAAATCCAAGTTTGCTTTTGTTTACACACATAAGCAAAATTTTTCTCTTATTAAGGCTGAATCACTGACATATATACAATGGACAGCGGACGCTACAAAAATTGCTTACATTATTTGACATTATTATTGGATCACTTTTCTATAGTTCTCTCTTTTTGGTTTAACTACTTTTTTTCGCTGAACTATAAGTAATAAGTTCTATACAAAATCCACCATAGTCCAGTTTCAGTTCAGTGGTTTTCCAAATGAATATATAGAATAGAAATAGATGGCAATACAATATTTGTAATCCTTTCTCTGTCCCCCATACCTACTTTTAGGGACAGGTAGAAAAAAATTGCGTGAATTTATTTCTTTAAAACTCAAGTTTAAAAAATATTTGATGTTGTAGAAGATAAGCTTCCAAGAATAGAAATATTTTCAAATTCAGCTGTAATTTGATGAACTTTTAATATGAATATTAAAACGAAAATAAGACTTGAAATCAAGATAATTGTCACACCCTGCCAACAAAAGTGGACCCATATGAAATAGAAAATCAGGCAGTCCATGTTATATATGTCAGTGGGCTGAATGCCAGAAAATAAAGCTTTCGGTCCCGAGCTTCCAAAATTTTGAGCTTTCGTTCTAATCACATTGCCAATGCTTACCAATAATTCCTATAAAGTGCTATTTAAAATTACATACATATAAACAAAACCGAGAATTTGCTTGGACTACTGGATCGTGTCGTCACTACGAGAAGCTTTTGGGAATTGAAATGAATAAATTATTCACTTTTTATCAAGATAGAAGTTTACAAATTGCTTTTTATAAAATCAACTACTCACGGGATTTACCCCGTTTTTGGGCTACTGAATAAAATTATCTCAATCTTCATTCTCATGTTAAACTAAACGTATAGCAATAAATTTTATTTAAGTTACAGGGGTTTCAATTTTAATGTTATGAAAGTATGAAAGTATTTGTAACATGACATAGCATTTACAAATATCTTTGGAAAACTTATGTACGAAAAATAATAAAAATTGGTGTTTACATGAAAAATAACTCGGTTTTTTTTAGGTTTTAGATTTTCTAAAAAGAAAATACCAACGTCTTTTTCTAAAATCTAAGCCCGGTGGCACTTGAACTGAATAGTTTTTGATATTTTGCCGAAGGCTCCAAATCAATATCATAAAAATTGTGGAAAATAAGTAGGGGGAACAAAATGCTTGCAAATTTATGCAGCCTTAAACTCTTCTACAATGGCTAAAATTTTCTACCCTAATCGTATTATTCTATATTCCAAGGAAATATGTCTGGCGGACTTTACCACAGGTGCATTGTGTTTTTTCAGTTCATTTTTCATTTATGGTTTAAAATTATTTACAAATATACTTAGTCCTTCAAATAAGGCATAAAATTATACGACTAATGTATGTATGTATTTTATATAATAAATAATTTCCTATACAACATAAACCGGCTTAATCAAATTGTACTCTAGATAAAGCTCTAATTGAAGCCGAATTCAACCTATTTATTTACTTTTAATTACGCATCAGTTCACTATACAGTCGCACACCCTTCAATTAATATTTTTATTTGCTCTATACGTTTCAATTGTGACTCTTTAATGGATTTAATTTTAACTCATTTTGAGATTCGAATGGGATCCGCGTTTGATATTTAATAAAACTTTTAATAATTTCTTTTCTAGTGAAATAAATGAAATAGTCTGTATAAGTTTTTTTTTTCTTTTGAGTTCTTTCATTTTTTTTTATTACCTTCATTTATTATCACTTCGTTAGAGAAATTTACACTTTGATTTGTTTTAAGATAAAGCAACTACATATACATGTATTTAGGATAAGAACGAAGAAATTACTGCTAATATCATACACGATATTCACCTTTATCATACTTCATGATGAATCGTGCTGGTAACTAGTGGCTTATCCTCCTTACCCTATTTGCTGCCTTACTATTAGTGCGAAATGGATAGAAATGAATTCGATGGCAGGCCTTCATGAAATTATTTTGAAAGACTTTACTAACATCAACCAAAATAAGGTTGTAATTCATTTTACTCTAAAGTAAAGGGCAGAGTAACGAAATTCAAAATGGTATAAGGAGAAGCATCACTACAGATAAAGGATATGTCTGCCATACCCTTCAGATGACTTTCGATATTAATGCACAAAATGTCACAGCACACTTTGCTTGCAATATTCAATTTATATGTTACGAAGATACGGAGTCGTTAGTTGTTTATTATATCTCACTAATATTGTTTTTCATAATTACAATATTTTATTTATGTCAGATATATTGCATCTGAACGTTAAACAAGTAGAGCATGCGCTCATCTTCGGAAGGTTGAGTTGAATTTTGTTTTTAATTTGCAGCTGTGGAAGTGCTTTTAGTTACAAAATGCATCTGAATAAAACTTATAACTAATCTTTCATCAGGGTGTATGTTTTTTTGTTAGTTCTTTCCCACTGGATTCATGGTTTCACTTTCCAATCAGAAAAAAAAAACCACGAGATCCCGTAATTTCTTTTGAAGCTTCGACCTACAGCATCTCGTTACCGAAGCCTTAGATCTCTTAAGTTAAAGATACATGGCGAGAGACTTTTGGTATCTAGTCTCCGGTTTACAGAGGCTAAAAGCTCCGAAATGTTTATACGGCAAGCATTGGCGTAACTATGGATGTATGAGCCCCCCGCAAATTAAGAGGAAAATTTAATTTTTTGTGTCAATTATAAGGAAATATTTTCTGTACTTCGGATGTATGTTGTGTCCGATAATTTTGTACAGGGAGACAAAATTATTCCCTTCTACCATTTTAATTTATTTTTCAGGCAAGAAATTCCCACAATATGGGAGAATTTCTTTCACTCCCCTCACTCTAAGCCAGAGTTGAGCAAAAGAATAAAAAAGTTTTCATGGATACTATGAGTAGTGTTGCCAAAATCTGGATATCCAAACTTATTTGTTTCGATTTACTTCGTAATCTGCATTCCTCATTTAACCTGTTAAAAAACCCCTGGCAGCCCCAGAATCTGCTCACAAACGCACATTAAAAGGAAAACCGATGAGTATCTGAGAGAAACGCTTAAGCAAGTCAAAGCGAAAGTGGAAAAAGCATCCTACATAAGTAGCCGGAAATATCCGATTACTTAAAGTAAGAGCCCGTGTCCACTGATGACTGCACCCGTTGGGAGCTTGAGGGAATTTCAAAACTTTTCAACACGATAAATTTTATCTTATATATATTTTAATTTTCGTTCATGGCTTACTTATCTAATAGTTACTCTATAGTTAAAATAATACTCTTCTCTCATCTACGAGCTCTGATGCATGCTAGCAGCATGTACGCCTAACCTAAGGAAGTCCGCCAAATATTTCGCAGAAAATAATTTACAGTGTTTAAATTTCAGGCGTACCTTTTTTCTCCGTTTAGTAAATACAAAGAATAAATAGAAGAATTCTCGACATTTTTATTGTTGTATCATCACTACTGTCTAGCCAGCGTATCTGTAGCTTCCCAAAGCTTATGATGGTATGAAGACATTTATATGGAACTGAAATAATGAAATCATTACCGACTTAATATTATTTTTATTCAGAAACCGAATTTTAGTTGAGTGAATCTAATGTAATCTAATTAATCCAGCGTTGTTATTTTATGTGGTTTTAAGTTTCATCACTTCATATGAAAATATTGATTTTGAACGCTTTCGTGGGCGCCTATAAACTGTGTGCCCCCAGGCTTGCCGGGGCCTGCTAGAGCGTTAGTTACGCCAGTGACGACAAGACTCTTTTGTCTCCGGAGACCAAAAAATTAGGGCTCCGAAGATCAGAATAAAAAAGTCTCTATCTAGAGATAGATATCCGAAGTGTATACACGAGATTTGGAGATGATCTCTAGAGATCTCCACAGATATTTTTTTAATTGTCAAGCAAGAAGTTGTTAAACAGAATTATCTCAAAAGTTATTAATATTTGTATGTTATGCCAAAAGTGGAAAAATTAAAAATATATATATAAATCTTACGAGATAACACAACAAATTTTTACTAAATTCATTATATTACTTTTTTAAATAACTTTTATCTACTCACTAATCCCTGACTAAAAAACTTTGTGAGCGCCTTAGCGCCTGAAAGTGCCGTTTGTGACGAAAGAGTTTTAGGGTAGTAAACGTGGATGGATTTACATGAGGTTTTTTGATAATTAATGAGTGAATGGGGAGATTTCCGATGAGTGAAATGGAGTAATTTTTTTTACAATTTTGGGGATTTGAGTGGGGTGGAAACTACCCCCGTGCAGTTGTTCAATTTGGCCCGTGTGTGATACCAAATCAAAGCCCTTGCTGAATGCTATTAAATAGCATATTTTTTTAATAACTTTTATATACTCACTAACTCCTGACTGAGAGTCTATAGTAGGAAGTTGGTGAGTGCAGAGTGAGAGAATATATAGAAATTATGACTAAAAAGTAGAAAATAAAATATATTAAAAAGATTTTTAAAATAATAACTTTTGACTTTGACGTGAAATCGGAGACCATAAAGGTCTGCAGGAAGTAGTCCACTTTATACAGTTTTTGCTTCTCCGAAGTATATACGCGCGTCTATGGAGGCCAAAGCCTCTGGCCGTGTAGCTTATTGCTCAAATGGGAATATTGAATTCATAAATTTGATTATTACTGTACTTTTTTTTTTACATAATTGGCGTTTAAATATGTGATATTATACATATGTACAAGTTTCAATGCCTAAGAACCAGAAGACCATTTCATTCTAAAAATATTGTTATGACATATGTAAATTACCTAATGACATAGCATAACGATATGAAAATGATCAGCTGGATTCTGTGAACAGCAGTTAAACAAAGACGTTGAATCAAAATATGAACAAATTGGGAGTAGGGTGAAATTAATAAAGATTGATAGTCTATGGAAAGAGGTGGGCTATTCTGATGATATCAATCGCATAGCGTGCCGAAACCAAACTCAAATTGCAATTATACCATACATACATATATATGTATTTTCGGGGACTATTTTAGAACCACTCAAAGTAGTTATATTACTAGAACTTCTAATTTTAATTGCTCTATTCATATTTGACACAAACACATTTAATTAAAATTAAAGCTAGAGAATCTGAAACCTTAATTAAAGCAATTGCTCTTAACTATAATTAAACAATTAATGCATTATTCTAAACAAAAAACCGGAAATTAAGAAGACCGTAGTAGTATTTTACGAAAACAAGTAGGTACAATTCTATCAAGTTTCAAGTGATTTGATTGTTTCACTTAAAACCGAATTTACCAGTTAACTGAACTGCAAAAGGAAAAACGAAACGATTTGGTTGCAGAGAGGGAAAGAGAGAAAAATAGCAAAAAGGGAAATAGGTATTATAATGTTAAAATTTGCGTATTTGTGGTTAAATTCCTGCAGCCCGCCATTAAATTGTTGAATTTAATTGACAAATCAAGTAAAAGAATGTTCTCCGAAGATAAGGTAGAATAGAAAACCTAGCCATCCGGACTAAAATATTCTGAAAGCAATCGTTTCAGGTTCAGCAAAATTAAAGATAGAATTACGGGCGGGAGGAATGGAGAACAAAGCCTGTCTTCTGAGAAGAAGATTCCCTTTTTAGATATTTGTCTTTAAAAGGATTATAGAACATACATACATATATATGTATATAAAAGAAATCAAAAAAATATCCTTTATAGCAAATAGAGGGTGACGTACCCGAATAAAGAAAACCTTTCAATTTATTACATCTCCCCCTCAAACATTTGAGTTTTTTTTTTTATTGTATTTTGCCATTTTTATTATTTTATTAAGAATTTTATCAGAATGATTGTAAATACATACAAAAGATGGATCCAAAAGGCAGTCACAAAAATTTTTGTATAAGCATATATGTATGTAATATAGAATATTATGTATATCTACGAATATATCTAGGGTGAAGGGCTTCCTAAATCTACGCAATAAATCTACTCATCTGGAATAAATATATCTACAAAGCGGAATCGATTGGAAATTTTATTTTCACATTGGTCGAACCAACTTAAGTCAAAGAGTTAAGCATTCATACAAAACATAAAAAAAAAAGAAGAAAAAATCGCAATAAGACTTTCCTAGATGTGATTATGAAATTTCTATAAATTAAAAGCTAACTTTTAAGAACAAAAAAACAAAAGGATCAATTTAGCATAAGGAAGAATGGGTGTGTTGCATTTATATAACGCAATTTTTTTCGCGTATATTAATTAAATTTTCACGTATCCACTAGTTTTAGAAGTAAAATCTTTATCGGAATCATCTTATCTCACTACTTATCACTTTGTTTTTACATTAGCTTTTATGTGTATCCCGGTAAACATTCGTGAAATTTTCATAATTATTTGTATAGGGAAAAGGAAACTGAGATATCAAAGGCACCCATTACTCGTTATGAAAGATTAAAAATTTATAAAAAACTTTGAGGGCCTTGTTTTCAAAGACAAAAAAATAAATAAAATTAATACCAAGGTTCAATTCAAAATATATTTCAACGAAGTAAGTTAAAACTTAAGCGTTAGTGCAACAAAATAAACTGTAGAAATAAGATGTGTTCTTTTATGTCCACAGAGCATAGCAGAGCAGAGCAGAGATATACAAAAGACCGCCTCACATATTTTCATAGAATATTTACATATGGAGCGCAAATAGTTCGCTTCAATCGACAGAACAATTTGTTCTCTCCAGTATATGGAAGTTCTAGCTACACAAAATAATACAGCTATAATGTAGTCAAATAAAAAAAAATTAAAAAAAAATGGTAAACGAAAATTACATACAAAACCAAAGGAAAACTGAAAATTTGAAAGTAAAAAACTGCAAAATTTAGTAAATAGTAAAAAGGAAACTGTCATGTAGGGTAAGACGTTTAACAGTGAATCCCCCATTTTCTGAGTGTAAGAACGTCATACTGGTAGAAACCACAAAATTAACTTTTATGTCATTAGCTAGACAATTAAGTTACCTTTCATATACCATTGTTGTAATAAGTTGAAATTATGCAGTTAGCGAATAAAGGAATATTTCAAAAATATGGCAAGTTAGTCACTGTATACAAAGATAGTACAAACAGAGGAAGGAACAGTGAACTAGTTGATTTTGATTGCCTCCAGATTGGAATAAGGGATTATTATATATGTACTTAGGTATAGTAAGTAATAAATAAACCAATAAATCAAAGCAAAACATAAATTTATTTAACGAAAATAAAAAACGAATTAAATATTAAAACCATTAAAAAGTGCACTTCGTTAAGGACAGAAAAAGAAATCTTTCAAATCTTATTTAGTTTCAAATACATTCAATTAGCTTCAGTGCATATTGAGCAGAGACATATATAATGTAAAATAATATGTCAAACTCCTTTTAGTACCCACTGCTTTTGGTGGTGGTAAAAAAATTTTTATGTCAGATCTTTTAACATCAGACATATCTGGTTCCAGTGGCATATAGTATGTTTGTTTATTTCTGCATTTCATTCTCATGAAAGAGACACAAAAATCATCCCCTCCCGGGTTTCTCTCTAAGATGATTCCAATATAAAGGGCTTTCCAATAAGAGGTGTTATTTTGATATTCAAACAAAATGCCATTTTTTGAGATAAATGATCGGATCTTTATTTCATTATAAAGAGGAAGGTATGCCGTTAATAATGGAAAATAACATCAGCCAAATGACCACCACGACCACGCCTACAGGACCATATCCTTTTCATGAAATTTTCCATAACCAAATCGCAAAGTGGCTGCCCTATGTCCTCGATAGACTCACGAATTCTATCTTTCAGGTCTTGAATCGACGATGGGCTGTTGGCGTAGATCTTTTCTTTCACGTGGCTCCAAAGGAAGAAGTCGCAAGGTGTTAAGTCACAAGATCTCGGTGGCCAATTGTGATCACCTCTTCGAGAGATAACACGGTCCGGAAACTTTTCCCGTAAAAGATCAATGGTTACATTGCTTGTATGGTACGTAGCGCCATCCTGTTGAAAGTAAACGTTGTCCAGATCAATACCATCCAATTTCGGCCATAAAAAATCATTAATGATCTGTCGATAGCGCAATCCACTCACCGTAACTGTTGCTCCAGCCTCATTTTCGAAAAAGTAAGGTCCAATGACCCCGCGGGACCATAAACCGCACCAAACAGTCACACGTTGAGGATAGACAGGCTTTTGAACAATAACTCTTGGGTTTTCCGAGCCCCAGATGCGACAATTTTGCTTGTTGACGAAGCCATCGAGGTGGAAATGGGCCTCATCACTCAAGATGAGTTTTCGATGGAATTCCGGATCATTTTCATGCAGTTCAAGGACCCAATCAGCAAAGACTCGACATTGTTGATAATCGGCCGGCTTGAGTTCTTGTGTTAACTGAACTTTATAAGCCTTAAGACCCAAATCTTTATGCAAAATACGGTGTAATGACGTTTGTGGAATGCCTAATTCCAAAGAACGACGAGGAATGGACAAACCTGGGTTTTCTTCAACACTTTCGGCTACAGCAGCAGTATTCTCGGCTGTTGTTGAGCGACGTGCACGGGTTTTATTCCTCACATCACTAACTTATCCCGACAGCTCGAATTTTTCTACCAATTTCTGTATTGCGGTCCGACAAGGTGCTTCACGACGACCCAAAAATGTTCGAGTTTTACGAACCTTCTCTGCAACATTTTCACCATTTTTATAGTGAATTTTAATAATTTCAATGCGTTGTTGAATCGTGTATCGTTTTTATTAATGGCGTAGTTTCTACTTGTCAAATGTCAAAAAATGGCAGCTCCAAAAGTGACATCTACCGAAATAGCGGGCTAATTAAAATAACACCTCTTATTGGAAAACCCTGTAGTAAACCCTAATCTTCTTTGTAGAGAAGACTATCAAGAAATATTCACCGTCATGAGGAACTCGTGGTAGAGGAGGAAAATCGTCTGTTAACATAAACTCTTCGTCTTCATCACTTCGTTTTTCTTCCCATTCTCCGCCAGATGAACTATTTAAACTAACAAGCATCTCTTCTTCTTCGAAGTCAGATGCAATTTTCCTCTTTTTTCTGAATAGTATTCCGTACTTTAATCGTAATATCTACAAAAACCACTCGCTTTACTTTTTTCCCCTCTTTCCAACGTTTAGTTTCTTCCCGGGTGGTCTGCTGTAGCGTTCTTTTCCGAGGAATCGGTTGCAATAAGACTTCTTCCTAGTTTTTTTAGTTTTCTCTTAGTGCGCGGTCCAGCTTTCAACGGTATGCGAAACATTTCTGGTGTTATGAAATAGCGTGAAGGTCTACCTACATCTTCACTAGCAGGTATTGCAATTATGTCATTCGAAGGGATCTGAAAATGTTCAGTAGAGTCTATAATCTCTACAGGTACTATTGTTATTGAGCTTGAAAGTTCAATTTTCTCCTTTGTTTGCGACTCTGGCATATGATTTGGCCTTACAGAAATTTCGTCACATATAGGTCTATCCGCTACTGTACTCTGATAAAAATTCTTCGTCACAAAAAATATATTCGTTGTATGGAAAAATTCCACACTTCCTGAAAGCAGTGCTTATATTAACTGGTGTCACAGTTCTTGAATATGCATAGCCTACGCTTTCAGCAACTTCGTAAATCAACGTTGCGATAAGTGCATCGCTAGCCAAGGAGAGTATCTACATTTAAAGATAATAATTCGAATTTGATGTAAACTTATTACCGTTTTTGTAATCAAACCATTCACCGTATTTTTTTAATCATACCTCGTAATATAAGTAATAAGTTTCTTTCTTATTTCCACTTATAATTTTAAAAATTTTTAATCGGCCCCCCTAGAGCAAATGTCTGGATCCGCCCTTGACTATTCCACAGTAATGAATGAATTACGTGATAACAAAACCTTATAACAATCAGTTGAAAAGAAATAAAAATCTATCAGGCATTAAGATTTGCTAATTAAAGTATAATAGAAAAAAAAGTGTCGCATGCTCTCCAGTCTACCCTAAGTGGAGAAGTGGGAGACTTAGTACCAGAGTACGGAAACGCACATACTCGTGAGTCGTGTGCGATTTTCTTGGGCATTAGCGCACGCGCCCATGAGTGAGTAATTCACAATAAAAAAGCACACACTAGCGTGCGCACACGAAACTTCTTACTGCTCATTACTCACGAGTGAGTAATTCAATATAAGAAAGCGCACACTCGCGTGCGCACCCGGAATTACTCACGAGTGAGTAATAATTCATTGGAAGAAAATGCACACGAAATTTTTCATTGCTCATTTCCTACTTTTGTATGCAATTTCATTTATGAAATATCTGCATGATCTAGAAAACGTAGATAATTAATATTTAAATGTTTATTCGCCTGATTCTTAACTTATTATTAAGTTAACTTTGATTTAAAATAGGTGACCCTTAGAAAGTGAGAGAAGCTAGCGAGAGAGACAGGCAAACAATAGCTAAGCAGCTGCCTGAATAAACTTGCGTTGATGAGTATAATTGCCAATATTCAAAAGATATTGATATTTTCAAGAAGATATTGATAGAATATAATTTTACGCAGGTAATGAAAACCAAAAGTTTATTATTATATTTTTTTTATTTTTCTTGTGTAAGTACCTCTATACAAAGTGTGTTTTGTTTTTATTAACTTACAATGTTATCTATGTCAACCTCATTTTCAATGAAATTCAGACTACATGATTGCAGAATATCAAAATTTAATTTTGATATTAATATATTCGAAAGAGTTTTTTTTTTGATAGTTTTGTTCTTAGTTTCGTCAGTATTGTAGACAGAGCACTAAAATCACGTTCCATAGACACTTGCGTAGCAGGAACGGCAAGTGCAACTTCTGCAAGCTTTGTCAATTCTGGATCATTTCGATGAAATTTTTTCCAGTATTCTAATATACTTGTATCCAGTGGTTCCATGCTCTACTGCTTCCTACCTTCTTATTAGGTAATCTTTGACAATAGTTTGAAAAACGTTAGCTGTGATGAACGTCTGAGATGATTTCATCTCAAATGTACCCATTTTAGATCATATAGTGAAGCAATTACTAGTAAAGGTAGTCATGTAAATTTTGAACTACTGCTCTGTTGAACTAATTATAATTCCTATCCTTATTGATAGGTGCAAAACGGGTTTTGATAGGTGAAAATCATTCCTCGGCTATTCTTTCAAATATTTTAATTACTGAACCGCAACACCAATTTGTTAGGCGACAGTCTTTATAAATTGTAACTTATCCTAAAGAACGGATTTTTTTTGTCAAATTCCCTTATTAAATCCTTCAATCCTGCACATACATATGTATGCTCATAAGGCGAATAAATATTAAAAACATTAATTATCCACGTTTTGTACATAATGCAAGTATTTCATAAATGAAATTGTTCACACAAGTAGGAAATGAGTAGTGAGAAATTTCGTGTGCGCACGCTAGTGTGCGCTTTCTTATTGTCAATTACTCACTCATGGGCGCGTGCGCTAATAAAATGACAACGCCTTACGCAGCGCACATGAGTTTTTAAAAATGGAACGCACACATCAGCAGTAAATTACTCATGAGTCTTTCGTGTGCGCACTTGAGTGTGCGTTTCCTTACTCTGCTTAATAGTAATATAATGGATCTAGGGCTAGTGTAGGATAGTGACCCATAAATAAGCTAATTAGCCGTTTAATTTTTGTGCAAGTGACCTTTGGTTTTTTTTTTATTGCTTTCAGATTAATCCCTAGGTATTTGACATTGTCTGAAGACCTCCATTCCATTTTATATAGTTCGGAAGTCCCTTTTTTGGGGTTTATGTTCAGGTCTATTTGGTAGACACGAAATGTGAAATATACATTTAAAGTGCATTTTGTAAGAGATCAGATACCACTAACATACGTGAAAGCTTCTACATTAAAGCCTCAATTGATAAGTGTCATAAGACTGTTATCTATTACAATCGGCCACATAGATGTGGGAGAGAGGACTTCTCCTTATGGGAAGCTTTTAACTGAGATGATTGTATCACTGAACAGTTATTTAATGTTTTGGTTATTTTCTTGCCTCTAAGTTTAAATAGAATAAACACAAATTTTAATTTAATTTCAGTCAGTGTCCGTGACAAGCAACAATATTAGTTCTACTGACGCATGCAATTCCCAAGTAGCTAGGGCTTATCTTCTCGTGAATCTTATTTCTTCGTCTGATTGCTTAAAATGTGAATGACCCTACTGACAATAATACAAACTGCTGCAGTATATTATTACTTACTCCCGATGGCATCATTTTTGGTACGCGACAAGCTAAATTGAAATGAAAATGTAGTCCTATTTCACTTCACTTACTTTATATTTCGCAAGCACGCACAAATTGTGTATAAATAGTCCTTCAGCAGGAAGGAAAGGACGAATGAAGTTCAGTAATATTCCGAACCGAGATTCATTAGCATTCAGTGTTGACTCATTTGCGGCATACATAACTCGATAAAATGCACCAGTAGCTTTACACTACCCTACTTCGGGACGGCGACCCGTCTCTCTCTCTCACAGTTTCAATTTATAATTTGCCACAATTGAATCCTGGGGATGCATTGAGTACCCGCCATGAATGCGGAATTTACATTAAATTTATGAAAGTATCTTTGGAAATTCTATTTTGCGCCAATAGTTCCGGCCAATGGGCATGAATTAAAAGCAATAAGAAGAGTAATTGAAAGAAAAAGGATGGCGTTTAAAGCTCCCGCAGTTCATTATTGGTATAAAAAGTTGACAAGTGAGAGCTGTCGTAACTCGTAATTACTTTCGCGATGGAAGAAATTTTAAAGAAAAAGTTTTAAGCTCGGCTAAGTTTTGAAGAAGTGAAAATAGAGTAATTACGAAATCATGTTATCGCTACAAGAAACTTTTAATAATGGCGACACGCACCTCACTGTGATATTTCAATTTTGTCCCGTTTCGCCTTTCACCGTTAATCTATTATTTCTAAGAGTTACTTGTAAAGTTGAGTCTAGTTAAAAGAAAAAGGCATTCTAGCCAGAAATCAGACTATTTAATTACAAATTTCATGTTTTTTTAATTGAGTTTCTTACGATATTCACTTTATTATGGTTGCAGTTGCGGGTGCGATTGTGGTTGCGGGTACGATTACAGTTGCGGTTGTGTATGTTGTTGCGGTTGTGAATGCTGTTGCGGTCACGATTGCGACAGCGATTATGAGCACTATAGTCTACACACACAACCTAGCCAGCAACCACTGGTGGAAGGGATATAACAATTTTGAGTTTCTAATATTTTTAAATAAATTGGAACCAACAAATTTATAAATACTCTTCGTTACAGCATCTGAGGCATTTGGTATCTCTACAGCAAAAGAACTACTGAGTGTGAGACGTCAAGTAGGAGTAAAGATATTCGATATTTTGCTTTACTTAAAATATTCATTAGAAATGTCACCAAATCCCGAAAAATACTTTTCCGAATATGGCACTTCCATCGTAAAATCACGAATTTTCTAAAACGCCTAAATTTATATTATATGGCTACACAAAGAAGGAGTTGCCCGATTTAGTTCATTTTCGAAATTATATTTACTATTTTTATGAAAATACTGTATACAAAATTTCAGCTCCCTATGTTGATGCGATCTCAGATAGTGTCCAAATATGTAGTGAAAAACGAAATTTTTATATGGCAACCCTACGAAGGAGTTGTCCGATTTGTCTGATTTTTGAACTTAATGTTACTTTTATTTTTGAAAGCCCATGTACAGCTCTCTAAGAGTACGCATTCTTGAGTTATCATGAGGACGGACGGACGGACAGACAGACAGGCATATGGACATGCAAAAATCAAAATAACTGCTATTATTATGCGTGGGTGTCTACTCCATTTTGCTCTAGCAGCATTATTTCTATTGGTTACAAACAGAATGACAAACTTATTATACCCTATGATTTCATCTGTCATACAAACTTTGAAAGTTTTATTGAAATCAGAGATGGTTGAGCCGAAAAGTGAGCGGTTTAATTTTCATATGGAATATACAGATTATCACACCCATACCAACAATCATTTACAGGAGGGTAGCAGTTTTCAAATCGAAACAAAAGACCCTGGTCAGTCCTCACATAAATACGTTGAAAATCCCACGATGAATATTCTACAAATAATATCTTGAGGCAGCAAGCTGAACAATATTTCCTCGATGCTTAATCTACCTAAAAATACGAAAAAAGGAAGACATAAAGTATCATTCAAATCTAATATATATAAAAAGAATACTTATCTAATCAAATTATCAAGTCCTCCTGCACATCCTTTCTTATATAAAATTCCCATCTGGGATGCTTACTCACTGAGTAAAAATCTGCTGCTCCTCCTCTACCATTTGTCTAAAAAATGTATATAAAATTCATTAATAAAATAACAAAACTTGATAAAATATACCACAGTATACTTACCTCCGTATATTTACAAGTTTGTGAGGACAGCCAGTGACATTACGTTAGCCAGCTGTTTTCGCTTCAAATATAATTCAAGCAAATGTCGTTAGGGCAACACCAAGAGGCGAAACAGACATAACTGGTTATAGCGGCTACATAAAGCCGACGAAATTCAGCAGATGGCACCATTCTTTTGGCAGAGTTGATCTGTATCGGAGCTGATCTGAGTATAAAGAACCGTTTTTCCTACGTTTTTTAAAGAAGATAATTCTGATCAGAGATAATCTGAGTGTCCCATTCTTTCTAAGCTAGTATTTTGCTACCCTTGTGCTGCCACGCACTAGCAACGAGCATTTTGCTACACTTATGCTGTCACGCACTAGCACGGAGCATTTTGCTACCCTTGTGCTCTCACGCACTAGCAAGGAGTAGTTTTGCTGCAGCAGCATCAACATTTCTATCGTTATTGTGTTGACAGACAATTAATTCGGGTGATCTTCTTTTTCAAAACTAAAGGAAGCAAAAAGACGCAAACATTATTGGATTTTAATTATAATTTTTAATTTGTTTTTTTCCTTTTTTCCTAATTCATTATTTTTATTTTATTTTATTTTTTTGTTTGAAATTTTTGTTATTGAATTTTTATATTGAATTAATTGTGATATTAAGTAAAGCACATTCATTTATTGAATTTTAAGAAAATTTGATATTTAAAATATTTAAAGAACTGAGTTGTCCTTTATACTGGCTCTCCCCCTCACGATCGAGACTAGATCTCACAGATCCACTCCACAGAGATATTGTATTATTCATAAATGAAATTTTTTTAATAGAATAGACTTTTTAGGACGTAGGAGTCCTAAAAAATCTATTCTACCATTCAAAACGGATTTGCTTACATATCGACCGTCACCTATGTTTCTCTAACTGGAACACCCTGTATATAACCGATGAAAACTTCGGACTTCCTTTATAAAATATTCTAACAACCTGGAAATGCCTTTTGGCCCAGAAGAAGTCTATTGCGTTAGTCATAACAGTTTCTGTATCAAATCTTCGTCTAATCAATTTAATATTATCGAATCAGAGTCCTCGGGAAACTTAAGGTTATCGATTTGCTTAACTACATCGATCACAAAAACAAAAACTTACAAAAAGCGTTATCAGGCTTTCGTCGCATCGTGGGAATTGTTACAAGAAAACATTATTGCCTATTTGGTTTATGGGAATTCTAGTGAACATCAGTAAGGCATTCAGTAATATCTAGGACAAAATACTTTTACAAAAATATCTTCTTTCCCTCTTATGAAAAATTGTATACAACCGATAAAAGTGAACAACATTCTCATGGGGAAAATTTGCTTAATATGTGATATACCCCAAGGTTCTATTTTAGGGCCTTTCTTATTCAATAATTCCACTGGAATATTTATGGATTATATTTTTATCGTATAAACCAATATCTTAACAGTGTATTGAAATGGAAATCAGGATATATCTTATAATGATTTACATAAAGCGCTGTTTCCTATTGATTTCAAATGATTTCCTGATTACAGGCAATGCACATAAGAGATGTTTTTCGATTGATTTTTTTTTTTTGCAAAAACTTAAACTTTTCTCCTAGAAAACTTGAAGAAATCTACTTATAAATTATAGTCAATCTTACATACAAATAGGATAGATAAAAGTCAGTTAAATTTACTCGTTCTTTTCACACGAAAAACATTTTTATTTTTGTGCAAACCAATTCAAAAAAGATCTATACTCAGTGCTATTCCAGGAACACGCAACAAAGGACTGCGTTTACTCTAAATTGCAAAGAGTTTTTTTTTTGTGATTGCAAAATCTTTCAGATGCAAATTTTCCACCACTTGAGGGTATGCAATTGGTTGTTACAGCTCTAATAGAAAATGAACGTTGTAGATACTCGTACGATGTCAAGTGATATATAGATTTTATGTACACATGTATACAGATAACATAGCTGTGAATTTATATCTCGAATATTGGAAGAGCTTTCTAATTTTTGAGAGTTTCAGAGAAACTGTTCTCGTATATATATATCTACATATATTCTTTACCAGGGAAAAGTCTCAATGCACTGAAAATCGTATTCCTTTGGATTAAGGTATTTGCATTTTAGCATCAGCTACATCCCAATTTTGAGACTCGAATTTCTACTCACAGAAAATTTATCCAATTCAATTTTTACGATATTAGAATATTGCCTTTACTTTACATACATAGATTGGAACTATTTTGAAATTGATTGAAGAGATTGATTACAGGGTGCATACGTAAGTTTAGTTGTTATGCATATTTCTATATAAATGGATATTAAAGAGAAAATAAGCAAGATTTATTTAATTAGAAGTTTTCAACTAACGCAGATATACTAAAAAATAATTCACTACTATTACTGCCCTCCTCCTTTTTTACTCAAAACGTCCTTTTAGCGATCTAAGCTCAGCAGTGGTACGCGCATTCATGGTTCTGAGTATTTTCGACAAAATTAATACAATTTTCCTGATTCTAGTTTTAAGTAGGAAGAAAATGACATGTTGCCAAATTTAAAACCAATATTATATTTGGAAAAACTCTATCGTGGGCGAAAATCAAAAATAATTATATCGCAGAAACCGAAAATTTACTACTTTTCAGAACTGATATTTTCATGCTTTCACTACAGCCAGGCGTGGATTCAAGCGGGGGTCTAACCACAATGACCCCTGCCCTTAAAAATTACAGAATTATTAGAAAATATTTAATTAATTGAGTTATTTGAAAAAATGTATATAACTCAACTTCAAAAAATTATAAAAACTATTTTTATACAAAAAAATAAATAAAAATTTAATTCAATGAATTTTAGTTGTAGTCATCATTAGAAAATAAGTTTAAATACTAAAAAAAAAAAAATTTTGTCATGCAAACAAATAATTAAATAGCATTTAAAATAAAAGATAAGATAAATTGAGGTATGGAAATCTGTATCTCAAATTTTTTACGGCAAGTAGATGCATGTTAATGTGTCTAACCACTGACATATAAACATAAGCATGCAATTATGGGATTAAATTGATGCAAGAAAATTGGACAAGTTTTGTATATTTGACTCAGATTAAAACATAATAAAATATGTGGTAATTTACGAGCAATGTTCTTTGTATGTCTATGTTCGTTCAAGCAAAAGCAAGCGAAAGTTGCTTAGTTTTTAACGAGAAGTTTAATGGCAGACTCAGGGCCGGATCCAGCACCAAGAGGCGCGGGGGGAGCGCCCTCCCCTTGAAGACCACTGAAAAAAATTGCAGTAGATCTGATGAAATTATTCCAACAAAATGATTCACAATTCTACTGCAGCTTTTGTAAAAAACGTAACAATTTCTGGAATATGATACAATATGATACATTTAGGAACGCAGGCCCCAGGTAGCACCCTGACCTTCGATCATGGTTGTTGAAGCATATAGAGAAAACAGAAAGCACGGATACTTGTATATGAGCGTCGCCTTGCTCGGGGTGTCTGAAGCAAGACAGAGCCTATTCATGTCATCGCGGTGGAAGGTTTGTTTTAATTGAAAACAGCTGTCAGAGGGTCTTCGATAAGCCTTCCATATCAAGACGGCCTCTTAGAATATTATCGACTCTACATGGCAAAACAAACATTTAAAGGAACAATTATAACTCATAATTGGAGAAATTCAGCGAAACTACTCAACGGCGAACAAGTCATTGTCCATTTTTGTAGTGAGTGTTATTATTTTTAAAGGAAGGGATTAATTTTTAAATATATTTCTTTTATTATTACGTAAAATGTAATAGTTTTTATAAAATAGTTAGCTCAAACGTCAAATAAAAACAAAATAAATCTGCAGATTGGGAAAACGCAAAGAGTATCCTAGAAAATTTGATCGGTCGGTCTGTTTTGCTTCAAGGGATTTTGACGAATGCGCATTTGAATTTAGTACAATACTAAGTCTTGGGCATGCATGAATACATTTAGTATTTAGACAGCACATCATAACAACACCAAAATCGCTCTTGGTTTAACGATACAACCAAGCAATAAAAGCGATGTAATCTGTTTTTTGCATCCATGTCCAGAACTGAAACCCTATCCAAATGAAAAAAATTTCCTTTTGGCCACAATCTTGCCAAAACGCAAAAGCAGCAAAGGTTTATGGTCCCAGGTCAAAGACATCAAGAGCGATTCCTTCACTAGTTTATAATGAAGTGATTGTTGACTCTCCGAATAAAAGTAATATTTTGACATCTCCTTTGTAGATATGTACAAGAGTCAATACACATCCATAGGAGAGATATGTTCAAGATCCTTAAGGAGATCAACGGCTCCATAGCTGCAGGTCCCGATAGTTTCAAGCCACCGTTTAATAAAATCTGTGCCTCATTCTTGGCTAAAGCTCTGCGAAAACTATTCTACATGTCTTATACGACAGGAAAATTTCCAATTGCTTGGAAACTAGCTTGCGTTCAGCCTATTCCCAAAAAAGGAGAGGGTAGCGATCCCTCGAGTTATCGACCAATTGCAATCACTTCGATTCAAAGGTTTTTGAATCTATCATTAACTCCAAATTAATGAAGTATCTAGAAACTAATGATCTCATCAACGATCGCCAATATGTCTTCCAGAACGTTGGAACCGTAGCCTTCACAATTTTGGTGAGTCAAAAATTGCTGCCCTAGATTTTGCAAAGGCCCATCATAGTATCTGGAGTTCAGCCCTTTTAGCCAAACTTAAAGCACTTGGCCTCTCTCGCCCTCTTCTATTATGAATGTAAAGTGCTTTATCTGGTCACTTAATACGGATTATATTAGATGGCGTTACATCTCAATCTTAGCCAATAAATGCCGGGCTGCCTTAGGTCTCTGCTGTCTCTCCATCTCTCTTCTCAATTTTCATTAATGATCTGTTTTCCCTTTCTCTCAATCCCATCCATTGCTTTCCCGATGACAGTACCCTTGGTTTCGCATACTACTTTGACACCCTTGGGGACTACAGAGGAAATGTCACATCTGTCAAAGTAGGTTGCATGATTAGATGCTTGAATAACCACCATGATAATATCCTCGCTTGGAGCAAACCGAATCGCATCGAATTCAATACATCTAAGTTCCAAAGCTGTCCCATCTCTTTAAAATAAGATCATAATTTTTCCACTCCCGTTTCTTTGATGGAGAACTTCTTACCGATACACCGTATTTATGCATTCTTGACATTACTATTTGCAGTGTGTGAAGCTGAACATATCACAACTCCTCTGTTACTAAAGAAGCATCGAAATATCTTGGATTTCTGAAAATGTGTAAGAAATATTTCAGCCCATTGATTTTAGCGCTCGTCTACAAGTCCTACATCAGACCTAGAATGGAATACAATTTCCATATGTAGGCCGGGGCTGGTCGCAGAGTCTTAGATTCGCTGGATATTGTCAAAAAGAGAACCTTCAGCTCATTGGCAATGTGGCAAAAACTTGTCATGTGGAATTATACGAGCACCGCCGCAATGTTGTTTGTGTTTCGCTCCTATATTGCTACATACATGATCAATGTTCTGATGAAATGTCTATGTATTACTCGCACTGCAAGCCGCGCACATTATTTTACCGTTCAAAGTACTTTCGGTCGTGCGCGAACGTGGAACAGTCTCCAATCTTCTGTCTTTCCTCCGGCATGCAATTCGCGAAAGTTGAATGGTGACATACATCAGAACCTTCGCCACCCTCCTTACGTTCCTTAATTCCCTCCTTTATCACCTTCTAGCCATGCTGTGCTTTGCATCATAGTTCATGGGATATCTCCTAAGCTTGGATTAATAACAAAAAAAAAACAAAAGAAGTCTTACTTTCTTAGCTTGCGGACGAAATTATATACGTACAAGGTATGTATTGCATCTGTTCAGCGACTGCTATTTTAAATAAATGTAAACTTTTAATTGCTCAATGTTACAAAGATGCAATTTCCCTAGTTTTATTAACTAAAATGGATGATTGGGAAGTATTACACTTCCACCATTTACAAACCAAAACAAAATGAATAATCTAACATCCCCTTTGACTTTTCGGAGTGGCAAAGAACCTTGAGCAACTTTCATCGTTGCGAGTGGTAGCCACTTGCTAATCTGTTCGACTCGTACCTTTAAGATGATAAATTTTGTGCATTTGACATTTGCGAGTGGTGGCGAGTGTCTTCAAACTTTAGTTCAGATCCGCCAGACTGAGTTTAAAGTAGGACTGTTGATATTCGAAGCTTCGAATTTTATTCGATGCACCAAAGCTTCGAAAGAATATTCGAGGGATGAAGCTTCGTCCTTCGAACGTAAGAAATTCGAAGCTTCGGACCATGTGACCATAATTCAAAATTTGTAATTATATTTTAACCCACTTCCCGTTGAACCATTGAGTTAAAACTTGGCACACTTTTATGTAATATTGTCATTATGGCCCTACATGACTTAAAATCAGTATTTTCGGATAGACGAGGTCGCGTATAACGAATGTTTGGTCAAATTTGGAATATAAAGATGGCAACGCAAAGTTTTATGAAAAATTTTGTCATTTATTGCTCAATTTGACTTACAATCTATATATGGGCTTTATTGAGTTGCAAAATGTACTAAAGGAAAAATTAGTTTTGCTTAAGTATTCGACCTCAGAGAATATAAAATCGTCTAGGGTTCGCGAATTGAGCCCTTCGAAGCAAGAACGGTTTACCAATGACCAAAGTATGATGAAGAATTCGAGAGAATTCAAATGTATGAAGTTTTGCACAATGTTGAATAGCGCAGTTAATTCCTGGGCTCGCGCATGTCAGCAATACAAAATCACTCGTCACTTAAGAAAACCGTTGAGGTCTTTTCCACATAGCCCTAGTCGGTTTAAGGATATTCATATTCATATTGTCGGTCCGCTCCCACCTTCCAATAGTTTCATCGTTATTGATTCTATACAGCTGCGTTTTGTAGTTCGTAGATATTTCATTTCGGTATACCTGGGACTATCGTCCAAGCCAAGGGGCTGAATTTGAATCAGCAATTTTTGTTTAGCTTTCTAAATTGTTAGATTTTGCTCGTAGCCGGTCTACCGCATATCATCCTTAAGCAAACGGGTTCTCAGAACAATGGCCTAGGATGCTGCAAGCTGATGTCATGACCTACAGAATCAGAACTTGGTCAAAGATTTTACCATTCATATTGTTAGGTTTCCCTGAACACGAGAAGGTTTATTTTTCAAAACTTCCAGTTTAATGCCCAGTCCAATTTTGTTGTCACTTTACGTAAACTTTCTGCATGATCTTAGGCTGATTCCAACTTCAAACTATTCCAAGCAATCACCTTTTAAATCCAAGGACTTATGAGGTAATTGTACACACGTTTTCTCAGTACCAGTATCTTTGTCTGCCCCTTACGAGGGCCCCTGTCAAGTTATCAAAAGGACGGACCAGTTTTTTCACTCAGAAAGTCTAGAACAAAGAGGTGAACGTTTTGGTTAATCGGCTGAAGCCGTACTTCACGGAAACACAGGACTGAGCCCAGTCCCAGAACAATACGTCACTCGCTGTGATCTTACACCCAACTCGCCATGCCGAAGAGGTTTCCCAAATGAGTTTTGAAAGTATATCTTCGAAGGCAGTTGGAGAGCCCAATGTCGAGCTCCGTAAACCAGTTATTCAACATTCATAAGTGATTACACCAGCACGCGTACAGTCGCCGAATATGAGCACCTTCTTCCTCGATCGTTAAACAATTGGCTTCGTTTGCGGGAAGAGGCGCTGCTGTCTGGCAGGTATTCTTTTCGCATAATGGCATTTGTAAGTTTCGAAAATGCAATGTCGAAAATACCTTGCAGAATATCCAAAGCTATTTTAAGTATGCCATTAGTATGGAAAAAAAAACAAAGATGTTTGTGAAAAAGTAGTCTGAGCTTTTATGTTCCCAGCGACGAACACGTTTTGTGGCATTAAGTTTAGAAAAATAATTGCCACAGGTTTGTGAAATTAAGTGTGGAAAAGCATTTTCCAAGACGTTGTGCTATTAAGTTGGGAAGTTAATAACACAGATGTTTTTTGTATTAAGTCTGGAGAATAATAACTAAGACATTTTTTATTAAGTCAAAAATTTTATTATATTAATGTTATAAATTATTAGCCACCTTTTTTTGCAGTATTAGTTCCCGCAAAACCAAAAAAAGGAAATTAAAGAAAATGTTGACAATCATGGTGTAATTTATTGAAACGATTCCTAGTTGGTTGCCCCCTTTAATTACGAAGTACCCAAAATATAAACGTTGAAATACATAACCGGTTTTGCGAAATTAAAATACTTTACTTACGATTGTATTTTTATTTGGTAGTAATATGACCCCTCTCACCCCCCCCCCCACTCCTCCTACTTTTAATACTAGTTCAGAAAATACTTCTGCACGTGAATTAGAAAAATTGTCGAAGGACAATGATGGCCTTACAAGACCATAATACGGTTCCATGTGAAATAACAAAATAACATCAATGGAAAAGGACCAGGATGACATCTACTGTAAGAGAATATATAAATTCAGCCTCCAACGAAAGAAACTAAGCCAACTGATGAAAGGTTCCAATGTACCAATAGTTCACCTTTTTTCACATTCCGTGTAAGAATTTCTTCAAAAAGCTGCTGCTGCTGCGTAATACCTGTAGTGGACAATATCAATTAGGTCAGGGGGATTGTAAATTTTTAATTGAGAATAAAAGAATCAGCAAAATACCGTTTGAATAAAACTTTTGCACAGTGTGGCCATGGTAGTGGCTAGATACGTAGTCAATATTATCATTCAATCTCCTCCAGCTCCAGACTTTTCTCTAGATGTTCTTAATTCCTTATTTTAATCTGTTAAAGTCCTCCCATATTCTCTCTGGCTATCATAATGGTTAAGCTAAAATAGGAACCGCATAAATAGTAGCCAAAAGGAGGAGAATACTCCCTATAATATCACGTGACGTGCGTAATTAATACGCAATACAGTTCCTAATTCCAGAATAAGTATTCTACTAAAATTATATGCTTAAAGCTAGCATTAGCCTCCACAATATTTTTGTATATTTGTATATAGCTTGATCTGTTGTACACATTCATTAAGCTGCCATATTTGGCTAATTTAATTTCGATTACAATGTTTTGGTAATAAATTTGAAATTGTGCAAATTTACAACCCCGAGGCCGAGGATAGGCCTAATTCCGAATGCCATCTGATGGCTTTATTAAAACCGTTTAAATTATTCATCGGTTTACAAGCTGCTAAAATCCCCAGCATATTACATACTTACTGCCTTTCAGTATCCTGCTATGCGATTGGTGTAGGTAATATATTATACTACATATACATACATATATTGCCGAGTCAATTGTTTCCCATAACAAGTCCATTAAATCTAATGAGCTGAAAATGAAAGGCGACATGTTCCATCCGGGTAGGGAGATTTGGTGGCTTGCCTACCCGCCAACATCAAGGGTGCTCGACCCCTATAAATTTGTTGCATACTGCTTATATAGAGGGGTGTGATGCACGATAGAGAGAAAAAAAAATCTTTTTCTCCTTAACCTTGGCATGCATAGTATTTCATCCACTGTTTGGTGGTTAAGTTGTATGTGATGAATCAGCACCAAACGCGCCAGATTTATAACCTTCCAAAATGTATAGTAAGTGGCCCATAAATCTACCCACCCACACAGCCTCTCTTAAGCGTGCACTTAAGTGCTAATTTTACATTGGGCGGAGTTGTTTTCTTTATTTTTTTTCCTCCTTTTTGGTATATTTATGTACATGTATGTGCCCACCCTTATACTCAAGATAGCTTGGATATTTCTTTGAAGTTAAGGATATTTGCAGCATTTACAAATCCCCCTAAGCCTTATGTATGTACTTGAATAATACTGCCCTGGTTTGGCAAGGCAAATGTACTGCAAGCATATTTCCAATGGATAGGGAACTTACAGATCCCAGGAAGAGGATTGCAATTTATTAAGGAATTCACTTCATTTGGGGGATGTGTGCTGATTCTCATTAAAATTTATTTCGCCTTCGGGGCGAAAATAATGAACCGTAGAGGATTATTGATGAGCCCCTCAACGCATATTTCATCCGACTTAGGTTAGGGTATTAAGCAATTTTGTCTAGACGTGATTCTTATCCCGACACTCCTTTTCAACAAAATTAGCATTGAGTTTTATTATCAATTCTTAGCTCGTATACATATCATTGACAATATTAAGTACAAACATAAATATTTTATGAGTGAAATGATTATTATTCGCATTGAGTTTTTGTTTTTTTTTATATTTGATATAGCCGAGTAGCAAATGAAGGGGATATTCTTGCGTATTATCAACGGGATCTGAAGAGACTAGTTGGGCAGTATATGATGTTTTTTTTTTCGAAAAGTAAAGGGTCTTCCTATAAGAGGTGTTATTTTGATATTCAAAGAAAAATGCCATTTTTTGAGATAAATGATCGGATCTTTATTTCATTATAAAGAGGAAGATATGCCGTTAATAATGAAAAATATCATTAGCCAAATGACCATCACGACCACGCCTACAGGACCATATGCTTTTCATGAAATTTTCCATAACCAAATCGCAAATTGGCTGCCCTATGTCCTCGATAGCCTCACGAATTCCATCTTTGAGGTCTTGAAATAACGCTGGGCTATTGGCGTGGACCTTCTCTTTCACGTGGCCCCAAAGGAAGAAGTCGCAAGGTGTTAAGTCACAAGATCTCGGTGGCCAATTGTGATCACCTCTTCGAGAGATAACACGGTCCGGAAACTTTTCCCGTAAAAGATCAATGGTTTCGTTGCTTGTATGGCACGTAGCGCCGTCTTGTTGAAAGTGAACGTTGTCCAGATCAATACCATCCAATTCCGGCCATAAAAAATCATTAATCATCTGTCGATAGCGCAATCCATTCACCGTAACTGTTGCTCCAGCCTCATTTTCGAAAAAGTAAGGTCCAATGACCCCACGGGACCATAAACCGCACCAAACAGTCACACGTTGAGGATAGAGAGTCTTTTCAACAATAACTCTGGGGTTTTTCGAGCCCCAGATGCGACAATTTTACTTGTTGACGAAGCCATCGAGGTGGAAATGGGCCTCATCACTCAAGATGAGTTTTCGATGGAATTCCGGATCATTTTCATGCATTTCAAGGACCCAATCAGCAAAGACACGACGTTGTTGATGATCGGCCGGCTTGAGTTCTTATGTTAATTGAACTTTATAAGCCTTAAGACCCAAATCTTTATGCAAAATACGGTGTAATGACGTTTGTGGAATGCCTAATTCCAAAGAACGACGAGGAATGGACAAACCTGGGTTTTCTTCAACACTTTCGGCTACAGCAGCAATATTCTCGGCTGTTCTTGAGCGACGTGCACGGGTTTTATTCTTCACATCACTAACTTGTCCCGACAGCTCGAATTTTTCTACCAATTTCTGTATTGCGGTCCGACAAGGTGCTTCACGACGACCCAAAAATGTTCGAGTTTTACGATCCGTCTCTGCCACATTTTCACCATTTTTACAGTGAATTTTAATAATTTCAATGCGTTGTTGAATCGTGTATCGTTCCATTTTTATTAATGGCGTAGTTTCTACTTGTCAAATGTCAAAAAATGACAGCTCCAAAAGTGACATCTACCGAAATAGCGGGTAAATTAAAATAACACCTCTTATTGGAAGACCCTTTATAAAACATCTACATAAAATACATATGCATTTTCTGTCATAATTCGTTCGTAGTCTAATGCGGACTTTGCACTATTAGTAATAATGATAATACCATTAATGTCATTACTTCTTTCATTTCATTACTCTGTCATTATGTTTAAACCTTACGAACTATCCTTAAAAATGATAGTATTTGTTTCAGTAGCTATCAATTCATCGAGCGAGATGTTGATTTATCGTGTAATTTTTTTAATGCATCCTCTCAGAAAAGCTTGTATTGCAATAATTTTCACATTAAGCACAATGCGAAGTCTTAAACGGCGCTGGTGGATGAAGAACTAGCTAAAAAGCTATGGCAAAAAATTCCCATGTTTTTATCTAAAAGAAATTAGTTTTACAGGTAATCACAAAAACTATTTTCGCTCATTTAAGAAATTACTGCGAATGGTGGCACCATTGTTGCTGAGGATGGACACTAATACCGAACTCTGTGGTATCTAGCCACAGGACGAAATTATGAAGATCTCAAATTTTCAGCTGTAATTTCACCAGCTGCAATAAGTGATGCAGTTCTAGAACCCTGTGAAGTGCTTACATACACACACATTTTTAAACACTTAAAGTTTTATTTGAAATTGCAAGTTGTATATGACTTCGGTATTTTGGCTGAATCAGCAATAAATATTTCCAGATTTTTGTTTACTATTAATTCTTAGAATTTTTATTCCATTTTTGCTGTATTTAAGCAGAGAATAGTTGAGTTAAAACATATGGCAAGTAAACATTTTTCGAGATTCCTAATATCCGTTTTAGTGATTATTTTTTGCGAATATTTATTGTATTTTTGGCAAAAATTTTAAAAATTAGTATAACATTCGTTACAAAAGGAAAACTATTCATTGATTTTTAGGACTCCCAAATGGTGCCAACGGGACCCTATTAATAAGCCTCCGCTGTCCGTCCGTCTGGCTGTCAGCGCGCTGTATCTCATAAACCGTAATAGGTAGACAGTTGAAATTTTCACACAGTGTGTATTTCTATTGCCGCCAGGGGCGGATTTGATCACTTGGCCGCCCTAGGCCTATGGAAGATTGCCGCCCCCCTACTCCCTGTAAAACACGAAAAATTGAATGATCTATATCCAGTGAAGGGACCCCAGGCTAGAATTAGCGGAGTAGGCTGCCTCATAAATCGGAGTAGATTTGAAAAAAATGGAGTAGAATTAAAAATAACACTTTCCAACGAATTATTTTATTTAAAAAAACGAAAAAGTATAAAAATGTAATGAAATACCCACAACTACAAGAAAAAATCGCCGCCCCCTAAATCTGCCGCCCTAGGCCCGGGCCTACTCGGCCTATAGGGAAATCCGCCCCTGATTGCCGCTATAACAACAAATAATAAAAATAAAATAAATATAAAGGGGTTCCCCAAACAAGAAACATGTACGATGGTATGGAATCCTTCGTGTGCGAGTCCTACTCGCACTTGGCCGGTTTTTTTTTTTTTTTTTTTTTTTGTACTTTGTAACTAATCAGGGTACTCAAATTCAAGTGCAACTATTTAAATACTCTAAATTTGAAGAAGTTTTACGGATTAATAAATAGTAAAAAACAAATCTGGGAATAATTATTAACGATTCCCACTACCGGTGCGAGTCAACCAAGATAAACAAGTTATTTAGAGCTCGCCATTAGAAAAAAAACCCAGGCATTTTAAAATTCACTTGGAAAGTGTTAGGAACTAGAAAATTGTTGAAGGTGGGGGAAATTTCAACCGTTGCGTGGATTAAGAAAATTTGCTAGTTTTTCACAAAACAATCTGTAAGTTCCTTGCAATACTCCTCGAAGGTGTTCAGATGGTAGTAAACCGTATAAACTTTCCAACGAATGTCGAACTCATACTCCATTCTCATCAAGGTGTTAGTTATAGAACGTCAAAATAAAAAAGTTTGATCTTTTTTTTTAATTTCAACAACTTTCCGCCTTCATTTTGCATAAAATTGTAAAAGATTAAGCGTAATTCCTGTCGTCAATACCAAAAATAATGGAATTATGCATCATAAAAACAGGTTTCTCAAGCCGAGATTTCCAAATCTACCATGAAAATGTGGCAGTTATCAGGCATTTTGGCGGGAAAATCGTTAAAATTAAAAAAAAAAAAATATGAATTTTGTTCCAATTTTTTTTATTTTCACGCCCTATAACTAGCAACTCACCTAAAGTGACGATTTACTATCATCTGAGCTAAATTTGTGCGATATTTAGACCGGATGGTGCTTATGTTCCTTTTGACATCATGTGCACGTTTAGAACCTGATTTTATTTTCACCTAAATTGTTAGCAAATTTGTCTGCAGATAAATTCTTCTTTGTTTTATTTCCGGTAGGCTTCTCAAAGGTTTCAATGAAGGTTCGAAGAAATTTAAAGTTGGAAAATTGGACCAGAGGATTAAGACATGTAAGCAAAAAACAATACCATAATTAAAAAAAAAAAAATAATAAAACTTATGTCGGCTTATGTAAGAAATCTGCTACTAAATCGTACGCAAGCGCACCATCTATCGCATTCCCCTCGATATTACCATAGACGGCGCAAGAACTAGACGACGCATTCAGTACCAAAAAAGTATATAAAATTTCTATGGCTTGGTGGTTCATTCCGGAATGGACCACAACATTTGAAATGAAGTATACGTCGAGTGATTCATATTTTTTCGTATCTGAAGTGTTGAGGAAGTGGATAAAACTTATACAAAACTGCTATTATAACAAGTAACAAAGCTAGAATTAGTCTAAGACCAATTCTTATGATACCCTAGAAGAATGCCCGTATGAAATTTCGTGTGGTCACCCATTTCAAAGAATTGTAATTTTTGCAGGGGCTTTACGCATATATTTCTAAAACGGTTCGTCGGACAGAAAAAAATATTATAACCAATTTTATAGCATTTCATATTCTGAAGAAGTTTTTATACAATAAAAAGGCCTAGGACTGATCGTTTTCACAGTATTCGTAAAAAACCTAAATTTTTCTATGGCAACACCAAAAAGGGGTCGCACGATGTATTCTATTTTTGAAATTTTATTCGCTATTACTATGAAAACACTATGTACCAAATTTCAGCTCTTTATGTTAACGCGTTCTCAGGCAGTGTCCAAACGAAACTTTTGTATGGCAACACAATGAAGGAGTTGCCCGATTTGTCTCATTTTCAAACCTAGTTTTACTTTTTTTTTAAAGTCGGCGTACAAAATTTCTGCTCTCTAAATAGACCCGTTCTCGAGTTATCGTGCGCACGGACGGATGGACAGACAGACATGGAAAAATCAAAATAACTTTTAATATTATGCGTGGGTGTCCAATCCGTTTTGCTCTACCATCATTATTTCTGTACGTTACAAACGGAATGACAAACTTAGTAAACCCTATAGATTTCATCTAGGGTATAAAACCATTTGCTTTCGGTACGCTCTAAAACATATTATGGTCCATTTCAGAACGCATTATCCATTTCACAATCTGTACTCTGCTCTAGTATGGCATGTGACATCTAGTACTTGTGCCATCTATGATATTACCCAGCATATGGTCACCTTATGACGTATGGAAATCTCGAATATGTTAACTTTGCACAAATACATCAGCTTTCACCGCCACAGTGTTCAACGAAGGTTGCGTTGCGGGATAGAATATACCCTGCAAATATCATGATTCGAAAACCATTTGCTAGCAACTCGTAATCTATGGCTTAAGCTTCGAGATCGAACTCGATATCGAACGGAAAATGGACTACCAGCGTAGTAAAGGGAACATGATTCTCGACTTATCAACCCAAGATTCTCTCTCGATGGCAAATTACTTTAGATCCTAAGACGAACCGAAATTGACGTTAAGAAGACGAACTAAATGAGAACAACGTGTTTGGATATGTGGTGGTACATATTTCTTATATATTAAGAGAAGCAAGCTATTCTCGTATCTTAAACGATTCCTGCTAAGGAAACTATGAGCATTAAATTAGACCCATAGACATTAATTAATAGTAAGTGCAAAAATAGGCATTATTGTCCTGGTCATTTCATTGCACCTTTAATTATATCACCTTTTTGCCAGATAAACATTAGACATATTATATTAGTACATGCTACTTAGATTATTAATTTTTGTTTTGAGTATTATCAGTATAAGTTATGAGTCATTTAAATCCCTACTCAGAGAAATGAAGATATCGGGCAAAAAGCGGAATTGTCGTGCTGAGCTCTTTATTTTCCTATCATTTGTAACACAATCAGAGAAACGAAGGAATCTCGGGAGAAATTCGAATTTCTCATTTTTTGCTTAGTTCGAGATTACTTCGAGAAAGCGAGTTCTTCGCTAAAATGTTTGCAGAGTACCGCTCAAAAAAGTAGCCATGAAGACTGTCCATACTGTCGAAATTCCATTGAAGTTGTAGACAAATAAAATATTTGAGTAGTAATAGAAACAGACATGGGCGGCAGTTTTCATCATGTCACTTGAAAACTTTACAATATCCCAATCATCATTATGTTCTACTCAGTGAACACTGCAAACCTATACAGGTGAGATATGTAGTAGGTACATTGCGTGGGATTCTCTTGTTCTAAAAATGAATTTACTGATTTCCATGTTCTGCAAAAACAAGTTGGAAGCAATTATGATACGAGATTGGTTGCAATTAAGTTAACCATGGGGATATATGTAGTCACTATATCAAATTCATTCATTCAACCATTTCCTTCCATGAGGTAAGATAAAGGGTTCTCCAATAAGAGATGTTATTTTAATTAGCCCGCTATTTCGATAGATGTCACTTTTGGAACTATCATTTTTTGACATTTGACAAGTAGAAACTACGCCATTAATAAAAATGGAACGATACACGATTCAACAACGCACTGAAATTATTAAAATTCACTATAAAAATGGTGAAAATGTGGCAGAGACACATTTTTAGGTCGCCATGAAGCACCTTGTCGGACCGCAATACAGAAATTGGTAGAAAAATTCGAGCCCTCGGGACAAGTTAGTGATGTGAAGAATAAAACCCGTGCACGTCGCTCAAGAACAGCCGAGAATATTGCTGCTGTAGCCGAAAGTGTTGAAGAAAACCCAGGTTTGTCCATTCCCTGTCGTTCTTTGGAATTAGACATTCCACAAACGTCATTAAGGCGCGGTCGTGGTGGTCATTTGGCTGATGTTATTTTCCATTATTAACGGCATACCTTCCTCTTTATAATGAAATAAAGATCCGATCATTTATCTCAAAAAATGGCATTTTTCTTTGAATATCAAAATAACATCTCTTATTAGAAAACCCTTTATTACAAATTGGATAGTCCCGAAGAGAGCTTGAATCGATCATTGGAAACAGTAGACTCAAACGTACTCTCTGAAAGTCTCTCATATTAAAAGTAAATGAATTTTGTGGGGCAATTTTTATCCGCCCTTGATCGGATCGGTATCTTATACATTAAAAGATAAAATTGAAACTGTTACATTAAAGGATAAAATTGAAACTGTAACATCACCATCTTATGTATATTTATTTTTCGCCGCCACTGCCCATCTACTTACATCAGCACATATAACCAACAGACGACATCATTATTTAAAGACCTCCCACTCCAAGTTGCTGTGAAATCAACATCCGCGGACTATAAATAGAGCACGATGTAATCATTCTGGAGTGTCTCAACAGAGGTGAGTGCACAGTAGCCTGTTTCCTGGATGTCGAGAAAGCCTTCGACTCTGTCTGGAAAAACGGCCTCATCTTCAAATTGTTAGAACTACACTTCCCACCACATCTAACAAAAATTATTCACAGCTTTCTGTCCTCAAGGAAATTCGCAGTGAAACTTGAGAACTGCAACTCATCTACCCTATCTCTAGAAGCGGGAGTCCCTCAGAGCTCAGTTCTCGGCCCAATCCTTTTCAACCTCTATACGTCAGATCAACCGCCAAATGATCACAATTCCACCTCACTGCTTTACGCAGACGACTCGCTCACATATGCACGCTCAATATCGCCAAAATTCGCTGCGAGGAAAGTGGAGCAGCATATTGTCAAACTGGACGCCTACTACAAGAAATGGGGTATCAAAATAAATATTGCCAAATCGGAAATGATTTGCATCCGCAAACCAGCTACTACTAGCCAAGCAAACATAGCCACCTTGGCTAAAAATATTGACATTGAAATCAATAACCAAAAAATAACACCCTCCACAAAAACGAAATACCTCGGTATATCTTCCTGTAACGTGCACAAGTTGAACTCTTACGCACAATATACTCTGAGAAAACCAAAAGCTGCCTATAGCCTTCTGAGCCCACTTCTCAATACGTCCCCACCAAGTTCCTGCTTTATAAGCAGCTAATTCGACCAACCGTCACATACTGTTTCCCAATATGACACACGATTTCGCCAACCTACATGAAAAACCTCGGAAATCTGGAGAGAAAAGTACTCCGTTCTTGCACTGGCCTTCGTAGAAGGGCAGACAATAGATACTACCCCAACAAAAAGCTGAACGAGACAGCAAAAATCCTCCCTATCGACTACTACCTTGTCGCACAAGCCCAAAAAAAACTTCCTCATCATCCAAACCCTCTCATATTCAACCTGCCTGCACACACTCCACCTGCAGAAATCAGGTATATCTCACCTCTTCAACTTGCTGACCCTGAGAGTAGGGGCATTTACTATACTGGCGAAAGATTTACTTTCTTTTGCAGAAAAGGTACCCACCATCGAGGATAGATCTCCGGAACATCAGTCACCGTCATCATAGCAGGATGCCCCACATAGGAACTGCCTAGAGAAGGAAGACCCCCACAAGGATACCTGGTCCAAGCTCCAGAGTTCCTCATCCTCCTTAACTGCACCCATCCCAATTTTCCCGTCTCACCCTCCTAAACAACATATAACAAACAACCGCCACGGAAACAGCTTAGTGTCGCGCGCGAAGCTGTAATAATCAACAAAAACATACCAAACATAAAAGTTTTTAATCAATATATGTCCAAAAGAATACAAAACCAAGACAATTATGAAATCAAGGCCAAAATAAAAAGCCTGAGTGTTAAAATCTACCCTACCATAAATCCTAATAGGGAAGCTAGGACTACACATTAAGGACAATATATTTTAAATGCGCAAGAAAGACTCTGACTATGAGTATGACATTCTGGAGTGAGTCTTTCCAGCTATTCGCACTAAAACGCACCCTAGTGGTCCAACTTGCCAATAGTAGAAAGTACTTACTCGTGAATTCAAAATAAATATATTTGTCTGAACCTTTAGCACAGTTTATTTTTATACTAATAAAATTGTTTTCTTTGAATTTTGTTGTTACAAAACAAAAATAAATCGATAAGAATTTAAAAATTGTATCGAAAAAAAACACTATTTATTGAGAGTGGGGTAAGTGCCCGAGATTAAAGAGAGGAGCCATAAGATTATGTGCCGGGTATTAAGCCACAATCAAGCAATATATAGAAGAATATGTAATTATCCTATACCTTGCACAAAAGACATATTTTTTGTTAAAGAAATGAAGGCAAACATTTGGGTGAATATGATCATCATAAAACTTACCTTAACAAAACTTCAAAAAATAACACATTGAAGTAACTACTAAAAGTTTTGAAAATGCTGTTCACTGTTGTTAATTTAAGATAATAATTGAAGAAATAGATGATGTAAACTTGGAAAATTCTTTCATAGAAAATATTTGGAAATATTGAAATAGGAAAATTTCTGAAGGGAAATTCTTTGACGCTGCCTGAAACCCTAAAATTCGATATATTTTTCTCGAGTCTTTATTCTCATTCATAAAATATTTTCCAATCCGATAATCGATAAAATCTCTTTTCAATTCAATGCAGTGGAAAATATATTTTCCATGTATTTCAACATAGTTCCACATCAAATTTGGAGAAATTTCAGTTGAATTTCTGTTTACCGATAGTCAACAATTTTTCCTATATCTGTTGGTATTAAGAGGAGATTTAGTGAAAAGAAATGTTGCTTAAATTTGCATTTTACAAAGGCTAAAAGCACGATTATATTTGTACAGGTACATGATGTAAGTAAAAATTGTAATTATTTTCATTGAAGTTGTTTAGGCTTTCAATTACAATAGCATACTCAGTTTCAATAAATTTATCGCTACTTTAATTATCTGAATAAAAACTGCTTCGTCCTGACATGAAAAGTGGCCTAAATTCAGAAAACATTAAGCAGCTTTTTAATTGTGCAATGAAGATTTTTGGTAGGCTTTTCCTCTTATTATGATTGAGAACCCATCTGTGTAAGTTCAATTTTGTACATACGAGATGTGGCTATAAAATAACTAGACCATTGCTGAAATCATTTTATTTTGAATTTATACATTTTCAGTTATTATCGCCTTAAAATTGTTTTATCAAAATCTAATAAATAACCGGCCAAGTGCGAATCAGACTCGCGCACGAAGTGCTCCGTACAAAATTTAACACGATGTAATTTTTATTTATTTTTTCAAATGAGAGTAGGCGTCATGTGAAAAAATAATGCCTACTTATGATATAATAAAGAATGAGAATAAAACGAGGAGAAAAATGCCGGAAAATCACGTTTCTTGTGTGGGGACCACTTTAATTTTTAATTTTATTTTATTTTTATTATTTTTTATTATATCGCCAATAGAAATACACAGTCTGTAAAAATTTCAACTGTCTACCTATTACGGTTCATGAGATACAACCTGCTGACGGACGGACGGACAGCGAAGTTTTAGTAATAGGGTTCCCGTTGTTACCCCTTACGTACGGAACCCTTAAAAATGAATTTCTCTGTTTTCTATAAATTAACATACGTTAAGTTTTTACTAGCGATTTTAATGTGAAAAATTATATTTTCTTTGCCCGTACTCGATACTAGGGTGAACTTGTTCCTAGGTTAACTATGACACCACCACCGAAACGTATTCCTCACTTCTCATCGCCTCTGTCATAATAGTGACGCAGAAAAAAAAGGGATTCGGTACCTACTTACATGAGTAACTGGGAAAAAAGTGTGATGAATCCCGTTTGGTAATCGTATAGGTACAGTACTCAAAAGACATGAAATTTTACCGAAAACTTTAATCGGCTACCTACGTAGAAAGAATTGATTTCCATCGTTACATGGTATTTGTTACCTATACAAATACAACACCGAATTTAGTATGAAATGAAAACTTTGAATCAACTGAATATGAGTACAAATAACGAATGATTATTTCGATATGTATTCGGGACCCACGCAGCGGGAAGCGCTTCCACAACATAGCCAGAAAATATCTTTTCTGAAGCGCACTTTAACCATAGCCAAAGGAATCTTTGCGGAAGCAGATCTCGTCGCTGAGGTTAGGCTTATTCGTTTTTGGTTGTGAAAATATGACTCATATGCATCTGAAAGCGCAGCAGAATTTCCATTCTTTACTAGTCTGTTGCAATGTGCGGTTAATTATATTTTTTTAATAATATAATATAACTGTGAGAGCTAGTCTTGGACGAGGGAGGGAGTGCCGGTTTGTAAAGACAACTCAGTTTTACAACTCAAATATAAAATTTTTACTAATACGTAAAGTATTATAAATTCATTTGCTCAACCTATATCACAAAATTCATTTTACTAAAAACTAACCTACAAACTATTATAAAATTCAATATTAAATTCAATAAAAAAAAAAAATAAACAAATTAAAATTCAAAATATAAAATGTTGTGCCTTCTCGCTCGTTGTTACTTCTGAAAAGGAAGAAGACGACAAGAGTTGAGCAACTGTTATCAAAATAAATTTCAATATATATTTTAATTGACAAACTGCCTTTGTTGGTGCGTGAGGGAACAAAGGCAGCAAAATGCTTCTACAGAAAAACTAATTAGGATTAGTCTCCTGGTGTAGATTTATTATATCAAAGGCGTAACAATATGTTTCTATAAAGTAGAAGCCTTTTTATGGTGCATGAGGGCACACAGGTAGCAAAATACCTTTGCTCGTACGTGAGGGCACAAGGAAGTAAAGTGCTATAGTCAGTAAACTAGTCAGATTAGTCTCTGACAGTATTCTGAGCGTGAGCAGAAATGTAGCAATATGCTAATATAATGACGAATGCAGAATAGTCTCTGCAGCAGAATTATTCTTCTGCTTAGACGTGGGCAGGAATATTGTAGATTAATCTCTGAGCAGAATTATTCTTCTGCTTGGATGTGGACAGCAGATGTTTGCAGATTAATCCCTGCGCAGAATTAATCTTCTGCTTAGGTGTAGGAAGGAGTGTCGCAGATTAATCTCTGCGCAGAATTAAACTTCTGCTTAGGTGTGGGATGGAATATTGCAGATTAATCTCTGCGCAGAATTAAACTTCTGCTTAGGTGTGGGATGGAATATTTGAAATGATAGGATTTTCAGATTATTCTCTGAAATATAGAATTAATCTTCTATAATGAGCTTGGGAATATTCTTGTGCTTAGATAAGTCTCTAAACCAGATGAGCTCTGGACCAAGAAAGATTTTCTGCTGCAGCTCGTCGGCTTTATATAGCCGCCGCATCCAGTTATGAGCTCTCGCCCCTCGGTGTTGCCCTAGCGACGTTTATTGAATTTGATGAATGAGGCGAAATCAAATGATTTGACGTAATGTCAAGATGTGACATTAAGAAAAGTAAATATACAGGAGGGATGTGTACTTTAGGTAAGTTGATGATATATTTATAAAATTTTGTTATAAATAATAACAATTTTGTATGTTTTAGGTATTAAATCTGTTTGTTGTAGTGCTTGGACATCGCTGGACCAAAGGAATGAAGTTCCTGACTATCAGATGAGTATTTTTTATTGGTTTATTTTATACTTTGGTTTTTTGTGTTTCCTTTATTTTGTCTTTTTAGGAAGAAATAAATTTGGAGCAAAGGGAAAAAGAATCGGAGGAATAAATTACGTCGGTGGACTGAACAATAACAATATTACTATTTTTAGCAAAAAAATGGCCTCGTATTTCGTATAGATTAAAAATTAGATGGAGTACATTCAGCAAAAGACTTAAAATTTTAGTAAAGCGTTTATCTTGATTCCTTCTGTATTCGCTATAAGAGCTCCAAAAGTTCTACCCTACCGGCACTCCAAGAGTGCCATCCAACAAGCGCTCCAAGAGCGCTTCAATCTACGGACATACTCACGTTAAAACGATATGAACAAGAATACGGTAGGGAAGCGCTGCGAGCGACCAAAATAGCGCTCTTGCATTCGTATTTGAGCGATTCCATTTCCCGCTGGGCAGTTTTTTAGAGAAGTAACGAAGTAATGATTTCTACCCACAAATCTCCCGACACTTTTTTTTTTGTTTTTGTTTAAAGTGAGTGACTTCCAGTGATTTTATTTCAAAGCCTGTTTCGTGATATACCCGCCAGCACTGTAAAAGCACGTGGGCGCCCAGTTAAAAGTATAAACGTTGTTATGGTCGTAGCATACTGCATGCTGCAGTATGCTACACTGAAGCTGGCAGCATTGTCCAGCACGACTACTGTGCTGCCACTCTGACCAGACTGTGCGAGTAAACCCTGGCTCTGGGCAGAGTACGGAAAAAAAATTTTACAGGAGAAGAAGAGCAATCTGAGATGCCGGAAACAGAGTGGACTTGATGGCATTGTGATTTTTGGTGCGGAGATAACAAGCAAAGAAGAAGAAAGGAAACCGTAAAGGAAATTGGATAGCAAAGGAATCTGTATATGCAGCCCCAGTAACGAAAATTTACAAAGGGTAAAAATTTAAGAAACACGTTTTGGTATGAGTCACTTTCAGTATTGTTTTTATCACCGCATCATGTCAAATGGTAACGATTTAAACAGACAGAGAAATTTTAAGAACGAAATCCAGAAATTCTTTACAAGTTCCCTGACGTTCCACCCCTAAGGCGGTATAATCAGCCGAGATACAAGTTGAAGGAAATTCCATCTGGTGTGAGAATCGTAAAAGCGCAAGGTTTTGGTAACTGGGGCTGGCTTAAGATAGAGGTAGAGTGATCACGGCGGAGGTTATACTCCAGGATATTGTCGTCACGTTCCCACATTTTAATTGTCCGAATGCGTGGTTAATGCTGTACCCCGTTGAATAAGAACCGCCAAATATCGAATAATTATATAACGGAGGATGTAACTAGCAGTAAAACATACCCAGCAACTGGATATTTTGTGTGCAGTTTGAGTCTAAATCCATAGTGATTATCACGCAATAGCTATGAGAGGTCAGGAAACGAGTTTAAGGAAAGACGCTATAAAAAAATGTGAAAAATTTAATTAGAGTAGCAACCAGAGTTAACCAAACCTAAACTGCAAGTCATGATGGTATAACTTTGTTTTAGTCATCCTGAAAAGTATTAAGTCATTAATAGTAAAAATATTTCCGGCAAGGTAATCGACAGCGGAGAATACCTTACCACTTAGGGAAATAAGTTTTATTTTCATAAAATTTCAGATCGTCGTAAAACAGAAAAGCCAACACTTTCGCCTCCAGGGAGCTCCTTCAACGGACAAGAGATGGTGTAAGTAATTTATTATAATTGAAATTTCATATAGTCTATGTAATTTACCATTTAGTATATTGTCCGGTTTATTTTCGTATTAACATATATTATTATCAGGTTCTTTAGAATTTTTTATGTCGCATGGATTTAAATAATATTAAATTATATAGTTAAGACTATGCGCTATAGCTTTGAGACATATTATTATCATATTGTAGAGATACAAAATCCATAGTTAGTCATAATTTATTACAGAACAAGCTCAATAAGTCAACGACTGTTATTTAATTTTTTAATATGCAATTTCTACCTTCACTTAGCTATGCAATTCTTACATTCACCAAAGTTCTATGTCAGCAATTGCATGGAAGCACAAATGAAATTACGGTCGGTGACATTGCCTAAGAAGTAAATTTATGCTGATCTTGTGATTCGTGTTTCATTGACATAAATTTTTGTTATATTTGTTTTTTTTTTTTTGTTATTTTATTGTCATCATATGTATATATGTATATGAATTATTGTATTGTATAAATAAGCGAATCGAAATAATAAAATGGGAATTGATTATCAGATAGCAAGTGATCGAGTTTATTTTATATCCATCAGTGCACCGTTAAAACACATACTCGTATAATCTTAAAATTTTTTATATATGCCAAGGTATCATATCATAATATATAGAATGAGCTAAAGAGTTTTAAATTTTAGTGATTGGGATGTGTTGTACTGTCACATATATTATTCGAGTATCTTGAATTCGTTTTTTTAAGTACTAGCGTATATCCATTACTGAGTCAAATTATTCTGCTTCGTAGACTCTAGTACTATATTGTCCACACGTATTAAGATTATATTAATTTACTATTCTATCAAGAAAAAGAATAAATAGATTTTATAACGTAATGGCGTGGTAAGGCTTTATGTTGATCTTTCACTCTCCCGGAGCCCTCCTCGAGTTGATGGTTGAATAGGTTCGCTTTTTCTCTCTTTCAGATAATCATAGGTACACTGAAAAATACTATGTCCTCAGTGTCGTTGGGTGGATAGGGCAAGCAGGAAGAAGGCAGAGTCTGCGCCTTCACAGGAAGTAATGGTAAGCGATGTAAAGGTCTCTTCTGGACCGGGTTCGTTGCGAACTTTTTTTTGTTTTGCCACGAAAATCTTATGGCAGGTGACAGCAGCAGGTCTACGTGGAGCCCCCCACACTCTTCGCCAATAGCCGAGGCGATCTAGCGTGCCGCCCTGCACGTCAATGCTGTCTACCGAGTAATCTATCAGCTCATGCCGGCAGTCGGGACTTCACGTCCAAGCCAATCACTCAAAACATAGATTCATGAAAACGTCTTCTGAGAGCCAATTATGCGCGTACCAGTGTGCGTACTCCTACATGAACTTGTGTCCTCAAATATCTCCTCAAATACTATGTCGTATTTTCTCTGAAATTATCACAAATAAGTAAATATACAGATGAAGAACGCATATCAGAAAAATGAAAACCTTATCAACATTTATGGTAACTAAGTTAGTTAGCTACGATGAAAATTGAAGCTAAGAAATATACTTAGTAACACAAAATGTTCCTAATCTCAACGGGAATTGGAAGCATCACAGGATGCTAGCAGAAGCTCTACTCAGAAGGCATAGTTGCATGACTTTCCGTTAGACACCTCGTTAGGAGGAAGCAATAGAAAAGCTTTTCTACCGCTTGCTCCAATCTTCCATTGGAAGGCCTGATAAATTTTCCCGCTCAGTTTCCTTCCAACAAACTTCAATGCGACTAACATGGAAGCAATTGAGAAAAGTACTTTGCTCGTCCATTAGAATGCCTGACAATTTTTCTCCTTGGGATGTTCATTTACACACCCAAGTTTCTACCTTTTACCAGAGCAATGTAATGCCGCGGTCCAATATCAATCAACGATGCCTCGACCTGATGCAGGAAAGCCCTCATTTTTTTTTGAATTTATATGCATTTTTGGAGGCTGACAACAATTTTTATGAGCGTAGACTCGTAAATGTGCAATAAGATGTTTTGTTTTTTTTTAGAAATTTATGGAAAATATTTCGGTAGAATTTTTATTCACTTTGGCAGCTGATTGGAGTTACTTTCAGATACAATTCTTTCTTTTGTGCCTTTGTCGGCCTCCAATTGCCAATAAGCATTGATATCTTCTGCCGTTGTCAGTCTCCAATAATGCATAAAACTTCTAAGGACTACATTTCCAGTAAATTACTTAGAAAAAATTTTCAGTAGATTTCTAAGAAAGAATTGAGGGCTTGCCTACATCAGGTCGAGAAATCGCCGATTTTATATTCGAGCAAGACGTTACAGATTTTTTTAATTGACTCGCAACGTGTATCTGATTTCTGGTTTTCAATTTTATTATTCGATTAGTTATCTGTCCCAGTCAACATTTTTGCAGCTACTTAGTTGCAGAAATTATTTTTTTTATTTTATAAGGGTATACAGCTACACGAAAACTAAAATGTTTTATAAAGGTACCGCTTTTCCTATTGAGCTCCTATGCTAAATTGTTTTATAAGGTAGCATTGAGAACTCTTTCCGAACTTCTTATAAAACAGTTTTGCTCCGGAAACTAATTTATTTCATAATAGTTCGAAACAAATCTTTTAAAGGCCTTTTAGCTTTCGGAGCAATTTAGTTGTCGAAGAGTTTTTTAAAGATATTAAAAAATTAAATTAGAACACTTATAAAACCATTTGGTTGCGACTTGAATTGACCAGGAGAGTTCCCCTTTATAAAACTAGAAAGTTGTATTTTAGCGTTAATGAGAACTTTATATAAAATGGAAACTATTTTCTTTGATATTAAATAATTTAATACGAACTATTCTTCACAAATACCAATTAACCTGTGTAAAATTAAGTACTTTGACATTTCTTGAAGATTTCACATGAATCTAAAATGTTTTATAGGAGCTGTAAAGTGAGGTGAAAAAATTCGGCCATTTTATTATTATAAAAAAAAAAGTGAATATTTATTTAAGCTAACCTATTTTTAGAATCTAGTAGGCGTGTTGTATTTTGCGTCAGAACTATAACTATTACAATAAAATTAAAGTTGCAGAAATTTTATTCCAATATAATCGAAAATTAATGTTTAAGCATTACGCAAATATTATTGCAAGAAAAATTACATATTGGACGAAAAGTCTGATTTCATAATGTTACGTGCGTGGCCTTAGTTCGTTATTAAAAACACAATAGCTGTGTTTTTTTGGTTTCGTGCAGTGCACTGCAGAGCACAAGAGATTGCGAATTGAATTGACTTGTAGGGTGCATAAAAGTTGAAATTTTTTTTGCAAGCATAGAGAGAATAATCTAGGTGCCATGACTTTAATTCTTAAGCCCTAGCTACAAAATGAGTTTGAATCAGTGGCTTTCATATATAGCTAGAGCCAATGTAAGCCGCGCCACTTTCTGGCACCGCAAAGTTTGATCAAACTTTAAACTTTGCAGCGCGTTGTTTTTTCCTTCGTTTGTTCCTTGTTTCATTTTAAGAGAACGATTGCAATTACTTACAAGTTTGAAATAAAAAAAAAACACTTTTTTGGTAATAGTTTTTTAATAAACTTTTAGGGCTAGAATACTTGCTTTAATTATCAAACTTAATTTTTTTTATTCATTTTTAAATACTTTTCACAATTTCACAGAAATAATCAACACACCTCAAATAGTTCGAACTGTCAAGTGTAAAAAAATGCGCGGCTCTAATTGTATCATAAACGCCTCAAAGCGGCGCGGCGCTCATTGTATCTAGGGCTTTACAAAACGTTAAACCTGTCAAATTTTGCCTCGAAGTTTATCAAGTTCTATTTTGATATTTTGCAAGGATTCAAGTCATGGCAATTTGATCATTTTCTCTATACTTTCAAAACATTTTTTACTTTTATGCACCCTACAAGTCAATTCAATTCGCAATCTCCTGTGTTCTGCAGTGTACTGCACGGAACCAAAAGAACACAGCTAATATATCAGATATAATTCAAAAGTTCTTTCTTTTATTTAACTTTACGGTTTACTTTTATAACACTCAGAAATAATTATCAAATCAACTCTTTAGTTATCGCTAGTACTGGACGTAAAATTTTCGCAATCCAAATAGTTTACTTCATTCACTTCACTGTCTGATATAAGACTCGCCTCCTGGAGTTCTTCACACGCGATTTACGAAACAAAACGAATTATGGCGAAATTATAAACCGAACAGATATCCCGGGATATTTGAAAATATTTACGTACAGGCTTTAATTTTGGCCTAGGTTTCACGCGATATCGAAAAAGGAGCTCGCTTCCTGGATGTGAGTAGTGCCATATTTATACTCTACAAAATATCATAGAACCTTCCTGAATATTCCGTTCTCCGAACCAAAAGTTTACTAGGATGTCACTAACCTAAAGTTGTTTCCATTTCCAACAGATGTCGTGTGTGTCCTTTTTGTGGCGCGTAACAATAAATAACTTTTTCTGCGCACACATTTCTGAAGTAAATTTATAATTACATTTTTTATAGAGATATAATAAGACAACAATAGAGCCATATTAACACAAATGCATATAAGTTTTTTTAACAAATGGCTGCATGAAGGAAGTTTTCACAACTACTAAAAAATATCTCTGCAACGAAATTGTGGATATAAGTAAAATAAAAAAATATGTAAAATATAAAATATTTTATTATTGCTAACTTAGCGTCTGCAACTCTTATACAGTGCGCTCAATTAGCTCTATAAGGGTTTCTTTAAAGCTGGCACAGCATTTTTAACAACAATTTTATAAAATAGTATGTTTTGTAAAGAGTTGTGAGAACATTCCCGTGGTCATAATAAAGTATAAATTGTTCATTGGGGTATATTTACTTATTTGTGATAATATGTATATTTAATTTGCTAAATATTTCCTTCCCTGTAGTGAAGGATTTGCCATCCAATTACCGGCTTCTAAGGCAATGAAGTACTTATTCAATTGCAACTGTACACCATCATCGTATACAAATAAATTTTTAATATTTCAAATTTCAAATTAATCAACAAAAAACCCAACATCTGATCTCGTTTATAAATAAAAAAAATGAACAATTCCCTGCTACGCGTCAATTTGAGTTGAATTTGATGAAAACAAAACACAAAAAAAAAATCCGTCCCATTTTTGATATTCATCAAAAAATTGTCCTTTTTCCATTTTGTTGTTTATTATTAAAAAGTGCTCGACAAATTAAAATTACTCCATTTAACAAAAAGGGACAGTAGGGCTTTGTCGCACACAATGGAACGGAATATTCCGATAAGGGAAAAAAAATGTTTGTTAGGAAGTCTTTTGGAGACTATACGCCCCCAATTTCTATGCTATAGCTAAATATTTAAATATTTATTTACCTTGTGTTTAAAATAAAACAATCCCTTCTGAAGAAAAAACCGAATCTTCAGAATCAGAATAAACACATTTCGCCTCTTGAGGGACGAAAGGACACGAAAATTCTTCTTAAATTAATGGGAAAACATTTTCCCATAAAAAAAAAAAACTCTCTCAGTCATTCGTGAAAAGAACTTTAGGCGGATTGTTAGCAAATTAAATTATTTATGCAACTTCCTACTGAATTTTAATTTGAGAACCAACCATGGTTGGGGAAGTGTTTACTGCAAAATTGACAGAATCTCAAAAGGAAAAAACAATTCAGAGGTTTCAGGATGAATAGATCCCTGTTCGTAATGGGGAGAAAGTTTCCATTTGCTTTGAAAAAAAAATGCACCAGAACACAGAGACTACCCGATCCGTTGTGCGAATAAATTATTTAGGCAAAAATTCAGGATTTGTATCACGACGAAAGTGTTTCTTTTTCGATTTGTAAAATTTTACAACCAGATAGGTTTTAGTTCTCAGCAATTCTAAGTTGTTTTTTTTTTGTATTGATTATACATATACAGAAGAAGCGGTTTCGATATTTGCATAAAGTTGAGTATTTGAAAATTGAATTGAAGTTGAGGATTTTATATTCCAAAGAAGTTCATCGGAGATTTCGAAAAGTGTTGAAAAACTTTCTTATTCACTTAAATCCAATAAGATTGTGAGTCGTTTAATAATGGTGGGAAAGTATAAGGATAGCAGAGGTATGTACAATGTGAAAACAACATGAAATAAATGCTTCGCTGCTCCAAAATTCTATGCGGTAAAAACTTGTAAAGGCTCTTTCTTTTCTGATCATACTTCCCCTACGGTTGGTTCGATGCTGGTTTTAACAAAAAATTATGTTTCGCGTAATGAGTGTGTAAGATTAATATTCGAGGTTAAGAACACATTTTAGTTATTCGTGTTTCTTTATTAAGCAATAACAAATTTGTATTCGTAACTTTAAGTACTGCCATAAAACAAAAAGAATTGATTAATTAAAAATTAAAAAGAAATACATAGTAATAAAATATATTCACTGAGCAGGTTACTATAATAAATTCAAAGCATAATTTTGTATATATTCAGAAATACTAGATGGAATAAGGTACTCTTGGGACTACAGAAGGCGTCTAAGCCATTTTGGAATATAACCAAAATAATTAAAAATAAAAATCGTATAATTCCTGCAATATCACATCAAAACAAACTACTCCTGACCAACTAAGAAAAAGCTGACTGCTTCGCCAGTAAGTTCTCTGTAAATAGTATAACATCTCAGCATCTTAGTGATTCAGATACCATATCAGTTGTAGCTAATGCAGTGTCCTCTTTCCAACCCCTTATCAACGCTAATGCTCCATATATTAGAGTTAGCGAAATAAAAAAGCCATATCAAACGATTGCGAGCCCGTAAGTTGCCCGGCATTGATAAGGTACCCAATTGTTGCATAAAAGCCTTGCTTAGGACCAGCCTAATTTATTTAACGCACATAATAAATTCATGCCTTAAATTGTGTTACTTGCCCGTTAAATGGAAGAAAGCTAAAGTTATACCAATTTTAAAACCCGGGAAACCCTCCGACAATGCTACAAACTACAGGCCGATCAGTCTACTTAGCGGTCTTAGAAAAATATTGGAAAAAATAATACAAACAAAAATAGAGGACTTTGTGACTGATAATAATATTCTACCCAACGAACAGTTTGGCTTTCGTAGTGAGCATTGTACGAGCCAAGCCATTGCCAGAGTAACGCAGTTTATCAAGGATAAGCTTAACAAAAAACAATCTATTGGACTTGTTCTATTAGACATTCAGGCTGCTTTTGATTCTCAACGGTTCACGTTGGACAGGAAATATCTGCACCTTATCCAACTATAGCTGGCGTTCCCCAAGGCTCGGTATTGGGTCCTCTTCTTTATATTATATTTACTGCTGATCTCCCAACATTACCCAACTGTTCAATCTTAACATTTACGGACGACACAGCAATCTTTTCATCTTCGGAAGACACGCCAAATATAATTCGTAGCCTCCAAAATGGTCTAACTACAATAGCTGAATATTTCGATAAGTGGAAGATCAAACTCAACGGGACAAAAACGCAAGCAATTCAATAATGCCATCTACCTCACACGACCCTGACAGTGAATGGCGTTAGTTTTCCTTGGACTGATAGCATTAAGTACCTAGGCATACATCTCGACAAAACTTTGACCTTTAAGAATAATACCTCTAAGGCAGTACATAAGATCAACATATTAACGAAGATCCTATACCCTTTCATAAACAGAAGATCATCCTTAAGTATCGAAAATAGACTTATCCTTTTTAAAACAATTTTCCAATCTGTTCTTACCTACGGTGCTCCCACTTGGTATAAATGCGCAGAAACTCATAAACGTAAATTGCAAGTTGCACAAAATAAAGTGCTTAAGATGATATTGAACTTGCCATGGCACTGTTCCACCAGACAGGTACACACTACCGCGCGTGTCCAACTAATCCAAGAAAGATTAAGCACAATTGCTTTAAAATTCTTTCATAAAAGTCAGCTATCACCCAATCCTCTTATTCGGCGATTGCAGCCTAGTTAGATATTAAGATAGGTTAAGTAGGATTAAGTTAGTTTATATAGGGTCTTCTTAATGAGGTTTTTTTTTGAAAAAGTTTTTCCTAGACATGGTTCTGTTATCATCTTATTATATTAACTCAATTTATAGTCTACCTAAATGTTCAAGTTGCAAAGAACTATATAATATTCTAAACTCTTTAATTATTTCCCATCCTATGTATGTATACCCTGAAATGTTATCATTGGTTAAATAAATAATAATAATAATAATTATGTATATATAAGTTTTTATGAGCTTACTTAAAGGCACCGACAGAACTGGCCGTTTGAACAAAAGGAGGCAAATCATACAAGAGAAATTTGGATAACTAGGAAACTTGCGATATCTTAGAATTATGACGTTTCTGTTTCGAACCGACGATATGTGTTGAAATAGTTCACGGATTCTGGTTTGTCCGGTTATAATATGGAATAGGAGTAAGCCAATGATCCCTGTTTTATATAAGACGGCAATAGGCCACCAGGCATCAGATTTAAGTAAGGCAATACATAATCTTATTTTCAAAGCCTATGTATATGAACCGAATACAGTCATTAAACGCAAGCTCGATCCATCGACCATAACTCCAATCGAGTTTGGAAAATATAACTCTTCCGAATGTAAAGTAACTTCCAGTTGAGTTTCAGCGCTACTGGCGTACAGAATGCTCCCTGAAAGCCAGACACTTCATAGGCCAGAATATATCATCCCGATCACAAACTAGAAGCATTTCATTTCCTGATTTAGAATAATGTCAGGGGTCGTGACTTTTATTCATATGGCCAGATTACAGTCATATAAACTAATAGGCAGAATTTCATCAGTACAGATGGGGCCACTGTAAATTCTGATGCATTGTGACTTTCTGGGACTTAACGCTAACCGATTATGCCTTAACCAAATATCAATTCTTTCTAGATCATCGTTTATGCGAGCCATACAGTCGTCGACAAGTCCAATAGGCCTGCTAAAATATAACTGTATATCGTCGGAATATATGTATGTGAACTTTGACATCTACAATAATTTGCGGTAGATTATTAATAAATAGACCGATCCGTAATGGTAAATGATGCCTGTGCTACCAGATAGGAGTGAGCAAATAGATTTTGATAGTGACTCTCCAATCGTGACCGTTTGGAACTGACCAGTAAAAAAAAATTTATTTGTCATCAGAGCTGATGTACGGAAATTAAAAAGCCTAGTGAATTGCAAAGCGTTATTTGTGGTTTAAACTATCAAAAGCTTTGGAAAGTCTAAAAGTATCAGAGTACATTTCTCCCCATTATTTATGTGTTCCTTAAGAATTTACCTACATACCGATTTGTTACTTCTGCACTTTAACACCTTGATCGGTGAGAATTTCTACCTTGTTAAGAATTTTCGCCTTTGGAAATCATTTTCTCCGCATATCCAGATCCTACGAGTATTAAAATATCACTGGAATTTAGAGAAACTAAGAATCTCGTAGATGTAGTCATTCAGATCAGTTTTACTTTTGTTTAATTTAATGTGCTTAATCTAAATCAACAGCTGTATTGTTTTTATTAATAAAACCTTTACGTAGGCATTAAAAAATGCGTGAAGTTGCACCACCTCCACCTCCAACTTTTTATACCTTATTTATCCAATTTTCGTAATACAGTAAACATGATAAATGAGTTGCCATCATTTTTTGCAATTATCAATTATGTGGTTTTAATAAATACCACACTAAACTACGCTTGCTTTTTTGCAGATATAAAGATGTTTTGTGAACAATACGAGAATTTTTGGTTCCTCAAAAAATACAAATTTTATTTATTAACATGTTCTTCGTCACACATATTTCATTTTGAGTAAGAATCGACAATTTCATTATTGAAATGTACAACTTTTTGGCAGATATGATAGCTGAATTTTATATGAAGATCAATTGAATTTTTTATGGAGATATCTCTAAGGCCAAAATAATTGGGGGAATCCCCTAAATATGTTCAATTGTTGTGCCCTTTCATATCGTCGACATTATAGCCCAAACAGTTACTGGATGATCTTGTTATCAGTCGAGTTGTTAAACATCGAATTATTTATGCAATGCGTAATTACGAGATCTTCGACCAATAATGAATTTTGTATACCAATATAATAATTCCTCATCTGTCACCTACACAGCTTTCAAAAAGTATAGCTCTTTCTGATTAGGGTTGTAACTAGTTTTTACGCCATCTCTTCTATGACCTAGCTACAGTTTGAAAAAAAGTTTTGAAAATAATAAACGTTCTATGAAGCTGTTACAAATTTTTCTTATAATTTAAATGAAATATTCTTTTATATGTTCTTCCCTAAAATTTCAATAAATACTAAAATAAATCGACCTCTCGACCTCTAAGTCATGCACTTAGTTTATTCCATCTAAGAAATGCAAAAAACTAAGAGATACCGAAAAAATGCTCACACTAACGAAGTTAAGGAATTAATTAAAACCATAAAACGCGAAATATGAAATTTTCGAGTTACAAGTGTGAATAATAAATTAGCAAGTTTGACTAAAACTGATAAGCCTTTCTAGAATATGACAAAATTCATTAAATGCAAAATCAGAGGCAATCCTACCCTTAAATTTCAACTACAAAATTATTACATATTTTAAAAAAGCTCAAGTTTTAAAAAATTGTTTCTCAAATCACCACCGTATAGCATAAGTGATAGAAATAAAAAAAATGTTAGTCCAGTTAAGGACTAATGATTTTTTGCAATTGCAGCATCTTCTGACCAAAAACTCAGCCAACGAAGAGAAATTATCAAAAAGCTTTGATCCAGAAAAGCAACCAGGATCGATAACATTAACGGAAATTATATCAAGGCTTTACCGAAGGCTATATATTAGTCCTTCTTATAGTGATCATCAATTATTGCTTCAAATGAAAATATTTTACTTCTCGATGGAAAAGTTAAAGTTAATGCAGTCCGAATACCTGGCAAGCCAGAGGACGATATTAACTCTTATATTAATATATATGAAAAGCTGATTAAGATCCAACTAGCAAGCTACTTGGATGAAAACGATATTCTACCAGAAGAACAATTCGGTTTGAGGAATACACCATACATTACATCTGTTTGTTACAATTACGATACATTTTAAAAATAAATTTAACCATAAGGACTCTGGAATCTGGTCTGGTGCGAATAGACATTTAAACTGTGTTGTGTGATGTACTTATTTACTAATTGATTACATTCGGTTTTCCTTTGAATTTAGTAGCGCACTTGTAAATAGCTTTCTGAGAGATGGTATTTTTAGAGTTCTTGTACAAAATTCTCCTTCTGCCGTCATCTCATCCTATCTGTACTGGAGTACCACAAGGCTCAATATTTGGTCCAACTTTATAATGAGCGCACATGTAAATAGCTTTCTGAGGGATGGAACCTTTAGGGTTCTTGTACAAAATTGTTCTTCTGCCGCTAAATTATAGTCCGTCCCTACTGGAGTGTCACAAGGCTCTGTATTTGGTCCAACCATATTGTGAATTCTATTCACCTAAACTGAATTATCACTCGTTCGGACCCTAAACCTAAAGTGTTTTATTCACCACACTGACCCAGAGCTGCTTCTTTAAGTCTGTTCTTTTCAAAACAACTCTTTTGAACTTTATTACTGTATGAAAATTTGTGGTCACGGCTCCGAGTTAAACGTCAAATCGGAATTATTTGTAATTAAAGTGAGGATTTAGGACATTTTGTCAAAGTGCAAATATTTTATTGAAGTGGTTAATTTGTTATTAAAATTATAATGAGCCAGGGGCGGATCCAGAATTCTTCTGAGGAGGGGGCGCAACTATGGTTTAAAAACGGTATAGCCTGAAAATATGTCAAAGTTCCAAGACTCGCCACCACTCGCAAATATAAAATACACAAAATTTATATTTAAAAGATCCGGTCGAACAGATAAGCTACCACTTTCAACGAAGAAAATTGCTCAACGTTCAACTTTTGCCACTCTAGAAAGTCAAACGAGGTTTTAAATTGTTTATTTTGTTTTAGTTTGTGAATGGTGGAAATGTAAAGCTTCCGTATCATCCATTTCGGTTCGTAAAAATTGCGAAATACATTTTATTCAAATTAACTCATTCATCATAAAATATAACTTTGCAAAATACAGAAATTAAAGCGCTATGTATTTTGCGTCTATTTAAAATAGCAGTCACAGAACAGATGCAATGCAAACTTAGTAAGTATATATCTCCATGGAAAAGTTAAGAAAGTTTGACTAATAAGCCAATCTTAGAAGATCAAAGGACATAGGGAAAAGATCGAAAGTCATCAAACATTGCGGCGGCACTCTAGTGAGTCGATCTGACAAGTTATTGCCAATGAGCTTGAAGGCTCTAAAAGCTAAATCTGTGCGACCACCCCCGGCTCAAATATGGGAAAAGGAGCGCTAGATTCGATGGGATGTATTTCTTATATATTTTCACAAATTAAAGACATTTTGATGCTTCTTTGGCAACAGAAAACATGTAATCTGTCCAGCTTAGTTTACAGGAAATATTAATGCCAAGAATGCATAAAGACGGTGTACCATAAGTCAGTCCTCCATCAAAATTTAAATTTTAAATTTAACTAAAATTGCTGGATGCCAGCAGACTCTACCAAAGACCTTTAAAATATCTATGGTAACGATTTTGGACCACCACCATTATGAAGACTATGGCTGCAACGTTCCGTAAAAAAACCAGTAAGTGTTCAGGCGAGCGTCCAGTCTGGAAACCATATCGGCGATCATTGATTTGGTTTCTAGATACTTCATTAGTTTGGAGTTGATAAAAGTTTCGAGGTGATTGCAGTTGGTCGATAATTTGATCTCTACCCACTTCTTTCTTGGGAATATGTTTCACTTGAGCTTGTTTCCAACCAGTTTGAATTTTTTTTGTCGAATAAGACAAGTAGAATAGTTTACGCAGAGTCTTAGCCAAGGATGAGGTACAGCTTTTAATTAACAGGGGTGAGACCCCCACCTGGACCTACGGCTTTAAAGACGTTTATTCCTTTAAAAATCGTGAGCACACCTCTCTTCGGATGTATATTGGTTCTTGTATACATCTACACGAAAGATGCAACATAGGTGTCTGTGAAGTGAATAGAAAACGAGATTTTGAGTCGAATCAACCAATCAAAATATTAGCTTTATCTAAGGAGTCAACAACCACTTCACCATTGTTAGTGAACGTATAGAGGAATAGCTGAAGTTGTTCCTGATAATTTTGATCAGGGACCAGAGCCTTTGCTATCCTTGATTCCAAGATTCTTAGTCTAATATTTCTCTTAAAAAGACATTTCTCTCTCCGGATAATGGACTTGGCGATGTTCTTTTCGACTTGTTTCAATTCTGGACATGAATGCAATTAATACGCGCGACAAGCAGACTCGTTCGCTTTTATTACTTGGTTGAATTTTTCATTAAGACAAGAGCGATTTTGCTGTTGTTGAGATCTTAGTATGTTACTAGCTTCTAATGTGCATTCATCAACATCGCTCGAAGCAAAACAGACCGACCAATCGATTTCTCTTAGATACTGAATGAAAGTTTCCTAATCAACACTTATATTTTCTTTTTATACAACGTGTAAGCTAAACATTCTAGTAAAACTATTGGATTTTACGAAATAAAAAAGAAATACATTCCAAAATAAATCGTTTGCTTTAATTGTAATAACTCACTACACCAATAAATTATGATAGTTTTCCGTTGTGTAGTTTCGCTGAATTTCTCCAATTAAAAGATATAATTGTTTTACATCGAAGACTAATCAATGGAAGCTGTTTTCAATTAAAACAAATCTTCCATCGCTTTTACCTAAATAAGTTTTGTCCTGCTTCAAACACCCCGAGAAAGGCCACGCTCATGTACATACATGAATTCTACAGGTATCAGCACTTGTTTCCTCTATAGGATTTAACAGCCAGTCTACTTAGGCCATAAATGTTCCAACGAAGGAGCACTTCCTGATCCCAGTAAAATGGCCTGCGTCCAAAGCATTCCTCTTCCGCGAACTGTCAGGCAAGTCCAATCTTTCTTAGGACTTGCCAATTACATATTACAGAAAGTTTATACCTAACATCTCCAAAATAGTACTTCCAATAACGAACTTACTTCGAAAAGATGTGAAATTCGATTGGATGGAGAAATGCCAGGAAGCATTTCAAACTATTAAAAAAGCCTTGGTTTCCCCACCACTTTTAATTTACCCAGATTTTTCGAAACCATTCAACCTCACTACGGACGCCAGTAATGAAGTCATAGGAGCGGTTATTTCTCAAGCAGAAGTGGGAAATGACCAGCCCATTGCCTATGCCAGCCGTACTTTAAACAAGGCCGAAAAAAACTACTCTACTATAGAGAAAGAATTGTTGGCTATTCTATGGGCTACACGGAATTTTCGATGCTACCTCCAGGGCCGGAAATTCACGGTCTATACTGACCATAAACCTCTCAAAGGTGTCTTCAATGTGAAAGATCCTACTTCCCGTTTGGTGAGATTTCACCACAAGCTGTCAGGATTCGATTATAACTTAGAATACAAGCTCGGGAAGTATAATACGAACGGTGATGCCCTGAGTCGAATCCCACAAGAGGTCAAAGAAGACATTTCAGTAGTACCTTAACGGTAAAAGCCACAGTCCACCATCGAATGGAATCCGACGTGGAGGACAGTAAATCCCGCACCAGGAAAAGGAAGCCCGCTAAATGCTACGTAGCGACCCGAGTCCAAAAACAAAAGGCACAGGACGACAAACAGAATTCCACTACCAAAAGTAAGGAACACACCTCGGCAACAGACGATATTCAATCAACTGAGACATATTCAAAATCCCCTACTGAGCTCGATCAGACAATGCAAGAAATTAAAGCACCAAAAACCCCTGAGAAAATCACAAACCCCGAGGAAGTCACGACAATATTGAAGGATTATCATGATTCTCCCTTCGGCGGCCACCAGGGTGTAATAAAAGCTTATAAGCGCATTAAAGGCAAGTACTGGTGGAGACATATGCTTAGTGACATTAAAAAATACATTAAGAGATGCCCAAAGTGCCAGATCATGAAAGCTTCACCTCAAACTCGAATGCCGATGATGATAACGGACATCGCAGAACAACCTTTCGACAAAGTTTACCTCGATATTGTGGGCCCATTAGAAGAATCCACATTCTGGCAATAAATATATCTTGACTTTCCAAGATAACCTTACTAAATTTGTCGACTGGTATGCAGTACCTAATACGGAAGCAGTTACGGTAGCTCATATTTTCTTCGACGAAATCGTTACACGGTACCGCATTCCGAAGAGAATAGTCACCGATCAGGGATTGAGTTTCCTGAGTGACCTATTCAAAAAGCAAACTTCTTAGAGTGAAAATGCTGCAGACTTCAGCATATCACCCTCAATCTAACGGAGCACTGGAACTTGCACATAGACACCTAATCGAATATCTACGTACTGTTGTAGATGAAAATCCGAAAACATGGGATCAATATCTGCGAACCGCTGCGTTCGTGTACAATAACAGTATACACGAGGGTACCAAATTCACCTCTATGGACTGCCTTTACGGCTTTACAGCGGATGTCCCCACTAATTTAAAACGGTATCCTGAACCCGTTTATAATCATGAAAGCTATTACCACATACTACGGTACAAGCTCCAGAAATCTTACGCAACGGCTCGAAAAAACCTGCTCATCAGCAAACACCGATCAAAGGGCTACTATGATAAATCTGTACGGCCCCTTACTTTCCACTTGGGAGACAAAGTCATACTCAAGAGCGAGAGTCGGAAACATAAGCTCTCTCAGATCTGGGCAGGACCATATCAAGTGCATATATATAAATTCCTAATTAGGATTGTATAAGAGTTTCATGCATTACACAAAATTAATATCATTAATATCTGTCCATATCTGCCGCCTTTCTACCATGTATTACATGGAAACGTTTCGGAACGTAATAAGTAGACTTACAGCTATAACTTTTTGTATCCTGGCGGCTTATTGAACTCAACATGTGTAAATACTCGATTTTCGGCTCTTTTTTCAGTATCTAATTACTGGTGACATTAATCTGTAATAAATTCTATTTCCCTTCGAGGAAATTTTCTGCTGGAACGTTTGCGTCTCGAAACGTGATTCACATGTGTGACTATAACAACGATAAATGTGAAAACATTTTTTTTTTTTGCGTGTTTGGTTGAGGGAAAGTAATTATGATCTCCTTCGCCTACATGAATACCAGTTATTTAGCATATCCACCGGAAAATTGTTTAGATTTATGGGCTATATCCTCTTCCTTAAACATAATTTTCCCTATTCTTTTCACTCCCAGAGTATGTAAGTTCTGCGATACGCTCGCTTATGGTATATATTTCTATAGGTATGTATGTATGTAAAGAAAACCCATTGCGTCGACCCAAGGGGACTAAATCATTGGCGGCCCTCATGTAAGAGCCATAGTCAAACAATAATGTGTTGACGAGAGCTCTAAGATTTCTCCAAGACGACGGTTCATTTCCGTTGAAAGTTAGAAAGAGTAAAACGCACTGAAGAGGGTTGGAAATTTTATGGACAACATATCTAAGGAGTAAGGATTTTATATTAAGAAATGTAAATAATGTCACAAAATGGCAATTTAGTTGAGGTTTAATACTGTTCCATGGGAGAATTGATGCTATCTTTGCACGAAAATAGAGTTCCTTCATTATATATGTGTCACCATTGTGAAAGTTATATCAACGTATTCAAATGCTGAGGAGGAGGAAGCGGGTTACTTATAAATGTAAAGGAGAAAAAAAAATATCTAAGTAAATAACTGGCATGGGTTGAAAAGGGTATAGAAGCAATAAATCATTATGAGAGAGGTACTTCGAAGAAATCATAAAAACTTTATTGAATTAAAAAATACGTGTTTTTAAGCAATTGCTGTAATTATATCAGTGTCACATGCTAGGCAACTGCTCCACCAGGCCAATGATATGCTGATTAGTACTCCGATCGTAGTATTTGTACTCCGAAATCTAATAGCGTACTCCGGTACTAGTCCTTTTATAAAAGTAATCCGTTTTTGGTATTAAGGAGTCTATTTCATTTTTAAAACTCCTCTGTTTGTTGGCAAACCAAGTTCATTCAAAAGTTATTATTCACCCAGGATTGAAAGATTGAGTTGAGTAAATATGCATGGTATATAGTACAGGCTGAACTTCAAAGGATGGTTTGGTAGTGGTACTACGTTGTAATATACTAAATTCAATCATATGAGAATAATTCTCTTATTGAAAAGAATGATAGAAGACAGTAATTTCAAATGTGAAATTTCAGTTCCATTTCGCTGGGCTTGTGTAATATTTTGTTATTCTTTTGGCTGTTGCTGCAGCGACGTAGTTGTGCAAATTTAAATGCTCTCTCGAAGAATATAGAATTGTGGAATTTAATTTAAAACTTTAATTTTACTCGCTCCTTTTCTTTCTCACAAAAGTTAAGTTTACCTTAAGATCGCGTTCAAACCCAAATCCGTGGAATATTTTTCATGAAAGTGGAGGAATTAATTCATAAAAAAACTACTTCAAGAACAACACTTACAAGAAATAACAAAACAATTCCGTGATTTGTATATTAACTAATGTAACGAAATATTACATCGTACAAGTTTTGAGGATCCAATACTAAAAGCAGTTGCAGGAATGGATCCAATTTGTTTAACTCCAAGCTTAATACCTTTAATGAAACTTTTCCCAAACCTTATTATTCAAAATTATATCGATGCGTTAGACGAAGAATGGCGTCTGGTGCAAATACAAGAATTTTTACAAACGTCACTGTTATTTGAAGAATACTGGAACCAGAATTTTAATGTAAAAGTGACCTAGATGAAAAAATATTTCCAAATTTAGAAAAATTTATTAGTTGCCTTAGGTGCCTTTCACATGCTACGTAAATGCGGAAAGAAGTTTTTCGCCGGTTAGTCTTATTAAAACTAAAACCAAAAAATCTTTTGCTGTCAACAACTGTAAATTCCATAATGGTTGTAGCAAAAAACGTTATTTATATTATAAGAAAAACAAGGACAAAAACTAGAATTGGTATAGTATATGGTATGTAAAAAACCACAATATTCGTATGAAAAGAGCAAGAAGGGGTTCCCCGATTTAGTATATTTTTGAAGTTGTACTTACTACTTTTATGAAAACATCATATACAAGATTTCAGCTCTCTCCGTTAACTTGTTCTCGGTCATTGTCCAAATATATAATGTAAAACGATATTTTTGTATGGCAACCCTATGAAGGACTTACCCGATTATCCCAATTTTAAACTGAAATCTTTTTTTTTAACGCCACGTGGATACTAAATCTACAGCGGACTTTCTATGAGGTCAGACAGACCGACAGACAGACAGATAACCGAACGGATGGACAGACGGGGAGAGGGAAATGCAAAAATCAAAATACCTTTTAATATTATGAGTGCGTATCTGACCCATTTTGACCAGCATTATTTCTTTGCGTTACAAACGGAATGACCAAGTTAGTATGCTCCCTCTGGCATTTCATATCCTAGAGTTGGAAAACGTGCCACAACGATTGCTTTTTATTCCGAAATAAACATTGATAACGGGATCTCCATAATAATAGAAAATAAGAAGCGCGTAACATGCAAAAATAGTATTGCCAACCAAAAATTGTTTTTTATTGTACCAAGTTTGTCACATATATACGTGAAGAAAAGTAGAATGTCTCAAATAAGAACATTGGGGTCGAAATGGGTTAATGTATTCGCAGATGTTCATTGCGCTGTTTGTAATATCTACAACGTTTCAACTACATTAATGGTAGTTTATATGCTGTTCACCGTTGAGGATTTATATTCTCCATATCCGAGGGTCTTCATTAGATCTTGACCAAATTTTGAAATTTAATTGGTTTAGAAATACCGTAACCGTAACATCCATAAAAAGAAATCAGCCAAACGGATAACTTATTTTTTTTAAAGTCGGTTAAAGAAGGAGATAAATGTTTGTAATAAATTTTACTGGAGTCTTGAAAATCTCATATAAAAAAGAGCTCGAGAAATTGAAATATTCTTCATCTATTAATGAATAAATACGTCGGACGAAAAAGGCATGGAAAGTCCATATTTCACCATTTTAGAGTTTTATCATTTTAGTTTAATATATGAGGCGTTTAGTTTGAAAGTGGAATAAGTCTATTTGTTTTTAAGACGCAATATTGAAATATTTTAGTTTAAATTCATTTAAAAAATTTATTAGAATTATTTAAAAATATTTATAGGATCTAACTTCAGCGTAATGTGCGATATCGAATAGACGTTCAGAGTATAAAGGCCGTAACTCAATGATAGCATCGCACATCGGCATCTGAATTGAAGCAATGCCTGTCAAAATCAAACCGTGCATATGGTAATGATGCTTGACACAATTGGGGCATTGGAATTGTTTGATTCTTTCACCGATGCCCGGCATCAGTTGATATTTGATATTCTAGGCGGCATCAACCATCAAGCAGTAGCTGCTATGTCATTTAAAAAAAAAATATGGAATTTCTGAGGGCAAATCTGTGCTTATACAAGATAAGAAGTAAGGAATATAAAAATTTAATAAAGATGGATAAAGTACGGAAAGATCTCAGCATTCACATGGGTATTGAAAATAAGAAACGTTTTAAATATCGTTATTGTTGCTTTTGGAAGAATTTGTTGACAATTTATAGATTGAAATTTATTTTGCTGGTAAAATAAGAAATATATACGGATTTGACTCGATTTATTTATACCATTTGCCACTTTTTGTCGATTTCTGATGTTTTTTTTTCCACAACAAATTTCAGCACTTCACTAAAATATTTCTTTTTTTGGCAGTTCAGGTACCTTTTAATCTTGTATTTCATGATGCTGCAATTGTGTTATAGCTCAAACAACTTACAACTAGATAAAAAAATTTCCATTAAACCCGGATCGCTTTTTGAAAGCTGTTGAACTTTTTTTCAACCAAAGAAAGCTATCATTGCGAAGAATTTATGTGGCATAATACAGAAAGAGAGAGAGAGAGAATGTCTAGAGCTTTCTGTTAGCGGGCCATTAGCTCGTTTTACTTGGTCCACGTTTTTGTGAGGTTTTGCACATCTAGATGTAAGTTGTTTTTTTGATCCGTGTGCAAAATTCCAGCTCTCTAAATATACGCGTTCTCGTGTTATCGTGCGCACAGACGGACAGACAGACGGACGGACGGACATGCAGAAATCAAAATAACTTTTAATATTATGCGTGGGTGTCCAATCCATTTTGCTCTACCATCAATATTTCTATGTGTTACAAACGGAATGAGAAACTTAGTATACCCTATAGATTTCATCTAGGCCCTAGGGTATAAAAATCAACAGAAGATGATTGAAAGACTCTATTAGAAAATCACGAGAAACTAAAAGGCGGTTTACTTAGGAAACAGATAGAAGAAAATTATTCAATAACAGAAAGGAAAAAACCAGAAAATATTGAAAAACTCGTACATCTTAATAAAAATCTACCAAACGCTTTGAGAGCAAGCTCACAATAGAATGACAAATTAGCAGCAGGATACAAAAATTCAACAGGCACTAGTGCAGTGCTACCCAGTACCAGAATCGAACCATTTCCACATGCGTGGTGGGCGCGGAATGGGCATAGAACACATATAAAATATGAGAGAATATGTTATATGCACAAAATCTTAAATCACAGCTGACAGACCAGCAGTTAGCATACTAGCACCCGACAACAGAGCCGAAACATTTCGGTATGCAGCAGGTGATCGTGGGGTATAAGAAATATGAGAGAGAATGTAAAAAGCTTGGTTGAGTGTGACGTCAAAGTTAACCTAATAATAAGCAGGCGAGATTTCCAAGTGCTTTACATTTAAAATGTACCCGGCAAGAAAAGGAAGAAAGAAAAACAAAATTCAAAAAAAAAATCAAAGTCTTTTTAAAGCTAAAAATATAAAAAAGTGAAAGCGCAAGTTGCATGCAACGAAACAGAATGGCAAATAATTCATTTTCGTAAATAAATGTGAAGGGGCGGAGATTTCATGATTTACTCTCATAATATGTTCCCGCGCTTTTGTGACAACCACTTTTCATGAAATATTGACAATGGGCCCTATTCTGTAATTTTTCATAAAATATTATTTTATGTTATTTTATGGCGAAAAAATCCCCTCTTCATAAAATGAAAATAAAATATTTTAAAAATTCGTATTCTGTCGTGGTTCCATAAAATAATTTTATGAATTCTTTTATGAACACGTAACATAAAATATTTAGTACATTCCGCATTGGTATCTATTTCATTTTGAACAGCTGATCGATTGACATTTGCGTAAAATGAATGTATTTAATCAAAACAAAAGCAAAGAGTGGACGAAATGGCTGATGGAAAAGTTGTTGGTAGGTAATTGCAGTTTCTTGTTCTTACAAATATTGCAATTCTTATTCTTTTTGTAGAAAAAAGATTGCGGGTAAAGACGTCGAAGGAACAATATGAAATTTACTGTTCTTTCCTGGAGCAGCATAAAGAGCTCAGCTATAAAAAGGATACTGATCTCTCCATCCAGCCCCTATGGAACCAATTGGTAATATTATTAAATTGCACCAATAGCGGCCCATCGAAAGACAAAAAATCTTGTCAAAAGGTATGCTTTGTTGTTTGATTACGCTTGCATTTTATAATTTTAATTTCCCATCGTATATAGACTTTTGAGAATTGGCGCAATTCTGTACGCCACAAAAAGAGACAGGAAGAGGTCTACCGAGATGCGACTGGTGGTGGTCCAGAAAAACCCAGTGAGCTCAAGGAGATAGAACTCAGAGCGCTCGCACTTTGGGGCAAGGTTGCTTTGACTGGCGTATTGTAAAGCAAAGCGGAAGTAGGTTTCGGTGCCCCCCCCCCCCCTACCAGCACAGAAGAAACTTTTATCGCCAATTGTATCGAGGTCATTGTAAATGAGGAAGGCAGAGTTCCAGACAACGCTGATATTGTGGAGGGCATTGTCGATTGTGTCGCAGATACAATGCCTATACCAATTTACTTAAGCGGTGGCCAAAATGGAAGAACGAAGAGGAAAGTGCAAGCACCTAGAGGTAAAATTTATTGCATTCATTTTGCAAAGCATATATAAACTCTAGTCTATTTTATTATAGATGTTCAACTAGAAAATATTCTAGACGCGGAGAAAGAGAACACGGAGGCACTCCGCGAAGTTGGCAACCAACTCCGATGATTAGTTGAGCTGAAGGAGGCAGAGCTGGTAGAGAGCCAAATGCGGACAAATGCATTAAATAATATTGCCGAAGCACTGAAAATGTTAGCCAACAAGCAAAGAGAGTAGACATTTAGTTTAATAAATTTTTTTTATAAAATGTTGATGAATTTATTTTCCTTTCCAAATGTAAAATTTTTCAGCTATGAATACTTGTTACTTGTGGCAGTCTTTCACAATTTCTATGTGTAGTATTTATCCACATATATATTTCGGACTCGTCTTCCAGCAGAAAGCCAGGTATTACCTAGAAAACATGATCATAAGTATGGCACGGTAAAAAATAACCATCATGAACTCACCCGATACGTCATATGCTTCACGTTCATTTGTAATGGGTTCTTCATCAAGTGACATTTCATCACTTATTTGGAAATCATCTCCGTCTGTGAGGCTTCCTCTGTTAATGCAGAAGTTATGTAGAGCGAACACGGCATAAATAATTCGGCACGCAGTGGTTGGATGGTAATGAAGCGTTCTATGGCGAAGTAAACAACGGAAACGACTTTTTAACAGGCCAAAGCATTTTTCTACAATGAGTCTTGTCTTAACAAATGCTTCATCGTTACGAAATTCCTTAGATCCTTGTTCTGCATTAGTAAATGGTGTTAATAACCAGTAAGTAATTCTCATATCTGCATCACAGCACTGAGGGTAAAATAAAATTAATAGAACAAATTCTGCAAATTCACATGAAAAATTTCTTACTAATAATGCGTTCAAACTATGAAATCCTTTACGGTTTCGAAAAAGATTACCGTTGAATTCAGGATCGTCCTCCGCCTCTGCCACTTTTATTGCGTCTGTAGGAAACTCTATCAAATCACCTACTAAATAATCATTTATAAGCGCAGTTACTTCCTTAATAGCTCTCGAGATACTTGGCTGTGAAAGTGCTAAAATATGACAACTCCCGACTGGAGTTTGATACGAACCATGTCCGTAGAAATGCAAAGCACTTAGAAATCTTAAAGTGAAGGGGATGGATTCTTTCTCGCATGAGGCTCTACCTTTTCGATTAGTATTTTAACCCCCATCTTATCCAGCCGAAACAACTGTTGAACCCTATAGCTGGGCAACTCAAATAGATCGCTGGAATCGCGAAGATATCGTAAATTTCTCCTATGATCTCTTCAGCATAAAATAAAATGTTTAAGACAAATTTCATTAACTATTTATCTTTTACCATACCGAGCACGGATTTCCACAATTTCTGACAGCGTTGGACATGTTAACTTTTAATTAAAACTACTTCACACCACAAATGTCAGTTTACGAATGTCATTTCATAAAATATGTCAAAATACCTTTAAAATGTGCTGCTTAGGTTCTTTTATGTTATGCTCCATAACAGGAAATATTTTATGTTACGATGCGTAAAATAAAATAAAATTTCTGGTACAGAATAGGATTTTGTTTGCTCACATGTTGTTGCTGTAATGAACGCATGTTGTTGCTGTAATCCTATGATATTTGAACATCACGTGTTTCTGTTTACATTCGTTTTGCTATGAAGAGATTAAGGCCTAAGCACAATTGCGACGGCAGAGCGGAAAACGGCAGACGGCAGCGGGAAATTCGGTTGTCAAAACAGGCCATCGAAAGATTTGGAACACAATTGCAACGACAGGCGGTGAGCGACAATTGTGAAAGAAGAAAATACTGAAATTTTATTTATTAAATATTTCGAGCGTATTAAAAGGAGATTTTTAATAAGAGTATTTTATATTATATTGAAAGAAATGAAATGGACCAAACTGAGGAAAAAAATGAAAATGCAGAAATTAACTAAATTAAACGCTTTGAAATATCCATCCAAACCATGTTTTTTTTTGTCCACTTGTCTTGCCTGTCTTGCAAATCATAAATTATTCTCTGATTACGTACTTCTAGCTCATTATTTGAAATTTTCCGCGGCGTGCTACCACCGCAAAAAGACAAAACTGAATGCCAAAACAATGTCATTCGATTCATTTTGTTGGCAGTACTGCAGCGACGACGGCAAAATTAGAATTTGATCAATCTCGATGGCAACATCGTCGCCCGCTTACCGTCGATTGTCGTAATTTGGTGCATTCGGATAAAAATCTGTGCTTTTAGAAGTTTGACAGCGGAATTTCGTCGTCATTCTCCATCTGCCGTCGCAATTGTGCTTAGGCCTTTAAGTGGGAGAACTCATGCTGGATTCTCTGATATTTTCGGGAAAAATTAGAATTTTATTTGAGAGAAACTTTACATCTCCTTTCAGCATCTTCGTCAAAGCGAAATTTATCTTTTTCTTATAAATGGGAGGTAGTGTGACCCGATGTACATTATTTTATTATGAATAAAAATTTCCGATTTTGTTCATCTGTGTCATATCTTCTTATTAGGTAATCTTTCGTGACGTGGAGCATTTTGCTACTTGAGAAGAAAGCTCTTTGTCAGCTATGGCGCAAATAGTGCTTCACATTTTTCCCTTTAGCTTGGAAATCCTTATCTGCTTATCTGTGGTGTTGCTCTGAACAGACTCATTACATGTATAACTATTAACGTGTTGCGGTGCAAGGGCAGTTGACCCATAATTGGTATTGTAGCAATAATTGATATGGATAATAATATCGTACACTGATATATAATAAGAATGGACAGAACCATCCTATCTAATTCCTATTGTCAAAAATGGCACAAATTTTGATTAAAATCTGTAAATCTCCTTCAACCTCAAAATGTAAGCTGAACTGTAAGCAATTTTGAGAACAGTAAGGCTAATGCATTAGAAATGATATAAAAATTCAGTCAAAATATTCTGCTGATATACGTGTATTTCCTTTAATCTGAATTAAGTTTAACATCAAAACTGCAGAGGAACACATTTTTCAGTAATATTAAAAATTAATTTTTGTGTTAATTAAATCAAGTTTAACTTTTTAAGCAATTTTTATTTAATTGGTGTAAAATTGTACGAAATAATGAGTTTTCACAGTCAATTCAAAATTTGTACCATATCCAATAGGGCACACGGATCTTGAAAACTTTCTATCTAGGAGATTTAGACGAGACTTTGGAAAACAAGGGTCTGTATCTGCGATTCATTTGTCGTTCCCTGAGCCTATATGGGGAAAACAATTATCAGGCAAGCAGAGCTGGGCCATACTTAATTAAAAAAAGACTTAAGTACTACTTAAAGTACATTTTCGTTACTTAAGACTTATTACTCAATACTTTTGAAATGCTCCTACTTAGTATTTGAACATAAGCACTTGCTTCTATTTACTTGTACTTAAAACTTAGTTTTATACTTAAGTACCAAGATTTTTACTTAAGTATTTTTGAGTCTATTAAGTACCTAAGAAATATCTACTCCTTTTTTATTGAGTTTTAAAGCACGCAAAGAATGTGCCGCACTCATGCGTCAATGCAGAACTAGACAAACTAATAACATACACACAAGACTGGGCAAGTAGAACAAAAACCAGTAACGTCCCGCTCGAATATAAAATCGACGATGCCTCGACTAGCTGACATAACCACTGACATGTGTAATATGGATTGAAAAAAGTTGGCTTGCTTCTATATTGCTGACTCTTTCGGTCTAAGAACCAAGTACCAACTGAGAGAGAACTAAAAACAACAAATAAATTAGTGGATTGGGCGAAATAAATGTTCTTAAATTAATCATTTAGGGTTATTACTGATAAACACTGTTTTATCAAAGACAATGTATTCATTAGATACGCAGAAGAATGTCTAAACTCTTTTTCACACAAGTAATTGTGCACACGTAAAATAAAAACGTAAGCAGTCCATATTATATATGTCAATGGACATAACCAAGGGTAAGCCAGCAATGACTTGCTCCAATATTAAATCAACGATGCCTCGACCTAATGTAGGGAAGGCCTCAATTTTTTCTTAGAAATTTACTGGAAATTTTTTCCTTAGAATTGTTATGCATTATTGGAGGCGATAAAGATAATGGGTGCTTGGGCGGACCTCTAATAGTTTTTGTGAGTATTGCAGTTTTGCTCTACTTGCAGTACCGAAAACTATGAAAAACTATAAATAGTAGCCACTGGTTACTATACATACTATAGTTTTCAAAAGGTATTGATTTATTAATATATATTAACTGAACTCGATAAACTTCATTATATTACTGCTAACGTACAAAGATTCTAAAAAAGTACTTTAAAAAGTACTTAAAAAAGTACTCAGTACTTTTTATAGACTTAGTACTTTACAAGTACTTTTCATACATGATTTATTTGTACTTACGCTGAAGTACTCAGGCCTTCGGTACTTGTACTTAAGTACTTTTTCTTTGGTACTTGCCCAGCTCTGCAGGCAAATTCAGGAAAGTTCGTCGCATGGCAAGCGTATGCTTACACACAACGACTTTTCTTTTCATATAATTTCGTACGTATTTGTGATATTTCTAAGTCTGTTTGTTTGTTTTCTAAGGTCGATGTACGTTAAATAAATTAAAAATAACGATAACATTTTTATTTAATTCACTCATTACAAAAACCGAGGCCCTGACTCTGTTAACCGCCTAAGCATCTTGGGTTTTTATGTCTGGGCCTGTTCATCTGCGAACATCAACAGGCGAAAATTTATGCTATCGATTGTAATGCCGCAACCTATGAAGTCACTCAAGTCATCAAGGAAGAATGACATAGGGCTCAACACGGACCAGATAAGAATTTGAAAAAAACTTCTTGTTAAGCTCTATATGAAGCCAACATAAAAAGTAGTTTTCGTGAATAAACAAAATATTCTAAATCAAATGTTGTGTTTAAAAGAATGCATTTAAAATAATTAAATTCACCTTAGTCTATCCATGTAAGTAAATTTGCTCATATGTTTGCCTGAGATGACTTATATTTAAAAGTCAATAATTCATTACAAACATCTATTCAACGAGAAGGCATGCAAGATCTTCTGTCTTACTAATGGGATTAATGAAATGAAAAATGTTCTCACCGATTTACTCGGTAACAACCAACAACAGTTTTCAAAGTAAATTATTGTAAGAAAAAATTACAATTTCTAGTCACGTTTTTGTTAATTGGGTGTCGAGATTGGGAGTGTTCCCAACATAAATGCAAAAATTGGAAACAGGAATATATATATGAAAACGAGTTCAAGAAATCTAACCTAAGCATTTTACTGTAAGCTTTTGCAAAATTTTTCACCGATGTAACGCCACTTGAATGCTTAAGTGGTCAACGTACGAAAAGTTAAATTTTATAGGAGAAAATTTTTAATTTCAATTTAGAAAGTTTTCCAAGCCTTTTTCTTGAATAGCTGTGATGAAGTGGTAAGCACATATATGCTTATCCAGTTATTTGGGGAGCCCTGTTTATAAAATGTGTACCTATTTAAATTGTGTAGCAAAAATGAAGCGATGATGAGTATATCCTCGTCAAAAACCGAGTATGTGCAGCTGTTATAATATTGAATTAAGTTGTAGTCACTGTCTTATTTTATACGCATAATAACCCGTCATAATACAAAATACTCGTGTCAACTTTAGCTAAATGGACCATAAAAGATAGGTTGAAACTTCCTACTTTAAATTTACGTAAAAATTTAAAGAATTTTTCAATAAGTTTACGTAAAGATGCAGTAAAGTAAGGGTAAATTATGTAATATTCCAGTAAACCTGTAATTGTAAATAAAAAATTAATTTTCCTACATTCTGTTCATGTTAATTTAAAATAGAGTGTAAATTATTGCTGCATGTTACTGTTTTGTACACACATTGATAGTAGTTTCTATTGAATTTTACTTCACAGAATACGCAGTATATTTTGTAATAATATGCCAGCGCTCTGCGTGTTCATTCGCATCCGTAGTTTTGCGCAGTGAGCAAGGAAGTTTATTGCTCAAGAAATGTTTAAATGTCAATTATGGGATTTAAAGAAAAAATTGTTAATACATATTTGCCAAAAAATAAATCTATCCAAAGAAGAAGTCTAAAATTGATTATTGCATGGACTGTAACTTTTCCGTATTAAAAGCAGTTTCTAAATAATTTTAGAAATCCTCCGAATTTAAAGGATGTAAAAAAAAGTCCTGGCTTTCTTTTAATAAACGTTTTATTTTTAAGCACTTTGTAATGCTAACCAATATTTTGGTATCCAACTATTTTCAACAAAACGAAGAAAACAAAAGGAAATTATTTTAAAATATTTTTGAAAAAAGGGACAAGTGAACACCGCTGATACTGACAACGGCATGTCCCATAATGATAACGAATGCTTCATTGCCATAACTAAATACCTTAAAGAAGATTCTAATTGTCATTTAAAAAATATTTCCGGTAGGTCTCGAAATACATGACTTTGCTTATTATGTTAAGTTTACGTTTCTAGTTCAAACGTTAGATTGAGACAGCTATGGAAATCGCAAGACCTTCTAGTAAAACGATTTTACCAGTACAGGTAAAATCTATGAACGCTTTAAATGTTTAAGGTTTTTATCTACAGAAACTTTTCATTTTAGAATGTAATAATAACTAGATTGTCTATGTATGTTTACTCTGATGGTCCCTTTGAGTCTTCAAAAATGTCTTTTTTATAAGAAGCAAACAACCCAAATTATTAGTTTTCAGCCCACCCACATACTCCATCAATAAATTTCCTACAGATGCCCAATCCACTGACTTTTCCCACGAAGTTATGTATATTCAATAGACTCTCGTCTTTAATTTCGTGGAATCCCTAAAAAAAGGAATAAAAAGGGAACAACAAAGGGTCTAGTTCTAGACCTCAGAATACTTATCTAAAACAAAACGAACTATATCCCTCCAAGACTACGTCTGATATTCCCAATTGATTGATTTCCTGATGAAGAAAAATCCGAGGGCAATGGAAAAAATAAGTCCAAATTTTATAGATCGCCTTCGACTGTTTTATCTAAAAAAAAAACAAAATATATAAAAAATCATAAAATAAATAAAACAAAACACAAATAACTACCAAAATTCAGTGCAGTACACTTACATCTGCATGTTTACATACAATGTCATCAAGTGACACTACTGTAGTCAGCTGGCTTCGCCTTACCCTCAGTCAGAGGACACGCAAATGATACAAACGTTGCTAGGGCAACACCAAAAGGCAAGAACTCATAACTGGATACAGGTGCTATATAAAGCCGCAACATAAAAGCATTTAACCGTATTTTCACCGAACCCTTAATAGCCACAACCCAGCCTACAGAACCGTGTTGTCGCAAATTAGTTTCTTGTCAAAAATCATTGAGGAATAAACGAAAATGTTTCTCGATGACAAGTTTCGGAAAAAACTGGCCTCTACTCAACTTGGTCCACACTGCTTTCAGGACATAAATTGGGTTTGCAACAGAAAGGCAAAACTCCCCAAAACCATTTTGAGCGGAATATTTCCAATCCACTTTCGAAGACAACTCATCTCTAAGTGATGCAAATTTTAGGACCACTATAGACTCGACCGTTGATGACTTCACTGCACAGGCAGTAGGATTCTCAGCCAACATCTTTAATTCCACAAACACGTCCTTAAATCCGGATGATTTAAGCATCTTTCAAATCCTGCTCACATTTTCGCCCTAATTAGGACTATCAGACGCAAAAAGTCCGCCGGCCCAGATAACATTTCCAACAAAGTTATCAAAAATCTGTCACATGCCGCCATAGAATTTTTGACAATTATTTTCAACAACTGTCTCAATAATTCATATTTTCCTGATGTCTGGAAATCGCACGTATATAGCTCCAATTCCCAAAAAAAGGAAACTCGAAAAACTTTAATGAGTACCACCCAATCTCCCTATTGTTCAAAGTGAGCAAACTTTTCGAGAAAATAGTCCGCCAACATATTGAAAATACCTGCCTCGAACTAAACATCAGACACGATACCCAATTCGGCTTCAAGCCCCAGCACACTACTTCTCACGCTTTGCTCAAGTTCCTCTCTGATACTACAAACGCCCTCAACATAAACGAGCAGACAGTAGGGTGCTTTCGTGATGTAGAGAAAGCGTTTGACTCACTTTTGGACAAACGACCTAATTTTCAACATTATGAACCTCGAGTTCCCGCCCTATCTCACCCGGGTTATACATAACTTTCTCTAATCCTGGAATTTCTACATAGAAATCGAGAATATCAAATCTCAGTCAACTTCACCCAGTGTTGGTGTCCCCCAAGGCTCGGTCTTCGGACCAACTCTCTTCAATGTTTTCACCTACGGTCAGCCTCCCAACGACTTAAACTCCAACCACAATCACTAACGCCCACTCCATGTCAGCCAACTTCGCTGCTACCAAAGTGCAGCGGCATATCCTCAAACTCGACGACTTCTACAGAAAGTGGGGCATCAAAATAAACCTGAACAAATCTGAAATTATTTGCATCCGTAACCCCTCCACAAGGGGAAGACCCAGTATCGCCATACAAGCCAACAAAAGAATAACCAAAAGCTTCAGCCTCCAAAGAACACTAAATACCTTAGTGTCTCTTTCAATAATCTGTTGAAATTCAACAATCATGCCAAACTGACCATGAAGAAAGCCAACTATGCCTACTCCCTACTCAACCCTACTATCAGAAGGAGAAACGGTCTCCCGAAAGATACAAAGCTGCTTATATACAAACAGCTCATCCGCCCTTTTTTTAAAAAACGTATTCAACTAAAATTTGTGTACCTAATAAAGATACAGTTCAACGCGACACTCGTAATTGTTTTTCCCAAAAGGGCTGAACCTTTTACTTCACTCTTCTACATATTACGTCGTTCCACTTTTGCCATACAACTACAGATTAAAATAGCATCTTCGGTATGTTTTCACGTAGCTCTTCCGATAGCGCCACTATAAATAACTATTTAAAGGTACTGAGCGCTGGCAGAGCCATACATAACAACATATATGTATGTACCTATGTATATTTTAAGAGATTAATCACCTTGAATGGTCATCACAGTTGAAATCTTCAATTAACGTGTTTGATCAGAAAATTTTCGTGCAGAAGGAAAGCTTAAGTATAGTTACAGCCGGTTCTCCTTTTTTTTCGTAAATATTCTACGAACAATTTTGAATAAAATTTGTTAAAAAACATAAATATACTTTAGTATGGTTTTGTTATATAGATGATATGCCTTTTGTATCTGGACAAGTACAACAAAACAACTTCATAAATTTGTTGGAGATATTTTAAATAAAATAGAACCATCCTTGAAATATACAGAAAAAATTGGTAACAATAAAATAAATTTTCTTGACCTTACCATCACAATTGTTAATGGGAATCTCGGTTTCCATATGTGTAGAAAACATACCTACTCAGATGCTATTACCCCTTTAAATTCGCATCATCTTGGAGCACTATACCATGATAGGCTGTCTCATAAAAATTCCGCATAATGAAACAAATTTTAACATTGAACTTACCACCATTATAAGAATAGCTGCCAATAATGGCTATAAAAAAAGACCAATTTATGATTTACTTTTGAATTAAAGCCAAAAAAACGTGGAACGAATATAATCTATCCACAGAAAGAGACAAAAGATATAGAAATAGCTGCTAAGTGGAGGAAAGTACATACCCTGCATTGAAGGAATATCAGAAAAAGTAAAATGGATTCTTCAAGAGTATGATGTCCAACCATTATTCTTTAATAGGAGGAACCTGGAAAATCTCCCTTCAAATAACAAAATAGAGCCCAAACTAGAAACGATAGAGCATAGTGTGCTACTTATATAAAATCGGAAGTGACGACTGTTCAGATATCAAAAGATCTAAAAAACACGAACCATTGGACGAATTCTAATAACATAAAATTATTACAACAACAAAATGGAGGAATTAATCTGGATAAGTATGAACAATTTGAGATAATAAAATAATCGATATCATTAAATAAACACCTTCTCAATGACCAAATAGACGAGTATTCGAATAGTCTGTTTCTAGATCCGCTTTCGCTAACATACCCAAATAATATTGTAATCTCAGATCTGCTAAGTAGTTCGTAACTTGATGATACCTCAGTAGGGCGAAATAAATATCGTTTTTTAATTTATTTTTTATTTAGTAACGCGTGTTTTTATTCTCATTTTCAAATGCCTTAAGGGGTTTACCACCGAAAAAAAGCTTACAATTTCTGTTTTTAAAAGCTCAGCGGAACATTAGGCGCACAAAAATATGCAATTTAAAAATTGAAATAAACCATTAAGTATGTACGTGTGAAGCTATATGATGTTGATGTTATCATATAAATCTGAATAATTGGTGTCAGATGGTAAAACAGTTTCATGGCATGCAGGCTGCACTACCGGGGAACTTCTAAAATTACTTCACTCCATCTGACGGTGATAAAATGAATTAAAAATGCCAAATTATATGCAAAATATATAATATCAAGAAATTTTTGTGGTTTGAATGGTTAACATAATTGATTTGATTTCATTTATCATTATACTAAATAATGTGAGTTTTTGTTGATAAACAGAAAAGGGTTTGATCATTGTTACAAGCTGAGTTTTCTCCCCAATAATAATATAATATATATTAGTAATCAGAACTTTTTTATTGCTTTTCCTTCCGTCACTTCCTCTTCCATACTGAAGTACAAATTTATCTACATGATGTAAAGGGTTTTCCAATAAGAGGTGTTATTTTAATTAGTCCGCTATTTCGGTAGATGTCACTTTTTGAGCTGTCATTTTTGACAAGTAGAAACTACGCCATTAATAAAAATGGAACGATACACGATTCAACAACGCATTGAAATTATTAAAATTCACTATAAAAATGGTGAAAATGTGGCAGAGACGGTTCGTAAAACTCGAACATTTTTGGGTTGTCGTGAAGCACCTTGTCGGACCGCAATACAGAAATTGGTAGAAAAATTCGAGCTGTCGGGACAAGTTAGTGATGTGAAGAATAAAACCCGTGCACGTCGCTCAAGAACAGCCGAGAATATTGCTGCTGTAGCCGAAAGTGTTGAAGAAAACCCAGGTTTGTCCATTTCTCGTCGTTCTTTGGAATTAGGCATTCCACAAACGTCATTACACCGTATTTTGCATAAAGATTTGGGTCTTAAGGCTTATAAAGTTCAATTAACATAAGAACTCAAGCCGGCCGATCATCAACAACGTCGAGTCTTTGCTGATTGGGTCCTTGAAATGCATGAAAATGATCCGGAATTCCATCGAAAACTCATCCTGAGTGATGAGGCCCATTTCCACCTCGATGGCTTCGTCAACAAGCAAAATTGTCGGATCTGGTGCTCGGAAAACCCAAGAGTTATTGTTGAAAAGCCTCTCTATCCTCAACGTGTGACTGTTTGGTGCGGTTTATGGTCCCGCGGGGTCATTGGACCTTACTTTTTCGAAAATGAGGCTGGAGCAACAGTTACGGTGAATGAATTGCGCTATGGACAGATGATTAATGATTTTTTATGGCCGGAATTGGATGGTATTGATCTGGACAACGTTTACTTTCAACAAGACGGCGCTACGTGCCATACGAGCAACGAAACCATTGATCTTTTACGGGAAAAGTTTCCGGATCGTGTTATCTCTCGAAGAGGTGATCACAATTGGCCACCGAGATCTTGTGACTTAACACCTTGCGACTTCTTCCTTTAGGGCCACGTGAAAGAGAAGGTCTACGCCAACAGCCCAGCGTCGATTCAAGACCTCAAAGATGGAATTGGTGAGGCTATCGAGGACATAGGGCAGCCACTTTGCGATTTGGTTATGGAAAATTTCATGAAAAGGATATGGTCCTGTAGGCGTGGTCGTGATGGTCATTTGGCTGATGTTATTATCCATTATTAACGGCATACCTTCCTCTTTATAATGAAATAAAGATCCGATCATTTATCTCAAAAAATTGCATTTTTCTTTGAATATCAAAATAATATTGGAAAACCCTTTATTATTATTACATTATTATGTACCAAATTCTGCAAATCTCATGAATTATAGATTGTTCTAAAGCTAATTACATACTTAGAAAACCCCCATATCTTTACATTTGACACGTCATTGTATATCTAAGTTTATGCTTGCTCTCTAACTATGTGTATCTCTGAGCACGATAATACGCACAGACAGATTTTAGGCGAAGTTGTACTAACTTTTCGTGTTTTTTTAAAATTTTCATGGTAATCCCTCTTAATACAAGAACTTAAAAATTAACATATTATAAAATAAACAATAAGGGAATTCACCACAAATAATATTGCAATGCTACGTTTTATGTTTTACTTAAAATTATATCGCCTCAAACGAACATAACTACATATGCATTTCAGAAAAACACAACTGTAGAACAGCAAAAGAATTAATGTTATATGAATATCATTTTGTACAAATATCAACAAACTCTTTCCTATTTCCACAAATATTCAGTTCAGAGAGGTATAAATAAAAATGTTGCAGAAAAGTTTAATATAATTTACGATATAAGCGGCCATAAATCATTGTTTATATAAGTAGAAAATACACGGGGAAGCGTGCTATTATCAGAAATTGTTGTGGATTTTTATGAAAATTAAAGCAAACAGGAGAAAAACAATATTTTCAGGAATATTATTTCAAAATATTAATTCAAAATTGCTTTCTTTGCATACCGGAACCAGGTAAATATGTATATTCAGTTCTATTATGTAAATAACAATATTAACCTGAGCTATGTCCTTAATTTAATTATATAATGTGAGAGAATTTACAGTTAAAAGCACAATTTCCGTATTTTCTGTATCAGGTTTTCGTGTGTTCATTGGACAATACACAGACACCTTCATATAAATAAAATTCTATCTAGTTCAATTTTTAAAACACAAACATAGCATGGTTTGTACGTGCATTTATACTCGCCATTTTCATATGAAAGTATAAATTATGCCGTCACTGTATTTTCATAGAGAATTGCAAATTTAAGCCATGTCATTGCTAGGGATCTGTTTACCATTAAATTACCACCAACAACGAAAAATGTTGTCCAATTCTTTTTAAGGTATGCCGACTTTGAAAAAATTTCCCAAAAAAAAAATACTGCTCTTCTTAGGTAAAGTGGGATTGTTAGATGAACTAATAAAGAAAGCAGTGCATAATAAGCCAATAAATCACCCCACTTAATCCTAATTTAAATATATATCTAAATCTATGTAGCAACAAAAAAATTTTAATTTAATACATATGTAATATTAATTGTTAATTTTAAGTAATTTTAATTAAATTACACTGGACAAAAAATTTAAAGTTCCTTTGCATATCCGAATTGACTTGAATTGATTTTGAATTTTGAATTTTACCATAGTCATAACTTAAAGTTGGTTCGGGTGTCTTAGATATTAATGAAAACAAATTTGTGAAATTTTTAGGAACATTTATTCATGCATATTCATTAATGGAAATATTTTTCTGTTGTTGATTTTCTTCTATAAATTACATCTACGGATTCCCTCTTTAAAATCCTACAATAATCTGCTAGCATAATGGGACTCCACTTGCCTTTATAACGCCTTCCCATACCCGAAATGTCTTGAACCCTTCTCGATGTTTGCTGACATCACCCATATTTTTTCTGGGAAAAAATTCAAATGAGAGTGCATCATAGGCACCATCAATGACATTTTGTAGCCTGCTACTCTAAATGCTTCCAATATGTCTTCCACTAATGTTTTGTAATTTTCAACTTTTCGGTTTCCTAAGTAATTCCTAAAAACTTTAACCATAGTTCCCCATACCTTTTTTTTTCTGTTAAATTGAATTTTGCTTCGTAATTACTTCCTAGGTTTGAGGAGCAACAAATATTCCGACTTTTATTTTAGCTTCAGTTATTTTAGGGAACATTTCTCGGAGATATTGGAATGCTTCTCCTTCACGATTCATTGCCTTTGCGAAGTTTTTCATTAAACCTAATTTGATGTGGAGAGGAGGTTTTAGGATTTTTTTTTTTATCCACTAATGGAACATTTTCAATATTTTGATTTCCTGGCGTAAAATGCTCTCTTGCCATCCAATTCTGTTTAAGGAAATGATTTTACTTATCGCTACTATCCCACAGACATAGAAAGCAACAATATATGGTGTAACCTTGATGCATCCCTAAATGTACAGCGATAATTTTAAAGTCAGCACAAATCTTCCAAAAATGTTGATTATCGTTATATTTTGCCAGGAACTTCCTCATATTTTCATAAGTTTCCTTCATGTATGCTGCATGACCAACAGGAACAGAAGGGTAATTGTATCCGTTATGGATAAGTACCACTTTGAAACTTGTTTAACCCTAGAATGCTAGACGTGATTGTCTACATATCGAAGTAGCCACAACTTCTCACTACCTTCATTAATGAGTCTAATGCGATTGTGGGTGGAATATTGAAGCTCTTAGTTCTTTGTGTATGTCACATAACCGGTATGTATAGGAGTCAAAATGACGTATGTTCAGCAATAGTGTTACTTTTGTGCGGTCATTAAATTTTCTCATGTAGTGTATTTATTGCGATAATGATTGAGAAAGCTCTTGGATTATCTCCACAGGATCCGGACCCATCACAAAAACCTCATCAGAGTATATATTTTTCATACTGCCCTTCGAAAATTCAGCAAAATACAGCAACGGTCTGTTCAAAGTGCTTTAAGACATATGTGGCGGACGTACTATTAAAACGTGTTCCCAGAAATGCAAAATTTTTGTATAATTTAGTGTTTTCTATGCATTATTAATTTTAATTAATAAAAGGAAGAATATCGTTGTTCATATTACTATAAACATGTTTCGAATTAAAGGGAGTCAAACTGACGCATGTTTAGTATACCTGTTTTTTTGCACATGTTTAGTATTCTAGGGTCAAGACGAATCTATGAACAATCTCAAATGTTCTGGATTATGTTCTATTCCAAGACTTTCAAAAACATCTTCAATGTCGTTGGAATACACTAAATCACCATCTATACTGTATAAGTCTACAAAATCTTCATAGCTATGACGAAACAAAGTAATTTGTATCTCCATCTCCAAAAAATTCCACTGCTGTAAGCGTAGTGCTGTGATTTCGATAAGTTTGAATCCCTTACTAAGTCGTTTAACTCCTTGTGGTTGATTAAATTGGGTTGAGTGGACGTTGATGGCGAGAATTCGATATCTTCAGAGGCCTTGACCGGAGATTCTACACTGTTAGCTTCACTTTCTCCTTGTGATGAGCTTGCTGCGATCTGAGGAACTGGATAAGTTTCGTCACGAGGTCGGGGTTTTTGTGCTGCAGGTATCCCCACGTACTTAACGCTCAATCTCTTACGCACAGTTAATCCTCGTATTTTATTTTTGCAAAAACAGCAATCGTTGTCATGATCTACTTGTTCTGTCCATATCATTGGTACACCAAATGGCAGCCTTGATCACTGATGCGCTTTCCAGTCCTATAAGTATTTAGCATAACTTCAACAAAATACGTATGGAACCCATGGGTTGTCTTGGTGCCTAACAGGTATTCTGACCTACATTTTGATTAGTTCACGAAGTTCAGGAGTTAGTTTATCCTTTATCCAACGGAGTAAATGTATACCACAAACACAACAAAAATTATCACGATTGCTATTACACCGCTTTGACATAAAGGATAGCACTAAAAATTTTATTAAAGTGATGGTTAAATAAAGTTTTTGTACAGAGATTAATCGAAAATGAAAAAACACACAATTTTTAAGATTCGCTAGATGCTCACATCTGGCTAACTTAAATTTTCCCTGTTTTTGCTATATATATATATACGTATCGGTGCCCTACTATTCTTCTGTAATTAAAACCAATATGACTTTGGTCAAAATTAGCGTCAAAGGATCACTGAGGGGCCGACAGCAGGTATGCATTTCTGACAGCTGTTTTTTGAGAATTCCTGCGAAATACGAAACAACTGGAAATTTTTAATATTAGTAATGAACGTTATGGTTCCTTTGTTTTTATTTCAGAGACAAAAACTGTGTTGACCAGTGCTATTAATACTGTGAGTGTCAGCATCAATAAGGAATAAGAAGTAATAAGAAAATTCAGTAACAGGAACACAACTCTGTAACAAAAAATTCATTAAGCTGTCAAAATCATTCGTTTACAGAACATTATAGCAATACATAATTCGTTATTTAATTAATCGAATTATTCCATTCGTATGGTCAAACGAAGTGATGGAATTCATGAAGTTGTTTGTAAAATTTTGCTTTTAAATTATAGCTGTACTATAGAATGAGTGAATTTTCATCAGGCTAACAAATTACGTCAAATTTGTCATTCATTAGATTAATTGTTTCCAACTTTTCTACCACAAATTCATAACAATTTGAATTTGTAAATAGCATGAATGTGTGTCAATCTTATATTTGATATAATTTACAAAAAAAAATGTAATGGAGAAATTATATGATTAAGATAATGCCGACGACTTTGGCTCATTCAATAATTTGACATCAAGTCCTGAAAGAGCTTTTTATCTTAAAAGAAAAATAAATAGAAAAGGAACCGATTACGTTATAATGTGATAATAATTATATTCCACTCAAAAAGTATATCAAAGAAAAAAACTAACTTTACAAATTTCGAGCGCACTGAAATATTTAAAAAAAATTATATAGAGGAAAATATTTTTTTAAGGCAAATTTTCAGTTAATTTCTTTTACGATTATATTTATGGAAGATTTTAAGTTGTCTATAGTTTTTGACGTCTGGCTACTCAAACCACTTTAGGGCTACGCTAAAAAGGTTTCGAGTGGCAACACTATTTCCGACCTATAGGAACTTATTTCGTGTTTTTTATCGAAAAACTGCTGGAAAAACTTATTTATAAACAAATTCTCGAATACGTGAATAGCAACAATTTACTTACGCGCTGGCAGTCAAGTTTTCGCTCTTGTATCAGCTGAGAAAAAGGAATATTAAAAGTCTCCACAGATATAAGTTCCGAGTTGTCAAGAATGAGTTTAGCGACTTTGCTCTTCTTGATTTTTGAAAGGCCTTCGACAGTATTGATCATAGTACACTTTTACAGAAGCTCTCCATCAGGTTTGTTTTCAGTTTTTTAGCAGTGTATTGCACAAATAAATTGTGGATTAGATAGAATAAATAATTGGTCTTAATTAAATGTGTAAGGGCTTAACGCTACTAAATCGAAGTGCATTATTTTTTATACAACATCTGTGAATAAAATTGATGTTCCGGCAATACTTCTATACTGTTTAGTAATAAGTACATATCTCCAAGAATTTATTTTGCACTACTTACGGAGTTGAGCGCTTTTAACCGAAATAATATTCAGTTTTTTTTTGTGTTATGAATTTTACACCCATCAAAATGATTAATATTTTGAAGGGGGACACAGCTATGTAGTTAGTACAGAATGACACAGAATTTTCTCATTTTCAGCACTTTTATAACGCCATCTTTGGAGATAATGTAGTTTTGACTAAACACCATAGAATTTCAAGCAACTTTGTACTGTCAATATAACGGGTTTACCAATAAGAGGTGTTATTTTGATATTCAAAGAAAAATGCCATTTTTTTAGATAAATGATCAAATCTTTATTTTATTATAAAGAGGAAGGTATGCCGTTAATAATAGAAAATAACATCAGCCAAATGACCACCACGACCACGCCTACAGGACCATATCCTTTTCATGAAATTTTCCATAACCAAATCGCAAAGTGGCTGCCCTATGTCCTCGATAGCCTCACGAATTCCATCTTTTAGGTCTTGAACCGACGCTGCGCTATTCGCGTAGACCTTCTCTTTCACGTGGCCCCAAAGGAAGAAGTCGCAAGGTGTTAAATCACAAGATATCGGTGGCCAATTGTGATCACCTCTTCGAGAGATAACACGGTCCGGAAACTTTTCCCGTAAAAGATCAATGGTTTCGTTGCTTGTATGGTACGTAGTGCCGTCTTGTTAAAAGTAAACGTTGTCCAGATCAATACCATCCAATTCCGGCCATAAAAAATCATTAATCATCTGTCGATAGCGCAATCCATTCACCGTAACTGTTGCTCCAGCCTCATTTTCGAAAAAGTCAGGTCCAATGACCCCGCGGGACCATAAACCGCACCAAACAGTCCCACGTTGAGGATAGAGAGGCTTTTCAACAATAACTCTTGGGTTTTCCGAACCCCAGATGCGACAATTTTGCTTGTTGACGAAGCCATCGAGGTGGAAATGGGCCTCATCACTCAAGATGAGGCTTCGATGGAATTCCGGATCATTTTCATGCATTTCAAGGACCCAATCAGCAAAGACTCGACGTTGTTGATGATCGGCCGGCTTGATGTGTTAACTGAACTTTAGAAGCCTTAAGACCCAAATCTTTATGCAAAATACGGTGTAATGACGTTTGTGGAATGCCTAATTCCAAAGAACGAAGAGGAATGGACAAACCTGGGTTCACTTTCGGCTACAGCAGCAATATTCTCGGCTGTTCTTGACCGACGTGCACGGGTTTTATTCTTCACATCACTAGCTTGTCCCGACAGCTCGAATTTTTCTACCAATTTCTGTATTGCGGCCCGGCAAGGTGCCTCACGACGACCCAAAAATGTTCGAGTTTTACGAACCGTCTCTGCCACATTTTCACCATTTTTATAGTGAATTTTAATAATTTCAATGCGTTGTTGAATCATGTCTTGTTCCATTTTTATTAACAGCGTAGTTTCTACTTGTCAAATGTCAAAAAATGACAGCTCCAAAAGTGACATCTACCGAAATAGCGGGCTAATTAAAAATAACACCTCTTATTGGAAAACCATTTATGATATATGGCTAATAATCCTGGGATTATTTTAAATAGTGTGATTAACTGTTGCGATAATATTAATATGATGATAAGTAATGTGCATTCTAGATTGCGTAGGTTATGACATTCAGAGAGTATTCTGTCAATAAATATCCATATAAAGCTTATGAAAACATTAATCATACCTCTTTTTAGTTTTGCTAGTGCTGTTTTTCCAAAATTAGATAGCATATGTGCCCGTAATGTTCAGGTTGCTTTCCATGATTGCATCCGGCTCATTTCCAGTCACCATAGATTTCGCCATATATCAACTTAAAGGACACAGCTCAGCATTTTGGTTGCTCTTTGGATTCTTACCTAAACCGAAGATTATTAACTCTTGTTTTTAATATTTTATATTGTAATACACGTGATTATCTCGGAGAATTTTTCCAATTATCGATGTCCCCACATAATCGTAATCTCACAATTCCGCATTTCAGTAAATCAGCCTGAAGAACTCTTTCCTTGTTGAGACTGCCCGACTTTGGAATGGTCTTCCATCAAACGTTCAGGGTGCTGGTATTGTTAATGCATTTAAGAAGCTTATATAAGCGCATCTATCACTAATTTGTTATTCTATTTATTTATTTAGTTATTATTTTTATCTTATTTTTTTTAATATTATCATTATTATAATTTTTCGATTGTTTGTTTATGATGATTCGAAACGCCCTCTTTTGCAAAAAAATTTCGTTTTTTAAGATTTTTCATTTATAAAAAGAGTTTCTTCATGTAATTCTTCTGCTGGATTTAGCAGCGAGTTTGTTCAATTTCATTTTGACTAAATTCGCTATGAATTTATTTCATAACAAAACTCTCTAAAAAATGCTAGGGTTAAATCGTGCTAGGTATTTAAGTAAATACGTAGTATTTCGCCTCATATATAATTCATACTTAACAATTATATTTAAGTTCATATATGAGGTCAGCTTGGCTAATACCTTCGGCGTATACGGCAGGCAGGAACCAAGCCGTACTGATGAGTAATACGGTTCCTGCTAACTCGAAACGCCTTCTTTTCCAAAGAAATTTCTTTTTAAAGATTTTTCATTTGTAAAAAGAGTTTTTTTCACTTATGAATTTTTCCTTTATGGTTTCAAGTAGGTATTAGATTTTTAGCTCCCATCAATTTTATTGTACAAACAAAAGATTGTAAATATTGTATAGGTACGTAGCCCATGAACAATTTACTATTATTATTATATTTGCGTTGCATATTCTCGAATTATTTAATAATAAAAACCAGATAAAAGTAATTAATTGTATTACTGAATTTCTGTCGGCACTTATCATCTCACTGTATCAGAGTGACAGAAACATTAGCAGATTAGCAGTATAGTTTGTAACCGTAACCTTGTATATGATGGTGATCGTGTGCCTTTGTAGATATTATAGTTTATCTAAAGTATCTTTCTATAATAAAGTTCTTAAAATAAAGCTATAGTGTCACGAGTTTATTGTAGTTTTATAGAAATATAAGCCTAAGCCGCGTAAATTGTAGATCTTTTGTAGAGTAAAATAGCATGAGGAATTTTTAGTGTTCAGGATCCATAAAAATACTGATATGAACAGAACCAATAAAAGCTTTCACGTTGTATATACCGACATTAAGAAAAACTATACCAACAGTTTAAATTGCAACAACCACATAGTGAAATGAGCCAGCCAGTAACAACAGTATACGGGCATTATAGACTACATATAATGCATATAATAATTACCTTTAAGCTGAAAAATTGGTAATGTGTTTAAGATATTTTAGATTTAACATTTATTATAAATTTAGAAAAATTATTTTCAAACAAGCCTAACTTCATATTAACAAATTGTAACGACTAAAATAAAGATTCTTATCGTGGGTATCGACTGTAATAATAATATTCCTAACAAAACACTTTATTGTGGGTATCGACTGCAATAAAAATTATTTTTATGGGTATCGACTGTAAGAAGAATATTACTAACAAAAATATTTTATTGTGGGTATCGTCTGCAATGAAGATTCTTACTGCGCGTATCGACTGTAATAAGAGTATTACTAACAAAAACACTTTATTGTGGCAATTGATTTTTTTTTTTTTTTTTTTTTTATATTATTAAGCCAAGCTCAGGGGATACCCTATGATGCAAAGCACAGCGTGGCAGGAAGGAGATAGGGAAAGGATTAAGGGATATAAGGAGAGTGGCGGAGGTGCCGATGTATGTCGTCCTTAAACTTTTGCAGGTTGTATGCCGGAGGAAAGACAGAAGATGGTAGACTGTTCCACATTCGCACAGTTCGGGATAAGAAAGCATCACGGAATTTAAGTGTACGGCCGAAGGTAATTTGAAGGGTAAAATGATGAGCGCGGGATGCAGCGCGGGTATTGCGTGCAGGAACTATTCTACAAGGGATCAGACTAGATATTTCATCAGAACATTGGCCATGCATATAGCGATAAAGGAGCGAAAGGCATCCAACATTGCGACGGTGCTCGAGCGAGTCGATATGACGAGTAATTGCCACATCGCCAATGAGCTTGCAGGCTCTCTTTTGGACAATATCCAAAGAAGCTAAGGCTGTGCGACCAGCCCCGGCCCAGATATGGGAATTGTATTCCATTCTGGGTCTGATGTAGGACTTGTAGAGGAGCGCTATATTTGATGGGCTGAAATATTTCTTACACCTTTTCAAGAAACCAAGACATTTGGATGCTTCTTTGGCAACCGAGAAGATGTGATCTGTCCAGCTTAACTTACTGGAAATATTAATACCAAGAATTCTTAGTGACGGTGATTCAGAAATTAATGCACCATCAAACGAAACGGGAGTGATTAAGTGATGGTCTTGTTTTAATGAGATGAGACAGCTTTGAGTCTTAGATGCATTGAATTCGACGCGATTCACTTTGCCCCAAGCATGCAGTCTCGTTTAACACATGCGGCGTTCCCTCTGGAATCCGCAAGGGTGTCAAAGGAGTATGCGAAATCAAGGGTACTGTCATCAGCAAAGCTATGGATAGGATTGAAAGTAAGGGAAAGCAGATCATTAATGAAGATTAGAAATAGAGTCGGAGAAATAACAGAGCCCTGGGGGACACCGGCATTAATAGGATGAGGATCAGACATAACGCCATCTAATACAACTCGTATTTGGCGACTAGATAAAAATATCTAGAGCAACGATTTTGGACTCACCAAAATTGTGAAGACTACGATTCCAACGTTCCGTAAGAAAAGCCAGCAGGTCTCCAGATGAGCGTCCGTGCCGGAAGCCGTATTGGCGATCGTTGATTAGCTGATTGGTTTCCAGATACTTCATTAATTTGGAGTTAATGATAGATTCAAAAACCTTTGAAAGAATCGAAGTGATTGCAATTGGTCGATAATTTGAGGGATCGCTACCCTCTCCTTTCTTGGGAATAGGCTGAACGTGAGCTAGTTTCCAAGCAGTTGGAAATTTTCCTGTCGAGTAGGACAGGTAGAATAGTTTGCGCAGAGGTTTAGCCAAGGATGAGGCACAGCTTTTAATTAATAGGGGCGAGAAACCATCAGGGCCTGCGGCTTTAGAGACGTTGATTCCTTGAACACATCCCTCGTACGGATGTGTATTGGCTCTTGTACACATCCGCACGGGGGATGCACGACAGGTGCCTGTGAAGTGGGTGGAAGAAAAGAATTTGATGCGAATCTAGCAGCCAAAATATTAGCTTTATCCAGGGAGTCAACAACCACTTCACCATTATTAAGTAGTGAAGGTATAGAGGAACTGTTGAAGTTGTTCCTGATGGTTTTGACCAGGGACCAGAAACCTTTACTACCTTTGCGGCTTGCCAAGATTCTTTGTCTAACATTCTGGTGAAAAAGAAATTTTTCTCTCTGGATAATGGACTTGCAGGTGTTCCGTGCAGTCTTGTAGATTCCTTTCAGTTCTGGACAAGGATGCACTTGATAGGCGCGAAAAGCAGACTCTTTCGCTTTTATAGCTTGGTTGCACTTATCGTTAAACCAAGAGCGATTTTGCTGTTGTTGAGATCTGCTGTAAGAATACGGAATATATTCACGCATGCCTAGACTTAGTATGTTACTAAGTTCTAATGTGCATTCATCAGCATCCCTCGAAGCAAAACAGACCGACCAATCTATATCTCTAAGATACTGATTGAGGCTTTCGCAATCAGCGTTCTTACAGTGCCAGAGAAGCCTACTTGTAGGTGGAGAAGTAGGGCGGCGCAGAGTTGAGGTGATAAATTGAGCCGTGATTAGACAGTGGTCTGAATTACCAAGAGGGGAGCCGACTGAGATGGAATATTTGTCAGGGTGAGATGACAGAAACAAATCTAGTAAATTGGCCCTATCTCCAGCTGCATCAGGGATTCTCGTCGGTGCATCCACTAGCTGATGCAAATTAAAAGATTCACAAAAAAGTTCAACGAATCGGCCCGAAGGACTTGTGGTAGAGGAATGTCTGAGCCATGGTATGTTATGGACATTAAAATCGCCTGCCAGGATGATTTCGGAAGAGGGGGAGACAGAAAGCAGATGATCAATATTGTTGGAGATATTGTCAAATGCGGATACCGTGTCGACATCAGACATATTTGGGCTGCGATAAAGGAAGCAAAAGTAGATGATGTGCCTGTGAAGTTTGAACCTAATCCAGATGTAATTAAACTCGGGATTGGCAGAAGGTGGAAAATCTTTTAGAATGGTAAAGGCCACATCATTCCGAATATATATTGCGATCCCCCTATGTGGAGAAAAAAGAGGCACTAAGCTATAACCAGGGACGTGATATTGATTAGAATCAGCATCAGAAACGACCTTGGTTTCACTTAGCGCAAGAATTGCCGGATTTTTTGATTGAAGGTGGCAGTACACCGAAAAACGATTTGCCCCCAATCCGCGAATGTTGCAAAATTCTAAAATAAAATTCTGCATGTTCAAAGCAAAAACAACAAAAAAGCAGAAGAAAGAGCGACACACAACAACACAAATATATATTTAGGGCAACCAGCTGCAGTCAACAGCACAGCGAGTTAAAAAAAACAGCAATAGTGTTATGCCTATTTGCTGCTTTCAATACCTCAGACCGTGCAGTTCAATGACCACAGCTGGGGACACCCGTATTGCTGATCAGTGACAAGGGCTAATGACCTTGCACTGATCACTGATGTACATAGGAGTTCAAAACATTACCGTACTGTGCTGCTGGCTTGTGGAATGCCGGCAGGGCATAGAAAAGCCCTGACTTGGCTGGTATTATATTAATTTAATTTGTAAGGTATTAAAAAACAAAAACGGCGCGGCGGATTTTAATTAATTTTTGTTGTTTTGGCGATGATGTTTTAAAAAATTGCACTGCACTGCACTAGAAATTGGTGAAGCTAATTAACTATTAGAACCAGTAACACGCACGATGGAACGTCTGCTCCAGCTGACTCCACGCACTCAACAATAAGAATTCTTATTGTAGGTGTCGACTATAATAATAATATTCCTAACAAAACACTTTATTGTGGGTATCGACTGCAATAAAAATCATTTTTATGGGTATCGACTGTAAGAAGAATATTACTGACAAAACCTCTTTATTGTGGGTATCGCCTGCAATGAAGATTCTTACTGCGGATATAGACTGCAATAAGAATATTACTAACAAAGCACTTTATTGTGGGTATCGACTGTAAAAAGGTTCTTATTGTGGGTATGGACTATAATAAGAATATTTCTAACAAAAACACGTTATTGTGGGTATCGACTGCAATAAAAATTCTTATAATGGGTATCGACTGTAAGAAAAATATTACTAACAAGATCACTTTATTGTGGGTATTGATTGCACAAAAAATTCTTATTGTAGGTGTCCACTATAAAAATAATATTACTAGCAAAACCCTTTATTGTGGGTATCGACTGCAATAAAAATTCTTATTTTGGGTATGGACTGTAATAGGAATATTCCTAACAAAAACACTTTATTGTGGGTATCAACTGCAATAAAGATTATTTTTACGGGTATCGACTGTAAGAAGAATATTATTAACAAAAATACTTTATTGTGGGTATCGACTAAAATAAAATTTCGTATTGTGGACATCGACTGCAATAAGAGTATTACTAACAAAAATATTTTATTGTGGGTATCATCTGCAATGAAGATTCGTACTGCGGGTATCGACTGTAATAAGAATATTACTAACAAAAACACTTTATTGTGGGTATTGATTGTGTCGCGTCCCAAAAGCAATCAATTAATAAAATTCACGAAACCGTCAAATAAATAAGAAGCACTTAATTAATCACGGTGAGCCTTCTTCAAATAAAAACAACGCTCAAATTACCTTAAAACAAAATTCTTTATTACGCGAAAACAAACCGACCTATCTTAATAATACGTCAAGTACTCGGAACCGAAACTTGATACTGCGATGACTGATAACTAATGGGCATTCGCCAAACCAGTCGTTGGTCTTTTATGCCCCCATATTCGGAAATAAACTTTCTTTGCTCACAACGCGGATGTAAACAAACGACAGAGCGTTGTCGTTTGCTCTACCGGTTGCAGCACCTGGGTCGCTTAGTAGTAAACAATTGCTTTACATAATAATTACCATGCGAGGTTAATTATTATCGTAATCGTCGATTGCTCCACTAAGCGCTGTTACTGTTACTGTTTCGCAATTTGCAATTATTTCACTAAAATGCGCAGTTGGCTGCTGGAAGAATCTTCCTTATATTGGGCCATAACAAGAAAAATTCTTATTGTAGGTGTTGACTATAATAATAATATTACTAACAAAACACTTTATTGTGGGTATCGACTGCAATAAAGATTCTTATTATGGGTATCGACTGTAAGGAGAATATCACTAACAAAAACACGTTATTGTGGGTATCGACTGGAATAAAAACTTTCTTTTGGATATCGACTGAAACAAGAATATCCCAATCCTATACCTTAATAAAATTGAATGAAGTGCCAAACTGATAAGTACATACTCAATTGTAACAAATTCTTTCTAAACTTTCAGTTTACTTCTAGAAGTTTGTTTTTTTACGTCTTTTATGTTTTTAAATTTTTACACAATACCTATTCTCTATTTACATAGTGTTTGCTGAATTCTGAAAATCTAGCTTGAGTGTTAGCTACAGTACTTGTAATAGATTTGGTGAACAGGGAAATAAAACCACGAAATCATTGACTTTGAACTAGCACTGTAATTTCCAGCACGCTTGTTCATAAATTGTGTCTTCGCTCTGATTACGGGGCAGTGACTGAAAGCTTGACATATTCTGTACAATTTTCGTTTGTTTCGGATGGATGCATAAGACCAGATTGTTTGAAAAAAAATCATATTTATAATATTATGGGTAAAGATTTACCTGATATCTATGACAAGGTATCCCAAAAGAGCCCTGCAATACTGAAACACGTCAAAGTAGAAGTGATTTTAGTCTAAAATCCTATATAGATATTGTTTTTAATTTCATCACTAGGCCTGGCTATTCCCTATCAACTTTTTAACACATACCGTTTTCTATATAACTTTTATCCACTCCCTAACCCTGGACTAAATAATTTTGTGCCTGAGCGGAAAGCTCGTTACGAAAATGTAAAATATCGGGAAGAGGTTTTTTGATTTAAAATGAGTGATTAGAGAGCTTTTCAATTAGGTAAGCTATTTTTTACGTTTTTTGGGCTTGAGTGTAGGGGTGGTACCCCTTGGGGTTGTCCATATTTGGGCCGTATATGATATCAAATTAAAGACCTTACTGAGTGCTACTAAATGGCAGCGGGTGGTATAGGTTGGTGCGGGGGGGGCTGATTTTTCTTTTAAATGCATAAGCGTAGTAATGCTTTACATATTTAATGCGAACATTGAAATTGTCTGTAAAATTAATTTTCACAGTTTTTCTTGTAATTTCTTTTTTACGTGGAAGTACTTACATTGAAGTACTATAATCTTCTAAACTACTTACCAGAAAGAAAAAAAATACACTAAAACTTAGATGCAAATTAATGTGCATATATCAGATAAATTATGTACCGTTATAGAGTTTTTGGCGAAAACGTAATGAGCAGATATAGACTTTTAGACGGATGCTCTTTATCAAATGAAGCATATGAGAAAATTACCTCATGCATTATAAAATTGAACAATTTAAAAATTTTGTAATTAATTATAGTTTTTAATGAAAAGTAGAAAATGAAATATATCAATAAAACTTTTAAAACAATAACTTCTATGAATTAAATGCACTAAAAAGTAAAAAAAAAAATTTTTTCTTTCTCAGCGATATACACAAGAAAAGTTTTATTGCAATATAAACAATGTTAGAACTCAGATTCAATCTTAAAATTGAATGTCTTAATAATATTAAAAAAATAAATAAATATTTTGTGTCATTTGACTTTAAATGTTTGAATTCTTATCAATGATTTTTGTAAATTTACAGCTTTCATAACTGTTCATAACTATAATCACAATTGTCTAACTGCAACTCATGCCCAAGCTTTTACTAATACACTTAAATTGTAAAGTTACAAAAATCATTGATAAGAATTTTCAAACATTCAAAGCCAAACGACACAAAATATTTATTTTTTTTAAATATTATTAACACATTCAATTTTAAGATTGAATCTGAGTTCTAACATTGTTTATATTGCAATAAAACTTTTCTTGTGTATATCGCTGAGAAAGAAAAAAATTTTTTTTTTTTACTTTTTAGTGCATTTAATTCATAGAAATTATTGTTCTAAAAGTTTTTTAATAAATTTTATTCGGTTTTCCTTCAATTTCTTCATTGCTTACCAAAATATCCTCGACCAATAAGAATTTCACTGCCATCAAATATCAAATATTAAAACAAAGAAGTCGTCTATAACTTACGTGTAACAAGGGAAGAAATGTGTTCAAATAGTCCTACAAAAAGTCATAAGTCCCTGAAGCACGTGTCAGTTGTACAAAATTTGTCATTTCTCATCTTAGATACTTAGATAATGTGTACGCATCAAAGGGGAGATATGCAAAAAGAAAGGGAGAAGGGAGACATATAATTTGTTTTTATTTATTTTCGTCTGAATTTTGTTTTTAGTTTGACTCCCTTGTTAAGAAAGGGATTTCTGGGCGCCCATAAAAGATGCTAAGAAAACGCCTGTTTTACATCGATAAGGGATGACGCATCATTATTAGGGCTTCCCAGTTCACTGAGAAGGTATATTACCCTCAAAATTCGTATCTCTGAAAACATGAATATGTGTGCGTGTATATATTCAGGTTATATCGCACCACCAGGGAAGGGACGTATACTTTCTTTCCCAGCATCTTTTCACCATCACCTCATCCCCACCACCCTTGTTAGCCTTATAAAATTTTATTCAGTTTAATGCGTTGACTAATGAGATATTTTGGGGGACAATTTATTGTGTGACTCGCCGAGAATTTGTGTACAATTTACTGACAATTTGTAGGCATTCTATTTCTTATTTTGACACACGGCGGGTGAAATAATTTAAATTTTAAAGTAATTTCACTCATTTACGGCTAATTTTGTTTTTGTTCTGTGTAACTGATGATGAAAAGAGAGGTTAAATCACTTTTAAGTAAGAAATATAACATTTACCTCTCATCATAGATCTTCCGAAAGTGGACTGTGAAAACATGGGGATAATTAAGTTTTGCGATCTTTCCTTTCATTTCTGTTTTAATTACGAAAAAGCATTTTTGCAGTGGAAATCTGGAAATATTTTGTGGTTAGATTTTTATAAGCATGATAAAATCATGAGCTCTTTTGGAATTTACAAAGTTGCATATGTTGAATAAGGTCTTATTAGTCTGAAAACTTTAAATGGAATCTACATAATTTTAAAAAAAAGTTACAGGGTGCTCGCAAAGTTCCCAAGCAACACTTCCTCTTTTTTGCAGGTCAAATTTACATCTATTCGACGTAAATTAGGGCAGTGACTAATTGTGGTTAAGTTGAGATTACCTAATATTTACGTCCGATTTACGTAAGTGGAGAATGTGAGGACGTCGTATCGACGTAAACATTAGGGAAATTAGGGAATATATCCCTATAGAACTGAGGACACATTTCCTTGATTTGGTACATTTAATGTCGAATTTACATAAATTTTTCTTAATCTCGACTTATTTCTTACCTAGTTTAACTCATATTAACGTCTGTGTTAATGTATAAGTGATTTGATTTTAGATGAATTGTGTGTCAATAGTTTCCCTAGTAGGCAATGTAAATATTGTGAGCAAGGCACATTCTAACTTGAATGATTATGAAAAGTGTTATTTTAAAAACATATTTAGATATTATGGATTTATTCAAAATTAATTCTCTCAGCTTCTAAGTGCTCAATTTAAAATGACAAAAATTTTATTGATAAATATGGGAATAATTTTTCGAAAAACACGAATGCGCTTTAAAAAAATTGAAATTTTTAAATTTTATTCTTTGGTTTGCCATTTAGAAGTTTGAAATAAATTCATTTAAATATTCTTAAAGCGCTTTGAAATTAAGAAAAATTCATTTATTTGGGTATTTTCTTCAGTAACTATGGAAAAAATTAAATAATTTTTCAGTTTTTCTATTCATTCCTTTTTAAAATATGGCAGCCATGTTTTGTTAAATAAATATGGCGCATATTACATCTCTCTACCTAAAAGTTAGTTTGTCTTCAAATTTTCGCTTATACGAAGACTTTCCTGGACGGCAACCCGAAATAACCAAAATTTTAAAATAGGGCTATTCGCCTTAAGTTACAGAATTTCGCCTTAAATAGGAAAAAAGAAATTTGGCAATTAAAAGGATTGGATTGATTGTCAAACAGAGAGACTGTAAGGATATCTCGATATTACTAATTCTTATATTTTATTTAAATCTTAAGAATATTAAACCATGTCATTAGCATCATCACCATTTGGATACAGGATTTGTTAAACTGCGGGTGAATGCAAACACAGTTAAATATGCGTGTATTCCGCACTTTTGGGAGGCAAATAATCAAGTCCATTGACCCAAAACAAGTGTAGCATCTTTGAGAGAAGATACAAATGATTTGAGAGCCTACCTGGTGCCGATATGAATGTGTCGTAAAAAGGAGCAACATTTGTAATCTTGACAAAGCGAACAGTTCATAACTTCCAGTGATAGTGAAGCGAAGAAAAAGTTAATGAATTTTAATTTTTGGTTGTAATTTAAACTATTAGGGATTTCGCTAAACGTGCCAATTTAGTCCAATTTACTTTGAGTTTAACTTTTTTCGAAATTCGGACTTTGAGCGCGAACACAATCGAAAAGGGATTTATTTAGGGAATGCTTATTTATTGTTTTGCCTTCAGCTTGGGAATAGATTCAACTACAAAGCCCATACTTTTCCTTAAATTTGAACTCAAAGCTCAGAAAAATTTAGGTAAAAATTAACTAAATTTGCCTCAGATTTAGGAAACTTTCCTTATTTTTTCCTCATTTCTATGAGGTAAATTAAAAATGAATTATTACGTTATTTTTTTCTAGTAATTGAGACTACAAAGTCAAGACTACCTTAAAGGGCTAATTTAAGGCATTATTAACTAAATTTTTTTCCCTTGAGGTTATTTTTACCAAAATTGGTCGATCGGCCTCCGTGAATGGTTGAAAATTCAACCGCCAATGTTACTTAGGTTGTTCACTATACTCAAGAATTAGAAAGCAGACGGGTCGCAACCCAAAACAAAGGCTAACTAAAGAAACCTCTGCATTTGAAAAACATGTTAAAGGAATACTTTCCTAAATTTCAAATTATCTCAGAAGAATAGTTTTAATCTACAGTTCATTAAATAACCAATTTCTTTGTTATTTCCGAAAAAAAAAAAATTATTTTGACAACTTTGAATCCGCTAAAGACCGAATGGGAAAAATCACGATAACACCAAGCGGAAATTCTTAATAGGGGCGATTTGTAAATAAATGCTAAAGCAATGGTAGGTGAAGGAGACAGTCTGGAAGTGTGCTTAGATAAACAGAAAAAAGTTAGCAAAAAAGTTAAAAAAAAAAAATAATAATAATAGCAGAGTCACATAGTTGAAAGTCAAAGAATTGTGATACAAAAGGGTTCAGCTCAGAAAGAAAAATAAATAATGAACGGAGAAAAGGTTTAAAGAAGTTGCAATGAGGAAAAGCTGTAAGTTGAGGAAAGTAGACATTACAAGGAGAACAAATTGTAGAGAAATTCAATAATTCATAACAACTTAAATGGGTAATTTCTGTGATAGTTTTTGAAAATTGTGTTACTTTTTTTTATATTGTTAGTCAAGCACAGAGAATAACCTATGATACAAAGCTCAAAACATGGCCGATAGGAGAAAGGGAAACAATTTTGTGAAAAATTAAATTCGTCCGCCACCTATTCTAAATTTTAAAGTTTAGAAAAATTTTTAATTTATTCCTTTTTGCATCCCGAGTTCAGAACATAAAGAGAAAACAAACCATGTGACATTCTACAGGTGCATATGATTGATAGGAAGGGTAGGGAGTGGGAACGCTTTATGCTACCAAAAGGAATAAGGAAAGAAAAACATATAAGGGTCTAATGTAATTGTAAGTGAAGTAGTGACCCTCGGATAATATCTAAGTTACTGGGGAACTGCAGGACGTCCTTAGATAAGCTGTGCATCCATAATACGATATCCCTACAGTAGGTATCTGGGCATGTTGGGATCACGAGGATTGAGAGGACGTACCTACTATCCAAGTCCGGCTCTATGTCTTATGTTGAAGCATCAGCAGGAAAGGGCGAACATGAGCACTTATAAGTATACACAACTTTTTCTTTGTGCACATAATAGCAATTTCATTAACTTTCTATTGGCACTAGCTCAAATAACAAAAATAGGGTTAGGCGACAACCCTGAATACCTGTAAAACCTAGCAAGATAGCCTACGGTAATCGAACGCTTTCTATATGTTTGTTCGGCCTTTGCCCAGCACAGGCTGGATATGCCCGGATCTTCTCTCCTATCTGCAGATGAGCTGAAAAACTTACCCTACTTGGATCTGATGCACTTCATTAACAAGATATGGTGAAAGAGCTTGTTTTAAACAAGTCAGAACAATTGGCCATCTTGGTCTCCGAGCTAGGAATTTTTCATCCCACTTCCTGAGAATAAAAAAATATATAACTAGTAATGGGATAGAGAGATTTTTGTAACAATAATTGCACATAGCTTATGTCATAAAGTTTTCCTAATTTTGTTTTGAAATTTTAGTTTTCGCTATCCTAGCTATAAATAAACAATAATGTGACATAGCAAATATTATGCTAGAGCCGTATGCTGTAGATCAGGTGAAGGACAGTACAAATTTCGGTTATTGATATGAATATATAGACTAAGGCAAATATTTTTCAGCATTTTTCTCCAACCAGTTGGAACTACTTATGGAGTAAACCAAAAATATTGCAAGCTGCACCCTTGGCATTATCCAGATATTTGGTCCTTCGAGCCGGATTCTGGCAAACATATTATGCAAATAAGTCAATTATGATTCTTGTGTAAAATTATTATTCATGTGCAAGATTTACAATTTCAGCCCCCAAAAAATATTTATTTTTTATATGCAACCATCAGATAATCAACAGGCTCCCAGATTTGCATTGTGTAAAACTTCAGGCAAAATGCAAAATTCATATTAACAAAACTTGAAAAAATACTATTTCTGATAGAATTTGAATGAATTTATATTATTGCGTATAATATATTTATAGAAATAACTTCAAAACAAAAAAACAAAAACGCCAATTATAAACAGTAAAAGAAAAAGAAAATCTTCTTGTGAAATAGCTCGCAGGACTTGTGACCTTTTTCTGAAACATTTTGCATGGAAAATTGTACAAAATATTTTCAACCAAAATTTTCTCATAATTTTTATCAAGCTCAACAAGGTTTTTTCCTTAGGGAAAATAGTTTAGGAACTAGGATATTATCATTAATCTGTTTTCCATATGAATAATATGCGAACTTGCACTAACTTGGAATATTATTTCTTCGTGAAAACTTCTCTTTCATAACAAAACAAATATCTCCGGGGATTTTTGGTATTTAAATCCCAATTTTGAAACACTGAAACTTTTCAAATTTAATGCACAACTCGATAATTTTTTACATAAATAATTTGTATTGTGAGGTAATGAATTTGTTTTTCTTAATTCATACGAGCTACATACATGTATGTACAAATGTCTTGTACTTGTAGAGATCCTTATAGGATTTCCAAGCTCTCTGCAATGTTGTCTGTCATTAGTTTTTTAAATGAAAGGTACTCAAAGTAAGCTAAGTGGGAAAACTGTCTGTTGTATACCATATAAATCCTTTAATACTGTCATACTCCATTAGCTCTTTTAAAATGTTAAGGCACAAAAATTTTCTTTGAAAACACTAAATCCGAGCTCCCAAGAGCAGAATAATTCACCGTTTCTTTAGTATATATGAACTTCATAGAATTAACACAACCATATTCTTCCACACAAGGTTTTCCAGTAAACGGAATAAGAGTCTTAAGTTAATTTTACCTACTAAGAAAGAACTTGAGTGAAAAAATATCCGAATACTTTGTGGTACACCTCGACCGACAACAAGGTAACAAGGAGAACTTTAAGTTGCACTTGACATTCTGAATATGAAATGTCTCAGCAGGTTACTACGAAACTCTTCGCTTTGTGATATAGATTTTCTTCATGAAAAGTGAATTTAATTTGGAGGCGCTTTTATGGAAAAAGTGTTCTTCCTTGTTCTTTATACTGGGGTTAGGAGAAATTTAATGATGAGATGGGTATTTTCCACCAGGAAAACATAAGTACTGTGTGTGTGTGTGTGTGTGTGTATATATATATAATACGCGACAATCATTTAAACGTGTTTACAGTATGAAAACCTGACAAAATGAAAATTTTGTTTACTTTAAACGAGTAAAACGTGAGCGCATTATGAAAAAATCTCATGTCATTTAGCAAAGTAATGCAGTTAGCGTGAGTTTAATTTTTAGACATAAAGCGCAAAACATAAGGCGAATAAGTTTGGATTACCTCTAAAAATAGCACGACAAGATGAAACACTTATATACTCCTACGTACAAGAACTACAACAAAAAGGATGGGGATTTTATGTTTTTTATAGTATTTTTAGACTCTCTCACGTAATGGAGTTCAGATGAGTTGTCAGTTTTAAAGAATTATTATTAGGTGATTTAAAGGAGTTGATAACGTAAAAACTAGCTTCTACTACGCCTATAATTCGAAGTTTATTTCAAAATAATAAGCGACTGATAACTGCGATATATGTAAAACGTACAGTAAGGCCAAAAATCAGTCTATCGAGTGTGCGGTCATAACGGCCGGTACTGAAAAACAACAAGAAACAACTTTCAAAAGATCTACTTGTTAACTTTCCAATGTTACAGGACAATATTATTCAAGCGTTTTTAGTATCAGAATTACATGAAATGGACTAATGTTTGGTTTCATCGGCGTATAGCTACGGATTGCATAGCCAAAACCACAATGTAGTTCTTAAGGCTAAATAACCGTTCCTAACGACGAAAAATTTCATTTATTTTTACATAGCTTTCATCCTTAAAGTGTTTAGAACACGTGGGCATATCTAAAGTATTTTAGAATTCACAGCCTGTTGAGAGCGGAACAGTCCGCTGAATGAAAACAAGTAGCTTAAGTGTTCGAAGCGTGCTTGCTGGGCAAACCTTTTCTCACTACCTGAGGTAGGTACCCTCATAAGTTTCGTGGAAACGTTCTCCTTCAGATTCAGAACAATCAGTTCGTGGAGGAAGAAGAAGGAACTCTGAATGGTGCTGGAATAGCTGAAGCAAGTTTTCAATGATTTTTTATAATGTTGAACTTTAAATACGTTTTTCTGAGAACAACATTTCAACGTACGGGGCGCTCTACAGCTTCAACGGATGAAACGATACCCAAGAATTTCTGTTCAATGAAAAGTAAATTGCGAGGCCATCAGGAAGCGATTTTTGTCAAAAATCGATTTAGACATACTTTTCTCGTCCGTTGAAGCAAATAAAATTGTTTGTTTTTCAAATGGCTGGCATTTCGTTATTCAGAGGTTTTTTTTGAAAACGAAAACCGATAAGGCCCCAAATTTTATATTGTTTAATAGTTTTCAATCCTATTGGTTTCAGATGAACTGGTAGAGCGGTGAAGCGACCCGCGCAGACCATAACACACCGTGCACGACTTTGTTTGATGGGAGCTTGAGCCGCCATTTTAAATTTTTTTTTTAATTAATTTTTAATTTACTCTCCATTGATAGAAGAATAAAATACGTTAAAACCCAGTATTTATTATACAGGGTGATTCACATCAAGATACCTTCCGGTATACCACTTGATTCCTGGAGGTAAGATGAACAAAATATTGTTCCACATACCCCCCTAGAAACCTTCCTTTAGGAGTTGTGGCCAGTTGAAGATATTCGTGAACCCTGATGGGAATAAATGAATATAACTTTTGAACCACACTATAGATTTTGGTTATTGTTGGCTTATTAAATAGCCAAGAATAGTAGCTGTCGAAAAGTGTATTCTTCTGTATTTTTTAATTAAACTTCTTTAAATTATTCTCAAATATTTCCAAAACATTGATTTTTTTACACACAAATTTCATAAATACCGTTATTTATTTCAAACACTTTTGTGTGTAAAAAAATCTAAATGTTGGAGATATTTGAGAATAATTAAAAGATGCTTGTTTAAAAAATACAGAGTAATACACTTTTCAACAGGTACCATTCTTGGCTATTTAATAAGCTAACAATAACCAAAATCTTTAGGGTGGTTCAAAACTTATACTAATTTATTCTCACGAATATTGGTGAAATCTTCAACTGGCCACAACTCCTAAAGGAAGGTTTCTAAGGGGGGGTCGGGGGGGTGTATGTGGAACAATTTTCTGATCATCTTATCTCAAGGAATCGCATGGTATACCGGAAGGTATCTTGATCAGAATCACCCTGTATGTATATAAAAAAAAACGTAAATTTCATGCATTTTTCTTCCCTTTTCGATGGTAACCTTACGTTAAGAGACGGCCTTGAAAATAGCTGATATGTTTTTTTCTTTTTCAATGAACAAGATATAATAATCGGTTCGATTTATTTTTTGTTTATTCAACTTACTTATGCTCTACAAAAAAAAAACATTCTTTTTAAATTTTTTTTATATTGGTTTTCGCCCACTGCACGATGATGCATAAAAAAATAATGTCTGATGGTGTAAAGTCCTTCTCCTTTGAAGCAAAAAAAGAAAACAAAAAACCAAAAATATTATTGATTAGGATGGAGAGGTCCAGAGAGGTTTGAAAGTTTTTTTTTTGTTTCTAAGAAAATTAACAAAATGGCGGCCATTTAAAAATTTAGTTTTCCGTTTCCTTTAAAGAAAATATAAAATTTTCAAATAAAAAAAGAATTTCGATACCGCTCTAAGGAGCGATACGAAGAAAAGGGTGGACAAATTTGAGACGGGTAGGTTTAAAATTCTTCTTTTTTTAAGCTTCCATTATTTTGAAAAATTACGTATCGAGATAAAGGCATTTTAGAGTTTCCAGCACGAGATTTTCATATGAACTGGGTACATACGATCAATCGCGATGCAATTTCCACCCAAAATTCCTTCGGCATCTGTAAATTCCTTATTGTCAGCAGAAATTTCATCCCTATATGATTTTCTATATGATTTTATATATTTGATTCGTTTTAATCGAGTCGAATTCAGTAATTGGTACCCTGGTCTAACCTTGCTAATCAAACCGCTTTTAAAGACTGTAGAAACCACAATAATTCGAATTTCCCTACCAGCTTGTTTATGGAAATACATACTTCTGGATAATACAAAAAAAAAACACAATTTTCAAATATGTTACACTAGGATAGTATTAAGGAAACAATTTCCCAATCGAATTAAATTAAAACCATGAAATTGCTTTTGCAGTTACTCAATTTGATATATTTTTCATATGAGAGTACCATAAACAGAAACAAAATTACAAGAACTAAAAAAAAAGTTCGCAAGCCGCTGTAAGCCCCTAAACTTTGAGCTCACCACGCCCAAATCAAATTAGATGCTCATATACTGATCTGGCAGAACAAATGTTAATTTCACAGAAAATTTCAGCTAAAAAAAATAAAAAACAAAGAAAAAAGAGTATCCTTCGAGGCTATAATACAAATTTTTCTAATATTGAATATGTTTTAAGTAGAGGATACTTGTAAGTACTGTCGGTCAGCAAAGTGTTAAACAAAAAAGATTTCAGTTAAACGGCACTTTTCTGTTAGCACGGAAGAGGTAATCATTTAACTGATTTTATTTTATTTTTTCCGACTCTAATATAATAATAGGAGTTCATGGATTCAAGAATATCAAGAAGAGATATAGGACAGTTACGCCATTCTGTTAGTGAGAATCGGAAAAATTAATGTAATCACTATCGTGACTCAAACCTCTACATCACATTTGTAATTTTATGTTTTGTCCACTGGGCATATATTATTTTGTCCCAATCTCATTCTAATTTTCATATTTGTGATATCCCACAACTCGGCCGACCTCTAACTAAAACAACAGTTGTCCTCAAATGTATATCTTTAAGTTTTTTAGTAAAGTTACGGCAGTACAATTAACGCTTTTTTATATCCTGGAAGTACTCTCACAGTTATGCATATGCCTTATTAACTAGGCTACCAACACCTTATCTGATTCCTCGCTTAATCTCAAATTTTTCGCAAAAGTCTCGATCAAAAACAAATATATAGGGGAAATAAAAGCTAGATGGAGATGCTTAGTAAAATAGCCGATGACAGAAAAAGTATTACAAAAATGTTTATTTCATGCAATATTAATAATTAACAATCAAAGAACATTTGTAAAATATTACCTTTTAGTCATTTCTCTCTGAGTCTATGTACCTAAATCGACTAACTCCAGTGGGCAAAATGGGGAACAAGAAACGTGGTCTTAAACTTTACTGTCCCACAATCAATAAATGATAGCCCCTCAGTTATTATGGGAGGTGTATTTATCTTACCGCCTTAAGAGTGCTAAAATAAATTTGAAATTTTGAATTTTTCTAAAATTATTAAATATTTTAAACTTTACTTGAAAATTAAGTTCAGTCATATCAGGAAGGAGCTGTTCATAAATATCTTTGCAGGTAGGATAGATGACGTCATTAATATTATAGTACTGTGAAATTTATTAAAGCGGATGCCCACATTGTATACATCCTTACGCCCTATACCTCCTGAGAGATGTCTTAAATAATTCAGTATGATACTCTTACCATATTCTATAAAGAATGTTCATTTCAATTAAGCGGGGGAATGCTTTGGCGATCGGATGTATCTTGAGCGACTTTCTTGGGTGAAAAAGTGGACTTTAATACTTCTCGTGATTGAGCGGAATTGGTGACTCGTGGAAAATTACTTCCTATAAAAAAAATGTTCACAACAAAGCATTAATGGCCATGGCAGAAAGAACTACAAAAATATATGCGAAATGTAGTAGCTGGGGTGTATGTGACCCAAGTGATTGAAAATGGAATTTCCGTGACATAAGCGTCTCGAGAGAAAAGTACTCCACCCGATAGTACTCCGCGAGACCTGTAATTATATATTCAACATACGGTATTGGAACCACCTCCACCCCAGCCCCGGCAGGGGTTCCTACCATCCTCCTTAAAAGAATGCACTCAAAAATTTTATTCTTCGAAATGTAGCTGGCGAAAAGTGAAACCCGTTTTCCGTTCGGATATAACCCTACCAAGTTAGAGCCGATCTCAGATGCGAAAAACGAGTACCTCAGTTCGGAGGGGATGGCTATTTAAGACTCTAAGTATAGGATTAAGGATACTCAAACTTCTTCTCAAGACCTCAGGAATTCGACTCTATACTTTTCAAAATACATTTTCCAAAATGCACTAAATCAGACATTGGCGCCCCTAACTCCCCAAGGATGCCCCGCTTAATTGAAATAAACGTTGTTAATAAAATATGTTTAGAGTATCATAATGCATCGTTTAAGAAATCTCTCATGTCTGGAGGTGTTGGGTCTACAGTGGGTATTGCTCTTTTGATATTTGCCTATTTTCCTTATTTTTTCTTTCGCTTTCCTCATTTTCCACTGTTTTATAGTTTCAATTTCTCTGAATTTTTATTCTGAAACAAATACAAGAAAGAGTGGTACAGGTTGAACACTTTTATAATATTGAATAGCATGGTGGAAGGACTATTCGGTAATGAAAATTCTATAGATATTTCAATATCTTGAAATTATGATAATAGAACTCTTTTTGCAGGAGAAGCTATTTTTTTGAAATTTGTATTTGTGGTTTAGTGATAATTTTCCATCTCGTTTAAAAACGAACCTGACTGTTTAGTATCAACCTTTTCTTTTTTAAATTTTTCTTTTTGTTTAATTATAAAATATACTTATTAATATCGTTTTATGAGATTTTAGTTACATTCATCGCATTGTTCTTGCTAGGGTAAGAATACGTATACTTGTTTCCTTTGAATTTAATTACGAACACTTTCCCGGAACATATGCACAAGATTTGATAGCAATGACATCTTATCGGAAAAACAGACAAAAGTAATACAGATTTACTTACAAATATAAAATTCCGACTAATTATTACCGAAGCCGATAAAAAAAAATTGTTTTTTTATTTATTCATTGCAGAACGTTCTAATGGTCAAGTTCTACTTTAACTCCTCTATCCACCTTGGGCTTTACCTTTTACTTTATAAATATTCTAAAAGAATAAAATTGATGGGACCACAAAACAACAACGACAAAAACAAGAACTATTAAAGTTTCGTTATTTAAGACTAATTATTTCAATTCTTCCACTAACATTTAATTTCTAACTACCAAAATTTTTCTGAAATCTTCAAATATTTAATTTTTAATTTACTGCGAATGTGGCCAATTACTACTACTCAAAAGACAGAACGAATCAAGCCAACATTTCATAATTCCATTACAAACCCATCATAGACACTGGCACTGAATATGAAACTTTCCTTTTTTTTTTTTTGGGTAGGAAGACGGTTCTTAGTATTTTCTAGTCGAGAAGCAGAACTTTAAATTATTCCCCATGTACAGTAGAAGGCTTTATTTGAATACCATTATAAAAGTCCGCGCGATTATTTGAAGCGAAAAAAGGACTTCGTACCAATTAGCTGCATTTTTTGACAGAGTATTCATTCCTTGTGTGCCACTAGTCAAGTGATTTGACTATGGACGGCGAAAATTGTGAAGTTTCATCTTTCTTCTTCTTTTTTTTCGTAATGGAATGCTAAATTTGCATAGTAGAAATGCCTGGCACTGCTATTGATATTTCTTAAGAAATATATATATATAGGTACTGCAGAGAAATACCAGGAACTTTCATCTAATTATTTGCAATCTATTTATATAAAAAAGATGTCTACAGTCATAAAATTATCAGCATTTTTCATACTCATCACGGCAGTTAATTATGTTTAGGAATTCTGCGATAAATGAGGACAACGTCATTAATTAATAATTTACTAAGAGTTGTCAATTTAATTCTAATTAGTATAGTCGCTATGTGTAGCGGAGACTCTTTGACGGTGTCATTTGCTAAGAATATTTCTTAGCACACAAACAAACTCTACCAAAATTTTCCTTAAGGTATTTTGAAAAGAAATCCGGTCCATAAAATAAAGCATCCGGTTAATTTCTCCGTGAGTTTATGATATTTTTCTGTTATGTTAAACACACACATACATACATTAATATGTATCTACAAAGCTTGAGCAACTTTATTCAATGATTTTGTCCTCGTATTTATCATATACATCAAAGAAGGGACAAAAGAAGCTCTCAAATTCGAAGCTACTTTCTAAGTAGTTGAAAGTGAACAGCTAATGAACCCTGAATTTAAGCAAAACATAATTGCGTACAAATATATACCCATTCCTCTTTCGAACTTGCAATCTGTGATTGTTATTCAAATTATGGTTCCTTCGACCCCTACATTTTACTATGTATTTCCATATAATGCATGTAACAACTGCACCGAAACTTTGTACATATGTTGAGATTTTCAACACATTACTGCAACAGAAATGATGGAAATCCTAACTCTACGTACAAAGGAAGTGTTGAGTAAAGCAACACATAAGTATACATAGCCATACATGGGGCGTATTTAGACAAGCATTGAAACACAGAATATATTGCTTTCTTGTTTCCGAAATTTACATATAAATTTCACAACATTCTATTGAGAGTAAGTATACTACCATCCCTTCACATTTCATAGCCTTAGTACGGCAATAAAATCAGAATTTGTGCACAGATCTTTTTTTTTTTTGGAAATCCCTTTTGTTTCTTGTTGTTGTCGTTGTGTCGTGCCGTTGATGTCGTTGTGTCATGTAGTTGTGTCGTGCCGTTATCGTCATGCTGTTGTTGTCGTTGTGTCGTGCCGTTGTCGTCATGCCACTGTTGTCGTTGTTATCATTGCTGTAGTTTTTGCTGGTTGTTGACGTTGTTGTCGTTGTGTCATGTCATTATTGTCGTTGTTGACGTCGTTCCTGTCATCGTTGTTGTCGTCATTGCTGTGGCCGTTGTTTTCGTTGTTGTTGTTTTGTTATTGTTGTTGTTATTGTTGTCGTTATCGTTGTTATTATTATTGTCATTGTTATTGTCGTTCTCATTGTCATTGTCATTATCAATGTCATGACGTGACATTTTACGATTGACAACTCGGAATAAGGTTCAATACGGAGTTACGAATTTTTAGATAAATATTTTGAAAAAAGTGCTAAAAATTACAACCTTAATTATCAAGAATAATCTTCTTCTTGGTCCTCTTTGACGTTTTCATAACTCGCAGAAATGAAAAATGTTCAAACTGCAGTTGTGATTTTACTTGAATCAAGTCTACTTGAAGTCAATGCGCGTTTACATGATATTTTGATTACTTGAAGTGTACTTCAAGTACTCATGTAAACGTTTCGGTAGCTTGGCTTGGTGTTATGTTTTGCTGTGTTGTATTGACTGTCGCTGCAACATCGAAATTATGCAAATTTAAAAGCTCTTTCGAAGAATTTCTCGCAAAAGTTAAGTTTGCCTTAAGAACAGGTTCAAATCCAAATCAGTTAAAGATTTTTCATGGCTTTAGCTCCTGAAGTAGAGGAATCAATTCATAAAGAACTACTTCCAGAACAAGAGATACAAGAAATAAGTAAACAATGCCGTGATTTTTATATTATCTAATCTAAAGGAATATTACATCGCATAAACTTTGAACTAGCACTAAAAGCAATTGCAAGAATCTATCCAAATTGTTTAACTCCAAACTTAATCACAGTTTTCCCAAATCTTATGCAAAGTCACTATTATTTGAAAAATATTGAAACTCGATTTTTAATGTTAAAAATGCCCTAGAGGAAAAATATTAACTGCCTTACGTGCATGCTACTCAACCGCGGAAAGAAGTTTTTCGTCGGTCGGTAAATCTTATTAAAACTAAAACCAAAAATTCTCTTGACATAGAAACTGTAAGTTCGATAACAGTTGTAAATAAATGGTTGTAGAAAAAAACGTTATTTATGTTATAATAAAAACAAGGACAAAAGCTAAAATATGTCTTAGACTAATTCTTACGATACCCTAGATCAGTGGTTCTTAACCTTGTTGGAGGTACTGACCCCCATTAGTTTCATATGCGCGTTCACCGAACCCTTCTTAATTGGAAAAATATAATTTTTTCAAATTCAAAACATAGGTACATATTTATACATAGGTGCACACAATTAACAAAACCATTAAAGAACAAAACCATTATAAAATGCTTTTAATATAAAAACAAAAACATGATAATGAATATTTAATGCAAATCAGTGTGACTTCTGCTCTTACCTTTTCGCTTTGGCCAAGGTGATGAAAGAAGATGTAAAATTCCTCTCAAACGAAATTCTCATTTTTCCCGAAAATATCGGAGAATCCAGCATGAGTTTTTCCCACTTAATCTCTTCAGAGCAAAACGAATGTAAACAGTAGCACGTGCTATTCACATATCATAGGATTATAGCAACAACATGTGAAAATTACAGCAACAACATGCGATCAAACTCTGTCAATATTGCATAAAACCGGTTTTCACAAAAGCGCGGGAACATTTTATGAGAGTAAAACCGCCATTTTGTTTCGTTGCATGTAATCTGCGCTTTCACATTTTATGCCTTTATTCGTAAATTTTTTAAAGAGAGTTTGATTTTTTGTTATTTTTTGTTCTTCTTTCTTTCATTTTCTAGCCGTGTACATTTTAAATGTAATACAATCGGAAAACTCCTCTGTGTCCTATCTTATAGTTATTTAATCTTTGGTTTTGACCTCCACCGAACCCGGGAGACCGACTCACCGAGCTCCTGGGGTTCGATCGAACCCAGGTTAAAAACCACCGCCCTAGATGAATGCTTTGTTTCCATGTTAAATGTGGAGTGTGGTTGTTTGTAGCTTGGCAACAAGAAACGTCGTTGAATTCGTGCTTGCGTCTTGGTTAGATGTTTGGTGCGCCTAAATGTAGGCTTTTTGATTATAGTTTTGCTGTTTCCAAGTGTTGCGCCTAAGTTTCGGCTTTGGTTTCGAATTAATATTATTAATAGTTCAAGTTACCCTAGGATATTTTTTGTTCATGTCAATGGATTCCAGATGAAGAATGTATGGCTATTAGGGGGATAAAATTTTCATCAGAAGTCCTCTACGGGCTATGGTTTACGAGATATGAGCGATTTGACCTGTTTCTGGACCAATGCAAGTGTTGCGCTTAAGTTTTTACAGGAAACGAGTGCAAAGCCATTTCTTGAGTAAGGTTCCCTAAGGGCATTTGCCGGTACTACCAGCATGCCTTGCTTTTTCCGTTTTATTAACGCGGAAGTTGTAGATATCAACATGACGTCATCTTGGTTTTGCTGTTTTCAAATGCTGCACATAAATAAGTTTTCTTTGCTGGGAAGTTGCAGAAATCAGCATCAATCGAATTTCACAACGTGACATCACCTTTGTTTGATGTTTTCCTAGCAAATTATTATTGGGTCTAGGGGGTGCGTGTATTGAATAGTCGCAGTTGCTCTTTCTTGAAACGAATATTTGGCGCATGGCATATCAGAGGAAAAGAACAATTTGTAGCGTCTAAGACCACGTGCCAACATTTTTTTCCCCTACGCTCATGCTAAACGTCCTTTTTTAAATGTCAACATAGCATATCAGAGGAAAAGGGCACTTTGTAGCGTCCAAGAGCACGTGTCGACTTTTTTTGCCTACGCTCATACTAAACGTCCGGCTTCAAAGGCTTTCCTTTCACATCAAGAAGAATAGGTGGGATTGATGTTTTATTTTTACGTAGGGTTCCGACCATTCTGATGTTTCTCAGTAACTTTTGTCTACGTTCATGTGACGTAAAAAGATTGTCAACAGTTACGTTTCTACCTATGAGCTCTGTTGTACATAGGTCTAAAACTGCACGCATACCTTGATTTCTTTCAAGTGCCGCATTAGCTTCCTTTCCTCTGTAAAGCTGAATATTCCATACGAAGCTATTTTTACTATCGCAAAGTAGTCAAAATTTAATCCCATATCTGGCGGGCTTATTAGGCACGTATTGCCGAAAGGGACATCTTCCTCGAAAGGCAACTAGCTATTGGTTAGTTGTTACAAACTCATCTGGGTTGTATAAATTCTGCGGACAGTACGTGTGTTACGATTATCAAATCCTATGACTCTTGATATAGTTTTGAATCTTTTGAGAGACATAGTAGCACGAAAAATAGGTCGACCTTTTTCAGCATGCCATTAGTTTTCAAGAGCTTCGTTATTTGATTTGTACACACCTACTAAGATCAAAAGCCCAATATATGCCTCCAGCTCTATGACATCCATATATTTCGAGTTCTCCTTATATACTCGTTGTTCTTCCAAATTTGTGTTCTCAATTATAATGTTTTCGGTACCGTTTGTTATCATCAATTGGAAAGTAGTGCAAAAAAATTATTGAACTTTTCGACCCAGCGATCAGAGAGGTCTCATCGGTATGGTTATCTCTGATCGCCTACCATAGAAGAACAGTAGAAATATGAGCAACTGCATATCTAGTAATCCCGGGTGTTAAATGTATAACATTTGATGATGCGCATCTCGACCATGTTGTGGAAAAGGATCAGAGAACCATTCGATTTTGTTGTCTTTCGAAAAATATGATTGAAGCGGCATTTCCGAAAGCTTATCATGATCATCACTGTTGTAAGAGTCTTCATTAATTTCCACAACGTATGAAGCTTCTGAGCAAGTATCGTCATCGGATTCTAGTGCGACTTCATTTATTTCTTCTTCGTTTAGCACCCGTTGTGACATTTTTAGCTAATTCAGTCCAAATAAATTTCGATTTAGCGATCTGATTTAGTTTGAAGTCGCCCTTACAGTACTTACCTCGAAAATATGAAATAAGGAGTGGTCCAGAAAAAATTGACCCATTAAGTTATTTTTATATCTGCAAAATTACAATAATTCAGGTCTGGTTTTTTTTGTTAAAATATTCCATAAATACTGAACTTTGAGTTTATATGAATCATTCGTGTATTGGAAGTGAAATAGTTAAAATGTCTCGAAGCGAAAAATAAGTGCGTGAAATGATTTTGTCCAAATATTTGGAAAATCCCACAATTTCATTGTTAAAAATTTCAAAAGATCTGAATACAAGTTATTCCACGGTAAAAAGGACAATAGCCAAGTATAGGCGAGGCTTGTCAATAGAAAGGATACGTGGGTCAGGTAGAAAACCAGGGCCATCCCGTCCAGACGTCATAAAATAGATGAAGGGTACTTATTCTCGGAAATCGGGAACTTCGGAAAGAGATATGGCGACATTGGCAGGAACATCAAAGTCTACAGTGCACAGATATAAAAAAAATTGTGGATTAAGGAGCTATAAGGTTCAAAAAGTGCCGCTGAGGAAGGAAGAAGAAGAGAAAACAGCAAGAAGAAGAGCGAGAAAACTTTATGAGAACTACCTGACGAAATACGATTGTGTCGTCATGGGTGATGAAACCAAAGCTGACTTTTCGCAGATAGCAGGTGACGAATATTTTACTGCAAAAAGTCGGAGCGGAGTAGCCAGAAAATTTTCAACAAAAAGAATGACAAAATTTCCCAAGAAGTACATGATTTGGCAGGCGATCTGTTCTTGCGGTTTACGAAGCAGTGAATTTATCATCAAAGGAACAATAAACTCAGATGTGTACATCAAAGAGTGCCTTCAAAAAAGACTTCTACCTTTTATTCAACAGCATCAAGGGTCTGTTACTTTCTGGCCAGATTTGGCCACCAGTCATTACGCAAAAGCAACGATGGAATGGTACAGAACTAATGAGGTCAATATCGTGCCAAGGGAAACCAATCCAGCAAACTGCCTCCAACTTCGTCCAGTAGAGAGGTACTGGGCATTAATGAAAAAGGAGCTTAAAACAACAAAGAAATTTGCCAAAAATGATGTTGATTTCAGAAATAAATGGAAAATAGCATATAGAAATGTTACTAATATAACTGTTCTAAATCTAATGCGCGGCTTGAAGAACAAAGTTAAAACATTCCTCTAAAACAAAAAATGTATTAGAAATAACTTTTGTATTTTAAAGTTTAAGTTGTAAGAAACAAAATATAGAAATTTTATAAAAAAATTGCCATTAGAATTTTTACTGCAAACAAAAATAAATGGGTCAATTTTTTCTGGACCACTCCTTATATCCCCAATATAAACATCTGCAAAACAATATGCTAACTAAAAAAAACATTTATCGTTTACACATATTTTTGATTTGTCTTTCACTTTCTGAAACACTTCGAATATTGAAATATAATTTCTAAACTGTAATTACTAGGAGAAATAAAAAACATAAAAAAAACCTGCTACTAAAAAACAAAATCTGGCCAACTATGATTTTCTTTTATATTTAGAATTTATAATTAACATGCCATACACAAAATTTGCTAATGGTCACTTTAGACCCAAGGAACTTTAGCGTGACTTTTTTTGCAGCGGTATAACTAACAACTACACGAAATCCTATAATTTTTTGCACAAGTCTTCTTTTTTGTAAACTAAACAAAGTCATAAAATTTTAAGTTCGAGATTCATATAATTTTAAAGTTACTCAAAAATTAATATCGATTTGGGTCGAAAAAGACCCTATGGCCTGATGAAGGTTAAGTTTGTAATTTATTTTAATATTTTTAATTTTCTTTTATTTATTTTATTTTTTTAACCTTTTTTTTAATTTCCTCATTTATTTTTTATTTTCTTAACCTTTTTTTTTACTTCTTGATATTTTGTGAAAGAAAAGTCTTGATTACATACTCCACTGAACGTTTAATTATGTTATACAAAATGAAAACAATTTTTTACAGAAGCCGACGAGTTTCGTCTTACTAAGACATTATCTAAGGCTACAGTGATCTTAGTGGTTTACATTCATATAAACATATTCTGTGAAACATAACTAAATTATAGACTACAAAAAAAAAAAAAAAATAAAAAAAACAAAAAAACGGTGTATTAAATCAATACTTTTTCCATTTCAATAAATTTCTATGCATTGAATAAGAAAAATTTCAATTTGTCATGAATATCAATCAAAATAATGATTAACTCTATATGAAAAATTCAAGTTTAATAATAAAAATTTTATTTTAATAATTAAAAGAAATATGCTGACTTATTAAAAAAAAATGTCAATTAATTTCTTATTATTTTGATAAGTATCTAGTATTAAATATATAAATTAAGCGAAGTATTTAAAAAAAAGTAATAAGTCATGTACAACTTTTATAAAGAAAAGTATGAATATCATAAGTAAAATTTCAACATATTGCCAATATTATTATTTTGATACAAAAAAATATGAAAAAAATGCGATAATTTTCGTATCATCACCTTGCAAAACAGTATCAGACATCTTCAGTCCAGTTGTATGGGCAGACACGACACAACTACGAATTTTTAAATATTGAAGTAGTATATAAACTAAAAACGTATAAATTCTGTTTAGTGTATATTAGTAAAACCTACCAATTGGGACACTGCCCAATCGGACCACTTCCACAATTGGACCACACTACGGACACACAAAGAGTTTCCTGAACAAACTTCACTGTATAATTGGGGCACCTGTGTAATCGGACCGTGGACCACATATTTATCCATAATTTTGATCTTTTTGAACCTTACAAATCGGACCAGACGTAAAGAAAAATCGCAAAATAAAATAAATGTGCATGAGATTGACATTATGAAAAATTTCTTTCTGTATCTAATTACAATATGAAACAGAATGGCTGTTTTGTGTAAAATCCCTGTACATTTTTTAGAACAAGATGTTTTACCTACATCGAAGCTGCGTATTTCTACTGCATACATATTTGCAGGACCACGAATCGTTCTCAAACATTTTTCTGGGTTTTTGTGTGATTCCCCGAAATTTAATTCCTATGAATATGAGTCATTTGATAACTAAATACGCATAACACTTTTCATGAGTTACGTGACTGTAAGTAAGGATCTCATTTTATGTGATCTTACTCAGGATTAAGCATACAATTTTTCATCACTGCAGTGGTATTAATAATTTGTGAAATTAAGTGTTTTTGAACAAAAATTAGCAAGCTACATACAAGGACCCCTTCATTAAATAGGAAAATAAACCTGAGGATTAATTTTTAATTAGGTAGGTTTTTTCAAATGGGAACTCAAAACAAATAAATGATGTGTAAATTTTAGGAAAAAAAAAATACCCACTCTAACATCTTTTAAAAATGGAAAAAAATACAAGGAATCCGACGTTAGTAAAAAATTAGAAGTCATAAAAGCGTTTGAAAAAGATAGGCTTAGTCAGGGGAAGATTGCTGCAACATTTGAAATTAGCAAAAGCCAAGTGCAGCGAATATAAAAAAATAAAAATGAAATAAAAAAGTAACTTGAGAGATTTGAACCAACTGGAAGAAAGCGCTTAAAATTAATCGTCCCGTATGCAAAACTGGATAGCACTTTATTTCAATGGTTTGTGAAAGCTCGTGGAAAAAATTTACCAATATCTGGACCACTTCTTCAAAAGAAGGCTTTAAAAATTGCAGAAATGTTAAGTTTGACTGAATTTAAGGCATCGAACGGATGGTTACAGTCATTCCGCAAGCGTTACAACATTACTTTCGGTGTGCTATCAGGAGAGGGAGCAGATGTTGATCTGAGTACGGTTGAGGCATATCGCAGTACTATTCAAAGCCTTTGCGAGGGATACGAACCTTCAAATATTTTTAATCTGGATGAAACAGGACTCTTCTTCCGAGCAACACCAACCAGGTCACTTCTTTTGAAGAATGAAAAATGCTCAGGTGGGAAGCTATCCAAGGAACGCTTAACGGTGGCTCTTCTCTGCAATTTAACTGGTGAAAAAGAAAATCTTTTAGTAATTGGCAAGGCTAAAAGGCCGAGGTCTTTTGGCAGAATAAATATTCAACAGCATTTATCTATTACATGGAGAGCCAATTCAAAGGTGTGGATGAACTCTACTATTTTCAGAGAGTAGATGCATACACTAGATGCGAAAATACAAAGACAGAAAAGAAAAAATCTTATCTTCCTCGACAATGCTGCCGGTCATGTGGTCGATGAGCTTACTAATATAAAACTTCAATATCTACCACCAAATTGTCCTTCACATTTACAACCATTGGACCAAGGTATCATCCAGAATTTAACAGTAAACTACCGTAACTACATGATGAACCATTTAATTTGTTATTTGGATGAGGTTGAAAATTCTTCAGAACATGCAAAGAAAATTTCTCCATTTGATGCTCTCAGTTGGCTTAAATCTGCATGGGACAATGTAACTAAATCAACAATCCATAAATGTTTTCGAAGGTGTGGTTTTATGCACGATAATAGTACTGAAGAAATAATTACTGAAGATAGTATTGTAGAGGAAAATGTAAGGGAATTAGCAGATGTTGATGTATTTTTGGCCACTTATGAGACCTTACCGGAAAACTGGGAAGACAGTTTCTTTCAACAGATTGAAAATAGACAAGACACTGAAAATATTATAAGTAACTCTAGCAGCAGCTCCGAAGATGTTGTCGAATCCGAAAATGAAGCTTCGAATGTAATTTCGGTCATGACTATTAAGGACGCTCTTTCAAGCATTCGTAGCCTTACAAACTACGCAACAAAAAGGAACATACCTACAGTATTACAAAAACTAAATGAGTGTGAAAATATGATTGAAAGAGAACACGTAAATTCTACTAAAAAACAAACTAAGATTTCAAATTTCTTTAAGAAATAATTTTTTTTATTTTTCTTTAAATTACATATAAATTTTATCAATCAACAGTTTGAACTTTTTCTATATTAGTTTTTAATAAAGCTTTTTTTAGTTTAAATATCATAATTAGTTCCCTCATTTTTCATATTTATTCGTTTTATTCATTTCGTCGGACACAGTGGGAAAATAGCTCCTTTGTACAGCTTTTTGGTATATGTATGTTTACATGTCTATACATATATAAATTCCTTTACCTGTAAAATCGGACCACCTGTAAAATCGGACCAGTAATTGCTGCGACCGTGAGGTGGTCCAATTAGTAGGTTTTACTGTATTTCTAAAATGAATGTAAGTGAAAATCAAAACAGTTTTGAAATTGAAAATTTGGAAGAGTTAATTGTGATACAACTGGAAACTATATTCAATCAATGGCCCTTTTATCAGCAAGCCGACGGGCAAAATTTTGTAAACACTTATTATTTATTTGTGTTCATTTGGATTTTAATTACGCTGTTTTTTTTCAGATTTATATTGATTTTAAGATGAAGTATCCAAATAGTATGTACAATCACATCAATATGTGGCAAAAATTATCGGAAAAATCAGAGAAGAACTACGAAACCCATATTAAAGTTAACAATTAAAGGAATCTCTATTCTTCGATGAAAAAGCAACTGTTGAAAAATGTAAATTCTTTTATTATTTTAGGAATAATATAAAAATTTCATATTTACATATATATTTTTTTTTTTAAGATTTTTGTGTGGTATGATTGTATCATGAAAATGCTGCTCTGTTCCTACCGTAAAAACTTGCTTACAGAAGTCATGTAATGTATCTTCCTAATCTTTTAGAAAAGCTACTATTAATTATTATTATTGATATATCCAATAAAATCAAAGTTGGTATGGTAATTTTTTCAAAAAGTATGTATATAAAATTTGAAATACGGAAGATCCAAAAAGCTCAATTGTATCAAAATTTAATTGCAGAGCCACCATTTCAAATATTAATTTTAATAATTGCAAGTTTTTAAAGGTATCCAGTAAAAAACAATATTTGTAGTACCAATAATAAGTACCAATAAGTTTTTAATATTTGTTACGTTTACTTAAAAATGTCAAGTTTAGGTTTAACATCTTTATTTTTATGTATTAAAAGTATATAAAAAATTAATTTTAAGTGAAAATTCTGAAAAAAGAAGCATATTTGAAACATATGAATTCAATAAGGATTCTTATCAATGAAATAATTTATAAGAGTCGTATCTTATCAATAAGTTTCCTTATAAAAACAATACACTGTCCTATATTATCAATACGCTTCCTAATAAAACTAATACGCTGTCAAAAATTAATACTTTTGCATATCATAATAATATTTGATTCGTATTGAAGAGATTTTGTATAGGAATCTTATCAATTTTATAACAGAAATTTCAGTTTTTTTTTTCGGTGTAACAAACATCAGGAAACAAACGACAATTGAACAGAAAAGCTACATATAAATTGGAGGTTAAGAAAAGGGTTTCCTTCCGTGAAATCCAATTGATCGTTACCCAATAAACAACCATCGTGTCTCGCTTTCCTAATTTCTAGAATTTCATATTTATCCAAAATCTATGCAAAATTTCAATATCGTTTATTGAACAACTGTTTTCTGTTTCTTACGATCTTATGTGATCACTGAATCGGGTATTAAAAGATGTTCGTTCTAGTTTAACCTACGTATATAGATTGCATCACAATTACTACAATTTATTTTATATATCCCACTATTATAATGATTATCTAAGTTAGGCCTTATTTTGTTGTTAAAAATTAAACTTTTTGCATTATTTTTATTAAAGAAAGCTGGAGATATATTGAATCTTTCCATGGGCTTTTTTTCAGAAGTTCAACCGATTTTTTATGTATGAGACTTTCTTGCAAGTATTGGCAAAGTCAGTTTCAGTTTTTTAACAGGAAAGACAGGCTTTACAGCACTTTTACATAATTTTACCCGTAGTAAGTTATGGACTGTTTTTGGTCTATATCCGTTGGTGATGGCTTTTTTCTTAATAGTTTGTGATTTAGCTAATTTCATTATTTATATTTTATTTTTTTTCATATTTTTTTTTTATTTTAATATATTCTTCATTAAAAAAAAAAGAAAAGCATGCTGGAATTCGAACTGTTTACAGACAGTCTGGGCTTTTCTATATATTTATTATATGACGGTGATGAAATTAATAACAGATACATATAATGTATATTTTGTCCTTGTTTTAAGTATCTACTATATTTTCAGAGAATACATAAAGCTAACATCAGAGAAATTTAAATTTAAATTTATTTAATTAATTCACGAGTACACAATAGTATTTTGACTTCATATTACTAGTACACAAACAAAAATGTGGCAACCAACATCTAAAATAAGACAAACTAATAACTAAAAGTAAACCTACATATAAAACAAAGAAAATAACAAAGAATGAAAGGAAAATTATAAAAGAATATAAAAATAAAAGTAAAATATTAAAAAGTTAAAGAAAAGAAACAACGAACAAATAATGATAGTAATTAATTTAAGGTTTATTCCATCCCTGTGTGGATCAACAATTTATTCGTCACTGTACAGACTCGCTCTCCATTTTTTGATGACTTCGCAACACCGCGATCGTTTTTATCCGATCACAGAATTAGAACTGACCACATATAGCACGATAGAAGGGAAGGTACATCTTTGCAAACAATTACATTCGGTTTTTCATCAAGGTGCGACCAAAATGTGCATGTGAAATAGATTTTTTAAACGATAATCCAAGGCGGCCCAGACACTGGACAAGAGCCCATTTGATTATAATTGTCTGAAGCCAATCAATTGATGTTCGCTACAAGTAATAATACACCAATAAAGATAGTGTGTGACAACCAAATGTTCTCTAAGACACTACAGGAAACAAGACTATTAAAAATTCAACTTGAGTGCACCATAAAGGAAAAATTGATCACGATTCATGGGCAACCAATGTGAAATTATGATATATTATCCCAGGATTATCAGTGGATCACCTAAATACAACGAAGTCACTAATACACACTGAGTACGACAGAGAATATCAACCTCAACTGAAGGAACTATTGGAGTTACATGAGCGTGTCACATCTCTAAACCTATAGTCTACCCAAACGGATCCAGGAGAGCACCATACATCACATGTCAACTAGTGATGAGCAAAATTGGTCTTGGTCTTGCAGTCTTGGTCTTGGTCTTGCAGAATATGCAAGACCGATACCAAGACCAAGATTGTAAACACGCTCCCAAGATCAACACCAAGACCATGTGTACGTTAACAAGACCAAGCCCAAGACCACATTATGCAAGACCAAGACTCATTATGCAAGACCACATTATGCAAGATAAAAATCTGGTAATTTGTGCAATAGCGAAGCATAGTTATGATCGGTACGTACTTTACCGGAATTTGAGAGATAAACTGGGCAAAAGAAATGTAATAAATATATTGGATTCACAAAATGTCATTTCTGTTGCTTCCTTTCTCTTTCATTTTCATAGTTCAATCACAAGTCATAGCACTATTGTATTTTATTTATATAAAGATTAAAAGGACACAAATAACACATCCCGTGTACAGACAAGATTTATTTAGACGGGGATAACGTAGTTTTTAACTATTTATTTATATTTACAGTCCTATCATATTTGCAACGTAATCTATATTTCTTCATTCCTAAATAAGTTTTGCAATGTAATGTTTAGATGAGTTCATTGATTTATTGGATTTAATAAAACAAAATGCAAACAAAATGAATGTCTTGTGTACAGTTTGAAATAGATATGAAATATAAATGTAATGTTTTCGCTAAAACAGATTTTTATAATGCAAAAATTTCAAATGCGAAAATTACGCCATTCCTCCTGCCTTCATACTCTGCTGATGTTTTGATAAAACATAAAATTATCACTTGATTTTCATGGATTCCCGAGTACAGTTTTTTGTAATTTAGGAATCGAAAATTCATTTCCTTGGTTTTGGTAAAACTTAAAAGAGCTTTCGTTTTCGAGTTTCAAAAGTTGCCTTAGTCCAGTTTAAAAGTCAAATAAAAATCAAATGATCACATTGTAATTTCGCGAGTCCCGTATGGGACAAGATAAAAATAAAATAAAGTCACGTAGGTGATCGTGATATAACTATCAGAATAAAGTCGATTATTACCTGTTGAACACTTATAATTTATATATCAAATAAATATGTTTTATAGCCATCAACACCGTTTAAAAAAATAATAATCAAAATTACTCTCTGGACACTATAAAAACAGTTCAATGAGAAATAAATTTTATTGTATGTTTCAATCTTTTCTAAATTCCTGAAATTACTATACCTTCAATATTAACTCATCTGTGATACCCCTCACAGGTAGATGAATTATAGCAGAAAAAAAGCTTACTACAAAGCACATACAAATTAATTAAAAAATTTATTCTACAATAAAAAAAAAAAAAACAGAACACAAAAACAAAAATGAAAAACAAGAACCGACAGTCGAATTTAAATAAATCCTTTTAAAGCCAACAACCCTTAATTTAATTTTAAATGTAAAAAATGGTCCATCATTAACAAACTAATCAAAACCAGAACGAGGAGTAATAGCTTCGCTTTACATTGGCTGAACTAAAAATCCCAGAGAAATTACTGCCTTTGAAATGAACATTTTCTCTCGAAGATTCAGTTAAACCCACAAAGAATATGCTCGCCTTTTGTGCCATTTTAGCATTTATACTTAAGATAGGAAGGATAGAAGGAATAGGGGCAAGATAGTGGGTACACTGCACCATCCAGTATTGATCACGAGGTCATCTTAGTTCACTTAATTAAGACGCAAAAGTCCGCGTTCGTTCAACTCATTTTCAGCAGCTATACGTATGTATGTATTTAAAGCAGTCAAGAGTGCAAGCTATGAAATATCTGTGGATGTACACGTTATATGTGTATATATATACGATATACGCATATATGCAAAGCGAATGACCTCTAAATGTTAAATTTCATAAAATATTTTTGATTCCTTAATGGTATTACCGACCTGCTAGCGATTTATAAAATGAGGACACAAATATTTGAGAGAAAATCCTGACAAAAAGGAAGAAAAGGAAGGAAACTTTAAAAAATTATATAGATACTACATACATACATAAATATATTGGGGGTGTCACACAATACTGTCAACGTCATCAGCTTCATCATCTGCTTATAATCCAAATTCTATCACCAAACAAAGTCCTTTGTCCCCGCTACTTTTCTCGACTCCTTAGTACTTAAGAGCGATGTCCTTTGCAAAGGGTATACATATATATTCCTTTTCCTTTTCTTGTTTTTCATTGAGAACGTATTTTATCACTCTGCATCCCTTTATTCCTAGATAGTCCTTTAAGGATCCCACTGAAGGACAAGCAATGAAGCAACATATAGTATTCTCGTTTTATGTTTTTTGTTTTCTTCTTTCTTTGGTCGAAAAATACGCAAGCGCTCCTCTATCCTGGGGTATATATTTTATCTACGTTATGTAGTGTTCCCCTTTTACTATGGTCTAATAACCTCTGTTGATATTCTACGGAGAATTTTCTCTACTCGGGGAATATGGTTAATGCCATACTGCAGGATACAAGGTAGGTATTCGAGAAGAAGAGGCCAACAACAAAAATGTACGCTGAGGAGCAAAAAGCATCCCTCAACGGTGGTTGATAACCACATGAAGCAACGAGTGTTTCCTTTAATTTTTCAGTTTAAGCGGTAACCTTAAGCCTTGCGGACGATTTTGCCACTAAGAACTTAGATCCATTAGTGATGTGGAATTAGATTGACTTATACTATCACTTCTTCTCACGGGCGGCGATGTTATCGCGTACAAAAAACTCACTGTTCCTGGACTGACCTACCTATAAGTGAAGGATTTGAAATTATGGAACTGTTGATTCCTTATACCGTTATAGTATATGTAAAATAAATAAAAAAAGTGCTCCTCCTGCATAAGCATTTGTTGTAAAATGTGATTGTGATAAGTGTGTGATTGCTTTGTTTTTATTTTTTTGTGGAGTAAATTCGAATTTTGTCAGTTTGTCTTTTTTTTTTGTTTTTGCGCAATTATCTGCAGTGCATTAGCAGTTGACATAAATTCTTTTATATAACGTGATTTGTTTGCGACGTAATGAATTCAAAAGAATTATAGAAGAATATTGATTCTTCAGTGTATTGAGAATGTGAATTTTATTCAAATGAATTAGGATTAATCCAAGACAACAGAGAACTTTGGCTTAAGTTTCTTCGAAGAATTTCATCGTCTGTTCTAACTATAGAGACAAGCAGCACAGTCCGTTTCAGCTTTAGTCTATCACGTTGGATAATTAAGTGAGTTTCAGGGTAATCTTTTCAAATTGGATTTATACATAAAATTTTAAAACAATTTAATTACGAGCTAATTATGTTGGAAACAAAAGAAGAAAACAGCTCATTTGAAAATTTTCTCAAAATGTCATGCCAATTAATTTGTCTTTGGTGATTCGGAATTAGAATTCTCTTGATTGATGATAGATGGGTAATTATTGATAAATCAATCGTTTTTAAAATGGAAATTTCAACATCTAAAATATTAATAAATACACGTCGTTAAGAATTATTATGTGAATTCCTATAAAGATGAGATTCTGTATTTTCCTTTGATCCTTTTATAAAGATGGAATCAAAACATGCTCGTATTTGTATCTATATAAATTCCATGAAATTTCATTGAACCAGAGAGAATGAAAAAAAAAATTATTTTTTTTATTCCCGTTGCTTAGATATATTACACTGGGCTTATTTTATAAAAGTCTGGTAAAAAGGAGCCTATTAATTTTGATAATATCATCGTAACTAGGTAGTCATATCTATAAAGGAAAGAAGCTAGCATGCTTATTGCGATTTAATTTGTATTTATTGGAGTGAAATAAACATAAATTGGCAATTTTTTTTTTTAGATGCTGGTGAAAATTGACATAAAGAGATTGATTTTGTATAGATACATAACCTATGATTTCTCTCTTTGAAGATTATAATTGAAATTCAGATACCTTTACGAATTCAAGCTGTAAAAATCTTCAAAAAAAAATATTAACATAGAAATATTTACATATTTTAAAATTAACTCTTATTTATGGTTTATACTCGTGATTTTAAAGAAAAGTTATATATGAGGGTACATAGTCCAGAAAAACTAATCACAAAAGTGAGGTAAAAATCATCTAATAGCCAGAGAAAATAGCATTTAAAAATTGTTGGTCAAATCTTTTTCTGGCTCTACATTTTGAAAAAAAAAAAAAAAAAAAAATTATAGTTAAAATTTAATTTTTTTTTTCGATTGTTCTATTTTCATATCTTTTGTAAAATCTCCTTCAGAGAACGCGTTTCAAATTTTCTTTAATACATAAATCCATAAATCTCGATTGCAAGCTATATCTGTGTCATATTGATGCCGAACAGTGAGAACAGATTTCTAGGGTGCATGGAAGTAGAAAAGATTTTGAAAGTACAGAGAAAATAATCAAATTTCCATAACTTGAATCCTTGCAAAATGTCAAAAGAGAACTCGATAAATTCGGGACAAAGTTTGACAGGCTTAGAGTTTTATAAGAATTAAAGTCATGTCACCTTGATTATTTCCTCAATATATAAAAAAAACAAACTACTTCTATGCACAATACACATCAATTCAATTATCAATCTCCTGTGCTCTGCAGAACATTGTTCGGAACCAAAAGAATACAGCCAGTGATCTCAACATAATCCAATCAGAGTAGATTTCTTATCTTTGTCACGCCCGAATTATACAAAATGTACTACGTTTTCTGTCATTCAGCTAGCTCAAAGCAGTTATGTTTTGTATCAGAAATATTCTTCCCTTTTAAATTATGGATTCTTTTCCTAAATTTTTGGGCTCTGATTTTACAATTTGCGCAACAAATTTTATCAGATAGTGAGTTTCCCCAACCTCGATATAAACGACGGTTTTTCTAATTGACATTCAAATAAGCGAATTCGATACATATGATATTTTTGCACTGCTACTTATACATATATGCAAATGTAGTACACACAGCTACTCTCAAACCTATTCCCAAATATAATTTGTAACATTAGTGACTGAAAATACAACGTCTATTTTCGGTACGACCTGAATAGGTTATGGCTACAAATAGAATAGGTCAAATTAAAGAGGATAGTTTATAGTTGACAGTTTTTATGTTAATCACCTTATGTAAGCCTAGCAGATTTTCTTAATCACGAAACGGTTGATATAGAACCCCCCCCCCCCCACCATACAATTTCTTGTTTGGCTAGGTGAGTACTATCACCTTCTGCTCCAAGGACCACCTAGGTGTAACCACCCCGTATACGTCCATATTTTCCAAGAGTGATTATTGCAATTGCCTTGTTTCATTGCCTTGTTTCAGGTACTTACGATCATTCAAATTTAACTGTCAATATAACCTCCAATAGAACAAGAATATGTTCCAAATGTGTTCCAACTGTGAATCATAATACACGATATAACCTTTAAACAAAATAAGTCTTTCTTTTCAATTTTAGAAAATGAGTCGAAAAAGAAGTGCGATGCCAATACTAAAATAATTTAAATTCTAAACGATTCGGATAAAAATGTGTCTTGTACAGAATTTTTTTTAAAAAAATATGCAATAAACAAATCCACTCTTTACAACATTAAGAACAACAGAGACAAAATTCTACATTTCGTTTGCAACTCAATTGTCGCACCAAAAGCCAAAAATGAAACCAAGTTGCATATGTGGTTTTTGTAAGAACAAACTAAAACAAAAATATAGTAAATGATAAATTATTAGATATTACTAAGGAACTCGATCAATTCAATTTTAGAGCGAGTCAGGGATACATTATTAATTTTAAAAAGCGTCAAAGAATTCTCTTAAAAGCCATATCTGGAGAAAGGTTATCTTGTAATGAGTCTATGATGCAAGATTTTAGAGAAAATTTAGACAAATTGTGTTCGATTTAAATTTATTGCCCGAATATATATCCAAAAAAAAAAAAAAAACAAAAAATTAAAATTAAAAATTTATACCGTAAGATATTGGTTGCCATTCATGAAAAACATTCTCCAGAAAGGTAAAACTCTTAAGAACCGGTTACCATAATGCCTTGTAATGCCACTGAATGCCACAAACTCGATTTAATGATGATAGGAAAAGCGAGGAATCCTCGAGTGTTTATAAATTGGGATCCGGTACTTTATTATGGATCATCAAAGAAAGGCAAACTACATCTTTATTTATGGAATGGTTTTCCCAAGACTTTATACCAGAAACGAGCGAATATTTACAGGGTCTGTCATGGTACAGAATGATTTCAAAACAAAGATGGGAATTTTTTATTCGAATAAAAATAAAAGATTAAAAACCGAATAAAATAAATTTCGAATAAAAATTTATTTGATTACAAATATTATTCGTTATTTGGTGAATCATTCCCAATTAATTATATCTGATGGTCATTATTTCACTTTCAAATAATTATTTGTCATTCGATTATGATTATATGTTTTTTGGGTTCCATTAGTTCCAATTTCAAAAAATTAATTCTTGGTACATGCATTTGTTTTCGCAAGGTATTTCGTTACTTAATTTAAAGTTTAAGAGGAATTTAAATAATAATAATTGAAGTAAATTAATTGGGTTTCATTACTCAGAATAATATTAGAGTCAATTAAATTAAAAAAAAAAGTGATTTTGTGCTTAAAATCGCACGATCGAAGTGAAAACCTTATTTCAAGCCATGGCAGACAGAGTAAGAAAGTATGCTTACTAATTATTTAACACTGGAGTTGTGACGTCACGACATCACAATTCATATGAACTATTCAGAAAACTTATTTAGTAAAAGTTTTTGCCAAATTACAATAGATAATGTTATAGTAAGAAAATATCAATATTTTTGAAAATTTATGATGATCTGGCAGCTAAATGTAAGAAAAGGAATACTTTTTGCAAGTAATCATCAGGTAAGCAATTACAGAAATTTTAATTCATGTATTGAAGTCTTAATATTTTGTTGACACTATAGTCATACTTGTGTCTATAAACCGTGACTTCTAGCCACGGTACAGAGAATACAAGGTATTCTCAATAAATTTTAACACATTGCAGCTGACATAAATTCGTCAATTCAATGTATAGATAAGACAGAGAGAGTATTGTATTCTCTGTACCGTACTTTTCTGTACATTATACGTCACTTCGTCCAGTAATGATAGAACGTGGGTTCATAGAGAGAATAATTGTATTCTCTGTTCGATGACTTCAAGCTATCTATCAAGCTTAAACAAGACCAATTTATTTTGCCCTGCATTCGCTACATATCATCTGTCATTGTCATTCTAGAATCGAAACCTATTAGAGAACAGAAGAGTCCAATTTCGAGACAATATTTATTAATAAAAAAAAAAAATCCGTTTACCCGAATGGCCGTTCACTTTGAAACGTGGCGATCGTGAAAACCATTGTGCTATCCCACCCGAGTATTCTTAATGCATTTTGCAAACCGGTTTTTTAAGAAAGAGATAAAAGAAGCAATGCATCACAAATCAAGGATATTTCACTTCGTGTGCTTTACTAATACAACTAGAGTGAACTATTTGTTACTTAGACTCAGGCCGAAGATAACCTGATAAAAAGATGAACAAAATTGGAAATTTTTCGAGTTTTTTTAGAAACATCTTTTGCACGAATGGGGGAAAAGAAATATCAGAGAATCCAGCATGAGTTTCTCCCACTAAATCTGTTCAGAGCAAAACGAAGCACATGCGTTCAAATATCGTAGGATTACAAGAACAACTTTGGAACCAAGTCTCAGTATTTAAAAAAAAAACCTCTTTTCATAGAGTTTTATGAGAGTGAAATCTGGAAACTCCGCCCCTTCTCATTTTGTTATTAGGTTGACACTGCTTGGGTTAGAAATTTGTCATGCAAAACATTGACACATTCATAGCCTCTTATTTATATAGAATCAGAAGGCTGCAGCAAGATTACCCTTGTGGAGGCGACGACAATTGTCTGAATACTTCATTAAGCATATATTGTGTGGGATGGTAGATATCCCTTTTTTTCATATACACTAGCACTTAATTACATGATGACCTTATAAATGAGGTAGGAAAAATTTGCAGTATGAGACCCTGTAAATATATTCGTACTACTTAGTTATATAGTTAAACTTCAGTTATTTTCCATTTATGACACTTGCGTAGACATAGATTTCGTGTTTAGGTAATTTAGGTAATCAAACCCAATTATTTTCTTTAAAAGCTTCACAAATACTTAATTGAACGAAATTATTGAATTTCTCTTAAACTTTAAATTCAGTAAAGAGACACCTTGCGCAAAGAAATGCGTGTACCAAGACTTAATTATTTGAAATTGGATATAATAGACAACAGAAAACATATATTCATATTCGAATGACAAATAATTGTTTGAAATTGAAATAATGATCATCAGGTATAATTATTTGGGAATGATTCACCAAATAATGGATAATTATTTGATTATCAAATAACGCGCGATCGAATAACAAATAATTAAATATTTGAAACTCAAATAATTTGTGCAAAATAACAAATAATTATTTGCGAATAACTTAAAATAAATTGAAATCAAATAAAAATTTATTCGAATAATGCGCAGCACTGCTTCAGAATCATGTTCCTTCCATCAAACACTACAGAAACACCGCAACCATTAGATCAAAACATAATTAAAATCATGAAAATTAAATACAGGAAAAGTTTTCTACTTAACCTTACTGTAAAATCAAGAATTGACACGACTGAAAAATAAAAAAATATTTCGTTAAAAGATGTGACGTACCTACCCATATAAATCAAAACGTTTCTTGGAAACATTTGATAAACATCGAAGTAATTAGCTTAAACTTGCCAATTCATGACTACGATAATGAAGATGACTAATTAATTTATATAGAACCATTGTACCCGATAATAATTCTTTATGCGATTTAAACCAATGAAACCGTTATCAGTAGGTGGAATGAAGAAAATTAGTGTGGAACAACAAAAGGAAGATGAACTAATAAATTCTAACTCCAAAACTGTTGATAACGTGATAAGTGACTTCAGTAACATAATTTAATGGGCGGAAGGAGGAAGTTTTCCAGTGGAAGATACTCTAGCTCTAAGAAGAATTCGAGAGAAAGTAATATTTAAAAATTTTAATAATTAACTAATTTTCATTTGTTTATAAAGAAAATATAAATCTAAATTACCAAATATGTGGAAAATTTATTTTTGTATACAGCAAATTACAGCTAAGTGTGAACTTTGTTTTCTTCAATTAATGTTTTGACACTATATATATCCGTTAAAATAATTTTTATTACCTTTCTTTATATTTCACCTTTTTCTAAACTACTTTTTGGTAGAAGTTGATTCAGCTTTGGTCGCTTATAACGAAAATTCACTGTATATTGAAGGAATTAAGCTACAGACATAAGCGCAATAAGAATGGTCAGATATTCCTTCGTTTGCAAATTTTGGATTATTGTGAACGTAAAAACTACTTGAATAAGTTTTAGTCTGGTTTCCGGTGCAAACACAGCACTGAAGATTTTTGATGACTTTCGTTTGGCATTAGATAGTGACATGATAACTGTTCTCGTTCTATTGGACTTTTCAAAGGCATTTGATTCTATAGATCACTCTTTGCTTATCAACAAATTAATAAATAATTTTCGTTTTTCAAGTTCGGCATCCAATCTTATTCAGTTATATCTTTTTGGTCGCAGTCAGCAGGTCACTTATAATGGAAATTCTTCAACACTTGTGGGGTACCTCAAGGCTCGATACTGGGTCCACTAGTATTTTCGCTAGTTATAAATGATCTGCCGAATGCTATTATCAATGCTCAATATCACCTATATGCTGATGACTTTCAAATTTACACATCAAGGCCAGTTGGCTTAATTGAAGATGCTGTCGATCACCTTAACAATGACCTTTGCTCAATACGTGAGTGGTGTATACCGAATAAGCTTCATTTGAATCCTATCAAATCTAATGCAATTTTGATCTATAGGTATACACTGGATACTTCGTCAATGCCTCGTATTGTGCTCAATAGTATAATCTTGTCTTATCACGAAAAAGTATTGAATCTAGGAATCATTATCAACAATACACTTTCTTGGTCTAATCAGGTATCTAATGTTATCTCTGCGTAAGCTCTCTGCCTCGGACTCCTCTGCTCCACTTTGTTCTAGAATAATGCTAGCTAAGTCACTAATAGTACTTATGCCAGCGAAATTTGGTCCAAGTGTGATTCTGTTTCCTTACGTATGTTAAATATATTGCATTTAACTCCGTTGCTCGATATATTCATAATTTAAGGCATTTTGATCATGTTTTCGACTTTGCTAAGACTATCCTTGGATGTCCCATGCAATCATATCTTCTGTTTAAAGATTTTCTTTTTCTTAATGATATTACCTCTTCTGGCAGACCATCTTACTTATTTGAAAAAGGGCGTTTCTCCCAATATTCACGTAGTGTAAGTCTATCGGTATCTGGTACTAACTTCTTGGTCACTGAGAAGCAGTATTTTGCTCGGACTGTCAGAAATTGGAATAGCTTACCTTTGATGTTGCGAAGAGAAAAAGGCGTTGGTATGAGGTTTAAGAGTGTTTATTTGAACATTTTCGTACTAGCTAATTGATTTTTTTTTCTTCTTAAATTTGTTATTTCTTTTACTCTTAAATACAAGTTTTATTTTTTTATAATTTTTTTTCTTTCTTTCTTTAAAATTTCTCTTCTTTTTAATTTATCCATATATGTCGTTGCCTAGTATAAGTTAACTTTAAATGTATTTTTTATTTTGTTTTTATAATTTTACTTACTTATTGTTTTTATAATATATTATTAGTTGTAGAGTATATCTAAGTAAAATTAAGCTATTTTTATTGAAACAGTTTGTACATCTATGCTACATATAGTTATAAGACCATTGGGATTAATTATGTAGAGAAAATAAATAAATAATAATAATAAATAATAATAATAATATTTTCATCATAAAAAAAAAGTGCTCGCTAGTTTCTTGATATGTGAGAACTAAAGGAAGTAATGTCGATGATATTTAGGTATTAATTTTAAAAAAAAATAGATAATTTGAATATTCCGTTGAGTAATGTCATTGGTTTTTGTACCGATGATGCCTCTATCAAGTCAGAGAATGTCGATGGCGTGTAAACTAAACTGCAATCTGTAAACAATAATTTATTTTTACCAAGGATGTGTTTGCCATAGTTTGACGCTTTGCCTAATAGCATCAAGACAGTCTAAGTTTCAAGACTTTTCAAAGGAGTTTAAAGTAAAAAGCGCATAAAATTTTTTTACATTACGTTTCCGTCTTTTGAGAGTGTAATTAACTGCATTTTGGAAGAATAACAGCTGCTGCTTCACAATTACACGTTATTTTACTTTGAAAATTTAGAACCAGAAAATACGACAAATGTAGAATCAATTCTTGCAGTAGTACAAAAAAAACAAGAATTCAGTTATTACAAAAATTAAAATTCATAAAGTCTTTTAAGAAATTTAGAAAAGTTTTGTTAAGCCGGATTTATATGTGAGTAATGATGTTGATTATTTTGAAAGCAAGGGGTATCATTTTGATGATTTCAGCATTAAATTTGGGGAATAGGTATATTAATTTAAATAATTTGAAGCGTAATTTATAGCAGCTAAATTTAATAAAACAAAATATTTTGAATATTCAAATGAAACTTTTCAAGGAAATTAAAAAAGATTTATTTCTTTAAAATAAAACATATTATCGTGGAAATATTTAGATCCATTTGAGATTTGTACCTTCAATTGAATACCTTGTAAAATTTTTTCCGCATAGCAGATGTGATATTGAAATCTTAAATGCTTAATGGCGTTCACTTATCGGAGAAAATGATAGAATGTATTTTGAAATACTATGATGAAGATATTGTTCAATTCTGGGTTAATTAACAAAAACCAAAATATGCGGTTAATTATCTCACTGATTTTATATTAAAATTAGTAGTGTTTGCATAGAAAGGCTTTGCTCCATTGAATTTGATAAAACTAAGAAATCAAATCGTTTGAAGATTGACACTATTAAGTAAAAATATGATGTTAGCTAAACAGATGAATATAGAAAATGATAACAATTAGGAACCTTGCAATAAACTTATAAATTATGCTAATGGTTTTAATTTTTATGCATGCTGCTTTACTCAAATAAATTTAACTATTAGTCCAGTCAAATAAGCTGAAAAAATGCTAAAGATCGCATTTAATTTGTTTCAGGCTGCAATTTTGAGGGTTGGTGTAGGGTGGTCCTGGGAGTATTGTGTCAAAAATGCAGCCTCGCAGGGCCAAAAAAAAGGGGTGAAAGACAATAAAAACACCCCCGAACACGTGACAATCTATTTGCCGTGCGTGCGGTTTGGAAGAGGTCAAATTTTTGATTCGTTGCATAGTCTAAGATTGCTCTTACTGTTATCTTATTTGCTCTTTACTACCTATATGTATTCTAATATTACTCTTTTGATTACTTATAATTAAGTGTCTGGTCTGGTTTCCAACCAGTCAAGATAATGAATCTAATGACTTTATTGTTATTGCCCAACGTTGTACAACTAAAAAATGGCTTGTACATGAAATAAATCCTTTTTAATTTGATTTGATTTTTTGATTTGAAAATTGCAAGAGACAATTATTGCACTATATCATATTGGGAATTAGTAAACCTTTTTTTAATTAAATTTAAAAAAAGAAAGCACGTGCGAATTCGATATAACTATGATTTGTCAGTAATAAATTTTTAAATAAGGTAACGCTTCTATTTTTAACCATCTAACCAACCCAGATCCCACCCATCTAGTCTATACCATTAATTTATTATATATTTCCTTCCATCAAACACTACAGAAACACCGCAACCATTAGATCAAAACATAATTAAAATCATGAAAATTAAATACAGGAAAAGTTTTCTACTTAACCTTACTGTAAAATCAAGAATTGACACGACTGAAAAATAAAAAAATATTTCGTTAAAAGATGTGACGTACCTACCCATATAAATCAAAACGTTTCTTGGAAACATTTGATAAACATCGAAGTAATTAGCTTAAACTTGCCAATTCATGACTACGATAATGAAGATGACTAATTAATTTATATAGAACCATTGTACCCGATAATAATTCTTTATGCGATTTAAACCAATGAAACCGTTATCAGTAGGTGGAATGAAGAAAATTAGTGTGGAACAACAAAAGGAAGATGAACTAATAAATTCTAACTCCAAAACTGTTGATAACGTGATAAGTGACTTCAGTAACATAATTTAATGGGCGGAAGGAGGAAGTTTTCCAGTGGAAGATACTCTAGCTCTAAGAAGAATTCGAGAGAAAGTAATATTTAAAAATTTTAATAATTAACTAATTTTCATTTGTTTATAAAGAAAATATAAATCTAAATTACCAAATATGTGGAAAATTTATTTTTGTATACAGCAAATTACAGCTAAGTGTGAACTTTGTTTTCTTCAATTAATGTTTTGACACTATATATATCCGTTAAAATAATTTTTATTACCTTTCTTTATATTTCACCTTTTTCTAAACTACTTTTTGGTAGAAGTTGATTCAGCTTTGGTCGCTTATAACGAAAATTCACTGTATATTGAAGGAATTAAGCTACAGACATAAGCGCAATAAGAATGGTCAGATATTCCTTCGTTTGCAAATTTTGGATTATTGTGAACGTAAAAACTACTTGAATAAGTTTTAGTCTGGTTTCCGGTGCAAACACAGCACTGAAGATTTTTGATGACTTTCGTTTGGCATTAGATAGTGACATGATAACTGTTCTCGTTCTATTGGACTTTTCAAAGGCATTTGATTCTATAGATCACTCTTTGCTTATCAACAAATTAATAAATAATTTTCGTTTTTCAAGTTCGGCATCCAATCTTATTCAGTTATATCTTTTTGGTCGCAGTCAGCAGGTCACTTATAATGGAAATTCTTCAACACTTGTGGGGTACCTCAAGGCTCGATACTGGGTCCACTAGTATTTTCGCTAGTTATAAATGATCTGCCGAATGCTATTATCAATGCTCAATATCACCTATATGCTGATGACTTTCAAATTTACACATCAAGGCCAGTTGGCTTAATTGAAGATGCTGTCGATCACCTTAACAATGACCTTTGCTCAATACGTGAGTGGTGTATACCGAATAAGCTTCATTTGAATCCTATCAAATCTAATGCAATTTTGATCTATAGGTATACACTGGATACTTCGTCAATGCCTCGTATTGTGCTCAATAGTATAATCTTGTCTTATCACGAAAAAGTATTGAATCTAGGAATCATTATCAACAATACACTTTCTTGGTCTAATCAGGTATCTAATGTTATCTCTGCGTAAGCTCTCTGCCTCGGACTCCTCTGCTCCACTTTGTTCTAGAATAATGCTAGCTAAGTCACTAATAGTACTTATGCCAGCGAAATTTGGTCCAAGTGTGATTCTGTTTCCTTACGTATGTTAAATATATTGCATTTAACTCCGTTGCTCGATATATTCATAATTTAAGGCATTTTGATCATGTTTTCGACTTTGCTAAGACTATCCTTGGATGTCCCATGCAATCATATCTTCTGTTTAAAGATTTTCTTTTTCTTAATGATATTACCTCTTCTGGCAGACCATCTTACTTATTTGAAAAAGGGCGTTTCTCCCAATATTCACGTAGTGTAAGTCTATCGGTATCTGGTACTAACTTCTTGGTCACTGAGAAGCAGTATTTTGCTCGGACTGTCAGAAATTGGAATAGCTTACCTTTGATGTTGCGAAGAGAAAAAGGCGTTGGTATGAGGTTTAAGAGTGTTTATTTGAACATTTTCGTACTAGCTAATTGATTTTTTTTTCTTCTTAAATTTGTTATTTCTTTTACTCTTAAATACAAGTTTTATTTTTTTATAATTTTTTTTCTTTCTTTCTTTAAAATTTCTCTTCTTTTTAATTTATCCATATATGTCGTTGCCTAGTATAAGTTAACTTTAAATGTATTTTTTATTTTGTTTTTATAATTTTACTTACTTATTGTTTTTATAATATATTATTAGTTGTAGAGTATATCTAAGTAAAATTAAGCTATTTTTATTGAAACAGTTTGTACATCTATGCTACATATAGTTATAAGACCATTGGGATTAATTATGTAGAGAAAATAAATAAATAATAATAATAAATAATAATAATAATATTTTCATCATAAAAAAAAAGTGCTCGCTAGTTTCTTGATATGTGAGAACTAAAGGAAGTAATGTCGATGATATTTAGGTATTAATTTTAAAAAAAAATAGATAATTTGAATATTCCGTTGAGTAATGTCATTGGTTTTTGTACCGATGATGCCTCTATCAAGTCAGAGAATGTCGATGGCGTGTAAACTAAACTGCAATCTGTAAACAATAATTTATTTTTACCAAGGATGTGTTTGCCATAGTTTGACGCTTTGCCTAATAGCATCAAGACAGTCTAAGTTTCAAGACTTTTCAAAGGAGTTTAAAGTAAAAAGCGCATAAAATTTTTTTACATTACGTTTCCGTCTTTTGAGAGTGTAATTAACTGCATTTTGGAAGAATAACAGCTGCTGCTTCACAATTACACGTTATTTTACTTTGAAAATTTAGAACCAGAAAATACGACAAATGTAGAATCAATTCTTGCAGTAGTACAAAAAAAACAAGAATTCAGTTATTACAAAAATTAAAATTCATAAAGTCTTTTAAGAAATTTAGAAAAGTTTTGTTAAGCCGGATTTATATGTGAGTAATGATGTTGATTATTTTGAAAGCAAGGGGTATCATTTTGATGATTTCAGCATTAAATTTGGGGAATAGGTATATTAATTTAAATAATTTGAAGCGTAATTTATAGCAGCTAAATTTAATAAAACAAAATATTTTGAATATTCAAATGAAACTTTTCAAGGAAATTAAAAAAGATTTATTTCTTTAAAATAAAACATATTATCGTGGAAATATTTAGATCCATTTGAGATTTGTACCTTCAATTGAATACCTTGTAAAATTTTTTCCGCATAGCAGATGTGATATTGAAATCTTAAATGCTTAATGGCGTTCACTTATCGGAGAAAATGATAGAATGTATTTTGAAATACTATGATGAAGATATTGTTCAATTCTGGGTTAATTAACAAAAACCAAAATATGCGGTTAATTATCTCACTGATTTTATATTAAAATTAGTAGTGTTTGCATAGAAAGGCTTTGCTCCATTGAATTTGATAAAACTAAGAAATCAAATCGTTTGAAGATTGACACTATTAAGTAAAAATATGATGTTAGCTAAACAGATGAATATAGAAAATGATAACAATTAGGAACCTTGCAATAAACTTATAAATTATGCTAATGGTTTTAATTTTTATGCATGCTGCTTTACTCAAATAAATTTAACTATTAGTCCAGTCAAATAAGCTGAAAAAATGCTAAAGATCGCATTTAATTTGTTTCAGGCTGCAATTTTGAGGGTTGGTGTAGGGTGGTCCTGGGAGTATTGTGTCAAAAATGCAGCCTCGCAGGGCCAAAAAAAAGGGGTGAAAGACAATAAAAACACCCCCGAACACGTGACAATCTATTTGCCGTGCGTGCGGTTTGGAAGAGGTCAAATTTTTGATTCGTTGCATAGTCTAAGATTGCTCTTACTGTTATCTTATTTGCTCTTTACTACCTATATGTATTCTAATATTACTCTTTTGATTACTTATAATTAAGTGTCTGGTCTGGTTTCCAACCAGTCAAGATAATGAATCTAATGACTTTATTGTTATTGCCCAACGTTGTACAACTAAAAAATGGCTTGTACATGAAATAAATCCTTTTTAATTTGATTTGATTTTTTGATTTGAAAATTGCAAGAGACAATTATTGCACTATATCATATTGGGAATTAGTAAACCTTTTTTTAATTAAATTTAAAAAAAGAAAGCACGTGCGAATTCGATATAACTATGATTTGTCAGTAATAAATTTTTAAATAAGGTAACGCTTCTATTTTTAACCATCTAACCAACCCAGATCCCACCCATCTAGTCTATACCATTAATTTATTATATCCCATTCTTCCTGTGTAGCCTGCAATCCCATATCCTACCCTTTACAACAATTAAAAACAAACAACAAATGCATACAATCACATAAGATTATTTTCTTCCCACGCCTACGCAATCGCAGTCATCTAAAACCCTAAAAACCATCGAATGCGCAAAACTGCAGCCATATTGAACTAAAAAGAAAACATTCAAAGCAAAAATCATCATATCTCGGCTTGCTTTGCACAACCAGCCAAAATTCTAAGAAAAATTCAAAAATGTTCCAAGTACGTCACCACAGCAAAACATGAGCGCAAATATTGCTCAACATATAATCCAATAACTTTCTTAACTCCCCCCGTTTTTCCATTCCATCCATGAAAAATCCACGCTTCTTTTGGTTGCTAGCTCTTGAACGAAAATGTTGCAGAATTGAAGTAATCGGACACATGTTAGTGTATCCAGCGATGTGTCCACCCTTCTTTCGGTTTTCCTGTCGCGCCCTTACAAGATTGGGGTTGGCCACCATAGACTTTTTTATTTAGAATCATATTCTGAATAATACAGCATTTTTAATTTTTTCAAAAATTTGACCTCTTCCAAACCGCATGCACGGCAAATAGATTGTCACGTGTTCGGGGGTGTTTTTATTGTCTTTCACCCCTTTTTTTTGGCCCTGCGAGGCTGCATTTTTGACACAATACTCCCAGGACCACCCTACACCAACCCTCAAAATTGCAGCCTGAAACAAATTAAATGCGATCTTTAGCATTTTTTCGGCTTATTTGACTGGACTATATGTACCTAAGCTCAAAATAAAACTATAAAGAATGTATTTTATAAATTTGAAATATGTAGGGCAATGCCGTCAGGGTTTTCCTGTTATCTAGGTCGGTCATCTGCGATGTTTTTAGTTTTGACCACTAGCGCCAGCAATGTTCGAGCGCGGAAAATCTTCTCTCAGTGATAGCAAACTTTTCGTGATATTGCAGATTTGGAGCGTAAACGAAAAGTATATGCTGTGCACTCAGTGGTTTGGAAAAAAAGTTTTTTTTTTAGCAGTAGTGAATACGGTCAGAAAGTGAGAAGAAAATATGCAACCATCAAAGTAAGCATTGTGAATGTGTTGTGTGACTTGAAAATAAATCAAGCGGAAAATTCAATACTGTAACATGTTTGGTTGTGGTGTTACGTGATGCGGCAATGGCGCTTGTCGTTAATGTTGGCCCACTGTGATTTTGTACTCGGATGATGCTCAAAAAACGTCCAGCACCAATCCCAACAAAGTCCGTCAATAAAACACCAGCTAAAGAAAGTTGCGCACCAAAAATGCCCATAAAAAGCCCTCTTAGGACAACTCTAGAGACAAGTGCATTTGAAGTGCATCAATATAACGATATTTTCCGCAAATATAATTTCGAATAACGTGCCATTCAAATTTTGCTAAAAAAAAAAGAAAAGTGCAACACATTCAGCTTTTTATTTCATTCAATTAGTTCTTCCAGGTCACTTTCTATCATTTCAGCACATTTTTCGTCGACTGACCAATCCAGGTAACCTGGCCACACTTTCTTTTTAAAGGCCTATATTTTTTTCATTTTTCACCCAATCAATTTGCAATGTTCTGCAAAAGTGTACATTTTTCCCAGACTTTTCCAAACAAACGTATGCTTGAATTGACCGAATTCTTTCTTAAACAGAAGTTATGGGCAAATATCAGAAAGGGTGTCCAACCCTGACGGCACTCCCCTACATATACCCCCGTTTTTGTCAAATTTAGTACTATTTTTTATCAATTCCTCACTTGGTGGGATCACAGCTTATATTTTAAAGATGTTAAGGAAACAGATATTCATTTTCGAAACATAGCAAAACAACTGTTAATACAATGGGTGAGCTGAATTTTTGAAAGTTTTTCGAATTAGTATATGTGATTATGAGCAGAATAGTCAGTAAAAAATAGATTTCCTTATAGATTGAGTTAACTAATTTGTTATACTATACATACATTAAATAATTAAAATAATTTCTACCGAAAAAATCGCATTATTAAAATGCTAATAACTTAAAAAACATAACAAGTCTTGTCAATCTATTTCAGTTGTGGGAAAGCTTCTCCTCACATAGCGTATGCCACTTTATACTTTCTGGTCAATAATGTAAAATTGGTTATCCTTCAACTCTTAATGTAAAATATAAGTTAAAGTATAATATCGACGGAATGGCTTTCTGTTTAGAAATACTTTATTGAAATTAAAATCGCCAGTAAGCCTTGTTACATTGTGTAATTTTACAGTGCTGAGCAAAAGTGATGTTTGAAATTCCTTCGGCTCTTATAGTACATGATAGCGAAAAATCGCAAATATAATTAGTATTTTTAATAATAGTAAGAAATTTTTTAAATAAAGTCATGCATTCAGTTTTGCATGCTATATAAAAAATAGTTTCGATTTTGAAAATTCTAAAATTGTTGCGAAAAAGAAACTGTTTCATTACTTTGTATTGATGAGTCATTATTTGCAGAATGGCTAGAGTTAGTGTTTATTTCACTTTTCTATCGTGCATTTGGAGTAGTTTTTAAAAATGTGCGCTATAAGCTAGGAGATAAAAAATCAAGCTTTTAAGCTACTAGATAGCGGAATTTCAACACACGAAGTTACTGTTAAGTGCAAAATTAGTTAAGCAATGATTATGAAAATAAAAAGGTTTAAGGTGAAGCCCCAAATAGCACAATCGAGTTATAAGAAAGTCGTGTCACTTTCTTATGACTGACCAGAGTCATAACGACTTACACTTACGACGTGATTAAATCATATACAAAACGTTCATATAACTAAAATGGGGAATCGTATTTCAGTTATACGACGCTGTTGTAGCTCATTTGTAACCACTAAAATGACTTTTTCAAAACATAAATAAAGTCAAACAAATATCAGAGGACGGTTGTAAATTTGACAATTTAACACGCTTAAGACCTTTATGCATCTGCATTACGTTTTCGGCATGATTGATTAATTCCATAATAGCATACAATAGTAAAACCTTGTAATAACTTTCATGAAACTTTTTGGTCTTTTGAAAGTCAAAATTAAGATGCAAACTTATCTCCATCTAGAAGCTATAAAAGCTTCTTACAAAAACAATCAAGTATATTATACATATTATTAATTCTCTGGATTTTCTATCCATAACAATATGGCGCATTTATTTGTGATTGTATGGCGACGTATTTACAGCTCAAGATCCTTGTATATGGCTTTAGTTGTATTTGAGATAGTTTGCAATCTTAAATTAGAAAATATGTCTAATAAACAACTCTTATACGACTCTTATGTTAATTTACTGTCTGTGTCTTCTCTCCGACGTTTTCGCGACTGATACAAGTTTGACAGATTACTTCCGTACCTCGTACGTGCGGCTTCGATTTTTGTTGTGCGATAGTTAAAATGTCTAAAGTGGTATCTACCGAAGAAAACGGGGAAAAGTTAATTTCAGCAGTGCCATCTTCATGGGAAGATCATAATATCTTGCGATGGCCGAGAAATACTATAAACTGCAAGTAAAAAAGATCCGAAATAATCCACTTTCCAAGCCAGCAAAAGATTGGTTTTCTTTCCAGTGCAGTGTAATAAGTGCAAACAAAAATTCCTTTGACGAAGCAAGCATTATTGAAAAGTCACTACCAGCATTTTGCGATACGGTGTTTCAGAAAAAACCTTAGTCCGGCTTTCGTCTAAAAAGGCAGCAATACGTCGAAAAGCAACAAATTTGTTAGTAAATTTGTTTTCAATATTAGCATTTTTCGCATAAGATTTGAATCAGATGACTAATTTTCGCTGTATGAGCACTAATAGAATTACATACTTAAACTATGTTGTAATATTGCTTTTCTTTTAGACCCAAAAAGCGGAAGAATTGATATACAGCCGATTATCGAAACTTTGATAATATTTTCGACAGCATAAATCAGCCAGACCCGCCAGGAATACAATTGAATGAAACAACAAGATCCAATATCAAAACGAAGCTTCAGAAGACGAACTGATCGTAATTAATGACATAAACTTAATGCAAGGCAGTGCCATTCTCCCAGAATCTGCCTATGAAAATGAGCAGTAGACAGTAACGCTATTCTTTCATAAGGAACCTAATACTGAATATACATTATTGGAAATGGTAGAACTTGATTTTAAATAGAATTCCATTGTGTAAGTTTCTGCTGCAATTATTACATATACTTATATATACAGGGTGGGCCAAAAGTCACCATGGGGTTTAAAAATTAAATTTTAACTTATGGTAGGATGAAAAAAAGGAGGGGTAAGGTGGGGTGGGGAAACATGCTTAGCTATGAAGAATAGACAGTTGGCTATCATGTAAAAAAGGAATGAAGAGAAACGGTCGACAGGGTGTGGAGCAATGTACAAACGAAAAAGTTAGTTATTTTTAAACCCCATGGTGACTTTTGGCCCACCCTGTATATATGATCAACTGTGTGAATTAATGGAATAAATATTATTTGCGTTTTGTAAAATAATCTTATCATTTTACACTTAACATTAATTACTTTAGAGTATTCTGGTATTCCTTTTTTCCCTTTGTTTGAGTCCATTTTGACATTTATGCCGCATTGTAACTTATTTGTGGTATACTAGTGAAATATACAAACGATTAGCCTTAAAACAGTCAGGTTACAACTTCACTACAACCAACTATTACGCGACGTATATCCGGCCGTTATGCGTATGGCTGTCTTATTTCGGTTATATTAGAAATGTAACAGAGTTATTTTATTTGTTTTGTGGCAGCAATACTACTCCAATACGAAGAGTCGTTTAGTTAACGTATATGAATAATTCCTATAGCTGAATTAATTTACACTTCTTAAAGACTTCTTCACGATGTTTATAAAACTAATTAATTGTGACTATAATAAGACTCAACTCTATGACGATTCTGTCGTCATACATAGTTATATCGACGTCATATGACACACAGAAAGTTTATACGACTTTTAAGTTATATGGTGCTACTTGGGGCTACAGGGCGGGAGACTTTGGCTGCCAGAGACCACTTTCTTGGTCTCTGTGGACCCAGTGTATACACTACGGACACGCAAAAAATCTCTGAATTATAATAATAGTAAGCTCTTTAAACACACATTGAGTACAAACTCGTTTTCCTGTGTTTACTCTTAAGAATAATTCAATCGATAAGAGGAGAAAAAGTTATATAAAAAGAGAAAAAATATAAAATATTTAAAACTAAAATTTAAAATTAAATTCAAATTTATCCTAGAATCTAAGGAAATTAAAAGATAGAAAAGAAAAGATATATAACATATATGAAATCAGAAGAGTGAAGATGAATATATCAAATTGAAAAAATTGCAAAATTACAATGAGTTATAAATTCGAAAAATACTCAATTGACCTAGTCTCTAGATTTTTCTGGTCTCCCGTCTCCTGTCGTTGTCGTGTATTTCAAAACAAGCAAGTCTCTATGTCTCCGGTTTCTGAAGATTACTCATTTTTCATCTGTAGGTTTCCGGAGACTATTTGTGTGTTCTGATGAGTTAAGGGAAGGAGTAAAGTGGAGTGATTTTGACAAATTCTTACAAAGAAAGTAATAAAAAAAATTAATATAATGGATTGAAAATTTGTTCGTCAATAGAGTTCCGGTTACATATAAAAACAACACAAACACACAAATTTGTTGCCACTTACACCAAAATTCGGGACCTGGTGGACAATACGCATGCTGTAGATTTTCATCGTTTTATGATAAATAGTTGCATAAAGCATCTTCGTCATGTCCAGGAATTTCTAGGAATTTCCATATTAAGTCATCAAGTCATCAAGTCGTCAAGTCACCTATAACTTGTCCCATTATTTTGCCAGTGCTCTGCAAGGACGAAGCACTATACATAATTTTTTTTTTTTTCATTCAAACCCTTGTAATAACTCAGCTAATTTCGGGGTTTCAAAAAAAAGTGAAATATTTCTACGGCTATAAGAAGGATTAAAATTAAGCAAACAAAACAAAAAACTGTATTTTTTAGTAGTCAAGAATAGTAAGCTTTGTGCGAATCGAAACTAATACGTTTTTTGAACCTAAAAAATAAGAACAGCTCTCACCGCTGAACTTGCTTTGCTGTGCACTGTAATTATTGAATGCTGATTTAATGGTGCAGACTTAATACCTACAGTAAAAGCTAAGTGTGCGAATGCTAAGACTGTTGAAACATTCGAAAGAAATCATTAAATGGGTTACAATTTCATAATGGATAGTATGCATAGCTATAACGTGTAACTAAAATGAAAGTATTCAAAATATTGAATTACTACCGCTTTTATGAAAACACAATATTCAAAAAAAAAAAAAAAAAGTGCTCAGCAAAGTATACAAACGAATTATTAATTTTTCATCTCCAGCTATATTAGAAAAATTAAATTAACAACAAACAAACCAAATACAATTTTGACCTAAAATAACAAAAAAAAAGAAAACCAGCACAAATACAAAAAAAAACTTTGAGACCATCATAAATAATTTTTTCTGGTCGTTATGAAACAGCTGATAAGAAATTGAATGATATCGAAACATTTATCTGAAACTAAAGTCACCCCTAGAGGCTATGTTTTGTTGAAACAACCCTATAAAAATGATTTCTATTATTCCATCGATTGCAGAATGAAATTCGGATATGTAGCCTCAAGACTACACCCCCCACGCCCCTTCCCGTTTCTCTACCAACGTACAAGAAAAATTCTCAACATCTTGTGATACTCACATTCAATATACTTCTCAGCCACTATCGTAGTGAAACCCATAGAGAACAGGGAAAAAGCTTTCCTATCGATAAATATTTGAGTGACCATGTCAAATGGGGTGTGAATTTTTTATATGACTTTCTTCACAACAGATTTAGATATCTTAACGGTCTTAAATAACTCTCATAATACTGTTATGCCTTATTGACTTATAAGAAATATTAGAGAAAAAAAAAAACTGTATAACTGTGTCTATTTACCATTGAAGAGGAACTTCGGAAATAATCGGAAATTTTTGCATATTGAATGAGCAATGAGCATACATAACGAGGTTTTGTAAAGATAGAAAGTTTTTTCATCCAGAAAGACAAAGACAACAAAAATTCTAGAAACTAAGCAATCTTAAAGAAACTTCAATACTTAATGCCAGCAATAGACAAACTATGTACTACAACTTTCTCGAAAGTCAATATTCCAAAATTGTTACTAGAAAAACAAATTCCATTCCACCATTATTTCCGGATATATATTTCTAAAGTTAGGAAAACCTTCATTGACGGCTATCTCCCAATTTCGGTTCGGTAACCTTGTTCTTTTGTATTTCCATTGTATCTCCAGCATTTTTCTAAGTTATTAATTTTGTAGCAACCGTAAACAAAAACTCAAAGCCGATTCAAAGTATTTTAAAGACTAATCAAATTTCACCGAAAATGTAAAAGGAAACTTTAAATTTAACAAAAGTAAACAAATACATTCACATGAAAAGCATAGCAAGCTTAACTAAATCTATATATAAGTAGGCATATAAGTATACATATATATATATATATATATATAAATTATACACCTTCCCCCACAAAAAATCACCTACACAAACAGGTTAATTTTCTCAAGGCAGGTGGTCTCGTCAATATCAAAGTCAATATCCCCAAAAGAATCCTTAAGTCGCCATCATTTCCTGACAGACAAGGACTTAACTTTGATGATTAAAGGTAACGGAGGAAATAAGGAAAACGAGTGATTTTTATTACTCTTCAGTTAAGTTTAATTTAAGAAGAATTTCACAAGGACTTTTTCTTAGTTATATATGCCATTTGTAAAACTAATTTCAAGTCATGCTGCGTATTCCATGAAAACACAGATGAAATTTTCTTTCGGACTCATTTATCACAATTACATTTTCCATGGGGAACTTCTGAGCTCCTGTCAGTAGTATTTATTGTTTATATTATGGTTTCACCAGTCTATTTATATACAAAAAGGAACAACACATATTTTCTTAGAAATACTAAATGTATTTTTCATCCTCAAATAAATGATAGAAGGATCTAGATTTCCAAAAAAAAAAAAAATATATATATATATATATAGAACAAGATTCATTTATGTACAATGCCAACATAATAGCTGGAATTATCTTCAAAATTTATCCAGCAACTGTTGAATCATGAAATGGATTAAGTTATCTTTTGCGATAATTATTTAGTTACTGAGGAAGGTAGGTTATTAGCCTTTTTGTGTGCACTGTAGCGTTTATACGATTAAAGTTAATTTCACATGCGTATTATATTATTATAGGGATCTAGGGTTTTACAAGAACATATATATTATGCACACAATTTTAATTTTATTTTGGTTTTCAATTCAATTTATTTGTTGCAATAAGAAGGACAATAACTTGTATATGCAAAATAAAAATAAAATATTGTATTATATAATATATAAAACAAGTAAAAAAGCTAGAATTGGTCTAAGACCAATTCTTATGATACCCTAGATGAATACCCGTGTTAAATTCCGTATGGTGACCTATCTATTCAAGTCTAATTTTTGAAGTTGTTTTTCGCATATATTTCTAGAACGGTTTGTCGCACAGAAAAAATGATTATAACAAATTTTATAGGATTTCGTATTCTGCAGAAGTTTTTAGTACAATAAAAATGTCTTGGACGGATCGTTTTCAAAGTATACGTAAAAAACCTAAATTTTTATATGGCAACACCAAGAATGAGTTGCCCGATTAAGTCAATTTTTGACATTTTATTTGCTAATATAGTAAAAACATCATGTACGAAATTTCAGCTCTCTACCTCGACGCGTTCTCAAGCAGTGTCCAAATATATAGTGGAAAACGAAATTTTTGCATGGCAACCCCACGAAGGAGTTGCCCGATTTGTCTCATTTTCGAACTTAATTTTACTTTTTTTTTAAAGTCCGTGTACAAAAATTCAGCTCTCTAAGTATACGCGTTCTCGGGTTATCGTGCGCACAGACAGACAGACGGACGGACATGCAAAAATCAAAATAACTTTTAACATTATGCTTGGGTGTCCAATTAATTTTGCTCTACCATCATTATTTCGAGGTGTTACAAACGGGATGACAAACTTAGTATACCCTATAGATTTCATCTAGGGTATAAAAATAGTAGCATCAAACCGAGTAAATCTATCTTATTTTCATTAACTTGCTGCTCTTTTAATTTCGCATTTTCTTAATACCTTCAAAAACGATAACAAATTTAAAATTATTTTTATTAAAAATTTTAAGTCCTTACATTACACACAGTACAACCACAGACAATTAATAAAGTTATGTTATGCATTCTGCACTCAAGAAGAAGATTGCAAATTTGCCTTTAGAAATTTCTGTCTTTGCTACAATATAAAAAAATTCTATTGCTGCAATATAAAATCAACCATATCGCGGCCTACGGCCGTATTTTGTAACACAGAGAATTAGGAATTTTGGGAGATGAGAATGTTCGCTTTCTCCGATTACGACAACCTAATTCTCCATTCGGAAATTCACTAATATGTTTGGAGAATTAGAAAAAACTTGAGAAGTGCGAAAAAATGCGTATCGCCAAGACGTAAAGGGTATCAGCATAAACAAACTAATAACATACAAAGACTGGAAACGTAGGACAAAAATTTGCAACGCTTTTCTAGAATACAAAATTAACGATGCCTCGTCGATGCCTCGACTTGGTACTTGATGACGTGCCCAAAGGGTAAGTCAGCAATGCCTCGATCCATACAAAATAATTATTGCCTCGAGCCGATAAAAGGAAGGCCACATTTTTTTGGTAGAAATTTAATAGAAATTTTTTCCTTATAATTTAAACGCATATTTAGAGGGCGACAACAATTTTTATGAACGTAGACGAGACGCGTAGACACAAAATCTTTCGGTAGATTTTTTATTCATTTTTGTGGACGACTTTTTATTTTGCGGTCTTTCCTACATTAGGCCGAGGTATTGTTGGTTTTATATTGTAGCGAGGCATCTCGGCCTCTCAAGGAAGCAATATCCAGTAAATTTCTTAGAAAAAATTGTGGTCTTTCCGTCATCGGGTTGAGGCAATGGTGATTTTGTATGGATCAAGGCATTGCTGACTTACCCTTTTGGAACGTCATCAAGTGCCAAGTCGATACATCGTCGAGGCATCGTTAATTTTATATTCTAGAAAAGCGTTGCAAATTTTTGTCCTACGTTTACAGTCTTTGTATGTTATTGGTTCTATGGTATCAGTTTTTGGTGCTGCGGGTTGTGTTTTTTTTTTATATTCAACCTAGGCGGGTTTATTACTCTCCGACGTTGAAATAAATTGAAAGTTTTCCTTAGTAGAGTAGTTTTTGAGGGGATAACTGAAGAATGGAGATGACGAGAGAAATTTCTGTGATATCAGCAATAAATAGAGCTCGGGGCAAATATGATATTGGAGAGAAATTGGGCGGGAAGGATTTTTTACCGCCCAGAAATGGCTTTTGAACACGTGGGTCACATACACCCCAGTTCACATCAATTAGTACTTTGTTATAAACATTTTTCTCATGGGAAAAGAATTTCCACGACTTACCAATTCTTCATAATGATGAGTTGAAAATGTTCTAATTTTTGTACTAAAAAACTGCCATTTTTTTACCTTAAAAAGAACTAATCCTCTGTACTAAAAAACTGCCATTTTTTTACCTTAAAAAGAACTAATCTACTTCTTTTACAGAAATCTCCGAAACCATTTATTGGACTCAAAAACTAATTACATATCTAATTAGGATCCAAAATGTAGATGCTATCTCATCTTACATACAAGTTGCATATTTAAAATTTTTATAGCATTTCTTCTATACTCGAAGTCAACCAAAGTGACCATTTTCGCGTGATTTAAACTTTTTATCGGGTTACCTTGAGACACCTAAATTCATATTTCTCTGTAAGTATTGCAAGGATTTCTATAATATTTTTTTGTAAATATAGCCAGGATATGCGGTGAGTCCATGATTTAATTTGAAAATCCTAGATAGCTTGGTACCTTCACAAAACACAACAAAAGCAGACAATACTGTCAGTTTTCCTCTAACGTTTCCAAATGAAAAATACCGGAAAATTAACAAGTAGAAAAGAGGACTCGAGAATTCTCTAAAGAAACTCAAAACAAACTCGCCCAATTACAGAATTCCAAGTGGAGAGTTAAGAGTCAAAACAACTCTTATTTCCCACATTCCCCAATTCTCCGTGTTACAGAATTCGGCCTCTGATGTAGGGAAACCCTCAATGTTTTCTTAGAAATTTACTAGATACTAGACAACGATACATATGAAAGTATTGTATCTGAAAAAACTTTCAGTTGGCCACCAAAACGAATAAAAATTCTACCGAAATAGTTTTGTAAATTTCTAAGAAGAAATTGAGGGCTTCCCTACACCAGGTCGATGCATCGTTGATTTTATATTAGAGCGAGGCAATGCTGACTGGTTATGTCATCAAGTCAGAGCATCGTCGATTTTATATTCGGACGAGACGTTGTAAAATTTCTGTTCTTTGAACAGTTCTTGTATGACTTAGTTTGTCTATGCATAAAGCCTATTTTTAAAGACATAATTTTATTTAAACAAAAATGAAGAGCCGCCACGAGCATCAAATCGCTTCCGAGTCCACAGGTGATCTGAATCTGTTCTCTTCATCAAACTAAGTGTAACCATTCATCTACCTTATCTGGATTCTTGACGCCCTGATAACGTCTGTATTCCGCAAACTATTCTTACTCGCCAGTCGATATGCTAAACTATTCCGTCCTTTCATAATTGTTCTGCTATAAACTAATAAAATAAATCTGTTTGTATTACCCCCAGAATTGAGAGGTATGGTTGCATTCTTAAATTATAAGGCTAGAATTTTGTTGGTATGATCACAGCACTATCAACTAATCCATCCAATCTACATATACTCCCCCAACCGTTCCTTTTATTCCAACAATAACAACAATTTACTCAGCTGAAAACAAAAAACTAAAATTGCTTCGTTCTACGTCAGTTTACAAACGAAAATCAGCAAAAGAAAAAATTTCAGTCAATGAAAAAGTTTTGTCGGTTGATTTCATTGTTCAGAGCTTGGCTAAAGTTAGCCAAGACTTGGCAAGTAATCTTTTCGGTTAATATGAACTGAGTGGCATCACATTTGACTTTGAGCCTTGTTAATCTGTTATTACTTGCTGTGGTACAAACATAGCCAAACTAATAACATACAAAGACTTTAGAACAAAATTCTGTAACGCCTCCCTCGAATATAATATCTACGATGCCTCGACTTGCTGACATAACCAAAGGGTAATACAGCAATGTCACGACCCAACATAAAATCAACAATGCCTCGGTCTAATCTAGGGATGCGTCAATTTTTTTTTTCTTGGAAATTTATTATTAGAATTTTTATGCATTATTGTAGGCCGAAAACGGTCTGCTACCCGTTATTGGCCTCCAATGCATAAAAGTTCTAAGAAATAAATTTCCAGTTAATTTCTAAAAAAAAATTTCCAGTAAATTACTAAAAAAAAATTTAGGCCTTTCCGCAGACAAGAAATACCCAGATATCGACGGTAATATGAAGAAAGTGATGTGGAAGATCTCATAGCAAACCGCAATAACTCACTGATCTCGGCTAAATATATCATGGATACGAACCAAAAAAAATTTTTAATATAGGCAAAAATTCATTTCTTTCTTAGAATCTAAATCGAACATATTTCTTCAGAATTCGTGTGCATTATTGGTGGGTGCTGAAGACGATTCGAATAAATTGCTTATGACAGATATGGGGTATGGATATCTAGAGATTTATATCTACATATTAAAGAACCCCTGACAGACATAAAAGGGGGTATTGATACCCAGTTATTTTGGAGGATATTGATATCTAGTCTATACCCATTAGTTTTGTGGATATATTGGCAGCATATGACGACACACATAGATGATTATTTTGAATCACGATATTCATTTCTCGGCTGCATGAGGCTGATGAAAAATGTTCAGTAAGCTTCTAAGAAAAAATGCATGGCCATCTACAGTCATAAAAATGTTTATCTGCCCAGACACAAAGTGTTCGTACCGTCTTCAATGCACACAAATTCTGAAGAAATATGCTCGATTAAAATTCTAAGAAAAAAAAATTATATTTGCCTACATTGACAAAAAAAAATGTTTACTCGCCTGGGCTCACGGATCAATCGATAATAATAATATATACATTTTGGTTCGTACCCCTGATATATTTATCCAAGATCCATGAGTTATTAAGGTTTTCTACGAGCTCTCTTCACTTTGTTAGCAGAGTCATCGATAATTGGGGATTTTTTGTCTGTTTTCAACCTTTCAGCGAAGCTTACATAATGTTATTGATAATGTTGACGAATATCGGCTGCTACTGGCTATGTGCAGAGTATCTATGTACTTATGAATTTATAACTTTGCAAGTATATTTTAATATTCACCCAGTTTCCAGTGATCTAATATGGGTCTAATAATAGGTCTATATTTAGTTATTCTGAAATTGTATTTGTTTGTCAGACCAAAAGTCATGTATATGTAAAAACATGTAAAAACTCTGCAACAAGAAAATTCACAAATGTTATATCAGAGGTCGTCATTAATGTTAAAGACTGGTTTCAACTTCAACTACATTTCCGAATAAAATAATTGAAGCGACTGATCAATCGATCAATCATTTATGGGTTTCTACACTTCCCATAGAGGACATTCAGATTATTTTGCTACCAGGTTTAAATATGATCGAGATCGGCTCACTAAAATACCTCAAAACAAGCTACTGGTGAAGGTATTTTTAAATTCTGAGAATTTTATTTATTTAGTTTTTGCTGTTGAGAGTTAAAATCGACCAGAGTCTTTTATACTAACTTGAGTTTACTGCTATTCCGATATCTAAATACAAAATTCAAGTTCACTCCACAGTTCTGTGAGCTTGTAGATTACAAACGGGTGCCTTCTACTAGGACCATCTATTAGAACAAATTAAACTAACACAGGAATTTGCCTACTTTTGCTACATTAATGAATTCCATATTACTGTCGTAGTTATACTCTCTAGACAAGAACAAACCGTTATAATGGTTATGTAGATTGAGGGACTTAATTTGTAAGAAATGGATATCCTGCCACCCTGTCAAATAAAATCCGAACAAGAGTTGATAGACATACTATACGGGTGTTTCCCACTAGTAGGTCAATATAACGGGACGTGATAGTATTCACCTAGACGAATCAAAAATTGTATGGCAGGGTGGGGGGGGGGGGCATATCAACCGTTTAGGAGTTACAGGGTGATTAAGAAAAACAGCTAGTTTTTCACAAAACACCCTGTATCTTAAAATCTGTAGAGTGTACGGTCACAGTTAAGACCTCATTGTATGCAGAACTTCATGGTCTTTCCAACGACTACTCAATCAGCCCCATACCCCTCTCCCATCAAGAATTATGGTTGTCTAAACTAAAAATTTCGAATTTTCTTACCTTTTTTTTAATTTAACGTCTATTATTTTTGCAACAAGGTCATTAACATAACTTTTTTTTATAAAAAATGTAAACTGTAGACTCTCGTCTTTAATATGACCTATTACACCCTATGTGTTAACTGTAGCCGTTAAACAGTTATTAACTCATAACCTACTCCGGTTACATCGAAATTAGACGATATTTTTTAAAATGACGTGCTAAGGGAACAAATTATCGTTGAGAATAGGTTTGAAAATATGTTTGAGAATAAGTTTAGAGCTAATAACTCTTAAAGGGCTTCAGATAGCACATTGTCATGTAATAGGTCAACTTAAAGAGGAAAGTCTACAGTTTACAGTTTTTATAAAAAAAAAGTTATGTTAACGACCTTGTTGCAAAAATAATACAGGTTAAATTAAAAAAAAAAGTCATAAAATCCGAAGTTTTTAGTTCAGACAACCATAATTCTTGATGGGAGAGGGTATGGGGCTGATTGAGTACTCGTTGGAATGGCCATGAAGTTCTGCATACAATTAGCTCTTAACTGTGACCTTACACCCTACAGATTTTAAGATACGGGGTGTTTTGTGAAAAACTAGCTTTTTTTCTTAATCACCCTGTAACTCCTAAACGGTTGATATGCCCCCCCCCCCCTGCCATACAATTTTTGGTTCGTCTAGGTGAATACTATCACCTCCTGCTCTATTGACCTCCTAGTGGGAAACACCTTGTATATTAGGTTTGTTCGATGAAAACACCGTGTAAATTTTCCCCTACAATTTTCCCCAAATTTACCCGGAGTTTTGTGCACTCATCGAATAAGTTTTTAAAACACCGGGTAAATCTAATGTAATGACATTTCGCTGACAGTTCTCCTGAGCATAATTTAACTTCTAATTTCCAGTGATTTGTGAAAATATATTTATAAAATAGGTGAAATAATTAAAAATTTAAGAATAAATAAATATTAAAATGCACAAAAAATATTTCTCATTTTTTTCTTAGTTACATATTCTTTTATTAGCTTTTTTACATCGATGCCAGATATTATCGCCTTTTCCGTAACTTTACTTTGAAAAAATGACAATTGGTTCATCTGTGACCAGATAGAGCTCCATCATTTCGGCAAGAACCAGTTGTGCTGCACTATTTTCACTTTTATCATCAGATGTTTTGTCACTAGGTATAAAATTAATAGTTAGAGATGATCAAAATCAATAGAAATGATTTTCTCTATCCCGTTGGCTTCTTCTCGAGCCACTATTAAACCCTTTCCTGACATCTGATTTAAGAATTTAGAGAATTTCTTATATGTTGTTTGCTTCAAATCTATTTGCTTGGTAGCTGCAGGGATAACGTGAAGTCTATAAAAATTTCTTGTTAATAATGGCAAAGAAAACATTTTTACGATCAAATTTCTTACTAGAAAGGCAGATCTTCAAATATTTCCTTATAATTTTCATTCGAATTTCCTATGTGCATATTATCGATGGGTATTTTGTCATCTAATTTCTTATCCAACTTCCTTATATAATCTGAATTTGGTATGCGCTCCACGATTTTTTCACTTTTATATACAGCACTCGACCGCAATCACCGAACAAATTACATGTGACAGTTCACAAAAGACAAATGTCAAACGTTTACCCCTAGAAATTTTTAGTGCAAGTTCAGGGCACGAAATCAGAAACATCGGGCTTTCATCGAACAAGTTTCTGTAACCCCGTGTAAGCCCAGGGTTTGCAAATAACAAGATAGTGAAGCCCGGTGTAGCCCGGGGCTTATCTCAACAAGTATCATTCAATTCATCGATGTCAATGAGCTCTTGTCGCCATGGCAAAATGGACGTAGGTCTAATCATAGTTGCACTAAGGCTCTTCTCAAATTAAGTGATGATGTGCGTCAGGATATTGCTAATGGGAGACTTGCAATACCTACTCTGCTAAATTTCTCTAAGGCCTTTGATACTGTTAATCTCAAGCGTCTACTTTGCAAATTGCGGAATTTTTATAGTTTTTAATTCGACTGGTCTGAATATTATTGACAGCTTTTTGGAAACCATATTTACTGAGGGGAATACTTAAATCACAGACTATATACAGATGGAGAATTGAGCTAAAAGCTCCGTTCAAAATTTATTTTCTATTCAGCTCACAACAGCCAGTCCGCGTGATGTACGTTGAAGATTTAAAGATTAAAGAGCTCTCTGCGCGATGAACTCTGTGTTAATGCCGATGATATTTTGATATTTTATAGAATTTTGTGATTTTACGATGAACCGTCCTTTTCAAAAAATCATATTTCGAGAGCGGAGCAACCGATTTTTCTGATTCAAATGTCAAATAAAGCGTATTTTCATAAAAGATATAAAATATATATCGGTTCAGAACTAAAAAAAAACGTTTATTAATAAAAGCATTTTTTTTTTCAAAACAATAGTATTATTTACTATTGAGGACTTCTGGTACTTTGTTTTTTATTTTAATTTTGAAGCTGAAAGCCTTATTTAACTATGTACGAAAAATTGCAATGGTGCTATTCTTCATTCTTGAGATATGAATTTTTAAAGTCAACGTATATTCATCTTTGTGACTTCGGAAATTTAATAGATGTACTCGTATATACGTCGTTTATTTATGTATTCTTAACTAGCTGTAAGATATGCCTTTCTATCTCAACCAGAAACTACAGTTGTGTATGTGTGTATTGCTTTAATTTGACTATCAGAACAACAATACATGCTTTTAATATGTTAAACTAAACATATACTAAGCACCGCATATTTAAAATTTTCATTAAATTTTCCACCCTATGAGGAAAGAATCAATGAATTATTCCAGGGTAGGTACCTAAGAGCAAATCGTGGGAAGTTCCGCTAAACAAACTCGATATGATCAACGCGTGTATAGTACAAAGGAGACCAGACCGGGCTAAGGTATTCAAGAAATGGTCTAACAAAGCGAACTAATGTTATTTAAAGCTCAGCATAGAGCTACTCTTTGATATTATGTAGTTTATTTGTGACATAAAATTCAATCTATGCTCTCATTAGACACCCAAGTCACAGAGAGAAACCACACAGCGAATCGAGGAATCCCAGAACCCATAATTATTAGTGATTGGCTTCTGATTCCTATGGAAAGTTATAACCTCTTATTTGTCGATATTGAGAACAAACTTATTGCTTTTACAGATCGCAATCGATAACAAATGTAAAATGTTAATGTTAACAGATTTAATCTGAGTGGAAAGCTTAACGTCGTCAAGAGATCGAATAAAAAACAACGGTCCCAAAGGACTCCCTTGAGGTACACCAGACGAAGTTTTCAAGACTCTAGAAATCGAATGTCGGAAATATATTTGGTATATTCTGTTATCTTTGTAAGACTCCATCCATTCTAGAAATGTTGGGGGAAGCCCATACTTTTTCATTTTAAACAAAATCGGCGAGTGAAATAAATTTTCGAAGGCTTTACTAAAGTCTGAACAAATACAATCTGCCTGGTAGCCTTTTGCAAACCCGCCAATGATATCAGATACAAATTCCAAAAAGTTAATAGTTAAAGATCTGACTGAAATAAGCCCATGTTGATTTGAAGAGCGAAAATTCTTACAAGAAATCAATAGCTGAGAATAAATGAGAGATTCGAATAATTTGGACATGCAAGATAATTTTGCAATAGGCGTATAGTTTTTCAATTTTACTACCTTTATTGTGGATAGGTATGAAAATGAATTTTTTCATAGTTGCGGTAACAACCAATATCGAGCGATTTGTGAAAAATAATTCTCACCGGAGGTGCCAGAGAGAGACGGCAAGACTTAAAATAGGCTGCACGACCCGTTGTGAAATAATTTGAAAGTCCATTAATATAATCAAATATATCCTCTTGAAGTTGTTATTTCGAGGTTGAAATTTAATGCGTCAAACGCATTGTCAAAAAATGAAGCAAACATGTTCTAAATTTCAGACGGATCATCACTAGCAGAATCCTTGTACCTCATGGTATTGGGATAGTTGTTCGGTTTTTTCTTCATATTAATAAACTTAAAAATTATACGAGGGTCACTGAATAAATTCTTACGCATGCTTTGAATATATTCATCATAAAGAATGGCGGAAAGTTTCGTCAACACATTACGGGATATGAGTAATTTTTTGTGACTTAGTCTTTGTCCGTCATACAAGTTTTCTTCGATTTACTCTTTGTATTTTAAAGACATTTGAGTTCTTTATTGAACCATGGTGGAGATGTTTTAGGGAACCGCTGACTCTCGCGGAGAGCACGAGAAAAAAATAAATCGAAAAGGATTATGCAAATCTTCGAAACGTCTTCATCAACACTATTGCAAGACATCAATGAGCTGAAATCAATACAGTTAAATCTACTGTAGGTAGGTAGTGGAGGGGGTGGTATTTATCAAGAGTAGACGTTATAATTAGGCTATGTTCAACTAATAAGTTACCCGCGTCAGTAGAAAATACTAGGTCTAACCAGGGGCGCACCGAAAGGGGGGCTGAACGGGACCGGTCCCCCTCCAGAATGTCAGTTTTCTGAACATAATTAACAAATTACGTATAAAATGTGGTCTGTATATTATTACAAAGTCCGATAAAATAAAATAAAACCTTTTAATCTACAATAGCAGTCCTTAAGTGATCAGATGGGTGCAGGACGCGACTTTAAAGTCCTATTTTTCTGACTTGCTAGGACTTGGAATACCTATGCCACCCCCCCCCCCCCCAACAAAAATCCTGGGTGCGTTACTGGGTCTAACTGCCTAGTCATGTCATCATGTCATTCTTAAAATTACTGATTTGGCTGAGATCAAGAGATGAAATAGTCTCCGGGTAGAGTTACTCCTTTATTGTCAAGTTATTAAGAGGAAGGTAGTCATCGCCATCTTCATTTAGTACCCATTGTATATTGAGTGAGTTAAAATAACCAATAAGTAGTAATTCTTCAAGAAACTCCATCTCACCAGATGTTAAAATGAGTAGGTCATAAATTGTATGTATGTAAAACTCATATTTGACACATATAATTTTGGATTTTGGATTCTTTTTCGATTTAAGATACAAAAAATCCAGTGATACATTTCGGATATTTAATGCCAAGTCAATTAATCACGCGAATCTGAATATAGTGTTGGGGTAGGTAAAAAAGTGTGTTGTATTTTCTAACTTAAAATATTTAAAAGACAATATATGGTGCTATACAGCCAGCTACTTCAAGAAGCTGAAGTGCCATCCAATCGTCCAGAGGTTGCTTTGAGCTTCCCTGATCCTGAAGTTGATTTGCTTTAATCATCAAATCTAGGCCCTACATGCACGTATACCGGAAATACCGAGAAATTGGTCTAGCCTGACTTAAAAAGGCGTGTAGTTTCAAAATACAAAGTACTAGAGGTCTCCAGTAGAAAAACAAACAACAACACATTCCCCTCAGTTCAGTGCTCCCATATAGGATACTTTGGGTATATGGTGACTTTAAAAATTCATATCTCAAGAGCGCCATTGCAATTTTTTGTACATGGTTAAATAAGACTTTCAGCTTCGCTTCAAAATTAAAGTAAGTAAAAAACGAGTTTTCAAACAAAACTGAGGCCAAGTCGCATGAAAAAGTAGAAAATAAACTTTTCTTCACACACAGAGGTGGACTCACATTTTATTCGCTGACAATCACCGATATATTTCAGTAAGATCAATCAGAGGTAATAAGTGATTTGATTCATGAAGAGAAAGAATATTCAAGAGAAATGTTCCAATCAAAAAATCCGAGTCTACCTCTGACATTTCTCTTAGATATTCTTTCTCTTCATGAATCAAATCACTTATTACGTCTGATTGATCTTACTGAAATATATCGGTGATTGTCAGCGTATAAAATCTGAGTCCACCTCTGTGTGTGAATAAAAGTTTATTTTCTACTTTTTCATGCGACTTGGCCTCAGTTTTGTTTGAAAACTCGTTTTTTACTTATTTTATTTTCTGCCGTTTTCACGTTAACAAAATTAGAAAATTCTTTTTTCCTGAAACAGATTTATCACTAATCATATCGATGAAAATTTTTCCGATGATTTTCCCGCTTTTCCGGGTTTTCCATGTAGTTTTCCACAAAAGCAACTTTATGCAACTCATTTCGCTCTACAACTTTGTCTTAGGTTGCAAAACGCTCAAACGCTTCCTTGGTCGGAAAAACTCCGGAAAAGCGTTTTACATGAATTTTCCTCGATTTTTTCTGCAAGTTTTCACCATTGTCGGAGAGAAAGTAATGATGTCAGTTGATAGGGAACTTGATCCTGAATAATTTAGAAAACTTTTTTACCGTAAAATTTTCTGGAAAAGTCGGAAAATTCCGGAAAATTTTTTCGGAAAAATCGGAAAACTCTGCATTTTTCCTGAAACGGATTTATCACTAATCAAATTTGTACCAAATTTTCAAATGATTTTTCCCGACTTTCCGGGTGTTCCATGGCAATTTCCGGTTCAAATTTTGACAGATTCAATTGTCACGCGACATGAACCTGTGTACCAAATTTCAGCTTCCTGTGATGACGAAAAATGGGTCTACGAGAGTGTCGAAAATAGTAAAGAAATAGACAAATTCGTGTACGAGTTAAAGGGAATGGCTGGCCTCAAAAAGCAAAGTACGAGAAGTCCTCAATAGTAAATAATACTATTGTTTTGAAAAGCTCATTGTACAGAGCTCTTTAATCTCTGCTTAATCACTGACTGTGCCTGCCTCTACTGCTGCTACGATATACGTAAGTACGCCGCATGAGCAGACCTCGCCTTGCTTAATGCTTGTGGCTGGGATTTGATTCTGCAATGTACATCAATGCGGGCTGGCTGTTATAAGATGAGTAGAAAATAAATTCTGAACCGAGCTTTTGACTCATTTCTCCATCTGTATATAGTCTGTGCTTAAATCCAAGACGTCTAATTACCTTGAACTACGTTCGGGAGTTCCTCAGGGCTCTATGTTGGGACCGGCCTTGTTTACATTTTATATAAACAATCTTCCAGATATACTCAATATTTTAGTATATGCAGATGATGCTTAGATATACCTAAATTGCCCTTATGGACTAACTGAGGGCTGCATCCGATAGATGAATCAAGACTTTAGTGCTATTTTTAATTGGGCACTGAAAAATAAATTAAAGTTATGTCCTGACAATTCTCAAGCTTTAGTACTATTCAGAAGCTCTATAAATACTAGTATATTCTGTCCATTACATATTTTGGTTAGACGCATGTATGATTTCTAGAAAATCTAAAAATGTTGAGTATTATCATAAATTTAACATGGGTTTATGGAAGTCTTCGGAAACTCTAGTGAAGCGCATCCTAAACACCACTGAACGCTCGATTCACTTTAGCTAAATCACTGCTACTAACTATCATCACATAGGGAGATGTAATATGTGGCAACCTTGACTCTGTCTCGCGCAGTAAGCCTAATGTCTACTCTAATTCTATAGTACGATATGTATATAAATCAACTGCGCCGGTTTCATCATGTGTCGCAGTTCGTTAGTCAGTTCCTCGGCTGGTCCTTTTTCTCGAATATGAATATTCGCTCCAATATATTTTTTCAATTTGATTTTGAATGACAAGCCTTTCTTTTTGATAAAGAAAAAACTAGTTTTACTACGGTCTGCCGGCACGAATAATCTTCTAGTGTGTAAATATTCTTGATTACAATCCAAATGTTTATTTCTTTTTTTTTTTTTGTTGGATGATGGCGTATCCTGTGGAATTCACTTCCTACTTCTATAAGACACATTACACAAGCTATTAACCAATACATTAGATTAGTTTAATACTCTTTCTCATATCTAATTTTAACTAGGTTTATTCATTATGAATATGACTCCATTACTATTTTTGATTTCTTTTACAAATCCTTGTTCTGCGTTCATTTAACCTTTATTATCTACAATTACTCAGCTTTTCACTACATTTTTGCGATCAATGCAATCAAAATTTATTGTTTCCTAAACTTCATAAATATGTACATTCATAAAGAAATTTCTTAGTGGTACAAATTGTAACCAAATAAATTGAATTTGAATTTGAATGTACACCATTGAAGAAGTTAAGTGCTGATCATGAAATTAGAAAAACAAAAACGACATCTAAAACTTCAAGTAGGTACTTAAAAAAAATAAATAAACTGAAAAATTGATAAACAATTTCAATCGATTCCTATACTTCAGTCATATATCACTTGAGCTATTTTTACAACACGATAAAACAGTCTTAATGCAAAGCTCATGTAACTGCAGCCCGGAGGCTAAATGTATGTAGTCATGTATTCGAGAGCTTGGGCACATGTTTTCCAATTTTTCAGTACTTTGTCCTTATCGTGTTACAGCTCCTAAGCTTTACTTATGAAGCTATTCAAAATTTTTGAAACAGTTGCCAAATCGAAAAGCCATATACTCTATGGGCTGAAGGGTATATGTATGTATATAGCAGTGCTATAACAATAGTGGTTTTTCGGTTTTCAGGGTAGTAGGGTGGAATCTGTACCATATAAGATTTTGCCTCGTTACGAACAGGCATAGTTCTGAGCTTAAAGGAATTTCCCATAAAACACTTTTTATCATTCTTTATGGTAGCTAAAGTATTCGGCTATAAGGGTTAAAGTCATCCTGAGACATGGTGGGATCGGTATATGCTCTCGAAAACTCATTTGCAATTTTGGCTCCTTTACATATGCACATATGTATATATGTATGTGTGTATAATAGAGGACTGTAAACGGAAGAGGAGTGTTACGCTTGGCCAGACAAAAGTTATAAATTGTCCCACATTCCTGTTTTTTTTTGTTTTTTTTTTACAAAATATGCAGAAAATGCATTTATTTCATCCCCCTTCTCACAAATGTGTAGCTTGGACAGGACATGTATCTTCCTTGTATATTTCAGTTGCCGAAATAGTAAATACTTTTTCCTGGCTATTTTATTAGAGAAATCGAATTGGAAAATTTTTGTGTGCATCATCAACGAATGGGTCCCAAAAGAGAATCCTGTGTATGTACATTGCATATATGTATATGTGTAGAAATGAATTTGGAATTTGTGGAATAATTTTCAATTGAATTTTGTTGTCCTTAAAAGATAATGTAAAAATTGATTTTTTTATTTCTCATCAATGGTTAGAATAGAATAAAATAGTTTTTGATTAATATGAATGAAACAAGCCACCGCGATGGATTTTCTCAATGAGGCTAAAGAATAAGCACAGAAGTATTGGGTTCGGAAGCTTAATGTATATGATATTCCTGAAAATGTGCCCATATTTAATTTTAGCCTATACTTGTTAACAGCTATCCTCGAATAATTATTAGTTGTAATTATCAAAAGTAAAAAAGCATACTACGCATACTCCAAGTGCATCTTTTTCTTATTAAAATCCCAAGAGCCCTTTATATTACCCACATTTGTAACACACTTACTTAGGCTGGTCCTGGAAGGTCAGCTTAAAGCTCTTCCCTGACGGGTCGGTACGACATCGGTACGACATTGGTTCGGTAAGCGTGCAACATTCCGAACCACTGTCGCCATCGTGTATTTAAATCAGTACCCACACACGGGTCTGCACTGCGCGGATGAGATGCAACAAGTTTTCGATATGCAGCGTTGCGACATGTATTGTCAGTAGAGAAGTGGTATTTACCGAGGTGACAAATGAATTTTGTTAGTAAAATGTCAGCGGAATTGAATTTAATTTTGGAAACTGAGCAAGTTCCTGATCCAATACATTGATTGAAACTTTTCATCATCTTGGGCTAGTTCCTGTGCTGCCACGAATAACCTGCAGTTAATGTTTCTTTCAATGTATGGATGTACCCAATATAGTTTCCTTTTTTGAGTGATCTCAAATATGTATATAAGACAATATTTTCATCTTCACTTGATGACGACATTCTTTTCTACGGATAAAAAACTACTGAAAGCTGGTCGAAAAAGTGTCCCTGTCCATAGCATGTAGGACCGTGAGGGAGCTCTATACGGTACAACATCGACGGGATAAATGTTGTACCGATACTGTGTCGATACCGTACCGACCCGACAGGGAAGGGCCTAAGAGTTGTCGATTATTGGATGTAATGTTTTTGCCACATTGGGACTATATAATAATAACCAGACAACACGATGAGGTTTGGATAATGAAGATAAGTACAGACAAGGGTTGAGGGAGAGACTAAAGGGGAAAAAACAACACAAGGAGAATTAAACTACGCGAGTCCATCAGTTCAGGCAAGCTATTCACGAGCTCAATAAATCTAAACCGAGTCTTAATTCCGTCGAAGTAGTTATGCAATGGTTAGTACCAGTAGGTAAGCTCAGCTAGCGGGCACCACCTCCTTTGCCGAAGCATGATTAATGTTACTTCAGGTGGTATACATTGGAAGCATGATTTATATAGCAATGGGCTTAGTTAGGCATCCAAACGGGTCTAATGACTCGTAACTCCACTGTTCTTCTCCTAGTTTTCTTCCATCTAAGCCGAGTAACCTCGGTGGTCGGGTGTGGGAGGGAAGACGAGAGTTGGACGAAATCAGAGGAAGGTAGTGAAAAGGGCAGAAAAAAAATTATCGTCAGATCGTCATTAACCCTAACCTGCTTGACAATCTTCTAGCAAAATATACTAAGTCATACCACTTGCTTGCAATTGACTAATACCATAGATGGCACAAGAGCATGCAGTACCAAAAAAGTATACAAAATTTATATGGTTGGGTGGTCCATTCCGAAATGAACCACAATATTTAAAATGATATATACGTCGAGTGATTCATGTTTTTTTTCGTACCTGAATTATTGCTATTATAAGAACATTTGCTTTCGGTACGCTTTAAAGCATGTTATGGTCGATTCCAAAATGCCCTACTCATTTCACAATCCTTATACTCTGCTTTAGTATTCCATGCAACATTTAGTTCATGTGCCATCTATGCTAATACTCAGCGTGCACCACAAATTAAATTTATTTGAACTTCATAATCTTAGGGTTTCACAATTGGGAAAGCAGTTAATTCATTCGGGCTTAATTATACTAAGGAGTCTTCGACTCTTATGCTTACTCACTACCGATTCAACAAAAATTCTAGAAAAGTTCAAGACGAAATGTCTTAACTGTTAATGGTTCAAAGAGTCACAACAAAGCAATCTGTGAATTCAAGTCAAGATTTCTTAACCGGTTACATAAATTTAACTCCCATTAACCTATTGAAGTATACGAAGGGAACCCAAGGTGTCTTCGGACTCCTACTAGGGTTGCTTGCGGTTACACAACTGAGAATGCCGTACCTCCTGTGGGTTTTTTCCAATAATTACACTTCAGTAATCTCACTCCCCGCTGCTTCTTATTTTACTTTAATTCCCTCTCTGGGGCAAACTCCAAGGGGCTGTTCCCCTCATTTGTTCTCGCTACAGCTCGCTCGGAGACAAGTGGACAGAAAGGGCGATTCCTGTAATTCTAGAGCCTCCTTGGCGGCCCCGTTGATTTGATTACGCCATCGACTGGTGTGCTCGTGCTATCAAGTTTTTGATATAAACTATAATGACGTTCACCTAGCTGAGAGTAGGTGACTCTCTTTAAATTCGGACAGTTTAGCTGGCCCGCGCAGATATGTTGAATGACTGCTTTATAGGGTCGCTGGTTGATTATACCTTTTTTTCAACTTTCCGGAGCCACTTGTTACATAAATTCCTTCAATTCAAATAATTCACTAACATGATATATACCTTTCCTTGGTTATTGTAATTAGATTTTTGTATAAGATCTAAGAATTGAACTAAAACTATCCTTATTATGAATAATTGTATAAATAAAAAACTTCAGAACTAAAAATTGGTTAAAAATGTTTGCTTTCACAATCCTACAAGTTTGCAAGTCTAAACACTTTCAGACAATAAGAATATGTAATGTTATCTGCAATAAAAATATTGTAAGAAGAATTGTAAAGTTGAGTAAATCTAAAATTAGTGTCTAAGAGTTTTAAGGCTTGCGAGCACCCCTTTAAGTTTTAGTCATGTAAACTTGAAAAAAAACTTTTAAAATATATAACATTCGTATATAAATTGCAGTTTCGATGCAAAATAAAAATTGCTACAACTCAGATTAAATCTTAAAAGTTTGGGCATCCATAACTTCATATAATCATAATTGTCTAACTTCAAATGCCCAAACTTTTAAGATTTAAACTGAGTTGTAGAATTTTTTATTTTGCATCGAAACTTTTTTGTGACTTAGAAAGAAAAAATTATTTTTTACGTTTTAGTGCAATTCATATACGAAATTTATTTATTTTATAAGTTTTTTCATATATTTTATTTCCTGCTTTTTAACCATAAATTCTACAGTGGAGAGCTGTTGACTCTCGAATCACAATTTAACTTAGATTTAACTCTTTTTAACTTTTATTTAAATTATCAACTTTTTTATTTGCTTTTTTTAAATTTTTTAACTCTTTTAGCTTTTTTAACTTTTTTTTTAGATTTTTTAACTTGTTTTAACTTTTTTTTAAATCGACTCTCGACTGTCGATTCTCAAATCTCGACTCTCGAATCTCTCATCTCTACTCACGACCCGACTCCTGAATCTCGACTCACCATTCTCGACTCATATCACACACGACCAAAATTGGACAACCCCATGGAGGTAGCAACCACCCTACACCGCAAAACCCCAAGAGCATAATATGTTTTTACTCCAACCGAAAGCCTTCCATTCACTCATTATAAATTTAAAAAAACCTCAAGTAAATCCATCCACGCTTGCATCCCTAAAGCTCTTTCGTCACGAACGGCACTCTCCGGCGCTCAGACACAAAGATTTTTAGTCATGGGTTTGTGAGTTGATAGAAGTTATTTATAAAGCAATCGCTTCGCCAAGTTTTTAAATCCGGGATTACTTTCTTTCCACTTTCCGCACGACTGCTCTTACCAATGAGCTAACAAGACACATGCCTCTTCCTTTTGTACTTCTAGCCTATTAAGGTACAAATGCTTTCAGTTGCCATTAACCAGGGCGGTCGCCGTAAAATACCGCCATACGCAATGAAACCATATGTTGCTAGTATGATCCTAATTCATTTTGGAAAGTGAAACAAAAACGTATTTCGAAATTTTTTGAATGTGGTATTATTTCGCTTTTTTAACTATTATGAAGTAAAGTAATGCCGAAGTAAGTTGTAACAGTTATTCCGACTTTTATAGAAATCTTGAAGGCGGAATATTTGCCCTTTAAAAAAGTCTCACTAAAGTTTCTGTTTAATACTTGCTTGATCTTATTTCGCAACTCATTATAGATTAGATTTGTGGAGTGGTGTGCAGGCATTAGCCTCGCATTCGCTGCGAAGTCCCGTACTATTTTCCAGCTTTCATTAGATTGTTAAAAAAGCTCAGAGCCATCCTAGGATTGAAGTTCGACACGTTGTTGGTGGAGGAGGAAAAGCATGTTCGAATTGGAGTAATCTCCGTCTCGCCAATGCATCGCAATTACAGAGCAAGTGCTTCGGGGTTTCACGAGCATCCTGACAGAGGCGGGAGAATGAAGTCTCACTTAAGACCATCTTCTTCAGATGATACCTTTGGGAGAAATGGCTGGAAAAGAGCTCTGTAATCATTTTAAGCTTTGTTCTCTTAAGGAGTAGGAGTTCTTTTGTTTTTTCGCCAGAGGTGTTGATAAACTTTTCTGTCTGACGAGGTCCTTGTCAGGGAAGGATCCAGTTAGGGGACGCGCGCTCCTCCTTGAAGACCAACAAAATCCCAACAAAATGATTCACATCTATTCTAATGCACCATTTGTAAAAAACGTAACAATTTCTGGAAGCTTTCAAAAGGATACATTTAGGAACGCAGGCTCTAGCTAGAACCTTGGCCTTCGGTCATGTTAGTTGGAGCCTATAGAGAAAACAGGTCTGCTTTGCTTCAAGGGATGTTGACGCATGCACATTTGAATTTAGTACAATTCTAAGTCATGGCATGCGTGAATACGAATAACGATAAGTGTAACCAAACAATAAAAGCGAAATAGTCTGCTTTTCGCACCTATCAATTGCATCCATGTCCAGAACTGAAACACTATCCAAAGAGACAAATTTCTTTTTGACCAGAATATTAGAATCTTGGCGAGATGCAAGGGCAGCAAAGGTTTCTGGTCCCAGGTCCATACCATCAGGAGCAACTTCAGCCGTTCCTTTATTCCTTCACTATTTTACAATGAAGTGATTTTAGCGCTTCTCTACAAGTCCTACATCAGACCTAGAATGGGATACAATTTCTATATGTAGGCCGGGGCTGGTCGCAGAGATGTAGGTTCATTGGATATTATCCAAAGGAGAGCCTTCAGGTTATTGGTGATGTGGCAAAAACTTGTCATATGGACTCACTCGAGCACCGCCGCAATGTTGGTTGCGTTTCGTGCCTATATTTCTGCATGCATGGTCAATGTTCTGATGAAAGTCTGATCCCTGATGTATGCAATACTTGCACTGCAAGCCGCGCACATCCTTTTACCCTTCAAAATACTTTCGGCTGTAGAGTACAATACCGTGATGATTTTTTATCCCGATCTGTGCGAACGTGGAACAGTCTACCATCTTCTGTCCATCCTCTGGCATACAATCTGCGAAAGTTAAAGGTTGACATACATTGCCAGCTTTGCCACTCTCCTCACTTTCCCTAATTCCTTTCTTTATCACCTTCTTGCCATGCTGTGTTTTGCATCATAGTTCATAGGATATCTCCTGCGCTTGGCTTAATAATATAAAAAACAAAACAAGGCACACTTTCTTAACTTGCCGACGAAGTTATATACGTACAAGTTATGTATTGCATCTGTTCTGTGATTGCTATTTTAAATAAAAGTAAATTTTTAATTCCTGTATTTTACAAAGATGCAATTTATGATGATTCGTGAATTTGAATAAAATACGTTTCCCTAGTTTTACTAACTAAAATGGATGATTGGTAAGTTTTACACTTCGACCATTTACAAACCAAAACAAAATGAATAATCTAACATCCCCTTTAGCTTTTCGTAGTGGTAAAGAACCTTGAGTAACTTTGTTCCCTGCGAGTGGTAGCCACTTGCTAATCTGTAGTGGTGGCGATTGTCTTCAAAGTTTTTTTCAGTTTTCAGAATATACCATTTGTAAACCATAGTTGCGCCCCCCCCCCCTCCCTCACAAGAATCCTGGATCCGCCACTGGTCCTTGAAGTCTTTCTCAATAAAGCGATTTCTGGTTGTTCTCTCTGCTATTTAGGGTAAGGTAAAAATTTGAAGTGTTACAAAATGGCACTTATCCAACAAAGAGAGTCTCCGCTCCTCTTTTGTATAGGCCATCAGCAATTCCATTACGTTTATGGCTCTCATGTCCAGATACCCAAATGAGGATAATTTGTTTCTCAATAAATTTTTAAAGGTTTGCAGACACTCCCAGACTATCCTTGACTTGATAGTGTCTGACATCAAGGTCTTGAGAGCGGCTTTACTGTCCGAGAACATATGGTATTAATGGGTGAACTATTTTTGTTTTAATTTTCTGTCAATATTGGACCAATATTTGTCGGTTAGTTTTAGTTTTGGATAATTTGGAGGATGCACTTTCTTACGAACTACGGGTATTCATTGGACATCGTAGAAATCTCTCGCTTTTCTGTCATAGTGGCAAGTTGGTAAATCCGACCAAATAGAGCTGATGCATCATGATTTCTAAAGTATGAAAGAAAGCGCTTCCAAAGGCATTGTTTGAAGTTTGTTTCCACCTAAGCCGAATTTCGTTAGCAGATTTTCATACAAAATTCGGCTCCTGGATTTTGCAACTTGGTTCTTTTCGAGTGTTCTGTTCGGTGTTTTCTGAATATGGAAACTTGTAAGTCTTCTCTTCTTTTAATTCGATGGACCGTAGCATATGACATTCCATCCTTATCAGCCATATCACTCAACGACATGTTGGAATTTCTTTTAAAGTTGTCTACCACTTCTTTGGCCAATTTTTGGTCTATCGAACCTGATTTACTTCCTGATCCGAACTTCCTCTGGACACTTTAATATTCTCGAAATTTACTCGTTCCCTGATGAATCATGACTTCTTTTAATTATCACATCACAACACAAATTATGGTAGACAAGAGCCGATATCCATTCTATGTCTCGCTTGTTTAATCATCATTAGGTATTCTGATTTTATCGACTATAATTTAGCTAAGAATCAATTGGAAAATCAGCTTAGTTAATGTCTGTTCTCTATTTGTTTTATTTTTATAATTCCTTGTATTCTGACTTGTTTTTTGCAGTAATCAGTTTTTTTTTTATAAACATAAATAAGTAATTAATATAAATAAATAAATAGTTAGTAATTTAGATTAGGTACAAAATCTGGACATTTTAATGCTCACTTTTGAAAATTTTGAATTGGATACAATAAACGTATTAGAAGAAGAAAAATAAAATGGAAGTAATCAAAAATCTGGACTGGAATGAAAATGCAAAGTATATTCAAATATAAACACAATTTTTTTTTTTCAGTCAATATTTGTTGTGTCCTTCCAAAAGCTAAAATTTAGGATAAATCAGAATTTTCAGACAGTGGACATTGACATAAATGTTAGTTTTGGTATACAAATTATATTTTAGGTTAAATAATTACAATTGTGTGGACCGACTCTTCGAGTCCATATATGATGCCCTGCCAGGCTTCGGAACGTAAACTCGATCTTTGCTTCAAGAAGGGCCGGAAAAATTCCGTATAGGCCCGGCGCCGCTTTGAAATTCGAGAATGTTTAAATTGACTATTTCACCTTCTCGGCATTACGTGCCTTGGTAACAGTGCACCAGTCACCATCAGTCCAGGGAGATAGGAGATGTTCAGCATACAACTGCAGTAGAGGCTTCTTACTTCGATGTTTTAAACAAGCCATATGGCACTCAGTCTGGCCGATGGATCACCCCCAAGAGGCCTGAGTGGCCTAACCAGTTCGCGGTGACCGTCAATCTCCTTGCTGTGTTGCAGATTAATCTGAGTGAAGAGCAGTCCAGCTATGTTAATTGCTTCCCTACGCCCCCTTCCTCATAGGGATCATTTACCGACGCCAAGATGATTACCTACTGCCACTTTCCACTACCTGTTTAGCCAAACCACTGACCACTTGCGAACAGAGAAAGGTAGTAGAACCAAGGACAGCATTAGTCACCTCCTTAGCCCTTTTCCTTTTTTCTGCGCTACAGAGGGTCCTTGCTCGGAAATATCCGCTTCGGTCACTAAATTCAGCTCCATTCGAAACTGTTGTCTCAACTCCAGCGAACCCATCCGTGCTGAGTAGATCCAACTTATAAGGGTTATTTGTCATACCGCCTGCATCAGCCGAGCTTTCCGCCAAGAGGTCATTTCCCATATATGTCGAGATCTCAGGGATTAAATCCTCCGATACTTCGGACAGCATTACATCGTTTACACACATTGAAGTGGTTTTAATTTTAAATTGTTCTATATATGGTCCCAAGAGTTGCTCGAGAGATACTGCTACTTGCAACAAAGCTCTGCATTACTATAGGAAGGCTGATTATTAATTAATAGACCTGGTATGCAGAGTTCGCACACTAGCGACTAAGCACCCCTTAGACATGCAGCTATTGGCGTATGTTGTTTCACTTTGGCTAGGGATGGAACCAGGTTTTAACCAACTAATTACTGTCAAACCCACCGAACATTGGTTACATGCTCGCACTACATGAAAGTAGCTGACCGCCTGTCCCCAATATTAACACCTTCATTTCACCCACCTCTGGACTATCATAATGGTAGGAATTAAGACCCGTTACTACCATCAAAGATAACGCTGTTCAATGTCTGCCAAAAGCGAGGCGATTCTAATAAATGTTTTAACAGTTTTAATTTGCAGTACCATATACATGAATTGGTTTTCAAAATATTCTTTTATTCTTATTATGCTTACATTTTTCAATAATGTTCATCTTTTCATTTTTCTTTTTCTTTTTTACAGCATCAAATTCGAGAAAAGATATATTTGATAAATTTTTCTAATACACTTTTGTTGAAATAAATCACTCGTAATATAACTGTAATCTTCATTTCATCTGAAATAAACTGAAACCCTATTCCTCTTAGGTACCAAACCAAAACATCGCAATTAAGCAATGCAAATTATAGCAGCAAATTTAATTAAGCAATGCTACAGTACCATCGCACCAATAAGAGGGCGACGATCAAAGTGTTCGCAATTAAATCCAAGAATCTTTAATTACACGAATCAAACGTTACTCTCGAAAGCTAAATGTGTAAAACAGGGTGCATGCACATAAGTAAAGCATGCTCAGAATACAAAATACATTAAAGCCATCAGTGCAGCCACAGAAAATTATAACCCACACAAAGCTCACCACCATCATCCCCACCAATATACTCATGAACGAAGCGTTCCTCCTCAGACCCTGTAAGTTTCTGTTTAATTAAGAAATCCAAGACGTTTTCAATTAACCCAATTTCAAGAAATCTCTGTTTCCAGCGACTAACTCCAAGTTTGTTGTATCTATTTTCAGGAACTGAACATTTATGGTTAATAATGGAACTTAATACAAATCGTGCTGTCATTATTGTGAACGATTAGAGGTGAACTGCACACGAGACGGAAACGGAAACTCGCGGGAGTTCTTCTTCTTACTGCAATTCTTATTTGTCATAAACATGAAGTTACTCTGTAAACAAAAAGTGTATAAAAGTGTACCAGAAAATCAGTGTCGTGTGTGTACCTAGTAAACTAATTACGAAAATGTGTGTAACATCAACGGCTAATGTAAAATCAGAACTACAAAAAATGGCCAAAGGACGACCCGGACAACACCACAACCAAATGTGGCGACACAAACAACAACAGCCACAACAAAAACAACAACAACAACAACTTCAACCCCACAACTGGACAGTAACGACAAGGTGGTCAAACCACCTGTTGGCACTATTTATGGCATTCATTATCACCTCGGTGGATATTTGCGTGGGTAAGTAGACATTTGCATGAATTTTACATTTTCGCCTTTCGCCGCTGTTTCTCTATGTATGCAGTTAGGTACATATGTATGCATACATGTGTATGTGTCTACATTTTGTTTTGTAGTTTAAAAACAAAGTATGAAAGTTATTCCACCCACCACACACCCACCCACTGTAATCTCAACGGATAAATGTTAGTCTGGCGTCGGGCATATTATGTATGTATGGTGGAAGGGTTGAGTGTTATATGTATGTACAACTTAAAAAACAAAAAAATTACGTATTACATGGATTATGCCATTCCAGGACTGCAGTTGGTTGATAATGGTAGCGGCATTCATGAAATGCTCTAAAAAGTTTTCCGATGTGACTGCAAAAGTGCAAAATATTCAACATGAAAACGCAGTTACTTAATGGCCCGGAAAATGAACTCTGAGATTTTTTGTTTGTTTTCTTAATGTGGTACTTATCTTAAAAAACTTTACAATGCTTTTCCTACTTTGACAAAGTTTATTAATATTTATAACAGTTATAAAAGCGTACTTAGTTTAAAAATTTGACAGATAACTGTTGACGATATTTTGGTTTATATTAAATTTACATTTGTCATTATCCTGAACTTATGTTCGTATGCAGGACCTAATGCACTTGAGGAGTGTTTTTTCAAAACTCGATAACTCCGGTTTTTGTCCAGTCAATAGAGGCTAAATAAGGCCTTCGCCCTACAAATGGTGGGGTAGTTGTGACTTATGCATGTAATTTTTTTTGGTAAAATGTTCACGTTTCCACCGGTGGAAATCGTTACACATCAGACTTACCAAAAAGGTGTTTATAAAAAACATGTAGGGAATTTAGTTTCTTCAAACTTGCAAAAGCCATTTTTGTCATTGGATCAACTGTTGCGGAATCTAAGATGGCGGATGCCCCCCCCCCCAATTATTCGGGTTTCAGATCTCTGCTCACCTATTTCATTGGTGTACTTTTCAAAGACAAAACGGTAACATTTAGCCGGCATAAATATATTTTTCTGGCCACTCTACATTTATGCCCTAGACACAGAGCGCTCTTACTGAAGAAATAACTAACGACTCATTAGTCTAATGAGTCGTTAGTTTTTAGTCTATAATGCTTCATTATAAACTGCAGACAAACAACCTTTTCTTTAATTAAGTTGTACTGTCAAAGTGGTTTTGATAAACTTATGACATTAAAGAAGCGACATGGATCGAATTAACGCATAAACTTTGTTTTTATTTATTTTATTTTTCTATTTAACAATTTACAAATGAGAAAAACATTATATTAAAAAGAATAAGTTTGTGATTTGCATTTCTTCTTCTTATTTTTCAAATCGGCATATGCACAACGGAGGTCCAGATTTATATTATATGCCAAATCTAGCACTTTTTTCCTTATTATATTTCCTATAATGAAGGCAAAAACACTTCATTAGTGTACTTCATTATGATCTGATTTTAGAGCCATAATGACGTATACTATGTGACACACGACATTTTAATGAATAGTTAGTATTAATGATTCATTAGATCGTGCTGTGTGTCTAGGGTGTTGCATTCAAGCTTCAAAAATTTAATAATAATATTTACATAAATTCAACACTTATTTCCCAGCTATATGCCACCTGACCGCATTTTTGGTAAGGTGACAGAAGAATACAGAGAGCGAGAGTTCGATACGGTCAGGAAACTAACTACTGAGTGTAGGTTCGATTCCCGCCCGGGAAAAAATAACTACTGATTGTAAATTATATGACTACTAGCTGGCCCGCAGACGTTATCCTGTCCAAATTTCAATAAATTTATTTGTGATCGTTTTGTGAAAAGCTCTTAAAAATTTGTAAACAAAGCAGAAATGAGAAAAAATGTATTTCTGAGTGATCATTGTATCTATTAACGGTTGTCACCATGGAATTTCAATTTTTTTGTTTATTCTCATTACGCATGCAAGCGTTTAAAGTCGAATGGTATGTCAGTAGAAATCATTGAGACGCGTGGTATCCAAACGTCTTCTTCTTTGTACTTTCCTTCAAGAATTGTTGTTTCGATGACGTCATTTTCTTCACCACAAGCCGGGTGCCATTATAAATATGTGCTTTGATTGATATTTCGCTGCATTATGATTACCGATCCGATTTTCAATTGGAGATTGTTAGGCGGCAATCCGGGTAATTCCAGCGACTTTAAAATTTCGGTTGGATAGTTGACGGCATCATCTTAGCTAGTAACGGAATCCACCAATTTGTACGTCATAGATTCACCAGCAATTTCGCTTTGAATCTTGAATTTCAATTCGTCGAAATCAATGTTTTTCGCAGACGTGCTATATTGACTAAAAAAAACAAGATTTTTGTAATTTTGAGCAATGTTTGGGGAGACACATTTACCTTTGATTCTGTAAACTGGCAAAAATAGATGGCAAATGTAATGCAACCAGTCAACGGGGATTTTGGCATTTCCAATGTCCAGTAATTATTTTGAAAATACTTCTTCAGATTAGTTGTTCTGCAATTCTACATTCATGTTGATACTTAACTTGATAGTCTTGACATGTTTTCATAAAACGGAGGACTTCAAACATGCGTTATGTTCATTGGTGGGCGTTAACCGTTGAATCACTGGCATTTGTTTTTCTGAAAACTTTTCCAAGACCATAACAAAGAAAGCAAAAAGAGAATTACTAATATAGTGCAAAACCAAAGTTATATATGAATGGCAACACCAGGAAAGGGTTTCCCGATTTATTTTTGAACTTGTATTTGCAATTTTTATGGAAACGCCGTATACTAAATTTAAGTTCTCCACGTCGTCGCGTTTTCAGGCAGTGTCCAAATAAATAGTGAAAAACCAAAGTTTTGTATGACAACACCAAGAAGAGCTTGGCGATTCCAATTTTTCCTTCCCTAAAATCCTTATTCGGACTATTACGAACATTAAAAAAAAAAAATAGTCAAATCAGTCCAGCCGTTCTCAGGTGATGCGATTACCAACGAACAGCATTTCATTTCCATTTATATAGATTATGCAACATTATTAGTTTTCTTATACCTAATATTTTTTTTTTAATGTGATGCAGTTCTCATTGTCCATTATTGTCGATCTTCCAACTTTGGTGGAGTTGCTTCTGCATTCCCTATTTCATCAACTGTCTCCTGTAAATCCTGAATATTCTTTCGATTTCTGTTGTGATTTCTTTGGTGGTTTCGCACAGTTCTGGTATATGTTCGACGTCGTCTCATTTCCAGCTTGTGTTTTTAGCCTTTTATTAGTTTTTCGTAGTACCTTTGCTGACCTTCGCCGCTAGTTTTTCTTGCCTTTTCCTTCCGTTTCTCTTGCTTTCAACATTGCTATTTCTAGTTGTTTCCTTTGTTTTTCTTGGATTACTTTTTTCTTCTGTGTTTTACTTAGCTAATAAGGCTTTTCCTTTAAGTTATAAATAATTTTCTTCCATCAGATTGTCAGTAAATATCTTTTTCTCCATTTTCTCAACTTGAAATCTCCAGCTGTGTTCCTTTGTGTACCTTGTTCTAGAGCTCTCATATACTGGAGAGAACAAATTGTTCTGTCGATTGAAGCGAATTATTTGTACTGTTCGCTTCATTTAAGTCTTTCTGTGGACATGTATGACGCGTTCTTTTGTGTATCTTTTGTTCTGCTCTGTTCTGTGGAAACAAAAGAACACAGCTTCCATCTCCATCTTCTTCTTTCGGTACCTGCAACGATTTGTTACATGGGAGGGAAGCATATACTCGTTACTTTGAAATCGGTGCTCGGTACTACTCTCAGAATTTTGATATTAATTGATCTATTCTCCAAAGCCTTAGCTTATGTATTCTTACCCTGATAGTTTTATATGATATAGGTAGCAGGTACTTACGTTACTGTCGTGTCCCAAAGAAAACAAATAGCGGAAAATCGAATAATTAACAACGCTCGAGTTTCAAATATGTAAATCTTTATTTCACTCAAACAAACTGACCTATCTTAATAATTTAAAACAATCTAAACCGAACCGAACGGTAACTTGACACCTTAAAACAAAAGTTAACTCGCGACTGAATACTTCACGGCACCAGACCAGTCATTGGACTTTTATGCACCAATATTCGGAAGTAAACTTTACAAACAACGCGGATGTAAACAAACGACAACAACCTTGCCGTTTGTTCTACCGGTTGCAGCACCTGAGTCGCTCAGTAGTAAACAATCGCTTTACATAATAATTACCATGCGAGGTTAATTATTATTGTAATCGTCGATTGCTCCACTAAGCGCTCATCGCAGCCAGCTGTTGGGCTAATCAGCGAAATAACCGACAGTTGCAGAACAATACCATGCGAGGTTACTGTTTAGCAATTGCTAATTATTTCACTAAAATGCGCTCTTGGCTGCTGGAAGAATCTTCCTTATATTGGCCCACAACATTACTAATTCTGTTGTGATTTCGTTATCTTGCGTTTCATATTTACATATTTTAACATGATAGAGCTTAAAATAATAAATTTCTTTTAGATATAAAAACAAAAATAAGTTATATTCTAAGAAATACAATAGGAGAAATTTAATTTTTATACGAATTAAAGAAATAATATTTTGTGTTATATGCAACACCTATCGTGTCCAAAATATACTATCTTTCAAGCTGGAACCAACCAATTGCGTTCACAAAATTTCATTGAAATGGGTTTCGCGATTTCAGAGATTAGCGTGTAGGCACACAGTATAACATAGTTTTTATATATTAAGATAAAAGTGTGTCAAACATGATTTCTAAAACCAGAATTCCTTTCAAAATTAGCGAAGTAAAAGTGGTTCGATATAAGAGAGGCGGCTTAATGGGGAAATTTTAAAAAATATGAAAAGTACAACTTTGCGTACAATTTTGCGTAAAATCTGTGCGTATTCTCGTGCTCAGAGCTACACATAGTTAGAGAGAAAGCATAAACTTAGGGAATGACGTGTCAAAAATAAAGATATTGGAGTAATTAGCTTGAGAAAACTCTATAATTCATGAGATTTGCAGAGTTTGGTACATGATAATGTAATAATAATATATCATGTAGATAAATATGTACTTGAGTGTGGAAGATCTTGAGTTGGAACAGAAAGTGGCATAAACAAAACCAATAAAAAAGTTTTGATTACTAATATATTTTCGTTTGAAAGATGCCATTTTCATAGAGAAATAATTACCAAAATTATGTATTTTTGGCAAGAAAACTCAGTTTTTTTGTTTTCTGTTTATTAAGAAAAACTCACATTATTTAGTATAATGACAAAGGAAATAAAATCAATAATGTTAACCATTCAAACGAAAAAATTTCTTGCTTTTATATACATAATTTGCATACAATTTGGCGTTTTTAATTCATTTCATCACCGTCAGATGGAATGATGTTATTTTGGAATATTCCTGGTGATGCAGCCTGCATGCTCAGAAAGTGCTTTGCCGTCTGAAACTTATTATATAGATTTATATGATAAAAGGCGTGTGCAATTTGGACGAATATCACAATATCATATAAATTCGCACGTACATTTTTATTTGAGCTTTTAAATTGCATATTTTTGTGCATTTTATGTTCCACTAAGTTTAAAGGTCAAAATTAATGTAAGTTTCAACCACTCTGAAGCGCATATTGACGTGTGTCCTTTCAAAAAAGGCAAAGCCCTCGAAGAATGTCTGCGTGATATGCACGAAGTACAAATTCAAAGCATGATATCTGTGAAAAAAAAAGCAGGATGTAGAATCGATAAAGAAGATGCTGACCAAAGTATTCGAAGGATATATGAAGAAGATGAAGATACTGTTTAAAACATCATTTTAAGTTAGCTTTAGAAAAATTCGATGAAAAGTGTAATTATAGAGTTTTGATGAGATCACATGAAATTCAGCAGTATTTTTTTATTATTTATTATAATATTTTTTGTTGCATTTCTGTTTATATGAAACCGGTAACCTAATTGCATGAATAAAAATGCGTTTCTAACAAAACATTTATTTTTTTCCCTTTAAAGCATAAAAAATTTCCTCCTGTAAAAACCTCAATTCTCAGTTATCGAGTTTTGCAAACACGCTTCTCAATTCCCGTAAAGTTAATTCAATGTCTTGGCCTTGTGAATATCGCGGAAATATTTGCTGGGGAATTTTTAAGGATGAATTATGAAGTCTTTTCGCTATACGTAGAAACTAATCAGCCGATTGAACACATGACAGCAAAGGCACAGGGACGGCAATATAGCAACAACCAAGCTGTCAACCAGCAAATTAAACACTATTTTTTTAGATTATTTCCTTATTGTTTATTTTTTATGTCTTAGGAAGACGAGATTTACTAATAAGGAACTAGAATAAACTACGTAACGTAACCTTACTACAGTTATTACAGAAAATGTCCTCTCCGGTAAACATGAAGAATATGTTCATGCTTAAAGTACAAGTTATACTCTAGGCAGACGGGCAAAATCAATGATCATTCGTTCGTAATTTAATTTTTCAAAAATCGCTTTACCTTTGAATTTTAATATAAATTATTAAAAATATGCTGTCAATTACATATTAAAATTGACAGTACTTTCGCTTTAATTCACAAAACCTTGGCTAACTTGATTTTTTCAAAAAACCAATTACGAATGAATGATCATTGGTTTTGTCCGTCTGCCTAGGGTATTAGATTGCAATTTTTAAACCGAAGCACGCGTCGCGTTCGCCGAGTAAAAAAAAACATTATTTCAGATTGAACGCTTTGACACATGAGATGTATCTCATTTGTTTGCGCTGATCAAGGGAATACTTTACCTGAGTAATTTGAATATTTGTGCAAAAACTTCAAAATGAGAGTAATTCGAAATTGTCGGATTTGTTTCTGTATTATTTTGTGTTTGTAAAACATACATACTTTTTAAAAAATTTAAAAGTAAGAAAAAGATTCGAATGTGCGGGTTCGAGAACTACATAATCATTAACAGGAAAGCTGCAGGTTTGTTTCAAAGAAAATTTGCAAAAATGAAGTAAAGAGGTCACGATTAGTTAAAAATAGCAAATAGAATGTCTAGTTAAGTGTTTGACTCTCTTTTTATACCCTAGATGAAATCTAACGGGTATACTAAGTTTGTCATTCCATTTGTAACACCTCGAAATAATGATGGTAGAGCAAAATGGATTGGACACCAACGCATAATATTAAAATTTATTTTGATTTTTGCATGTCCGTCCGTCTGTCTGTCTATTCGTCTGTCTGTCCACCTGTTTGTCCGTCCGAGAGCGCGTCTACTTAGATAGCTGAAATTTTGTACACGGACTTAAAAAAAAAACATTTAGTTCGAAAATGAGACAAATCGGGCAACTCCTTCGTGGGGTTGCCATATAAAACTTTCGTTTTCCACTATATATTTAGTCACTGCCTCAGAACGCATCGATATAGAGAGCTGAAATTTGGTACATGGTATTTTCATAGTACTAGCAAATAAAATTTCAAAAATGGAATCAATCGGGTAACTCCTTCTTGGTGTTGCTATATAAAAATTTAGGCATTCATATAGGATATCATAAGAATTGGTCTTAGACCAATTCTAGCTTTTTTACTTGTTAATCTTGTTTTTGAGTCATTAACGAAGCTATTTCCAGCCGCTTTTGTTTTTCACAGGGCATAAGCAGGCAATGTCTGGCTATGTCTTTCAAAATTGGCATTTCTATGGTAGGGAAATAGTTTTAGAAACTTGCAATATCCTATAGCAGAAACTTTCGGATATATACGTCCATCCACCAAATTGAAATGAATTGGAAAAAATTTCTGAAGATTTCGAAAAAATGTGAGATCTTCCAAATTGTTGTGGAGCCATCAATAATGGCTAACACTTCGAAATAATTACATGCCCCCCGAACACGGGCACACAATTTTATAATTGTAAGGGCACTTACATAGCATTATCTTAAAATATTAATAAAAAAAACAAGAACATCTTCTTACAGTCTTACTGTAGTGGGGAAAGAGGTCTGTGAAGCATGCATACATAACGGAACAAATTGCTGATACGGAGTACTGGAGTTTAATTGCACAGAAGATCCACGAGAGTACACACAGTAGGGTAGTATGGGTGAAAGATACCATATGCTCGAATTGGTAAATAACTATACCTTAGTGAAATAAAAATTGAGACTTTTGTCTCTGTGGGTACTGTAGTAGGGTATAAATGGCAAGGAGGTCATTATACAAAGAAGTTAAGTGTTCATGATAGTTAGAAAAACAAACTCTCAAACATAGTCCCAATGGAAGTTATGCATTTATGCTAATAGACCTTATATGTTGAGTACAAACGGTAGCTATAAGATCCAAATGGTGAATCTTGAAACCAATCCAGATCTGAATAGGTGCTTTAACCTTCACGTGTTCCCCTCTGACAGCACCTATTAAGGATTGTGCTGCCTGTATAGGCTAGATACAATTCTTTTTAAACATTGCAAATAAGATCTAGGCCCGAACGGAGTAACCAGTTCCGTTACAAAAGAGATATCTTGCATAGTGATACCACTGGGAGTATTCATAGTCTGATGATCATGTTTTACGAAAGCCATATCAAATGGGTCGCCCTCCTTTAGCTATCTTAGTACCATGGGGTTGAGGAGCCTTGGATAATTGCAATTATTCAGCGCCTTTGTGGGAGCATCCTGTTGGCTCTGGTGAAGAGTGCCGTGACCCTAGATCGACAAAGATTGGATAGGTCTCGCTTCGACCAGTAAGTTGATGTCATGTCATGCTCTATTGGCATACTGGCACTCATTGTTACGACATGAGGACTTTGATTGTCGATAACTAATCCGAGCATGAAGAATGCTGTGAGATTAAACCATACTTAGCAGGTGCTCACGTAAAACCGCAAGGACTTTCTGTAGGCTCCAACTATTTAAATTTAATTTTTCTACATATGTACCTTCTACATGCAGAAACCTTTGCATGTGATGATGTCATCTTTCCAAACCTTCTCTGTAAAATGCAGGCTCCTTTTTACTGAAGCATGTCAGAACAGCATTCAGTTATGGAATTCCAGTGGGTCCTTTAAATGCTACTTTAATTTAAGGAATTTGACACAATTTCACGCGGCCAAATCTAAACAACGGGTGGAGGGGGGGGGGTGGTTATTGAAAGAAAATAAAAAATAATCCCAGCAAAATTCTCTCAAAATTCCTAGGATTGAAAAATATACGGGTGCGTCATAATGGTCGAACAAAGTTCGTTCAAAAATTTTCAAAAGCCATTTTTTCGCCAAAGTCACATCCAAGTTTGTCAATAATTTAGTTGGATGCTGTGATTGTCTTCTTTCATGTCAGAAAATCGTTTAGGATCAGTCATATGCAATCCTAGTCCAGAAAATAGTTTTCATCACTTTGTCGATTGATAATTCAGCGTTTTATTTATTTTTTAGTCCCTCTGATCCTCTTATATAGTAAAGAGAAACAATTCATCTTTCTGGAATGGCAAAACGGATCATATATGTATAAAACGTTGTGGATCCAACGCTTAAGACAATAAATATGTGATAAAGTGAAAAAGTGGTTTTCAAGTAAAATTTTGTGAAGCTTTTGAGAGTGAAAATACATATAACGAAGTATTATGGATCAGAAAACGAATTTATACAGCAAGTTAGGGGCCTTTGATAGATAACCCAAATGTCAATTTAGGTCTTGGAGTATTTAAGGTACCAGCCCCATACCCTCAAAACTTCACCTAATATATTGTTTCCAGATTTAAATTTGTAATTATAATTAATAGAAATCGGAAATCAGATTTTTTCAATTTAATACCACTTCACATTGCTAGAGGTGTTCAAGAGGTACGCATTCAATGAGTGTAAATATGGGCGGTCACCATCATTATAATGGCCATAGCTATGAAACTTATCATACCACAACCACAAATGTGTTAACTTTCGATAACAGTATACCTAATTAATTTGTTCACACAGTCAAATAAGCACACTTCTTCCGGTATTTCTTAACACACTCGAACATGTCAAGGTTAAAGGCCTAGAGGCTCCTACGGATATTACAGCTAAAACATTTTTTCTTCGAAGAAGTTTACCAGGAAACCATTAACATAAAGTAACATTGTAAGATTTAGCCTGCCAAAAAGCCATTTAAGGGTGAATTGCAAAATTTGGAAAAATAGGCAGCTGGACCTCCTCTGGCTTAGTGCACCCGATACCAGGCAGGCGAAGAAATTCTTCATCCCCTATCCTCACCAAACGCCCAAAACAATTGGTCGTAGCAGACAAGCTATTTACTAGTGAAATTACTGTACATGATCCCTATCGTTATTTTATGAAGAAGGTACGCAAATACGATAGCGGATTGTGTCGATTATGCGTTTCCCGCGCTTGCAGCATTAAGGTTGTAAATTATTGGTAAAGCATTTATCTCTCAAAGTAAGGTTTGCAATCTAGTCCCAAGGTCAACAATTGAGCTTGATAAAAGACTAGATTTTCCCTAACCACCTTAGAGGAGAACATAATAGATCAACGCTGGTCGCGGTGTCTTAGTCGCTTCTACTCTTAACCTAATCAAATCTTAATGTATAACCCTGTTAAATTGCCCTGTATACGCTGTTATGATGACAAATACAAAAGCTAGTAGTCGAAGAGATCTACTATTTGACATACCACAATTGATTTTATTCTGACACTCTCCTCTCGCTACATCAAGGAAAAGTTAAAAACCAGTTTTTTCTTTCACCTCCTAAAAAGGAGAGCGAAGAGAAAACTTGAACCTCTCGAGTTAGAGCCCTGTCTACAAGAACGGCACAAAAGGCCTTAATTTTTTTGTCTAAATTTTACGAATTTTTGAATTATATAATGGGTGTTTTCTTTTTTCCTTCGGAGCTAACTTCCAACCCAAGCCACGTACAGAAAAAGCAAACTCTTGTTTTTGTTGTCTTAGTCATGGCTCTGATGACTCCGGCAGCTTCAATTATGTGTTCTTGTTTGTTGCTTTATATTCTAGGAGTTAACTCCCAATGACCGTGCTTTTTGTTAGGATCATTAGTTTGTTTGAATTAATCAAATTGGATTTTTTCTTAGAATTGGATATTATAGTGGTGGGGGGATAATATGAAATTAATTGTAAGAATACATACTTTATTAGTACTTTTCATCTTAATTTTGAGTATAAAGTAAGGTACGGGTATTAACCAGTGGCGTGGCATCTTTAGAAGCAAGGGAAGCATTGCTTCCCTTAGTTCTTCCGATTTAATTTAATTAAAACAAATAAAAATGAAAGGAAATAAAAAAATACGACTAAAAATTTCTTCAAAAATATTATCATTAAAAAATATTTTCCCTAAAACCTTTTTATTTGTCCTTTGCTGTAAATTAACAAAGAGAATCAATTATAAAATCACCTACGTCTGAAAAAAACAATCAAAACCAAACAATCAAGCAACATGCAACGACAAGTATTGAATTCGAGCAAGGCTGGGCTTTGTCTATAATACCACAATCGGCACCACTGCCTGGAAGAGGTGGATTTATTTTTACTTCCATTAAAAATCGAACAACATCCAACAAAATGTATAGCATCCAAACTCGTCAGGAATCTGCCTATGACGTCACACATCACTATTGCTCGTTCGCCACTTATAGTGTAGGTGGCTAGCTACACTCAATAAGAAGTTGTTCTAAGCCTAAGGGATGAAATTGATAAAATGCTTCTTGAAATATGATATTGATGACAAAATCGTACAGTTAATTTAGCTTATTTAGAATTTATTTGTCACCGTCATGCCATAATCGCGAATCTGCTTTTTGGCTATTTTGATCTGCCAAACTCAGGAAAATCAAATCTATATTCTGTTATTCTGTGAAAATTTTATCTATATTACTTTACGAATGCATATAAGATTTTCCCGGTTTTCGTTTTCACGAATGATCTCAGATACTCGAAAAACGTTTACTCCTAACATTGCTACATCTCCAGACATTATTATCCAGAGATAATATACCCTGTTATAAACGAACTTAAAATTTTCCATTTTCGTGTTCTGCAATTTCTTTGAATTTCATTTAAATAGCTCAAATGCCGTTATTACTAGACAACATATCCAGCACGTTAGAACAACTACTCTTGAGTATCTCTCCACATTCTGAAAAGCATTTAACATTGCTTTCGTTTCCGAGAAAACGGATAATTTTAAATTGGTTACAGCTTTGATTGGAACAGAGTGCATAATATTCAAGTAGGTACATTGCGACCTGACTATAATCATTCCTTTAATTCCTTTTATTTTAATTTGAAAGCAAGGAACTAAAAACTGCAATTCCTGCCTACTTTCACGTCCTCGATCGTGGGTGCTTAAGGGTAAGGTTAAGAGCAGGGTAGACTAATCCACTAAGACCATGCAGACACAGCAATCAGAGTTGATCTATTCTGTTCTCCCCTAGAGTGGTTAAATTAAATCTGTTACTTTTACGAGCTCGATATTGCCCTTGAGCTCATCTTACAAACCTTATTTGGAGAGATGTTTCTCAAAAGATTATCAACCGGAAGAGCAGAAATACTAACATATAATATGTTTCGTTGCTTCATCTTCCTCTTCGCACAGTCGAAGCAGTTCTTTTTTTTGTAGTTGCCTATTTTCTTCAAAAATTAACTCCAGCAACTATCGAGAACGGTATATATAATTTATTAGAACCGCTGCAATAACATTTGAACACATGGTTATTATACGCTTTTATAAAATTATAATCTGATTGTTTCCCCTCGTCCCAATTCCATACCGCGACACTGCTATTAACTTCCTATTTAAGAGGAAATGTATTTTTTATCCAACATAATTAATAATAAGTCTTAACGATTTGTGTACATAATTTGATGTTTATTACTCCACTGAATAAGAACATGATACTCAAACTAGAGCTAAAAAGTTTCGATGTGTTCGGAGCCATGATTTGGAAGGAAAAAAATAAAACACTCAGTAAATCATAATAAGCGCACTTTACACACACACAAAATCTCACTACTCTCCAATAATAAATAAAGAGTCTAGTTACACAAAATCCCCCCTTTCCGCTCCTTTCAAAAGAATTTTTTTGTGTATTTCGATATTTTATAACCCCACCACGATTTTTCCAAAAACACCTCAAACAATATCCTAGGCCAAATAACGGAGAGATTGGTTGAAAAATTCAGCATTGAAAATGTTAAAACTCGAGTTTCGAATTTGGAGTATGGTTTTTCGAGATTCATAAGATACACATTCAATTTCAATTACTCCAGTTCTAAAGAACATTCGAAAAAATACATTACTTTGTATCCATACTAACTCTCCACTCATATAGTGTATTGAAACTAACTTGAAAAAATGAATTCCCTAGATAAAACCCAATTCCAAGAAATTCTACGATTTAAATAAAATTATAATAATGTGAATACACTAATTTAAACACATTTAATAGTTTTTCGAACTCGAATTTCGAACTAATTTTTGTTTCCAGCACTGGAAAATCCTACATACCTATAATTGGAATTTTTTTTATAAAAATCAATTAATATCTACTAACTATTATTCTGCTAGCAATGAATAAGCATATCCGAACACGTTTTATCGATCTGAAGAAATTATACAAATTTAATGTCATTTCAATCCACCTATATACCTATGTATGTTACCAGTGTACAAACATTCCAACAATTGTTAAAAAAGCTTTTCCTATCAATATCATTTGAGGATATCTATATATCATAGAAACTATTTCCTCTTGGCCATTGTGCAATCTGTTGTACCTGCTAAGTTCCAGTTCCTTTTAATAAATTCTATCAGCAGTCTATCATGAAATAAGGGAACCGACCAGGTTGGAAACATTCGATTTTGTCCCACAGGCACACACAAAGTACACCCACCCCATACTCAGGTAATTGTACTGAGTGGAGGGAGGGTTGTAATAACAATATAATCCTTTGCTGAGGAATAGGTCTGCTTAATTATTATAATTAAACAGCTCTAGAAATGGTTTCCCTATATGACACACAGGGGATCTGTCCACACAAATTTCTGGGCACTAACATGGAATGCTTACAGCCATAGAGTAGAAAATTAGAATGAATTGGTTATGGTAATTAGCTGAAAATGTTATCTTAAGGACATATTAAGGAGGTTAATTGCTCTAATACGGACGTTATCCATAGATTTTCATAAAACTAAAAGCGGACAATATAGATGGCGCCCCTGTTTACTGTTATTACAGAATGTTTACATATACATATTAAGCTTTACATTTTATCGTAATAGGCTAAGGGATTTAAGGATTCGAATTCAAATTTCAGTGAGACCAGACAATTAATGAGAGTTAATTTCAAATTTTATTCTACTAAATGTTTGCTTTTGAAGTTTATCTTATATTGAAATATGCAAAAAATTACATATTACAATTTATGTCATTAGTAGCAGGCTGCTACCTAATTAAATAGAAAAGAATTATATACAAGGAGTAAAGAGATGTCCGAACATTGCCAATCATTCTTGTCAGTAACAGATGTATACACAGTTCCGTAAGACTTTTATTTGAAAGATTTCTCATTCGCTGTTAAATATTTGGCTGAAACTGTCGAATGAAGGAGTAATTCATAACAATATTTAAATATATCAGATTACCTGGGTGGGGGGGGGGGGGACTCTGATCTTCTGTCGTACTTTAATGTCAAAATATATGCCTAAATGAATTGAACTTTTCTACTGATTTTATCGTGTTTTTATTCAGTTAAGCAAGCCTTGCATTACGTGGAATGAACTGAAAATGACACTTCACATTACAAATTCAAAATAATATTTCGAATTTAAGCACTTGCATTGCTCTAATTAGCTGTAGAATGTCCATTTACCAGAGTGTAAAATTTTTGTCAAAACCTCGGAAGAAATTGACTAATTTGTCGTACTTTTAGGCGTCTATTCTGACATTAATTCATTGTAAATTCATTTTAGTTTATTTTGTGGTTGATGAAAAGGATAAATCAAAGTGAATATGGTGAATATAAAAGTACGACCTACAAATTTGTGGTGAAATGTCAATATATGTGACTGAAATATACGTCTAAGCTACGACAAAAAGATCAGAATCACCCCCCTGGCTGGGCCGACAGTTCTTTATGTACGCATCTCTAAAACGGTAAGTAAAGCTTCTTTTTAAATTTTGGGCAAATATTTTAACTTATTCGTACGGAATTAAATAATTTTCTGAAAGGTGTATATTGTGATTCAAATTACATACCCTTCTCTAAAGCGAAAGTAAACTTACTTTTTTTTTTTAATTTTGTGAAAATATTTTAACTTATTAGTATGGAATTGAGTTTCATAAATTATTTTCTACCCTGCATAAGACTATACAACTTCGGACATGCTTATTTGAATTTACTGACACATTTCCTAGCCTGTAAGCAACTATTTGACTGATAGTTCACTAAGTAGCAAGTAATTATGTGAATATTGCTACCCATTCGAAATTGTAAGTAAGAATTGACTTTTTCTTAGTGGTAAATTGTTAAAAGATTCAAAAATGAATGAATGGTCTTTTCAGTACACTCTGTTTAGTTGTTCATCTGGTTATTCAATTGCTTTGTTTCAACGTAGATATCCCTGATGTCTTAGATTTTTTTTATATGTGGTTATGAAAATTAATTCAACTATTTTGTTTCTGACTATATGATTGTGCCAAATAATAAATATAGTTTTTTTACCCTCTTTTTCCTTGTTGTTTTATTTAGATTTCAAATTTGGACGCGCGATTTTTTCCGATTATAATTTTTTTTACTCCCCAGAAAAGCTGTCACCACCTTGTGCAAAAAGACTTCTTCTTTTTCTAACCTCACCTTTTTGTCCTTTGTCTCAGCCAGATTTTATTTACGCCAGAATAGCACCGTTGAGTGTGCTTAAGCGGAGTGCGTTCATCATCCGTCAGCTGTGCCAAAGTAGCACGCTGCAATTTTTTATATGATTTTCTAAACCATCAACAATTTTTCTATATAATTAATAAAGTTTTTTATTTTAGTCGCTGTTGTCAGATCCCTTCATAAATATTTTACAGACACTTGTTTCACTTTGTTTGACTTTTGACTTGTTTTCAATTAGCTAAAAATTATCTGTACTTCCTCATAGGTGGATGCTATTCCTTGCATTTTCAAAATATGATAAATTACTGTCAAAAATATTTCAGTCCGTAAAAATTAGCGCTCCTCTAAAAGACATAGAATGGAATACAATTCCCACATCTGGGCCGGGGTATATGGAGTAACAGTTATGTTCCATCTGAGCACAACGTCACTAGTTGAAAAATTTCCAAGCAAATGTATGGGATGTTTTTTTTATTTTTTGCAAAATTTTAATGCAACCACATTCCTTCATTTTTGTACTAAATGTCGTGAAATGTATAGAAAAGCAGAAAATGCATTACCCTCTCGTATCTCTCTGGCTTTTTTAAAGAAGTTTAGTAGACGAAAATATGTCACATCACATGCGTCAAAATTTAATGAGAATATCTTGTATTTTCTGTACCGTGGTGAAGCTGGCTCTGTCATTTAAGTAACCACACTTTCTTCGAAAAAGGAAAATTTTTCAAACATAAATTTGAGCAGGAAGGTGTGATTTTAGGACGGGGATCTGATTAACATACTCCAAAAGAATCTATTGGCATACTCAAAACCATCGAGAAATACTTCCTAAGCCATGAAACAGAAACGTATATGTGTGCGTGCGAGTCCGTTCTCTAAAATGTTCTATATTGATACTTATGGAAATGTGTGTCTGTTGATATGCTATGGAGCTATCTATACAGGAAAATAGTCCTCAATTAATTTTAGGCTTTACTCCTTACCTTCACATCTCGAACATGCTTTTCCTACACCTAACTACGTACGGAACCTCAATCCCAGAAGGATCCTAGACTTTATTAACAGTCTGAACCTAGTAAGGGAATAAATTCAACGGGGACTCACAATAGATCTTTTAGGTCGCGGTGATTGCGAGGCTGTGCCTACACACCCCTCTACGAATCTAATCTAATCTACCTTCACAAAGCTACCCTTACTATATATCTTACTTAACAAAATAAAATAGTTTTGATTAAAAAGTAACCTTACCATTTTACGCTCAATAGCTCTCAGCTGAGTAATAGTTGCAATAGTGTATGTATTTGCGGCCGGAGTCTGAGACTGTAGGCAGACTGATTCGATTTTATCAGACCACGGCACAGTGGCATATTTGTGATAATTATTACTTAGCTGAGAGTTTTTGTTTGAGGAATCGTAGTAAATTTTTTTAAATAATTTTGTTATGAAAGGTATAAAAATTTTATTTCGGTTCGAGGGATAAGAAAGCAAGCTTAAGATTATCAGAATAAAATTTTTTTCTGTATGAATAGCAGTTTAGGGCGAAGGAACTATTCAAATCAAACTTTCGTCAGTTTTACATAAGAACACTGCAAATATTTTAAAATGTCAGGACTCTGATGGGGCTCTGATGTGATAATGCATGGAGTCTGGGAAGTTTATTCCGCACTTTTTTATTTACTCAACACATTGGAAATAATCTGGCAACTCACCAAATGTCATCAATTTCCATTCAAAGTTTTCGGAACTACATATGTATATTTAAAAAATAACTCCATCTTTTCTATAGCTTCCTAACAATACATTAAGGATTAAAATAAATTTAAAAAAATCGATACTGCGTTTTTTGTGATATTCAAATAATCAATTATCCTTGAAAACAAGTTTACCGGAGTAGAATTTCGGCTAATTTTTTACAGGAACTTCAAAATTTTGTTAAACAAACAGCGTTTGTGTTATGACTTGGACATGTGTACAATCTGAGATACTAATTTTATAAGTTACACCTATCAAGCCAAATTTGCCACTTTGTGCAAATTTCAAAATACCGTATCTCCGTCATGGCCGATGCACACATTTTCTATGGAATGATCCATAATAATATAAAAAAAAAAGAGAATTAAATTCATTTCAGGGATTCCAACTCTATTGATAACCACAATTTTTTTCATAAAAGTGTGTGTGGAAGAGCCTGTATTGTGAAGATACAGATGAATTCAATCGGACCTTTGTTCATACCTTTTTGGATCATGAATCCATAATCTATAGTCATATGCTGATTTTAACCGGTGTACAGTTTATTTGATGGATTTTATTTTTCACATGATTCAATTATTGACTTGGCAAGCTGGTTTTGCCTATAATGTTACTAGCATTAACCAATACAATCAATAACCTACTGCAATTCCTAAAATTGTTAATCCAGTTATTACGGCAAAACATAAGAACATTCAAAGGCAGCCAGATGATTATCGTTTGTTATTAGAGAAATTTTGATGGATCAATATGCTGTTTCTACCTCACGAAAACTTGTCAGTAAGATGATGGTAGGGAGCAGGATTGAAGCATCACCCTACCTACAGATTTCGTGCGGCAAAGGAAGCATACTGCCCTGTCTAAGCTGCACTCTACATAATTTTAGTGTAAATTTACTAATAAAATAATAGGAAATTAGTTACCTCATAGTATTGTAGTAATTTTACACTAAAAAGTAAATGCAAATTTTTACCCATTCATAGAGGTCTTTTTTTGTCTGCAGATGTAGTAAATTTTACTACATTAAGCAAGTAAATTTTGATAAGATTTTACTCTACAAATTATAACAGATTCTCTGTGATGTCACTAATATTTTCGGAATTCCGATAACATAAAGAGCGGACTCTTTCAGGGCCATTAGAATATTTATGTTTTGTTAATTTATTTATTACTAAGGAGTTTCAGAAAATTAAGGTGACGAACTTCATGAGTGCAAACTTGTTTAAAGATAAATCGGCTTTATGTTTACAATTAAAATCGTTACACTTGTATGCTGGAGCTGAAAGGCACTGGTCCCCATCAACATTTATAAATAATTGATATCTATGCCAATGAACACGATAATTACTATAACTGGAGTACGGTTTTTACATTTCTTCCAAAGACATTTAAAATAGGAATTATTTTTTTCACGATAAAAATATAAGATTTTGTTGTAAATGTATGAGTATATACTTATCAGTAAACTTACAAAACTAACATTTATTCATTAGCACAGTAAATATAACATTTTCGCCTGTATTGTAAGACGCAGCACGCAACCACACAGTAAAAAATTTGCACAAATTTTTGCCACAAAGCTTAGGTATTTTTCGATAAGATTAGGGAATATTCCCTAAAATGTAAGGAATATTCCCCAAAATGTAGGGACTATTAATGAAAATGTAGGGAATATTCCCTACATTTTAGGGAATATACCCTAAAATGTGGGTTTTTTTCCTAAATTTTAGGAAGTATTCCTTACATTTTAGGGAATAGTCTTAATATTTTTTTACAGTGCACGCAAGCTGAGACAAGTTGAATTTTACTATTTTCAGAGCAGTAAAATTATGACTGTGAAGTAAATTTGCTGCATTCTTTTGGGTAAATTTAAACATGTAGTTATCAATTCAAAATATAATTCAACTACCATAAATGTAGTAAAACTTACTAGAAAAATGTTGACATGAATTTTTTAGAGTATGGGTCTATTCGTTTACATGTAATCAACAAGTTAGTTGTGTCTGCAGTAAATTGCTCTAAAAGCCACTTGTAGTTGTCAAGATTGAATGGATATAATGAAAAAATTTTGTAAGGAAAACGAAAATGGTTTAAAATGAGTTACATCTATTTAAATCCAACGAGATAGCGGTTTAATATCGGAACAAAAGAAAAAAAAATTGAACAATATTCTCGAAGTCACGGTGAACTTATTCCTTTTGTTATTTAGCGTTACTTAGGGGGTGATTCTAGGGGGATGAATCTGATCTCTTTGTCGTAGCTTAGGCGTATATTTTAGTCAAATATTTAGACATTTTATCACGAGCTTATCTTACTTTTATATTCACCATATTCATTTTGATTTGTACTTTTCATCAACATGAATTAATGTCAGAATAGACGCCTAAAAGTACGACAAATTAGTCAACTGCTTCCGAGGTTTTGACAAAAATTTTACACTCTGGTAAATGGACATTCTACAGCTAATTAGAGCAATTCAAGCGCTTAAATTCGAAATATTATTTTGAATTTGTAATGTGAAGTGTCATTTTCAGTTCATCTTCATTCCACGTAATGCAAGGCTTGCTGAACGGAACAAAAACACGAAAAAATCAGTAGAAAAGTTCATTTCATTTAGGCGTATATTTTGACTTTAATGTATGACAAAAGATTAGATTCAACCCCCTTGTCGAATACTGGCAGTTTACGGAATTACCTAGAAAATTCTGTCAGGTTAGCGAATAGCATAAATTTAATGTAGGGCAGGACTGGCAATGTACTCATGCATTTTTTTATAATCTTTTATTCTTCAACAATAAGAAATTCTTTTATAACGTAATGAAAAATTAAATCTGTTTTTATTTCTTTCATCACACTGTAAAATATTGCCCACAGTGTCGTTGGATGGACGGGGCACGGCTTGAAGACAGTACATTTATGTCTTCGATTGAAGTAAGGTAAGTGGTGTAAGGGTCAATTCAGGACCGGATGGTGTACTTGGTTTTTTCAGAAGGCACGAATTGTTTTTGGATGTGGATTGTGATTTGAGTACAAGGGTGTGGATACTGTGGGTTGAGGTCCGGGGTCGGCCCCCCCCCCCTCCATAGATTTAAATTTAAACTCTAATCAAATGAAATAGAAAATATAAAAATAATAATTTTAAAAAGACTGCTGTAAATGCGCACGAAAAATTTGAAATAATTTCTCCCTTGACTTAATGAATACAATCACAAAAGTTCTTATAGGTACCCTTCATTTTGCATTTAATTAAATATTGAAATTATTGTATATTTGTACAAAATTTAAAAATTTTAAGGTACACAAAGAAAGCAAGTCTGAGCAGATGAAATTTCAACACTTCAGTGCAAAAATTGAAATTTGGAGCTTCTAATGTTTACCAAAACATTTAATTAAATTACTTTATTTTGAATTTGCTTTCTTTGAGTACCTTGAAAGTCTTATACACAAATGTAATATGTATATGTAATTTCAATATTTAATTCAATGTCAAATGAAGGGAAACTGTAGATAAATTTAAGGTGTAGATACTCACTCAGTGAAAGGAGTCATTATTTTCTATTTTTAGTGCGGATTTTGAAGCAACGTTTCTTTTTAAGTAATTTTTATATGTAGTATTGTTCCTTTTTTAGTCTTAAATTATTCTCAAAATATATAAAATTACATTCTTGAGAAATTTTCAGTAGAAGATGGAAAGCTTACAAAACGTATCTTGATTAAATGTAATTTTGGGAAAATCATCATAGCCGGGGTAATTAAAATCAGATTCAATTTTTTTGCAAATATTTAATTTAAAGCAAACAGGGCTATATATATCTTACAAATTAGCATATCTGGAAAATTTCGTATGTCGATTTGAAACAAAAAATTGTTAGAAAAAAAATTTAAAAATGTTCCCTTTAATTTGCAACAAATTGCAGGCCAGCCCAACCAATTAAGGTGTTCGAACGCAAACTTTGACTAATGATCGAAATCAAGATTTTTCCAATGAACTGTAGGTGCGTTGTGAACTCCGGACCCAAATTGTTTCTCGGCCCATGATATCGTGAGCAGCTATTTTCGAACCAAACTCTGTCAGTTTTTATACATTCAAATTTACCCTGGACACTTTTCTGTGTACCTTCAGATTGAACATTTGATTACCAAAATAGGAAATGCTTTGGAAATGACGTTTTTTTTATGATGTTGCCAAAGCTCAGGCGATATACCTATGATGTCGTAGTACATTCAGAATTATAACACCTGTATGGCGAATTTGGTTTTAAATTGTGCACGTTTTTTAAATGTTTCCGCAACTGACTAATTGAAGTTTTTGTCGATCACGTTCTACTTTGAATTGCACGTCATTGGTAGAAAACTGACTGATGCAGAGAGTAACTGTACCTATTTCATTGATCTGGTTTGCAAATGTTTTTGTAAATTTTAAGAAAGTGCGTGTAATACTACCCAATCTTATGCTGCAGAATATATACGAAATGTTCGTAATTTTTACATTTTATATTATTAAGAGAATTTGACATTTCATAAAAATTACGAAGAAAGCTACCATCATCACAAGCGTACGTGCGTTCCTTTTTTACGAAACGTTTTATAAATTTTTGCAATATGTTTGTTAAATTGCGTTAAAGATTCTACAAAAATCATATAGAAAGACCAGAGCGAGCAATACAAAAATAGATTTTAAGTAATTCACTCCAATACTACGGAAATCATTCAGATCGAGATTTTACGAGAAATTAGTTTTCCCCAATTTATTTCTTATATCTAAGCGTGACTTAACTTTATCCAATACTATTTTATGTGCAATACATAATTATGTTCCATATTGTTTAAAAATGTGTATAGTGAAGTAAGATAACTGCAAATTCCACGGAAAACCCGCCTGAAGGAAAATATTCAAACAAATAATGAAAATGAGTCTGCTACCTTCTGTGGATAATATTGCCTAATCTACAATGCATGGTAAAACCACGTCGTCAAAACGATATCGTTTGCTGAAGAATGCATATAAATACACGTAACACGTAAGTAGTGGTAATCTACCAAATTAAACAGCTGTTGACCTGTCAATTATCATAAATGTAATTGCTTTCTCGATTTCATTACAGAATTCAATTAAAGGAAGTATTTGGTATCAATAATTTATACTATTGTATAGTAAACTAAGAAATCGTTTGGGACAAGTCGAATAATTTAAGATATTGCATTCAAGGCTGGAAGTACAAGTTCCAGTTTACAGCTGTTTTGTTCTAAATTCGCCTACATTGTTCTAAATTATGCTGAATATACTGCTATATATATTGCTGATTAACTACTACGTATAAGCTCGTCAAATGAATGAAAGAGAGGAGACATACTTTAATATTTATTTATATTAATATGTATATGATCGGTTTTTAGTACTTATGTTATAAATAATATTATATATAACATTTTAAAATTAGAATTGAAATTTTTTAATAGGCCTTCCCCCCGCCCCTAGAGCAAATGTCTGGATCCGCCCTTGTTTGGGTAACCCATCCCACTGACTTTCCCGTAATAGCCGAGGTGCTAGCGTGCCGCCCTATGTCAACGTTGTTCACAGAGTGAGCTTTCAGCTTATCCTGCTCTTTCTTCAGGAATAGCTCACAGTTGAGCATCTGTTGATTTAGCAATTTTTTCCTTATATTTAGCTAGAATTTCATCTATTTGAGGAGTAGTAAATTTTATTACTACAATTATTAATATACGATGCACAAGTATTAAATTTGACCGTATACTTTTATTTGTATTTTGGGGACTATCGACTGGTGCACTCGTATTTTTTCTAGGTGGTACTCTGTTAGCAGGGTGTTCAATTTACATCTACCCGTATCATGGTTTTCTCCCACAAAAAAAAAAGGTATTGCAAATTTGTGAGCCCAAAACATCAGTAATCACGCATCAGAGAGCATGAAACTTTCTGGAAAACTTAACAAAACATCACCGAAAAACACATTGGTGCGATCGGTTTTCTTTTTCCGCCATAAATTACTTAATAATAGTATTTGAATTTCAGAAATTAGCTTTAAGGGGTAACACCACTGTAAATTTTTCAGAAAATCAATTTTTTTTTATTGGCTCAAAAGATGCGTTGAACCTTCTAGAATATGAGGCATAAAGCTTTATATCTGAAAGGAATTTTCATCATTGAAATTTTAGGCCCCTCCCCGAGCCAGTCGGTCTGCTCCGAAATGACTACCTGCGTCAAATAAACCCTACTGGAAACGTGCTTTCTTACCTTACTGACGCTAACACAGTAATATATGTTATTAGGAAGTGTTTATGTTCAGTTAAAATCATTTCCAAGCAAAGTACGTTAGTTTAGCGTCAGTATATGTAAAATTTAAACAATCCAATTTTTCATGTCAATACCTCATTTCAAAACTTTAAACGTGTTTTTCTCGAAACACGATTTTTCAAAACGGCACGCAGCATAACTCCAACGATTTTCATTCCTTTCATTTGAATTTTTAACAATATCTTTAAAATAAAATTTTGAAGTGAAGTACGTACGGGAGTTTCGATACGTCCTTTTAGACATTATTTATTAACAAATGATTACCGCTTTTTGTGTCGAAAATTGAATACAAAACATACAAAAATGAATATTTTCAAAACCCCCTACGTACTTCACTAGCTATGAGCATGTAGACTAAGCGGTTTTTTTCTTTTTTCTCCTAATTCAAAATTCCACCAGCTACACTGCATGCCGCAGAGTTCTTCAAATTCGACCAGCCTTACGAGAATGGCTCTGGTGTCACCATTTACTAATAGTTTTTTTTAATAATTTTTTTTATTGTATATACTTAAATATATGCTTAATAACTTCCATGAATATTATTATTCTATTACCTTTGTTTACATAAAAAAAAATTGTCCAAAAACGCTATTTCTAAGGCTATTACAGTGGTTTAACCCCTTAATTATTTTCAAAATTTGAACCTTTCTTGCGGGATGAGGAGGGTTCAAAAACCGTACTTGATATTCGTCTTTAGATCGACAAGACGATTAAATTTATCAAAAAAAAAAAGTTTCGAGTGGGGGTATTTTGGGGGTGCGGGGTTGTTACCCCCACCATCCTCTAAACCCAAATATGACATGTTGGGTGTCAAATTAAAGCCCCTGCTGAGCTCTATCGAATGGCGTTTTCCAATCTGGTATACTCCACAGTATATTTTTTCCACCCTCTAAAACTTGATTACATTTTAATTGAAAACCAAATTTTTACTTTATCGGACCCTGCATTATAAGGGATGCCCCTAGAGAAAAGATTTTGCTTTTAAATTAAAGATAACAAAATTCTCTATCTATTAGAAGGTTTTTATTTTCAATGCGAGATATTTCCACACAAAATTTTTCTTCATCTGGTTCCCATATGCCCCATTACTACATATGAGTTATTTTCCAAATTTTTTCTTCGACCATAGGCATAAATGTTCGATTACGAAAGTTTTTCGTCTCTACAAAAAATTAATCCGAATCACCGTTATTCCGTAAAGGAGAATTGTAAATTTTTACATTTTGTCACGACAAAAAACGGCAAAGATTGCTGTAAACTGTTAGCCTGAGCTGAAAACTAATTGGAAATAACCGTTCCTAACAAAACAGACTTCATTTTATCCGCTGACAATATACTGAAATAGTGTATAATTAAGTAGTAATAGTAGAAATAACAACTTGGGAAACAACCCAAACGGTCAAAACATTCTATGAAAAACCGCCGGCATTTCCTTAATTTAAGCCGTTCTTTTCATAAATAGTTGAGATACTTTAATTTTTATTTGAGCTATTATTAACCTGGTCTTCACAATTCTATCTTTCTAGGATAACTATGTATCCTAGGAATTTTGAGAATTTTCTCAATTTTTTCGCGGCCGGGGAGAGCTCCTACGGTCCCATTTTATCACCCTATTCCCATAATTACATTTCGAAGTAAGCTAAATTCTTGTTGTATTTTTACATCGCTTACACAAATACATTAAAGAGTGAATACCCCTAATTGTAAATTATTACATTTGTAGCAATTAAAAATTACATGAGTTTACACAATAGAAAGTAACTTTACACGTCTATAAGAATGCACTACAAAAAATTATGGAGAATTTTGTAAAAACGATTATCATATTACAATTACAAGATTTTATTATTATCTCGTACGCTTTATATACAGGGAACGATAAATTAATGCGACTATATCTTCTAACATACATAGAAATAAAATTAGTCGTAAAGGAAATTAAATACCGAATCACAAAGAAATATCTTTCTGCTGTAAGATAAAAATTTCTCAAAGTTGAAAGCATGCTTTAATGCAATAATCTGAAAAAAAAATGTTTTGAGAGCTTATTTAAAGATAAAATTTATTTTCACATTGACGAAGGTACAGATTTTCTCGATGCAGTACGGGTATCTATATAAGTAGGAGATTTACTTCCACTAATTTAAATCTTGTGAAACGCTGACTCCCTGTTGCTATTGGAGCTGCTAATTGGATGCTAGACACAAAGATATTTTAAAAGCTTTATACAAAGTTAATTCAGCACTTCTTATTAAAATGCTTACGGTATTTAGTTATAATTCTTCTCTGATTAGTAATTGCTCTCAGTATGTTAAATTGGATTGCTTTCAATTTGGAATCATCCGAAATTTGTCTGGTGTTCCTTAAGAAAGCTACGTCGTTCCCTTGTTATCTATGATTTTATTGCCCTTTAGAAATCCATCAAATATTTGTCTACTTCAGTCGGATTATGATCGTTTACAACAATTGTGCTTTTCAAATCGACTGGCTCTAAGTTCAAGCAAATCTTAGTAAGTATTTCACCGGTTATTGAACGGACTACTTCGTACTGAGTATTTTATTGATAATATTTCCATTGAGTGCCCTTATACCCCAGACACACAGCACAATCTAATTAATCATTAGAACTAATTATTCATTAAAATGCCATGTGCCACATAGTATACGTCATTATGGCTCAAAAATAAAATGATAATGAAGTACACTAATGAAGTGTTTTTTTTTCCGCTCCTTCATTGTCATAAGTAAGTCTAAACCAGTTCGACAGTAATACCTTATTAAATGAAAGGCAGTGTATATGCAGTTGCCTAATAAATCGTTATGGACTAATGAGCGTTAGTTAATTATTCATTAGCAGCGCTGTGTGTTTAGGGCATTAGTGTCTTTTCTAACGTAAAAGTGTGGAGCTATTTGTCCTAGAACTTTTAAGATGCATGATTTTCTAAAACGCAAGAATACTTTGGGGATCGTCACACTTTAAAAGCTTAATACATTTTCCTGTAAGATTTACAAGTCAATATGCTTCTGTGGTATATGTCCTCACACCAACCAGCCTATTCATAGAATTGATAAAATTGAACAAATATAATGAAACTAAACTCGCTATGCATTCGGCAGATTACACTGTAGAAGCGTAGCAAGCAGTGTATCAAGAGTATTAAAAATGCAGTGCCCCCGACATAAGGGGGCCCCAGGGACCAGGTTCAAATTATGCATTTAAATTTAGATGTTTTAAAAAATTATTCAAACTCCGAGCTCCTTAAATAATCTTCCTACAAAAGTTTTTACAGATACATATCGAACGTGTGAATTTTCAGATAATAATTTTATAATAAAGGGAAAATATATCGTCGGTGATCCAGCATAACCGTAAGACTACTATTGTCACTACCGCGTATTATTTTAGTATTGCTATTAAAACATATAAATGTAGGTACAGCTGATTAGTTCGTGTACGCGATTGAAGCATCTTGACTTTCGGCAAAAGATGCAATGGAGATTATTATGGCACCTTCATTGAACGATAAAGAGAGGCACTTTGATTTCTCAGTGCCAAACTTTTACAGACTTTAAAATATTTTAGATATTTTAGCCCTTATCAGTCGAATGTTGCCATACGGGAAACATTTGTAGTAAGATGTCTTATCATATGTCGTCCTAGAAGAGTCATGTTAACTGAGTGTGACAAACGCAAGATATTACTTTTTAAGTACAAAGATCTTTATTGTATGTTTTATACCCTAGATAAAATCCATTGACTATACCAAGCTTCTCATGCCATTTGTAATGCATAGAAATAATGCTCCTAGAACAAAATGGATTGAAAACCCACACAGAATATTAAAAGTCATCTTGATTGTTGCATGTTCGTGCTCGTCTGTCTGTCCGTCCGCACGATGACACAAAAATGTGTTTACTTCGTAGGGTTGCCATACCAAAAAATTTTCGTCATTTTTCCTTACAATATTGTTATAAGAATCTGTTTCTTGGTACTTAATATCCCCACCCCCCAAAGTGTTATTCTGCCATCCGCGGATGATCCAACTGGATACCGGCAGGTGCATGCACGTTTCGAAATGCGAAAGAATGTGGCTTACGTCGAGAAGTTTTGCTAATTCGACTTATACCGCCGAGGCTTCCTTGGGGGCTCTACGTGGGGCGCTTCGCCTTTTCGTGTATTGGTTGGGGTGCTTTGTTTGAGGGTAAAATAAACACTGCGGCTTGAGCACTCTTACCTTTTAGTTTGCTCTTTTCTTTGTGTTTTTTGTTTTCCGTTCTTCCAATATGATTTAGTCTTAGTCGGCTTACTTTACCTTTTAGATCATTTTTACAAATAAAAACTCACTTCCCTCAACTAGCTCAAGCCAAAGATAAGATGGCCGCCGAACAATCTCTTTTTTGGGTCCCTGCCACTACTCTACTACTCCCTTTTAGATGGTTCTTATACTAAAAACTACAGGTTAAAATTTTATTATCTTTTTATGTCTAATACAATACATGTTACAAATTCTACGGTATTTATCTTTTTTACCTCTGTCAAAATTGATTTCAAGTTAAATAATTTTTCAAAATTTTATTCACCTTTAAGTTTAATGCATGACAAAATATTTCATTTTCAGTTTTAATTCGTGTCAAAATTTCGTTCGCCTTTAAGTTTTATTCGTGTCAAAATTTTATTCACAAAATCATTGTGATGCTACGTCTAGGCACAAGTCCAGCAAAATGCTCGTACTTACTGCTTCATAAATTGCCTGCGTGGTTTATTTAGGACGACCTAGGTGTCGCGCGGAATCGTAGGGATGCATTTAGTAATTTCACTATTGTTTCGGTGTATAGTGCTGACATGACACGGAACAGCTGATAGGCATGTCAGGGTTCGATTTTTTTTTGCATTGGATTGACAAATAGGCTTTGGCTATTACACGCGTTTTAATTCCTTTAGTTTGGAATAATGCAAATCTGAATTTGAAGACTGGATACATTCGACACCTGCAAATCTGGCATCACGTTCAACACAATTGAAACTCTGTGAAATTTTTCCAAAAATTTAAAAGCGCACTCTGCTTGAGACTTTCGTAGCCCATGGGAACAGATTTGCTGAGACTGTTGAAGCTCTCAAGCCCTCATTACTGGTAATGTTGAAGATTATACGAAACATAGAGAGGTCTTTTCAATAATACTGTTCTAATGATGATTTTTTGTAGAATTGTAGAAATATGGTAAATAACATAAAGTTTCTTAGGGACGGGGCTAGTGGTGTGAATGCGGCATCTAGTTTTATTTAAAAAAGTTGTGCGAACATTTAGTGTGAATCAATCTTTCTTTCTCATCTTAGGTTGTTATTATTTTCGGTAGACTAAACTTCCAGTTTCAGTTGACATCCATAATCACAAGGCAGCCAACTACATTACGGAAGTGCATGATTTGGATCAAAATTACCCAGATTCTATAGATTTGCTCTATTTGCACGTTGTTGAGACTTTACAATGTTTAGATGTTTTCATAGATAAGCATATATCGAAGGTAAAAATGGTTTTAAGAACACACAGGTACCTCGTTAAAATAACTGGAAGAGCCCAAGGGGAGGGCTAGTTAAGTCGTTCTGTTGAGAACGTCTCGACGTAGAGATTTGAAATTTTGTACACGGAGTTTTTAAAAAAAAGAATGTATTATCACAGAATATAAAATCCTGTGAAATTGGTTATAATCATTTTTATTGTCCGAAGAATCGATCTAGGAATATATGAGAAAAACTACTTTAGGTGGATGACCATACGAAATTTCATACGGGGCTTCTAGAGTATCGTAATAATTGGTATTTTAGATAAGGAGTGGCTAACAAGTCGATTGCGATCGACCGGTCGATCGCGAGTACAATTTTTGTCGATAGCGAGGTTAATTTTGGTCGATCGTCGATCGCTCGTAATGTCTGGGGTGGAATTCCGTGTACCATTGACTTTGAAGGGTTTGTAGAAGACGAAACTTTTTATAGTTCGCGCCACGAAAAATGAGCTATCAAGGTCACCAGAGGAAAAATTTTTATGTTTGTACCATTCGGTATATTCCCAATGGCAAAAGCGCTTTCAGAGGGCATTTCCAGTAAAACAAATTAAATTTTGATATTTTTGAATTATACTATTGTATTTTCTTGTAATTTTAATAAATATTTATGTCTTCATAGAATTTTCTTTTCTGTCATTCTTGCAAAATAAAAATATTTATTATAAATAAATTTCGACACAGAACTCCTAAAAGTAATTTGTAATTCTAATTTACAACCAGAATCAATATAAATTACTTCGATATGGCAACATGAAGAACGTCAAAATGGTTTTTGGCTTCTGTCTCAAATAAAATGCGTAATGAATGACAGCTCAAATATCCTAGCGTATTTCCAGATGTACAGTGGGAATATCGACAAATAACTGATTAAAATTTAAATAATAAAATTACAAAATATTGTTCAGGTTAAATTGGTAAAGAGGTAACCCCAAACTGAAATTTCCCTCATTTTTCGTGGCGCGGATTATACCAATAGTGTAATGCATTCTTGGAATTTGACAAGGTCAGAAATTCCTAGAATTCTGACAGCCTGAGGCCTGAAACACAATTGGTGCTTTTTCAGCCAGCTTGATATTTGTTGACAATGTAAATCAATGTAGAAGAACACAAATGGAGCTTTAACTATTTTCCCAGCTTCAAGCTAGCTTGAGATTTGATCAAATTGCAAATTTCAAGCCCAATTACCGCCAACTTAAGGGAATTTTTAATGTTGCTAACTGTGCGAATGTCGAATATTAGATGAGAATGGCTTCTGTTGAGACATTTAAGAAGCAAACATCTACCAAAAATGGTAAAATGGAAGAAAACTTATAGAGCTAGTAAAAGATAAGCAGTTTCTGTGGGACATAAAAACAAAACTCGGTATTATTTTTACATATAATTGGTACATCTCACAACTATCCAAAAAAGTATGTATTTATCGTAATTTTGGAAAATCGGAAGCATTAACTGTCGTTCCTTAATAAATATTCTCAACATAAACAAGTTAAAGTTGCAAATGTCAAAAACGCCAGTTGTTTTCAATTCGGCTTTTTCAGTCAGCTTTAACAGAAACCTGGGTATAAGGCTGGCTGAAAAGCTCCAATTATGTTTCAGGCCTGACATTGTGATCTCCGCCTACCCAGCACATTTTGACTTATGCGTTACACTTGTCACAGGATGCAATGCATGAACACAGTCAGTTAGCTTGGTTGTGTCATACGGTAGCTTCTTTTCTTTTGTATTAACAGTATTATTATTAATCAATATTATTTATCCTCGGTGACTACGTTGAGTTTGACATTTTCTTTTGTTTAAATTAAATTGCTTTTCTTAGATATCTATTCCTACTTGATAAGTGAGCATTTTCGGCAACAGATCTCTAAACTGCGGTCATTATATTCAGTGAAAAATAACGGACAGTATTAAAAATATATTACGAATAGCAATAGTTCTATTTAAATTAAGAAGTCAGTATTGTAAAGCGTAATAAATATATTGTAACTTAACATACTTCTTGTAAATTTGAATATATCTATATTAGATTTTAATATACTTGTATTGGGGTCCCCGATCGTAATATGCAGTATTATTATTTCTCTCAATGTAACGGATATAATTGCCGCAGTTTATGAGTTTTCCAATTTTTCAGGAAAATATTTTATTCAATATTTATTCCTTAAATTGTCATATTTCTTTGCATTCTAGTATACCCATGTACCGAAAAAATCGAAAACTTATCACTTCAATGAAGAATGGGAACTCGATTACTTTTTTACAATGGTGAATGATAAATGTTGTGGTTTAATATGCCTTACTTCGGTAGCCATTGCTAAAATGGGTAATCTGGAGAGACATTTTTAGTTTTACATAACAAGTATCAAACAGATTATTCACCAAATTCTGAACTGAGAAAACATAAAGTTAAGGATCTTAACACTCAATTAAGAAATCAACAAAGAATTTTTAAAAAGTTAAGGTTGAAGTCACAAGCAGTAACTACTTCATCATTCAAAGTTAGCTATCTCTTAGAAAAAATTTGTAAGCCATCTTCCGATGGTGAATTTGTAAAGGAATTTTTTTTGGAAATGTCAGATTCACTTTTTAACGTTTTCAAGAACAAGTGTGAAATTGTTGCGGCAATTCAAGATTTACAATTGTCTCGAAACACAGTGATGCGACGAAATGAAAGGATGAATGGGAATGTAAAAAAGTAGTTATAGTGTTTTCCAATAAGAGGTGTTATATATATGTCACTTTTGGCAGTCATGTTTTGACATTTGACAAGTAGAAACTACGCCATTAATAAAAATGGAACGATACACGATTCAACAACGCATTGAAATTATTAAAATTCACTATAAAAATGGTGAAAATGTGGCAGAGACGGTTCGTAAAATTCGAACATTTTTGGGTCGTCGTGAAGCACCTTGTCGGACCGCAATACAGAAATTGGTAGAAAAATTCGAGCTGTCGGGGCAAGTTAGTGATGTGAAGAATAAAACCCGTGCACGTCGCTCAAGAACAGCCGAGAATATTGCTGCTGTAGCCGAAAGTGTTGAAGAAAACCTAGGTTTGTCCATTTCTCCTCGTTCTTTGGAATTAGGCATTCCACAAACGTCATTACACCGTATTTTGCATAAAGATTTGGGTCTTAGGACTTATAAAGTTCAGTTAACACAAGAACTCAAGCCGGCCGATCTCAACAACGTCGAGTCTTTGCTGATTGGGTCCTTGAAATGCATGAAAATGATCCGGAATTCCATCGAAAACTCATCTTGAGTGATGAGGCCCATTTCCACCTCGATGGCTTCGTCAACAAGCAAAATTGTCGCATCTGGGGCTCGGAAAACCCAAGAGTTATTGTTGAAAAGCCTCTCTATCCTCAACGTGTGACTATTTGGTGCGGTTTATGGTCCCGCGGGGTCATATGACCTTACTTTTTCGAAAATGAGGCTGGAGCAACAGTTACGGTGAATGGATTGCGCTATCGACAGATGATTAATGATTTTTTATGGCCGGAATTGGATGGTATTGATCTGGACAACGTTTACCTTCAACAAGACGGCGCTACGTGCCATACAAGCAACGAAACCACTGATCTTTTGCGATTTGGTTATGGAAAATTTCATGAAAAGGATATGGTCCTGTACCCGTGGTCGTGGTGGTCATTTGGCTGATGTTATTTTCCATTATTAACGGCATACCTTCCTCTTTATAATGAAATAAAGATCTCAAAAAATGGCATTTTTCTTTGAATATCAAAATAACACCTCTAATTGGAAAACCCTTTATAATGATATTATGGATTTTACATCCAAACAAGAATTGTTGAATATGATTTCTTTGAAGGAAATGACTAGAGGTGCAGACATATTAAAAGCCTTTAAAAACTTGCTCAATGATTTGAAAGTACCACTTTTTAAATTAGTCTCAATAACAACGGATGACACAGTTGCATTGATTTATAGCTCTATGTCAAAATGAAGATGAATTCCCAGCCTTTTTGAGCTACCACTGCATAATGCACCAGCAAGTGTTACCTAGCAAGAGACTAAACACAAAAATGATACTGGACATAGCATTTAAAATTGTTAATTCAATTCGTGGAAATTCCCTCAAACGGCGTCTCTTCCAACTGAAGCTCAATGAAGGCCAACCGGAATTATTACTACATACCGATGTCAGATGGCTAATCAGAGGTAAATTTCTGCAGCGATTTAATGATTTATTGCCTGAAATTATAAATTTTCTTCACGAACAAGATGGAAACTGTGAAAATTTAGATTATTAAACTTGGCTTAGTGACTTAGCATTTCTTACCGATTCTAATTCAATATTAAGTCATTTAAATTTAGAATTACAAGGTAAAAATAAAACAGTAATTGATATGATCAGCTGCATAGACGCATATAAAACAAAATTTATTCTGCTAATAGAAAATCCGTAACAAAATAATCTAAATCATTTTCAAAATATGGCGGATACCCTACAAAAACATAAAAATATTAATTATAATATCGATAAATACGTCGCGGAAATCCATAAAGTAATTGAAGATTTTGAGGTAAGATTCCAGGATTTTGAGAAAATTAAAAAAAAATTGTGGAATTTATATCTTTTCCTTTTAAAAAAGATTCAAGTGTGAAAGGCATTAGCCATAAAATTTCAGATATATTTCATATGAATCAAAAGGCATTAGAAAATGAAATTATAATTTTACAAGCTGACTTAATCTTACAAACCACAAAATTTGAAGATGATTTTTGGAAATATGTCAACCGAGAAAAATATCCCAGTATCAGTGGCGGATACAGCGGGGGGCGATCGGGGCGATCGCACCCCCTAGAGCTCTAATAATTATAAATCAAAATTTATATTCTAATCCAATAAAATAGAAAATACAAAAAAAAAAAAATGAAAAAGATCGTTTCTAAACCGGCGTTAAGAAAATAGAAAATAATCTCTCCCTTCACTTAATGAATATATCACAACAGTTCTCCAGAGTTTCCCTTCAATTTGCATTTAATAAAATTTTTAAATTATATTACATTTGTATATAAATTTTAAAATTTTCAAGGTATACAGAGAAAACAAGATCTGGACAACTCAAATTACACTACAGTGAATAACAATTTCCCGAAATTTAAATTTGAAATTCCTAATATTTATCAAAATACTTTATTAAATTACTTTGAATTTAATTTCTTTGTGTACCATGAAAATTTAAAAATTTTTATACAAATGTAATTTGATTAAATGGAAAACTCTAGATAGTTATTTGATATATTTATTGTTTTTTCCTTTTTAGTCATTATTATTATATATATATTATTCTCAAAAAATTATCATAGCCGAGGTAATTAATCTCAGATTCAGTTGTCCTGCAAATATGTAATTTAAGGCAAATAGGATAATATATATATTAACCCTACCTAATTAGCATTCCTCGAAAATTTCTTCCACCATTTAAGTTGCAAGAAATTGCAGTCCAGCGCAAGAAATTATAGTGTTTGAGCGAAATGCAAGCGACCTATGTATGAAAAATACCAGCACGAATTAAATTTTACGATGCTTATGGGATCAAAAACTTATATTATATAGGTAAAAGAACTCTAGCGATATCTGAATTCTAATGAAATTTTCATGCCAAAACGAAATGAGAAAGCTATACAGAGCGGTCCACAACTGATGGCAAGTGCGGTTATAGGGGGCGATGGGGGCGATCGCCCCCCCTAGAGCAAACGTCTGGATCCGCCCTTGCCCAGTAGCGAATATATCTATAGTCTTGTTTCGGATCTACATGCCTATGCGAATCGGTATTTTCATACTTGAAGCTAACGAAGAATAAACAACGTTCTGTCTTGCCTGATTGCCATACTGAAGACTTATAATTATTATTCTCTTTGTCAAAATATACACCTAATTATGATTCCTTGGTTAGAGGACATGCAAGCTCAGTTTTCCCCATTAATATTAAGGCAACAAAGTAAATTCTAAAACTGTTTTTATCTGTAGCTACTTTGAATTAATTAATATTGTTAATAATTATCCACGTTGTTTAAATTTCCCTGGACGTGAGTTTTTTGGCCCTTTAAATAATTATTAATGTTGTTTTTTACGTAGGTAGATAAGCCGTATATCTATATTTCAGTACGAGGTGTACCGACTCAGCGAGCTGTTGATAGATTAGCATGATAATTTTTCCTGGCCCCAAAAAAAACCTCGAAAGTGAAATATTGAAATCAATTTATCAGCCATACTGTGCAGTTTTATAACAACTTTTTCATATTTAGGAACAAGTACAACAAGTTATATATTGCAGTTGATAGATATATTAAATTGCATTTTAAGTTAGTAAAAATCTATCTTGAAAATTTGTCGGAAAATCGAATTTTTTAGATACCGCATGTACGGAATGCTGCTATCAAAATTTGGGTCTGGAAATTTATTTTTTTCATTAGAATATATCTCTCGAAAAGTTAATAAGTGAAGTTTGTGTCATGAGCTATAACTGCTAACATCGTTTTCATCTGCTCCCGTGTTTAATTTCAATTTCAACTAGTTTTTCTTTATAACTAAGGCCGAAAGTTCTTATAGTCTAACTTTTTAATATTCCAATTGCGGAGTGACTTTTAGTTGATCAATTTGTGTGCGTCCACGGAAAAATAATTCAGTGAATTTAATATCTACCATCATCGGTTTTAATTTTGCGGTAAGCGGTTTCCATTTATTAGGAGGCATGAGTAACAAAACACAAACTCAGTCACATATTCAATCACAAGCACAAATAACAAGCACTCAACGAGTCACTCGTGCTGGTAGCACTACTACATCTGCGTCTGGAATGTCTTCTCCGTCTCTTCAAGATAACAGCATTAAGAGTGAAATGTCGAAACTGTTCGCTCTGATGGATGAAAAAATAATGGTTCTTACTAAAAGCTTCCAGAGGAACATTGGTGAGGCCATTAAAGGTCTCAAAACTACCATTACCGAATTGGAGCTTAAACTTATTGATATTTTCAATCAAAAAACTAGTGAACTTAGCACTAAAATCTCGTCACTTGAAAAGCAACAAACACTACTACAAAATAGATTGGAGTCTATCGAGCGTGGTCATAAGGCTTCTGATGTTGTTATCACCGGCGTTCCATTCTTGAAGAATGAAGATCTAACTCAAATGTTTACCTCACTTTGCACAAATATCAACATTGATGGTGTTAAGCCTAATCGTATCTTCAGGGTCGGACATAAGATTGACAACATTAAAGGTTCTGCTATTATAATTAAATTTAATAGCCCAGAGGATAAAAACACCGTTCTCACAGCAACCCGAAAAACTTTATTTTTGCGAAAGAGCAATATTAAAAACAAATGCTTATGTTTACGGGATGTCGGCATAGAGGCTATAGATACCAGTTCCGACTCGCCTCCTATTTACATCAATGAGAGTCTTACAACATTAAATTATCAAATTCTGCGCAAGGCCCTTTTACTAAAAAAACAAAAACAACTACTCAGTGTTTATTCTCAGTCGGGGTATGTGTGGGTCCGGAGGCCGCATGGTGCAGCTGCTGAACGAATTTTGACCTTGGATGCCCTATAGTTAATTGCTATGCATTGAATTGATTTTAGATATTGGATGCGGTACCTGATGATGTTATCGAGGATGATTCGCTTCTCAGTCGTTTTTAGCTTGCATGAATTTCTTAGGTTTAGGTTAACTGAATTAATGAATTTACTTAAATATGTTTCATCAGATTGTTTCATATTGTTTAAACTGTCATTTAGATTAATTATTAGATTTCTGTTAAGTACCTTTTCTTATCTAATTGAGGGAGTTCTCAGTATTTTTCTTGTCATGAATTTTTTCTATCTAATTATTGTAAACATTAACTTCCTCCTATTAATTAATCTGTTTTCTTATGCATTAGTTGAGCTTGGCTATGTGCTTGATTTAATCTTTCATATGATTTTTATTGATTTTTATTTTGATGGTGACTAATTTGAATCGCTTGGATGGATCAGATAATATTCGCAAAATTATTAATATACTTTCTAGGCAAAGTAATGGATTGAAAATCTGTCACCTCAATGCAAGAAGCATGCTCCCGAAAATTGATGAATTGCGAATGATTTTTGAGGGTTCTGATGTGGACGTGATCTGTGTTTCTGAAACATGGCTTAAGCCTGATCTGAATAATAAACTTGTTGAGATACCCGGATATGAAGTTGCTCGTAATGATCGCTCATGCCGCACTGGTGGTGGTGTTGCCATATACTTCAGGAAAGGATATCATTATAAACCTGTCCTGTGTAGTGAAAGCTCTATCCTTGGTGCTGAATACATCTTTTGTCAGCTTGGTTCAGGTCTCGATAAATGTCTCATTGGGTGCGTATATAGACCACCTCACATCAATCTTGATAATCTCAAAAATGATCTTACCCACATTGTTCCGCAGTTTTGTGACGTCATAATATGTGGCGATTTTAACATAAATTTTCTTGATGGTTCTAGCTCAAACTCATTTGATAACTTTATATTATCTGTAGGTCTTTATAGACCTACTAGCGAACCAACACGGGTTACCAATACAACCTCTTCACTCCTTGATATTTTTCTAATCGCTGATCAGTCCAAAATCAATTTCATGAACCAAGCTTCATTGCCGGGTATATCAGACCATGACCTTATTTTTCTCATATATAACTTCCATCTGCAGACACCTTCTATTCAGAGTTCCATTTCCTTCCGTAATTATAATGCGATTAATTTAAATGAGCTTCATCACGAAGCTACTTTCTTCCCTTGGGATAACGTCAATTATCTTGCCGATGTTAATGACCAAGTTGAATTGGTAATTGATGCGATCAATTACCTTCACGAAAAGTATGTGCCTCTTGTCACAAAACGTGTTAGGCGCAGGGATTGTCCTTGGTATTCAGAAAATATTAAACACTTGATTCAGTTGCGCAATAGGGCTTACACTGTATGGAAACGATACCGACTTACAGCTTTTTGGAACCAATTTCGGTCCTTGCGTAATCAAGTTACTAATGCCGTCCGTCGAGCGAAGAAAATATATTTCTCATCTATTCTAAATACCAATGTACCTACTAAACAACTTTGGAAGAATTTAAAATCTCTAGGTATTGGTTCCTCTAGAAATTTTGGTTGCACTGAAGATCCTGATGAACTTAATAGACAGTTTCTATCTCATGCGAGATTGTATAATGGTAATGTAATCGATATTTCCTCAATGACTCCGCATGCTTCCAATACATTTAGCTTCAATCGCGTTACCGAAGTTGACATATTTAATGCAGCTTGCAGTATTAAGTCAAATGCAACGAGTATCGATGGCATTAATCCAAAATTTATCCGTATTCTGCTTCCTCATCTTCTTGCACCTCTCGCTCATATTTGCAATACATGCTTTATGAGATGCCAGTTTCCCAATTACTGGAAACTTTCAAAGGTCCTACCAATCCCCAAAGGCTCTTCTCATACTGATTATCGTCCGATTAGCATTATTCCCTTTCTTTCCAAAGTATTTGAAAAAGTAGTTTTTCTTCAAATAACTGAACACGTTGCTGCTCATAACTTGTTACATGATTTTCAGTCTGGCTTTCGACTCAACCATAGCTGTACCTCTGCTTCGCTCAAGGTGACTAACGATATTCGGATAGCTCTTGATGAGGATAAATTTACAGGTTTAATTTTTCTTGATATTTCCAAGGCCTTTGATACTGTTGATCACTCACTGCTTTGCAAGAAACTGGTTGATAATTTTCAATTCTCGGTGCAGGCTACAAAATTTATCTATTCCTATCTTACTCATCGTATGCAAATGGTGTTTTCAGCCGATAGGTATTCATCTCCACTTTCTGTTATATCTGGGGTTCCTCAGGGATCAATCCTTGGTCCATTACTCTTTTCTATGTTCATAAATGATATTTTTACCTGTCCTAAGCATTGTCAAATGCACCTCTTTGCAGATGATGTGCAGGCGTATCTATCTAGGCCTATTGGTTTAATTGAGGATGGCATTAGCTGTTTAAATGAAGACCTCGAGAGAATCCACCAGTGGACCATCCTAAACAATCTCCTCATCAATCCAGTGAAATCGAAGGCTTTGGTTATTTACAAGACTTCTATTGACACGTCGTACTTCCCTCCGATCATTCTTAATAACAACTTAATTCCATATGTTGAATCGGTTCGTAATCTCGGCGTAATTTTTAATAAGACCCTGAAGTGGAACGATCACATTAAGTTTATCATACGTAGAATCTACGGTGGCCTTCGTTCGCTTTGGGTCACAGGCTCCTTTACGCCTACTCAAACCAGATTGCATTTAGTGCGGACACTACTGGTTCCCTTAATAACATATGGGTGTGAGATCTATGGTAAGCTTGATTCTGTCTGCTGGAGGATGCTTATAACTGCATTTAATTCCATGATTAGGTATATATATAACCTTCGTAGATTTGATCATGTTTCGCAACATGCTTCTTCAGTCTTCGGTTGTACTCTTGAAGCTTACTTGCAGCTTCGACTGGTTGCATATGTGGCTAAAATTATCAAATTTGCGCAACCTAAATACCTGTTCGACTTACTTACGTTCGCTCGGTCCAGCCGAACAATGACTCTTATTTTGCCTAATGCTAATTATCTCGTTAGTAGACGCCTGTTTTTCATCCAAGCTATCAAATTGTGGAACTCATTGCCAGCTTCGTTGCGAAGATCGCTTTTGTCAAGTACATTGACCACCTTCAATCAAAATGCATTAATTTACTATTCTTCCTAGAGTAATTCCATATTTTAATTTATTTTTTTTCTTATTATTTCTTATATAATCTTTTTTTTTTCTCCTTATTCTTTCTTAGCTTTGTAGTTTTGTAGGTCTAGCTGTAAGTTAGTGTAACTTTATAGTATAAGATTTCTTCTTATCTTATTATATTGTCTTAACTTGTACAACACAAAAGAATTTCTATTCTCATTTGTACAATGCCTATTGTTGAATAAATTGAAATTTAAATTGATTTCAAAAATAAGAAATTGTTTTGAACATATATTTTACTTGTCCACCCATACCTCGCTGGAATACACCTTATACTGAAATACAGTGTATAAACATAATATGTATTTTACACCCCTTCTTGCCCCTTCTTGCCCCTTCTTGCCCCTTAGACTGCGCCTATGACAACAAGTCGATTGCGACACACTTTTAAGATAAAAAGAAGATCTTATATACAGAAAAGTTGACCACCCCTGCTTTAGATCAATTTTAGCATTTTTCCTTATTTTGTACTAATTTCTTCATATAAAATAAAGTATAGTGAAAAATCTACGATTTGTATAAATACTACCCGTCCAATATTTCCATTATTATTCTTTCGTACCGCTATTTTTCTATACAACTTATGAGAATTTTGACTTGAGTAAACTTCAATGATCATCTTAAAGTGAAAATATTTGATAAATAATCAGGGAATTCCCCGGATTCCCTGAAATCGTTTTAATTTTTCTTTCGATTAATTATAATTTTATTAGTTTTTCTGTAAATTTCGTGCAGGAACGTTGTATTTTATATTTATAAAAACAAAAATAACAAAAAACACACAATATAAGTCCTGCGAAGAATTGTGATAATGAATGTGAATTTAACGTATGGAACAAGAAAATACATATATTCAATTTTAAAAGATCTAAACACGATGATAGCCGATAAGGGTTAGTACCACATAAACTTGTCAAAAACAAAAGTATTAAATATGATTGAATAATATATAGCAGCGGTATTAGCGCTAAATTGTGGGAATAAGTAATAATATTAAAACTTAGCATTAAAACATAATCCAAAAGAATTCATTCCATTTCTTAATAAGTACCCTGTCGGAGTAAAAATTATCAAGTTTCGCTGTTATTGTAATTGCGGAAAAAACAGAAAAGTTAAATTTTAATTTATTTTTATATGTCTATATACAGGGTGATTCAGATCAAGATACCTTCCGGTATACCACTCAATTCCTTGAGGTAAGTTGATCAAAAAATTGTTCAACATACCCCCCCTAGAAACCTTCCTTTAGGAGTTGTGGCCAGTTGAAGATATTCGTGAACCCTGATGGGAATAAATGAGTATAACTTTTGAACCACACTATAGATTATGGTTATTGTTGGCTTATTAAATAGCCAAGAATAGTAGCTGTCGAAAAGTTTATTCCTCTGTATTTTTTAATTAAGCATCTTTAAATTATTCTCAAATATTTCCAAAATTTTGATTTTTTTACACACAAAAGTTTTTGAAATAAATAACGGTATTTATGAAATTTGTGTGTAAAAAAAAAAAATCAATGTTTTGGAAATATTTGAGAATAATTTCAAGATGCTTAATTAAAAAATACAGAGCAATACACTCTTCGACAGCTACTATTCTTGGCTATTTAATAAGCTAACAATGACCAAAAACTATAGGGTGGTTCAAAAGTTATACTCATTTATTCTCACTAATATTGGCGAAATCTTCAACTGGCCACAACTCCTAAAGGAAGGTTTCTGGGGATGGGGGGGGGGGGTATGTGGAACAATTTTTTGATCAACTTACCTCAAGGAATCGAGTGGTATACCGGAAGGTATCTTGATCTGAATCACCCTGTATGTGTATATGTAATATTTTAACTTGATTATTTTGTAATACGAATGAATAAGTGAATATTAAATTATTATTTTCTATTTTTATTTGTTTTTTGTTGTTTGAGTTTTCATACAAGGCCCATACTCACAGTTAGCTACGCCACTATTGCATTGGCAGTACGGCTTACCCAATTATAAAATGTTACGCTTTTGCTCACCTGATTGCCAATTTTATTCAATATTTATGTGGCAGGTTGTGCCCTAAGAACTATAGATGCTATGCTTGTTATATGTATCTTAACACCGAACCTCTTATAGTTATCATGAACAATGACGTTAGTTTAGCTCTCGATTCCAAGTGATACCTAAATATTCCTTACTTCCTTACTTTTCGAATTTACACTAGATCTCATAATTTAGTTACTATTTTTAATAATGATTTATTATATGAAAAGGATTTATATATTTATTTTATATTGCATAGTCAGTAGGAGACGCACTCTGTACCGTCTAGCCATAAATATTGTTACAAGGTTTGGCAACCCTGCAGAAAGGAACCGTTATATTCCATTTCTTAAAATATTGAGCTAATCACTATGGTACGCTTGTGCTTGATGCATTTGTCACCATTTGTGTTTAATTTTTAGTGTAGTGAACATGACATACCCTTGGTATAAGCCGAATCTTTGTGTACCGGGCTATTAAAAGATTTACCGATACGTCTGGAGTAAGTGGACCTTCAAAGAAGTGGCCGTCCGCGAATTATTCGAACCCCTGAAGAGAATTCGTCGTAATCCTTACGGAAACAAAAAAATTTATCGCGTGAGATGAAAATACCCCAAAGAACAATTTCACGTATCATCAAAAGTGATTTGGGGTTGGGTGCTTATCGTAGATCTACCAGGAATTTACTAAATGATTCTTTAAAAAAAAAAAATTGAGTGGAAAATCAAAACGATTACTTTGCCGGTACGTAAACCTAGAGCTCCGTAAAATTTTGTTTACGGAAGAAAAAAATTTTACTAAACAGAACGATATGGTTTATGCCCGCAGTGCCAGCGAAGCTTCTCAAGTTGCCCAAAATGTTCAAAGAGGTCATCATCCAGCCTCAATAATGGTTTGGTGGGGGTGTTGGCTACAATGAGGTGACAAAATTGAATTTTTGTGAGAAGGCCGTCAAAATGTCTGCCAATCTATCAAGAAGGTGTCCTTGAAAGTGTAGTGAAACCTCTCAACATGTCATTATTCAAAAATCTGCCTTGAAGCTTCCAGCAACACTCTGCACCAGGTCAAAAGATAAAGTCAACCCAAAAAATGGCTTGAAGAAAATGTTCGAGATTTTATTAAAACTAAACATTGTCCTTTCCCTCGAGCCCAGACCTGAATCTGCTGGCTTATGAATTATGGTCTGTCTTAGAGAGCAAATGGCGTGCTCTAAAATAAACAACATATAACATCTCTTTTATTGAACAGTAACAGTATTTATGGCTAGACCACTAGAATAAATAAATAAAGTAGGTACTCCCACAAATTACACAATAGAACAAATCATAAAAGACCATCTTTATCCAGGATCTTGTATTCTTATCAAAGGGTAAGTTTTTAGAATTTTAGGTGTTCTAAAAACCACCCGCAACATTTACGGAGAGTCCATGTTTCTTTCAAATAAAATGCAACAATGATCACCAGCTGCTCAAAACTAAGAGCAAACATATTACGACCACTTTTATAGATGTATACCTTCTATGCAGAATCTTTGATGCTCAGCTTTACCATATAACAAAGACTGAAGGTAGCGATAAATATTTATTGATACCAATTTTGTACTCAATCAGCTTAAAAGTGAAAACAACTTCAACAAAATCAATTACATATCAGGTTCCAAAGTAGTTTATAAGTATAAAAGGTTTATTTCGTAAATATTAAATATAGTTGCCTTCGAAATATAGATTATGAAGAAAAACTTGATTGTCCGAAAATGACATATATACGAGCTGAATTCTAAAACATTGCACAAATAATGAAAAAGCTTCGTAAGGAATTAAAAGTTTCTAATCTAGAAATATACTATCAAGTTGAAATGAGCTGTCCTCTCCGGTATTACATCTTAAACAACTTTCAATTAAGCTCTGAAATTACCTAGCTCTATTAAGTAGAAAATGCTAGTACCCAGTCTAGGAACAGAACAAGCAAATATTTTTTTCAAGCATAATGCTAACAACAGTTTATCATTGCGTGCTACTCCAACGAAACAGATTAAACTCACGTACATACATACATCTATCCCAAGTACTACATTCAATGCTGGAAATGGAGGAAGCTTTACAATATTCGCTCTGCAAATCTATACCTTTTTCCTTTAAAATAGCTTCTACCCTACACTATGGTGAAATTTCTAGATTCTTTTTTATTTCGAACTATATGCAAATGTGGAACAGTTTAACACGCTCTACCTTTACTCACACAAAAAATCTGCAAACAGGACCAGCACTTATGCCACCCTCTTCAGATCCATGGTTACTAACCTTTTAACGGGCTTGCGACAGTAAACCGTGCATGCTTGGAAATTTTTTCCATGATTTTATATAAATTTTTTTTTTTTACTTATTTTCTGAACTAAATTTAATTTGCCACTGAATTAACATTTGAAGAGACATTAAAACTAGTAATCAGCCACGTTACAAAAAAAAAGAAAAAGAAAAAATGAACCGAAAAATTTCACATACATAAAACAAACTTGTACCCTAGTTAATTAGAAACCGAAGTCCTTCGGACGGAACATGTGGACTTAATCCTAATTAGAACTTGCAAAGTGAAAATTTCATGCACATCATCCCGATCCTTCCCCCTGACTAATTGAAAAGCATAGTTCCTCGTGATTTATCCATTACCCGAAAGTAACCAGAAAAAAATCACATTAGACGAAGAAGACTAGAAAAAAACAAAAAGGACATATATCAAAGGATGGGGTTCTCGGGGTGAATACATCCTATATTTTCACTCTATTCCCAAACCGACCCCAAGAAAGAAAAAAAAAGTAAGAAAACATTTGACGGCAGCAAGCGCTAAGTTATGGTGTAGCACGTTGGACCCATCTCAGACGTGAGGATGCTCAACATAGAATAGGATTCGTCTACTACAACTAGTCTAGTTAGATAGGATGATGTTGAAAAGGTAATCGAACCGAAGTATATAACCTAGGAACTAACAACTAGCAAAAGGAAGACCACGAGTAGGTATATAAGATTCCCGCTAGTTTTGTACACATCAAATTGTTGCGGGGGCAGCAAGGGGGAAAGTCACGAAATGAAATTGGCTATAAAGGAGTTGGAAGGTCAGAAGACCCATCAAATTGTATGTGTAAAAAGTGGTGAAGGATCTAAGTGTAAGGGTGAAGGCACTGCGGGTATAGCTGAATATAGTGTGCGATAGTTGAAGAAGCTTATTCCATTCGGATACAAAAATAAATTGAGATTGATCCTTGTGCACATAAAAGGCAGCCCTCAAAATAGCTCCATCTGGGTGCCCTTAAGCTGCCCTTCACTAACAGCAGGTATTTAAGTTACCAAATGGTGCTGACAACCTGTCAATATATATGTTGAATGACCGATTTGCAGCAGAATGAACGTCTTACAACACTGTCGTCCATTAATTGTAATTAATGACCGATGCTATAGGGTTCGTGATTCCTTTGATGGCAAGAGTTTAATTAAGCGTAAAATTAGTTTTCAATATTGTGACACTGATAAGTCTTAGATGTTAGTCCATCACTAGACACACGCATGTTAATTTCTTCTACTAGAAGATGAAGAGATTTGAAAATTAAGACAATTTTTTTTTTCGGTTACGGTTTTTCTTTTTTTTTTAATGTCGAAAATCTTTATGAAATGTAAGACCAAAGAACATCTAACTTAGATGTTTTTTGGTAAGACGCAATTACCAAAGGAATAAATAGTTTCTCCAGCAGGTACCCTTTTATGTATTTACATTGCGCTAATTAATGATAAAATTTTCAAAATTAAAAGCTATGCACAGTGGTCCATCCCATATGACAAAAATAAAAAGAGATACATCGAAATTTCTGTCAATTAAGGACTAGTTATCTTAGAACGATATCCGAACCTTATACAGGTATAAATATATTATCTATATCGACACCCCATCATTCCTCTTTCGTATTCGAAAATGAGATTAAACGAGCGCTAATCACGTATCATCGGTGAGTCATTGCAGCCCCTTTGTTTTTCATGTCAGTTCCTGGCACAGTGATACAAGCGAAAGTTGTTTTGCAATGGATTTCCAAGATCAAAATATGTTTGTTAATTTTATGTTATTTAAACACGTAATCTTTTTTAATTTTTTTCATTTTGAATATTAGCCCTTTTATGAACTTCATTATTAAACAATATATTTTTACAATTCTCTAACTTCACATAGACTTTTACTAAAGTTTGCACAAAAAAAACGAGATAATTTTTCCACTTTATTATTAAATCAGTCCTTAACTTGTAAAGAAAACAAGAATTAGCTGTTCGAACTTGCGTTTGTGGTCAGGTTTCAAGGTTTACGCGCGTCGTCAAAGACTCTGCGAAACATATGTGTAATAAAAATTAACAGCAGACTTTTGCGTTATTGTTAATAGCGTCATAAACATTTTGTTTTTTCAGGTACTTCGATGCATTGTACATTTTCATGGATGCCTATATGAAATATGGCACTCGAAAAGTGGTGGTGAAACAGAAAAAATCAAAAAAGTTTTTGAAATTCTAGTAGATAGTATGGATCTCAAATACGTAGAAACTTTAAATATAAATGGTTAAGTTAAAGTTAAATTAAGTTTGGTTAAGTATCATAGAAGATGTTGAGCTGGAGAGTGCAAATGGGTCAACGTCTACTCATAAACGTGGAAGGAAGGCTTAGAAGAGGTTTCTCTCAGTATAGCGCACGTATAAAACAAAGAAGATTGGTTGAGTTAGAGAAAATTGACGAGTCCTTTTCTCAGTTATTCCATGAAATTTCTTATAAGTCGAATTCCGAGTTTTCAATAAAGATATATGCACAATCGAGGTTTTATCTCTGATCACAGAAGCAAAATTAACTAAGCACCAATATTTATTAGTAAAAGAATTTATCAATTCTAAATTATCCTCTAAAGTTTTACAATTATATAACGAGATCCTTAATGCAAAAGAAAAAAATTCTTAACCTGAAAAAATTACAGTGTGACTGAAAGTGTTGCGGAAATAGAGCTGAAAAGTTTCTTATATCACAGAATATCGAAAATAGTAGAGTCGCAAAAAAAAAATCGTAGAAAATATGTGTGAATCGTCGTTAAATAACTTATGTAACTATAATAGGAAAATGGGGCCTCGATGGCAGTGTACAGGTCATAACAAGTACAGAAATCTTTCACTGATTCGAAAACCCGTGATGAAAATTTCTTTGTCACATCCTATGTGCCTCTTCGCTTAGTTGATCCTTCAGATGATAAAATAATTTGGATAGAAAAATCCCCGTCCATCTTCGACTAGATACTGTGGGTCAATACGCTTTCAGTTTTAAAAGCGAATAGTGACTTAACCTGCCAAAAGGAAACGTATTTTAAAGGAAAAATAAATTACTTGGTGCCTTCTGTTATAATTATGTATAAGCAACAAAGTGTTATCAATAAAACACGAGTTACAATTAACTATAGTTGACTATAGTTGGGCAGTGCACTTAGTAAAAAAAAAGCTCGTCAAAGTGTTATATATGTATGTAAGGCTAAGCCAACGAAGATGAACAATATAATGGGTTTTCCAATAAAAGGTATTATTTTAATTAGCCAGCTATTTCGGTAGATGTCACTTTTGGAGCTGTCATTTTTTTGACATTTGACAAGTAGAAACTACGCCATTAATAAAAATGGAACGATACACGATTCAACAACGCATTGAAATTATTAAAATTCACTACAAAAATGGTGAAAATGTGGCAGAGATAGTTCGTAAAACTCGAACATTTTTGGGTCGTCGTGAAGCACCTTCTCGGACCGCAATACAGAAATTGGTAGAAAAATTCGAGCTGTCGGGACAAGTTAGTGATGTGAAGAATAAAACCCGTGCACGTCGCTCAAGAACAGCCGAGAATATTGCTGCTGTAGCCGAAAGTGTTGAAAAAAACCCAGGTTTGTCCATTCCTCGTCGTTCTTTGGAATTAGGCATTCCACAAACGTCATTACACCCTATTTTGCATAAAGACTTGGGTCTTAAGGCTTATAAAGTTCAGTTAACACAAGAACTCAAGCCGGCCGATCTCGACAACGTCGAGTCTTTGCTGATTGGGTCCTTGAAATGCATGAAAATGATCCGGAATTCCATCGAAAACTCATCTTGAGTGATGAGGCCCATTTCCACTTCGATGGCTTCGTCAACAAGCAAAATTGTCGCATCTGGGGCTCGAAAAACCCAAGAGTTATGTTGCAAAGTCTCTCTTTCCTCAACGTGTGACTGTTTGGTGCGGTTTATGGTCCCGCGGGATCATTGGACCTTACTTTTTCGAAAATGAGGCTGGAGCAACAGTTACGGTGAATGGATTACGCTATTGACAGATAATTAATGACTTTTTATGGCCGAAATTGGATGGTATTCATCTGGACAACGTTTACTTTCACCAATACGGCGCTACGTGCCATACAAGCAACGAAACCATTGATCTTTTACGGGAAAAGTTTCCGGACCGTGTTATCTCTCGAAGAGGTGATCACAATTGGCCACCGAGATCTTGTGACTTAACATCTTGCGACTTCTTCCTTTGGGGCCATGTGAAAGAGAAGGTCTACGCCAATAGCCCAGCGTCGATTCAAGACCTCAAAGATGGAATTCGTGAGGCTATCGAGGACATAGGGCAGCCACTTTGCGATTTGGTTATGGAAAATTTCATGAAAAGGATATGGTCCTGTATTCGTGGTCGTGGTGGTCATTTGGCTGATGTTATTTTGCATTATAAACGGCATACCTTACTCTTTATAATGAAATAAAGATCCGATCATTTATTTCAAAAAATGGCATTTTTCTTTGAATATCAATATAACACCTCTTATTGGAAAAACCTTTAGATATGTAAATGCTTAAACACACGAGTGCACAATGAGTTTTGGCTATCTCCTCTTCCCAAATGGATTCTCTATTTTGAATATTTTATCCATGTTTCCTATCGTTTAGATATTAAAAACTGACAAACTAGATCAAAAGAAGAAAGGTGGCAGTTTACAATGAACAAAAAAGGATATACACTCTCAGTTGACAGTAGATCTGCCGCGAACTTGCGGAAGTGGAACTTCAAATGATGGCAATACTGCCAACAATTTTTTGAAGATTTTGAAAATAATGGCCGGTTTTACAGTTCAGCAATGTCTTAAGCCAAGGCTTAATAAATATTCCAATTTCACAGTCAAGACTTAAGTGACATCACTGGCTTAAGGCAAGCTTAACTTAAGCCCGTCATCTCGAGGGCTTAAGCCTCATATTTTGCTGTGAAACACATATGGAGATTATTGCTTAATATATGTTTTGCCTAAATATTATAATTTTTGTTATTAAACGAGCGTACATATTTCAAAAGTTATATTTTAAAATTAAATTAATTAACAGTTTTCACTGCTATCAGGTAGCTAGTGCCAGCATTCCATTTGACGTTTTTATGAAGAAAACAAACAGTTTGTGACAAAAGTTATTCATCTAATGCAGAGAATATAAGCGAGGAAGAAATTTTCATAATAAAATATCGCAAAGTGTAACCCGTAAAAGAAATCGGATGACATTGATTTTCATTCTCGGTTCCGACAATGATTTTGGATTTGATACTCTGGCAAATAAAAATCACAATAAACTGGTAAATAAAAATAGTTCTACTTCTTTTCGCTTAATTTTAATCCACAAAGGCAATTTTACTTTGCATAAATTCACAATAACCGCAATGATTACAACTCAAAATTTTTCATCTGTGGTTTAACTAATCGTCAGCTTACATAGTACTGTGAAACGCATTAGACTTAAGCTCGGGGCTTAAGCCACACTTATGGCTTACCCGGGGGTTAAACCTGCAAGTACAGCTTGCATGCAAGCCTCCCTTCCAACATGATTTTTAACTTGAGATCAGAAGGCAGTTCGGTTGATGTCTTATCATCTTGCATGCAAGTTCATTTAAAAAATGGCATTGAGGCGTAAAGTCATGCGTATATTGGAAAATTATAGCAAAAAAGGAAATAGCAGAATGATACAAACCCAAGAAAAAGATAAGAGGAAGGTGTTGGTAAATGATGTAATGCAAATGATCCCAGAAAATCTTATTGCTCCAGAATAAATTTAACAAATTCTCTTAAGCATTTCTTTTCCGCCATCTTGGAAACTGCATAATGTCAAATTACTATCACCTCAGCTGCCATGGTTTTTCATCATGCAAGTTCCCTGAAAGCTGAGCTGCCAGCATGGCAGTAGAGGTTACACGTGCAAGAAGTATGGCAGGGCAGCTTGCATGCAAGCTGTACTTGCAGGTGTAAGCCCCGGATTAGCTGAGCTTTGGCTTAAACCTGTACTCTGAAACTGGCCATAACTGGTATAAATAAGTATCTCATCGATATGTGTGCAACTATATTAAAGGCAATGGCATCTGGTTATGAAATAAATTATAAAAAAAGTAAAGATTTTTCTATTGAAGTCGCTACAAAACTTATAAAGCAATATCCGTAGTACTACCTTTCTGTGTCTGGATACAATATACTTATTCACGGTTCAGAAGTAATTGACTTTGCTCATCTGACTATCGGAGAGTTATCGGAAAAAGCATCCGAAGACAAAAATAAGGACATAAAGATATCTAGACTGAACGACTTTGATTACGGGGTTGAGAAAACTAACACGTAAGAAGACTACATTGCCCAAAGCTGTCTTAGATTTATTATCATAAGAAGATGTGGTCGTCATAGTAGATATGTACAAAAAAGTATGCTTAAAAAGTCTCAACAAAATTATTTTACAATATTTAGCATAATATGTAATTTTAACTTATACATATGTGTATAGTATATTTTCTATAGTATATGATTACAGATTTATTCATTTTTAAATAAATACTACTTTTAGTCAGATAAAACTGTTAACTTTACCAATTCAAGTAATTTTTTTCTATGCTTATGATGTTTTATAAAATGTGTATATATATAAAAATATCAATTTTCTCATGTTTAGTTGAAACTATAAGTCGTTTTCATTTATTGTAATGACATACTTTAATGAAGTTGTCTATTTTTTATGCTTCACCGGAATACACCGTTGTATGGCGCGTACAAGTGCATTAAAGATTACTCAAAATTTTTATCCATCACGTTGCTTCAAAGTATAAGCATCTAAATTTAAATCTCAATGGATGATTTTGACTTCCATAGGTACTTAATTAAAAAAAACAACAAATTTGATCCAGCATATGCTGACGACATTGCCTCATTTTATGCCATTTTCAAGAAGCTTCTCAAATGTCTTAAATACCTTCAGGATGTCAATGGAGGTGGAGGTAGCTGGATGTATTAACTTCGTGTTCTCAACATTTTTCTTTTGATAACTTTGGAATGGTAAATTCGTTTTGAGTCATATTTTTTTACCTTCTGCCTTTTTTATTAAAAAGAATGATGTGCACTTCTTCAGCAATGGAAACTTTTCAGCCTTCAATTAGATCAAATAAACAGGTGAAACAAAACACTAATCGGGTTCTAGTTACAATTCTTTAAAATGAAGCTTACAATGGAGTCAGCACAAACTCTTTGTTTTTTTTTTACTTTCTTAGTATTTACTTGTTCGGGAAGACATCTAAGCTAAATATAAATTAACAAACAATCCTAAATATAAACAAGTAAAAAAACTAGAATTGGTCTAACTTCGACCAATTCTTATGATACCCTACCAGATGAATGCCCGTATGTAATTTTATATGGTCACCCATCAGTGTAAGTTTTTGATCGTTGAAGTGGTTTTTTGCATATATTTCTAGAGCGGTTCGTGGGACAGTAAAAATGATTATAATCAATTTCATAATTTGTAAGACCTGTAAAAAACCTTAATTTTTATATGGCAACACCAAGAAGAGGTTTCCCGATATAGTCCATTTTTGAAGCTTTATTTACTATTACTATGAGAACACCGTGTACAAAATTTCAGCTCTCTATATCGACGCGTTCTCAGGCAGTATTCAAATATATAATGAAAAACGAGATTTAATTTTTGTATGGCAGCCCTACGATGAGTTGCCCGATTTGTCCCATTTTCGTACTTAAATTTATAGTTTTTTTTTTTTTTTTTTAAAAATCCCGTGTGCAAAATTTCAGTTTCTAAGTGAATGCATCCTTGAGTTATCGTGAGGACGAACAGACAGACAGACAAACAGACAGACAGATAAAGAGACAGACAGTCAGACAGACGGACATGCAAAAATCAAAATAACTTTTAACCCTGTAGTCTACACCAAGGTACAAAATGTACCTTTGCTGAGAAAACAATTGCAATTTAATATAGAAAAATATTTGTCGCAGTAAGTTCAAAGTTCATGATAGCCTCAAACATATCTTTTATTAAATTTTTAACGTTGAAAACAGAAAGACGTGTGTGTTAGTATCTTGTTTATGAAGGCATATTTACTTGCATGTCGGATTATGTATACCAGAGATACAATTGTACCTACGTATATTTAGGGTCCTAATTATGGAAGCCGAGACAATATTCATACCGCGATTGTATAAAAGAATAGAGAACTAAGGAACAAATAAAAATCATCTTGAATCCTCATAAATATTTTCGTTTTCAGACTATGGGCTGAAATCGATCGAGTTGTAGAAATCATTTCTTCTTAGGGTTCAAGATGTTTTACCTCATTTTATTTCCTAGTTCCCTATTGTCTTATATAGTCACATAAGTAGGTAAGTATGTAACTACTAGTGCGTTCAAGGATCTCTCTCAAATTGGGTGATTTACCCTCAATTCGGCGCTATGTAAGTACGTTCTTTGATGAAAATCATCTCGGATTCCATATAAATAGAGTTTACTAGTGCTGTTATTTCACTTGCGTTTTGAGTTTTCAATAGGAAAAATATAATTGTTTGTAAAAGAAGTTGAATTTTTCTAAATTTATTCCATTCAAAATGTCCTTCCCCTTGATCTCCATATCAAGAGCTATCTTCGCCACCATTGTGATGACGACTACTTCAGCCTGAACGATATTGGTGTGCCTTCCACGTGAGTACTCCTACCCTTACTTGTAAATCTCTTCAGGAAAACAATAGAATTGACGTCCAAAATTGCATATTTGGATATTCATGACATTATCCAAATTACTTATCATGCATACACTCAAAGTAGCAGGGGCGGATTTGATCACTTGGCCGCCCTAGGCCTATGGAAGATTGCCGCCCCCCTACTCCCTGTAAAACACGAAAAATTAAATGATCTATATCCAGTGAAGGGACCCCAGGCTAGAATTAGCGGAGTAAGCTGCCTCATAAATCGGAGTAGATTTGAAAAAAATGGAGTAGAATTAAAAATAACACTTTCCAACGAATTATTTTATTTAAAAAACGAAAAAGTATAAAAATGTAATGAAATACCCACAACTACAAGAAAAAATCGTCGCCCCCTAAATCTGCCGGCCTAGGCCCGGGCCTACTCGGCCTATAGGGAAATCCGCCCCTGCAAAGTAGTGTAGACTAGGTGCGGTTGTAACGGGGGTCAGTTGTAATATCGCGCATACCTCGACAACTCCTCAGGATTAAGTGTTAAGTGACTCACTATATGGATCGGGTGAAGCCCTTGCATGTACGAGCTTGCTTACTAGTCATCCCTGCAAACATCATGATTCGAAAACCATTTGCTAGCAAATCGTAATCTGTGGCTTAAACTTCGAGATCGAATGGAAAACAGAACAGAACAGAACATGATTCTCGACTTATCAACACGAGATTCCCTCTTCACAGCGAATTGCTTTAGATCCGAAAACGAACCAAAATTGATGTTAAAACGAGCTTATGCTTATGAGCACAATGTGTTTCTCTTAGTGGTGTTATACATTCCTTATATATTAAGAGAAGCGAACTATTTTCGTGTCGTAAGCGATTCTCGTAGAACGAGTTTTTGTGGATATTTAATTAGAGCCGTGAAAGTGGACATATATTCATTTTAAGTGAAAAATAAGGTCCGTGAACATTATTGTCTTGGTCACTACATCGCAACTTTACACCTTTAATTATATCATTTATCAGATAAACACTAGACATTTTATCACATGCCACTAAACAGATAATTTGTTTTTGTTTTGAAAATTATCAGTAAGTGATTTCATTGCAATTCCGAAATCAGAGAAATGGAGAAATCTCCAGCAAAAAGTGGAATTTTCTAGCTGAGCTCTCCATTCGTAACAGAATCAAAAAAACGAAGGAACCTCGGGAGAAGCTTCGAGATTAATTCGAGAAACCGAGCTCTTGAAAATGTTTGCAGGGTTCCGTGTCTTGCCGCTTGTGATGGATGTGTAGAGGAAATGTTTTATTTTTAGAAGTAAATAGGTATTTGAGCCTATACTATACTATACTGTACTTCCTGTACGCGGTACAGATATGTGCATTACTTTCTAACAATAGTTGACAATTAGAGAATAAATAAGTATATTAATGTTTAGTTCTAAGAATATATTGCTATGGTGGAGATCGGTATTATGTTTGCCACAATTGTTATACCAACTAACGATCTCCGAGTAGCTCTTGATAATAATCATGTAGGCGTCCTGGTGTTGCTAGACTTTTCAAAGGCATTTGATAGTGTAAATCATGACATCCTGCTGTCTAAGTTATCTGCTTACTTTGGTTTTTCGTCTTCAGCCACAGATTTGATATGTAGTTTTTTATCGGATAGATATCAGCAAGTGAAAGCGAATAATGTTAAATCTAACCTTCTACCAATCCGGTGTGGAGTTCCACAAGGTTCTATATTGGGACCTCTATTATTCAGTACTTTTATAAATGACCTTCCTAATATTATTGAAGACGTGAAAATACACCTGTATGCTGACGATTTGCAGCTTTATTTCAGTAGACCAATTGGGCTGATGGAGGATTACTTGGCACGCATAAATGATGATCTAAATAGAATATACCATTGGTCAATGGGAAATCAACTCATGCTGAATCCTGCCAAGTCTCAATACATGGTCCTTCAAAACAATGCTAATTCCAACATTAATGACTTTTCAGTGGTGAACTAAATGGTTCTGTCCTCTCTAGAGTGCACCACGTCAAGAATCTGGGAGTAGTAATCAACTCCACTTTGAGCTGTTGTGACCACATCATATTAATATTAAGGAAAATATATGGAGGCCTTCGTCAGCTCTGGTTATGAGCTGATATTTTATCGACACATATACGTACGAGACTATTTAAAGCACTTCTTCTTCCTCATTTTAATTTTGGTATCTTAATTTTTCCCAAGATCGATAGCTCATGTAGGCTTAACGTCGCTTTTAACGACTGCATTCGCTTTATTTTCGGACTAAGACGCTTTGATCATGTCCAACACTTGAAATCCCATCTGCTGGGATGCTCTCTAGATGACCATCGTGCGATGAGGATGCTGGTCTCTTTGTACATTCTGATTCAGTCTAGGACTCCACGTTATCTGTATGATGAATTGCAGTTCTTACATACCTCTCGAAACCACAATCTTCTCATTCCTCGTTTTCATCGTTCCATTCTGGAGCGCTCTTATTTCGTTCTGGCTGCACGCTCATGGAATGAGCTACCCGTAGCCGTTCAAGGTGCCGGTTCCGTCGATAAGTTCAAATCACTTTTAAAATCACTTTTCTCTGGTGCTTAATCAATTTCTTATTGTCATTCGGTTTCAGCTTTATCCCACACAGCACAGATGTGTCCGTGGTATGTTACTGGGAAATCCTGTCAGGATATATCGATTGTCCGTGGGTAATCCCGCCCGGCCCCAGTTAATAACTTAGGACATCCCTGGGAGTGCCGAATGTCCGCGCTTCGGATGACCCTGGGTTATCCCATCACCTTCCCACAGGATTTCCTGAGGTTGTACACAGGCACATCCAACAGAGCACAAATATATCCGTGGTATGTTAATTGGAAATCCTGTTAGGATATATATATTATCCGTAGGAAATCCCGTCCGGTCCCAATTAAGAACTTAGGACATCCCTGGGAGTGCCGAAGTGTGGGAGACAACGTTTTTAACTTCTATTATTTATAATGGCGTACCACACAATCTCCACAGAAAAAATAAAAATAATTGTTTTTATAGGTAGGCAAAAAAAAAAAACTCAGTTAAACTCCAAAAACCATTTACTTCAGCATTATACATATATCTTATTTGCTATCTTAACTTTTTTGTTAAATTTAGGACAAATTTTCCTTAAGTTTAATATTAAATACCAATTATTTGGATGCTAAGATTTATTATTTGCTAAAGATGTTCAAACTGCCATCCTTCAGCTGCAATACAAGTTCGACATCCAAATCTTCCATTGTTGACAAATTCAACTGCTTGCATAATTCTGGAGCTCATGTTTTTGCAAAATTCGGTGAGCTATAATTTTAGATACTCCTGTGCTTTTCTGGATTGCGCGTACCGAAGTACTTGGGTCTTCTTCAACTGCTTGAAGTACTACGTCCTCGTAAGGTCAGGAACTTCTTCTTACACCATATACAACTCCATGACAAACTCTGCGAAAAACCAAGAATGAATTGTAGAATCAAAAATCTAATGCATATTCATACTATAATTACATATATATATATACATATATATATACATACAAAGCACAAAGCACCCGCAGACGCATAGCATTCGCAATTTTAAAACGACTTAAAACCAAGGAAGCTATGCAGGAATCGCTCCTATAATATTTCAATTCAGCTCTTAAGTGCTTAAAGAATCGACAATATAATTGAGCACATGTATGTACAATGTACTAGAAAACCACAATAAACCGAGAACATAAAGAAAATGATTCATATTTTAGAAGCTTCTGGACGGTTGAAAAATGACTTTCCTATGTTTGTCCCAAAATTGCCCTGTACATTCCTATGTACTTGTCCAGTGCTGAGAATATTTGTTTCGAATTAACTTTTTACAAATGTTCCCATGTGAAGTGCTTGTGGGATATCCCAGGGATACCCCAAAATCGTCCTATACACCACGTGTGTATTTGCCCGTTAAATACTGAGAATATTACGTTCGAATTAATATTGTGCAAATGTTCCCATCTAAAGTAGTTGTGGGATATCCCAGGGAGATCCCAAAATTGTCCTATACATCCCGTATCGTATGTTTCTGTGTGCAAAAGATTGAGAGTATTTCATTCGAACTAAGATTCCGCAAATGTTCCCATCTAAAGTAGTTGTGGGATATCCCAGGGAATAAGTTATGGGAAATTCCTGATAACTCCTAGAAATAAGGTCCCAAGTGTAAACTGGAGACTTCCTGTATATCCCGGGATAGTTATGGGATCTCTGGGACAAGAAAGGGATGTCCCTGGGTAATTTTGTGCTGTGTGGTAGTATACTAGGTACTAAATAATTATGTTCGCCACGGCATCTTCGATTCTACAATGAACTGGGATTTTAATGTTTTTGTTTTTTTTTTATATTGTAACTTTGTAAAATTTTTATATTTTTGGCGTCTTCTTGTGTAAACTTTCTTATTACTCTTTATTTTTTGTATTCTTATTGTTTATATTTTTTACTTCTTTACCTTCTCCTTCTTCGTTTTTAGCTCGTCTAAGTGTATTTTATTTAAGTTTGATTCCTCTAGAGTATTTCTATTTATTTATTTTTAATTCTTTTAGCATGTAAACTAGTAATGTTGATTTGTTAACTTTATTTTATTTTTTTTATCTTTATGTGCTTGGTTTCTCATTTCTTTGTCTTTGTTTATTAATTGTTTGATTTCAGTTTGAAGCACATGATATCGTAGTTGATTTAGGATATAGATGTTCTTTTTTTTTTACGCCTCAATACTTACTTTTTCCTTCTTTTTTAATGTACTTATATCTAAGATATAATATCTTGTGTACAGAAATAAATAAAAAATGATAATGATAACTAATCATAGTCATCAACTTTTTTGTTTAGTTTCGAAAAAGTTGTTATATTGTTTTCTTTGTGTTTAATTAGAATTAATGAGTGTATTTTTAGTAATCTAAGATAGAAAATCCTAAATTGTAGTTACTAAGAGCTGTAATTATCTTAAGGTTGACTGATTATAAGTTTCTGTTAATAAGCACTATTTTTCTATTATTTTTGAGGTTTTTTTTTATATGTGTTACAACCGTACTGGTCAGTTGTTACTTTTTATCTTTTACCTTTTATACCTGTCTAATGAAGCCTAATATTAGTTATCGTATTGTTATTTTTTAGTCAAATAAATACGATCTATGGAACATTAGTCAGTTTTGATCTAACTGTCATATCAACATTTTTACAAGCACTTGAAATCAAAATGTTACCAGTCCCAGTACCCAGTCTCCCCTAATCATTCCAGAGCGCATGAATTTGGAATGAAAAAAACTCAAGTTTTATCTAAAGATCCTAGTATGATAGCTTCAGCATATATGGGTGAATGAAGATCAGCCTATACTCGAACATATCTTTCATTCTCAATGGATTGATAAGCTGACAGGAAAAGCATCTAATTGAAAATTTTAATTATATATTTCAATAATTACCCTCATATTTCTTTTGTGTATACTGCTAACTTTATAATTAACGATCTCAAAAGCTCCTCAAAATAAAACACTCAAACAAGAAACAATTTAGCTATAAAAACGAAGGAACAATAAAAAGTCATTTAATAATATCTCGAAGACCCGTCAGGAAAACTCACAATGTCCGTACGTACATGTATGTTTGTCCGTATGAACGACATGTATAATTTATGATATGTTCAAGTCCCTAATGTGGAACACATATCTAGCCGCCCCGTTTGAAAAACATTCGATTCGAAACCAAAGGAAGGAAGCTAACCTAAATATAATAACGCAAAACGATTAAAAGAACAATGGAGAGAAAAGCTCCTCCGGAACACAATGGATGAATGGCTTCAAAGACAGGAGCCGCATGAGCTCAGACCACGTCCACATATAGCACAGCAGCCGTGGGAAATATATAGATAGCCCTAGCGTATATTCAAAAGATATTTCAATTCAATTCCAAAAGTTATAACAACGCAAAGTGTTCTCCGATGTACCTACCTGCAAAGCAGAACTTTCTCCAGAGTAAATTTAATTTTTTCCATCATCATGAATTGGAGTTGGAGTTGGAGTTTAGGAGTCATCATAAGATAGAAAAACGGACATTTTCATGCCGCACTGAATTTTTGGCAGATATTCAAATCAAAAGTTTTTGCACTTTCCGTCCTGAGAAAATTCTCTCCGTATCAGCAGGGCAATACTTTTTTATGTGCATTTTTCGAATAAATTTAATGCATACCTAACTGTCTGTATGTACGTATGTATGTAGTATGTCCTCGGTCTTTATCCTATTAAATTTATAATTTTGTGACATTTGATATTGATCCGATCCCCCTTCAGATCCAACACTGTGTTTGAGGCTTTCAATTTGGTCTCTAGACCAATTTCACATACTATATTCGGCGGATTTTTCAATTCTTTTGAATGCAGCTATAAAATGCAATTAAAATGGTTCGTAAAAACTGAGATATTTTCATCTTCCTTTTTTTTTCCAAAAGCAGAAGTCGGGAGGAAATTGTGAAAGTTTTGCGACGAAAAATATCGTGCACTTGCGAAAGTTTCCAGTTTTTTGTCCAGATTGTGTGGTTGAAATATGCAGGCTGCTTGCTATTACCGAACTGACGACCGTGGCTGGACCTCTAGAAATCCCTTAAAGTTTTTTTTTTTTATAAAAAATTCTTCATCTGAGCTAAACTACAACATGGTGCAGTAGCAGTGTAGCAGTAACATCCTTACAAATTACAGCAAAATGGCTATTGATATTCATGAATGTCGGCAGAATATGTCTTCATTTCAAAAGATGGCAAAAACGTACTTTTATTGCTATAATGAAGTATGTCAACAGGGAAAAGTACTTCCAACTTTCATGTACGTTTGTATGTATGTATATGTATATACATAAGGGAGGATAAAATTAAGCTAGAGGATGATGAAAGGTAATAAAGTTACCATGCTTCTTTTTTTAACATTTTATAGAGAATTTTCGCTCAATGGAAAAGAACAGTGAAAAAAACAAGTCGTAAAAATTGTAGTAATATTGAAGTGGTCCGTTTATGTTGATGAAGTTCTTGAATTTTTATTTTAATATATGAAAATCACGTGTCACTGTGTTTGTACATGCTAATCTCCGAAACCGCCCAACCGATTTCAATGAAATTCTACGAATGTATTTGGTTGGTTCCAGCTTAAAAGGTAGGAGAGTTTTGGATGCGAAAGATGGCTCTTTTGTCGAGATCTAAAAAACTGCCCCAGAACGCGTCAACGCTTTTTAGACGACGTTTTCATGGAAATTGCAAAGCCAAGTTCAAAAATGGACCAAAACGGGTGGCCATACAACACTTTAGTTTTTCACTATACATTTGGAAACTGCCTGAGAACGCGTCGACGTGGAGAGTTCAAAGTTTATACACGGCATTTTAATAAAAATGAATATTCAAGTTCAAAAATGAGACAAATCGGTCAAGTCCTTCGTGGGGTTGCCATACAAAAATTTAATTTTTAACTATATACTTGAGCACTGTCTGAGAACGCGTCGACGTGGAGAACTAAAATTTGGTACATGGTGTTTTCATAGCAATGGTAAATAAAATTACAAAAAATGGTCAAGATCGGGCAACCCCTTCTTGATGTTGCCATACAAAACATTTGTTTTTCACAATATATTTGGAAACTGTCTGAGAGCGTTCTCATGGGAAATGCAAGTACATGTTTAAAAATAGACGAAATCTGGCGACCTATTTTTGGTGTTGCCATGCAAAACTTTAGGTTTACACTATAACACACTGCCACATACGTCGACGTAGAGAGCTGAAATTTTGTACACGGGACTTTGGTAAAAAAATTTAAACTAAGTTCAAAAATGAGTGAAATCGGGCATCTCCTTAGTAGGGTTGCCATATAAAAAAATTTTGTACGTGGTGTTGTCATGACAACGGTAAATAAAATTTCAAAAATCGAGTAAATCGGGTTACCCCTTCATGGTTTTAACATACAAAACTTTTGTTTCCACTATATATGTACATATATAGTTGGTAGCTGCCTAAGAAGTTGTCGAGGTGGACAGATCATATTCTGAATACACCGTTTTCATAAAAATTGCAAATACAGTTCGAAAATGGGACCAATCGGGCAACTTCTTCGTTGGGTTGCCATACAAACATTTCATGTTTTACTATATATTTAGGCACTGCCTAAGAACACGTCTACGTAGAGAGCTACACTCTCCCACACATGTGAATATATGCGCGCCCACTCATACACGCACGAATACACATGTCGAGACACAGAATGAATCCCTAGAATACGGAATCGCGCGATCGAGTCAGATAATAGCTTAGATATTACGCATCTCTAAGCACCCAACCCCCACCTTCACCCATCTAGGTATCTATATTATCGCCAATGGGATCCCCCTAGTATACATATATATATATATATATATTTTCAGGATTTTTGAGGTTATCTTTATTTTCGCCTTTTTACATCATAACTACATAGCTGTAGTATGAGCTGTCCGTAAGCAATGGTGACAAGTTTATTCCACACTTACAAGAAAAATCGAAAAAAAAAATATGCTAGAATAGCCGAAGAAAGCAAATTATTTCTATTGTAAAAAATGCTTGGCTTAGGCCGCTTTAGCGCTGAACGCCTCATGTCTTAACTGAGAATAATATTTGAGATTAGATATTCCTTGGCTTATTAGCAGTAGCATCTAACAATAACAATGTTTTATTTACCGTACAAAGATCATATTACAATCTTAAGGTGTTCAAAGTGTGCTGAACTCAATGGGAAAATTACTAATAATAATAATAAGAGTAAAATTACAGTTGACTGAGAAAAAAAAATGAAAGAGAAATATATTCTATATGTGAACTATGAAAAATTTAGAGCAAACACCTAATATTCATATATAAGCTTAGATTTAGTGGAGCAACCATCCGATTTAAACAAGGGTCAATGGTTTAATAAGTCCTACAAAATGTCTACTGCTTTTCGTGCACTGAATATCATGTGCCAATAGATTCCATTTACGAGCACATTGGAAACGTTAATTTGTGTTGGGTTAGGTAGGCATTCAGAGAGCATCCATAGAAGCATATTGAGAAAGAAGATATATGACTGAATTGAGGCAATTTAAATACAAAGTGCAGTACATCAGTATATGCTACCAAGAGCCTCCTTAGACAAACTGAGTCAAGATCTGAGAACACCATACTATATGTGAAGTGAGTAACTACAAAAGACTTGACTAGCTTCATCCGCATCTGAAGCGATAGAAAACTAAAGCTTTACCATAACTATCGCAGGCAGCCATATATGTTACCTATTGTTACTGTTATATGTATGAATACAGCAGGTGAACTTTGAGTTAAGTTCAAAGCCAAGTGCTTTAGCTGAATCAATATATGATAGTACGGTGTTTTTGATGAATATTGGTGTGACAACATTAGGATCAATTCCCTTTCTATTAATCGATAAGCAATTTGACTTACTAGGATTCAACTCCAAGTTTTTTAGCAGTGAAAAATTCTATAGACATCGTATAGATGAACGGAAACATCTAATATTATGTCAATAATGTCATTCAAGTAGAGGCAGAATAGCAAAGGGCCAAGAATAGATCCTTGAGGAACTCCAGATAATAGAGGCGTTTCACCCGAGTACACCTCATTCACCCTAACAAATTGACAGCGTCCATTAAAAAAATTATTGAGGAGTTTTACTGCAGACGCAGAAAATACAACTCCTTTTGAAAGTATTCTCAGCAGCTTGCAATGATTGATAAAATCAAATGCCTTGCTGAAATCAAGCAAAGAAAGAATTGTAAGCTGGTCTTTATCTAGTGCTTCATGTATATCTTATGTTACCTTCAGAATAGCAGTTTCACAGCTATGATTCGGTCGGAATCCAGATTGCCAACAAGTTAAATATCCATTTAGATCGATGTATTTCACAGACTGCATATAAAATATCTTTTCAAAAACCTTAGCAAAAAAACATGGAAGACTAATTGAGACGTCGTGAAGCAGTGGTTAAAAATATGAGTTAGGATATTAATAATATAATGTGCAATCAGTTTATTAAACCGTGGAGGCAATCCGTCTGATCATACTGCAACAGAGTTAATTGCATTCATACCCAGAAGGACTGCATTTTAATCAATGCAATGATCTCACAAACTTGGAAAGTGACTTCCACATTGACTTCAACAAGACCATTGAAGAAAACTTCGCCTTATTTTTCAGTATAGTGCCGACCAAGCACTACAAATGCAAAAATCTCCCACCTCAGCTGCAAAAATTATACAAAATTTAGGCAGAAATTTACTTCGAAAAATACTTAACTGTATTTTTCACCAAACCGTAAATAACAGTGTTGTCGCAAATTAACTGCTCGTCAACAATTATTGACAATTATTGAGGAACAAAGGAAAATATTTCTCGATAAAACCGTTCAAGAAGAAACTGGCTTCGGGCCCACACTGTTTTCAGGACATAAATAGGGCTTGCAACAGAAATGCAAAACTTCCCAACAACAATATTAACCGGCTCAAACGCTTCCAACCTTCTGCAAGCAAAATGCAACACTTTCGCAGAAAACTTCCAATCCACCTTCAGAGTCAACTCGTCTCTAATCGATGCAAATTTTAGGACCACTGTAGAATCGACTATTGAAGACTTGACTACCCAGGCAGTTGGTTCCTGTGTGGAATTAAATTCCACAAGCACGCTCTTAAGCCTGAACGACTTAATGTCCGCCAGCCCAGATAACATTTCCAACAAAGTTATCAAAAACCTCCCATATGTCGTCACAGAATTTTTGACAATTATTTTCAACAACTGCCTCAATAATTCATATTTTCCTGATGTCTGGAAAATTGCAAGTATAGCTCCAATTCCCAAAAAACGAAACTCAAAAAACCTTAATGAGTACCACCCAATCTCCTTATTGTCCAGCCTGGGCAAACTTTTTGAGAAAATAGTTCGCCAGCATATTGAAAATACCTGCCCCGAACTAAACATCAGGCATGACATCCAATTCAGCTTCAAGTCCCAGAATTTCACTTTTCACATCCTACTCAATTTCCCTTCCGATTTCACTAACACTATCACCAAAAAGGAGCACATAGTAAGGTGCTTCCGTGATGCTGAGAAGGCGTTTGACTCAATTTGAACAAACGGGCTAATTTTCAAAATTATAAATCTCCAGCTCCCGCCTTATTTCACCCGGGTTACTCATAGCTTCCTGTCATCCTGGAATTTCTACATAAAACTTGGGAATGCCAAGTTTCAGGCAACTTCAGTCATTGATGGTATCCCCCAAATTTTCGGTCCTCGGACCAACACTCGTCAATCTCTGACCCTTCGATTAGACTCCTAATAATTCAAACTCCACCACTCTACTCTATGCTGATGACTGCCTTATATATGTGAAAGTGGAGCGGCGTGTTCTCAAACTCGAAGAGCTCTACAGAAAGTGGAGCATCAAAATTAATCTGAACAAATCCAGTATGATTTGCATCCGTAGCCCCTCCACCAGGGGAAGACTCAATATCTCCACACGCACCAACAACATCGAAATCAAAGTCAATGACGAAAAGCTTGAGCCTTCAAAGAATACCAAATATCTTGTTGTCTTTTTCAATAAGCTGTTGAAATTCAACAATCACGCTAAACTGTTCATGAGGAAAGCTAAGTACGTTCACTCCCTACTTAACCCTATCATCAGAAAGAGAAACAGTCTCCCAAGATACAAACCTGGTGATTTATAAACAGCTTATCTACCCAATTATCAGCTACTGTTTCGCCTTCTGGCACACAATTTCGCCATTTTACATGAAGCAAAATAGCACGCATGCAAAAACGATCCGCCGGGCCTGTACAGGAGACCCAACGGGCGCTACTTTATCAATACCTTTTTGTAGAATAAAATAGAATAGAATACTCATATAGAAGACTACCTCCTAACTCTAGCGGTCAAACAACTAGAGAAGATCTCTCAACATCCAAACCCTCTCCTTAGTCAGCTTTTTTCAACGCAACTTCAGGTTGAAGACTTCCACTATTTATCACCCTGCTAATAAGGTTATAAACTCGGAAACGAGCAACTTTTATTACTTGAGCGAACCACCATCGTTGATAAGACACCCTCCTGGCACTACTCCATCCTCGTGCGACCTTCGGAATATTTCTCACCTTGTAGAAGGAAACGCCAGTCATTTTTCCACTATAATATAGAGTACTTTCTAACATTCCACAATCTGTCACTCCCATCCAACTTCCCCATTCTATTAAATTCACAATCAAAACTTAATATATATTCGAACAATTAAAGTGTATTAAAGCCATAATTGAAAACTAGGCCAAAATAAATCCCTGTACGTAAAATCTTCTTAAATATCCCGGGATATCGTTTCGGTTTAAAATGCTTCATAATTGGTTCTGTTTCGTTAATCGCTTGTGAAAGACTTTGATTGCTTGACAGTTATAATAATGGCAATCATCACATCAGCACGTCAGTACATCAGCATATCAGCTGCACTATGCCTAAATTTAATATAAAAATCAGCTGGAGTGTGACAATTATCTTAATTTCAAGTTTCATTTTCGGCTTAGTATCATATAACAAGTTCAACAAATTCTAAATACATTATAAGTTATTTTAATATTATTATAGGAAGCTTAACAAAAAATATTCCTTAAACTCGATTTTTAAGAAAATAGAACGTATTAATATAAGTTCAGTCAGCGGAACTCAGTCGTTAAACGAAAAAAAGAAAAGAATGGAAAAGTGATCTCATGTTAACTACGCAACTAGACCAACAACCGGCAAATGCCGGTCTACTTTTTATCCACCAATAGCGACCGGCACGACGGTACGATACGATATCAAATCGATCATGATTCATTAAGGTGAACTAAGACTTCGATCTCGAAATCGTTTTCGATTCGATATCGATCCAAAAAGAAAAAAAAGGAACGCTATATCTAGTCGTAAAAACGATTCGATTCCGAGTCGTTTTATCGAAATTATCTCAAACTTTTTGAATGTATTTTAGTTGCATATAATAGCCTTTTCTTTGGAAAAATGAATCGATATCGAAACGCATCAACGATTTATTACCTGTTACACACCTTAGACAGAATATCTTCATAATGATTTCATTTATCACTTTCTTGAAGTAAAATTAAAGGAATTTGTTGTTGTCTTTGACGGAGGTAGCATGATTTTTGCCCTCAAAAAATAACCTCTGACAACAAGCACCACTTTCGACGAGAGTCAGTCATAAATGCAAGAATTTTCTGAAATGCGCATGAATTTCGCAACGGAATAATATCTCAGAACTAACCGTTTCTATTTGACTATTCAGAGTAGGTAAAACTTCGAGTGTATTTAATTAAAATGAAAAATTATTGAAAAATCAGATCAACAAATTGTTTTCAGTCAATACTTCGAGTTCATCTCGGAAAAACGAGGTATTCTCAAATGATATATTTTATTTACTTCCGAAACTATTACCTTCCTACTCTTTACTTCTTCGAGAATTCTGCACAAAAGCGAAACTTCGAGAAATTGTTTGCTGGGTGGGAAGCAAACATTACGATTGGAGATCGAATTGGAATCGACCCGCTCAATCGAAGTTTAACTTCGATCTCGAAGTTGTTCTTGATTCGATCTGAAGGAAAAGGAACGCTAATTCGAATTAAAATAACGACTCGACATCAACTCGTCTTTTCGAGACTATTTCGAAGATTTTTCGTGTATTGGTGCTATATATACGGGTCATATATATTCGAGATTTGTTCGTATTCAATCTCGAATTAGATAAACGAGTAAACTATGCTTTGTGAAAACTAGTCGATATTCAATTGTATATAAACAATCAAATTTTAAGAAACATTTACCAAATACAAATTTTAATTTCTCAGCACTCAATTCACTTCTCTGAACCTGAAGGCCATATGTCGAGAAAAATTCGTAAAACCGAAAAATTATCGAATTGTTGCTCTTCGAAAATTTCTCGCAAATGCGAAAACCCGAGAAAATGTTTGCTGGGAAATTTCATATAAAAATATTTTACCTGTCTGTGGCGGTTCGTGCTGTGCCGGTAATTGTGCATAAACCTTAAAGGTCGATGCACATTTACCGGTACAGACAAGATTCGATTGGCGTAGGCATTTTCTTACACATATAAAAAACATCAAGTGGAAAGGAAACTTTCAGTTAAGGCGGGTATCACCAGAAAACTATAGAAAAGTGAAAAGGAAAAATATTTTGTCTGTCTGTGCCGGTAAGTGTGAATCGACCTTAATGCAAAACATTACGGAAAAAAATTCTTGTACATTTCATTATCTAGAATAGTGAAGTTAAGCAAAATCACTATGCTTACTTTAAGCGTGAATTACAATTACGACTGATCTGTCCACTGCGATTTTGCCCAAATGGTAAATGCATGTGGTATGATACAATTGCAGCTTCAACTTCGACTGTGACTTCGACTGAAACTAAACTTTGCTCAAAGTGCAAAGTTGGTGTTGGCTGCGACCAACTTCAGTTCAATCACAGAAGTCGAGACTTCTGGTTTGTTCAAGCAGTTGAAGTTTTAATTTAATTACAAATTTCACCTCCGCGTCGACTTCAGCTTAAAATCAAGTCGTAGTCGACAGATCAGTAGGAATTGTAATTCACACATTATAAACTTTGAAGTACGAAGATTCATTTGATAATGATGACGACATTAAGAGGAGTCAGTACTAATATTTCGACGCTGGAAAGCATAAATGTCGTAACCGACCAAAATGTCGAAAATACGTTATATACACCATTTGAATCAGAAAAAAAAAACTGCGTTCATTGGTCTGGTTCTCATATCTCTACGATGAAAACAAAATAATTTACGCCATTGAAAACACCTCTACTTTTTACAGTAACTTCGACTTGATTTGCTGTAATGGGGTCAAAATCCGCTACTTTTTAAGCACATGTCGCTTAAAGCAAATTATGGTTTGCAAATTTTTAAGCGAGTTACATACAGCATCCGAGGTTTGACGGCTGGAGAGGCTTACGCCATTTTTGCGGATCGTAAAATGATGACTTCTGTATTAACTCTCGATATTGTTCAAAGTTACTACATTTTCATTGACTTGTTGTCTATGAAAACAATAGCATGGAATGCATTTTGTTATTGGTTAGTTTTGTATGAGAGATGCAGTTACTCTATTCTTTTCAACCTGGAGATCACTTAGAATATGGTGTTACTACATTAGAAGAGTATTAAACAAAAACTTAATATTAACTACAGCCTTTTATTTAAACTGCCTGTCTTCTTCTGTGCTAGTGTACATCAAGAGTTAGCCTCTGTTTTAAACATAGAACTTGGATACAGCTCACATATATCATACAAATAAATAAGGTATATTTGACACAGCATTTCAGTTGCCATTAGTTCTTTAACATTCATTTCGCTCCATATATTACAGCTATTCAGATACAGCATTCTTGAGGTCCATAAAACAAAACACGGATTGCTGTAACTAGCAAAACTAATATTTATACTAACTTTAGCGTAATTCTACTTATTGCAAATTGTGGGTATAATTAAAAAAAAAAATCTATCCAAAAACAGATCTTCTATCACAAATAGTTTAGACGTTATGATTTTTTTTTCTGATTTTGAAAAAGTTTTTGGGCTCTAGTGAAAAGTTTCATTTTGGTTACGACGTTTATGCTTTTTAGCGTCGATTTGCAACTTTCATACATTTTTTAATGCAAATTTCTGGAATACTATTTGGACCAGGATAATGATTTATATCTTAAATTAAAGGTAATGAAGAAGAACGTCGGCAAAAATTAAAAAAAGTGTATTGGAATGAGGGTATTGGAAACTTGTAAAAAATGGTAAAAATTGAAGTCTTTTAAATCAAATTCCTGTGGGTATAGGTATTCTCATTTCTTTAAATTGTGACTGTTTTAGAAAGATAAGGCCTAGATCTAGCAAATAACATCGAGTTTTTTCATTTTTAGTTGCGCTTTTTATAATTATTTGTCTCTAATAATACTTGTTTTTTCTCCCGACATTTCACCGACTAGAAATTGCAATATTTATTTGAAAGTTGTTTAAATACAAAGCAAAGTAGCATATATTTAACAATTATGGGCAAAAAAAAAATGTAAGAGAGTTAATTCTTGTTAAAAATTTTCAATTTATGTAAACTGCAAAATTTTCATTTTTCGTCTTAAATTTTATGGTTTTGTCGTATGTTGGGTTTCTGTTTTTTGCGGTAGATGTCTCTAATGTGCTCTGTGGTCTAGGTCTAGGCTAATTTTATATGAATTTTCCCACTTTCAAGACACAAACCTACGTATAGTAAATTTTGTTATCTACAGGTTCGCTGGTATCTAAATTGAAAATCTTGCTAAGTACTGACTCCTTTTAAGTTCGATACGAGTCGAAGGGTTTAGTTATAAAAAAATGGGAGTAAAAGTTAATTTCCCTTTATGTATCTTATGCTGCATCTTATCCGTCCTTATAATAAAGTTTCTGAATTAAAATTGAATAAACGCATTTCAAATTAAGAGTTTCGCACCAATTAGATACTTCTTACACCCTTTACCTATGTGGTACCTATTCATGTATTAAAAGGAAACATTATTTTTTCTTTTTTTCTTATGTATGTACAAAGGACACATTTTTGATATAATTCTCAAATTGAAACATGACTATCATCACACATTTTCTTTCTGAACTCTCTACAATTTTATTCTCTGCCTTCAGAAAATTTCTTTTACTGACTGACCTCCTTAACTCAAATCTCCACCCTTCTGATGTAAAGCTTTTACCTTCATCAACCTTTGGCCCAACAAAACTCAATTTAATAAAGAAAAGGTAAAGATTTTCAAATAATTTTTTCCTCTCTTATCTTTCCAGCAATATCAACGAATCAAGCTGGCATTAAGACTGAACCGTTATTTATATCTACATCGCAGGCATTTAAGTTTGTGACGGGTGAGACCATTTCACTGCCGTGTGAAGTAACACATCCAGGTGAGCAATAAAAGTTTCTCCTTTCAGATGTTTCGTTGGGAATCTTCTCTGTTCTTCGTCGTGTAAATTGTGATTGGATGATGCTTTTCGTTTTTCGTCTTATTTTTTTGTTTTTTTTTTTTTTTTACAAAATATTTTGGGTAGATATGAAGGTGGTAGAAAAACCCATTGTTTGGCCCGTTATCGGATTTAAAGGAAGGAATTGATGTCCTTTATTTGGAAAAGAGATCTAATAAACTAAGATTACTACTGTCATGAGGACACGATGGTTCTTATCCAACAGAAGCAACAGGATAACTTGCGGGTATTGTACGAGTATGTCATGGCATATAAATAGGAAGGAACATCTAAATTAAATTGAGATTGTTATCTTTATTATCGAGAGTAGAATCTTAGAAAATGCTGACACAATTTCAGAAATATCAGAAATAAAAACGAGAAATTTTACACTAGTAATGCTGGAAAGAAAAGAAAATGAAACTTTCTTTTGGGCAGAGCTGCAAGGATCAGGGTGGTCTGATAAATTAACTAGCAATAAACGACGCGATTAAATATTTTTTTTTTAATTTTGTTTTATTTTTATGGTGAGCAAAACTGTTGCTGTTTTGATTAAGATTTTTTATTTTTATATGTCATAAACTCAAGTTCAAATAAAATGTTGATAAGCCAATTATTCTTTATGCTTGCTTACTGCGAGTGTTCGAATTTCGTATGACCTTACAAGGCTCAAAAGGAATTTGCTGAATTGGCTCTGCATTTAGGATACAGTAACTACAGATAGATACTTGGCCATCAAAATGAGGAATGAGAGATATAATTTATTAAACAGGACCAGAGTATTCAACCGACATTACCATCTCAGTGAATGAGAGAAATTTTTTCCAGTGAACACAACAGTACTAAACGGAACTAGAGGAAATCATATATGACGTTCATGGACTTGTTTTTATAGGACACAAAAATTAAAAATTAATAAAAAGAATTTGAACTGCACAGCAAATATCTCAACAATTAATTAGATTTCGAATTTATTTAAAATCAATTTTAGCAATAAAAACTAAAATTTAACAAAAATATTTAAACTAAAATCTGTTTTTCTTTTATATTATATTTTCAGCCTCATATGTATTAGCATGGAAACGTGGAATAGCGATATTAACGGCGGGCACTGTAAAAGTAACACCCGATGCTAGAGTAAGATTAGTTAACGGTTATACGCTACAAATTCGAGATGCAACTCCTCAAGACGCAGGAGATTATATTTGTCAAATTGCAACACTGGAGCCAAAAGAGATTATCCATCATGTAGAGATTTTAGGTAATATACAAAATATTTTTATTAAATTTCAGTTTGAAAAAGAAAAAAAAATCTTCTTACAAGCTCTAGATTATAGAATGATTTTTACATAATATGCCCTGTGAATTCGATTAGCTGTTGATAATTAGATACTAATTAAAATTTAACTCCTTAGTGTCTCTGTTAAGTGATAATTTTTATTATACCTTTACATATTATCAACTGTTTTTATGCGGATTATACATATTTAGTCTGAAAAGGGAAAATATAGGAACTATTTCTACAGCTTATATCATAGGAAATTCTTTTATTGCTAGACAACTATTATAATTCGCATAAAATTTTAGCTAGGTTCCAGAATCATTTCAAGTATTAATGAATCTTAAAATCCTAAGAAAATTATTACCCAGACTATGAAATGGACCAAGACCTTTTTAATATACATCTAGTGTTAAAAAAGCTAGAATTGATCTAAGAAGAATTCTTATGATACCCTAGATGAATGCGCGTATGAAATTTCGTATGGTCACTCATCTGTGCAATTTTGATTTTTGAAGTGGTTTTTCGCATATATTTCTATGAACGGTTCGTCGGACAGAAAATATGTTTATAACCAATTTTATAGGATTTAGTAGTCTGAAGAAGTTTTTAGTATACAATAAAAATGTCTTGGACTGATCATTTTCATAGTATACTTAAAATACCCAAATTTTTATATGGCAACACCAAGAAGGAGTTGCCCGATTTAGTCCATTTTTGAGTTTGTTTTGCTGTTACTATAAAACGCCATATACCAAATTTCAGCTATCTATGTGGTCGCGTTCTTCAGCAGTGTCCAAATATATAGTGAAACACGAGATTTTTATATGGCAGCCCCACGCAGGAGTTGCCCGATTTTTCTCATTTTCGAACTTAATTTTACTGTTTTTTTTAAAGTCCGTATACAAAATTTCAGCTTTGTAACGCGTTCTCGAGCTATCGTGCGCACAGACGGACGGACGGACGGACGAACGCACATGCAAAAATCAAAATAACTTTTAATAATATGCGTGGGTGTTCAATCCATTATATTCTACCATCATTATTTCGAGGTGTTAGAAACGGAATGACAAACTTAATATACACTTTAGATTTCATTTAGGGTATAATAATGAGCCACACTTCGATTGACATAAACCGAGCCACCCTATAGCAGCAGAAGAAAGTGTAGATTATGCGATAAAAAGTCAATTAAAACCGATCAGAGATGAAATCTAAGAAAATAAGAAGACCGCAACATCTCCTTTAAGGGGGCTAACTGATTAACAGTAACTACAAATTTAATTTTGCAATCATCCGGAACATGCGCAAAATGTCATAAAAAACCAAAGTTCTTATAATTTCCATAAACGTCCAATGTTTAATTTGATATTTTCCACAATGTGTTTAATTTTTAGCTCATTCCGCCCCCGCAACTTTTGTATAGGGTGGGACATACGAAGGACTATGTAAAATTTGCAAAGCTTCTGCAATATTTGAACGACTGTAGAAAGTGCAAAATTGCTCCATTGATTTAAAAACAAATATACATATTGCGGGCAACATAAAATGTTGCAAATTAGTACAGGTGTTCAGATAAGTTGAAGTTTTACAACACTTTTATAATTTTTTTGATATTCATTACTAATAGAAGCAGAATTTTTCAATAAAAAATAATATTGCAGGGCCAGAATTAGTTGCAAATTTAACACATTGTAGAAAATATCAAAGAAATCATTGGAAGTTTATGGAAGTTATAAGAACTTTTGTTTTTCTGCAATTTTGCGCATGTTCCGAACCGTGGTGAAGGTTGTACAATTAAATTTGTAGTTGTTTTACCTCACCCAACATTCTATTAAAATTTTAAAATTTTGTAATTAATATGAATATAGATTGCTTTCATTGGCTGGCCTATATGGAAATATCTGTATTTTAAGAAAAATACGTCGATTCCCAGCAAATATTTTAGTGAATTTTGTCTTAAGCAAACCCTTTTTGAATTCTGAAATTCAAGATTTCTCCGAGAGATCTTCGTTTAGCGATGTGTTTCTGTCGTCGGTACCCTCATTCTCTTTTAATTTGCTTTTTTTTTTACTTATTCAATTCACAATTCTCAGAAGCAATTAAACAAAAAATTTCTTGTAATTTATTGTACATTTGTTGTTAAAATATCATTTGTGGTATAATACTGCATTGAAGCACAGTGCAGTAAGCCCCACAGAAAAATATTAAAATTATCGGATTTGAAAAGATTTTACTGCAATATTTGAGCAGAACTTCCATTTACTGCTCTTCGAAAAATTACCTGATTTGACCGACATGATTTCATGTCATTGTGATTTTAGTGAAATGCTTTAAATCTCCTACAAATGGATACGTCAAGTTTAATTTGAGATGACGTATCAGTGAAGAAGTGTTATTACGAATTGTTACCGAATCGATGTTATGAATCGTTATCGAGTCGGTTTGTGGGTCGTTATTACGATTCGATATAGAATATTCTTTTCAGTCGTGGCCGGATCGAAACTGAATCGAAATCAAAGTTAAATTTCGCTAAAACGAATCTTTTTTGATTTGATCTTGTATCGCAATGTTTGCTAGGTTTATGGCATGTTATAAAATGCGAAGGAGATTTCTCGTCTTAACAGACTGAAATTTATTATAAATAATTTCAATAAATTTACAATATGCATTTTAAGTGCAAAAAAATTAGGCGATCAGAGATAATCATACCGATGAGACCTCTCTGATCGCTGGATCGAAAAGTTCAATCATGCTATAAAATGACCTGGACGCAAATTGGGTAAAGGACACGAATTGGTGCACTTACCCAATATATTTTAGTAGGCTCAGAAAATCTCATTTCCAACCCCCAAACGTGGCTCAATAAAAGTAATATTTTGATTAAAAGACATTTAATATATTCTTACATTATTTAATATTGAATTTCATTAAAAATATGTATAAATCCACAAATTTGTCAGGATACATATTTTCCAGTATTCTAACAATAATTGTAAAATATTATTTCAAATTAAATTATTCAAATACGTACAGAAATATATCTACGTACATCCAAATCCATTATTCATTACCGCTAAAAAGTGTGACTTTCCCAACCGCCAACTCCCCTTCCATTTCTCTCAGCACTTGCGGTATACATATCGAATCCATTATGATGGTAAAGAAGTTTCTGTTTCATCCAGGGAAAATTCCCAAGACGTGCCTCGTGCATAATAAATCTCATTACATGACAACAGAAATGAATTGTAAATATCATTTATTAACGACTCGGCATTGTAACCGAGGCAAAAATTTGTTTGTGGGGTTGTTATAAAATTGATGATGGATTCATGTATACAAATTTTTATATATCCATATGTAGTATATGCGTTTATATTCTTATATACATATATATATATATAAGATATATGAGGGGCTTATAAGGAAAGACGCTTGTTAATATGCGTCTTCCTCAGCATCCGTCCTGCTGACATCAGAAAAATTGAAGTCACATATGAAAAGTGAGCTTAAGAGCCAACTGGAATTTTCTTCATCTTCATAATCAGGTATTCGTGTTAAACGTGAAAACACTTAACAAGTAAGCAATAAACTTGTTCCCTCAAGCGTAGAATGTGCGTAGCGTATATACAGCCTGTATTTCGTGGAAGAGTTTACATTGTTATGGAGCGGGAAGTAAAGATATAAACAATTTCGTTCACGCTATTTATGTTTGTCCTTCCATGCCTGGTTGTTCATTTTCTCCAATATATTTGTTGCTCAATGTTTGTCAGTTTGTTTGGTGTATCCTTAAGCTATGTAGGTACATATATATTAAATGAAATATTACTTAACAACAAACACAATTACATACATATATACGCGGGGCAGAAAACATTTCTTTTTTTATTTGCTTTTACAGAGACAAGAGGCGCAATGATAAATTTCAAATTTTCTCACTTCCAAAGGTTTTTTTTTTCTCTTACTTGGTTTTTGTATTTATTTTTCATTTATGTTATTTTTTTATTTTTCCCCTACAGTACCCCCAAAAATACATCACGTCACATCCGGCGGCCATTTGCAAGTAAAGAAGGGATCACCCGTGCGGTTAGAGTGTTCAGCATCTGGAAATCCAACACCGAACATCACATGGACCCGGAAAAACAATGTTTTACCAAATGGTAAGTGTGTGCAATTTCTATCTGTTGCCAAAGTAAAGTATAATCCCTTTCCATTTTCCAAAGCCAAGGTATGTTTATGGGTGCACATACATATGTTACCTTTATCCAAATTATTCCATACAAAAAAGGATATGTAGTAGATATATATATATATATATACATAATATATACACATAAATGTAAATAGACAAAAAGCCTTCCGCATATTCCCACTGACACTGACTCCAATTTTGATGAACACACAACAGTTCAGATCCGGTTGTGGTTTCGGTTTAGTTTCAATAATGAAAATCCTTTTGACAGGTGAAGATAAGTACATCTCACCGGTGTACATCATTGAAAATATGGACCGGCATAAAGGCGGCGTCTACATCTGTACAGCAAATAATGGTGTCGGACAAACTGCTTCCAGTCAAATTATACTTCATGTTTTGTGTAAGTATAGCAAGCGTTCACTCCTTCCAGATAAATAATTTAACTGACAAAATATTTCACTTGCATGCAAATTGCCTTACTAAAAACACTATTATATCTATGTATACAATCTGATATACATGTCTACATACATTATATGAGTTTATCCACAACCGCTAGCAAAATGTATTTGTTTTCCTGGGAATGTTTAAGCAATTACGTCTGAAATTAATAGGAACGTTGTTTTGCTAGCACACATAGTACAAGAGAAGTGATAAAACTAGGAGACAGTCTTATATAGCTAGGAAGACTTGTAGCAACGTTATACCCAAATTGAAATAGATACTGTAAGTCGGGTAACCATAACTACCAGTAAGTCGTCGTAACATGTCTTCTTCTTGTTACGGTGTCACTTTAAAATACTCGACGTTATTAGCTTAATTCACATCGAGCCTATCAGTTACAAACAGAGTTACGAAATTCTCTTGTTTTTGGTATCGACGACGACCATTTGGATTGTAACCTTAATCCTTAAATTGGAAATTTATTTGCTTATGGGGTAAGATGCCGATTGTAACTAGAGGTTGCAAGATTTAATCAAGAATCACATTTGAACTATTATTTTGCAATACATGTAGTTTACATTAGTAAGAAATTTGTGCATGTTTAAATAGTTTTACATTATATCTTCACCTGGTGCAGTCAATGTAGAGTTTACTGATTGGGCAGATATTAAAAATATACGCAGAGTTCACTTATCATGAAAACGGTTTACGCTAAATATTGCATAACACGAAATAAACGTCCAGTAACTGCTCCGTAAAGTGATTTCCATATGAATTTATTCTGATATCACAAAATGAATAACACGAAATATCGCTTAACACGGAAAAATATGAAAGTCTTACTCAATCATTTTGCTGACAATTTTCTTTTTTTTTACAAATGAATGGGGGATTTCCCTGAAATAAATACGTTGTTAGTCACTTTTTTATTATGTAAAGTAGCAAAAGCAATGTCAAGCACTAGTAAAAAAACAAAACGCAAGTTCGATAAAGGTGAAGATTCAAATTTGTTCCTATATCTGGTTCTATTTTAGAATATGAGGATAGAATTCAAATTTTATCGCTACGTTCCTGAAAGAACATTAGGAAAAGTATGCACTAGAGATAAAAAATCCAAAGAGCGTATTACTGTACTTGTCGGATGTAATTCTGAGGGTTCTGAAAAGCTACGTCTTTTTTTCAATCGACAATTTTTCAATCCACGATGCTTTAAAAAAATGAAGAAACTCCTTCGCAGTGGATATTGAATCTGGATGCACGATTTTTCCGAGAAAGTAAGATGGTAGCTTTACGCGACTATTACACAAGTCAATAAAGCTGACAGGCAGTCTTGATTTTGTCTGTCAAATTTACTGGCAAAAAACGATTTGCGTTCGATAAATTGACTAGTCAATTCATAATAAAATATCGTCAAGCGGTGCAAACATTCCTCTTCTATATGCATATCTAACGATTTCTTCCTTAATATTGGTTACCACCGAAAAACAAAACTCAGGATTTTTGTTTTTAAAAGCTCAGTGGAACCATTGATTATTTATATATAGATGTGCCCAAAATCATTGACGTCTTAGAAAAGAGATGTCGTTACTTGGAAAAAATGCAATAAAAACTTTTATTTAATGGTTTAAATAAAAATTTTCCGGCATATAAAGTAAAAATAGTTAAAAACCAAATAAAATTTTATATCCAGTCATTGAAAATTGTTTTATTAAAAGTTTTAAAGCTGGAAGTTACAAGCGAAATACAAGTAGCGACATCTCCTTTCTAAGACGTCACTGATTCTGAGCACATCTATATATAAATAATCAATGGTGGAACATAATGCGCACAAAAATATGCACTTTGAAAGCTGCAATAAACCATTATATTTACGTGTGAAGTTATGTGATATTGTGATATTCGTGCGAATTACACACGCCTTTTATCATATAAATCTACATATATAATCGGTTTCAGACGGCAAAACACTTTCTGGGCATGCAGGCTGCACCACCGGGAATATTCTAAAATTACATCATTCCATCTGACGGTGATGAAATGAATTAAAAACGCCAAATTGTATGCAAATTATGTATTTAAAATCAGGAAATTTTTATCTTTTGACTGATTAACATTATTGATTTTATTTCCTTTATCAGTATACTATACATTTTTATCGGTTTTGTTTACGTCACTTACTTTTCCAATTCAAGATTTTCCATACTCAATTACAAATTTATCTACATGATGTATTATTATTACATTATCATGTACCAAACTCTGCAAATCTCATGATTTATAGAGTTTTCTAAAGCTAATTACATACATACAAAACCCGCATATCTTTAATTTTGACACATCAATACCTAAGTTTATGCTTTCTCTCTAACTATGGTTAGCACTGAGCATGAGAATACGCACAGATTTTACGAGAAGTTGTACTAACTTTTCGTGTTTTTTTTTTAAATTTCAGTGACAATTCCCCATAATCCGTCATTCTTCTCTTCAAAATAAAGATTAAAATGTATATTAAACTCTTTTCAGTCATTTCCCAAACAAAAGATAGACGATTTGAAATATAAACACGAATTTTCACTAGCATCCACCTTTTATTTTCAGTTCCAGCCTTCTTAATTTTACATTTGACAGTTTATTGACTAGTCTGCACTGACTGATCAGAAATCTTATCAGTACAGACTAGTCAGTAGGAGCTTACACGAGCCTGTGTAAGTGTCAAATTCTATTATTGTCAGTTCTACTGACTCGTGTAATCCCCGGACTAGGTATTGACAATGGTCCAGTGCCCATCCAAATTTACTGGATCTTAAATCAATAAAAGTGAGCTTTCTCCCAAAGAACAACAATATCAGGGCATCATTAAAAATCTGAAATTCTTCAACAGAAAGTTTCTGTTGAGGAAATTTATAGCGAGCTTTGAGTCTAAGGAAGATATTAAGGAAGTGACAATGTTAGATTCCTTACATCTACTGCAATCAGCCTGGCGAAATGTCACAGCCACAACAATTACAAATTATTTCAAGCATGCTGGATTTTTTTTTTTTATAATATCTCCCCCACCAGAGATTCTTTGTTCCGAAGGTATTGAATTGCACAAAATGCTTACGTGTGTATTTCACTGACATATATAACATGGACTGCCTGATTTTCTATTTCATATGGGTCAACTTTTTTTGGCAGGGTGTGACAATTATCTTGATTTCAAGTTTTATTTTCGCTTTACTATTCATATTAAAAGTTCAACAAATTACAGATGCATTCGAAATTATTTCTATTCTTGGAAGCTTATTTCCTACTACATCAAATATTTTTTAAACTTGATTTTTAAAGAAATAAAATTAAGCAATTTTTGTCTGCTTGTCCCTAAAAGTAGGTATGGGGGACAGAGAAAGGATTACAAATATTGTATTGCTATCTCTTTCTATTCTATATATTCATTTGGCAAACCGCTGAACTGAAACTGGACTCTGGTGTATTTTGTATAGAAGTTATTGTTTATAGTTCCGCGGAATAAAGTAGTTAAACCAAAAAGAGACAACTATAGAAAAGTGATCCCATAATAATGTCAAGTAATGTAAGCAATTTCAGTAGTATCAACAGTCCATTTTATATATGTCAGTGGTGCATCTACAACTCTGAATTTTGGCAACTTATTGATACTGCTCTAATGTTGACCGAACATGAAATTGTGGAAATAATTAGAACATCAATGTCAGACTCAGATATGGATGAAGAAAAAGTGGATACAATGCCTATAACTAGTTTTACAGAAATTGGACAATCATTAAAGCAACTTCGTAGATTTGTGGACACACAGAAGACGGCAGTGTAATGTATAATAATTTAGAGGAACTACAGCAGTATACTGAACCAAATATAGTATCCAAAATTGTACAGAAGAAAATTACCGACTTTTTTTTCATCGAAATAAATTTTGATAACATGCATAATTTTTATTTTAAATAATAAATGGGAAAATGTTTTCTTGTTCTGTTTATAAGGCAACGGTTAATACGAAACTCGCATACCACGAAAACCTTCCACTGGTCCCGACGATTTCGTGTTAATCGATTTCCACTGTATTAGAAATTAATAAGGGAAATATTGTAGCGGAAATTCTCATAAAACTACTATCGTTTTTTAGCTTTCTCAATGTAAAATTGTGTGTCGAATTAATAAATACAATAAAATAAGTAAAAACAAGTTTTCAAACAAAACTGAGGCCAAGCCGCATGAAAAAGTAGAAAATAAATTTTTCTTCACACACAGAGGTGGATTCAGATTTTTTGATTGGAACATTTCTCTTGAATATTCTTTCTCTTCATGAATCAAATCAATTCGCTGGAAATCACCGATATATTTCAGTATGATCAATTAGAGATAATAAGTGATTTGATTCATGAAGAGAAAGAATATTCAAGAGAAACGTCCCAATCAAAAAATATGAGTCCACCTCTGTGTGTGAAGAAAAATTTATTTTCTTTTTTCTTTTTCATGCGGCTTGGCCTCAGTTTTGTTTGAAAACTCGTATTTTACTTATTTTATTTTCTGCCTTTTTCACGTTAACTAAATTGCTATTACGTGTTGCATGGAGATATTTTAAAACAATTTTATGATGGCTGAAAAGACACTGATTTACCAGTTTTTCAAAAAATTTATTCGAGTATCAAATGGTTGAAGTACTGCAACGGTTTTCTGAAATTCAAATTATGTTTTAAACAGCGCATTTTAGCTGTATTCCAACTTGATCCCATATCACATGAATTTTCCCGATTTTCCATGTTTTCCACAGACTTTTCCTATTACTATGAATTTTTTTTAAAAATTTACATGAATTTTCCTCGATTTTTCATGCAAGTTTTCATGATTGTTCAAGAGAAAGTATTGATGCCAGTAGAACGGAAAACGAATGATTCCGCGTAGCTTATAAAACTTTTTTGTCGGAAAATTTTCCGGAAAAGTCGGAAAATTCCGGAAATTGTCGGAAAATTTTCCAGAAAAACTGGAAAATTCTGCATTTTTCCTCAAACAGATTTATCACTAATCATATCGATGAAAATATTTCCGATGATTTTCCCGCTTTTCCGGGTTTTCCATGGAGTTTTCCACAAAAGCATCTTTATGCAACTCATTTCGCTCTACAACTTTGTCTTAGGTTGCAAAACACTCAAACGCTTCCTTGGTCGGAAAAACTCCAGAAAAGCCTTTTACATGAATTTTCTTCGGTTCTTTCTGCAAGTTTTCACCATTGTCGGAGAGAAAGTAATGATGCCAGTTGATAGGGAACTTGATCCTACATAATTTAGAAAACTTTTTTACCGGAAAATTTTCCGGAAAAGTCGGAAAATTCCGGATAATTTTTTTCGGAAAAATGGGAAACTCTGCATTTTCCTGAAACGGATTTATCACTAATCAAATTTGTACCAAATTTTCAAATGATTTTTCCCGATTTTCCGGGTTTTCCATGGAAATTTCCGGTTCAAATTTTGATAGACTCAATTGTCACGCGACATGAAGTAAAGTGAGTGTCGAAAATAGTAAAAAAGAAATATATGAAGATAGTCGTACACAGATCGCAACTACGTAAGTTATTATGACAATTCCGAAAATTTGTCCGCCCGCATTGTTTAGTTCTTTTTAAAGTGGCGTCAAAACAAAAAGTCTTGCATAAGCGGTTTGTTCATTTTTATTTTTAAAAATGAACAGTGCGGAAAAAAGTTAATAGTTGACAATTTTGTGGCGAAAGGTGAAAGTAAATGAATTATTTATAATAATTTAAAGGGAATTCAAATTCAACTTTGCTTCGTGAAGATACTGCAAGATCACAATCTTTTATCAACTACAAAGACAAAATGGAAACACCTAAACTAAACATAAAACTATAAATTCAGACGGATAATTGATTCATCTAATAACTTGATTAGGTATACAAAATAGAATAGGAAGGATACAAGATCAAAAATTTAATTAAACTATATTATAAAAGCAAACTTTACAAAATGATACTACTGTAGAGCATGAAGCAATAAAAAAATAATAAAAAAATAAATAAACTATGCTAATCTATGTAAAAGTGTGTCCCTGGAAGAAAAGAGTTCAGTTAAGAAAATCTATTACAAGTTTCCTGTATGTGCCCATAGTGTTCGACCCTGTTAGAACCCTCATAAATAGCAGAACGAAATTGCGATATCGAGAGTTTATATCTCCTGGTTGACCGAAGAGGCTTAGATAATCGGGTTGAGAAGTAACTAATAGATTATAAAAGAAAACTAAGGCCATCTGTTTTAAATGAGTGTCCAGTGAACAGCGTTAATTAATGTGGATCGAATCTGCGTAGCCCAAATATGAATCCAACACAGTCATTAAAAGCGACATTTAACTTTCTACTGTAGTAACAGTCAAGTTTTGGAAAAAGAAGAGAACCAAATGTAAATTGCTGTAATACCAGAGACTTAATTATGTGGCAGCGCATTTTCGGCAAAAGCATGTTAGACGACAACCACAGGCACCGAAGGAAGGATTCATTCTAACGTGATCACATCATGTCATCAACATGATTCGGGTCGAAAAGCATTAATTATGAATTCTAAGCAACTTAAAAGAGTAGAGTCCATGTTCTAGTCAGCTATATATTTGCAAAACGCTTAAAAATTTAGAGATCAAAGCTAAAAAAAAGCAGAAATCACCACAATACACAGAAGAGGAAGCAAATAAAGTAAAATTGGACTGCGGGCGGATGATTTGTTATTTTTCTAAATACACTGAGACCTCGCTTTGCGTCGTAGATATGTTCCAAAAAATTGCGACTCAAATCAAAACGACACAAAGTGAATAGCTATTTTCTATTGGAAATCATATAAACAGCAAAGATAGATTACTGTAATTTTTCCTTAAATTCTAAAAAAAGAAGAATATTTAAATAACAAAACAAAAGTAAAACTTTATTACTTCATTTAAAAACATAAAAAAGACAAAATAAAGAAATAAATTATGAAATTATTCAGTCTCTGTAGGCGATCTTATGGACATTGGAGTCTTTTTTTTCAAAAAATTTGTCCAATGTTTGCTGAACAGCTTTTTTTCTGATGTTAAGGTAAAGTTCCTTGTAACAATTAATATCATTTGCAACCGCTCGAGAAACTTTTACACTTCTTTCGCTGTCAGAATCATTTTTTGAAAAAAATCTCAATTGCTTCGTCTATTAGACTCATTGCTTTAGAAATTTGTTGTGAAGTTAAATTCCGACGCTCACATATATCTAGCGAGCTGTCTTCTTCGTTACCGGTTTCCAAATCCAGTTGCATCAATTCCTTGTTAAACATTTCTTGGTTATTAGAAGCTAGCAATTCATTTATGTCAGTCTCATCATTCCCTTCAAAATTAGATTCTCTTGCTAAGTTAGCGATTTCATGAGAAACAGTATATGTGCTTCATCACCATCAACTTCTAAAGAGGAACTGTCACCTTTTTACTTGTACACACACCGTTCATGCAAAATGGTTTTACTTCCTCCCAAGACTCTGAAATAATTTCGATTGTCTTCAAAATATTAAAAATGTTTCCAGAATTGTTGCATTATAGTCTTATCGGGTCCATCAGTTTCATTCAAAAGCAGCTTAAATGTTCGTTGGAGATAATAGCTTTTAAAATTCGAAATTACACCCAGATCCATCGGCTGTATCAATGATGTGGTGTTCGGTGGTAAAAACACAAATTTAACATTTTCTGATACATCATCAATATAAACTGGGTGACCAGGGGCATTATCTACAAAATTTAAAGCTTTGAAGTCTAAGTTCTCTTTATTGCAATAAGCTTTAATTTCAGGACTTGCACACGTGGAAACCCAGTCTTTAAATAATAGTACAGTCATCCATACTTTTTTATTTGCTCGCCAGTGTACAGAAAGTCGATCTTTTAAACAGCCCTTCAAAGATCTAGGATTTTCTGTTTGGTAAAGAAGTAACTTAAAGCTTAAACTTAAAATCACCATTTGCATTGCCACCTAGAAGTAGGGTCAGTCTGTCTTTACTAGCCGTCCTGGTGCAGATTTTTCAGTTTTCGATATAAAAGTTTTTTTTTTTAGACGTTTCCAAAATAAACCAGTCTCGTCAATATTGAAAATTTGTTTTGGTACATAACCACTCTCGTGAACTATTGCTTTTAACTCTGTTGGGAAACGGTCCACAGCGACGCTGTCTGCGCTGGCTGCTTCACCTTTGAGAGCAATACTGTGTAGATTTACGCAAGTTTTGAATCTCTTAAACCAGCCATGTCTAGCTTCAAAATGTTCTTTTTTATCACTGGCACTACCACTTGCATCGTCTTTACACATAGATTTGCTTCTAATATCTTCAAATAAGTTTTTTTCTTTTGCCTGGAATACCATCTTGCTTAATGGAATTTTCTGTGCAATCTGATTTTGAATCCAAATAGAAAGGAAGGACTCCATTTTAATCATAAAACCACTCCTTTTACGAGTCATCGTCGTGGCGTCTAAAGATATTACAGATATAGCAGCCTCTTTTATTTTAATTCTATCTCGAGCTTGAACAATTCTGACAGTTGTAGCAGCCAGATCAAGAGCCTTTGCTATGTCTAGAGCCTTTTCTCCATTATCAAAGCTCGTAATATGTCCAATTTAATTTCCAAAGTTATATATTTTTTTTCCTTGGTAATTCTACCAACACTGCTTTTTCAAGTCACGATTATTATGGTCTAAAAAGTTTTTTTCATTTCATTTCATTTCATTTCGTTTATTTCAATCTACGGAATAAATCCTACAGATTACAAGAATTTATACAAATATCAGTATGTATATAATACTGAATTCATCAAAACAAATCAGAAGTTATTTAAAAACTAAACTAATTACAAATCTATAAAGCTTAAACGGAAAAATTCCAAAATATTTATCTTAAATCTCTCTCTAGATATATTAAAATCATGTAATGAATCAACCAAGTTGTAGTTAGAAATAGCCTGTGTGATAGGTTCACGGTAACCAAAGTTCGATCTATGAAAGGGTACAACCAATAAACGTCTAGGACGAATATATCTTTGAGGCACATAGAAGGGAATTAAAGATAGCAGTTCTGGACATGAAATCCTACAACTAAGTACATCATGGACCAGCATTATTGAACTTATGACTCTTCTAGACTGTAAGGAATGCAATCCTAATAAAAGACAACGTGATTTATAGTCTAACGTAAGATCCCAATCCGCTCAATACGTCTAATATGAGTTATTTGAGTAGGCATCCATACAACGGATCCGTATTCTAAAACGGACCGTACCAATGAAAAATATAGTGATTTTAATGGTAAGGGATCTTTAAATTCACCTGTCTGCCTCTTTAAAAATCCTAGCAACTGAAAAGCTTTAGATGTAACATAATCGATATGCTCTTTAAACGATATCCTCTTATCAAATATTACACCTAGATCAGTTATACTTGAAGGTCTGTCAAGAATAACATTTCTGACACTATAACGAAAGGATATGTGATGTGCTAAATGGTAAAATGACATAGCTTTGCATTTAGAGGCATTTAGTTCGAATGAATTTGTTACACACCAGGATTCTAGACTATTCAAATCCTGTTGAAGCTCCATGCAATTACTAAAGGTATTTATAGTCATAAAAAGCTTTAAATCATCTGCAAAAAGAAGTCAGTTAGCAAATGAAAAACAGGAGATAATATCATTGATGAAAAGAATAAACAGAATAGGACCCAAATGACTTCCTTGTGGTACGCCTGACTTCACATGAATCGCCTGAGACTTGCAGTTACAAATTTTCACGAACTGTATGCGGCCAACCAAGTATGAACCAAGCCATCCCAACAAGGAAGAGTGGAAGCCAAGTGATCTTAGTTTATTAATCAAAAGTGTATGATTAATCTTATCAAAGGCTTTCGTGAAATCTGTATAGATCACATCAGCCTGTTTACCTGACTCAATAGCATTGATTACCTTATTAAAAAAAAATATTAAATTAGTATTAGTAGATTTTCCCTTAACAAAACCATGTTGTTCATCGCAGATCCCGAGTTTTACGGAGTCGTAAATTTTTTCAGTAACTAAGGACTCTAACAACTTAGGAGTTGGGTGAAGCTTTGAAATAGGGCGATAATTGTTGAAATATAAATAAAAAAACAGGTTTACAGACTTTTAATATTTAAATTTATTTTACTTACCTTAACATTTATAATCAACAGGAAACCCTGCACTTCAAATATGATTAACAAAAACTTTCCACTGCAATCAACAATCAACTAACAATTGAATGTAAGCTTTAATTTTGTGATACTCCGAAAATCCAAAAAAATTTAATTTTACAAAACTCGAAACTACGTTTCAGAAAATTAAAAAAAAAGAATCATGTATGCATTTAAAAATGATTCTCGGAATAATAATAAAAAAAACATCGCAATTCAAAAAATAATATAATAAAAGCGAAAATAGCGAAAATGCGTCTTACTTCTTCAGTAACGACGCAACTTCGAAAAAACGCAAAACGAGAGGACGCAAAGCGAGGTCTTAGTGTAGTCCTTTGTTTTGAATCAGGAAAGCTATTTTCCGCGAAGAAAACCACCTACACCTGAAAATGGCATTTTGTATTCAACAATCCCTTCTCTAAATTCCGCAGATGTAACATGTAAATTCTAGAAGAAGTGCCAGCAAAAAATTATGCTTTACCTAGCAGTTTCCAAGAAAGGAGTTTCAAACGTCTTCTGATTTATTCTGAGTTGGCTTGGTTGACAAGGCGTCTATCAAAAGCAATGATGGCACTCGAATTCATGCTTCGCTTCATCTGGCGGCGCGGTACTGTCGCACCCGACCATCTCCGATTTGGCTGAAACTTTCACAGTTTGTATGAAACAAAAATACATGGGTCAGCCATTTACCCATGTATTCTTGTTTCCCCTACCAAGCCCCACCCACCCGTTGGGGTTTAAAAATTTTCTGATTTTACGATGAATGGTCATTTTCAAAAAATCATATCTTGAGAAGGGAGCAACGGATTTTTCTCATTCTAATGCCAAATGAAGCGTCACTGAACGAAGTTTGTTTTGTTAATAATAGAATATTTTTTTCACAAAAAAAAAATTATTATTCACTAGTGAGGACTTCCAGCAGTTTTTTTTTTCTATTTTTATTTTGAAGCAAGAAACCTTATATAATTATGTAAAAAAAATTGCGATGATATTCGGCTTCTTGTGAATTTGGTCGAAATGAAGGGTGGTGGTAAATTTACACCCCTAGTATTGAGGAGTTTTGTAGTTATATTGTGAAAAAAGAATTATTGAAATATTTGTCGAACTATCGATTTTGGTGTATCAAGATAATTTAAGGTTATCCGAAAAATGCTCAATTTGTTAGTCGTCTTCCAGCACAGAAGAAACTGTATACAGTTTTTAATTATAAACGTTAAAGCTTGTTTGTAGAATGAAATTACATCTATATTTTGAAGCCTAATCACAAATCTAATTAGTTGTTAAATTCGATAATTAGTTGCAAAGATAACTCGAACAGAAAGGGAAGCAGTCCTTTTCAAAATGGAAAATGGCCGTTTTATGTCTGAAAAAAATGGTTTTACTTGAATTCCGCGTTTCCGAAAAACCGTTACGTCGAAAATTTGCTACCCAAATAAAAAACGTTCACATCAGACCGCTAATGAATATGAATAAAAGAACGGGCCAAATATATAAAAATTGAAGGAAGGGGGTATATATGATCCAAGTGGCAAAAAAGTTTATTTTTTAACGGAAAAACGTTCGAATGAAGTTTACGGCATCAAAACAGTGCTGGGCATTATTCGAATAAAGCTACAATCAAATAACGATTTTTTTAAAAAATCAAATAACAAATTATTCGGATAAATTTTTATTTGAGTGTCAATTTATTTTAAGTTATTCGCAAATAATTATTTGTTATTTGGTGCAAATTATTTGAGTTTTAAATAATCATTTTTTTATTCGACCGTGCGTTATTTGATAATCAAATAATTTCATTATTTGATGAATTATTTGTGATTTGTTATTATTGTGATGGTCATTATTTGAATTTTGTTTTTTATTTGTCATTCGATTATGGATATATGTTTTCAAATAATTAATTCTTGGCACAAGCATTTCTTTCTGCAAGATGTCTCGTTGCTTCATTTAACTTAAAGTTTAAGAGAAATTTAATAATTTTGTTCAGTTAAGTATTTGTGAAGCTTTAGAAGTAAAGTAAATGGGTTTGATTACTCATAATAATCTTACGAGTCAATTAAATAAAAAACAAGTGAGTTTGTGCTTAAGACAATACGATTGAAGTGAAAACTTTCCTTCAAGCCATACCTACTAATTATTTAATACTTAAGTTGTGACGTCACGACATCAAAACGCATATCAAGAATTCAGAAAAATTATTTGGTAACAGTGTTGGCAAATTACAATAGATAATATTATTGTAAAAAATATCAATATTTTTGAAAATTTATGATGATCTGGCAGCTAAATGCTCTTTTCGCAAGCCACAATATTAAGCGGGTCTAAATGTGGCTCATTAACTGATGAGCATTTTGAAGAGCGGATTTTATTAAAAGCAAACGCATATTATTAGTGTATAGCAAAATTTAGTTAAAATGTATTACAATCAAAAATAAAAAAAAAAACTTATCATCGTCTAAAGAGGTTTCTTTTTCAAAATTCCTAAATATTGAAATCTATGTCTACTCAAGGGTTATAGGGATATAAAAGTAAAATAACTGAATGACAAATAATTGTTTGAAATTCAAATAATGACCATCACAATAATAGGATATCACAAATAATTCATCAAATAATGAAACTATTTGATTATCAATCACGCAAGTTACGTTACCTCACCTTAATACAGGAAACCGATACTCAATTACAAGTCTAGACAGTCTCGACATAAATAAGATTCCTATACGAACCTGATCCATTCCTCATATTTACCACATTTTCCCATATTCCCAGACTTACCTGCAAAATAAACAGAAAAAGACAAATTAATAAAAAGCTCAACAAAACTTAACGTGGGAACAATGATTAGGTAAGCAGTTTTAATTATGAGAATTTTTTGAATTAAAGAAACCAGAATTCAGTCTTAAGACCACTGTGATTTAGTTCGTGACTTTTTAAAAGAAAAGCTCCAATAAAGAAAATATAATTGTGTTAGCTTACAATAAAGGAAAACAAAGAATATATAATTGTGTTGGTTTACTCTAAAGAGAAACCAGAGATTAGTGATAATTGAAAATTTATAATAATCAAAGATTATAAATTAATAATTTTGTAAATATATAAACATAGTTGTTCAGTTTACAGTGAAGATTGTGTTTTTCATTTTCCGAAATCTATCCTCAGTTTTTTTTTTGTTACGAATCCTAAAGGAAAAAGTTAATTCGCACGATCGAATAAAAAATAATTATTTGAAACTCAAATAATTTGCACCAAATAACAAATAATTATTTGCGAATAATTCACCAAATAACGAATAATATTTGTAATCAAATAAATTTTTATTCGATTTTTCATTTTATTCGGTTTTTTATCTTTTATTTTTATTCGAATAAAAAATGCCCATCTCTGCATCAAAACCCCTACTACTTAATCACACTGTCTTCCCTCTTTAATTTGATATCCCACACGCCTCATTTCGGACAACCACTATGAGGGGCAGTACAACCCCATCTCCCACGAACCACAAAGCCAAATTTTTTTCATCTATCTTTTATCACAAATATATTAAAAAAAAACGAAGCATTGCTCTACGGCCCTCCCATGCAAAGTTATTTTTTTTAAAATGAATTTTTAAAGTCACCATATACCATAATATGACGAAATACTATTTATTAATAAAACTTTTATTCATTCGGTGTTGCTATATTATTTTATGAAAAACATAAAAAATGAAGCTTTATTTGGCATTTGAATCAGAAAACCAATTTTTCTCCGTTCTCAAGATAAGATTTTTTTGAAAATGACGGTTCATCGTAAAATCACGAAATTTCTAAAAGTTATATTTATAATATTGAGTTGAATTAATATATGTACGTTAAATTTCCATTATTTAAATTTTCAACTGTATGGCAGGCAATTTTTCCTAGTTACTAAGGGAACTACATTTTTAATGGTACCCAGTGTCTGATTTAATATTCAAGTGTGACCCACCGGTGATGCACGCCGCCCGATGGGAAAGACGAGGACGACTTACCGGTCATGCACGCCGCCCGATGGGAAAGTTAAGTGCGACTCACCGGTGATGCGTGCCGGCGTAAACGTCTTAAGGAAATTTTTAAATCCTTTCACCAAAACAAGCTATGCTCAAGATGATTATGTCCTATAACCGGATAATATAACTTAAAGTTATGCCAAAAATGCAACCATTAGGCCGTTTGCCCATCGAAAAACGGAAACGAAAACACATCCACAACACAATGGACTGAAAAAGGCGTCTTCCGTCATCCTATAAAAGTAACAAGAGAAATAGAGCAAGCTCGAATATACAGAAAGTAATCCTTCAACTCGCTATCGGATTTCTTCGCGATGCAAATTTTCTGGAACAGCATTAATGGATTGATGGTAATTTTTTCTGTACTGATTTTTATGCTGCTATTGACTTCTGCCAAAATGACGGCCTTGTACTTGCGTTTGAATTTGATGGATTCATATGCAATAACCATATTCGACAAATACCTGATACCTTTTCCTCTGGACAAATAACAATTCATATTTTTATCTCTTACAACTTCAGTTCTTATGGAAAGATTTGAATCAATTTGGAAGGATGCTGAAAACACCAGTTTAACATTTTTTCAAGTGTTGATCGTCTCGAGGGCTGCGTGAAGACGTCATATCAACATGTTACGCGGATGTGTCCAAATGAACGTTACAATATTCGTGAAAAAAGTTGTAAGCGTTGTACAAAGATATCATTTCTAAAGTCCACAATGCAAGTATGCTGTCACTGATTCCACGCCCATGAGTGAGGCCCCACACGTAAGCATCATCCGTATCAAAGTTTGATTGATGGTTATATCAGACCAAATTCCAGACCAAAATTTGTCCGCGCATCTAATCTTAAAACAGACTTTCGTTGTAAATTTGTGGTATTCAGACAGCTTCTTCCGGTCCTTCAAAATCCAAGATATCTTGCACGTACATAAGAACCCATTTTGCATACAAGATATGTCCACTTGTATGAAAATAGAACAGTGCCGAAATGCAGTTGCCAGTTTCCCATTCGCTTAGCTGCAATGAAATGTTTGACTAGAATGACCATTTGAAAATGCGGCACCCATGGTTTTGCTTTAGAATCTTTTTTTTTTTTAATTTGGTAAGTACTTCTTTTCAATTTTATCGTATCAATAAAAATCACTTCAATTTGATGTGATTTGATGATTTATTGTGATGATAATTTTATTGATATTTTCATTTTTACAAAATTGACCGTGAAAAGATTCAGTTGGGCGATTTTTTGGAAGAATGTCCACGTTTCCATCGCTGGAACTGTTACACATCAGATATACAAAATACGTAAAGAATTTAGTATTCTTCAAATTTGTCGTAGGATCAACCGTTAAGGAATTATTTTGAATAAATAAATTTTTTGTAGGTACCTAGTATAATTAGAGATGGGAGAGGTATTATAACCATTTCTGCAATGGATATTCAAAGTGTCCAAGAAACCAGATATTTCTTTCACCGAAAGCCCTCCTTCTCCCCACCCCCCACGGTCGAACTACTACCCAGGTTCGAAAACTTGGATTTTTCATCGGAGCCTGGTATATCAAATTCACTTCTACCCCACCTATAGTAGGGCAAAGGCCGTTTTTAGTCTCTATTGGACTATACAGGGGTAGACATTCGTATGCGCGCATCTGAAAATTTATCATATATTGTGGTCCCCACTGTAAAATATTTCCAAGAAATACTTTTTTCCCAATTTTTGGAATTGCCATGGATGAGTAATACGCGATAGTAAAACTGAATAAAAAAAAGGGAATAATGCGAATGAAGCTCAGTATGAGCTGCGACATTCGTATGAGCGCATCAAGCAATAACTGAGTTTTATACGCGAAATTTAAAGTTTTTTTGCAAAATTTTGTTTTGAATAGCATTAAAGAATTTTCATTAAAGGTTTGTGTGTATATGTGTGATATGATTTTGTAATAAAATTCAGTATGAGCGTTGTTTTTGCAGCAATGCCTTCGGGGAAGCGCTTAAATGAGGCGAAGCAGCTTGCTATCAATTTATTGAAAGAGGAAAACTACTCCAATAGGCAAATAGCTACTAAACTTGGTCGATCTGAATGTGCAATCAGGAATTTCTTAAAAAAAGGCAATGGCTATGGCGTTAAGGCTCCAATAAAGGGCAATACAAAATTATCCTTGCGTGACAAAGGAAAAATTCGACACGAGGCAATAACAAATCGACTCTCTGCGAAACAAATTAACTACAAATTAGAGCTTAATGTAACACCCCGTCATATTGCGCGTGTTTTAAGGACTTCGTCAAATATAGCATGAACGAAACTAAAAGGAAAACCCCGATTAACTGCCGTTCACCGAGAGAAGAGATTACAATTTGCTAAAAAGTACATGTCTTGGACTGAATTGGACTTGGATTGGTCTGAATGGGAAAAAGTAATTTTTTCTGATGAAAAAAAAATCAATTTGGATGGCCCAGACTGTTATAGTTGCTACTGGCATAATTTGAAAAAACACGACGTGGTCAGATCGAAGCGTAATTTTGGCGGTGGAAGCGTTATGGTTTGGGGTGCATTCTCCTGCAGATAAAAGCTTCCAATCTGTTTTATATCTACTCGAATCAACTCCCAAATGTACACAGATCTCTTGGAAGACGTTTTGATCAGTCATCTGGATAGCTGCGACGAGGAAGATGTAGTTTTCTAGCAGGATAATGCATCCATTCATGCTTCGAGGCAAACCAAGGATTGGCTTTCTGATAAAAATATTCATACGCTTGACTGGCTCGCTTGTAGTCCTGACTGTAATCCTATTGAGAACCTTTGGGGGATTCTCGCTGGCAAGGTATATGCAAATGGACATCAGTTTGATAACGTAAATGCCTTAAAACAGCCATTCGCACGTGCTGGTCCGAAATTGGCCCGGATATTCTAAATAATCTAACAAATTCAATGCCCAACCGAGTATTTAGTGTCATTCAAAGTAAAGGAGGCCACACTAAGTATTAAATGAAAAAAGTTCCAAAAATATCAATTAATTAATTTGTTTTATTTAAAAGTGTCAAGTGTGTTCATACGAATGTCTAACCATAAATTGAAATTTTGTTTTTTTAAATATACAATAAGAAAAATATTTTGCCAAAAACGAATTCAAATCATTTCTTACAAAAGAAAACATAATACATCTCTTTTGAAAGTATTGATTTTTTTTTTTATTTCAAGAAATATGTCAAAAAAATGTAATGCGCTCATACGAATGTATCTCAGTTTATTATTTTTGTTCCCTCTGATAAAAAATTTCAACTGACTTTTAGTTTTTGATTTGATAATTCTAACTGTGTTGCTTTCCATTTTGTCAAAGCCTCTTACAGTGTAAGGAAGAACGTAAAATCTGTTAAACTTCTTTTACATTTTGCACATTCACCTCGAAATTTTAATTTATAATGTAAAGCACGTGACTCATTAAAATTGCATTATTTGAGTCTTTCTCATAATTATGTAACAAATTCGTATAAAATTCAGTACCTCTTTAAAAAGAAGAAGCAACACTAACCCTTGGCATTATTTTAACGCTATAAAACACCTTCTTCTAGAGACAGAAAATATTTATAATGACGAACAACCGGGAAAACTTCAACCCCCCACCTCCCCCCTTTTCTCCCATACACCGCAAATTGTCAGAATCATTTAATGCTGAGTCACAAGGAACAAACACGTGATTTATTTCTCAACTTGTTATAAGCATTCCTGCCTATAATTCTCTTCCAGCTACTCCTCCACACTTGTTTTTTTTTTCTTCACTGAAGTTCAGGTGTTTAGCGAAGCATACAGAAAATATTCGATGGAAAAATGACATGAAATAAGAAAAAAAAGCAACAAAAAAATTTTTTTTTTCTTAACCCTTTCTACAAATGCTTCAATAATCCTTAAAATGTACACAAAATGGCCTGAAAAACTTGGAATATAATGGGGATATCGACCCTGTGCCCCCAATGTATGCGTTCTTGCTGTGTATAGCAAACGAATCTGACGATTTTATTGTGTCGACAACGTGCTCAAACTTAACTCAATTTTTGCCCTATCCACCTAGTCTTGAAGGATACAAAAAAAAAAAAAAAAAAAAAAACTCAACTATAGTAGTGACAAATTGCTAAACTTTTGTAAGATTTCAATTGAGTTTCTCACTTCACCTCTACTAACAGTTCCCCGGTTGTAAGGCAAACAACCCCCCACCTTTCCCTTCATTCGGATTTAATAGCTCATTTTTCAAAGTCAATTTTTGTTGTTGTTATTTTTACAAAAAGCACTGAGGAAAAGGACTTTCTTTGTGTGTCAGAAAATATTTATGATGTACATATACAGCCATTACTTTGATGAAAATCAATTCTTTCTGCTATGATTTTTCTTAATATCCTATCATGGGGAGAAAAAACAACAAAAATACTGAAAAAAAAATCATCTTCAACAAAATAAATATCTAAATTTGATGGTATCGTATACCTTTAGAAGCTTCCAGGGAAGCATTGTATTGGGATTCGCAGGCATTGTTTGTTCGTTCATCAAATCAAAGTTCAAACATTCTAAGCAATTTGAAAAATTTGCAAGAACACCCCCGCAAGTCAACTGAGAGTAAACAAGAGAAATTCCTTTCGGTTCTTCCTGTTCATCGCCTGAAGCTTGTGGAAATAATTTTCGAATATTGTGCGGATATTTATTTCTTTACGAAATTATGGGTATTATAAAATCTGCTGTTGTTTTCTTTAAAGCAAAATATATGTATTATTCAAATCAAATACTTTTAAGATAATTTTTTTTTTTTTGCTCTGTTGTTTGTAATTGGCCAAAGGAAAGACTATTTTTTCATTTTTGTATAAATATTTGTAAGTAGTTATGTAAATGGAATGTAAATAAATATCCAAGCATTAGTAAATTTTGACGTAGTAAGTGATTATTTAAGCAGACTTAGGAACTCTAAAGTCTTTTAATAAAAGTGAAAAAAAAATTAAGCAAGGTACGAAACATCCATCCAACTCATTTTAACCTACGACTCAAAAACTGGGATTGCATCTCAACCAGAACTGGTGTCACCAAAAAATTTGTGCAGTCTATTGCATCTGACATCTCCTCGAGGCCAGTGGCGGATCCGGGGGGGGGGGGGGGGGTCCTGGGGTTCATGACCCCCCCCCCCCCCTAAATTTGAAGAGAAAAAATATTTAATTAATTGAGTTATTTGAAAAAACATAGTTTTTATTTTATACTTTTTTTATTTATATAATTCAACTTAAAAAAAAATTTTATTCCAAAACTTAAAAAAATAAAAATTTATTTCAATGAATGCTATTGTATGCATGTGATGTATGTGTATAGGTTTTTCTCGAAATTTGGGTTTCGCACCTCAGAGAAACACTTCCCAAGCCACGAAACAGACTCCCTCGCTACCACATCAGAGCCCTAACTTAACTTAGTCCTAACTCCTGTTATATTTCGGGGCTTACCTTAGCCGAAGGCAATCACTCTACTCCGTTTCAGGAAGCTATGATTAAGACAACTCGCACACTTTTATTTTATTTATATATTTTTTTTTTTACTTTTGATTTGTGCACAAACTTTTTCTTTCACAAACTTCCTCTTATCGTTATTTTCACAAAACGTTTATTTTTTTTTCTTGTCGCAACTTCTATTTTCTTTACCTGTTTACAATTAGTGTTCAGCCTACCGCGGCGGACGATGGTTGAAATGAAATTTGATATTTTCATAAATATCAAACCATCGTCTTGCTATCGTGCATACATTGTTGCACCCAGAATGTATGCCGCTCGCGACAATTTACTGAAAGAAGGCTTTTTGGTGAAGACTTGATCGTTTAAATCTTCACCGAGTAAATTTTATGCATCCGATATGTATGTAGGTATATATGTACATACATATCGTATTTTTATTTTCGACAAATCTTATTCAAGGTAAGATTTGTCGTGGGGATTTTTTCTATTGAAACGACTTGGGTTGAAATTTAAAACTTTTATTTGTCCCAAGTCGTTCTATGGGAAATACTTTTTGTTTTTAACTGAAGAATTTGAATCAATTGCTGATGGCAATTTCTTCGCCTTAAAGAGAGATAAGCCCCTTTTCAGGTAATTTTGGCATGTAACACTCCTAACATTCTAAAATATTTGCAGCGTTCTTATGTAAAACCACTGACATTTAAAATATGGACTGACTACGTCCATAGAAATACACTGCAGAAAGTGGGCTCATTTCTATATAGCGTTCTCTTTCGATCGCACCAACTACTAATTCGCACGTCACATAGAAATGTGACCTAACTCAAAATTATTAATTACACCATGAAATTGGCATATTTCTATCTGATTGTTTTTGCCGCTAGATAGCGATAGTGTCACTTTTCTGTTACTTAAGAACAGAGATATTCTTCATAGAACAGTGTGTCAGTGTCACTTTTTGAGTTGTGACGATCTTCATAACAAACGTAAATATGTTTTCGACATTTTAACAGTATTATTTTAAATTGTGTCACTTTTCCACAAAACAGCATTTATTTATTACAAATTATATTATGAGTTATGACATTTTTCCACAAAGTTCAAAGTACGGAATTTAATTCTTAAAAATCGTATTTTGAGTTGTGCCACTTAAAAAAAACTTGTAAAAATATTTATTTCGCAACAAAGAAAAGCGACACAACTTAAGAGGATGCGGGATTAACAGCTAACCTCGCCAACTGCGGTAACAAAAACTTAAAATTTCTTTTATATAAATCTTCAGAAATATATTTACTAATAAATTTAAGAGTTCAGACTATTTTTAGCAAACAATTACTACGTTAAGCTAGAATTAATTCTATGTACAGCTTTTCGTTCTTTCGCTCTCCTGAAAAGTTGCATTTTTTGAGTTGGGTCACTTTTCTATGTAACGTGCGAACTGAGAAAGGGCTGTAAACAATAAATAAATAAGTGGGTTTGTCGAAATAAATGTTTTTAAATTAATTATTTGGGTTAATAGAAATTCGAGAGGTTTCACTTTTCGCCAATGGATTTTTCAATATTGGCACCGACGTATGAACTATTTTTGACACAAAAAATTGTACCCGCATGAAAAAGCATATCGAGCAGTCCATATTATATATGCCAGTGTGTAAAACTGAGGAAAGTTTGGCTTGAATGACTCCTGCAGTTTGCACCCTATTCTATTAAAGAATTAGTTTTTGTAAAAAAAAAGTATACGAACACACCGCTTAATGCGGATTTCCTAGTTCCAAGTACTGCAGTACTGCCGTGGCTATGCGAACCGACTTACGGCGTTGGATGTTTTTTTTTTTTTTGCTCGATTTAATTTGTAAGATGACCCCCCCCCCCCCCTAATTTGAATGCTAGATCCGCGCCTGCTCGAGACTATACTTAAAGGCAGCTTCAAACCAAAAACCTCATCTAGAGATACATTGAAAATCATACTCTTTACTTCAATCATTGACGAACTCTATTATTTAAACAGATGGATCCAAATCGGAAGAACACACCAGACCCTGTTGTAGAAATAGTTATACACCTTTAAAATCACGTCACGATTTTCTATGCAGAAGTCAGGACGATCCTTGAAGTGAGACGGTATCTCCTCAACTCAGACACTGAGAGCAAGGGGTTTTCTATCAGCTCGGATAGCCAAGCGGCTATTAAAGCCTTGTCAAAGACCTTTAAAACCCTTAAGTTGGTATTGAAGTGTAGAAGCAGGTAGTGAAATGTACAAGCACTCTGAATTCTCTTTCTCGGTGTAACTGGGTACTTGTACTATGGATATCAGGTAACAGCAATATACGCGGAATAGAAAAAGCAAGCTAGCTTGCTCATCTTGGTGCAACCTGGGAAGCAAACCTTTCACAATTGGAATTGCACCAAAATACCTTACCTCTAACATTCAGTCAGTTCAACTGCCAACAAAGTCGTCTTTGTTTAAATTAGCCCTTACTATGTCACTGTACTCCTAGTTGAACTGCATAAAGCGGATAGGGTTAGGGAGAGATTGGAGCCAATACTGAATTTTTTGAATTTTTTGTTTGGTTAGGATTTAGAAGGAGGCGAATTTTTAGGTTCCTTAGATTTTTCAACCTCTTTTCAATCCATCCATCCAAGGAATATCCTGTCTGTCGTCCTCTACGACGATCTTTCGTATAGCTGAAAGCAAAGAAAATGAAGCATATAAACGAAGAAGAGCACACCACAAATTTGCTCGAGAGAATATTTAGCTGCGATGCAATCGAATAGAGAGCAAACAGCAAGACGAGTGACAAATTTGTGACTAACATTTGATAATAATCTCAACGATAATTTTACTGATTCCGGTGCCAAGCCCCCTGTGTTACTAAAAATATTCATAAACGGCAGATAAACCAAAAATTTTCTATAGGAATTTTTCTTATTAATTTTTCTTTCTAATTTTTATGCAATAGTGCACCATGTTCAAAAGACTTTTAGATAGATTCGGTGTGATTATACCGCTAAAGATGTTTATGATTGCAGACAAGCAGATAATTTCTCTTTTCTTTTTCTTAAAAATTTACTTGAAAATTTATCTGTCAAATATTTATGCACTATTAGATGCCGGGCTAACAACAGTTTAAAAACAGAGCAGAAAAGATTTAGTATTATTTTTTTTTAGAATTTACGGAAAATTTCTCTTCACAAATTGTTGAGTGACTAAAATGCCTACCAAGAATCACTAAGCTACAGTATCTAAATAGAGAATTCAATTCGACTAAAAATATTATATATACACCTGACCCTCGAATTACACTGTGGATACTTTCTCCAAAAGTACCGTGTTTAACCGAAACCGTGTAAATTGAAATTGTGTAATTAAATTCATTTTATATTTAAACAGTATACATCTAAAGTAAAACAATATTACATATTTCTTTGTCATTATATTAATATATTTTGATATTATAAGTATCTAGTTTCCCATAAATTCTGGTGAACATACATATTAAATCGATAAAACACAAAATTAATTAGTATTACATATGAATCTGCAGTGCTGTCGGCCGTTGCCCTCTTCTGCCGTCGTATTGAATTAATTCAATAAAATTAGAAGTTATCCACTCTACTGAAAAAGCTTTCCTGTTTAAACAATCTACGCTGGCTGTTTTTATCGATTTAGAAGGTGACTTTAACAATGTCCTTCATATAAGTTCACTGAAAAGCTAACAAAACATGGAGTGAACCGGTCCCTATAACACTGAATTGCACATATGTTGAACAAAAGAACTGTCTTTGCCGAACTGGGCAGGGTAAGTAGAGAAAAAATAGTCCAGAGAGGCACCCTCAAGGCGATATCACCTTTGTTGTGGGTGCTCATTATGGGTGATCCATAACACTCTAAGACTTACCTGGATGGGCACAAAGCAGTATGTTACGCCGACGACTGGGTGATCTTGGTCACCGGTAGGTACGAATCTGAACTTTGTGAACTTGTGCAGAATGCGATCCGAACGGACTGGGGTACGGATTTCGGACTTTACATCCATTGAAAACAGATTTATGCCTCTATACTAAGAAATAGAACACTCCACTGAAAGGCAGAGTAAAATATCTAGGTATCATATTAAATAGAAAGTTAAGCTGGAAACCACACATTTAAAGACAGAGCGAATCAAGCTCTTCGAGGCTTCGCGATGTGCCGCAGATCCATAGGGAAAAAAGTGACGATGTAAACTATGGATGGTCCTTTGTGGTGAATGGCAATGGGCAATGGAGCTCGTTAATCATTGCAAGAAATTGGAGAAGATTCAAAGATTTTGTCTCCTTAGTGTAAGTAGCGCTCTCAAGTCAACCAGCTCGAAGGCTCTTGAGCTCATCCTCAACACACCCCGTTCATATACGCGTCAAGAAGGGGGCGTCAATTGCTGAACTGAGGCTGCATCTCAATCGGAGCTAGATTTACACTGGCACAAGAGTTACAGATGAATCCATCTTTGAATTTGTGTAGTCCATCATACTTCCTCGACACTATGCTGCGGAACAACTTTAACTCGAAAATTCCAGATAGGGCAGAAGGGGAATTATATTCTGTGCTTCAACTATTGACAAACCTTATCATATATACAGACGGCTCCAAACTGGAAGAAAACACCGGAGCAGATGTTTTCTGCTAGGAGACTCACATTGAAATTTCCATTCACCTTGAAAGCCATGTAACGGTTTTCCAGGTGGAAGTCAAGGCCATCCTTGAAGCGGGAAGGTATATTCTAAAGTCGGGTACTAAGAACAAGGAGATTGCAATCTACTCGGACAGCCAGGCAGCTATCAAGGCCTTGTCAAAACCTTTTACAACCGCCAAACTTGTATTTGAATGTAAAACTACCCTGAATTCCCTTTCTGGGAACAGCGTGGTACTGGTGCTTTGGGTGCCAGGTCATAGCGGCATTAGCGGGAATAAAAGGTGGATGAACATGCTCGTCTTGGTGCAACCTTGGAGGAAATCTCCTCCACAATTGGGATCGCACCAAAACATCTTTGCCTCTACGATCTCGACTTGGGCCGACCGCCAAAACAGTCGCCTTTGCTTGGATGACCCCTCATATAGAACCACAAAGGAGCTGTGGAGCTTACCCAACCCAAATGCAATGAAAGAGTTACTGGAACTAAGCAATCCAACCTGAGAACTATAGTGTTAATTCTCATTTGACACTCTCTTCTCAGTGGTCACCAGCATAGGATGGGGCTTGTTGAAGATCTGGTATGCAGAGGACGCAGAGAGGAAACTGAAACGGTAACATATTCTTTGTAACTATTCAGCCCCCTCAGGAAAACGTTACACATTCCTTGGCTCACACCACCTGAAAGAACGGCATGAAGACGAAAGGAAGGGTTGGGGCCAATTTTGAATTTCATTTGAGCGTCCGAGCAATTTCTCATAAATCTGGAGAGTGAACAATGAGCCTTGTTGGAGCCTACGTTCCAGGGATCCTTTTCGGATTCCAACCTAGTTTCAATCAAATCCCAATCCATCCCTATTTAATATACTAATACACGCTCCACAAAACGTTCCTGGAGAAAATTGTAACTATTGCTGCAAAAGTCTGCCGTCTACCATCGCAACTGCGTTTAGCCCTTAATTTCTATCCTATTTCTTACTACATTCTGTTCTGTTGCATTTTGGGTCTCGTTATCCTCTTTTGAAAGCTCAGAACTCAAGTATAAATATTTTCAAACTCATTGAAATGAAAGCATGAACGCACAAGCAACCACATAATATTTCATTGTAATGCATCCTATTCGAACTGAGTAGACGAGATAACTGTGTACTACATAGTAGTTTTTTTAGATTTTAAATTCTAAATTTGCTCGATTGTTTTATTTTATTTTTTTTTTTTTTTTTGTGACCGTGTTAAAGTGAAAATTAGTATAATATAAATTGAATTTTTCCTCATTTTTTCAGTCGTGTTAAACCGAAACCGTATAATCGAGTACCGTGCAAATCGAGGGCTAAGTGTATATTTCTTCTTGAATACCATGGTTCCCACAGCTAATTTCTTCCTAAAGATTCAGTTCACTCCTTAAAATTTACGGTCTGCCTTTTATTTTATGCCAATGAAACTATTAAAAAGAAAAAAAAAATATAGAAATTTTGTGGACCAGAGGAAGAGTACTGTCAACAGATTCTTCTACTAAATAAATTCTATATTTACTATAATCTTGGTGCTAGAATAATTCTTAAAAATTGATTCAAAATTATTATTTTTAAGAATTTGTATTCATTCGTATGTGCCCACCCAGCAAAAAATTTCTCCAAGTTTTGCTTCTCCGAAGAATTTTTCGAAGAAGTAAAGAGTATGAAAGAAATAATTTCAGAAGTATAAATAAAATCCATCATTTGAGAATATTTCGCTTTTCCAAGATGAACTAGAAGATTTGACTTAAAACACTCGAAATTTTACATAATCTTAAGAGTCAAGTAAAGGGTTTTCCAATCAGAGGTGTTATTTTAATTAGCCCGCTATTTCGGTAGATGTCACTTTTGGAACTGTCATTTTTGACATTTGACAAGTAGAAACTACGCCATTAATAAAAATGGAATGACACACGATTCAACAACGCATTGAAATTATTAAAATTCACTATTAAAATGGTGAAAATGTGGCAGAGACGGTTCGTAAAACTCGATCATTTTTGGGTCGTGGTGAAGCACCTTGTCGGACTGCAATACAGAAATTGGTAGAAAAATTCGAGCTGTCGGGACAAGTTAGTGATGTGAAGAATAAAACCCGTGCACGTCGGTCAAGAACAGCCGAGAATATTGCTGCTGTAGCCGAAAGTGTTGAAGAAAACCCAGGTTTGTCCATTCCTCGTCGTTCTTTGGAATTAGGCATTCCACAAACGTCATTACACCGTATTTTGCATAAAGACTTGGGTCTTAAGGCTTATAAAGTTCAGTTAACACAAGAACTCAAGCCGCCCGATCATCAACAACGTCGAGTCTTTGCTGATTGGGTCCTTGAAATGCATGAAAATGATCCGGAATTCCATCGAAAACTGATCTTGAGTGGTGAGGCCCATTTCCACCTCGATGGCTTCGTCAACAGGCAAAATTGTCGCATCTGGGGCTCGGAAAACCCAAGAGTTATTGTTGAACAGCCTCTCTATCCTCAACGTGTGACTGTTTGGTGCGGTTTATGGTCCCGCGGGGTCATTGGACCTTACTTTTTCGAAAATGAGGCTGAAGCATTAGTTACGGTGAATGGATTGCGCTATCGACAGATGATTAATGATTTTTTATGGCCGGAATTGGATAGTATTGATCTGGACAACGTTTGCTTTCAACAAGACAGCGCTACGTGCCATACAAGCAACGAAACCATTGATCTTTTACGGGAAACGTTTCCGGACCGTGTTATCTCTCAAAGAGGTGATCAAAATTGGCCACCGAGATCTTGTGACTTAACACCTTGCGACTTCTTCCTTTGGGGCCACGTGAAAGAGAAGGTCTACGCCAACAGCTCAGCGTCGAGTCAAGACCTCAAAGATGGAATTCGTGAGGCTATCGAGGACATAGGGCAGCCACTTTGCGATTTGGTTATGGAAAATTTCATGAAAAGGATATGGTCCTGTGGTCGTGGTGGTTATTTGGCTGATGTTATTTTCCATTATTAACGGCATACCTTCCTCTTTATAATGAAATAAAGATCCGATCATTTATCTCAAAAAATGGCATTTTTCTTTGAATATCAAAATAACACCTCTTATTGGAAAACCCGTTAGAAGCTCATAGTTCTGAGATATTAGTCCGTTGCGAAATTCATGTGCATTACAGAAAATTCTTTCACGCGTTCTTCGGCAGTGTCCAAATATATAGTGGAAAACGAAATTTTTATATGGCAACCCCACGAAAGAGTTGTCCGAATATTTTTTCCATGCCTTAACACTTTATGGACGTTGCTGTTAATTTTCACCATGCATATTTCTCATTTACTAATACATATTTCTGTTTTTTCTGCATATGTGCCGAAGTTTTCGGCATTTATAGGAAAGAACATTTAATATAGTCTTAAATCTCTTTATAATTTCCACGACTACAATGGTAATGTACTTCCAAATCCTTGCTTAGGTGTATCAATAATAATTAAACCATGAGCAAGTGTTGTACCATTTTAGAATCCTTATTAAATGCGTCAACTTTTAAAGTTACTTGCCAAACTGGCGTAGTACATTTTTTTTCAGTATACAGTCAGTTAAAGTTGGGTGAAGTATCAATTTTCTATTCTTGGTTCGGCAAAATGTGACATTTTCTTCCAAGCTGGAGCAGTTGGCTTACAATTTAAAACAACAGGGGGCGTATTCTTGAATAACGAAGGCACATTCCGTATTCGTTATACTGTCAAAACCATTCGGAATCGACACTTGTGGTATTCTTGAAATCCGCATTCGTTATATACCGAACGCAAACCCTTCGTTATTTAACGAGTGGGTTCAACCATTCGTTATGCCAAACGAAGAGTGAATCAGCTGCTACTTTATGGGTGATAATGGGAGATAAAAGATGTGCGAAAATATCATATGCTCAAAAAACTAAACTAATTGAGTTTGTAGAGGAAAACCAGAAACTGAAATTTGGTAAATACTATATGATAACTCTTTCAGTTCAAAAGATGCCACGGAATTGTGGCAAAATAAAATTAGTATTAATTTCCATACCCGAAGCACAAAAGAACTAGAAAAGTTTTTTATGATATTATATTCGAAACAAAGGTAATAGAAAATTTCCAGAATTGGCAGGATTTAAAATATGTGGTGAAAGGAAAATCTGCGGCGGCATAAAAAACATTTGCATGGCACTGGTGGAGGTCCTCCTGCAACCTTTTTTTCTATCTAGCGTTGAATTAAGGGTGCAGGAATTGATTAACTATTGACGTAATTGATAGTCCATAGATTCTTTAACGATTTCAGGACCAAACAATAATGACAATTCACTGAAGCTTGCCATTTTTTACAAATTATATTTTAAAATATGAAACAGCTGACGATATCCAATTTGTAAATTGACAGATTTAATCTTACCACACTCGTTATGTTGAAATACTTTTTCACCACTTCGACTTTATAACGATGAGGTTCAAGAATACGAACAGGGTATTCGGTTCGTTATCAACCATTCGTTGTACAACAAATTCGTAAAAACCATTCGTAATTCAAGAATAGGCCCCCAGGTTACATAAGCAATATTCTGGATTACATAAGAAAAATAAAATTGAAAAGGGTAAAGATTTAGCAACAGGGGCTAAAAACCACCCATCATAGGGTGTACATTTCCTCGAAAACAAAAGAAGTTTCTATAATTTAAAAAATACATGATTTAGATTTATTTTTATATTGTAGAGCATACCTACATACCACAATAATAAATGCACATGCACCTACCTCAACAACGAATAATAATAAAGAAATAAAAATAAACGAAACAAACATGACAAGCAAAAGCAAATAGCAACAAAAAAAAGAAATATGATCGGAATAGCCATGCGCCATTCTACGATCATTTAATGAATTTACGCTAAGTGAAAGAAAGTTGTAAAATGTAATATGATCACCACTGGTCACCATTGCACCGTGATGATACATACAATACATTACTCATTGAGCTTAAAAAAAAAAAGAAAAATAATTGCTCAATGACGCAATCGATAACTGTGTCATATCTACTTAGCATTTGTTCAATAAGAAAAAGATTGCAAAGTAAGCATCGAAGCAATGCTATGCTTGTTCATGTAGGGGTTAATGTATATGCATTTTTATCGATTAAATATATTCTTGATCGATATTGCTGATATGAGCAATGTAAGCAATTTTGTAATAGTCTTTAGTTCTCATGAGAAATAATATTTTTTGTATTAAGGTTTTTACCATGTAAGCAATTTTTAAAAGTATAAATTAAGTGCGATTGAGAATAAAAATTCAGAGTTTTACCTACAACTCCAAGCGTATTATTTAACTGCCAGATATTGAGCCCCTTGGCTCCAACATGGCTGATATTAAAGGTATTGAGCTGTATAGCTCTCACTAATAATATCTCTCCTTTTTTTTACACCAGATATTGAGCTCTTAAGCTTTAACTTGGTGGACTTTTTAGAGATTGAGCTTTCTTCGCTCTAATACTAAAAGTCGTTTCATTCATCCTTAATAGATCGAACAACTGAAGAAGGCAAGCAAAGTTATACCAAGAACACAACTTATTTACAATATTTTTCTGGTAACTATTATGATTCGATTCCGGCTTATCGTTGACTTACGGTAATAAGGTAATATACAGGGTGTTCCAGACTAATAGGTTAATATTTTGCTAAAAGATTCCTCTCGTCCAGGCAAGTAAATAATTGAATGACATGGTGGGGGGGGGGCAAAATGTTACCCACCCGAGCTACAGGGTTATTAGTAAAATATGCTCTTTTTTCATTAAACACCCGATATCTTCAAAAGTACACTCTGTACGTTCTATTTTTAGAAGTCGTTCTATGAACAACCTTAGGTTCTTTCCTCTGAACGGTCAACCATCCACGAACCTCTCCCCACTCCAACATTATGATGCTTCAAAGTCAAAATTCCGTTTTTTTTTGTTTTTTTCTTAATTTTTCCTTTTTTTTTTAATACCCCCAATAACATACACTTTTTTTTAAAAATTTTGAAAGCCCAAACCATCGTCTTTAATTTAACTTATGTGCATGTGCTAAATGTAGCCGCTAAAGGATAATTAGCTCATAACCTATTCAGGTCATACCGAAATTAGACGAGATTCTTTTTAAATGACGTATTTTCAGTTACCAAGGGAACAAATTATCTGTGACCTGAATAGGTCCCATCCCACATAGAACATAAATATATGAGGTTAAATTAAAGAGAATTAAAGAGAAATTTTGTAAAAACACTGTATGTTAGTGGGGATATTAAAAAAAAAAAACAAAAACGAAAAATAAAACAAACAAAAACTGAAGGGGGTTGGGCAATCGTTGAAAAGATCATGGAATGCTCCATACAATGCCGTCTGAAAATATACCGTACACCCAGTACTTTTTAAGATATACGGTGTTTAGTTAAAAAAGAGCATATTTTATTAATCACCCTGTAACTCGGTAAGGTGACATTTTGGCCCCCCCCCCCTACCATACAATATTTTACTTGTCTGGATGAGAGGAATTATTTGACAAAATATTGATCTATTAGTCTGGGACACCCTATACTTACAATTAGTTTACTATCGAATGGAATTAAAATTTTTAAAATCTCTGACATGACGAAAATCGGTTTTTGGTCGCCCAAGAATCGCTTTGGCCCACTGGTCGTCGTTTAGAATGTGGCGGAATGTAAGAAACGAGACCATAATTTTAGTAAAATTATTAAAATTAACTGAAAAATTAATTTACTAACTTTTATTTATTTAAATATTTCTAATTAAAATGTGATCAAAACTATTTAATTCTGTGGAAAAATTTGCTAATAGGATTTATTTAAAAGTTTGTAACCTTATAAGAGTGTAAACACATATACATATACTTGACGTACATACATACTTCAATAACGCATATTTAAGCTTTCATTCAAACTGAATTTAAATAGGCACTCGGCTTTTATCTGACTCATTTAAGAGTATAAAATAAATTGTTCCTTCGTTTAAAAGTTGATGATAATTTATTCATTAAGTAATAGTGTGTCCAATTAAAATTGAACATTTTCATGTATACATTACACACATACATATATACACAACTTTGTGAGAAAACTTTCTGATTCACATTAAATTAAACCCAAGAGGACTTTGTCCAAGCAGTTTGAAATTTAATGAATCCTTCAAACAAAAACAAACTTTTCAACAGATCCTCCTGAAATCTCAATGGAAAAACCGGTCGTACATTCGGGGGAAGGACAAGAAGCGATACTTGTGTGCATCGTTCATGGAGAATCACAGCCAGAGGTAAATAAAAAATTAGACTTTTTTTTTTTACCTATATTTGTTGACTGGAAAGTCGTCGGTAAAATGAAATTGTTTATCCACTCTTTTATTTTGTGGTGGTGCTTTTATCAGGTCTCATGGTTCAAGGACACAATGCAAATTGATACTACCGAAAGACACATTATGGAAAATCGTGGAGCACGTCATACATTAATCATAAGAAAAGTTCATGCGACCGATTTTGGGAATTATTCATGTGTCGCAGACAATCAATTAGGAAAGACACGAAAAACCATTAGCTTGACGGGAAAACCGAATATTGCCACTTTCCGTTCGGGACCGATTGGTCAATGGCGGGACAAGTATGTAGTACTATATATCACGAATATATGTAGTAGTCAAGTAGTAATAGCCCAGGTGTATGATGTACTAACATTAATCTCTTTCATATAGATACAATATATCGTGGATAGTGAATTCATATGCGCCCATCGAGGAATACAAACTTTACTATAGACCAACACAGAGTGCAATTGATGGCAGCTTTGATGTACAGAATCGAAATTACCATCCGTATTTGAAGCGAAGCGTACGTCTCGATCCGTGATGAAAATGTTTCATCTGCGGGAGTAATAGATACATTCATTTTGATATTTTTTTTTCTTTTTTTTAGGAAGATGATGGCACTATCCAATTTGATTCATTCACGTACCACAACGGATATAGTAATGGTATCCATTGGTCAAGAAATGAATGGAGAGATGTTATATTGCCAGCAATTCCACTGTCACATCGATATACACAAGGGATGAGTTATGTAATTAGAGGCTTAGAACCAGATCAACAATATGAGGCCAAAGTGCAATCCAGGTGAGTTTATATATATATATTTATTTATAGTACTTATGTATATACATACAATATATAATAGTTGTATCAATCTACCCATGTGTAACCTTACGTAAATTGCATAGCTTGAAATCACAAATAGTGTTACATACTCCGTCCAGAAATTTATAGTTTTTGTACAACTCGTGTCCAACCATGGTATGCTGTGGTGTTAATTTATTTGGGTTGGCTCTGGTTCTCAATAAGTCGCACCTGGCATAGGACCCTTTGATATCTTCAAGATTGAGAACCCTTCTTCACGACTCGGTGAGAAAGCGATAGAGTAATTAAAAAGGATAGATAAACCGACCAAAAGCTGTGTATTTTACACTACACGCACTACAGAAAGAAAATATTGAACTTTGATAATATTGATCCGTTATTTCTTTGTAATGATTGTTTGCAACTTTTACTTGCGCACATCGCATTGACATTGATTTCCGGGAAGGAGTTGCGTAGAATTGTTTCATGGTGAGGAGTAAGAGTTGTAGTGAATTTGTCTGCTGTGCCGTCTATGTATGATGGTTTATGCGTGCTTCGCCATGCAGAAGATGTTATCACGGTCTCCAAGCTATAATGTCGAAAATTTGCTGCAAAAATGGTGAACGCAGAGGAGGCAGCGCTATAAAGTAGATGATCTATGATAAGTGGAGAAGCTTTAAAAGCAGATCTCCTAAAATTGGTTATTTGCACTTATGGGCTTAACTTCGGAAGAAAGATGTGACGCAATTAGCTTGACCCGTATTACGCCGGTTGCAAAACATGTAAACAAACGCGTGTAAACAATTCCAGTCACTTCTTATGAATCGCATTTATTGTGATCGATTTATAGAGCTATGGATTTCAGGTCAATTGAATATTGCAATAATGTAGAATGTTCATTCTTGCATTTTTAATTGATTTGTAATCTGTTGATCTTTTTTTTTTTCTATGTGCATACTGACATCACAGAGTATACTTAAGTCAGTCACTGAGCCAAACTGTTGTAGGGTTTGATGATCTCACAAAATTATCTTTCGCCGTATTTAATAGCGATTTCACTATTGCACAGAAAAAAATAAAACACGAATCTTTACGATCTATTATTGTGGCTTTTATTGATTCCTTTCAATTATTGCCAACATGAACAATATAATATTAGACAACTTTTATATAGTAGACCTATAAAGGAGTTTAACGACTCTTTTTACAATGTCTTTCTTAAACCAAATTCTCTAACCAGTTAACTCAATGACTCTTCGCTTACAAGGGACAACAACAATTTACTTGACAGGCTTCTTCCTTTTACTCATTCTATTACATACTACAGTACTCAGATGAGCTAAACCACATCGGAACACTGGGCCTTTGGGAACGAAGGTTGTATGATATGACGTTGCCAGATCCTGCACTGTTTTTCTAAAAATTATTTTTTTATCTGATTATTGGCAGTTTTATTTGCCTTGAAACGCCTGTATGGTATATTTGACGTAATTAAATTGCACTGAGAGCCTATGGGTGCATCACTGTTGGTCGATGGTACAGAAAAATTCACTACTGTTTCAATAATTTCTCGTAGTTCTTGCGATATTGCACCACTATCAGTAGGAATAGCTTTCTGTACTTTCGAACACGTTAACAGCTAGAAGAGCTTATGCACGTTTTACTTCCGACAGGCTCCTAATCGCTCAGTTAATGTCTTCTGCATGATAATCATTAATTGTATCAAACATAATAGCCCCAATTAGCAAAAAGCTAAAATTGGCCTAATACCAATACTTGCGATATCCTAGATAATACCCGTATGCCATCCCTCTGTGCAAGTTCGATTGAAAGGGGGTGCACTGTATCCAACTCGGTTATAAAACCGTTAAATGATCTGTTAATGTTAGAAACTACATTAATATTAAACATTATCGATTATTTTTGTCTTGTGTGTTAGAATAAATTTGCCTCGATTATTAAATTACAAATCAAAATTTAAATTTAGCAAATTAAAATAAAATTATTGGCAAAGAGGCAAAAACTTATCTAAACACTTCACCAGCTAGAAAAATACAATTACTATTAACGTTTCAATGACATACATTGTTCATTTGAGGCGTTGATGATGTATATTTAGGATATTCAGAATCGCTTTCATCCGTTGTGAAACCTTGAACAATCTTTCTTGATCTTGCCTGACAAATTCTGATTAGTTTATGTCGACCTATGTACGGCACGTACTGAATTATCAGAAGATTTTATAAAAGAATTTCCGGCAGCTTGTAAACGTTGACCAGTTTGTGAATTTGGATCTACATTTGAATTCGCTCGAATTCTTTATCAAACTGCAGTACTTCGTTGATAAAACTCCCTGCTTTGAAGGGTTCAACTTGCAAACCCTGGACTATTTCATATCCTCTGAGGTCGAATACTTAAGCAAAACCATTTCTTCCTTTGTACAAGACCTCAAAGATGAAATTCGTGAGGCTATCGAGGACATAGGGCAGCCACTTTGCGATTTGGTTATGGAAAATTTCATGAAAAGGATATGGTCCTGTAGGCGTGGTTGTGGTGGTCATTTGGCTGATGTTATTTTTCATTATTAACGGCATACTTTTTTCTTTATAATGAAATAAAGATCCGATCATTTGTCTCAAAAAATGGCACTTTTCTTTGAATATCAAAATAACACCTCTTATTGGAAAACCCTTTAGTTATAAATCTAAAAAGTTCGTGTTGATTTCTACGTTTCTAACATAGTTCATATCGCAGAAGAAGAGTTTGCATATAGCTTCATAGCCTTTCATATAATTGCTGGATTTCCGAGAATTTAAAGCCGTGACCAATAAAATAACAGTGCGAGGTTTTAAATAAGTCAGAAAGTTGTGACCTAGATTAGAATAGTATGGGCATAAAATAAGATATATTCAAAATGACGCAGGCCGAAAAAATAACATAAATAAAACGAATTAGTTAGCTTTATATTGCAAATTTTTTTTTTGAACACTATTATATGGCCAAATTTCAATAATATTCAAAGAGACGGACTCAAGAGTGATCTTATAAGAGTTGGTTTTATTAGTAAAAGTTGTCTTAGAAGCTATTACAAAACAAAATGTTTTTTTTTTCAGCAACTATAAGATTGACGAAAACGGGGTAGTTTCCCTGTTATCTGTGCCTTAATACCTACTAACGCTGATAGTATAAAAATTTTAGCTTTAGAAATATAGAAAATCGGGGGAGCGCGATTGCATATTTCGGGCGATATTTTTATAACCAATTCACCAAAAATTAAAAAAAAAATTTTAAAGTGGCCATTTTAAATGATACCCCACACGAGACAAACAAAAACCCCAATTCACTACAAAAAGAAATTCATAATCTTTGACTGTCAAAATATGTGCGTTTCACGAAGACTTAACATTCTACCAAATTTAAAATTCCTACTTCACGTCGTTTTCGAGAAACATGTCTGTCATAGACAGAAGGACGGAAGTGTGATATGAGTTCCATTTGTATCCCCTTTTAAGGTATGAAACCCTGAAAACAGACAAAATATGTCCCAACTATTAAACTGCTTTATCTTACAGTAAAACTGCCTTCAAGGTATTCATTTAAACCAAAAACGTATCAGGCTTAATCGCGTCTCTATACGGATCCACTCTCATAAAAACAAGAAGTTACCATTAAAAAAAATAAATTTTTAAGTTTTTGTATTAACACAAGCAAATATTTTCGAATTCATTTCATTTCAAGGTGATTGGAGGATTGGGGTTGAGCGCCATACATATTCGGTTATTTTTATTTAATAAATTCAGAAAATTAATTAAAATGGCAAACGGATCTGCATAAAAAAAACATATCACAAATTACTTGTGGCTTAATGAATTATTTTTTATGTTTCTGTAATATGAGACAACGCCTGTAAAAATCATAAAAATATGTGTAATTTCGTATAATATTTTGTACATGCCAACATTATTAATTAAATATTGATCTGCCATTGCTTGGAGTTATTTCTAAAACCATACGAAAATGATTCCGCAATTATTTATAAATCATGGCACTCAGCATGAGAGCATAAGTATGATAAAATAAGTTTTGTTTTTATTGAAACAGAGCGTAATATATCAAAGATGGGCATTATTAGGGAAAATAATTATTGTTATGAAAAAATTCGGATTGAAGATAAAAATCTTTTTTTATCAGTTCATATGAGTTTAGGAGGGGAATCGTGAGTCATGGGGAATTGTGAGTCACGTCAATATTTCACCACAATTGGAAAATCAGACTCATGCAAGTGGCTGTCTTATATTTGACCAAACTCATTTTCCATTAGCAATCGATGCGTTTACAATTCGTTCGTTCCGTGCGATAATCACTTGGAAAACTTTCTAAAGATATTTATTCCGAGCGTTTGGGTTTGCATTGATCTGACAACAATTTTCATTTTTTATGCAAAATTCCAACAGAATCTTAGTTAAATGGATTTCTTTTTTCCGTTTTTTTTTTTTTTATATTTTTATTCAAAATGCTACGCTATTATGCGAAACATAAGCTATCGAGTGAATTTTCCGTTGATTTGGAAACGATCAACTAGTTAAAAAAAAAATCATGGAAACTCGATTCGATCTGTCGCTAAATCTACCAATTTTCCGCCTGCCACTTTGACACGCCATGTAAAGAAAATCAATGAAGGGAACATTGATGCTTCAACTGCTACCGACGATTTATTGGTTGAGATTACTTTAAAACCAACAGTACACCGGGTTCAAATCCAGTATTCAATGTACATCAAGAAAAGGCATTGATGCAATACGTTCTCAAGGCGAGTAACATTCATTTATTGACTAAGTAGTGCCCAATGGGTGCGAGTAAGCTCTGAAAGGGTGGGGTGGTTTGACATTTATAATATCGCAGCTATCATCGATGTTGATCGTTCGATTCCGTACTCTAAGGTTTCACTCTTTTGCTGTGTGTATGTGTTGGTGCTTACCTTCATATGCGTGGGAAAGTGTAGCTGTCTACGTCGACGACCTCGCAGACAGTGCACATATTGATATATAGTAAAAAAACTAAAGTTTTGTATAGCAACCCTACGGAACGAAAATGTTATCCAATTCATCCCATTTTCAAACTTGAATTTACCTGTTTTTTTTTTTTTAACGGCCCGTGTACAAAATTTCAGATCTCTACGTCGCGAGTGAAGCAGTATCCAAATATATAGTGAAAAACTAAAGTCTTTTATGGCAACACCAAGCAAGGGTTGCCCGATTTGTTCCACTTTAAATCTGTATTTGCAATTTTTATGAAAACGCCGTGTACAAAATATGAGCTCTCCACCTCGACGCCTTCTCAGGTGGCTTCCAAGTTGGAAGTAGGAACATATTCTCGCGTATTGTCACGACATGGAACGAACTGCCGAGGAAAGTTAGGGAAATTAGCTTCCCCAAGGAGTTCTAAAAGAAAGCATTATGCTCTCTCAGATCATAATAATGAACAACTCATGCGCTTAGCCATTTGACCTTCACTATTGTAATCTGAATCTTATAATTTCATTAATTAACTCCCATGATATTTTTAGTCTTTATTGTCAAAATTTTTAGCATAAAAATTTTAGTAACTAATCCAACCATGTTTCGTAAATTTCCCCAATAACACATGGTAACGGAGTTTGGGTGGGACTGCTGCGGATTGCTTGTCGGACCAGGGTTTCTCCTTCAGTTACAATACAATAAAAATATTTCTTTATTCAATGAAATAGCCTAACATTTACACAGCTAATTTCATCTAATCCTATCTATAGCCTAGACTGGAAACTAGGTAATGTTAAGGGGAACTTCGCGATGCTTACCACTATGTTACCAATTTAATACTAAAGAGCCTAATTCTTGCGAGATCGATTGACTACGCTAGATATTTATTAGTTTTATATACGTAGAGATTAGGGGAAACTTCACACACCTTATCACTATGAGAACAACCCTGGACTTAATACTAAAGGCCTGTTGGCGTAGACCTTCTCTTTCAAGTGGTTCCAAAGGAAGAAGTCGCAAGGTGTTAAGTCACAAGATCTCGGTGGAGAATTGTGATCAACTCTTCGAGAGATAACACCATCCGGAAACTTTTCCCGTAAAAAAACAATGGTTTCGTTGCTTGTGTGGCACGTAGCGCCGTCTTGTTGAAAGTAAACGTTGTCCGGATCAATACCATCCAATTCCGGCCATAAAAAATCATTAATCATCTGTCGATAGCGCAATCCATTCACCGTAACTGTTGCTCCAGCCTCATTTTCGAAAAAGCAAGGTCGAATGACCCCGCGGGACCATAAACCGCACCAAACAGTCACACGTTGAGGATAGAGAGGCTTTTCAACAATAACTCTTGGGCTTTCCGAGCCCCAGATGCGACAATTTTGCTTGTTTACGAAGTCACCGAGGTGGAAATGGGCCTCATCACTCAAGATGGATTTTCGATGGAATTCCGGATCATTTTCATCCATTTCAAGGACCCAATCAGCAAAGACTCGACGTTGTTGATGATCGGCCGGCTTGAGTTCTTGTGTTAACTGAACTTTAGAAGCCTTAAGACCCAAATCTTTATGCAAAATACGGTGTAATGACGTTTGTGGGATGCCTAATTCCAAAGAACGACGAGGAATGGACAAACCTGGGTTTTTTTCAACACTTTCGGCTACAGCAGCAATATTCTCGGCTATTCTTGAGCGACGTGCACGGGTTTTATTCTGAACATCACTAACTTGTCCCGACAGATCGAATTTTTCTACCAATTTCTGTATTGCGGTCCGACAAGGTGCTTCACGACCACCAAAAAATGTTTGAGTTTTATGAACCGTCTCTGCTACATTTTCACCATTTTTATAGTGAATTTAAATAATTTCAATGCGTTCTTGAATCGTGTATCGTAGTTTCTACTTGTCAAATGTCAAAAAATGACAGCTCCAAAAGTGACATCTACCGAAATAGCGAGCTAATTTAAATAACACCTCTTATTGGAAAACCCTTTACTTTTCTTTCCTTTTTTGTCGAACGTATTTAATCATCCATAGCTGAAGAATATTTGATTTTCTGGTGTCCTTTTTTTTAAACTTAACTTTTGCGAGAAAAGACAGAAACAATTGAAAGTTTTGAGTTCTAAAATTCTAAATTCTTCGAGAGAACGTTTAAATTTGCACAATTACGACGTTGCAGCGACAGTCAACACAACACAGCAAAACATTACTCCAATCCAAACTACGGAAACGTTTACAAGAATACTTGAAGTTCATTTCAAGTAGAGATCAAGTAATCAAAATATCATGTAAACGCACATTGACTTCAAGTATACTTGAGTCAAGTAAAATCACAACTGCAGTTTGAACATTTTTCATTTCTGCGAGTTATGAAAACGGCAAAGAATACCAAGAAGAAGATTATTGTTAATAATTCCGATTGTAATTTTTAGCACTTTTTTCAAAATATTTAAAAAAAACGTAACTCCGTATTGAATCTCATGCCGATTTGTCAAAGGTAAAATGTCACATCAAGTAAATTTCAAGAAAATTTCAAGTCAAGTAATTGGAATTAATTTCAAGTGCATTTCAAGTCAAGTATTCATGTAAGCATACCGAATGACACAAATTAAATTTCACATTTGAAATTACTGCAATTTATTCTTTCCTTCCCTTCAATAAGAGATTCATTCAGATCTGATTTAATTTGGTATATTTCAACGTAGTACCACTACCAAACCATCCTTTCAATTTGTACTATGTACCATGCATAGTTACTCAACTCAGTCCTCCCTCTTCCTAGGCGAATAAAAACTTTCGAATAAACTTGATTAGCTAACAAAAAGATGAGTTGGAAAAATGTAATGGACTACCTAATACGAAAGTAGTTCTGGAGTACGCTATTAGATTTCAGAGTACAAATACTCCTACCGGAGTATAAACGACAATACTATCCCCGAGTTACAGAATTAGCAGTGGAGAGTTAAATGTTAAAATAACCCTCATCTCCACTACTCTCCGTGTTACAGAATCCGTGCCCAGTTGTCTCAAGCACTCATTCCAGGGCTGTCAACAACTCCCATTTATGTTAGATGAGCATGATTAGGTTGCGGTGGCCATAGTTATCTGATCATAGTCACCTCAGTTCCGCATTGTTTACTTCCGGGCTCCAAGAGAAAGTTAGTAAATTTCCTATAAGTGTGCAGGTTCGCCCATTGTTGCTGATGCTTTGCACGAACAAGAACAAGTCCTAACCAAGTACCTACAATTTTAATATATCTCAACTAAGGGTATTGAAATATTCTGGCCCTGATTGATGAAATGTATCCAACGTTTTTTTTTTTTTTTTCGAAAATTTAATTATGTTTTCTGCGGATTTTGCCTTGCAACATAACGTGTAAGCGTTTCAAATATTCTGAACATTACAAATGCAATTATTAAGAAGCTGGTTCAGGCATTTATCCCGAATAGATTTTTATTTAACCAATATTGTATTCCTCCCGCGCAAATATTTAAATTAGCGATTTTCGACCTTTAACTTACCTCTAATATTTTCAATTATTTTATTATCATGATGTAATGCTTTTTGTCCAATCAAGTCCTTAAATAACATTCGAGCAAAGATTTTTTTTATTATCAGGGCTTTGATTTCAAATTATTATTCCCTTTAAAACTGTTGCCGTACAATCTTGTCCTGTTGAATGAATCTCGTAATAAAAACCTTAAGTAAAACTTAAATTCTTCTTAAGAATTCAAGCAAATGAAATCATTAAGTAATCATTAAAATGCGTAATGCGCCTACAAAATTCTCATATAAATATAAAATGTTTCCCATATTTTCAGTAAAATAAATCCTCTAGGGCAATCTATTCCCATTTATATTTTTCCTTATATTGATTGATAACATTTAATTGTCATTATCATTTTCTTCACAACATTAATTCAAGCTGCACAAAATTCGGATCATCTCAAAATCACGTACAAAACCAATATAACATCTAAACGCCGGAGTTTTCAGGAGATTATCGCATAGAACGTACTCCAAACCATTAAAGATTCGTCCATGATTGAGTGATTGCTTCTGCACGCCTGGTTAAAACAACTTCTTCTCCAAAAGTCAACCCCATAAGAACTATACATATACGTATGTATGTATAAGTAACTATATATACATTTATGTGTATTTAAGTACATAATGTCCATGAAGAAAATCAATAAGTTTTACTTCCGTTAATATTTCAACAGTTATACAAGCAAGCTTATCTGGACGAAATAATCTCTCGTTTTGGTAATATTTCTCTACGATAAAGCTCACATCTCATAAAGCAAACAGAAACTGTGAACGAGATTACTATTCATTGCCTGGAGAAAAAGGGAATTTCCCTAGACACTTAATACATGATTATCTCGTTTCAAATGGCTTATGAATGTATGTACCAGACCAGGAATTTAATGTTGCTTTGAGTTACCCATTCTCATGCACTCAGTAGTTATGTGAAGAAATTTACAAAAAATGTAAATTTTCATTAAAAAAAAACTTGTATTTTTTTTTCTGCAGAATTTTTTTAATTTCCATGTACCTGACCCTATTGGGATAAACGCTGTTGGAGTTTTTCTCTTTAATTAGGTCCATTATATGGCGGTTAGTTCGATAAAATTTAATGCAAATAAAAAAAAATATGTATTTTACTTTTCTTTATATCGTGCACGTCATTGAATTAAAACTCCAACCCTTGTGGTTATCCTCAACATACACCTCGTACAAATACATATCAAGCAGGGGAGCGTCAACTGCAGACCTAAAACTGCATTTTAATTATGGCTGGATTCGTTCTGGAATAAGAGTCCTACACGAATCCATTTATGATTTTGTGCAGTCTATCGCTCCTGGAATCGACAGGGACAACGACCACCTCCTCGAGGCCATGCTGAATAGCAACTTCGAATCTAGAGTTCCATCCAGGGCAGAATCAGAATCATATATTGTGTTTCAACCATTAACAAACCGTATTATTGTATACACTGATGGCTTCGAATCTGAAGAAAATACCGGAGCAGGCGTTTTATTGCGAAAAGTCTCAAATGGGAAATTGCCATACACCTTGAAATCCATGCCACGGTTTTTCAGGCAGAAGTCAAGGCTATTCTTGAAGTGGGAACACATCTCCTTAACTCAGGTACTGACAACAGGGAGATAGCTATTTGCTCAGATAGCCAAGTAGCTGCCAAGACTTTATGTAAACCCTTTACAACCTCCAAGCTAGTAATCGCGTGTAAGATCACCCTGAATGCCCTCTCTCGGAAATATAGGGTAACTTTTCAATGGGTGGCAGGGCACAGCAATATTAGCCGGAAGGAAAGGGCGGACGAGTCTGCTCGTCTTGGTGCGGCCTCGGAGGAACCAGCCTCAAAAATCGGGATTGCACCGAAACACCATGTCTCATTTATTTCAACTTGTGCCGACCGCCAACAATATCGGCTTTATTTAGAGGATCCCTCGGGCAAAACTAAAAAGGAACTGTGATGGAAACCCAACTCTAACAAAACGAATAAGCTCTTGGGACTTAGCAAGCCAACCTTGAGAGCTCTAGTGTCTGTTCTCACTAGGCACTCCTTTCTCAGGGGTCACCTTCACAGGATGAGAGTTGTTGAGGATCCTATATGCAGAGGTTGCGGAGGGAATCCAAAACGGTGACACACTTTCTTTGTCACTGTCCGGTACCTTCAGGAAAGCGATATATATTTCTTGGCTCTCACCTCCTAGACGAGCTGCATGAAGCCGGTAAGGATGGATGGGGGCCAATACATAAACTTTATAAGGGCGTCCGGTAAATTGCATAAGATAAATAAACAATTTATTTGTGAAAAAGCAATTATCAAGCTATAACTTCAAACAATTATGGAAATTGCGAAAGAGGTAATTAATGAGCCATCCTAGCATTAAATTCACTGTGAAAATTGTTTTTTTTTGCATTATACAAAGGTATGGGCTTCCATAAACATTATATTAAATTTTGGTCGCGAAATGCGAATTACTCCGGCTTAGAAAAGGAATTCGTACAACTGGATGAGAGAGACCAGGGACCTTACTACTATTACTGAATTCAATTTTTTCCAAGGATAATGCACAACAATATACATAAACCTTTTCGGTATGTACATCTAAAAATTGCTAGAAAAAAGAAAAATTAAACAGTAAAATAAAATAAAAGAAAGATAGGGAAAAAGAAAAATTAAATTAAATGATAATGATAATATAAAAATAAAGAAAAATTCAAAACAAAGAAATAGAGGGATACATTATATTAAAAATAAAATAGATATCAGTACAATGACCGTTTTCTTGACGAGTGGTTGGATAACCTTCCACAACGCCTATAGTTTCTTTTACTATGTTTTGTCATTTATTTATTTATTTTTTATACTGTGTTTTTTAATTAATGTTTGCTGTTTTTATCTGTTAATATTTTTACAATGTTGTTTAATCCGTAAGTAGCCTTTGTTTTCTAAGTTTTTAATTTTTATATCAAGCAATAGACACATTAATGTTTATAATTAGACTGCGTCCTTGAGAACAGTTCGAGACATCGGCCGAAACGTCGGAGGACAAGTAAAATTCTCACAAACTAAATAGGTGTTTTTCCCCCTGCCCGTCCAGCCACAAAAATCCTAATATATGTATTTAAAAATAAAATATTAATACTAACCTATATTTTTTGCTGCTATACTATAAACAAATAGACTAAAGATTTCTCACGCTCTGCGGACATATGACTAATTCTCGCTTCTTAAACATGACGGCTGACTCCGTGCGTTTTATGCTCACAGGAAGTGAATTCCACTTGCGAGTGATATGAACAAAGTAGGAACGTTAACCCAATTCTGTACGTTAGCGGGGAATCAAAATATCTACACGTCTGGTGGAACGCAAGAATCTTATACCATTATACGCAGGCTGATTGGTGTAAATGAACTTATGAAGGAAGACTAGTGCTTCATGCGCAAGATATTACATTTCTATATTTGATTATGTGATCAAAACGTCGAAGTCTTATCTATTCGCGAACAGTTAGAATCTAGAGCAGTAGAGACTAAACTTCAATAAGTAATAAAAAAAAAGACTAAAAGTTCTCTGATGATTTTTATTTTCACACTTACAGAAAGTAAATGTACCAACATGCTTTTTACATAATCACAGCAGCTCATCCGAGAGTTAAGTTACCAAGATTCCTTACACGCTCTAAGTGGGGTAGCGCAGTATTTCCAAGAACAATAGGAGAAAAATTGAAAGGATCCAAACCTCTTCGGTGTACTAGCATATAATTAGACTTTTTAGTATTCAATTTAAGGAAAGATCCCACATCGAAGTTAGATTTAATTTCAAAAAAAGCCGACATGAAGTATCCGGTAAATAAATTACTAATATGTTTAGAAGAAGATGAATTGACGTCGTTATGTAGCATCTTTTTTGAGAACGTATTTGAGCTCTAGAAATTTTTGCTAAACGCCCAGAAATCTTTAGGGTGTTCTTGTAACGAAAGTACAGTCGAGTTCACATAACTATTGTACCATTCTGAGATTAATGTTTTAGATAATTTTCTAAGATAAGAAAAAGTTTTATAGATTTCCGGATGGCTACTAGCCCAATATAACCGATGATATTTTTCCTTTATATTTAGAACTTTAATAAGTTATAGCATAGATGGCACAAGAACTAGATGTCGCATTCAGTAGCAAAAAAGTATACAAATTTATATGGCTGGATGGTCCATTCCGGAATGGACCACAAGGTTTGAAATGATGTATACATCGAGTTATTCATATTTTTTCGTATCTGAAGTGTTAAAGAGGTCGATCAAACGCATACAAAACTACTGTTAAAAAAGCATTTGCTCTCGGCATACTCTAAACCGTGTTGTAGCCCATTCCAGAATACACTACCCATTTCACAATCTGTATACTTTGCTTTAGTATGCGATGCGACATCTAGTTCTTGTGCCATCTATGGTTATAGTCATCAACTTAGGATGGGAAACGTTTTTTTTTTCTTTTTTATTACTGGTACATGATCACGAATACCTAAATTTAGTATTTCGTAAAATCTTTCGAAAAAAAAGAGAAAAATCAGATGCAAAGACTGAGGAGACATCAATACCATTGTTATAATTATGTAAACTAGTAAACTAGTAATCATCTAAAAAGAAATTTCTCTGCTTAGTAAATTCATTTCGAGCAGACTTAGATAATGAAACGTTTAAAATTATATTTAATGACGCGGGTCAATTTTAGAAAGTGGACATACAGATGTTGCAACGCTAATGTTACTCGTAGGTAAATCTGACCATACCAAATCAAGAATCGTGACGTTATTGTATTGGTTAAAATTACACAAGGTCATGTTGTTAAGCATAGATTGAGCAGATTGACTAAAAACACCAGATGGCGTCATACAATTATTGACTTGGTCAAAGAGCCATGAAGGGTATGGCAGATTGAAGTAACCCACAAGTAATATGTGAGGCTTCCCAGGAAATCGTAAAAAAAAGAGAATCGTAAGTTTCATAAGTGCTACACAGCACACATACAAAGTAATTTGTTTTTTCTTTAATGGAAACCCATAGAACTTTGTTCCTCAAATCACAGGTAAAGAACTGAACAGGCGTTCGATCAGTAAGTTCACAATTTCAAAATAGTCGAAATTATTTGTTTTTGCAGTAGTATTGGTATGGTGCTTGTACTGCAGTTCTAAACTTGGCATTTCTGAATTATTCCTCCCCCTGAATGCCTCTCCATTGGTAAAAAGTGCAGCGTGTACGCCTAGGAAATCTGCAGCTCAAAGTTAAAAATTACAAAATAATGTTTCCCTTGGTTAAATATTTTTCCTTGTATAGTTCTCCACGTTTCTGTATTCCTCAAACTTTCCCTAGCGAGTAGATTTTTCCCCATTTTGGGGACAAAATCCTCTAATCTGGTAGCCCTGATTCTAAATAATGTTGGTGATAATGATGTTTATTACCAGCATGATGACCAGCTCATAGAAAGTAGACAACAGGTCGCAAAGATTAAGTAACAGTATCACTTTACCGACTATCTAATGTAGATGATAGCATTAAAATCAAAAATGCAAAAGTATTATGCTTACTTGATTACTTTTCCTAGAATACTAGCTACCTCCACTAATATCAGTTAATATCAGTAGTGTCACTGAATGACAACATTACAAGAAAAGTTTTTAAGTTATTTACGAAGTAGGGTTTTATCCTAGGATCTCGAGTCAGATCACTATCGTTCGTGAAATGGAGTGGATCCCCGTTTTTCTTCTCTTTATAATTTGATGACGTGATTGATTGAAAAAGAGGTCGAGACCACGACAGGGGTCCCCCGAACGTAGGCCAAAATAAAGACCCATTATTCACCCTCCAGACCTATGAGTAAATGCTCATTATCATTATCATTTAATTTAATTTTTCTTTTTCCCTATCTTTCTTTTATTTTATTTTACTGTTTAATTTTTCTTTTTTCTAGCAATTTTTAGATGTACATACTGAAAAGATTTATGTATATTGTTGTGCATTATCCTTGGAAAAAATTGAATTCAGTAATAGTAGTAAAGTCCCTGGTCTCTCTCATCCAGTTGTACGAATTCCTTTTCTAAGCCGGAGTAATTCGCATTTCGCGACCAAAATTTAATATAATGTTTATGGAAGCCCATACTTTTGTATAATGCAAAAAAAAAACAATTTTCACAGTGAATTTAATGCTAGGATGGCTCATTAATTACCTCTTTCGCAATTTCCATAATTGTTTGAAGTTATAGCTTGATAATTGCTTTTTCACAAATAAATTGTTTATTTATCTTATGCAATTTATACATGTAAAAAAAAAATTCTAATTTTATAGCTTTTGGATCATATTCCTTATTCTGGTACCTAAAAACTAAAAAAAATTAAAAAATCTTTTATTAGAATTCTTAAAGCTGAAAATAACAAGCGAAAATCAGGTAGCGCCATCTCCTTTCTAAAACGTAAATGATTCTGGGTACATCTATATAATAAAGATTCAATGACGGAAACTCAGTTGAATGCGAAAGCGTTTCACTTACTTCTTATGCTCTACATGATTCTTCTTGTATTTGTCTTTCTACGGTAATATCGGAGGTATGATTCTTGTATAAGGGGAGGATTAGATTACTTCCGCGCGTAATGCTCGCGACGCAAAAATCAAAAGAAAGTTCTAGTATTCGTCGGAAATGTATTCAATTAACCTCACACTTAGGAGATTGTACTCTTGCCGTACTTTTATCAGATGGTTTTTTTTATTTCCAAAGGCAAGAAAGGATTTTGATGAATGTTGGTTGATGAAGAGGAAAACTTAAACTAATTTATAACGAAAGTTAAAACAAATTTGACGAATTTCAAATGGCAATGAATTCAATCAGACAGCAGATTTTTTCCCACGGTATACAAAGTAACAAGATATGTCCAGTAACATGTATAAAATAGACCGACTACAGAAAGTCGGCTCACTTCTATATTGCTGACTCTTTCCGGCTAAGCCCCAACTACCAACTGACAGAGAACTGCAAGTATTTAGGGTTGTTACTGATAAAAAGCGTTTTTACCAAAGACACTGGTATTCATAACAAAAAAAGATAGGATCGTTTTAACAATCGCAAACTACTGGTAACAAGTTATTATCTCAGTCAGCACATGTGAATGATAATCCTTCAGGTGCTACAATAAAATCGCTACATGATACTACATAAGACTGTATGAGAGAAAAAACCCTCGGGAATACTTGACAAGCCATGAAACAGCCTCCCCCACTACTACATGAGAGCCCCAACGGAGTCCTAATATTCTACAATATTTGCAGTGGTCTTACGTAAAACTGACAAAATTTTGATTTGAATAGCTCCTCCGCGCAAAGCTACTATTCATACAGAAAAATAATGTTCTGATAATCTTAAGCTTGCTTTCTTATCTTCCAAACCAAAATAAATTTTTTATACCTATCCTAACAAAATTATGTAAACAAATTTATCTGAACGAAATGACTACGATTCCTCAAACAAAAACTCTCACATGAGTAATCATTGTACATGTCGCAGTGCCGTCGTAGCATCCCGTTGCTCATGAAATCAAATGTAGCTGCCTACAGATTTCGGACACCGGTTGCACATACACACATGCAATTATTACTCAGATAAGAGGTAGAGTGCGTAAAATGGTAAGGTTACCCTGGTAGACATATCATGATGAGCTCATCAATGAGCTCCTCATGAGCAATCAGATGAACGTACTAATGAAATTTATTCGCGTTTGAATCAAATCCGGGAAAAAACTCATTTATTTACTTATTCACAGATAGTGTGCATGAGAATTGCATCCCTATCATTTATATAGAAATGTATGCTGTGCTTCTCTTTTGTGCATTTTACAATATTAGATGAGCACTTCGATGAGTACATAATGAGCTTATTAATGAGTGTGTCAATGAGGGTCACGATGAGTTTATTAATGTCATGATGTGCTTATAAATGAGCAAGTCAATGAGTGTCACGATGAGCTTATTAATGAGCATATCAATGAGTGTCATGATGTGCTTATAAATGAGCAAGTCAATGAGTGTCACGATGAGCTTATTAATGAGCATATCAATGAGTGTCATGATGTGCTTATAAATGAGCATGTCAATGAGTGTCACGATGAGCTTATTAATGAGCATATCAATGAGTGTCATGAGGAGTTAGTGAAAGAGAATCAAAATCAGTTTACTACTGATTTTACTCAAACTCCGGTTTTAAGTCAAGCTCCCATATTTTCCAGCTTATGTTTTCTAAAATCCTAAAATCCACTTAAAGAAGCTACTGCTAAGGGAAGGACAGAAATCCATTATTAGCAAAAAGAGAGGTCAACTAAGAAACAGAATAAACAATGCAGGGGCGGTGAGGGGCAAGGATTTGGGCATAAGAAGAAATTAAAACACTAATTTAAAATAAACAAATCAATAAATTAATTCAAAATCAACCAATTTACAACCATAAATTCAAAATCCTTTAAATTATTTTTTTTTCTCCTTCCCTCAGTTTCATGTTCCCGCATTGGTTGTAAGGTTCTTCTTTTTGCTAGAGAAACAATTAAAAGATCAAAGGAAATTTCAAATTGTAGATAAATAATAAACAATATTTTGCATACTTAGCTGTACATTTCGCTCTAGTAAATCGATTATGAGAATGAAGAATGCAACTTCTAAGCTCCTTTTCATAATCCTTTCTAATCATGTCTGTAGCGCAGGACCCTAAATATTTAAGATAAAAGATTGTACAAACATGAACCATATTTTATATAGAGATAATTTACGAAATAAAACTTTATCGAATAACTGCAGACTTAATAATTTCCTCTTTCCATTTCTCCCATCCAAGTTAAATTCCAAATAAACCCTGTCTGTAGCAATAAGACGAAATACTGCTTCTATTGTTTTATCTTTTTTCTTTTTTTTTTAAAAAGCCAGTCTAGAAGAGAAAGAATACAATTCAATTTTACTGATTCAATCAAAAGAAAAATGTCAGCTTACAGTTGCTAAACCAAATTGAGCATCCTTTATATGATCCTCAACATCCATTAGTTCACTAATTGTCGTAATTGGAAACATTGCGGATATTTCTTCCTCTACCTCATTTTTATTTCCCCCTGTTAATGTACTTACATTTTTGTCTATTCGTTTTGACAGCACTAAGCAATTACGATTAATTTTATTGTCTGCTATTTGTCTAGCATTTGCTTCACTTTCAAATTTGGAAATCTTGAAAAATTACAATCTGATTTTAAGGAATTCAAACTGAAAAAGAATGGTAATAACCTTTTCCGATAACACTTGTTGTGTGGTTTTGATTTCTAAAATCTGTTGACTGATGTTCTCAAGCTTACTTAAAACAGTAGTTTTGAAATCCGTATCTTGCGGTTTTATAATATTCTAAGAAGTGAAAGTTTTAAATTCTATATATTTTGTTATTTTTACTATATTTTTAAACAAAGCCTACATCTAGTGAATCAGAAGAATCATGGTTTTCGCGAGAGTCCTCATATAATGATACTAAAAAGATTTAAAAATTAGAAATATGTACAACATTTTATATTTAAAAAAAAATATTACCATGATTTTTACAATGTTTTATATTGTATGTAGCCCTAGAAAGTACTGAAGGACTCTTACAGCATTTCTGCGTTGACGTTGCGAATCCACCTACATTCTCACTATTGAGTGGATTTATGTATCCGTCGATGATTGGTGATAATGGTTCTATGGGTTTATTATCTCTTTCGTCCATATCTTATTGTTTAGTTTTAGTGCTGGAAACGTGTAAAACAATGATGCAATAAAGGAATCAGTATTATGTCGTCGCTTAATTTTATTGGGAAAAACTTATATTCAATTTCGGTTTTTTTAAAGACTTTTATTTCTAATTTTTGTCCGGAGCATTGTAATATACCAAGTGCTTCTGAAGACTTCACAGGTTCCACAAAGAAATCAGAAACGTTTTCAAATTCATATCCCATTATTGTTTCTGACCCGTTTGCAAATCCCTCAGCACAAACTCTAAACGGTGTATTCGGCTTAATTAGGCAATAACTATCACTTTCACGTTTGTAGATAATATTAAAGTTATTCCGATTCTCATTGTAGTTGTATTGACTGATGTAAATACCTTCTCCTAATCTTCTTTGTAACTGCTGAAGCGGTTTGTTTGGGGACCTTACCAATCGTTTCAAGTATTGCATATAATTTTCAAATTTATATGCTGAAAATTTATCTAATTCCCCAAATTGCTGGACTGAATCACATATATGTAAAAGGCAATGTACATTGTAGCTTACAGTTTCTTCACCATAAAGTGTAGGAAAAAGGCTAACAAATTCTTGCAACATTTGCTTAGCTATGGGCAGATTCGGCAAACAAGATTTTTCACAAGTAACAGTTCGTATAGCAGAATGAAGTAGCAAAAAATGATAGTATATGTCATCATGAACCAATCCCTTTAGAACTACAATTCCAGAATACAAAAGAAACGTTCTTAATTCTGTTGCTTTCCATAACACTAGACAGTCTAATGTTCTTGCATCTCTTGAAAATTCACAAGGCATATTGTTTGAAATTTGTTGAAGTCTTCTATTAATTTCTGTAACATTAGTTACATAATACCCATTTTTCATTTTTAATATCATTTTAAGAATTTTTTTCATAACTCCTAAATCAATGAGGTGCATAGGCTCAACAGGAAACTGAGACACAATGCCAATTTCAATAGATTCTAATATATTTATATTCTGTTGATAATCCAATTGATGATAAGTTATATCTGCCCTTTCAGTAAAATTTTGGTCTGTTCTTGGATGTCCAACCTCTGTTTGGAAAACAACCCTGTGGCTCAAATATTTGCCTGTCTGCATACATTTAGGGCAACTCTTTTTTCCAGTGTGATACATGGAACCAGTTATAAAAGCTCTGGCAGGTGCATCGCAAATAAAGCAACGAACTTTGAATATTTTCACATTACGTTCATTTTCTACTTGAATACCATTGCTTTTGAGCATTTGTAATTCATTTACTAACTCCTTCAAGTATTCATTTGCTCTATCTGGTTTTTTTGTTCCACTATAACATCCAATTAAGAATAAGTCGGACCTATTTTTATTGACAATGGCTCCAATTATTGGCCATAACATTTTGTTGGAACTTTTAAATAGTGATAGTCCGTCTATACCTATATCAATTTCAATTATGCTAGTTTCTGCTAAATATTTAAATTGTTTAGATAAGAAGGCATTTTGGATTCCAAAGTGACAATATTCGCCTGGAGTGACTTTAGCCAAATGGAGTTTTTGGCTTGGAGTTCGAAGCAATGTTTTTGCCGAAATCGGCAAACTTTTTATTCCAGATTCTTTCAATACTGTCAGAAGGTCTGTTATGTGGGAGTGGGGCACTTTATTTCTAATTGCCCACTTTGCGAGGTTAGCAGAAATTTCAGGACGTTGGCATTTTTCTTCTACTTCGCTTGAGGATAATTCTGAAGGTATTTCACTGCTTTCATCTATGGCAAAATCAGAAATGAGTACACTTGCTTTAGTCGGTATATTTTCACGGTTTTCAACCGAGTTTAATGTAGAAGCGAGATTACTGGAAGCATCTTCAGCTCTACCAAATGAGTCAATTTGCTTGTATCTTTTTACATTCTTTTTAAAATTAGTTAATTCCTCACTCATACGATTAGAAATTGATTTTTTAGACATTTTTTTAATCTAAGAACAGTGAAATAAACAGCAAAAGTAATGCTATGTTAATTTTTCTAATAACATCTACTATATCTATCTCTATCATATACTTACCAAAAAATTATAGGATATGATGCAATATTTTCTCACGTTTTTACAAGAACTTCACTTTTACACACTTGAACTTTTTTGTTTTCATCCAAACTCAACTATTTCGAAGAAATGCCATAATTTCCAACCAAATTTGAACACGTGAAGTGAACACTTGTTTTTCTTATTGGAAATGTCATCAACGTGTTAATCCAAGTAACCAAGTAACCTTTCACGATATCCAATGAGCCTTTCGATGAGATTTACTGAATGCTCATCGTAAGGCTCATCGGAACTTAATTTTCTATATGTTTCTTCATGAATTGCAAACACCTTGATACTTTTCAGTCAAATTAGTAATGGTTTACATAAAAACTGCACCTTGCGGGGCAAGAGACAAGGTAATACTGTGAGCAATTTCTACTAGGGTACTTTTAAACCAAAACAATTTTATTATCTTGTTAAGTATGTGTGGCCTTTGGTAAGGTAAGGAACCAAGCTTTAAATTACTAGAAGACTATTTTCCTGTATGGATAGTAGTTTAGGATCTATAGCATATATAAAGATAATTTATCTATTTTGCTAAAAATGCTAGCTACAATGGTCAAAAACCAATATCCAAGTAAAACCTATAAAACAGAACAATTTTTAAAAAAAATCTTGATGATGATGATGATGATTATTGATGTGAAAGTCAATCGAATGAAAGTTCAAATTAAAAGTACAGCACATTCTAGACATTAGCTCAAAGTGTCCATAGTTGGTGCGATGGGAGCAGAAGTAAATAAAGTTATTCGATCGTAAGTGTCAAGTTCGTGAATTGAATTTAATTTTATTAAGCATCAAAGGCATATCGATGTCACCCTTCATAAGTTGAAAAATAAAGCTTATATCACATATTTTTCTACGTGTTTCTAGAGTAGGAAGGTGTATTAAATTTAATCTTTCGTTATAAGGAGGAAGATGAAGTCTATCCCTCCATTCGAGACCTCTTAGGGCAAAAAGTAAATATCTCCTTTGCACGCTCTCAACACGTCAATGTTTGGCACTTTTCCAGAAGAATCAATAATAGCACATTTTAGAGGACGGACTTCCAACGCACTCATATAGATTTCTCTTTCATGGCTTGGAAAGTATTCTCAAGGGTTTTGGCTATGAGAAGAAATTTAAGCACTTTTCTTCGTGTAGTAGAACCCCATCGATGTATTCGTTTTAGTCATAGAAATAGTAAACTACGATATTTTCACACCGGGCACATAATTTAGTTGTTGAAACTTTATTAAGTATTGAAGAGATCCAATGCAAGAGATCCCATTATATTGCAAAATATTTAAATTAATTTTTAAATTTTTATGAATTTTTCTTGTGCCCCATTTATTTTCTGACAATATTTCTAGGCGTTACCTAAGGCGACAATGACAATTCAATTTTAAACAAACAAACCGTCATTGCAAAATATTTTAAATTTTTTGGCCACGGCTGTTACTTTTTATAAATATATCCCTCTTATTTTATTTAAAACATTATAATTTATTGTTGAAGAAATTAAACTTTCCTCAGAAATGATTTCCTTAAAAGAATATCGCCGGTTGTTTCTTCAACACAGCACAGCGCAGTTCATTACGATAAGTCAAGACTCTGGAGTCTCAATTATATAAAATCTCCATTCACAAAACAATATTTCACTATTGGGCCCTATTCCTTAATTTTTCATAAAATAATAAAAAAATCCCTTCTTCATAAAATGAAAATAAAATATTTTAAAAATTCGTATTCTGTCGTGGTTCCATAAAATAATTTTATGAATTCTTTTCTGAACACGTAACATAAAATATTTAGTACATTCCGCTATGTTTTCTATTACTTTTTGAACAGCTGGTCAATTGACATTTGCGTGATACTCTATCAAATCACCCACTAAATAATCATTTATGAAAGCAGCTGCTTTCTTAATAGCTCTTGAGATACTTTGGATGTAAAAGTTCTAAAATATGACAACTCCTGACTGGAGTTTGATACGAACCATGTCCGTAGAAATGCAAAGCAGCAGAAAGACGTCCTTTCCGTTCAATTTTAGATTCCTAACTCAAAGTGAACGGAATAGATGTCTTTCCGGTATGAGGCTATAGTTACTCTATAAGTATTTGAATTTGTTTTCTTAACACGAACATTTTGGGTATAAATTAGAATTATTCATAAGTTTGCAAAATAAGTTTACAAATCACAATATAAGAAGTTTATTAATTATCCAGCCGGAAGAACTTTTGAAGCCTAAGGCTGAGCAACTCACATGGATAAAATTAAAACCTAGGCAAATATAATTAACTTTTTATATTTTACCATACACTGCACTGGTGCGAATTTCTACAATTTCTAACAAAATTGTAATTTTTATGTATGGCGGTGGACATTTTAGTTTGTAATTAAAACAATTTTCGCACAACGAATGTTCATTGACGCATGTCATTTTCATAAAATGTATCAAAATACCTTTAAAATGTGCTGCTTAGGTTCTTTTATGTTATGCTCCATAACAGGAAATATTTTATGTTACGATGCATAAAATAAAATAAAATTTCTGGTACAGAATAGGATTTTAGGGAAATATTTTATTTTAAGGCATAACATAACATAAAATGATAAAATTTTACCGACAGAATAGGGCCCATTGTTTCTCACTCATATTAAGTACAAATCACTTTTAATCACTTCTATTATATAAAATAACTAAAACAAAACTGAACTTGTTTTCATAAAATCTGAAATATCAAAAATAAATCAGAAATGTCAAACTGGCTAACAACAAGGCTATACCCCTCTTGTCACCCCCCCCCCTCCCAAAGTGACAACAACAAAAATTCTAATCAGACCCTTTTTATTATATGATCTATAAGGTATGCCTATTAGTTGTTTTGACACTTAAGCTGTGACGTCACGGTATCACAACTTATATGAAGAATTCAGAGAAAAATTATTAATGTAAATTATTTAGTAATAGAATGGACAAATTACAATGGAGTAAATAAATTCATAGTAAATAAAAATTACAAAATTTGAAAAAAACTATATTATATACAATTACCTAACAGCTTAACAAAAAAAAAATATATAATACTTTTTGCAAGCGATTAGGTAAGCAATTATTGTTATATTTTGTTCACAATTGCTGAAATTAATATAAATAAAAAATAAAAAAATTATTTAATAAAAAAACTTTAGTACAATCGTATGATCCCGTGACACTCAAAATGGACGCCCATAGTAAATAGCAGTCATAACTTGTTCCTGTCCTGTTTTTTTTTCCAATTCCAAAAATCCAATTTAACTCTTCCTTTATGCCCAGTATAGAAAGAATTTGGACAAAGAAGTTGTTGGTGGAAATTAAAAAGTGTAGGAGGGACAGGATAGTTATTCTAATTGTGTAAGAAATTAATATAAAAAAAAATTAACTTAATTTTTTATATTTAGAATTTTTACACGTACATAAATGCATTGACTTGTAGTAGGATTTTATTTTACCTCTTGAATTTTTTAGATCAAATGTAAACGAATATTTATTTGAAAGAGAATGTCATGAATATCAACTATTTTGTTCCCCCACCTACGAAAGAGCAACAACAACAAATCTGTTAGTATGTGAATAAAATGAATCGCAGATTTTCGCCAATTCGGTTGAAATTTATTTTGGTTTCGTTCAGAAGAAAAATTTTGTGAAATAATTCTGTTTTTTTTTTCGGTTTTTGCTAAACCAAAATCATTTGAGACAAAACCAAAAAGGATAATTGTTTTTTTTTTAGGAATAGATCTTCAACCCCTATCTTTCTAGCAACAGTCACGTGAAGCTAGTGTTTTTGGCAAAGGGGCATTAATGAAACAGAATATTAATTTCCTCGATATTTTTGACTATCAGAACCAGCTTAACACAAGCTCGCTGCATGGACACGTTTAATAAATAAACGGTCAACAATACATGCGTTTCATCACTTAGTCGGTGTTAGTATTAGTATGTTACACTAAAAATGGACCAAGCACTAGATGAAATTACATGCAGAAAACATTAATCAAAATAGATTAGATATTATATAGACGTTTTTTTAAAACATGCTTAGAAACGTCGAGAACAAAATGCTCAGCCATATTATTAACAGTAATACACATGCGATTAACAGGTTCATACATGCTAAAGTTAGACCTTGAGGAGTTAACATGCAACAAAGGTAGCCTTCTTAAATTGTGCCTACTATCACGGATAGATATTTTGTTAAGTAAAAATGGAGATCCAATATTCTCGTTTAAGAGTTGATGCACAAACGTTATATCGGCAACCATACAACGTTTCTCAAGCGAGTGCATATTTAAAAGCTTCAAGCGATCCTCATAGGGTGGAAGAATTAATGAATTATTCCAGGGTAGGTGCCTGAGAGCAAATCGTAAGAAGTTCCGCTGAACAGACTCGATACGATCGATGTGTATACCGTAAAATGGAGACCAGACCTGGCTAGCGTATTCAAGAAGTGGTCTTATAAAGCAAGTGTACAAACGCAATGTTATGGTAGGATTTGAAAACTCTCGGGACCAACGTTTTATAAAACCCAGCATAGAACTACCCTTTGATACTGTGTAGTTTATATGGGAGATAAAATTCAATCTGTGGTCACATTTGACACCCAAGTCACAGACAGAGCTAACACGGCGAATCGAAGAATGCGAGAACTCGTAATCATAAGTGATTGGTTTCTGATTTCTGTGGAAAGTCATAACCTCACATTTGTCTATATTTAGTACCAAATTATTACTTTTGCACCAGTCGTAAAATTTGTGAAGGTCAGCCTGTACCTGTTCACAATCGCTAACAGATTTAATCTGAGCGAAAAGCTTAATGTCGTCAGCATATATCAACCCTTTACAGTGCCTCACAACAGAGACAATGTCGTCAATAGATAGAACAAAGAACAACGGGCCCAAGTGACTACCTTGAGGCACGCCAGACGAAGACTTCAAGACTCTAGAGATGGAATGGCGGAATAAGATTTGATATGTTCTGTTATCTAAATAAGACTCCGTCCATTTTAGAAATGTTGGGGGAAACCCATACTTTTCCATTTTAAAGAGTATCACGGAGTGAGATAACTTGGCGAACGCCTTACTAAAGTCTGTATAAATACAATCTGTCTGGTAGCCTTTTGCAAACCCGCAAATGGTATCCGAGAAAAATTCCAACAAATTAGTGGTTGTAGACCTGCCTGAAATAAACCCATGTTGGTTTGAAGAGAGCAAATTCTTACAGGAAGATGATAGTTGAGAGTAAATAATAGATTTGGGCATGCAAGATAATTTTGCAATAGGTCTATAGTTAGAAATCTCATTTTTACTACCCTTTTTGTGGATAGGTATGATAAAGGAGTTTTTCCATAGCTGCGGGAAGCAACCACTATAGAGCGATTTTTGGAAGATAATTCTCAGCGGAGCTACCAGGGCGAGGCAGCATGACTTAAAAAAGGTTGGAGGGATCCCATCAGGACCAGTTGTGAAGTCATTTGGAAGCCCATTAATATGAATGAGTATATCCTCTTCTGAAATTGAAGGGATAGTGAATGAAACGTTATGGGAATCGTTCATATGACTGAAGTCGCTATTTTGAGGATGAAAATTTGACGAGGCAAAGGCATTGTCAAAAAATGAAGCAAACATATCGCAAATTACAGACGAATCATCACTAGCAGAATCCTTGTACCTCATGGTATTGGGGTAGTTGTCAGTTTTTTTCTTCATATTAATAAATTTAAAAAAGATGCGTGGGTCACTAAATAATTTCGTACGCATCATTTGAACATACTCATCATAAAGTGTAGAAGAAAGTTCTCTGAACTCATTATATGATGTGAGGAAGTTGTTGTGAGTTATAGTGTCCTTGTCCCTCATATAACTTTTCCACAGTTTATTCCTCCTATTTTTAAGACGTTTCAGTTCTTTATTGAACCATGGCGGTGATGTTTTATTCAACCGCTGACGCTCGCGGGGAATACAAGAAGAAAATAAATCGAAAAGAATTGCGTAAAACTTAGAAACATCTTCAACAACACTATTGCAAGACAGCAGTGTGCTGAAATCAATAGAGGCAAGTCTACTGGAAAGTTCTGAAAAGTCAGCCTTTCTAAAATTGAAAAGGTATTCCGCTTCGTCATAATATGTGAGGTTTTCGGTTACATAGCAATGTGTAATTAGAAGAGGGGGGTGGTATTTGTCAAGAGTAGACATTATAACTGGGCTAGGTACAACTAATAAGTTACCCGCGTCAGTAGAAAATACCAGGTCTAACTGCCTACCCATGTCATTCTTAACATTACTGATTTGGCTGGGACCAAGAGATGAAATAGTGTCAAGGAAAAGTGATTCCCTTGTTGTCAAGTTATTAAGTGGAAGATAGTCATCGTCATCATCATTAAGTACCCATTGTATATTGGGTAGGTTAAAATCACCAATAAGTAGTAATTCGTCAAGAGGTTCCATCTTACCATGGATAAAATTAGATGTTAAAATGAGTAGGTCATAAATATTCTGACCTTTGTCGTCGACGATATTTATGGAGTCTGGTGGAATATAGCCACAAAGTATGTATAAGTCATATTTTAAGAGAGACACCTTAAGAGCTATAAGTTCAATGTCGAGAGTGTTGGAGAAACTGGGGAGCTCAACTAGGCTGCAATTTAAGTGGTTTTTGCAGGCGAGGAGTACGCCACCGCCACGAGCTTCAGAATCAGTGTACCGATCTCTTCTAAAAATTTGATAAGAATTGTCAAAGATTTCAGCATCGCGAAAACCATGATGCAGCCAAGTTTCAGTGAAAGCAACTATATCAAAACAATTTGCAACAGAGGATTTAAAGATTTCTGCAGTTTTTGTCCGAATCCCCCTTACGTTTTGATAATAAAGGGAGAGCGACTTGAGTTTTTTGAGATATCGCTGCTTTTTTTAGCTGTACTTCTAATTTGGTGCCCAGAAGGTACGAACAATTTAGTAAAAGCGCCAGAGGGCCAAAAAGTGGGATCCAATAACTTATCCTGCTCATCCGCGGACACAGTTAGAACAAAAGATGCAACAGGTTTAGAGGATTTACTAATTTTTCGACAAAAAATACGATCTGTTGCAATATTCCAAATACTTCAATATGTCCTCGCACATCGTTTCTGGAGAGAAACGGGTGACAAAAACACTCCAAGGTTTAGGTACCGTTCTCAAAGAGGCACCACTACCATTTCCTAGAGAGGACACAGATGAAGTATCATTCGATACTGTGGAACGCTCCCTCACTTCAGCTACAGAAGCAGATGTAACGAGAGCCAGAACACCGCTTGCTGTAGATTGAACAGTGTCCTGATTTGAAAGAATCGCCTCATCGGGGCTATGTTGGCGTCTTCGGTGGTTCCTCTGCTTTTTGGCTGGTTTACTACGATGTGTATTAGGTACCGGACGGTTAGAGTCTACTCCTTGCTGCACGAGAGGTGATGGTTGAGAGTCAGACAATTCTCCACATATAGCCTTCAAAAAATGTACGCCCCTCCCAATTTGGCAATAGTTCGTTCAGGAATATTCCTTCCTTTTAAGAAAATAATTATAGAAACCCTATGTGGTGTATAATTTTGGTTATATAGTGTAAATTATAAAATATTTAATTGTGAAATCTAAATTTTTTTTTTTTTTTTTTTCAGAAATCGTTTTGGTTGGAGCGACTTTTCAGATCCATTCCTATTCTCTACATCAAATGTTGGTGAGTACTTTTTTCTACTTAACAATGATGACCAATATTAGAGTATACTTAAAAGCTAAGAGCACTTTAAGTTCCACCATTCGCTAATATTATTTTGTATTCAAAATTTTCTTTTATAACATTTTTTGTTGTTTTTTTCTTTTACCTGCAGATACCGAAATGAGGGATCTCAGTGTCACTCACTACAGTTCATCATCATCATCGTCTTCATCACTTTTATCATCATCTGCTGTTTCTGCGCTAATGTACAAAAGCGCTTTCCTTAAAGTACTTTTATTCTGTGTATTCGGAATTTTATAATATAAATATTAAATGTGAAAATAAGAGTAAAGTGAATAACCACAAGTAAAACAAATATTACTTGAAGAATATTAAGAAGCAGATCAGTGAAATAGCAATGAGTGACAGTTTGCTTTATCATCGGTCAACTCGAATGAAATTAAACACGAAATGCTCAAAAGAACAGAAAATATTAGCCATAATCCATAAAACTTTATCTCATGCTGACCTCTGTCCGACAGATTGAAATTATTTTTTACAGATTTCCTTTTCCTGGTTCTCTCAAAATTTTCCAACAAATATTAAGAAAGGAAAATATTAAATTTTAACAAGGTCATTGAATATGGCGGTGATACTTTAAAAATGTTCGTCCTTTAAATAAGCTTATACCTACCTACTACTACACCTACTAATATAACAACAACAAAACAAAATGAAGAATGCGATGGAAATGATGAATACATTGAATTTTAAGGAAGAAACACTCCCCCCCCCCTCTATACGAGAGAACACACACACTGTCTGGAATAGTACCTACCAGGAAAATTTCACTTTAAGACGGAAATAAATTTGATTAATGACTTCTCTCCTTCCGGTGACCAATGAAGGAATAGAGAGGAAAGACGTTAACATTTCTTTTTTCTTTTCTTGTATGTGCCATTTTATTGCGACACAAAAAGAAATTTTTATTTTCGAATTTTCCAAGCAAATTTTTTTAATTGAAATTACCAAGAAATGGCTACGAAATTATACTTAAAATATATTTTTTGTGTGTGAAGTTTTTTTTTTTTTAATTATTGCTTGCGCGCTTTAATGAGTAAACATAAATAAGAGAGGTAGAAGAAAAAAAATGTGTTAAACTTTAAGATAAATGTTTTAAACAATATATGTTATATATATATACATATATATATGCGTTACGGATTTATAGTATACAAATAAGTTTAAGAGGAAGAAATTGCGTAGATATGTATATTTATTAACTTCGATAGAAAGAAATAACAAAAAACAAAAAAAAAGATAATTTGGAGCTTCTTCTTCAGATTATAATATGTAGTAAAAACAATTTTATCTACAAGAAAATAAAAATAGAATCAAATGGCATTAAACGAACGCGCACTTCAAAAATATTTTTTTATACATAAAAACTCTTCACTTAGCCCATTTCAAATAGCATTTGTCACTATATCGTCAATACTTACCTCAACCTTTTCCTACCTACATGCATTTATGACAACCTACTTATATAGCAAAACATTAACATATATACGTGTGTCTGTTTATTTATGTACGTATGTTCGTATGTGTATATCAATAATATGAAGAAGCTTTGAAATATCTTCATGTTTTCTTAAAAAAAAAAACAACAAAAAAGAATTACAAGAATTAAGGACTGACTAATTTCTGTTAACAAGTGTAACAAAAACATAAAATCTAATTTAATTTATAAGATTGTACAAACATGAAAAAGAAAACATTATTTCAACAACTGGAAATAGTACCTATATATAGAAATAACAAAATAAATAAACACACACTTTCTCTTCTTAAGAAACCCGAATTGTGTATCGAAACGATTACATTTCTCTGTAAAAATCTTAAACTTTCTTTTCAGCTTTCCCAAATGTAAGGATGTATAAATGTATCGAATATTAGAAAGCAAAAAAAATAAATAAACAAACTTTATAGATTACAGGCACATTTTATCACAATATCTCCTGTAAAAATATTTTTGTAAATACCTTGAAAGAATTAACAAAAAACAATAAAAAGAAAAATCTGTATCATCCACTCACAAATTTTCGATGCAAAACCTTATGAGCCTTGTCATTTTAAAATTTTCATTTTACACGATATCCTCTATACTTGAATGTTATTAAAATAATAAGAAGAAAAAATTAAAAGAAAAAAAAAATAAGATACTACTATCGACATATATATATATGTATATGATAAGAGATAAATATTTTATAAATGTAGTAAAATAAAATGCTGATATGCAAAATATTTGAAAAATGTTTTTAAGGACAAAATAAACGTATATATAAAAGGAAGAAAAAATTATTTATTTTTATTTATTTATTTTTATCATCCAATTATACAATATCTACGGATACTCCCTACACTATTGATGTGACCTACATTAGGCCTGATAAAATGTTTTCTTAGTGAGCGATCATAGCAAGTAAATATGAGAGGGACCTATTCCAACCTGGCTTTTGTTTCACGTGGAGTTCCGCAGGGATCGTTACTAGGATCATTACTATTTAGCATGTTTATCAATGTTTTACTACAAATCGTTAAAAGCGTAGAAACTCGATTTTATGCGGATGATGTCCAAATATATCTGATCATACATACATATTATACTTCTTGTGGATTAACTCTTGGTCTGCATGCAATGGGCTGCTACTCAATCCCAAGAAGTCACAGTTTATCTTCCAGTACAATAATAATCTGAGCACAGCAGATATACCACCAGTAAGCGGCCATGCTGTGGCCTTTATTATCCTTGAAGATTTTCCTTCCATCAATCCAAAGTTTAATTACATCTGGATTAGGTTCAAACTGCACAGGCACATCACCAACTTCTGTTTTCTTTATCGCAGCCCAAATATTTCTAATGACGACATGGTATATGCATTTTATAATATCTCCTACTTTCTGTCTCACCCTCTTCCAAAATCGATTTTAATGTCCATAACATACCGTGGCTCAGACATTCTTCTACCACAAGCCCTGCGGGCCAATTCGTTGAACTCTTCTACGAGTTATTTAATTTGCTACAGCTAGTGGATGCACCAACACGAATTCCTGATGCTGTTGCAGATAGAGCTAATCTACTTGACTTGTTTACAATATTTCATTCCGACAAATTTTCCATCTCAGTCAGTTCCCCCATCTTGGTAATTTAGACCACTGCTTAATCACGGCGCAATTTAATACCTAAAAAATCTATGCCACCTATCTATCACCACCTATGACACCTATGAGTAGGCTTCTATGGCACCATAAAAATGCTGATTGGGAAAGTCTCAATCAGTACCACAGGGAGATTGATTGGTCAGTCTATTTTGTTTCGATGGATGTAGATAAATGGACACTGACGTTTAGTAATATTCTAAGTCTTGGCATGCGCGAATACATTCCTTATTCGTAAAGCAGATCTAAGCAACAGCAAGATCGCTCTTGGTTTAATAATAAGTGCAACCAAGCAATAACGGCGAAAGAGTATGCTTTTCGCGCCTATCAACTGCATCCATATCCAGAACTGAAACAAGTCTGCAGGACTCCACGGAACACCTCTAAGTCCATTATCCAGAGAGAAAAATTTCTTTTTAACCGGATCGTCAGACAAAGAATCTTTGCAAGCCAGAAAGGCAGCCAAGGTTTCTGGTCTCTGGTGAGATCCATCAAGAACAACTTCAGCAGTTCCTCTATACTTTCAATACTTAATAATGGTGAAGTGACTGTGGCCTCCCTGGATAAAGCTGGCTTCTAGATTCGCTTCAAATTCTCGCCTTCGACCCACTTCACAGACACATGTTTCGCATCTACTGTGTGGATATGTACAAGAGCCAATACACATCCGTACGAGAGATGTGTTCAAGGTCTTTAAGGGGTTCGACGTCTCCAAAGGCGGAAGACCTGATGGTTTTCGCCCCTGTTAATAAAAGGCTGTGCCTCATCCTCTGCGCAAACTATTCTACTTGTCTTATTCGACAGGAAAATTTCCAACTGCTTGGAAACTAGGTCACGTAGCGATCCCTCAAATTATCGACCAATTGCAATCACTTCGATTTTTTCAAAAAATTTTCTATCATTTATTTCAAATTAATGAAGTATCTAGAAACTAATCATCTCATCAACGATCGCCAATATGGCTTCCGAGTTGGACGCTCATCTGGAGAATTGCTGACGTTTCTTACGGAACGTTGGAACCGCAGTCTTCGCAATTTTGGTGACGTCAAGATCGTTGCCCTAGATATTTCAAAGGCCTTTGATAGAGTCTGACATTCAGCCCTTTTAGCCATATATAAGCCATTTAGTCTCTGCCCTCCTCCTCTATTATGGGTTGAAAGTTTCTTACCGATCGCCAAATACGAGTTGTACTAAATGGCGATTCATCTGAACCTCACCCTATAATTGTCGGTGTGCCCCAGGGCTCTGTTATCTCTCCATCTCTCTTCTTAATTGTCATTTATGCTATGCTTTCTCTTACCTTCAATCCCATCCATAGTTTCGCCGATAACAGTACCCCTGATTACGCTTACCCCTTTGACACTCTTGCAGACTCCAGAGGGAAAACCGCATGTGTTAAACGAGATTGCATGATTAGATCATTGAATAACGATCTTGCCAATAACCTCGCTTGGGGCGAAGTGAATCGCATCGAATTCAATGCATCTAAGTCCCAAAGCTGTCTTATCTCATTAAAACAAAATTATAATTTATCCGCTCCCGTTTCTTTTAATGGAGCACTGATTACGATATACCGTGCTTATGCATTCTTGGCATTAATATTTCCAGTAAGCTAAGCTGGACAGATTATATCTTCTCTGTTGCCAAAAATGCATCGAAATGTGTCGGATTTCTGAAAAGGTGTAAGAAATATTTCAGCCCGTCAAATCTAGCGCTCCTCTACAAGTCCTATATTGGACCTATAATGGAATACAACTCCCATATATGGGCCGTGGCTGGTCGCACAGCCTTAGCTTCATTGGACATTGTCCAAAAGAGAGCCTTCAAGCTCATTGGCGATTTTGCAATAACTTGTCATATCAACTCACTCGAGCACCGCCGCAATGTTGGATGCCTTTCGCTCCTTTATCGCTATATGCATGGTCAATGTTCTGATGAAATATCTAGTCTAATCCTTTGTAGAATGATTCCTGCACGCAATACTCGCGCTGCAAACCACGCACATCTTTTAAATTACTTCAAATTACTTTCGGCCGTGCAGTAAAATTTCGTGATGTTTTTTTATCCCGAACAGTGCGAATGTGGAACAGCTTACCATCTTCTGTTTTCCCTCGGGAATACAATCTGCGGAAGTTTAAGGGCGACATACATCGGGACCTCCGCCACTCTCGTCATACCTCCTAATCCTTTCCCTATCTCCTTCCTGCCATGCGGTGCTTTGCTTCATACGGTATCCCTGAGCTTGGTTTAATAATGTAAAAAAAAAACAAGAGCACTATATTCAAGTTGGTACAACAAACAGCGTTTCCAGAAGAGTATCATGATCTACTACGACAACTGATATTGTCAAAACAAAGTAAGCTAATAAGGCTCAATCCGATGCTTGATAAATATGGATTGATCCGAGTAGGCGGACGTTTAGATCACGCTTTTCTTTCCTATGGTAGAAAACACCCAATCATACTACCCAGAGACCATCACGTAACTGGGATATATATTGATAAAACACATTTAGAAACATTACATATTAGTACATCATTAGTTTTGAGTACAACACGTAATTCTGTATGGATTTGGATGGCAGACGCTGTATCACAGCTCAGTTACATAAATGTATTGTATACTTCCAACAACGCCAAGCTAATAAGACGCAGTTAATGGGCAACTTGCCCCCAGCTAGGGTAAATATCACAAGAGCGTTTTCAAAGATTGGGATTGACTATGCTGGACCTGTAACTGTGAAGTCATCCAATTTGAGAAATTTAAGCCAATCTAACAGGACGACCACAAGACGCTATTCAGCATTATCAAGGACATCGGCGTGCAGAGCTATACATTTACGCCTAAGTGTGACAGGACAGCGACACTTCTGCTGAGAGAAGCTCAGCACACATACCACGCAGAGGATATTAAGGAAGCACTCGAGGGAAAACTTCGTGGTTTTATAATCAACTCGGTCGTACATTTTAAAACGCCCAGGACTAAGGAATCAAATTCCTTCGTCATAAATTTCGGTGGAAATTATGACGTAAAGTACATAATGATAACAAATCGCCTACTAAACCAAATTGTCTACTGGGAAAAACACCGCGATTCTGGAATCTCCCAGTGCATGCGTTGCCAGGCTTTCGGCCACGTCGCGAGGAACTGCGCGGTCGACTACAGATGCGTGAAGTGTAAAAATGTACACTTACCAGGACAATGCGAGCGGAATAACGAGAAGGAAGGTGCCCCATACTGCGTCAACTGTAAAGTTTAAGGACATCCAGCCAGTGATAGAGGTTGCCCCAAGTACAAGGAGGTAGTAAAACAACGTGTCAAGAAGACCGAGGAGCGTCGCCAACGTGAAAACTTCTTGAAGGAAGCTACAAGGAACTACGTGCAACCAGGTAAATCTTTCGCCCAGATAATCTCTAAAAATATGTTTAATAATAACAATTCTGTTAAACCCACAGCTCCCAAACCCCCAGCAGCACCTAGGTCTGCCCCCAAGGCAGCTCCTAGAAAAACCAGAGTGTCTGAAATTGACGATTTCTGCACCAAAGAAGCCAAGTCTCTATTTGGCTGCGACCTTTTCGTTCTTATGGGCAAAAGCAATAATTTCCTTCCTAAATACAGGAAGCTCTCTTACATATCAGAAAAACAAGCAGCTTACCTTCAATTTGCGTTTTGACTATGTCTAGGCAATTAAGTAAGCTGAAAATCATGTCACTTAACTGCAATTCACTGGTAAAGCACAGCAAAAGAGCAGCACTAAATCTCTTCCTCATTGAGCATAAACCCACGTTCATGTTCCTCTCTGAAACTCTCCTCACTGAGAGACATAAGTTAGCTTTTGAGCACTACAACTTCGTCCGTCAGGAGAAATGTCAGATCACCCTAGGCACATCCCTTCTCATTAAGGAAAACCTTACATTCAAAGAGGTGAAAATAAGTAACCTTTCCAATATGGAATGCACTGCTGTCAAGGTAAAGCTTCGTGACAATGAGTCTCTTCTCTTAATCGCCCTATATAAAAGATGCCACGCCACAGGAGCTGATACCCAGAATAACATGAACAGCATTGCTCGAATCTCGGACAATTTGACTTACACGGTGCTTGGTGGTGATTTCAACCCCAGGCACCCGTTGTAGAATGACTCTGTCGTAAGTCCGTCAGGCAAGGTAGTACATGACTGGCTTCACTTTAACACCACCCATGATTTCTCATCTCGCATGATGCTCAGACCTTCCCGCGATCTGGGTCAATTCTTGACATCTATATCGCAACCTCTAATCTTATGAATCTCCTTTCCCAATTCTCAAATTACGTTTGTACAACGCATATGGCTGAATCTGATCACTTGGCAGTCGAACTCACAACCACCCCCAGCGAACCTTTAAATATTTTGACTTTTGACCCTCAAACCTCAACATCACTCAAAGACGTTAACTGGCAACAATTTCAAGACAGGCTCTCTCAATTCCTCGAAATCTCACGAACTTGGAAATTGACTTCCATATTGACTTCCTCAACAACGCCATTGAAGGAAATGTCGCTTTCTTTTCCAGTGTAGTACCGAGCAAACATTACAAATACAAAAATCTCCCGCCTCAACTGCAAAAATTATATAAATTTAGGCAGAAACTTCGAAAAATACTTAACCATATTTTTCACCGAACCCTTAATAGCCACAACCCAGCCTACAGAACCGTGTTATCGCAAATTAATTGCTTGTCAAAAATTATTGAGGAACAAACGAAAGTGTTTCGCGATCAAGAGTTTAAGAAGAAACTGGCCCCTATCCAACCCGGTACACACTGCTTTCAGGACATAAATAGGATTTTCAACAGGAAAGCAAAACTCCCCAAAACCATCTTAAGTGGCTCGAACGCTTACAACCTTCCCCAAGAAAAATGCAGCGCTTTCGCGGAATATTTCCAATCCTGTTTCAAAGACAACTCATCTCTAAGCGATGCAAATTTTAGGACACTGTAGATTCGACCGTTGATGACTTCACTGCACAGGCACTGGGATCCTCTGCCATAATCTTTAATTCCATAAACACGTCCTTAAATCCGGATGATTTAAGCATCTTTTCAAAACCTGCTCAGGTTTTCGCCTTAATCAGGACTATCACAGGTAAAAAGTCCTCCGGCCCTGCTAACATTTCAAACAAAAGTTACCAAAAACCTCCCACCTGTCGCCATAGAATTTCTGACAATTATCTTGAATAATTGCCTCAAAAATTCTTACTTTCCTGATGTATGGAAAACCACGCACACAGTTCCAATTCCCAAAAAAGGAAACTCGAAAAACCTTAATGAGTTCCCCACCAATCTATCTTCTGTCCAACTAGGGCAAACTTTTCGAAAAAATAGTCCGCCAACACATTAAAAATACCTGCCTCCACTTAAATATCAGGCAAGATACCCAATTCGGCTTCACGCCCAAGCACTCCACTTTTCACGCTTTGTTTCTCTATGATTCTACAAACGCCCTCAATAAAAGGGAGCAGACAGTAGGTTGCTTCCTTGATGTAGAGAAAGCATTTGATTCAGTTTGGAAAAACGGGCTAATTTTCCAAATTATAAACTTCGAGTTCCCGCCCTATCTCACTCGGGTTATACATAGCTTTCTCTCATATCGGGATTTCTACATAGAAATCGAAAATATCAAATCTCAGGCAACACCAGTCAGTGTTGGTGTCCACCAAGGCTCAGTCCTCGGTCCAACTCTTTTCAACCTTTTCACTTATGATCAGCCTACCAACAACTCACATTCCACCACACTGCTCTATGCTGATGACTTCCTTACCTACGCGCACTCCATGTCAGCCAATTTCAGCGCTACCAAAGTGGAGCGGCATGATCCCAAACTCGACGAGCTCTACAAAAAGTCTGGCATCAAAATAAATCTAAACACATCTGAAATGATTTGCATCCGTAATCCCTCCACAAGGGGAGGACCCAATCTCGCCACACGAGCCAACAACATCGAAATCGAAGTCAATAACGAAAAGCTTCAGCCTTCAAAGAACACCAAATATCTTGGTGTCTCTTTCAATAATCTGTTGAAATTCAACAATCATTCTAAACTGACCATGAAGAAAGCCAACTATGCCTACTCTCTACTCAACCCTACTATCAGAAGGAGAAACGGTCTCCCCTTATATATAAACAGCTCATCCGCCCTATCTTCTGCTATTACTTCCCCATCTGGCACACCATTTCGCCATCCTATATGAAGCAAATCAGTGCCCTCGAAATAAAGATCCTAAGGGAGTGTACAGGAAACTCGACAGACACTACTTTCCCAAAACCTTTTTGTATGACAGTGCAAAAATCACTTCAATCGAAGACTATCTCCTTTCTCTCGCGGCCAAACAACTTGAGAAGATCTTTCAACATATTAGCCTCCTCATTAGCCAGCTTTCAACACAACTTCAAGTTGAAAGCTACCACTACTTATCACCTCTCTACGTTATCAACTCGGAAGCGAGAAACATTTATTACCTGGGCGAAAGATTTACTTTCTTCACTAGTAAAGGAAGCCACCATCGTAGATGGAACACCATCCTGGCATTTCAAACATTGTGGGACTTAACAAGGCTGGACCATTCTGGACTTTCGGGATATTTCTCATAATGTTGAAAGGAATGCCAGTCCTCAGCTCACAACAAGTTAGAAAAATTTCTAACATTCCACAACCTCCCACCATTAAAGTTTCATTTTTAAATCAATTCTAATAAAAATTGGGGGACAAATTTAAAAATTAGAGAACGTTATTTTGGTGCCTCAGGTATTTAAATAAATATTCCATTAATCGATTTGCGATTTATTCAAAAATCGTAACGTCCAGCCCCATCTTGCGAATTGCACACCGAGCTGTCCTATTTTTGACAGCAACCCAGCCCCTTCGTACGCGAGTCCGGCTCACAATTGGCGTCTTTTTTACTATGTTCGCTCCCCGAAAACTTTTCAACCTAGATACGCCGCTTTGCCGATTGCATAAATTTGTTAACTTATTCTGTGAATTGATCTCAACTCATTTAACAATTTCAACGCGACTTTGACTGGATTCCCACATGCTCTCTTGTCAAGAAAAGCTCTAAAAAATAGCGAAATATGGACCAAATCACAAAATCTCTATAATAATTCAAATTAAATTTTATTTAAGTGATTTTTCTATTGTGTGCTTTTATATGAGTAGATAATAATTATAGTAGACTTAAACTCACATACATATGTAGTTGTGTTCGTTGGTATATCACATAATTCACAAATTAAAAATTTCAACATATTTAAGTAGGTACATCCATACAAACATATACAGATGGAGTTCTACTCACGGTTAATACATCTGCACTGCAGTAAAGGACAGGTGATTCCCGAATGGACTTTACGTGATAAATATTACATTAGGTAACTCCAACGATAATTAAGCACTTTTGAAACGCTAAGTGCCCCCTTGACGAAATATAATTTTGTAATAATTTCAAAAACTTCACTTTTCTGAATTAAATTTCTTTGCAACACATATAGCCATCCATACATGCATACACAAACACATGTAAATTATTATGTACGAGAGTTGTACTGTGAATAGAGCTTCATTTTGGGACAGCACTTAATACGCCTTTGTTATACTAATTATATGTGAAAGTGTATATAATGGTGGACTGCGAATGTTTGGTGTATTTCGCTTTTAATTAGCGAAATTGATTAATTTAACTCTTTTTTTGTGTAACACATTCATTGGAAGTGTCAAAGGAGATTTTGAATTTCCGAAAATGTAAACTAATAAATGACGAGAACAGCATTTCCATTTATTGCGTTCACAGCAAATATAATAAAAGCTTTATGAGGGAAATGAATTAAATGCATTCGTTTTAAACAGAAGGTACCTACGTCAACTGCCTATACGTAAATACCAAAGTAGATGTATTAAGTAAGCTTTGAAAATAATCTCATAAATTTTGTTTTATTAAATATAGATTTTAAATGTCATACCTACATATATATGTATTTAGTTCGTCATTAACGTAGAGTAACATGTAGTTCATATCAAATTTTGCTATAAATGTATGGCATTGGAGCTACAAAACGAGCAGCATCAGAATTGTGTAAAGGTTTGGTATAGAGGGTGGAATAAAGGAAGGCCTAGAGGAGGGTCTAGTAGATAAAAAAGACGTTGTCTAGATTCTTTCCATCTCTTCGATATGCTTTCATGTGGCGGCCCGCAATAATAAAATCTCATTCAGTTGAGCTAAATATAATCGAAGTTGTGGTGACCCTCTGAATGATTAAACTGAAGATTAGTGACATAATATTATGCAATTATGGGGATAAATTGAAACAGCACTATCTTATCTTATTGTGGGTTGTACTTATTAATCTTTGTATCACGTGTTGTACTCGTGGTTTTAATACGAGCTTATATTCACATTAGTATACTTGAATATTACGTGCCAAAGGGAATTGGATCACTGGTAGGATCAACTTTTTATAGGAGCAGATATTGGAAGTGACCACCATAGTTAGAATAAAATAACACCAAATAATATCATGGTTAGCTTAAGCTATTTGTAAAGGACAAATGGGAGTATATCGACATGACATACTCACTAGAACAAAGTGACGAAATTTATGTAATCATTGGGTAACTATGTCTCTCTTAACGGCGGGAGTAGCTACTCATATGACTCTCTTAGAAAGGATTCCTAAACGAATCAGGCTGTCTTAATAATATACGAAACTTGGAAGAAATACTGCAGCCAAATCAAAAATGGCATAACACTCACCCAGAAAAATAGCATCAAGGCCTTCGATACGATATCTCATGAAGGTGTCAGAGATCCTCTTATCAGAAAAAGTGTACCGATGCCCACTGCAAGGATTCTAATGGACTCGTACAGTAGGGTATCCACTAAAATACAAATAAATGGCGAATCGTTAACTCTAAACCTGAAAATAGGGTGATTCTGTGTCCCCGTTCACATACAATGTGGTCTTTGAAGCATTATTAATACGATTTGGAGAACACACTGGATTTTCTAATAATGATAACCAAGCTGTATCATCTCTCTCATTTTCCGACGATATCGTCCTACGGGGAAGACGGTAAGGAAAAGATGGTCTAATAGGTTAGCGTTGAACGTTTCCTTAAAGGCATGTTAGTGTGCATGCAATTGAAAGAAAGGCTGATTCTAGGTATATTAAGTAACGTGATTCTAGGTATATTAAGGAACCCTGTCCACCTTACAAGTAGTGATAAGGTGCCTTATGTAAACGAGGAACATTGCCTTTTTTGTCTTGGCACCAAGATCTCTCCCTGGGACGGTATAGTCATCACTGGCAGGAAAGATGCCTCCTACACATCTGCCAGCGAGTAAGGAAGGCTGGAGATCCTAACAACGTATATTTTTCCCTAATACTTATATAGTCTTCTCTTAGAAATGCCTTCAACCAACGCATTGAGAGAGATAAACGCCGAGCTCCGTGGAACAGTTAAACCAATTTTACACCTCCCAACGTCAACCAGTAATAGAATAATGACAAAAAATATTGTGGCATAGATTTTCCTAAGCTGGAAGCCCTAATACAATCCTGCGCCCTTAAGCTTAAATTTATTAGCCTTAACGGACCAGTGGAAAATGTAATCACTACAACTGGCAAAATTAATGAGCTACTCAAAAAGGTGCAAATAGTTTAAGGCTAAACTTTCCTAATGTTAACATAGCAGTTGTTAACAAACTCATGGAAAAGGCTAAGAAAATATCATAAATACTATAAACGACAGAATTGGAAATAATGTATGTGAAGGCAATCATTGTTTAAACCACGCATATTCCTCACTAGGGTAATTCTGCCAGAACAGCGGCAGTTGAGGACCAATTCTGTCGTGAATGCCCTGCAATGCCCGAAACATTGACCTATATTGTGGGCCAATGTATAACCACCTAGCCATTGTGCATTAAATGGCACAACAAAATCAAAGATTTCTTGCTCGAAAAGACTATGTAAAGAATTCCTGATATAAGTGTGTCAAAAGAACCCACACTCCAGCTGAAATCTGGAGGGGCTCTCGAACCGGATCTGGTGTTTTCGAGAGTCGAAAGTCGAGCCAAAAAAAAAAAAAAAGTTAAAAAGTTAAAAAAAGTTAAAACCGGCTAAAATGTTTAAAAAAGTTAGAAACTTAAAAAAAACATAAAAAATTAAAAAAGATAAAAAAAAATTACATAAGTTGAAAAAGTATAAAAAAAGAAAAAAAGGTTAAAAAAGAGTTAAAAAAAAGTCAAAAACGTTAAAAAAGTTAAAGCTAAGTTAAATTCGTTATGCTAGAGTCGAGATATGAGAGGCGAGAGTTAAGAGTGGATAATCGAGAATGGGGAGAATGTTTGGGAATTTATAACAAATGTACAAAATAAAATATATTAAAAAAACTTTTAAAATAAATAACTTTCATACATAAATTGAAATAAAAAGTAAAAAATAATTTTTTCTTTCTGTGTTATACAAAAGAAAAGTTTTATTGCAAAATATGTAATGCTAGAACTCAGATTAAATCTTAAAATGTTGGAAATGAGTTGCAGTTGGACAATTATGATTATAGTTATGGATGTCAAAACTTTTAAAATTTAATCTGAGCTCTTGCATTTCATATTTTGCAATGAAACTTTTCTTGTGTATATCACAGAGAAAGAACAAATTATTTTTTTTCTATTTAGTACAATTTATGTATGAAAGTTATTTATTTTAAAAGTTTTTTTAATACATTTTATTTATATGAATTTAGTTTTCAAGTTGGCATCGTATTGGCTTTAGGGAAGAGAGCTTTTCTCGCCAACAGAGGACTGGTCTTAAAAAAAAAAATCATGGAAATTTATTTTCCTTAATCGGGTAACACAAAGATATACTTTTCGTTTTCTTCTTAAATATGACGCATTAGCAGTCCTTTAAAATGTAGAAAGAATTACGTCAATATTAAAGTGTTAAAGTTAACTCCAATTAATCGGTATGTATATTAAATAACAATTATGACTGCAAAAAACTAGTGCCAACACTTAATAAATAACTATATATTACCCTATGATCTAAACTATTAAAAGAAATTTTTTATAGCAGTTATATAGAACTAAAAAAAAATCAAATTTTAACTATTTCAAGATTTTTCTATAAAAGTTACGGTCCCTTAAATTTCGCAAACTATAGTGTAGGCTTTATGTATTTCATAAAGGGAATAAGATTAGTTTAACGTACATGAAGAATGTTAAACAGAAATTATAAAAAATATAACAAACTTCAATACTAAATGGAAAATGAATATAAGACTAGTCTTTGTAAGATGGATGACGCCATGGAATCTTTCAAAACCAAACTAAGGTGAGCTAAGTACAAATGCATTCAATTCCTCAAGGGATCCCGAATATTAAGAAACTCTAAGTAAACGAAACCCCTCATTGCGAATGTACAAACCCGAAGAAAGCAAAGCGCAGGTGAATCAACGGATCCAAATGATTATAGAAATAACATCAAAGTTATGATATCGAAATAAAGTTGCACTGATTTATGAAATCAAAGCAGCGAGGCTCCAAAGCACCACACTTGATACTTTTTTAAAACTCAAACATCAATATCAAATACTAACTAAAAATTCTCTTAAATTTATCTTGTTATTTTTTTATTTTTTTTATTTTTCTGTTTTTTCTATTTTTTTTCATTTTTTTTTCTAATTTTTTATTTTTTTTATTCTTAATTTTTTCAATTTTTTTATTTCTTTTTTTCTTTTTTTTCTTTTTTCTTAAGTTACAAATGTGCACTAATTTACCATTTCACAATAAATATTAAAAAATAATGAAAAAAAAAATAGGTAAGACGCCACCAAAACTCTTACTGTTATGAGCCAGAGTTTTGCAGTGCCACCTAGTATTTCGAAGAGACGCTATTTATTTTCGTTAAATTTCTTACTGATCGACTGATCGACGCTATCACTAAGCATTGTCGCTAGAACGTCACTCCAGATCATGAAAATTCCATAACAATGGACACTGTCAACCACTAGCAAGTAAATAAATATTAAATATAGAAAATTTGCATACTTGACTTTTTTTCCGAAGGCGGCCACTTGACAAGGAAATATATAATTGACGCTTGTAACAGTAAGGTGTCTGGGGGAGCTCAGGTAATTTCTTTAATCTTGTAAGTTCTTGTTTCTGTGAGTGACGTGCAAGTTATTTATTTACTATTCTTTCTTAGGAAAAAAAACAAGGTAAACAAAGTAAAATAAAATTACGCACTAGAACTTCGGTTCGAACACAAATTTTATTAAAAAACTGAATTTTGGACTTAATACACTTAGAACTTTAACTCTAATTCAAATACAATAGAAAAATAATCAGTTAATTATATGGTAAGTAATTATTGGTAATATGAATGCATTGTGGATTAGGAATCTCGTCTGATGATTAAAGAAGTCTCTTCTCCTCACGAGGTGCCACTGTATTCCTCACATATGTAGTGTGTTTATGTCATTTCAGATTATCGTAAATATTAAGATAGTCAAATCAAATGAAAATATTTTTCTTTATAAAATTAAACCTTTACATGAATGTATTAGTTCTGAGGAGCATCAGCAATCGACATCATCCTCAAATCCTCTTAATCCTTACTTAAGAAGCATAAAAATAATATTTGAGGCTTATAATTAACTTAAGAAACACGAGAAAGAAAAACAAATTATTTTAGAGAACTTGAACCCTTAGAGAACTTGAACCAACCCCCCCCCCCCCTCCCCCAACCCCCTGAAAACCACTGAAAAAAATTGCAGTAGATCTTCTTAGCTTTTCCTAACAAAATGATTCACATCTATTCTACTGCACCTTTTGTAAAAAACGTAACAATTTCTGAAAACACTCAATATGATACATTTAGGAATGCAGGCCCTAGCTAGCACTTTGGCCTTCGGTCATGGTTGTTAATCCCTATAGAGAAAACAGGAAGCGTGGATACCTGTACACGAGCGTCGCTTTGCTCGGGGTGTTTGAAGCAAGTCAGAGCCTATTCATGTTAACGCTATGGAAGGTTTGTTTTAATTGAAAACAGCTACCAAAGGGTCTTGTATAAGCCTTCCATGTAAAGACGCGACATGGCAAAACAAACATTTAAGGAAACTCTTATAACTCGTAATTGGAGAAATTCAGCGAAACTAAACAACGGCGAAGAAGTAGTGATTGAGTGAGTGAGTGTTATTATATTTAAAGCAAGAAATTAATTTTTAAATATTTTTTTTTGTAATATTTCGTATATTGTCATAGTTTTAATGGAATACTTAGCCCAAACGTTACATAAAATCAAAATAAATCTGTAGATTGGGAAAGTCTCAATGAGTATCCTAGAGAATTTGATTGGTCGGTCTGTTTTGCTTCAAGGGATGTTGATGAATGCACATTTGAATTTAGTACGATCCTAAGTATTGGGAATGCATGAATACATTCAGTTTTTATACAGCAGGTCTTAACAACAGGAAAATCGCTCTTGGTTTAACGATAACTACAACCAAGCAATAAAAAGGAAATAGTCTGCTTTTCGCACCTATCAATTGCATATCTCCAGAACTGAAACAGTATCCAAAGGGACAAATTTCTTTTTGACCAATGGGAGCAAAGGTTTCTGGTCCCAGCTCAAAACTATCAAGAGCAACTTCAGAAGTTTCTCTATTCCTTTACTACTACACAATGAAGTTATTGTTGACTCCCTTAATAAAACTAATATTTATACTGTTAGATTCACTTCAAATTCTCCTTTTCCACCTACTTTATATCTCCCTTGTAGATGTGTACAAGAGCCAATACATATCCATATGAGAAATATGTTCAAGGTCCTTAAGGAGATCAACGTCTTCATAGCTGCAGGCCCTGATAGTTTCAAGCCCCCGTTAAATACAAACTGTGCCTCATTCTTGGCTAAAGCTCTACGAAAACTATTCTACTTGTCTTATTCGACAGGAAAATTTCTAATTGATTGGAAACTGCCTCAGGTTCAGCCTATTCCCAAGAAAGGAAAGGGTAGCGATCCCTCAAATTACCGACCAATTACAATAATTTCGATTCTTTAAAAGGTTTTTGAATCTATCATTAACTTTTAATTAATAAAGTATCTAGAAACTAATCAAACCCTCAACGATCGCCAATATGGCTTTTCTTTTTCTGACTTTTTTTTATGGAACGTTGAAGCCTTAGTCTTCTCAATTTTGGTAAGTCCAAAATCGTTGCTGGCGTTCAGTCCATTTAGCTAAACTTAAAGCACTTGGCCTCTCTCGTTCTCCTCTATTATGAATGTGAAGTATTTTATCTGGTTCCTTAATATGGATTATGTTAGATGACGTGATATCTCAATTTCAGCCAATAAATGCCGGGGTGCCTCAGGGCTCTGCTATCTCTTCATCTCTCTTCTCAAATTTCATTAACGATCTGCTTTTCCTAACTTTCAATCCCATCGATTGTTTTGCCGATGACAGTACCCTTAATTTCACTTACTCCTTTGACACTTTTACGGACTACAAAGGAAATGCCACATATTTCAAAAAATTTTCTATCATTTACTTCAAATTAATGAAGTATCTAGAAACTAATCATCTCATCAACGATCGCCAATATGGCTTCGGAGCTGGACGCTCATCTGGAGACTTACTGACGTTTCTTACGGAACGTTGCAAGATTTATTTTTCTTCTTCCTCCCTTGGATTGATATGGGGGGCCATGGCAACTACCAAAATTAATTAAAAACTGGAACTGTCACTTACATAATTTAGATTTTTTTGCAATTCTAATATTCAATTTTATTATAGTTTTTTTTTTCGAAAAAATTAACCAAACACGATTCCACTTCGCAGTGGGCCTCGTCAACATCAATTTTTTGCACTTTTTTCCACTTTTACACTCAAACTTCACTACTTTTAACTATTTATTTGATCGGAGCTCAAACTGACATCCGCTCTCTTTAGAATAATAATAACAATAATTTATTCAGTCTACCGATTTTAACAATCTTACAGACAGGAAATATTACATATTTAGATATAAGCTTTGTGTACATTAGGCAAGCATTAGAAACAATCATAGATCATACAATCATTAGCATAATCATAGGCATCATTATACTTGAGGAAATATAACATAGACACATGTCAATTACACAGTTATATCGAATATATCCTTAGCAAACATAATTAAATGTCGTTTTGAAGAATGAATTAATAGCAAGGGTTAAGGAATGATGCAGAAAATGGAAGGAAAACTAGGTAGAAGGAGAAACACAGAACCTAGTCGAGGTGGGAATCGAACCCACGACCCCAGGGATGGTAGCCATCGCGCTTAACTGAGCTACGAGATTATACGATTGGGCAGTCAGCATTCAATCCAAAATGGATTTTACATTTTATAAACAGGAAGATCAAAAAGGAGTGGATCGACAACTGAAGAGTTGCTAATATAATATAAATCATATACGAGGTACAAAAGGGTATGTTTTTTTATACCTGTGGAAAATTATTGTTTTTCGGTAAGGTATCTTCTCTAGAAAATAAAAGATGGGGGGGGCTATCTGCACCCCCCCTGGCAGCTACGGAGCTTAGAAGTTTTTTTTTTAGGATTGAGTAAATACTTCAATATATTTCCCTACATCACGTAAGTTTTTTAATACATCGGAATGAATCCTTTTCTAATCGATTGTTAATTAAATGCCAATTAAGTAGATGTGAAATACTTTTTCCTGTTATTAATGTCTGTCTTCGGAGTTATAGGCCTTCAATGTCCAAATTTTGAGTAAAAAACTTAATTTTTTTTTAATTCAAACGAAACTATCTCAATATTTTACTCTATTATTTTTTACAAAAATCATAACGTAATATGTACATTTTACGTTCATTTGTGGACCTTCGATTGGTCTTTCTTTGGGGCTGAAATAATTAAAAAAGAGGTAAAATGTTGAGATAATTGCGCTTGGACTTTGAAGGCTTATAACTCCGAAAACATTAACAACAGTAAAAAACATGTTATGCTTACTAAATGGGCATTTGATTAGCCATCAAAGAACATTCATTCCGATATCTTAAAAAACCTAGATATTGTAAAATATCTTGAAGCATTTACTCAAAACTAGAAACAAGACTTCAAACCACCGTAGCTCCCAGGGGGGTGGAAGATGCCAATATATATTTTTTCGTTTCTTATCAAGATCTATCACCTCTTATCATATGTCCACCCTAATTCGAGGCACCCTTTAGTAGGTGGTATTACTTTGGGTATACCTACAGTGCTGTCAAAAATACATATCTCAAAAATGAACCGAATACCATCGCAGTTTTTGTACATAGTTAAATAAGTTTTTTAGCTTCAAAATAAAAATACAAAAAGAAGTGCTAGAAGTCCTCAATAATAAATAATACAGATTTTTTTAATGCTATAATTAAAAGAAAATTTGTTTCATTTCCTGTTTCTATAATTTGTTTTTGTGTAAAAAATAAAAAGCATTAAGACAAGCACACACTGACACGGTGGCGGTGGCGGTGAATGTAAGCACACACCGACGCGGTAGCACGGTTGACGAAACATACAAGAAATGAAGTTAGTTTTGAAAAAAAAATGTTTTCTCTTATCCCGATATTCTAGACGTGACAAGTCATAAAGAATTTTGCTTAATTTTACTACTGAAATCAGTTCTTCACTCATTGCGATGACTGCACTGTTTCAACTCAAATGAATTTCGCTATCGCGGTGGCCGTGAGAATTCAACATGAACTCATCGCCACCGCTTTTGTAACCTACACCGAGTTTTGTGTGAACGCTCTCAATCATTTCAATATTGTGCATCCCACCGCTTCCACCGTCTCTACCGTTACCGCCACCGCGCCAGTGTGTGGTTGCCTTTAAGCTTTATTGGCTACTTAAATGAGAAAAATCGGTTGCTCTGTTTTCGAAATACGATTTTTTGAAACTCATCGTATAATCACGAAATTTCTAACCCTCTAGGGGCGGGTGGAACGTCATAGGCGGAAACAAAAAAAAACAAGTAAAAAAGCTAGAATTGGTCTAAGACCAATTCTTATGATACCCTAGATGAATGCCCATATTAAATTTCGTATAGTCGCCGATCTATTCAAGTATTGATTTTGAAGTTGTTTTTCGCATATATTTCTAGAACAGTTTGTCGCACAGAAAAAATGGTTATAATCAATTTTATAGGATTTCGTATTCTGCAGAAGTTTTAGGTACAATAAAAATGTCTTGGACTGATCGTTTTCAAAGTATACGTAAAAAACCGAAAATTTTATATGGCAACACCAAGAAGGAGTTGCCCGATTTGGTCCATTTTTGACATTTTATTTGCTAATGTAGTAAAAACATCATGTACGTACATAATTTCAGCTCTCTACGTCGATGCGTTCTCAGGCAGTGTCCAAATATATAGCGGAAAACGAAATTTTTATATGGCAACCCCACGAAGGAGTTGCCCGATTTGTCTCATTTCGAACATAATTTTACTTTTTTTTTTTAAGTCCGTGTACAAAATTTCAGCTTTCTAGGTATACGCGTTCTCGAGTTATCGTGCGCACGGACGGACGGACGGACGGACATGCAAAAATCAAAATAACTTTTAATATTATGAATGGGTGTCCAATCCATTTTGTTCTACCATCATTATTTCGAGGTGTTACAAACGGAATGACAAACTTAGTATACCCCTATGATTTCAACTAGGGTATAAAAATACGGGTGAGCTATTTTGATACACCACACAAACTCAAGTTTTATCCAAATGGTAGGGCCCAAAAAAATCCCTTTTTATCATTTTATTGTGAAATGTAATCTGAAATGTTGCTTGAAAATAAATTTAATAGAAGAATATTTTATTATACATAATTTCGTATAGACTGTGCAAGTTTGTTTGTAAAATTGGTTTTTTGCACCTAATCCTATAACGGTTTGTCTCGCAGTAAAAATTATTATAAACCGAATTCATACAATCTTATATCCTGAAGAACTTTTAAATGCAATAAAAACGTCTAGGAGTGATCGTTTTCCCAGTATACGAAAAAAAAAAACGCGAATTTCCAACATTTTTATACATAGAATTTGAAAATTTGACGATTCTACGAAATTTCAGCTCTCTCCATCGAAGCCACTGATATGTATATATAAATGTACCTACTGCTCGTTGAACCAAAAATGCATGAAAGCAAATGGCACCACTTTCATATTCCTGTCTCTTTTCGTGAGAGCATACTTTCCCACTGAACTGTAACGATTAGGAACGAGAAATTGCTAATAAAAATCCTTGTAAAAAACACTTCCTTCGACTCATAATTAAAAATTAACGATACAAATAGTCCCAAATACCTTTGTGGTAAATTCGTTAAGTCCCACTGACATGCATATAAGTAAATTCCCAAATAATTTCAATATAGCGCCAGTTTACGACAGTGAGAGCATACTTTATGAAACAAAAACTGGCGCCATATGAAACAGGAGATCAGTCAGTCCATTTATATACATGTCAGTGGTCTCAGTGGTACTCAAGCAGCGTCAAAATACATAGTGAAAAACGACATTTTTGTATGGCAACCCTACGAAGGAATTACCCGCCGATATATGGACTTGCAATAATTTCTAATTGGGCGGTCATAAATGAAACAGAAGATAGGTTGAAGAATTAGGGCCAAGAATTTGTAGGGCAGGGAGTGGGGGGGGGAGCAATCTTAATCGATTCGAAATTATAGGGTGATTAAAACGATATAGTAAACCGTGTACGCTTTCCAACAAATGTATAACCACTACTGCATCCCTCAAGTCGCCAGTTTTAGAACGACAAATTCAAAAAATTGGGAAAAAAATTTAAATTTTTTTAAATTTGAACGATTTCTCCGCGAGAATGTCTAATGATCAAAACTCTTTCTTACAAGATTTGGAAATCTTAGAATGTTACCTTTCATTTGATCCTGTACCTACCTACATGCAACCGTTTTTTAGATAAATCTGTTTTTATGATACAGAATTTCATTTTTAACCGCGTTCCTTTTACAATTTTATGCTGCGCAAAATTCGACATGCATTTAGTCAATTTAACATAAAAACACTAAGAACAATTTCGCTTGTACTTGGATACGTTCACCAGCTTACGAGCAATACTTTATTGATGGCGGCTTTACCCTCTTGATCCTTTTGTACCTCGTAAACTCGGAAATTATGGCAAAATTTTCATTATCTAAAAAACGGTGAAAAGAAAAAAAATTCTTTCACACTGAATCTGTTATGAAAATCATTAGTGAGGTGACTTCAAAGTCGTGCAATTATGTGGAATTCTTGCACGTCTTTTTACAAAGTGAAGAAAAAAAAATAGACAAACGAAAAATCAATGAACATCAAGTCGTAATCGTCTTACAGTTCGTAATGATCACAAATTTAAATTTGTGGGAAGGGGGGAAATCCAATTTGTGCCCTTTAAACGACACCCCAGGAATGCCTGGAGCATGATCTGAGAAGTGCCGAGAAGAAAATTTGTTTTCATTACGCACGTAGGTCATACGTCATTAAATAGATCCCTCAAAGGGAGCAAGCTATATCAAAAATAATCACCAAATTGCTGGAATACCCGCTCTGGCGAGGCGTTCACACCCACCACCTTCCTTCCTCCTTATGAATACTTGTTCCTTGCCTTAGGCGTTCTGTCGAATATTGAGGTAGGAGTCGGGATGAAGAAAGTAGCGTGACAGACTGTGCCTAGGATGGTAGAAATCGTAAAAGCTTCACCCCATTATAAAATTGTTCTCATTAGGAGACTGTGTTTTCCCTTTTCCATGGCATTCCCAGTCGAGAATTTGCAGCTCATATATGCGAAAGCAGCCTGTATAAAAGGAGTTCTTAGGCACGAAACATGCATATACATATAGTATATAAGTGCGTATGTACATACCTACTGGAGCTGCAGGGAAATTTTTTTGCTTACCTTATATCGCTCTTCCTTAAATTTCACAGGCGGCGGTGGAATTGGTGAAGCCTCTTAAAGTTCACTCCGGATATAATACTTTGACGGGAAGCAATTAACACGAAGAATACTGGGCGACAAGCCCGGGGATTGTTTACATGAACATTCACGATGAACTTGTTACCAGTTTAATTGCCCTTATGACGGAAGTTGACAATTATTGCTGTAAGGATGGTTTTTAACTTGGAAGGAGGTAGGGAGGGGGGGGGGGGGTAAAAATGCGGCCAGCCGGATAAAATGTTGTGGATGAGCCCTTGTATATACGCGAGATGGGAGGATAAGTGCTTACTGCTCCCTTTAGCCGTTGTACATACATATGAAGCTGACAGTTTTGCTCGTGGCCTATGCCTCTCTTTAACCCTTGTCGTATTTATTCGACATTTTAAGTATGTACTTTTTAAAAAAGCGAATCTGATAACTTGTAATGCTTTATTGAAGAGAACTACAAGGGGCCACTTAGGCGCGTAGCGAAATTTTACATCGACCCTCGTCCACCACTTTAGCTCTGAAGGTTTCGTTTGGTTAAAAATGTCCTCTTTCGCTAACAAGGTCAATTAAATTGAACGAATCCAGTTAGGGGATAAATTTGCCGGCTGTTGATTTGCTTATTTCAACAAAGTGTGAAATAATTTTGAATTGTCTAACATTTATTTTTTTTTCCTTTGTTAGCCAACGCTAGGCTAAATTGGGGAATATAATGAGAAAATAATAAAGAAAAATTAAAGAAAATTTTATAATTTAATTATTTCAATACTAGAAATAAAAAAACAAAAACATTTTCAAAAACTTTTTGAAACTACCTTTTTCCGCTCTGTAGATCGAACAGATTTTTTAGAACGTTCAGAGCACTCTGGGAAAAAGATACAAATCCAGAGTGCTCTGAACTGAAGGCCAATTCAGAATCGGCGCAGCATTCATCAACGCAGCACGAATGCAGCGGTGATGCAAGGTTTAATATCATGGGTGGGATCATATGGCGCAATTTTCAATCGACGCATCATGATGCATACTGGAACAGTTCTGCCAACATACTGAGGTAAAAGAAAAAATTGAAATTAAATGAAATCTACGCATAGAAATAATTATGGGAGATCAAAATTGAAAAAAATTCAAATTTAGTTCTTAAAATTTTTTTTATCATATTTTCGGTCGATAAGCGGTTGAGCAGATATTTTCAGAAATCGTGTACCGGATCTTGTTTTGAAACGTTGTAAACATTCTTCGCTTGAATTAAACGCTTCATAATTATCCATGAATTTGTTTTGAAAAAATAAACCTTTTTTTTTTTTGTTTTTTTTAGCACGTTTCCACTGAACTGATAGGTAAATTTCTTTCCTATTGTCTTAGAAACCATATATGAGTGCCTCTCGGTTCTTAGCAATTTGAGTTTTTTCACCAAGCTTTGTTGTTGTACTCACAACATATACATCTATATGAGTATATATATATATTTTGTTATTAGGGTTTTTACGTATGCTGCAAGCTAGACGGTTTTATTGTTGTGAAACGTTCTTTATAAAATCCTATAAAACTGTACATAATCATTTTTACTGTCCGACGAACCATTTTAGAAATATAGGCGAAAAACCACTTCAACGATCAAACTTTCACAGAGAGATTAACCTACAAAATTGCATACGAAATTCATCTAGAGTATTATAAAAATTGGTTTTAGATCAATTCTAGCTTTTTTACTTGTCTTTAGAAATAATTTAATGTACAGAAGTCACATATCTAACGAACATCGCCGAACAAATCCCATCTAGTGTGATCTTTGTAAATAAGTAATTAAATTCAATGTTCAAGAAACTTTTTCGATGGCTCAAACAGTAAACCGATTGTGTTTAAAGTAGCCGAAATTCTTGAGAAAAGGCATTAAGAGGAGTCAGTACTCAGCAAAAGTTTCAATTTAGATACCAGCGAACCTGTAGGTAATAAAATTTACTATACGTAGGTTTGTGTCCAGAAAGTGAAAAAATTCATATAAAATTAGCTTAGACCTAGATCACAGAGCACGCTAGAGACATCTACCGCAAAAGACAGAAACCCAACATCAGACAAAACCATACAATTTAAGATGAAAAATGAATATTTGCAGTTCAAATAAATTGAAAATATTTAACGAGATTTAACTCTCCTAAATTATTTTGCCCATAATTGTTAAATATGCTATTTTGCTTTGTATTGAAACAACTTTCAAATAAATATTGCAATTTCTCGTCGATAAAATGTCGGGAGAAAAAACAAGTATTATTAGAGTCAAATAATTATAAAAAGCGCCACTAAAAATGAAAAAAACTCGACGTTATTTGCTAGATCTAGGCCTTATCTTTCTAAAACAGTCACAATTTAAAGAATTGAGAATACCTATACCTACAGGAATTTGATTTAAAATACTTCAATTTTTACAATTTTTTACAAGTTTCCGAGCTAATATCTCCATTCCAATACACATTTTTTAATTTTTGCCGACGTTATTTACTAGACTTCTTCATTACCTTTAATTTAAGATATAAATTATTATTCTGCTACAAATAGTTTGGCAGAAAGTCGCATTGAAATATGTATGAAACTTGCAAATATTGGTACTGACTACATTACATAATATGTGACACAGACGCACGGGGGGGGGGGGGGGGGGGGTCGACCTTGGGTCCCTTTTTATAAGCGATATTATTTTCGTCTAATAAAAGTTGAATTATCTAAAAAAAAATCCAGGATAGATTTCTTGATTTTTAATAAACTTTTATCAAATTTTCGCCCCTTTTCCACCTTCTTTCGAGTATGGCTGTAATCAATGCAGGTGAGAAACGCATTGTAACCTAAGGCGACTTATATCTCTTGATGTAATTATTTTTTTTATGTGCTCCTCCAATTCTTCTGGCAGTACTCCAAAATCCAAATTATTTCGTTGAAATTCCGTATTCGAAATAGTTTTCAGAGTAGGCCAGATTTTTGATATTGTTTTTGTAAATATTTATTATGACAATTCAGATTTATTTATTGTAAGTAAAATGCGTAAGAAGATTCTATTGTTAATTTTAAAAAGTTTGTACTTTTCCAGAACATTAAAAAGTACTACAAAAATAAAGAAATTGAAAGTGGTAATTAAAAGTTAGTTAAATCACTACAAATTTCAATTTGTGTGTTATCAAAATACAGATTATAAAGTGGTGATGTTCGAAACCATTTTGGCGTTCTTTACACCTACTGAATTGAAAGTAGTAGTTGTTGATACGTTGACAAAGACAGTCCGTTATTATTTATAAACATGGATATTCGGCGATTTCTGAGTAAAAGACCACGCGTCGAAAACGAAAATGTAAGTACTCAATGCACTAAATGCAGTGAGCGAAATTTCTGTAATTCCGTGAATCATCTACTTTGTTGTAATAATCTATATTTTGAAGTTAGATAACTGAAAATAACATAGTGTATATTACGACATGAATGTATATGTTTCCACTACCAACATTGAGTTTAAGTATTTTGGGGGGGATAATGACATTTTCGAAGTATTTAATTGTTGTAGAGTAAAAGAGTTATTATTTAAATTAATCGACAAGTACCGAAGTACTGTCAGTTTCTGGCCTAAAGCCGAATATCAAAAATTCCATAAAGGATTTTTTGAGAGTATGGGTACTGAGTGTAAGTGTTTCATTCAGCAGTAATAGGGCGATCTCATTAGGACAGCAATGAACCCTGAAACTGCCTGCTGTCTACACTAGAGTGAACTCAGATTCCAATAAGTTGCTGGTGGATATATATAGATTTATTTAAAAATTAAAATGATGGTGGTAATGAGTGTTTTACTCTTTCGAGACTCGTACAATATACGAGTCTACAGGCCCAAAAATAATTTTAATTGTGAAGGCAACCAATTTTCCTTAAAATGATTCACTTATAGATTTTTAAATAAATCTATATATATCCACCAGCAACTTATTGGCATCTGAGTTCACTGTAGTGTAGACAGCAGACAGTTTCAGGCTTCATTGCTGTCCTGATGAGATCGCCCTATTACTGCTGATTGAAACACTTACACTCAGTACCCATACTCTCAAAAATTTCTTTATGGAATTTTTGATATTCAACTTTAGGCCAGAAACTGACAGTGCTTCGGTACTTGTCTTTTAATTTTCTCTGCTGATATACAGTAGATTGAGGATTGCCTGTAGACTCGTATATTGTACGAGTCTTTAAATAGTAGAAAACTCATTACCACCTTCTAGTTATTATTTAACGATTTCTAAAAGTACTTTCATTTAAAAATGCCGACAGGAAAACAGCTAAGTATTAAAGAAAAAAGAAAAACAACCAGGTATAGGGATACAGGTTAAAGAATTTTTGAGACAGTTGGAAGATCTTCATACCGTATAATACACAATTTCATTATAATGGGAGAAGCTCATTGAAGAAATCAGTGGAAAAGGAAACACATAACTGTAAAGGAATTAAAATGGTGGAAATACTAAATATTAAAATATATTAAAATTAGCAAAATTAAATTTAGTTATTAGTGTAAACTTAACCATAAAGTTATAAAAATTTTAGGATTTTTTAGAGTTAAGATTTTCTTAAATATTCTTTTATGAAATTCTGAATGTGTTTATTTTATCACTTTTACAACTTTATACCTATCAAAACCAAGAAATACATAAATGAAATAAAAGCTTTTCTATAAAAATATTTGTGGAGTTATAGAAATTTCGTACATTGTAGCTATTTTCGTAACGTGTACGGGTGAGCTCTTTTGACGAAAAGTGAGATTGCAAACTGAAACACGTTTCGTCGGAGAAAGCTATCTGTACGAGTTGCTAGTAGAATTTTTTATCACAATTTCGCGATTTACGTTTTTAATATATTGATAAGAGGTCCGTGAATATAGTCAAAAGAACCGCAACACTCAGCCCAATATTGTTGTATAAAATATATGTGAAACTAATATTAGTTCATACGAAATTGGATCCTTTTCACAGAAATCTTCAGCTGATCGTATCGGCTCGATCGCTGAGATTCAAATCAAAATTTAGGCTACCCTTGAAGGCTACTATTTCCACGCATCGGGCCTTAGATATTTGAAGTTCCAATGATCTTGGCTACAAAAGTACTTATGGCTGGTGTACTCAGCGAAAGAAGACTGGGTGTTTTGCGTCTTATTTGGTATTCGACAAGGAGGGGTTGTGCACCAAACTTTGGGTCAGTTAGTTACCAGCCCATTCAGGAACTGGAAAAAAGCACTGAAAACTTTCGAAAAGCACCATTTGTTCGAATAGCACATGACATCACTCTTGCAATGGACTCTAGAATCGAAGAAAATAAAGCTTTGCCTGTGAATTTGCAAGTCTCGAAACAAGAGCTGGACTTTTTCAATGAAAGTAAACTACTTCTGATTCCAGTGACTGAAAAAAAAATTCTGTGGGCACCAAGGATACGAAAAAAGAATATCTTCGGTTTGGTTCTTTTCGTCCTTTCTGAGGATGCATTTTGGCTACATTGAATAACTGCAAATCAAATTAGATAAAAAATGGTATACCTATTAAGAATTTTTCAATGTAGCCAAAATGCATCCTCAGAGAGGACGAAAAGGACCAAACCGAAGATATCCTTTATCGTGTGGCTTTTGTATATAAATGTTGACCATACCAAAAGATAGCCCAGCTTATGATGTGTAAATTTTGTTACTAGCACTTCGATGATATCTGTGTGGATTTTCGAGAAAAATGGCAAAGGAACACGGTGCATAGAGTACAATTTGAGGTCTTATATCTCGATAATAAAAGGTTAAACTGGAATTTTCAATATAACATTTTCATTCTAGTTTTATTTGCGGAATTCAAAAGTGCAATCTAAATGTATCCTTAATAAGGACGAAAAGGACATTTTCTTAAATATATCCTTTTCCAAGTCCTTTTTCAAGGACTTTAGCTATGCCAGAGGATACCTTGACTAACGTAACTTTTATTATTAGGACTTTTTCGATATCTCTGCACATTTTCGAGAAAAATGCTCAGGGAACACGTTACGTACTATATCTTCCCAACTCATTAACAGCATTGTTGGCCTCCGCTCTTTCGATGAATTTTAGTCCTAATTACTTTTTGCCTGTCTAATCTTCTAATTTTGAGTTCACGCACGTATCTATGCATGTTTTAGATTTAGTTTAAATATGTTTGTACTTTTCTTTTTTTTTCTTTTTTTTTTCTTTTTATTTTTTTTTTCTATTTTATAGATCCTTTTTGCTCTTAATTTTACTTCTTTAGTTATAATTTATTTTTTATAGTTATATCTCAACATTCCTTTTACTTTTTGCTTTTTAATTATTCTTTAACTTCTTCTTTTGTTTTGTTTATGTAAATCTATTAGCTCGTTAAATTACATGTAAGGTAGTATATTACTGGAAAGACTTCTGTTTACTATTTTTATAACCTTCAAAGTAAATAAATAAATAAAATAAATACTTTACTTAACAAAGCAATAAAACGGTTTTGATAAAAGAGTAACCTTACCATTCTACGCTCAATAACTCTCAACTGAGTAAAAGTGACAATATTGTATGTGCGTGCGGTTGTTTTCCGAATCTGTGAGCAGATTGATTCGAATTCACCGGATCATGGCACTCAATTGAGAGTTTTTTTCGGGGAGTCATAGTCATTTGGTTAGGATAAATTTTTTTGATGGAGAAAGAAGATCTTTAAAAACTTTTATTTTTTAATGATTCTAAATCAAATTTCTAAATGCTAGAAGAAAAACAACCGCCTCGTCCGGGGTTTGAAACCGGGACCTTCCGCTTGCCGGGTGACTGCTCTTACGACTGAGCTAACGAGACAGATGATTTTCCCTCTTGCATTTATCAATTTGTTACTTTGTCACTCGCCTACTAAGCTCAGTGGTAAGAGCAGTCGCCCGGCAAGCGGAAGGTCTCGGTTTCAAACCCCGGACGAGGCGGTTGTTTTTTCTTCTTGCATGTAGAAATTTGATTTAGAATCATAAAAAAAAAAAAAAAAAGTTTTTAAAGATCTTCTTTCTCCATTATTTATTTACCGATTCTAATGAGTGTAGGTTCGATTCCCGTCAGCGGGAAAAATATATAAATTTTTTTAAATAATTTTATTAGGAACACAGCAAATATTTTCGAATGTTAGGACTAAGTTAGGGCTCTCATATAGTAGTGACGAACTCTGTTTCGTTACTTGGGAAGTATTTCTCCAGGGTTTTGGTGAAGACTCTCCAAACGGACTGGTTTCACTTAATATACGTTGCAATTTGAAGATGCGAATTAACAAAGTATTAAGCAGAGCTCGGAAAAATTCATTCGCGAATGAAAAAAAAAAATATACATTCTTATCGTTTACATTCATTCGCAAATGAATATTTAAGAGAGAAATATTCTTGAAAGAATTTTTCTTCCCGAGGATGTTTTGAATACATTCCATTCCCGAGAGTAAAAATGAGAGGACATGATAAGCAAAGGAATGGGAATGAAAAGGATCTTATTATCTTTTATTCTTTTCTTTGGCAGGTAGACCAGGCGGGTAGACTAAGCGGGTAGACCAGGCGGGTCGAAACAAAAGTATTAGGAAGATCAAATATTGCGTAAAAAGTGGAAAGGTTTTGTGAATTTGGGATTTTTACTAATACTTATAATTATAGGTCACATATCGAATATAGACAAAAATAAATTCATGTCTTATGATATGATTACTCAAAGTAACTGTTATTTTAAAGGGAAATTTGTTAGGTAATATAAAAATTCACTACATAATTGTGCGCAATCATAATTCTGAATATGCAAATTTAAATAACACAAAAACATCGTTAAGTGGAAGAAATGCTGTATTTGTGAGCAGCCGTCGAAGTGAGTGCAACATACGTTAATCTGAGGCTTAACAAAGCCAAATGCTTGAAATACTACATACAGGGTGTTTCCTTCATGGTGGTCCATACATAGAGAAGGGTGTGATAGTACTCACCTAGATAAATAGAGAATTGTAACGCGTGGGGGGGGGGGGGGGGTTGGACCATATCAGGGTGATTAAAAAAATATGCTAGGTTTTCTCAAAAGCCCTGTATCTGCAATTGTACAGGGTGTACGGTCACCGTCAAGAGCTCATTGTATGCAGAACTTCATGGCCTTTACAACAACAATTCAACCAGCCGCATATAGTTTTGAGATGGCGCTTTTTATAGATATCTTGAAGCCTCAACTTTCAAATCAGCCAAATTTCTTTATACTTTCCTGAATAGTAACGTTTATATGAATTTTTAAAGAAGACCAGGACAGAATTTTTTCGAAATTTTAAAATGCTATAACCCACAAAATACGCAATGTATAGGGAAAAATTTTAATTCGATTTTTTGTTTTCACAATCCCTCCAAGTATGTAAAATATCAAAAAATTGGTGATAATCATGTGAGGTATGTTGCCCATACATATTGAGTAAACTTTCTGCCACAGTTTCCAACGATACCGCATCGGTGCCGTAATTCAAGTGACTGAGTAGCTACTACTGACACAATGGGAATATGTATATAGAATAGAAATAAAATAATTCAAATGTATTTTCGTGTATTGATTTTTCGCGTGTCGCTATGTCACCGTAGCCGAACCTTATGCCCAAAACACTGATGTTCGCATCGAGCTATAAGTTTCTTTTTAAAATATTGTAAAAACAAAACAAATTACGTGCATTTCAGTGAGTAAATAAATGTGTTTCATTCTTTATGAAATTAAGATTGATCTATTGAAGATAGAGAAGACAGTGGCTTTATGGTCCATGTCGAGATGGGCTCACGACGTAATTTTAGAGTCCTATTTTTCCCACCCCTTTTGGTCTTGCGATACATATGGAGACCCAAGTCAAATTCTGCGTGCGCTACTGGTTTCATTGGCACATATTTCTTTAAAAATGATGCCGGCCAGAATGTTACCATCAATAGAGAGCGCTATAGAGCCATGATTGTTGACGTTTTCTCAGTTGAGTGATGTTGATGTGACAGAGCTTTGGTTTTAACAATATGGCGTAACATGCTACACAGCGTGCGACACAATTAATTTAATGCAAAAACAATTCGATGAGCGCATAATTTCGCGTAATGAACCTATGAACTGTCCTCCAGGATCGTGTGATCTCATACCAATGGATTACTCTCTTTGTGGATATGTGAAGTCACTAACCGAAACCGATAAACCACAGACGTTGGATCACTTAGAAGTCAACACTCGCCACGTTATTGCCAATATACGGCCCCAGTTGCTCGATAAATTGGCCGAAATCATGTTTAAACAGTATAATGACATAAATTTATCTTTTAAATAAAACCAACACCATGGCCATTGACATTATTTTTACGTGTTTTAGTTTTTCATTTTAAATTTGCATACCTCTAAAACAAACAAAAACTTATAGAAAAATTATAAAATAATCCAATTTAATTTTTATATATCTTTAATGAATATTAATACTCTTGACTATGTATTTGGTAAACATTAAATTAATTATTATAAAAAAGTAGATAAAGTTAACCCCACCCCCTCTTTAGAGAAATCTTGCGCACAGGATTGGTATAGGCACATATCTTCCAAAAAAAACCAAACACCAAAATTGTGTTAATTGAATAGCTTATCGCACTCATAATTATTGACAAAAAAAAAATCATAATTCTAAAACAATTTCAACAAAGCATAATTGAGCATTTTTCAAAGGTAATAATTTATAAAAAGCAGTGTATACTTACATTTATGTATGTGCATACATACATACAAAACAAAATATCGCAGATTTAATTAGTCCGATTAAGACGCAAGGCTTATGTTTGTTTTTTAAACTAACTGCGGACACGCCACCTTATTGAAACATCTTATCAACAACAATTCGTGCATTAATAAAGGCGGGTGTTCAATGCGCTCACTATTCGCGGTACTACATTCATACATATATTATGGAAGTAGAAGCAGCAGCAGCCGCCGCAGCAACAACTAGTTTAATCTTTATGGGATTTCTGCATGTCAATGTGCCTTTTACGGGCTAATTAGCATGATGAATATTCATTCTGGCAAGTTGCTCCGTTAGCTGTTTACCCCTGTATTCAATAGGCACACGCTATAAAGTCCTCCTCGACTTAAGGAATATTTTGAGCAACCCTTATATACAGATCGTACACCAACATCATATTCCTGGTTCTACTATGTATATCGAGGGTAGTTGTATCATAATTTCATTCATTACAGTTAACTATTTTTATGTATTAAATTTCCATCAGCGAAAAGGGAGATAGGGGAGAGTGCTTCATAAATTGCTCTCCAAAATGCAATAAAAGTGCGGTAAATTTCTACTGATAAGCAATGTCGTTACCGCTGCTTTGATAAATGTTGCAAGGAAAGCTGCCTGCATGTTTCAAAGTTAATGATTTATGAAAGCTGCCAAGATTTTATTTTAATTTTCTCGAAAATGTCAGTTATGTACGACTTTATCAAAATTGTGCAGAACATGCGAAATTATCCGTTCTTTGGGCGAACACAAGAAAGCTTTTGCTATCAAGTCGAAGGTATAAAAATAACATTTTTGCGTCTTTTCAGGAAAAAGAAAATTATTCATCCATTAATTACCTACCCAGCACGTAATATTAGTTAGGAAATAGTTATCGCTAGTTTGATTCTTAATGACTTTATTCAGATATGGCGGTAATTCATTTATAATATGCATACATATCACTAATTTTAATAGCATTATACTTTGATAAAAGTGTAAGGGGAATTCACTTGCTGAATTAAATTCTTATAACTTCTGCTTCGTTTTCAGGTCCTAATTGGAAAACGCAACACCAAAGAAATAAGAATATATGATATTTGAGATACCTAACGATCTTATTAATTATAAAAATTAAACCATTCTCAAATACCTAATTAAAAATTAAATAATACAAGAAAAAATAAGAACTAATAAAAACAAAACTTTAAATGAGCCAAACTACAAAAAACGAGATAGTACTAATTTCACTTTGTGATATTAAAATAGCTGTAGAATCTCCAATAACAATAGTAATTCTATCATGGAACTCAAAATAACTTTTTTTTTCTTACTATTAATGCTGGTTTTTGCTTTGCCCCATATTAAAAAGAAATTAACTCTTACTGTTCATATGATTCTAAGATCACTAAGATGGTAATTGTCAGTTCCAGAAAACCTGTGGACTTATGGCCAGTTTCATAGTCGACTTTAAACCAAGGTTGAGTTTAAACCATCCTCCAAATTTAAACGTAGTTTAAACCAATTCCGGTATCACAGTGCATTGTTTTAGTAATGTTGGTTGTACTGGTTAAATTGTGAACTAAATTAGTTTTAGCCGCCATTGTGAAGCATTTTTTCTATCAATCAATCTGTCAATCGGAAAAAGTAAACAGACCAGAAGGTAAAAGATATAAAAATATGTAGTTATTAAAATTCAAATTCAAATTTATTAAAAAAACATTTAAGGATTGAAATAAGCACTTATAATTAATATATATACATATTATAGATATCATATAATAAGAGAGAGATAGAAGAAGCAAAAACAAAAAAGATGGATGAAGAAGATATGACACTATAAAAAATAAAACGCTAAGACTTATTACTAACTATTTAAAGTAAGAAATTCAAATATGCTACGACCTATAGACGATAGTGTGCCGAAGTGTATAGAGCTTCTGATTTGAGAGGGTAACTGATTCCATGATTTAATGACATAGCCAGGGTACGTAAAAGCTCGCTCGCGAGTGGCTATCGAAAGAGCACTCCAGAAAAGCTCTTTGTAAAATAGCTCCTGCTCGCGAGCCGGAGCCCGAAAATTTTTACATAAAAGCTCTCGCTCGCTAGCTGGAGCCAAAAAATTTTCTTACAGGCTCTCGCTCGTGAGCCCGAGCCGTTAAATAGCTCGGGCTCGCGAGCGGGCCATTGTACCGCTCCAGCTCTTCATCATTATATATACAAGTTTTGGGTTTTTTCACTGTGTTACTCAATCGGTATAATTTTAGGGTTAGGGATATATGAAAAAAAAAAAACTTTTACGAAAGCTGCCCAAATCAAATTTATGATATCTGTTAATTAGGTACGCGTAAGTAACAAAAACACTTTCTTGGTAAATTATACATATTAGTATTTTATTTTTTCATTTAATTAATACATATAACTATAGTCTAAAAAATCAAAAGTTAAAAAAACTAAATATAACATAGTGAATTCCTGTTTCATAAATGAGGAGTCGAAGTTGTGTAATTAATGGCTCGCGAGCGAAAGCGTTTAAAAATTTTTTTGTTTGCTCCGGCTCGCGAGCCGGAGATATTTAACAGCTCCGGCTCGCGAGCGGGAGCGTTTAAAAAAAAATTTAGGATCCTGCTCGCGAGCGAGGAGCTGGGGGCCGCATCAGGAGCCGCTCGTGAGCGAGGATTTACGTACCCTGGACATAGCTAAAAAACAGGCGCTTTGTTATTAAAAATTGAGACCTAGGTAAAATTAATTAGAACGTTCTATTTGATCTAGAAAAATTAAGAATTTCAAAGATATATCTAGGCTTATGATATTTTATAATTCTTACCAAAAGAGCCAGCAGATACGAAAGTTTAAATAGGGTAGCAAATCACACCTCAAAATTGAGCATCTATATCGTGATACATGATCGTATCTACAAAGGCCATGTACATCCTTATTATAGAGTTGAAAGCAATGTTAAGTTTTCTTGTATTGTATTAGTCTAGTTTGCCAAAAATTTTACAACCATAGGTTATTACAGGTACTGGTAGAGAAGTAACAAGAAGTAATCTGGTGAGCATTGGCGTAAAGTAGCTGAATGTCCATATTATCCGAAGTCCACTATAAAGTTTTCTGATAACAGAATAATGTGGTCATCCCAGGTGAAAGTGCTATTAAATATAACGCCAAGACTCTTAACGGAGTTGACATGGGAAATAATAGTATTATTAATAGCCATCGGTGGATATTCATCTGTATCTAATTTTGTCATCATCATGCTTTTAAATTTAATCGGATTGAGTTTCAATTTATGCGACAGGGACCATAAACGAATTGATTCAAGATCTTCATTATCCTCAATCAGACCAATACGATTGGAGATGTACAATTGTATATCATCTGCATAGAGATGTAAATCATTAAACTTAACTTGACAAAATATGTCATTGATGAAAATGGAGAACAATAAGTGATCAAGGATCGATCCTTGAGGCACACCACACGATATCGGTAAAAAGGAGGAATAGGTCCCGTTCTGCCTGTGATCTGTAACTCAAGTAATTGAAAATCAAATCATCTGCCTGAGATGAAAATCTAAAATATCTACTGAGCTTACGACAGAGAAGCAAATGATCCACTGTATCAAAAGCCTTTGAAAAGTCTAAGAAGACTAATACAGATGGAACTATCGTTAAAGATTTCCAAGCACTAGGGAAAATGGAACTTGTGAAGCATGAGTTGCAAATGTGTGTAAGAGCAGGAATGTTCGCAGGTGAGCTCATTTCTACAAATTTAGGACTTAGCTATCTATATGAGCAGCAGTAGATTTAATGCTGTCATAAATATTATTTCTTAGGAAGCTAAACTGGTTTTGATCCAGAGAAATTGATTCATCATTATCCCAAGTGACAGCAGAACTGCTCGCGTGACTTGAAACAAATTTCGTCAGGATCAATCGAGCAAGAGGTTAGTTTTGAAGTGACAAGTCCATTTCTTTTGATATTGTTCCACAGGACTTTGTTACGGAGTTTAATATTTAGAACGGAAGAGTAATAGCGGCTTTTAGCTTTGCGGATAGTAGCCGTTGCTCTATTCCGTAGTACCCGATACTCCGCATGAAAAGCCGATCATCTATAACGCTTCCATTTATAATATGCAAGATCTTGTTGAGCAATTAAATTTCGAATATGAGAAGAAAACCAAGGGTAAAGCGAATATATGATTGTTTCAGTAATGAAAGGAACATGTTTTTCATGTAAATAACTTAAAGTAGAGTTAAGAAAATCTACTTGGTCCTCCACATTGGGAAAATGAAATATGATATCTCCAATGCACAGTTCTATATCCCTAAGCAACGCTTCCTAGTTAGTACCATTATATTTAAAATAGGATAAGAACTATTATATTGACTAATTTTAAGTATGCCACCATCCAAAAGGGCTGGAGATTTTAGTAGAAGTGAAGTTGAGCTGTTGCTTTCCCTAGTGCATAAAAAAATTCAGTAGAATGCAAGAAAACGGACAAGTATAGATTCGAAAATAAAGTGGAAAAGTTCTTTACATAAGCACAATTTAGTATAAAAATCAACGTTGTCCCACTCATTAAAATAATTTGGCCGATTTCTAATTACTCTTGGTCGTCGACAGAGTTTAAATTTAACTCAAAAAAGACTTCTTCATCGCTAAAAATGTCTAAATCTGAATCCATGATAAAATTATTTTCTTGATACAAACAAACAATGCTATTGTCAGAATAAAAGGTCACACTTGTCAAACACTTTTATCTTCAGCTTAAACCCAGGGATGGCACGGTTTAAACTCTAGTTTAAAACGGGCCTTAAGCTCATTCATCGAGTTTAAACTAAATGTTTGGTTTAAACTCATACTGTCAACACGCACTACTTGAAAGACTGGGCTGTTTACGCCACCGATGCTTCGTTCAAACAACCAGACACAGGTGTGTGTGTGTGCGGTTGAATTTCCATATCTAAACACCGTCACAAAGAGATACAATGTGCTACGATCATCCACATCAGGTAAGCTACTGGCCATTAGACTGGCCGTTGAGCTGGGAGTTTCTTCCCCCCGAACTAAATCCCTCATCATCACAGACTCAAAAGCTGTTTGTCTAGCTCTAACGAAAGAAAGCTCAAACTAATATGTGAGATCAATATTCAACCTAATTGACCAGAACCCTTCCCGCACCTTTCGCATCCTCTGGCTTCCAGGCCATAGAGGCCTATCCCTTAACGAATTGGCAGACAATAAGGCTAAGCAAGCTACAGTTTCAGATCAGGTCGCAGAGACCTCCATTTCCTTTGAGGATGCCCTAATAGTCATAAACAGCTTCATACACAAAGACTGGGATGAAGAATTCACCCGCATGTCTACCTCTTCTGAGTCCTTTTACAAAAATTTTTTCCTTTTACCCCGAAAACCTCCCTGGCTAGACTGGGACTTCACTCCCAAAGAAACCAGATTCATTATCAGACTCTATGCTGGTCACACGTATGACGCCAAGCTTTTTCAGACCATAGGTAAAACGGATTTAGTCAACTGCAATTCATGTAATACACCCAATTTCATAGAGCACAGCATCTTAGAGTGTACAAGGTTCAGTTCAATCAAAAGTAGCTTTCCAACTATTCTAGGCGCCCCGATCTCTAGAAAGCTTACAGGAATCTTTTGATTTCAGCGGGCTCAAGGAACTAACACGCTTTGCTACAGCTGCGGGACTGCTGCACGTATAAATGAGCTATGTTTTTAGTTAATCAATTCACTCAATACATCTTATTCAACTCATAAATTCCGCGAACTGCTAATAGACCCTATACCCACTCCTCGTATAGCGTTGGACATCCTTGTATGTTATATGTTCTTCGTTATAGATGTCAGTTATGTTTTTGTCCATCAATGCTTGATCAATAGTCAACACGATCATAACTCAATGAGAACATCAAATAACTCCCGACATGGCAATCAAATAATTAGCCGGACACGGCAAATTTTTTTGGCGATATACCCCATAGGGTCAAGCCATTGTGAATTCCAGCTCGCACACCGAGCCCACAGCTCCAGATCATAATCAAGAGAAGAAGAAGGTGCAAGCTCTCACTCTCAGTCATTTATCTCACCCGTGGCAGAATTTGTTGCGTCACTCTATTTCTACAATCTTTGCACGAGAAAGAGTATCTGATTATCCTTAATGTCCACCCTGAGATCGACAATGATGTGGATAATATTATCGATAGGTTTTTCCAAATCAAACCGATAATTGGATTTTGTGATATCTGACTTAACGCATTACTGTCCACTATTGCAAATATGTAACGCTGGCAACCCCTCTATTTAAACGCAGTTAATAGACTAATCGTGCATAAGGTGCCTGCGCGAAAAATTATATTATGAAAAGTGGTGCATGACAATCATAAAAAAACAATCTGTATTAATAGCATTACTATTTTGAAGAAAACGGACATTTTTGTGTGATCGTGATTTTTAAATATAAATAAAAATTGAATATGGCGACAAAAATTGATGTTTTTTATATTTCTTGTGATAATTCGTGGAAATCTTTTTGTAACTTGATATTGAGTAATATATGCAGAATATTTTCCAAGAAAAAAATATTTTTTTTTATAAGTCCTCCCTGGCCTGGTCATATTTCTTAAGGCCGTTACATATATGCAACAGTGGGCTATTCTCAGACCCTTTTTTTGTATTTTGGGTACACACATTTAATTACATGTTTGGTTTTTATTTCTTTTGCTGTTAAGGTATGGAATGACAGTAGAAGAAGCTTGTGCTTATATTTTTGAATTGGATTCGGATGATGATGATAAGGCTGTCTATTTGGAGCCACCAGGGGGTGAAAATACTTATTAGATGAAGATTTTGGCGATGAGGAGGGTGGAAATTTAGGTAATTTACCGAAGTGTCAGTTGATAAGTCCCTGTCAGGTGGTTTTAAGACACATTCCATCATATTAATCAAACAATTTTGATGATGACGAGGAAAATGAACAGCTCAAAGCAGTTGGAACTCCCGCGACTTGTGTGTTTGGTTCACCACAAGAAATAACTCCCATTCCTTTTCATCTGCAGTATGGATCACCACCAGAACCACATCGAAGTTCCTCTATATGTTCTGCAAAAGAAGAGCACCAACCAAGAACAACTTCATCTGAAACAGCTCTAGCAGGAACATCTTCACAAGAAAATATAGAAAACATACCAGTGAAGTCAGTTCTGTGCCGTCGAGCTCCTACTGCAACTCAAAAACCACAACCTAAGCATGCCAAGCGCGTCAAGGCTAGTACAGAACAAATAAAATGGCTATTGCTAGCAAACCTATGTTTCCTGAAAATGATTATCGTGCCTGTGCTGGAATAGAGCCGTTCCAGCAATTTGAAAAAAAAAAATGAATTGGTTCAGTTGCTATGTGACGAAACAAATAAATATGCTTTTTATTCTGGACACCAAAATCCTATTGTAACTCTTAACGAGATGAGAGTATTTCTAGGTATTTTTATCGTTTCTGGTTACTCACATAATCCTTCTAAAAGAGATTATTCGTCAAATAAAACGGATTTACGAAACGAGTTAATCTCAGATGCCATTCGTCGAAATAGATTTGACACAATTTTCCGTTACGTTCATTTTATAGATAACAGTAAACAGCAGGTAGATGATAAAATTTGGGAGCTTAGACCGCTGACGGATGCTCTAAAAAAACGATTCGCAAAGCATTTCCACCAAGAGCAAGATTTGTTTTATGAGGAATCTATGATTCAGTACATCGGCCATCATGGCTGTAAACAATTCATCAAAGGTAAACCGTTACGTTTCGATATAAAATGTGGTGCCTGAATACTCCTTTGGGTTATTTGGTCAATTTTGAAATATATCAAGGAAGCAATCCACGAGTCAATCCTGAGTATCCCCCGAAATATGAAAAAAATATCGCACCTTTCTTCACCATGCTTGATGAATTTGATGAAAGTATCAAGCCACTGACATTTTGTTTTTACTTCGACAACCTCTTTACATCACCAGCTGCTTTGTTTGGTTTATGACAGCGTGGTAATCATGGAATAGGGACGATCAGAGGAAATATCATTCCAAAGTCCTGCCCACTACCCACGAAAAAAAACTTTGGAAAAAGAACAACGTGGACATATTGTTAGCACTAAAACGGATGGAATTGGTATTCGCATAACGAAGTGGATAGACAATTCGGTCGTTAGTGTAGCATCAACGTTGTATGGAAAGTTATCTGCTGGTAAAGTGGGCAGATATTCCCGGAAGGATAAGAAGCGCATCCAGGTTTCTCGCCCTACTTCAATCTCACAATACAATAAATGCTTGGGGGTACAGATCGAATGAACCAAAATGCTGACGCATATCGAATTGGTGCCAGAGGCAAGAAATGGTGGTATTCCATCTTCACCTGACTTGTCGACGTGTCGATCCAGAATGCGTGGATATTGCAACGGAAAGGAGAGAGTACAATAATACAGTTAGAGTTTCGTCGGATCATAGCGCTTCGATATTGTCGGACTTATGGTGAAATTCGGCCACCTTAAGGCTATCGTCGACCCCTACAATCAGGAGGGTACATAAGCCGCTATGATAATATTGGACACTATCTTGTGAAAATACCCAACGATAAAAGACGGCGCTGTGCTGGTCAGACCTGCAATTACATTGTGAAAAGTATGTGCATCAAATGCGATGTTGGATTATGTTTGAGCTGCAATCATAAGTATCATTTTATTTCCGTCTAAAGTTTTTGTTTTTCCTTTTAGTTTGTATTTCTACCTCTCAAGATAAATACTTTTTAATTTGTCTATATTTTATAATAAGTATAATGTTTGCGCAGATTTGAAGCACGTATAAAATGTAACTGGATCTGCCTACTGTTGCATATATGCAACAGTAAACATGTCCCCTCAGGGGGTAGTTACGAATAATTATTTTTTTGATTATGTTTCCTACCAGCAGCAGTAAGAACCATCTCTCAAAATTTCAACTATCTACCTCTTCAATATCGCTCTGGGCATTAATGGGTTAAATATGATAACAAAAAAAAATGTAAAAGCGACTACTTCCGACTTTTTCCTACCCCCCCCCCCCCCCCCCTCGAAACTTTTAGTTGTGACGCCCGCCCACCCCTTCGCCGCTGCTACAGGGGTTGATACACGTCTGGCTACCCAACAAGCTATGTTAATATTGTAATATATAATAATTTTTAATAAACAAAACTTTCTGATAACATCTTTCTTACCAAGGCTGAAACTTTACTTCAAGTCATTATGAAGATATCGAATTTTGTGGCGAAAAACTTTGTTAGATATACATATAAGATGTTCAGTTCAATGCCTTCTAGTAAAATTAGAGCTAAAAAAATTCAATTAAAACTTTATAAAAAAAAAACAAACACATAAGGATAATGGGTGTGATCCGTAACCTCTCAAATAGAGTGCAACAGTACTTTTGAGTATGCAATAAATAGTACAATGACTGCAAGGACTATAAAGAAGAAAGAATAACAGCTCTCAACTTAGATGATGGATGCAAAGGTTAAAATATCTAAAGATATACTAACATGTATATTATAGACACAGAGAGCGAACGGACGTTACCTATCCTTAGTTTCATCTCAAGGATTCTCCTCACATAGAGTTTTGTCGCGACAAATACAAGGTGTAAATGGAGACGTTGGAAATAAGCAGGCTGAATGTAGAGAATCTTCTGAGATTAAGGATTTGGATTGGGTTTGGAGTAGTGGAAGAGGAGTGGAGGAGTTGGAAAACTCCATTCGAGTCATCATTATTGTCGTTGACATCGTCAACAATGTCGGGTATCTGAAGTTTCTCAAGAGCAAATAAACCTCTTAGGGAAGAGCACCACAAACATTTTGTTGTTATGCGTTCCATTCTGAATGACTAAGAGGTTCTTCTCCTTTAATGTTGAAATAGTACACATAACGAGGATATGATATCGTCGACGGCTACGTCAATAATATATACAAACCATATAAATATATGTATATATGTATAGCTATGTGAGTATGCCACAGGCTATAAGACACACTTTCACCCAAATGGAGAATATGTTGTGATGACTGCTTTTGTGCTTGATGGCTTGGGAAAAATCCTTAAAAAGAGAAGACAAAACGTTTCTTGTTATAAATATAAATTCTAAATGGATATAACCTTTCGTTTTTCCTGTTTCATCTTTTTTATACTCTTCCATGTTAATGTGCACCCAGAGTTAGAGTAAAAGATCATGGATAGACTCGTACAGCCAGACAGCGTAACAATATTTTTTTTTTATTTTATTTTTTTTTCGATTTCCGTTCATACATTTTTTAATTCACAGGCTATTCGACATGTTTCCGTACAGATTGTCATTCAAAATCTTGTAAAACATGAAATATATTATCAAAAAGGATTTTCTGAAAATTTTACATTTATATTAGCACAGTTTTGGAATGTGTCTCCAATTTATGTATTCATCTCTATTCATTGGAATAATCTATAGAGACTTTCAAAGTTAGCTCCAAGTTGAAAATATGAAAATATGTTAATTCTTATTTTGTTTTAGCGTGGCAAATGATGTTTTCGACGACTAGAAAATGCAATTTAATATGATCTACTCTTGATTATAACATCTCAAACACATTTAAGCCCATGATGTTTAAAACTTAAATTGAGATTAAAGGGCTACATAGAGCTGGGCAAGTACCAAAGAAAAAGTACTTAAGTACAAGTACCGAAGACTGGAGTACTTTAGCGTATGTGCAAGTACCGCATGTAAGAAAAGTACTTGTAACTAAGTTCGAAGACTATAAAAAGTACTGAGTACTTTTCGAAGTCCTTTTTAAAGTACTTTTTTACAATATTTGTACATTGGCAGTAATATAATTAAGTTTATACAGTTTAGTTAGTATTAATAAATAAATACCTTTTGAAAGCTATAATATAGGAATCAGTGGTTATTAGATTATAGTTTTCAAAAGGTATTTATTTATTAGTAGTCACCGGCAATGTACGTAGAGTAAAACTTTCACTTCTCATTTTCTATAGAACGTAATATGTAAAAAAACACAAAATAAGCAGCTTCATCGGAATTTTTATATTGGAACCGGACATGGTTGGCGCTTACCCTTGGTTACGTCATCAAGTCGAGGCATCTCGATTTTATATTCGAGCGAGTCGTTACTTGTTTTTGTTCTACTTGCCCTGTCTTATTTGTAGGTTATTAGTTTGCCTAGGATTCTGCTTTGACACACGTGTGCGGCACATGATTTGACAATTTTTTGTGTGCTTTAAGACTCAACAAAAAAGGAGCTTCGCAAGAGATTGTGTTTGCTTTCCTAAGAAGAATTAGATATTTTTTTATATGTAGGTACTTTATAGACTCAGAAATACTTAATTAAAAATTCGGGTACTTAAGTACAAAGATAAGTCTTAAGTACAAGTAAATAGAATTATGTACTAGGTACTTATGTTCAACTACTAGTTAGGACATTTCAAAAGTATTAAGTAATAAGTCTTAAGTAACAAAAATGTACTTTAAGTAGTACTTAAGTCCTTTTTTACTTCAGTATTGCCCAGCTCAGTACAATGTGAATAGGCTAGCATATGCAAAGACGCGGACATGATGGCAACCAACAATTGAAACAAGAAGCTGTTTGTTAAGTTTTAATTTCTTTCGTCAATTTTTATCTATACGCTCATTATTGTACTTTGCATAAGCAAATTTGACAGTTTGTACAAATACTATACAAAGTTAGTCATACATAAGGAAGCATTCGTGAAATTTATAAGGCTTTCATTTGCTAGCTTATGCACATTGTAGTTAGGCCTTTAGCCGCAAATATTAATGAACTGAAGAAAGTACTTCAAAATTGAGTAAGCGAGTAAAATTGAGTGCACATATATGTAAATTAAATTTTATGCTTATGATATAACTATGAAACTGGTCCTTAATTTGCCGGACGATCTCGAAAATTTTAAATTCAATGCGAGACTGTAAAGTCATCTATCGGATTATTAATAAACCTTATGATTCCCACATTATTATATGTATATCCTCTTCATGCTCAAATTATGTTAGAGATACTACCTACAAAATATCAGCTCCCTAAATCAAAGTGTTTTTAAATTTAGTTTTCAATTGAATCGATATATACAACAATTTGGGTGGTCTTCTCAATTTAATAAAATACCTACATTCTGTGACCATATCATTTCATCTCTTCCAGAGATTTTTGAAATCATTCAATCAAAATTATCATCGACGTACATATGAAAAAGCAAGTCGTTCATATAAACTCCAACTAGCAGTGGTCCCAACATACAACCCTGCGGTTATTATCACATGAAATTCTTTCTAATCTACCGGATAAGTTTATGGATCAGCTTATTAGTAGATGGTTAAAATTGCGAAAATAATTCAGCGAACAATATTTCATGGTTCAGTGGCGGCTCTACTTTTGGGGTTAGTGGAGAATAGCCCCACCAGATTTATTTAATGCATCCTATTATAAATTAAAAAAAATTAAATCTACTATAATAAATCATTTTAATTATGCAAAACATGTAATGCATAACTTTACGCAATAAACACAATTGAGACGAATAGAGCGGCGACGGCCGACAGCCGATAGCCACAGCAAATTTCTGTGTAATACCATAGCTGGCACAAGAACTAGAAGTCGCATGCAGTACCAAAAAACTATACAAAATTTATATGGCTGGGTGGTCCATTCTGGAATGGACCACAACATTTGGAATGATGTATACATTGAGTGATTCATATTTTTTCGTATCTGAAGTGTTGAGGAAGTTGATGAAATGTATACAAAACTGCTTTTATAAAAGCATTTGCTTTCGGCACGCTCTAAAACATGTTATGGTCACAATCTGTATACTCTGCTCTAATATGCTATGCGACATCTAGTTCTTGTACCATCTATGGTAATACACACTCCATAAAACGTTCCTAGACGAAATTGTTCCTATGAATGCAATAGTTGTTGGCGTCGACCGCTCTGGCCGTCGCAACTATGTTTAAGGCTTAACATCTCTATCACTCTCTTTGAAATATTTTTCAAGAGCCTAATACCCTCGGCAGATGGGCAAAATCGATGATCATTCGTTCGTAATTGAATTTTTCAAAAATCGCTTTACCTTTGAATTTGAACTTTAATTATTAAAAATGTGTTGTCAATTACACATAAAAATTGACAGTACACAAAATCTTGGGTAACTGGATTTTTGAAAAAAACCAATTACGAATGAATGATCATTGATTTTATCCGTCTGCCTAGGGTATTAGCTAACACAACACAGCTTAACTCAACTCGACTGCATTACATGTATGACGAACGCCAAAAATAATTTTTTTTTAAAACATTCAAATAAAGCAAATGTGAGAAATAATAGATTCACCAAATATTTCGAGATGCTATTCATTAGAAAGGGCTAATTACAATTTAGAATCAGCCTCGAATCAGTGCTCCCAGATTGGGCGCCTTTCCGCTGATTGGGCTATCATTTTTAAAAATCGGCATATTAAAATTATATAAAAGGCGCCTGCGGCCAATTGCGTTTTTTTTACATTGCATGTGCATGCTCAAAAATCAAATGTTAAAAGAAATTTGTAAAATAGAAATTTTGAATGCAATCATTTGTGATGGTGATATAAATACTCTAAAGATTCAGTGCGATAAACTAATATATTACGATGAGAAAATAAATTTCCGAATAATATACCCCAAAATGATGCAGAATTTTGGATAGTAATATAGTTCAAAATACGGAAAATGCAATTGGTACTTTTGTTCTGCATTAAGTACTTTCGTGTTATCTTGTCTGTTGTTGCCTCAATCATAAAATCGTTTAAAACTAAACTAAACTAATAAATAGATTCGATAATTCGCGTAAAAATGCATATGTATATCGATTAATGAAATCTGTTGTTAATGTAATCTAATATTTTAAATACAGATATATTTCTCAATTTTAATAACACAATATATATGTACATATATATATTTCAAATGAAATTAATTTAGAGGAAGAGGCTTAATTGTTAAGTTTAACTTAATATCTACAGAGAAATTTATTATACCCTAGATGATGAAATCATAGAGTAGGTATACTAAGTTTGTTCATAGAAATAATGATAGAGCAAAATGGACTAGACACCCACGTTAAAAAATGGGACCAATCGAGTAACTCCTTCGTTAGGTTGACATACAAATATTTCGTTTTTCAATTTGGATACTAGCTGAGAACGCATTGATGCAGAGAGCTGAAATTTTGTACATGGCGTTTTCATAAAAACTGTAAGTACAATTACAAAAATGGATCAAATTGAGTAACTGCTTCTTGGAGTTCCTATGCAAAACTTCAGATTTGAGTAGGTATATGTACTGGGAAAATGATCAGTCCTAGACGTTTTTATTGTGCTAAAAAGTTCTTCAGAATGTAAAATCCTATAAAATTGGTTATAAGCATTTTTACTATCCGATTAACGTGGGTTTCTCATGAGAAGCGTATGCGAATGACATCCCTCTGCTCATTTCCAGGCACAGCATGACTTCTACCTGTGCCTTCATGGAACAATATATGTGAGGATTGGTGCACCCGTCATTATATGACAGTGCACCCAATAAAGACCAGCTTGGTGCTATTCGCCAAAAGACGTAAGCTTGGGTACTTTGTTCTTCCAAAGCTTTTTGGACACAATCAGCAACTCTCTCCTCATGTCAAGCATCTTGAAGCCTTCCTCGACTTAAAGCTGACATGGGTGATTACACGTACAAGAAAAAATTAATGCAGCCACGAGGGTTTTCGTTCAATGCAGGAGAACCTTTGGCAGTACATGGGGCATGAGACCGAGGGTTGTGCAGTGGACGTAAACCTCGATCGTTAGACCCATGCTTACATATGCCTCCTGTGCATGGTGGCCGCGGACGCTGCTGGGAACTACGATCCGCAAGCTGGAGGACCTGCAAAGGTTTAATTGTTTGGTTATTACGGGCTACATGCGATCTACGGCTACTATTGCCCTTGAGGTCCTACTTAATCTGCCACCCCTGGATCTAGTCATTCAGGCATATACCAAAAGGACTCCGTGCAGGTTGCGCTAATGGGGATGTCTGTAGGATGGTTGGACTGGCTCTCTGAGATACGGGCTGGACTTGGAAAACTCTCTAGCCAGTATGCCACGTGATGCGATGGTACCTAAGCTTCGGTTTGGGCGTCGCTTCTTTGTGAGCTCGTGGACTGAGGGAAGTGCCTTATCGAGCCTTCTCCGGTCCGCTCCAAAAATTTTCACCGACGACCCTATCACTAATGAAGGAGCTGGGGCGAATGTCTACTTTCCTGAGCCTGGTATTGGGATGGAGTATTCACTTGGAAGACTCACCACTGTCTTCCAGGCTGAAGTCTTTGCCATATCGATAGCAGCGAAGTTAGCCCTTGATATGCAAATCAAGGAGAAGGACGTTACTATCCTCTCGGATAGTCAGGCAGTCTTGATGGCTCTAAGTGGCCCTCGGATAACATCTAAGTTACTAAGAGATTGCAAGTCATCCCTGGATAAGCTGTGTATCCACAACAAGGTATCCCTTCTGTGGGTTCCTGGTCACATGGGTATCACGGGGAATAAAAGGTCTGACCTTTTAGCTAGGGATGGCTCTGATTTTCGTTTCTCCGACCAAAACTCGCCGTAGGTGAAAGGCGAAACGCGAAAAGCGAAAGGCGGAAAGCGAAAGGCAAAAGGCGAAAAGCGAAAGGCAAAAATCAAAAGGCATAAGGCGAAAGGTGAAGGCAAAAATCAAAAGGCCTAAGGCCAAAGGAAAAATAACATTCAAAAGATGAAATACAAACGGCGAAATTTAAAAGGCGAAACTGAAAATTCGAAATTAAAAATTCGAAATTCAAATGGCGAAATTCAAAAGGCGAAAGTCAGGCGAAAGGAAGAGATGGGCGAATCTGAATACTTGCAGGTGTACAAAACTGTGTCTTGATGGGCCGAATGGGAATATCTCCGATTTTCTCATGGGGCTCGGAAGGAAACATTGTGGAACTGTGGTTGGCATCATGACCGGCGACAGCTCATTTCACGCTGATCAAACAAGGATGGGAGTTGTTGACAGCTCTGAGCGTCTGTGTTTGTGTGCGTGTCCGGCCCTCGCCTGGAGCAAACTGGATACTCTAGGGTCTGTTCTTCTATCATGGTTAACATAATTTTGTTTATTTTCTCTATCATTATATTAAACAATGTGAGTTTTTCTTAATATACAGAAAAGGGTTTGATCTTTGGGACAAACTGAGTTTTCTTGCCAAAAATAATATAATTTTGATAATTATTTCTCTATGAAAATGGCATTTTCAAAGGAAAATATAATAGTAATCAAAACTTTCTTATTAATTTTATTTACGTCACTTCCTCTTCCAACTCAAGATCTTCCATAGTCAAGTACAAATTTATCTACATGATGTATTATTATTACGTTATCATGTACCAAACTCTGCAAATCTCATGAATTATAGAGTTGTCTAAAGCTAATTACATACGCACAAAGCCCCCATATCTTTATTTTTGACACATCAATACTTAAGTTTATGCTTTCTCTCTAACTATGTGTAGCACTGAGCATGAGAATACCCACAGATTATATACGAAGTGGTACTAACTTTTCGTATTTTTTAAAATTTTAGTGACAATCCCCCCTTCTTATTTGCTTTAAAGAGTTTATGTTCTTTGAATTTTTGTTTGTGTATCGTATAATTAAAATTTATTTTTTAACATTGAACATTTTTGTTATTTTGTAAAGTTTATTTTCAATTATTTTCAATAAAACAGTAGCAATTACTGAGAAATTTTACTTACAATTGTGATATTTATTTTGGGCGCGTTTGGGCTGTTTTTGTTTGTAATTTGGAGATTTTAAAGTGAAAATCATCTGCTATCATTGCCCGGAGCCCCGATTTTATAAGAGAACTTTTACGTAAACCATTTAAAGAGATTAATTGTAAAAACTATTTCTCTGTACTATGGTGTTTTTGAGACTATTCATGTTCGTTTCTTTGTTTCACTTCTATCCACTGCAAGCAAAATTCTTGATAAGGACTAAAATGCTGTAATCTCGAAGAAGAGAAATTTCATAATGTGTATTTATTTTGTGTAAACGATGGATAAAAATGAGTTTCGAGTGTTAATCAAACACTGTTTATTAATGGTAGAAAATACCGTTGATGCTCAGTAATGGCTTGAAAAATGTTACCGGGAAAAGTGCCCATCAAAAACAACCATTTTCCGATGGTATAAGGATTTTAAGCGCGGTTGAACAACCACCGAAGACCCGGAGCGCCCAAGTCGTCCAATTGAATTGAATGCTGAAAATTGTTATGTCCGATAGTAAAAAAATTATTTTTGCGTTTGCTCATAGCGAAACAAAAACAACAACGAATTGATGATTTGGAACGCTGTCTGAAGCTGTTTATGTGTGATAAAAAAGACCAAGACAATGCGCCGATCTACAGGTCGATGAAAACTATGGTGAAATTTAACGATTTACAATTCGAATTCCTTCCACACCCTCCATATTCACCAGATCTAGCTCCATCTGACTTCCACCTGCTCGTAGATCTTAAAGAGATGCTCGGCAGAGATTTGGCTACTTTGATGAAACAAAAGACAAATCGTTCTATAAGAAAAGCATCGAAAGTTTAGAAAAACGTTGGGATGATTGTATCGCTATAGAAGGTGACTATGTTGATGAGTAAAGTCAGATTTTGCAAAAAAAAATTGTTTTACTGGTTTGACCCGAGACTTAATGACACATCTGTTATTTAAGCCTTGGTTACTGCGGGAGTGATGCGGTACGGTATTGATTGACGACTTCAGGTCAACGAACTGGGATCCTTAACAAGAAAAAGCAAAAAAGCAAATGGAAAATTCCCACTAACCCCAAAATCAGCCAATCTCCAAGAAACAAAAATTTCAATTCTAAAACATATCGAACAACATACATCTCAATATTGCATTCACGGTGATTCCATTATCGACTTATGTAAGTTCATTTAACATACGCCAGTCAAATAAGCATCCAACCTCGGAATGGAAGCGAACAAGCTATAAAGTGGTACAAACCTTTGTTTGGGAATTCTAAAGACTGAGAACAAAGTTTAAAACAAACTCGTGTCTGCGTCAGGCTTAGAATCTATGACCAAAAGCTAGGAATCTTCATCGCGCAATGGCCACGCATTGGAATAAGACGTGCTCTGATGCTTCACCCTCCTTAAGACACATAACCTACATACATCAGTGGGTGATATGGTTATTCGGTGCATTTTTTATGGAGTTTGCAGTGTCCGGTTAAGATTCCAGTTAAGATATCGAGTTGATTCCTGTATAGCCTTAAGAGATCCAGGCCTTTCCTTGATAAAGATTATTTGATGAATCTTTTTGTTTGTCTTTTAATTGATGTCATCTCTGGTCTATTTAGTTGTAGATTCAGTTTTGTATGGAAAGTTTCACAGTATTATGCGAGATACCGGAATATGGTTCCTGTCCAATGAGGAGCGTGGGCGCTCCTTTCTTGGTCAGAATATCTGCGTTGTCATTGCCATAAATTCCCGAGTATCCTGGTACATACCATTGAAGTGTAAGGCGCTTCTTTGTGCCAAGGTTTGTTAATTTTTGAATGCATTCTTACATTAACTTCGTTTTGATCTTTACCTGAGATGGCTTTCATTGCCGCTTGGCTATCTGCTTAGATATATATTTAGATTTACACCATAATATTTCTGTTCATTGCTTCCCTGTTTTTAAAGCCGTTGGTGTTGAGATATAGTGCATGACTTTTTGAGTCCCATTCACTCTATCCATCTGTCAGGATACTGCACAACACAAAAATAGGAAAAGCTATTTTAAAAACGTTGTTGAGTGTTGATAGACTTAGTTGTTGTTGTTCTTGATGGTTATCTTGTAACGAACAAGTTTCAAATCACCTCTTTTCTTAAACAAACGAATTGAATTTCTGTAATCTACCCATTCTTATCCTTACCTCCAATACAATATAGAAATTTTCCAAATGTTCTAGTAACTGCCACCAGAAAAAGTATGAAAACTCTCATTCGAAAGTTCAGATGGTGACTGGCTGTGGGCGAGGTAGAAGATTCCGTGATGTATTTCTGGTGACATCTCTCAAGTTGAATACCGGTTTGCTTTCCTATCCTCCGCGTCCGCATACTTTTTTGATATATTTCTGTTGGTGTTTCCATTCTGCACACTCTCGTGATATATTCTGTGAGTGCTTTCATTCCTGTAACTGTCGTGATGTATTCCTGTGAGCGACCTGTTCCTTGGCATATTATGGCGATGTAAGTAGGATTTAAATTATGATGACATGCATTTCTTACAGAAATTGTGAGGGAGATAGCTTATTGAAATTAAATGCTGCCAAAGCAATCATTGCAATACCTCACACCTCTAGTTTTTATAGTAAAAATCGCAAACTGTCAAACTGTAAAGATAATTCCAGTCATGCTCGTTTTCACATGACGGATTATCTCAAAGGAGGAATTTTTCTAGCAAATTATAAAGGAAAAGGACTACTGCGGTGAATCTGTGGGCGCACTGCTCCCGTCTTGTGGACGGAAAACTATCTGAGAAATAACTTCATCATTTTCTATAAAGAAATATTTAAAAACTTTCAATTTCACAATATTTAATTAAAAACTCAAAACTTACTTTTATTTATTGCAACAAATAATTTGACTTGACGCAGACACGAGTTTGTTTGTTTTTTTTCATTTGAAACATTTTTTTGTATCTACAACCGTTTTCAAGGTACAGTGCGGAGAGAGCAAGCGCGCATCCGTATACAGGCGGTATATGAACGTGGAGCCAAGAATTTTATTTTTTATTTATTTATTATTCAGACCAAATATTAAATGCCGTATTTAAAATTATTCTTGTTCATGTTCGTCTTTGTCATGAGGTTGCCCAAGGGTAATGTCGACACCATTATCATCGCCCTCGATATCCTCATTACAGTTATTTCACCAAGCTCGAGGACTTCATGCACGCAGTCTCCATCGGAATTATTTGGTATTGATGAGACATTGAGGTATGCTTGGCAGTTACACTGGCCACAAGCTGTGGAACATAGTAACCCTACTTTTCTACATCCACAATTTATGCGACAGCCATTCTTGCAATGGCAAAAAACCATATTCAACAATTCTTCCGGTGCTGGTGTCAATAACGGCGTTATCGTCTGTAAAAGCTCATTCTATAAGGTCCACCCCCATTCCTCAGGTTGCAAATCTTTTCCCAACCAAGTTTTGATCTGGAAGTAGACTCGATAGATGTGATGTAGAGCTGCTGTACTTGTTAAGTCTCGTTGCTTTTATAAATTGAATATTTCTATAATTGTCAACATTTAACTCTGATCTTGGCGCATTATACATTGCTGAAAGTACGCGTATTCCATGATCGCATAATACGTTTGGAAGGCAATTTTCTTGTAAAAATAATTGCGTTGACTGGTACAAATCGGGGTATTTCTCAAACATTTTAATGATTTTCAGTTTTCCCTTTCTTAAATAATGCTGATGGTGTATCACATCCAGTGAAGGCATGTAAAAATAACATATGTTCTTTAAAACGAGGATATTTATTGAAGTACTTTGATGAATACATTCGTGTCTCTACATTTGACCTTGAATATCTGGTGACGCAGACAGGAGATTATATTAGATGATTTTCCCGGTCTTTAGAATGCTTAAAGAAAGGTTGATACTAATTTACAGCTTGTTCGCTTCCATTTCGAGGTTTGCCACTTTTTCGCCTTATTTTACTGGGCTAACAATATGTTTAAATTTAGTTCGACAATTTTAAAAATTCTAGGATTATCATACAAAAAATTCAATGATTTTTTTTTCTTAGAACAATAGAGGGTGTGTATTTTAGTCGTGCATTTTATTTCGGGGGCATCTACAAATATTGATGATAAGCCAATTACAAATGTTTCTTGAAACTTTAATTTACTCTTAGTTTTCCCTATATTTTTTCCTGTTCTCTTTTTTTATTTTACTTTATATTTTCTCAATGTTTTTCTGATGTAATTCTCAAAATTTTCCCAATTATATTAAAAAAAAGCAGTACTATCGCTTTATGAAAAATATCCATATATGTATGTAGGTATATCCCACAAAAAAAAAATCAACATGAGAAGTTCGGTTGAGTTGCTAAATTAACTGTGAAAGGCAACACATGAACTGAATAGTGAAAAACCCAAATTTGCACTAGCAATTAGCAAAAATTCCCATCCGTTGCTGAGTGTTTTAAGACCCTGTAACTGAAGCCATTGCTCGTGAAAATGCAATTAATATATGTTCAGAAAAGGGTACATACATAATACATACATAGTCAAGAAAGGGTGCAACAAACAATTCAAAAATAACAAAGTGAAAAAGAATTCATATCGTCGACCGCACATAGCGATGGTAGGGGAGGGTAGTGTAGGTGAGACCTTGCACTACTTTCAATCATGCACAGCGTAAAATGCTAATTTTCTACCCCAATTCTCGCCTTTATTGCAAACATTTTCACATTCACGCCCTCCGACTCCCAATCCCTTTAAAGTCGAGATAAAATTAATTTTAATCGTGGGGGAATATGGGAAATAAAAGAAACCATCAAAACGTGAAAAGTGCAATCCAGCCAATGTGGGAAAGCCTGAATATGGCCACATGTACTTAGTGTTTGCCGCAAATGTGGGGCTTTGATAGTGGGGCGCAACATTTCAAATTCGTGTCATGCTTCAAACCCGCAATTAGAATCGCAGAAAACTATTTTGGTCCTCTCATACGTGACGTACATTTTTACTGTTCGTTGAACTGAACTGCATTTGCATAGCTTTGAATGTTATGGCGAATATTGGGGAGCCATACATCCTCCTTTCATCCAGACATACATATGTATCCATCGACTGCCGCTAGCAGATTGCATCGCAACATACAGCCAGTAATCGATGTGATGGGAAAGAGAGATAAATCAATAATCAATCGACATACCGCGCCGGAAGTTCGGCAAGATGTAATATAAAATCTGGCCTGAACCTTTAGGCGATATATTACTGAGATAGGAGCGCAGAAAAATTCAGGCATATTACTAATGCTTAATCCCACTAAATATATATATGTAAGTCCAGATAGCTCAAGTATAACGAGCAGTAAACAAATTTGCCAACGGTGTGGTATGGTGCGGTGCCGGAGCGTACTAATTACATGCAAATTAAGCGCCAGTACATGAGTATTAGAATTGACGGAATATCTGCAATAATGTATCGTGTTACGATTATTAATGAGATGGTTAGCTGCTAGATAGGGGGCCATGTTGATTATACCCCTATATATATATATACATATATACATATACTTATCGTAGATACCTATACCTGTTACCACTTCCTGAAGGAGATAGCGTATGGTTCACCCTCATTCTCAAACTACCATTTCCGTAGAGATAATGATGAGAGACATTAATTAGAACCCATGCTTTGATTTACGTTCTGAAGATGATTTTAATCTGCGGCTTTGATAAATTAATTGTAAATCAAAAATATAAGTAAGGTATATCCTTTCGAGCGACCAGGTTATTATTGTTACCTTTTCTCTGCTTAATCCTGAAACCAAATAATTTTGTTTACCGGGCAGAAAATTAAATGTGTTTATGGGTATTCCTTAATCTAAAGGATTTAGATTTCGTAAATCTTTAATAGCAGAATAAAGAGTTTTAATTGGGGTTGCATAAAGGTTTTGGCAATTATTCAAAAACTAATTAAAATGAAGTAGTAAAAGGGATGGATGTAGTGACGATAATTAATCTATAAAAAATGAACAATTTATTTTATGTGATTTAAAATGGAAGCCAATACCAATTATTGTAATTGAACTTTAATAATTTGTGTTTCAAATTTCGATTGATTTTGCCATTCTTTTTGAAAAAAAAAAATATAATAATAATAAAATAAAAATAGTCTTCAAATTTATTTTTATCACTTATTCAATTCAAATGAAATTCACGCACCTCATAATCGTACTTAGTGGAATGCCTTATAGTCTTCATAAAATCAATTTATTCTAGTATCGTATGATATCGGTCCCCAATATTAGTCACAGTATTTTCTATACTATGTTTGAAAAAAAAAATATCTAATGTCCCCACCATTCCAAATGGCGAGACCACAATGTTACTTTATAAAGGTGGATTATTCTCGGATTATCCGTCATATAAAATTAAATAGGTATTGTTCTTGTTTACGTATCCATTCATCGTAAATTAAGCTTAATCACTGATAATTAAATTTATAAAAAATTCTGGATTGTTATTGTGGAACAATTTTATCTCCATTCAGAGAAAATACAAATACAAGAACCAGAAGTCATTTTCGATGAAAACTGTATTAAAAATTTATCTGGCACTACCTTACCAACAGAAGCAACTATAACACTGAGCCTCGACACAAAATTTAATATGCCTACCGACATCAATAACAAGAAAAATGCCCTTGACCTAATTGCAAGCACAGAAAATGCAATTCATGAAACTCCGAACATTGAAGACAGAAATGAAACACGAAAGCTAATATCGTATGAGATCAACAAACACATAAAAAAAAACACAAAAACTATAAAATACATACATTTCTAAAACACTGTGAAAGAGTTACAAATACATTCTTCAAAGAGAATCCAAACCTATATAAAACTAGATCTGACAAAGTCAATGTGACGGTAGTAATAACGAAAGAAGACTACATAACCAAAATTGAACAGCTGTTAAATGATGATAGCACATATATTTCCAATAGAAAATAACCCAACCATTAAACAGCAAAGAAAAAACAATAGACTCATTCTCAACATGGAAAACAGATACTACATCAACAAGTTAAAACGAAAACAGCTCTCTACCGATACAAGCACATACTCCCGTCTTTACGGCCACCCAAAAGTTTATAAGCCACACATACCCATGAGACAGGTAATATCAACAATAAATAGTCCAAGTTACGATCTCTCTAGGTGCATCTACAATATTTTACAGAAATCGACCTCCGACAGTGCACGCAATATGAAAAATACAAATGACCTAAAGGAATTCCTGGACAACATACTACTTAAGCCGAACGACATTCTGATATCACTAGATGTAGAATCATTATACACAAATGTTGACATAGAACTGGCGCTAAAAACTATTGAAACGAAATGGTCTACTATACGAACTCTGACACCAATAGACAAAGATCTGTTCAAGGAAATAGTCATTTTCTGCGTTATGGAATGTCACTACTTCTTACATAATAACAAATTCTATAAACAGAAGTACGGTCTAGCGATGGGTAATCCACTCTCAGGTATCTTAGCAGAAATGGCATTAGATTTTATAATTGATGAAGCCTTAAAACAAACGGAAATAGAACCAACTTTTTTAAGAAAATAATTGGACAACATTATTTGCGCTATACCCAAGGACTTAGAAGTTAATTTTGTTAATAGCTTCAATAACATGCATCATCGATTTAAATTCACAACAGAAAAAGAAATTAATAATAGTATCCCCTTTCTTGACATGCGATTACATACAACAAGAAATCAGTACATTATAATAGACTCGTATTGTAAACCTTGTAGCTCTAATAAGATTTTAAACTACTATTCAAACCACCCTCATAACACTAAAATAAACACAGCCCAATCCCTCCCCAGCAAAATCTTTAAAGTAATCCACAAAAAATTTCTACAAGAAAACACCAGAATCGTTACAGACATCCTAATAAAAAACAACTAAACATCACATATAACAATAATAATAAAAAGACTTATAAGGAACAACCATTTCAACATTTCGATACCCACACCGAAAAACGCAATAATATTAGATAATACCAATCCTGTTCATACATCAATTCCATTCATATACCCATTATCCCTAAAAATCGAGAAAATAATTAAAACCAGGAATAACCACATAAAAATAGCCTTCATGCCAATAACTAAACTGAACAACGATTATACGAAAACCAAGGATCCAATACCTACACAAGAAAGAAACAGCGTTGTATACAAGGTCGAATGCGAGAACTGCAACGCTGCGTACATCGGACAAACATTAAAAAAGCTTAGAGCTAGACTATCACAACATAAACCGTATATCAATAAGGAAGCACCGCGATCAGCACTAGCATCCCACTCAATAGAAACAGGACATGTATTTTATTTCGATAATGCAAAAATAATAGACATGGAGAATAATAGGAAAAATCGAGTGCTAAAGGAAGCATGCCACATATACGTTAATAAAAACAGAGTTATAAACCTAAGAACTAATAAATAAAGAATATAAATACATACTGAGCAAATTAAAACCATACTATTAGTTACTTTTATAAACGTTTTCCTCCCGCCAACTGCTCACTTTCATATTGTCCTCGTAGCACGTAAATTGTTTTTTGTTTGAAGTCTATTTTAATTTATTAACAATTTATTTTACTTTTATTTTAATGTAATCAGTTTTCTATTCTCTGTAATTGTTATTTATTACTACTATTTTAAAGAAAATCATTTATACGCGCAGACAAAAAGGTATGTCAAAAAATTTTTGTACCAATCTCAATTTTTATTTATATAGAGCTGCTGAAGAAGGGCCGCACCTGGACCCGAAACGTCGAGCAAATGAAATAAAAATTTATCTTCAAAAAAAAAAAAGAACGATCGGTATTTTCCTGAAAAAATACCTAAAAATCCGTCATTCAGAGAAAAGTAATTTTGTACGGAACTGCAAATCTCACCGTATGATTTTCCTAAAACACAGACTTCGTGAGCACGACGACCAATTGCCAGAGGCGGATCCGGGGGGGGGGGGGTGTCATGCCCCCCCCCCCCTTAAATTTGAAGAACAAAATATTTAATTAATTGAGTTATTTGAAAAAATATATTTATTATTTAGCATTTTTTTATTTATATTTTTCAACTTCAAAAAAAATTTTATTCCAAATCTTAAAACAACCAAAATTTATTTAAATGAATATTATTGTGTGCATGCGATGTTTGTGTATAAGTACTTCTCAGAATTTCAGTTTGGGACCCTAACTTTGTGTGATCCCTCGAGAAACACTTTCTAAGCCACAAAACAGACTCTCTCACTACCACATCAGAGCCCTAACTTAGTCCTAACTCCTAACACTGTAAAATATTTGCAGCATTCCCACTAGTTTTTAGTTATTTTTAAGTTTTTAGCTATTTTTCAAGTTTTTAGTTTACTTTAAAAGAAATGGATAAACCTGCTATTCCTCCTCCAGTGGAAGTAGAATGTTCTAAAAAAACATTTTACGTATTCAAAGTGGTAAATTAAATTTGTTTATTGTACTTGTACTATAGAAAGTAATTCTCCGGTATGCATATTTATTTCAAATAGGAGTACAATAACTCAATAATTTAAATAATAAATCAGGTAATCTGCTTTAATTATTTGACGTTTCTCTCCCTATCATATAATTTGACGTTTTTCATGTTTTTATTTGAAATAAAAATGCGAGTAGACCTATAGTAATGCAGCCGTCGATATCAGGTTATTTGTATTTCTTATCTGTCGATATCAGTGACAGTAATCGAGCACAATTATACTTGTAATCTTAATCTTATTATTTTACGGTCAATAGGAGAAATTTTAGGGAAGGAAGGATTTTCCTCCCCTTATGCTTAGACATACCAGCACAATAATTACGTAACAAACGTTTGATAACTAAAAAAAAACAAGATCTAGATAAAATTCTGTCAGAACTTTTTTCTAGATGTAGCAAAATTAAATATTTGAACAAATATATCCTGGTCGATAATATTTAATTGGCCTTAACAAAATAGTAAGTAAATAAACGAAAAATCAAATAATTTAATATATTTATATTACACTCACAAATTTTCTTGCATTATTTTAAGTCATGTCATCAAATAGCTTCCAAACAAGTGACAAAAGGTACGAATAGTGAGCGGACGAAACATAAGTCGCACACTTCTAATTATAAAGTGACCAGACGTCCATAAATTATAAAGTCTGACGTGAATTTTACTCACAATTAAATATATATGATGGTCTCAGGTAAAGACTAAAGGGTGAGTAGAACTTGATATACAATTTAAAGCGATTTATAAATATATATTTTCGAAGATTTCCTGGATTCGACTGTAATTTATTTGCTATGGCGCAATAATCAATATACCTTTATTAAGACGACTTGTGCTATTTAGACCAAGGACTATACACAATCGTCATAAAGATCTATTTAAATCACAAAAAACTTATCATTGATGAACGTTGATAAAAGTAAAGGGCAAAAAAAAAAACTTACCATAATGGTGTTTCAAGTTTACAGTATACTGAATATCATACAAAATCCTGCAGAAAATTATGCGCTTCCATTTCCTTTTCCTCAATAATTTTTTACTCAAGTCATAGTTACGCATTTCTTAAAATTTGCAATATCATTACTAGGATCGTTAATTATGTTTGTAGATTCCAAGTTTTTAGCCAATATATTTTTGCTAAAAACTTATGTTACGGTACATAATCTATCTGACATAAACATTTTATTTCGCATCTATTCTATTCTCTGTGGTAAGTAATTTAACATATTATCGCACTGTAATATAAGTACTTCCATGTCAAAAAATGTTATATAAAAAAACTGGAAAAAATCAGTTCACGTCAAAGCCCATATAACGGTTAAACATAGAAAATTGTAATGCTCCTATGAAATAAGGAAAACATTATTCTAAAATATTTAAAATAAAAATCAGCTTTAATTTGATATAACACACGGTCCAAATGGGAGAACCCTAAGGTGGGTAGTTAACACCCCCACCCCAAAACCTCCAAGAACGTCAAAAATATTTATTCCGTCGGAAACCTTCCCATTCAATCATTCTAATTCAAGAAACTCCATGTAAATCCATCTACGTTTATTACCTTAAAGCTATTCTTAAAATTTCACATTTACGTCACGAACAGCGCCCTTACGCACAAAGTCATTTGTTTATTTAGTCAAGGGTTAGTAAGTAGATAAAAGTTATTTAAACATGGGACAATAGAAGACAAAATTTAATTAATTTAGTTCTTTTTTATCCATAGGTGCATTCTGTTATAGAACGAGGCTATCTACCCAACAACGGGAGTAGCAAGACACCCCCACTAAACTTTTTAAAACGGATACTTGAATTTTTTAATATTGAATCTTTGTACAATCATTCGGAAGGGCGAAAGCTTCTACAGAGATGATTCTAAAAGTTTTCAACAAAAGAACCGCGATTAAATTTGCGGCAGCAGTTTGTGGTCTTCTTATTAAATTTCGACTTTAAAAATTTTCTTCACACTCTTTCTGCCATTATCTTTTTAAGCTTAATTACTGACTTTTGTTCTTAAATAAAAACAAGTTTGCTTTATAAATTTCTCAAAAAGCACTGCCGTCAATTCTGAATCCTAAAGGAATCAATTTCAATAAAGGTGTTATAGCTAGATATGAACCTCTACTTTCTAGTAGGGTTTCTCTCCCGGAAAGGCTTGTTCTCGATTTTCCTGGAAATTCACAAAAATATCTATTCCGATTTAACGAGAAAAAATTCAATTCCCGCGATTATTTTTAAACATTTATCTTCATATAACTGGAAAATAAATATTTCAAAACAAAGTAACAATTGACTTTCTTGTTTTCGTGATTATGCAGGTGCGCTTCAGATAACAAACAGGAATGCTTATTAACCAAATTAAGTGAAGCTTCTCCATGTTTGTGTTGAGCTCAAGTTTTCTAATGTGGGAGCTCAGTGCAAGCAAAAAAGTAAAAGCAGCTAGCAGAACTCTACAGTGCAAGTAAAGGTGCAGTCAAGTAATTCTAATAAGCGTGCGAATTTGTATCCTTTTCTACGCGCTTCCATTGCTTTTTTATTTTCGTTGGTCCCACTTGTTACTTGTCATTTTTGTGCTTGCATCCCATTTGCTCTGCATTATCCGTCCTGCGTTATTGCCGTTCCCTTCGAGATATTATGAAGGAAAGAAAACTTCATTCATGTATGCGAATTTTATACATTTTATATACATTTTATATATTTAGTTTGACATATATATGTCCTAAAGTTGCGAAATTCAAATTTTTTTAAATATCAAAACGTGTGTGTACCTTTACTGTTTATATTAAAAAAAAAAAAAAAGCATAAATTTAAAGTTTAATAATTTAAAGATTGCAGTTTCTTTGTGAAGTAAAGTCAGTTTAATTAAATTTGAATAACAATTATTTATTTTTTTACTGATATGAATTTTTAAATATCAAAGGGTTATTAAAGAAGAAGTATATCAACAGGAATAACTCGGAAATTTTATTTTACCATTGATTCTACTAATAAGTACAAAGTAAAATACAACAAACAGCTTGTCGGACCGTAATACAGAAATTGGTAGAAAAATTCGAGCTGTCGGGACAACTTAGTGATGTGAAGAATAAAACCCGTGCACGTCGCTCAAGAACAGCCGAGAATATTGCTGCTGTAGCCGAAAGTGTTGAAGAAAACCCAGGTTTGTCCATTCCTCGTCGTTCTGTGGAATTAGGCATTCCATAAACGTCATTACACCGTATTTTGCATAAAGATTTGGGTCTTAACACAAGAACTCAAGCCGGCCGATCATCAACAACGTCGAGTCTTTGCTGATTGGGTCCTTGAAATGCATGAAAATGATCCGGAATTCCATCGAAAACTCATCTTGAGTGATGAGGCCCATTTCCACCTCGATGGCTTCGTCAACAAGCAAAATTGTCGAATCTGGGGCTTGGAAAACCCAAGAGTTATTGTTGAAAAGCCTCTCTATCCTCAACGTGTGACTGTTTGGTGCGGTTTATGGTCCCGCGGGGTCATTGGACCTTACTTTTTCGAAAATGAGGCTGGAGCAACAGTTACGGTGAATGGATTGCGCTATCGACAGATGATTAATGATTTTTTATGGCCAGAATTAGATGGTGTTGATCTGGACAACGTTTACTTTCAACAAAACGGCGCTACGTGCCATACAAGCAACGAAACCATTGATCTTTTACGGGAAAAGTTGGCGGACCGTGTTATCTCTCGAAGAGGTGATCACAATTGGCCACCGAGATCTTGTGACTTAACACATTGCGACTTCTTCCTGTGAGGCCACGTGAAAGAGAAGGTCTACGCCAACAGCCCAGCGTCGATTCAAGACCTCAAAGATGGAATTCGTGAGGCTATCGAGGACATAGGGCAGCCACTTTGCGATTTGGTTATGGGAAATTTCATGAAAAGGATATGGTCCTGTAGGCGTGGTTGTGGTGATCATTTGACTGATGTTATTTTACATTATTAACAGCATACCTTCCTCTTTATAATGCAATAAAGATCCGATCATTTATCTCAAGAAATGCCATTTTTCTTATATCAAAATAACACCTCTTATTGGAAAACCCTTTATTTAACTATTATGCCGAAATCAAATCAGATCTTAACTTTCACGATTTCTGTTTTTAAAAGCTCGGTGGAACATAATGCGCACAAAAACATGCAATTTGAAAGCTGACATAAACCATTATATGTACGTGCGAAGCTATATGATGTTGTGATATTCGTGTGAATTACACACGCCTTTTATCATATAAATCTATATAATCGGTTTCAAATGGCAAAACACTTTGTGAGCATGCTGGCTGCACCACCAATATCTGCGATATCACATCATTCCATCCGACGGTGATGAAATGAATTAAAAAAGCCAAATTGTATGCAAAATATATAAAATCAAGAAATTTTTGTCGTTTGAATGGTTAACATAATTGAGTGTATTTCCTCTATCATTATACTAAACAATGTGAGTTGATAAACAGAAAAGGGTTTAATCATTGTTACAAACTGAGTTTTCTCCACAATAAACGAAAATGTATTAGTAATCAAAAGATTTTAATTGGTTTTGTTTACGTCACTTCCTCTTCCAACTCAAATTCTTCCATACTCAAGTACAAATTTATCTACATGATGTATTATTATTACGTTATCATGTACCAAACTGCAAATCTTATGAATTATAGAGTTTTCTAAAGCTAATTACATACATACAAAGCCCCCATATCTTTATTTTTACACGTCATTACCTAAGTTTATGCTTTCTCTCTAACTATGTGTAGCACTGAGCAAGAGAATACGCACAGATTATACACGAAGTGGTACTAACTTATCGTGTTTTTTTTTTAAATTTCAGTGATAGTCCCCCTTAAATTTAACTTGTCAACTATATTAAAATCATATCAAAAATGTTCCATAACTTGAGATGGATGGACAAGCAGCCGTAATCCTAGATACATGAATATCAATTGTGCAATGATGGAATATTCGAAAAGTTGGGATTAGTAAGAATTGAAGTAAGTTGTGGAGCTGAAAAAACGTTAGATATAGAGCGGTTAAAGGAATTTAATTTGAATTTATCTACAGATATTAATTCAATCATAACTGATGAAGCAGCCGTTATGGTTAAATTTTAGAAGCTAGCTCCTGCCTTCCATTTACAATGCTACACACATGAAATTCGTCTGGCTGTTTTGGATACCCTTTTTGGTTCTGCTAAGACAGAATTATTATTGGGAAATAATTAGAAGCACCAAGTAAACCCATTATTAGATGATAATAGTGACATTCAAAGTATAGAAAGTAATTATGATGGTCTTGATTAAGACGAAAATCCAACATTTGAAGGCATGTTATTGTCATATGAACATGATACAAAATATATATGATTTTAATTTCAACAAATTAAAACCTCAGATTCAGGATACAATAAAACAGATCCGGAAGATATCATAATTTTTTAGGAAATCGCCTGTGTGCAACACAATTCTTCAGCAAAATGTTAAATTAAAATGTGGTAAACAATTAAACTTATCATTAGACTGCACGACATGATATAATATGTCTATGCGAAATTAATGCTACACATCTACTTGAAAACGAAGATCAGCTGTTCCGAATGGTAAGAGCATTAATTGCATGTCTACGTCCTGTTAAATTTGCGTCCGAAGCATTGTCGATATGATATGGGTTTAATAAAAATTGAGGGGATTCTGTCGTTTGTAGTAGAAACGTTAAATGCCTTAGATAATTCAATATCTCGAGAAGTACTACAGAATTTTAAATTGCGCATGAAAACTTGAAGACCAAAAATTTGATTTAATTATCTAAAGAATTATCACACTGCCTATTTCCATTTAATATCATTGAAGACAGCGTTGACCTTGAAATTAGAGATAGCGTATTGATATCCGATACGGAAAACAATATAGAATCAGAAATGCCAGCAAATGTTTTGAAAAGAAAGCTTTAAAGTGCTATAAATATTAGCACCAAAAAACAAAATACCGGAGACACAGAATATAAAACTCTATTAACCTTTAACCGGACAGAAGAGTCTTTTGGACTCTTTTTTTTAACCATACGAAAAACCAAAATTAATTTTTTTAACGAATCATGAATTTTCTTAAAACAATGTTCGAATTTTTTTGAAGTTTTTAAAATAACGTAAAGGGTTTTCCAATAAGAGGTGGTATTTTAATTAGCCCGCTATTTCGATAGATGTCACTTTTGGAGCTGTCATTTTTAGATATTTGACAAGTAGAAACTACGCCATTAATAAAAATGGAACGATACATGATTCAACAATGCATTGAAATTATTAAAATTCACTATAAAAATGGTGAAAATGTGGCAGAGACGGTTCGTAAAACTCGAACATTTTTGGGTCGTCGTGAAGCACCTTGTCGGACCGCAATACAGAAATTGGGAGAAAAATTCGAGCTGTCGGGACAAGTTAGTGATGTGAAGAATAAAACCCGTGCACGTCGCTCAAGAACAGCCGAGAATATTGCTGCTGTAGCCGAAAGTTTTGAAGAAAACCCAGGTTTGTCCATTCCTCGTCGTTCTTTGGAATTGGGCATTCCACAAACGTCATTACACCGTATTTTGCATAAATATTTGGGTCTTAAGGCTTCTAAAATTCAGTTAACACAAGAACTCAAGCCGCGCGATCATCAACAACGTCGAGTCTTTGCTGATTGGGTCCTTGAAATGTATGAAAATGATCCGGAATTCCATCGAAAACTCATCTTGAGTGATGAGGTCCATTTCCACCTCGATGGCTTCATCAGCAAGCAAAATTGTCGCATCTGGGGCTCGGAAAACCCAAGAGTTATTGTTGAAAAGCCTCTCTATCCTCAACGTGTGACTGTTTGGTGCGGTTTATGGTCCCGCGGGGTCATTGAAACTAATTTTTTCGAAAATGAGGCTGGAGCAACAGTTACGGTGAATGGATTGCGCTATGGACAGATGATTAATGATTTTTTATGGCCGGAATTAGATGGTATTGATCTGGACAACGTTTACTTTCAACAAGACGGCGCTACGTGCCATACAAGCAACGAAACCATTGATCTTTTACGGGAAAAGTTTCCGGACCGTGTTATCTCTCGAAGAGGTCATCACAATTGGCCACCGAGATCTTGTGACTTAACACCTTGCGACTTTTTCCTTTAGGGCCACGTGAAAGAGAAGGTCTACGCCAACAGCCCAGCGTTAATTCAAGACCTCAAAGATGGAATTCGTGAGGCTATCGAGGACAGGCAGCCACTTTGCGATTTGGTTATGGAAAATTTCATGAAAAGGATATGGTCCTGTAGGCGTAGTCGTGGTGGTCATTTGGCTGATGTTATTTTCCATTATTAACGGCATACCTTCCTCTTTATAATGAAATAAAGATCCGATCATTTATCTAAAAAAAATGTGATTTTTCTTTGAATATCAATATAACACCTCTTATTGGAAAACCCGTTATTTTAAAAAAATTAAAAAAATAACATAAACGACAGAAGAGTCCGAAAGACTCATCAAATAAAATTATATAGAAACAATTAAATTTCACAAGAAAAATTTAAAAATTTAAAAAGGGGATTCGCCGATAATGAGAAAAAAAAGCTGAGGTGACTTTTAATTTGTCATTTTATGTAAAAATCTAAAAAGGGTATTCCCCAATAATGCGAAAAACTTGTAAAGTAGCTTTTCATTTCTCATTTTATGTGAGTAATTTGTCGAGTACAGTGGTTTTGTTATATCTAAATCTAAGTAGTTATATTGAAAATGCATACTTGAATTATTGCAAAGTTTTTTATCAAAACATGAAAGTAAGTAATAAATATAACAATTAATATTAATTTAATCCTAAAATAATTATTATAAAATAGAAAAATGGGCTCAAGACGAAATATAAATAGAGGTTTAAATGACTCAGATATTCGTCGTTCATTTGAAGTAGAAACAAATGAAGAAAATGAAGATACTATTACAGAAGAAAGTGTTGCTATAAATATGGATAGAGGTTTGAATGAGGAACAAATTCGTCGTGCAATTGAAGTAGAATCAGATTTAGAAAATGAAAATGAAGATACTATTGCAGAAGAAAATTCTGATGTATGTAGATTCGGTATCAGATAGCGAATCTAACTATACGGAAACAGATTCCGAGGAAGATGACACATTATATTACGAAGATGAATCGATGAATGGAGAACAATATGAAAGTGAAACCTTTATGGGAAAGGATGGGACTCAATGGGAATCGAGACAAACACTAAAGCACAGACGGCCACCTCCCTTCAAAAACCCACGCAAAAAAGTGAAGCTCCCTGCTGGTTATAAAATCGACAGACCTGTTGATTGTTTTTCGTTATTTTTCAACGACGAAATAATTGAAATAATTGTGAAACATACAAATATTGAAGCTACAAGAAAAATTGGTAGTAAATGGAAAAATACTACCCCAATAGAAATCGGCTCATTCATTGGACTCCTACTTAGGTGGTAATAAGCAAGGAAATATGAATTATGAATATTTTTGGGATCCTCTTTTTGGAAGCCCTATATTTCGCGCTACTATGGGTATACGGCGTTTCAAGTCAATTTTAAGATTTCACCGATTTGATGACAAGGAGACTCGGTCAGTGCGCAGATCCAATGATAAATTGGCTCCAATTAGAGATGTTTGGGAAACCATAAATAGAAATTTCTCAAAATATTATATTCCAGGCCAAAACTTAACAATTGATGAGCAGTTGGTTCCTTTACGTGAACGAGTAAGTTTCAAGCAATTCATACCCAGTAAACCAGATAAATATGGAATAAAAATTTGGTGGATTGTTGAAAATGAAACGACTTATCCTTTGAAAGGGATTCCATATTTGGGCAAAGAGGGTAACACGAGAGCATTAAATTTAGCCCAAAATGTTGTTGAAGAAATATGAAAACCTGATCAAATTTTGTTTCATAACCCTACAAAAGGAGGAGTAAATACAATGGACAAATTATGTCATGCTTTTACTGTCAGACGAAAGACTAATAGGTGGCCTTCTGCATTTTTTCAGAATTTGATTGATATTAGCGGCGTAGCTGCGCTTTTAATTTGGAGAAATTTTTACAATGAGAAAAAGTGTGATTCTAAAAGAAAAGCGTTTATTAGGGAAATCGCATACGATTTAGTAAGGCCTCAGATCCTATTAAGAAGCAAAAAACGGATTAGTGTTGCATTACAAAACACTAATGAAGAAAACTGTGGAGAAACGATGTCGACTTTGGAAGATCAATGAAAGAAGAAACGTTGTTACATATGCCCGAATGCAATTGGCCGTAGATCCAAGCAGTATTGCGTCACTTGCAACAGGAATGTATGCAAAGAACATTCACAAAATACAGTTCTTTGCCAAAATTGCTTAAAAAAATAATAATTTGTGTTGTATGTATTGTTTGTATTTGATAAGTTCAATGTTCTTGTTTTTTATGACTTAATGTTTGGTTCTGTTTCATATGTATTACTTTTTTTTATTTCCATGAAATATGTATGGCTTGAATTATGGTATTTTTGTTAAAAAAAAAAAGATTTGAACAATAAATAATTTTATAATTATAATTTTAAGGGATTTCTTATGTATTTATTAAACTGTCAGCTTAAGAGTCCTTCGGACACTTCTATCTTATGTTACAAAACGATTCTGTCCGATTAAAGGTTAAGAGAATTTAATTTATTTGAAGCTAATGGAAAATTAACAAAATATTTGAAGATGCTCTTAGATGCTCTCCATTGCATTAAACCAACCTCAGTGGAAAGTGAAAGAGTATTTTAGCTTTTTTGTCACCAAAATTAGGACACGACTCTACGACAATTCAGTTAAATACGGTAGTTTGTCCCAGAACTCATTTTAAGAACACTTCTGATAAATAACTTTTTTCTGTTCTATTAGTAATTAAGATTTTTGATTTAATGAAAAAGAAATGAATATCTTAATTGTTTTTTTTTTTATTAACAAATATTTTTTAAATTGCAAATATTAAAACCCAGTTTTCCCGGGAATATCTTTGTAATATTATTGTTTCCCGGGATTAATTATTTTTGAAATGAGAAGCCTTATTTTCTAGTATACTTCAAAACTATCACGGCCATTTTATGTGAACGAACAACAATTATACCTTGTTAAAGATTATTTTAAATTTAATTTGATATTTTTACATAAGGTACAACATTTTTTATTTTTTATTTCTTATTTTTTATGAGAAAAATTGAACTTTCTCTGATCACCTACCATCTTGATTAGACATCACTGATAGCTGAGTGGAACTGTTAAATTTTTCTGTCTATGTAATGCATTTTGCAAATTTATTAAAATCCTTTTCAATGAATTTCAGTCTAAAAGATGAGAAATTTTCCACCCATGAATTTTTATGCCATCAGATAGCTTCCAATCTTGGCGGTTGTTGAAGAAAATATTTATCTCACACAGTAAAAAATTTTCTAGTTGAATTTAACTGCGTGCATGTCTAGTTATTATATCTAACTGGATTTCTATTTAAAATTATAATTCAACTAGGATTCCGGACATAAATAAATGCTTTCTTATTTTTATTTCTAGTTTTTCAGAATTCGAGAAATTCAGTTTTTTTCAAATGTGTTTCCATTTAATTATTTGAAGGTTCAGTTATAATACATTCCTGGACTGCATATCTAGTTCACTCAAATTAAAATCTATTAAATTGAACTGATTTGTACTTGGGCTGTCTTGTTCGTACTGATTATCCAGTCAAATCTACCGAATTCTATTGAAAATTAAAGAGAAATTCAATAGAGTAGGATTCTTTATTATACACGCGGACTGAGTTGTGTTCATTTAGTATTGTGAAGTGAAAGTTGACGGAAGTGTTAAAGTGGTTCAAGTATTTTTTAAATACTTTTTATAATTTATAGTGAGATTGTCAGGTAAGTAAAGTGTAAAGGCCTGTAAAGGCTGTAAAGGCCCAATCAGAACTGCGATTTCGACTGCCGTCAAAGTCGGACGTCGAAGTCGGAATTTTAGTTAGATCTTAACTCTGTTAAGTGCGTTATTCTGCACGTTTAGACACTAAATTAAATTAAAATTGTTCGCTTTAATATGCGAATATGCTTAAAAGTTGCTTTTATGTTCGCTTTTCGCCTGTTTTAAAAATGTGCTCATTAGATCATTTAAGTAATTTTTCGTCAGAGGATAAAAATTTTTATAAACAAGTTCATAGGTTTTTACATTTCGAAGAACTTTTCAGTTAATTAAAAACGTTGAGAAATAAACATGAAAATCTGAAATTTTTTAATGGAAAACCTATGAACGCAACCAGATTATACTCATTCTTGAACTGCATATCTAGTTCACTTAAATGAAAATCTATTAAAGTGAACTGATTTGTAGTTGGGTTCTACGACATAAGACAGTTTGGCACATAGATTAGTCCAAAATAGCAAAATAAACAATGAACAATAAAATCTATGTACATCATTGAAATTTAATTACAAACATTCAATAGTAAAGCACTTAGATTGCACAACAATTTCAAAATATTCAAAACATGTATAGCTAACATATTATATATTAATTCTAATAAAATATTTTATCTTTTTTTTCAAATACTTTCATAGATAATTTAAGGATGCTCGCAACTGTCTTAAAAAAACTACCCAACCGCCAAATAAAAAGGTCATATTGCCAAATTTCCGCAGATATGGAGAATTGGGAAGAAAAAAACTTCAAAACATTTTTAATGCCACTAATACAGTGGATCAATGTAAGTTTGAAAATAATTTTGGAATTCAACTACTAATCTTCGTATTTTCAGCTTGAAGATGACATCAATACCATTATAAAACAAAAAAAGTGAGGCTCAACCCATAATCATCTGTAGATCTGAGCGACCTTTGGAAACGGGAGTATTTTATGTTGCTTTAGAGGATGTCTTTATAGAGACAGGACAATATGTACGCCATGCCTTCGATATATTGTATAAGGCTCACTATGTATTCAATTTAAAGTACAGTACACATTTGACGAATTTTTTTAATTTTTTTGACGCTTTTATCTATAAAAGCAAAAAAGTAAACCCATTAGGGGTAGTGTCCCTATTTCGCAAAAGTCTTGCCGTTGATTGATTGAAATGAATGTGTTTAAGGATATACCTATAATTTGTTTTTAAATGGAACTATTGTTTTTTTTTTTTTTTAATTTTTTAGTTCACTTTTACATATACACTACATATGTATTTGTATTTCTCTTATTCTTAAAATCAATAAATAAGTGTATATTTAAATTATCCAGTTTTGGCTTATTATTTCTCCTCAAATAATAAAAATCATTTCCTGATAAGAACATGTTTACAAGGATATTATATACAGGGTGCAGGATGTTGGAAACGAAAATTGGCGAGGATAAACAGGTATGTAGTTTTCGCAACCGCAGCAGATTTCTAGTGAAATTAAATGAAAATTTTTAATTTCACTAGAAATCTGTTCTGATTGTGAAAACTAGATTCCTCTTTAATTAAACTGAATTCGGCTTAAATTGACCGTCAACTTAGGCGATATATCTAACTGATTCGGTCGGCTGGTTAAACTAGAAATCTTCTTCAATTAACTAGAAAAACATTTTGAAATTTAATAGTTAATCTAGTTGACAAAAGGGAAATACCATTTAAATTTACTTGAAACGCAGTTCATAAAATAAGACTGGATATATAGTTTTCATGTCCAGAAATCTGTTACATATTCACTAGAAATCCAATAAAAAAGTCAACTGGACTTCTGCTTAAATGGTTCCAACTAGATTTTTCACTAGAATATCTAGGAGATCCACTCTAGTTGAGTTTTAATACGGATCTAGTTGAAAATATTTTACTGTGCACTAAAGTATCAGACAGCTTCTTGGTGTTGTCATATAAAAATCTATGATTTTTTCGAATACTGTGGAAACAATCAATCTTAGACGTTTTTTATTACACTGAATAGTTCTTCGGAATATGGAATCCATTGAAACTGATTATAATCATTTTTACTGTCCGACGAAACGTTCTAAAAATGTCTGCGAAAAACCATTTCAAAAATCAAGCTTGCACAGATGGGTGACCAAACGAAATTACATACGGGCAATTATCTAAGGTCTTAGACCAATTCTAGTTTTTTTACTTATTTTATTCTATAAACAATTCCCCAATTCCTGTACTTATATCCAGATTCATTTCTACAAAAATCCCAAAATAATCACAATAAATATTCGTAAATGTATAAACAAAAAAAAAACATGTCATCTCTTTGTAATCCGCATTCGTCTTTTTAATCATTAACTAAATTCTTTTGAAGTTGGATTCTTTTACAGAGAACATTGTAAAAAGAAAATATCCAGATAAAATCTGAAAGGGCAAATCAGAGTCTCTTTGCGGAAAAGTATTAAATCTTAAAAAAAAAAAAAAAAAAACGAAGTACTTCAAAGCCATTGTTTTCTTGAAAATGTTTTCCATGTACCTAAAACTCGAAATGGGCACACACAAAAGGACCGAAAACAATGGGATCTTCGTATATCCTAAGGTTAAGATGTGCGATAATCCTTCATCAAGATAGCTTGGCTTTTGTCACTTTTCTCTCAACAACACGAATATGTGTGTAATATAAACCTTTTATGCTATGACGCTAATATCACATAATGAGGTCGCCTTTAACACCCTGAAGATTAATTAACATCGCGCGAATCGCGCTTAAATATATAGAAAATCCTCAGAATGTGCGATTTCTTTTATTCTTATCCTTGTCGGATTTTTTTTTTCTTTTATATAAATATCCCTGTAGTATGCATGCAAAAATCATGGGGAATTTTTGCGTTTTTTGGAGCGGAAGCCGATTATTTTTTGAGACATAAATGAAAGCTGATGTAAGTTTCTCTTTTGTTTCCCTTATCTGGTTTTATTGATATATTAAATCCGCTCATGGGAATTCATTGGGAATCAATACTCACTCTTATCTTTAGGGATTTCCTGTCATTTTCCTTAAGTGTTTTTGTTTGAAATGGAAAATATCCAGCCGCACATACTTTCATCATTCATGATACATACATACATATGTAATGAGATCCATCTAGCGAATAAGAGATTTTTAAGTTGTGTACATTTATTTCATTTAATCCATTACATTTGTGGATTGAATTATTTTTTTGTAATTTATTTTGGCTTGTATTTTTTAATGTATTATTTATCTATACGATTAAAATGATGGGGGTACATTTATGAGTTTTCTTGTGAGAGTGGTTGAAGAAAGTTGAAATCGTTCCAGATAAAAGAAGTTATGAGTGCGATTATTGTCGATATTTGCACATTAAAAAACTCTTCCAGGTATTTCATTTGGGGATTACAATCGCAATAAAATGATCAAAATGAAGGAGACCCCATTAAGGTAGTTTCTCTCAAAAATATTTCAGAACCATATTTAAAATAAGTGTGTCCTTCGATCTCCTTATCCCTTATTAAAGATAAATCTTCTACGATTAATTGCTTCGAGTTTACCAATTTTCACATACATATCGATTGCATTTTTCCGGATTTCAGTAATTTTTTTCGACAAGTATCAAGCAAAGAATTCAAATTCGCATGACTATCCTTGAATTTCCCAATGTTTTTTTTACCATCGGTTCCTTCTAATGAAATAAATACCATTTCTGGTGTTTCTCAAGGCGGCCATGTAGGACCACTATTTTACGCAATTTAAATCAATGATTTTAACTAATTCGATAGCCCCCTTCCCATGCTGATGATCCGAAGTCGTCTGCATTGCTTTTAATGAAAGTGTATGTGAAATTTTAAAGTCGGATTTAAACACCTTTGATAGATGCTTTTCTATCAAATGCTTTTTTCTAAATATCAGTAGATGCACCGCAACTTTTTTTCGTAAAATAAAGCTTTTGAACTTTAATTATATTTTAGATAGATTCCTTTAACTAAGATTTTGGAATGTTTAAGGAAAACAGATTTTGGATGTATTCCTTAATACTCGCCTTTTTTTCAAGGATCATATAAATGCAACCGTTGCTAAGCTAACGCTGCTGTGAGTTTTGTAAGGAGACGCTCCAAGAAATTGTCTGTTTTTATGGTTCCGTACAACAAAATTAAACAAAAAAACAAATCCCGGCACCCTTATAAGATCGCTAGGGCGTCTATCCGTCTGTACGTCAGAGACGTTTTTCTCGAAAATGACGTGACATAAGAATTTTAAATTTAGCAGAATGTTAGATCATTTCGACAATCAAAAATTATGAAAAACCTTTTTTAATTTTTAATGGGTGTGGGTCGGGACTCTTTAAAAAAAAATCATTATTTTTTGTATCGCATGAGGTTTGAAAGAGTTACTTCCAGGGATTAAAAAAAAATATCAAAATTATTAGAAAACTCATTATAAAGATATATGCGAAAAAATGCTGTTCCTTCCCTGATTTTCTAGGTTTCTAAACCTAATATCAGGTGTGTTAGTGTAGGTATTGAGTCATTGATAACAGAAAAACTGCTCCTTTTTTTTGTCAGTCTCATAGTTGCTGAAAAATTTATTTTTTTGTGCTAACTTATAAGTAGAGCTTGAAACTTTTATGACTTTTAATTTTTATTATTAAGACTTCCGCTATAAGCATTATTTTTAATTGTTTTTGTTTTTTTAACTGTTATACAAAAAAAAAGTCCTTGATAGTATTTCGAGACTTTTATTTCATAAAAGTCTTTTCAAGAGTCTTTTGAGACTTTAATTTATAAAAATCATTTTGAAAGTCTTTTGCGGTTTTTATGTCATAAAAATCTTTTTAAAAGTCTTTCTTTATGCTTATTATTTAAATATTTACATTATTTATCCTCTAATTTACAAAAAAAAACCTCTTCCGCTATTTATGATAATATTTCAATCGATTTTATCCATACGCGCATCCATATAAGGTATCATAAGTATTGGTCTTTTAAACTACTTCTAGCCTTCTTGTTTGTTTTTATTTAATTTAATTTTTTTTGTTATTTTTTTTTTTTATTTCCTTTTAATTAAAAGAAAAGCTATCCTAGGATTCGAAAGCGTTTCCGACAGACAGAGTCTGGACTTTTCTTAAGTTTATATGATATAAACGAATTATGTTATGTATATGGATCAAATTGATTAAAATGTTAAAACCAACGGTATAGGTTTTTTTTTACATTATTAATTAATTAAAGTCTCAAAAGACTCTTAAACGGACTTTTATCATATAAAATTCTCGAAAACTGTCAAAAAGATTTTTTGTTAGATAAATGTCTGAAAAAACTTAAAACTTTTCTTTCGTAGAATAAAAATTTACTCTTAACTTTTACTTTGAAAAATAAAAGTTAAAAGTATTACTAAAATTTATTTTTTAAATATAAAAGTTTTCAGTCGGACCTCACTTAAAAAAAGACTTAATGGAGAGTTATTTTCAGGCTATGCTTATAAGACAACTCTTACTAATAAGACCAAATCTTATAAAAGTACTCCTTTTAATACTATTCAGTTATCATACGTAAGTTCGCATAAAATTTGAATATACTTAAATTTGGCCGATCACCTGTTCAATTAAATTCTGGCTCGAAGTCCTAATTTCGCAAGCCCGACACGCTCTTAATCGATTTTTTTTTTAATATTATTGAAATTTGCAATTCTTAGAAAAAATTATTCATAGAATATGCGTGGAAATTATCTAGTAGTTGAAAATTTGTCAAAATCAAACTTTCTTTATATTTTTCCACCATTGTATAACCGAACAAACGAAATTTCTGTGATTTTAATTTTTAATTTTTACCGATATATATTTTATATATAACTCCTCTTGGGAGTATAGGACATCCATCAGAATCTCTCCAAGGCTCTGCTTCAATTTCTTGAAATCATATGTATAATTTTTCGTTATACCAGTTAATTTGTGAAGTAGCTATCCTAATGATAGAATTAGCTAGAAGAAACACTATACCTGAAGAACTCAGTGTCCAATCCAATAAATTGTAGATTGAGAAGGCGCAGAAGCAGTACAGGTCAATTTTCCTACAAATTTAATGTGCCTATTTTTTTATGATCTTAAAATGATCCTAAAAGCTCACAAGCTTTTTCAGATATAATATCAAAAACCTGGGCGTACTTAGTTAAAATAATTAAAAAATATTTAATCAAATTTTTCATTCATCTTCATAAAATTCAATAATTGGCAAATTTTCCTTATTTGGGAAGGTACTTAAATACTTATAAATAAGAAAGTATTTCATTCACTCAACTCTTGGACTACAATAATTTTCATAAACATGCACTAGCACATAATTGAATTTCATCTTTATTTCTATGCACAAAATATTCATGAGAGTATTCAGTTTTAATGTAATTTTCAAAGAGGAAGAAATAAAAATAACAAACTGGAAACTCTTTTAGTTAAAACAGGAAATTATTCTTTTAAAAAAGCAAATAGCATAAAACATCTCAAGGATAAATACATCCGCTCACACGTGTTACATCATATCAACTTTCCACATGGTTTCCTTCTCATTTACCGGATGAAGCAAAGGTCTGGTAGTATGAAATCGCTAAACTGAATTACTTATACGATACGAAGTAATTAACGCCGGTGAAAATTTGTCTGAAAATTAATTGCGACATAACCTTAGAGCAGAAAAAAAAACTTGTTGAGCGTGAAAATCTGAAGACCCTTAAGGTAAATGTCACATGAAATCAATGTCACATTCAGGTAGCTAAGGTAACCTCCAGGAGATTCTCATTCCATTAAAATTTAAGATGGAAGAGAGCTGGGCTGGATGGATAGACAGAAATGTTCATTTCTATTTACTTTACTAATTGAAAAGTTGATTAAAGAAAACCTGTGCAATCTAAGAAAATAAGTACAAAACATCGATAGTGAATTTAGTTGAAATTTAACATTAGCGTGTTATAGGAGAAAATAAAATTTCGATACCGCTAGCTTTTGTATTTACTTTTACAATTTATCTTACATTAATTTCTGAAGCCATTAAAACAGGAAATCAAGACAAAATGATTATTTACTATTTTTCGTCCTTTATCCAAGCCTTTTAAGGTTGCTTCCGATACACTATCTCATTCTCTCTATCTATCTCTCTCTCTCTCTCGCTTTCTCCCTAAATCTCTATATCTCTTCGTGGAATGTTTACTTAAAGCAAAGAAGTTAAGAAAGTTGACTGAAAAACAGAGCTCCCGAGGGTCTAGAGACTTGGGCAGTATTCGTAAGACATTTTCAAGTTGATGCCAAAGTGCGGAACAGAAATTATTTATATGCTAATTTTATATCAAAAATTTGCATAACCAATTCTCCCTAAAGTATCCTAAATCCACCAAAAAGATTTTCCATAGATTCTCCGTATGAATTTATTTATGTGACTTCCTTAAAAGAAAAACTGTGATAAAACCTGCCTGATTTATATCCACCGTGACACAGTTACTTACTTCAAGCAATGTCAGAATACTTTTTTTTTTGTTTTTTTGTTTTGTTTTTTTTTTTTTTATGAAAATAGGAAAACTTGGACAGCAGACAACAGTTGTAGACTTTCCCGCGGTATATAGTAGTACATAATACCTAGACCGCTGGAGGGTATAAAGCGCGAAATAATTGCCTAGGACTTAGTTAAAACAACGTCAATTTAATATTGTCGCTGTATGTATATTTCTGTAGACAGATAAGGACTCCTTTACTTCCAGGAATACATTGAAATGGATCTTAATAGAATTTACTGATAACAAAATTCTGCGAGTGCGAAAGTTCATATGGTAGCGCGTGTGAGTTTCATCGTAACTTTGAAGAGAAAACTTTTCCTTGTCAGATGTAGTATACTTCAGAGTTGTGAATTTATTTATCTTAGTCATGGATAGAAAAATTTCTCAAGTCTTTGAAAACTGAAAAGGATAACATTTTGTCATTCCTTACGATATAGTATAAATAAATAATTGTATTCATGAAAAAATCAACATCTGAGATATTTGTGAAAAGTATCACGTTTCAGATATTTTACAATTCAAGATTGCACCAAAATTTGACTTTCTTTGAGTTTAGCTAGGAAAGTAACTAGATGCGTATGTTTGATTGTATTTAATTATTTCTCAAAAATATAATACAAAGTTAGCGACAATGTTTTTTAAATCATTCCACAAATCACTCACCTATGAGAAACTCCGGATGAAGAAGATGGTTAATTTTTGAATATCTTGATAAAGAAAATTCAGCACGAATATAAATTGATAGTGTAAAAGAGGCAAGCTTTTCTGTAGTTCTTCGAGGACTAGATAAATATAGTTAAAACTTTTCAGAACATTAAATAGTTACCAAACATGCTGATTTAACCTAATAATAAGAGTCAGACTTGTGCATCTTTGAGACCCAGTTAGTTCCACAGCTTGCAAGTTTTAAACTAGAAAAAAGCTATCAGTTGAGATATTTATAATGAAGAAAATAAAATTTTTAATTTTAACTTTCTCTTCTAATCAAGATCTGAGTCTAGATGGAATCTTTCCATTGTTTTTAAACCCAAAAAGTTTCAAAATCATATAGCTCGCTGTATTTTTCAAATGAGTGTAGAGAATTGTTGATGAATATATAAGGGAAATGACGCTAAAAGCTTTTTATTTAAATTCCTCGCACCAAGCATACTAAAAGCACAAACAATTTACAACTAGATATGGAAAATCTCCATATAAATCCGGATCATTTTTTCAAAGCTCTTTAACTTTTTATTCAACCAATGAAAGCTATAATTGCGAAGAATTTATGTGGCATAATACAGCAAGAGAGAGACAGAAAGAATGTATTGAGCTTTTTATTAGAGGGCCATTAGTTCTTTTTAATTCGAACGATTTTTTGTGAGGTTTTCACATCTAGATGTAACTGGTCTCAGCTAAAAGATTGCAGTAACATACATTCAACGAAAGCTGAATAGTGGTTTATTCGATCTAGGATCGGTTCAGGATACTTCCAATACTACATCAGATTATGCGAGACTCTGTTCTCTTGAATCGTTTTTCTTCACTTTGTGCTTGCGGTAGCTATCCAAATTATGGAGCTGCTTTGTGTGACTTTTTTTCGGTTGACGCTTCTGTTAACGTTGAAATGTTTAAAACCCCGGAAATGTTTCTACATTTCCCTAAGGTACTTATTGAGATGCTGCTGGAAGGGAAGGATGAAGAAATTTTTTATAGGTAGGATTGTATGTATATGGAAGAGAAGAAGATATAAAGCTCGAAAGGAAACTAGGTAGGAGGAATATATTTTCTAACCATGTAGAGGTGGGATTAAAACTCACGACCTCTGGGACGGTAATCAGCGCGATAGCCGACTGAGTTATTAATGCCACGAAATAAAATATGGATTTGAATGAAAATATGACATGGCTATAAATATCTTTGCTTAGTATACAAGACGACATGACTGCTGCAGACATGTATAACGTATTTTTGGGTCTCTATACAAGACTATAAAGGTTCTACTGAGTGAACAATGTAGGACAGTAAACTCGTGCACCACCGCTTTCATGTTTGAAATAAATTCTGCTCTGCTGATTGAAAAAAATAATCAAAAAATCTTTAGACCCATTGATAAACATCTTAACATCTAAATTTGTGCACAATATACCTATACCTAGACGTCTGTGGAATCGAGTCTTCTTCATGAAAAGTCCACTTAAACGGTACTGTTGGAATACCAAAAAAGTGCATATAAATTTATATTTTTATTTTTTTTAATCCAACAACTATCTTTAATTTTTCCAATGCTTACAATATGGGATCTCCATCGTTAATGCGAGAACCACCAAAAGCTTCGGTACCTTCGGTTCATTTGATCTTTCCATTATATCAAATTGACAGCATCGAATTCGAACCAATTCTGCGAACTTATACCATACTTTAGTCGATTTTGTTTTTTCGTTTTTTCAGAAAATGTGGAATTCCCTTGAACATAGAAGGCAATACAAATGGTGAAAAAATTACTAATTTTATATTTTGGCCAGGTACTGTATATACAGGGTGGGCCAAAAGTCATCATGGGGTTTAAAAATTTAATAACTTTTTCGTTTATATATTTTTCTTATTTTTTTTTTTAGATTATAAAGTATATAAAATGAAAATTTTTTTACGCTAAGTATGGAAAATAATGTCACTTAAATGACCGCCGTTATTAGCTTCGCAATGATGGGCTCTTTTTAGAGCATTTTCCATAACATCTTTCAACATTTGTGGCTGTAGCGCTCGAATTTCTGCAACAATGTTGGCCTTGAGTTCAAGGATTGTCTCGGGCTTGTTCACATATACTCGCTCCTTCAAATAACCCCAAAGAAAATAGTCGGGTGCTGACAAATCTGGCGAACGCGCTGGCCAATTAATTTCCGAATTTCTTGAAATTATTCGCTGTCCAAAAATTTGCCTTAAAAGTGCCATTGTGTCTCGGGCAGTGTGGGCAGTGGCTCCATCCTGCTGAAACCACATCTCAGGTCTGTTTTCAAGAGCAGGACGTAACAAATTTTCTATCATAAACCGATACCGCTCTCCATTTACGGTTACAGCACTTCCATCTTCATTTTCGAAGAAGTAAGGCCCAATGATATTTTCAGATGTAATGCCACACCATACTGTACACCTAATGGGGTGCAATTGGCGTTGATGAATGGCTCTTGGATTTTCAGAACCCCAGAACCTACAGTTCTGCTTATTAACAAAGCCATTCAGATGAAAATGAGCTTCATCACTCATAATCAGATTTTCAATAAAGTTGATTTCATTTCTGGCCAACTGTTGAAATTTAACTGCAAAATTTGTTGCCGATGATCTGCGGGTTTCAATTCTTGCACCAATTGCACCTTATATGGGAATAACAGTAAATCTTTTTTTAAAATGCGCCGTAGTGACGTACGAGACATCCCTAGCTGAGCAGAACGCCTTCTGGTAGATGTTTCTGGTGTTTCGTTAACACTTTGCTCTACACGTTCAATATTTTCCGCAGTGTGAATTATACGCGGTCTAGCGGTTCGAGGTAAATCACTTACGGTGCCATGTTGGTGGTGACGATCAACTAAGCAACGAATCATGGCTTCAGAGGGCGAAACTCTGACGTTAAAATGGCGACGATATGCTCTTTGCGTTAAAATAATTGATCGCTGATTTAAGTAATAAAATTCTATTATTCTGGTTCTTTGTTCAGTTGTGAATCTCTCCATTATTTATTCTCCAGATGTTATTTATATAATCTAAAAAAATAAAATAAAAAAAATATATAAACGAAAAAGTTATTAAATTTTCAAACCCCATGGTGACTTTTGGCCCACCCTGTACTAGCTTTGTGAGTGATGGCATCCTTTGAACAATCTGAGGCTTCAGAAACAAATAGGAATATAAATAATTAAATAATTTCAATATTCAACAGTAATATTCAACAAATTTTACCAACCATGGACAATATATACTTTGGTTCGTTTACCGATATCAAACATTTTACTCTGCACCACATAATTTTAAATAAGTCTACATAATTTTTTTTTTCTCGAGGCGAGCATCCTTGAACCGAAATAAATTAAAACTTGCATGCACATTGCCCCTCAGTGAAAACATAAGCAATAACCATTAAAATGAAATGAAATTAAAAAAAAACCACGAAGAGGAAGGTTTCTCTCAATGAAAAATCTAATAAGAAAATTTTCCCGAAATTACTAATAATTCACAAGATTTAAAACCATAATCTGAAATAGTAAATTTCCAAGGACACACGTTCCCTTTGAATTTGACCAAGTTTCTTTTCTTCCCCAATTTAGGAGGATAATCTTATTTCAGAAAAACAGTTTGTCCCAAAAATATTTTTCACTTCCTTATTCAATTACAAAGCTTCAGAAGGCGTTAAAGTTTGTGTGAGGATAAAAATCCTATTTACGTTGACTTTAGTCAAGCTAAGGAGAAGGAAAAAGGAGGCCGACCATCGTTGCACGACAATGGCATATTTCACGTTTTTGAGGCTTTTCTAGTACAAGAAAATCTCCTGCAGCCATCAATCATCCATATTGTGTTGGTGGAATCCCTTAACAGTATAGAAGCAACAACAGCAACAACCTACCAAGAAAATGGGAGATTTTATACTACTTTACGAGTACAATGGAAAATTTAATATTTAAGAAGTAATAAAAATCTCCTTTTTTTTCTGGTAGAGTAAGAGAAAATGATATTGCTATATGTAGAGTCTCTTTGAAATATTTTTCGGTTTAAAAAGGAAGAAAAATTTCATCAAAATGAACGAGGTTTTTATGAAACCCATTGCCCGATGCCTATTCGATTTGAAGTTCAGTTTCCTGTCATCGTTGTTAACCTTTGTTCTGTAAAAATGCCATACGATGGATATCAAACGATAAAGGGGAATCAATCAATATGTAGCAATAGAAGTATGAACGGGCGTTCCATACCTTCTTTCTATTCCCTGTCAGCCTTCCATTAGGAATTTATCTTCTTTGTCAAAATATCAAATAACAAATGGGGGACTTCTTCAGATACATATAAAATCCAATGTGGTCAAATTGAAAATATAATTTCATGGGGAGTTTCATTCATAATCCTCTTCGAATCTCAGATACAATTCCTTTGAGAACTTAATAAATTGTATAAGAACGTCATGTTGACATTCTATTAAAAGATAGAAAAAAGTTAAGGTAGGAATACCTAGACATTTTGATATTGAACCTTTCAAGGCAAGAGAATCATTTTTGTTGTTTTTGGAAGGTAAATAAATTGAATTTGAAGAAAGAAATTCTGAAGAATCGCACTAATAATATGAGTACGTAAGGTAGATATCTCTTAGCATACCATAATCGAGAAATTGGAGGATAGAGAATACGTGCCAATTCCAGGAGAGGAGTATGGGTCTAATCCTGAATCTGAACGGGAAAATTTAGATAGGGATGTTTCACAATTTGTTGGATTGACCGTGAAACCTGTCTATTAAGATTTGCTCAATCAAGATAAAAGAATTCAGAGAAAAATTATTTGGGAAAAAAACTTTTTAAACCTTATTACAGAGCCTACATATCCCAATATGATAAAAAAATAAAAAAATAAATAAAACAATCATATAGGATAATCGCCAACGCAATTGAAAAAGCACGTAGCAAATATTTTACTTAAGAAAGTTTTTTTTGAACGTCATCTATCATCCCTCGTCTTTTACCTAACTTACATTTTGTGCGACACCCAAAAGCCTTTTTCTGACGATTTTTTTTTCTCCTTTTTAATATCTACTTCTTTTTACTTTTTTTTTAATAATATTACCTTCATTTATTTATTTTTTAAATAATTATCACTACTGCATTTTGAATTCACTCACTTGCACATAAAAACCAGAAAACTTCCGACTTTCTTGATCGAAATTTTTTGAATAGATGTATTTACTTAACCAGTGCTGCCAATATATGTATATGCACCAATAAAAGGGAAAAAAATATTTACATATGCAGTGTTGGGCGTAGTAATCAACTACATTTGTAATCAGATTAATAATCATGATTAAATCAATCATGATTACACACATTCGAGGATCTTGATTATATGTGAAAGGAGATAGCGAAAAAGATTAGAGTTCTGGGTCGTATAAGAAAGTCGTTGAGCACGGAAAATGCAATATGTAATGCTTTTTAACGCTTTGATTTTGCCACACTTTTCATATTGCTCCACATTGTTATATTCTAGGGTAGAATGCAATTGTTGTCGAATAAGATAATGCGAGTTATCTTGAAATTCAGCATATATATAACAGTTAGAAGCATGCTCGAAGTGGTGCAATGGTTATATATTACTGACATCACAGTAAGATGAAAGATTAGATTTACTAACTACTACTTAACAAAATGGTACAGTATTGTTTTTGATATCATAAAGAAGATTCCAACTCTAATAACATAACGAAACGGTAAATAAAATTTTCCCTTTTCTAATTGTTAAGAATACCGTTTACTAATCCACAGATATCAGATATCAGATATTTAATTACCATACCATTACGGATATGTGCTTGCAAACATTAGTTTATGTGCCACTGCCGATTTCGGAATAGAAATACAACAATGTTTGTTTTTTTTTTTTTTTACTAAAATTTTAAAAATCTTGCAAATTTGTAATCAAAAAATGTAATCATGTAATTAATATTTGCAAAAAAATTATTAATATTTGCAAAAAAATGCAAGTGTTGGTTTTTATGTCATCTGTGTCCATGAAGCCTTCATGGAGCAGCATGACGAAACGTTGTACGGCAGGTGGTTCACCACTTGTCCAGCGCCGTAAGTCACTTAGTTTACCCACCGTAGTGCTTAAGTGAGGTATTAGAAAAACCTTCCATTAAGTGGTGTAGATGATGTGTTCCTTGTTTGTATGTGTTATGTTTCATGCAGTTACATGTCCTGTTTAGTTTGTAAGTTTTGTTAGGGTCTTGCTGCCATCCTTATGGGGAGTTGCTGCCCTGCGGAGCAGGACAGCTCGTTAGGTCTTGATACGAATTTTTACTATGTTGAAAGATACTATGGCTTAACAAAACATGTTGGAGTTTAATTAAGGGTAAATGGTCGTGTAGGCCCCTATTTCGCTTTACTTAACCAGTTTCGCTCCAGCCACGGAGCTCATCAGAAGTTTTCTACGCTAGCAAACGTTCAGTTTGGTTGATTGTGTACATCTTCAGTGTGCAATGTTTAAACTATTCTATTACTATACGTCAGGTTTTTATTTTCTAGCTGAACCCTATTTCAATTTTTGTATGTTTCCCGATCATATGATGTTATTCTTGTCATTGCACATGATTTTGAACACGCACATATGTGGCTACTTTATACTCTTGGCGTGACTCTCTTCTTCGTGTCGTCGTTCGCCAAGGATAAATCTAAACTATTTCATATTTAGGGTGCGAGTCTTATACATGCAATTTCTGACAGTTTGAATGATAGCCTTATATTTTAAATAGGGTGCGAATTTTACACGTGCATATTTTGACAGTTTGAGTGATAGCCTTCTATTGGAATGAGATATATTCAAAGGTTAAGAAAGAAAGTTTGCACTCAATTATAATTGATACATATAATAATAATATATATTTATTTGGCAACTGTACAAAGATTTTAAAATCTTACTAATATACAGAACACTAGTTTATAATTTACAGGTAGGTCAATAAGTGATAATAACTACTAACTTAACTAATCAGAAAAAAGTAATATCTAATCTTTATAAAAAAAATGAATGATTAAAAAAAAAGTTAAGAAAAATTCAAAAAAAGAGAGAAATGCGAAAAAAAGACAAAAAATAGATTATATTTACATAATTGTTGTTAAAGTATAGACAGAATGTGCATTTAGGTAAAATTGGTTGATTTTAACAATTTAAGAAAAACCCTGCTGGACTAGCGGCAAAAAGTGCATCTATAAGATTCGTACCCTGTTTAAAGCAGACGGCTATTACTTGAACTGCCAAAAATTGCATGTGTAAAATTCGCATCCTGTTTAAGGTAGAAGGCTATCCCTCGAACTGCCAAAAATTGTATCTGTAAAATTCGCACCGTATTTAAAATAGAAGGCTATGACTGGAACTGCCAAAAATTGCATGTATAAGATTCCCACCCTGTTTAAATTAATAGGCTATCGATAGAATTATCAAAAATTGCACCTGTAACATTCGCACCCTATTTAAAATAGAAAGCTATCACTCCAACTGCGAAAAATTGCATGTATAAGATTCGCACCCTGTTTAAAGTAGGATGCTGTCATTCGAACCCTACGATGTTTAAAATAAAGGGCTATCGCTGAATTTTTCAAAAATTGCACCTGTAATATCCGCATCCTATTTATAGTAGAAGGCTATCATTCGTACTGGCAAAAATTGCACCTGCAACATTCCCACTCTATTTATAGTAGAAGGCTATCATTCGAACTGGCAAAAATTGTACCTGTAACATTCGCTCCCTGTTTAAAACAGATGGCTATCACTGGAACTGCCAAAAATTGCATGTATAAGATTCCCACCCTGTTTAAAGTGAAAGGCTATCGCTCGAATTTTCAAAATTGTATCTGTGACATTCGTACCCTGTTTAATTTGTTCTTATTTGTTCTTCTAATAATTCCACCTGTGATATTCGCACCCTGTTTTAAATGCAAAGCCATAACTTACACCATAATAATTGCTCTTGTAAAATGCGCACACATGTTAATCTTCTCGATTATAAATTGAACTGCTTGAACTTAAGGTATATTTGCTTACAAGATAACATTCTGTTAATGTGAGCATTCTTTAAGGTATGTAATTCCCGTCTGATCTCTAAAATCGTATTTTGTATATTCCTTTACGCTATGTTATAAATTTTATAAATTTGTGATTTCTGTAAAAAAAATAGGGGGGAAATTACGATCATTTTTTCGATGTTTTTATACTCTACGTGCTTTTTTAGTTAATAAAAATGACGGTGCGAATTTCCCCTACACGATTAACTCGATTAAACTCTAAGCGCAAGCTAAAATGAAATAACCAAACAGCACAAATATAAAAATTTAGTTCAGATAAAAAAATATTTTGAAATTTTCAAATTTTCACACAATCTCTACTTCAATTTTAAATGGAAAATTGCGTCCAATGATGAATTATTAGGATAGAAATATATCTAATCTTTTTTTTATTCAATCAATAACTAAAAGTTGCTACTTATAAAATTCATTAAAAAAACACCATTCGAGACACAACTTTATATTGAGCTTGTGGTTGCCAAAACACTGACATCATTAAATTGCAAGAATCCTACAAATACATCCGTCTACACTATACCAATGAACTTGCACAAAACTTCAAAAACTACAGCAACTTCTTAAATGTCGTACTTACTGGCTAATTCCCAATTTTATTAAAAATAGAACAGAAAAATAGGCTTCAGCAGATGCAGCACGATACTAAAATCCAAACATCACAACAAATTCGAGCGCCTCCAGAACAAAGCGATATTGGACCTAGGCATTAGTAACAGAGCACGCTGGTTTAAAAATTTAACCAATGTACAATTCCCAGACAATATGTATACGTTTGTTACTCTCATTGGGAGAAAAGTTTGTGGGTTACCGTACAGTAAATAATCTTCCTCTTTTGAAAGTCATTGCTAATAGTGAATATGTCCTGTAGACAATTGAAAATGGTCATGATAGACATATTGCTAGAGGGAAATTTTAGCAACTTGTGTACAAATACAAATCAAAGTCAAGGTAAAATTATATTGAAAATTTATGATAACGTAATGAAGTTTTTGGCCAAAAATAAAGAAATTCTAATCACCACCGCGGATAAAGGTAATGTAACAATGGCTACGTGGTAAAATGATTACATACATATCTCGACAAAATAAATGACTTATAGTACCTATACTGTCAGACAGAGTTTAGTGTCTACAAGAAAAATATAGGTAATCAATATCAAGTGAAAGTGTTACCAAAGGCTTACTAATAAAGTTTTAAGGCTGAACTACAATAGACATACACGGAAGCGTATTTACTTACGTAAAGCGAACGCGCCATTTAATTTAATTTAAGTGTACACTTAATTAACTTTAACTCGTTTGAGGGAAATTTTCGTTAAGTCTAAAAGTCAAATTTCAGTCAGTAAAGATTCGATAAAAATCGCTCAAACAATTAAATTATTACTAAATGATTAAAAGTGAAATAAAAAAATTAAATGGTACTGCGAATTAATATAAAGCACAAATCTTCAATTAAATCAATACCATTTGTTAATTTTTTCACTTTTACCACTTTTTATAATTGAAATCATTAAATATCAAGATAATAACTCTTACGGAATGTGATATATATATTTAGGCTAAGAATATCAATTTTTCGTAAGTAAACCTCAGTCTCGTTCAATTTCGTATAATTATTTACAGCTATTGTAGTTCAGCCTATAAAACCCAGTATTAAAGACGAATTGCCCGCACACAAAAGACAATTGCATATGGCTTGTCCCCTTCTGTCTTTAAGACATGTCTTAGCTTTGTCTTGTATTTTGTTTTATGTCAAAACTAGATGGCGCTGACTAAATTGCACTAAACATTTGTTTTCATAAATATCTTTAAGATAAGTCTTCATATGAGTTTTTAAGAAAAGGTTTCAGATGTATGTTTAAAATAAGAATTACAATGAACTCAGTACACGCATTGGTATAGCTTCATCCCATGATTTTGCTTTTGTTTTCTGATAATAACAACAGAAACGTACAGCAAAGAATGCACAACATTCACTGTAATTTCACTTTAAGACTTGAGTTACAGATATTTCGTTAAATAATTTAAGTGTAAATTTATTTTATTTTGAGAAATCCAAGCTTCTAAGACTGTCAATAGTGGGTTAACATTACTGTGAGTATCTTCGCAATTAATTCTACAAGATGATTCACTCGCTCATATAAAAGTAAAACATGACTGTAGTGGTTTTCCTTAAAATACACCAAAAATTCACGCAAACAAGATGCAACTAAAGAAGCATCTTCAATATTTTACATATTGGACGATTTTTATTTACTTCACTAATAGATGTCGCCAAGCAAGAAATTGTTTCTCTTTCTTACGTATGTGTATTTTATGTAATTGTCTCATTGGAGACACCGTGGAGACATGTTACTGGATAAATAAAACATATTCGACTCAAAAGAATTATACACAAAAATCAAGATGACCACATATAAAATCCATATAGAAAATTGCCAGATAAGACCAATTGTTTCGTCAATAGATTCCTCAGTCAAAATACCTTGAAGATATATTAAAAAATATCACTATAGGCTCGAAGTATAACGTTGCGAAGAAACTTGATCTCAATAACAAAGATTCAAACCTGTGAATCGACGGTCTCCTTTAATGTTGTATCTTTGTTTACAAATATATCGCAACAGCAGTATGCATTGGAATCATATATAGACAAAAAAAAATGCAACTGCATAGAACAGTTTACGTATGAGCATACGAAAGAAACAGTTCATTGATATGCTGAATTTCTGCCTTAGTTTAACAATAAATTGTATATTTAGTAGTTCGTTATGCCAATTGGCATCCTGTTGCCGCCAATTCTGGCAGATATAGTCTTGGAAGAGAATGCCTTTAGAAAGCTTATTGAAAGGACAAAAATATTGATAATATACATAGAAGACGTGTTTTCTGCAATGTCCCAAAAAAAAAATGATCCAAGACATTTTGAACAGGATCAACAATTTCCACCCAAAAGTTGAAATTCACTGTTGAAACTCAAGAAAATGGTTTACTTTGATGTTTATAGATGTTAAAGCAATCAGGGACCTTTCTGAGATTATTTCAAGTCCGTTCTTTTAAATTTACTTTTAATTTATTTTACTATTTTTAACTTTATTTTTTTTTTATTTAAATTTTTTTTAATATTTTCTTTTTTTGAACCTTTTCGGTATGAAAATGTAAAAACGCTTTGCATGACCGGAGCATGCCAAAATAATGCAAAAGTTGAAGCAAAAATTCACACGTGTGAATAAGTCATGATTAGCATATTTCTCTGAGACCATAGTCATCAAAGTTAAAAATATTTTTCATTTAAAAAAAAACATGATGCGATTCACGTTAAAAACAGAATCTGGGCTTTTTTATAATTTTTTCATATTTTTTTTTTTAATATATTTTTCATTAAAAAAAGAAATATGCTGGGATTCCTAACTCATTACAGACTGCTTGGGTTTTCTTAAGTCTTTTTAATATTTTTTTCTATAAAAACAAGCATGCTGATATTCTGGGCTTTTCCATATATTTATTATACATTAATAATTTTTTTTTATTTTTTTTTCTTTTATATATATATTTTTTTAAATACATTTTTCATTAAAAAACAAAAGCACTCCTTATGGCTAATTTACAATACTCGAACGTTGTTAGAAAACAGAGTAAGTAGTTTCCCCTTATACTAAAATACTTTAGAACGACAAGGACAAAACATAATCCAGAAAAATTTTATTGAGTCAAATGTCAAATTCCCCGACGAAGGAGAAATTTTTACTGCCATAATTAGCCATAAAAAGTTCTAGCCAGAAGTATAATTTATAGCAGTAAGTTTTGCTATTATGGCAGTAAACTCATACATACTAGCGTGTACAAATTTAATTATTTACATGCAAACAATTAAAAAAAAAATTCTGAAGTCTTCATAAAAAATTATAAAAAATAAATGTAAGTATCTATCACCATACTCGAAAAAATTTCAAATCGAATATTCATGTAACATTTTTATATATAACTTCGACTGCACGTTTCAAATTTAGGCAAAGTTTTATCAGACGTCATCGTAAAGCCACCAGAAATGGAATTTCAAAATGAAGAATGTTTGGAAGATCACATGTCTCGGCCTGCTTTAAAAATAGAAAGGATATCTGATAGTAATATAATCTAGCCAAATTTTGCTGACAAAATTGCTCCGGCCGAGCTGTAGACAAGGAGCAATCTGATAAGTGCCAAGATAATGTTTTTCCTGATTTTTGATTGCTGGTCGATAGGCGCTAAGATTTTGTGCTCACCACAGATACACCAATTGTTAACTTTGAAATGTCTGATTAGCTACTTGTTCCATAAATTAATTTTATTTAGGGATGAAGCCGAGCGAGACATTCTTAAAGTGTTGCATGATATCAATAAAAAATATAAAGCGTAATTTCAATTATTTTTTACTTTTTATTTATTTTACAATTTTCTTTTTCCCTTCATTTTCTCTGAATTTTTAAAACGATTAATCATACGATTTTCTTAATCTGCAATATACCAAATACAATCTATGTATGTACTTATCTTGTAATATTTTTGACGTCTGACTAATTTTTTAAACTGACAATTTGATGAAATATCACAAGTGACACTTCACTATAAAAGAGTGAGAAATAATGTTTTGACAGTCGATCACGTCTTCCTTTTTTTCTAATAGTGCAAAGTAATAAGACCCTCTCACTTAATTTGTCAATAAAATCGCTTTTCCCTATATTTATTATTGCCATCAGGAGCCAACTTCTTCCGGCAGACTTCTACATTCTGTCTGGCAATCTGCATATCCCAGGTACCAAAAATTTATTTTGACCAACAATTTCATTGAAATAGTTTTAAAGTTTTAAATGTCATTCAGAGTTTCGCAACAAAAAATTTGAGAAAGGCTCTGTTGTTCCAATATAACAATAAACATTTACAGAATGCTGTAAATGTTCTACCCTCAGCAAGCAACACAATAATAGTTAACCCACATATTATAGGTCACATACAAGTATTTACGTTCAAAAATACGACTCTCAGATTAAAGGTGCAATGAATTACTTCAAAAGCCATCAAAAGATGTTTTTTTTTTTTTCAAAAACAAAAGACATAATTCCAAAAGAAATTGTGTTTGATGTTGTTTATAAAATTCCATGTGATAAAAGCTTGTTCAAATTAGGTTATATTAGAACAACAGGACAATTCATCATATATCATATAGCCAATCACAGGACCGATAACAAAACAAAACGCTGCTGTTAAACAGCTTTGACAAATTAAAATCTTTCAAATAACCACAGGCCTATAATTGTAAAAAATTTGTAGATTCTTGAAACCTTTGAAAACGGTTACGTCATTTGCCGAAACGACAGGCGAAATAAACATCACTAATTTAATTAAAAAATATTTTATTCAATCAATGACTGAAGTACCTGAAAGCAAAAAACAATAAATCGTCAAAAAGAACACAATCAAGGTACAACTTTATATTTTTAATATTGTTTCGTCCTTAGAAAATATTTATGCCACTAATAATGCTTTTATTTCTGATATTAAAGAATAAATTTCAATTTCTTGGTACATCAGGCCGGATAACTTTAGAGAAATTAGTTCCGATGATAAAAACAATACAGTAGACAAATTTATCGTAAATATAATAATTTGGTAAAGAGCTTCAACTCGGTCAAACAAACGTGTTTTTTTAATATAGATCATTATACTGAAAGATAATTTAAATTTCAAAGAACAATAAAAAATGCGCACAGTTATTATAATGATGAAATTTACAAAGATAGCAAACATTGATCGCAGATATCGTAATTTTAACCAAAAGTAGATCTCCTGTATGAATATAGCTAGCAATTCAACTGCAACAAAACAGGATATTCCCACTGAAGAAATTTGTATTAGCGACAAGGAAAGTGATAAAGCAAAGAAAGAATTATTCAAAGTTTTTGAAAGGTCTATAGAAAAACGATAAATGGTTTTTGTTTTTAATTTTTTTTTATAGGACATTGTTAATAAATTTAAATTTATATATTTTTGATTTTAATAAATAAATTCAAATATATAGTCCATAAAATGTACGTCTTTGAATATATCGAATATATCGAGCTTAAACTTTGAGATTCAGCGTTCGGTAGAAAGGTTTTCTTTTTTTATAAAATACTTGCCTTGTTTTACACAAACATATTGAAGAGACTTTTCTTTATCAATCCATTTTTTTTCCATGCAGAATCTCGTTTTGTTAAGTATATTTGCATTTACATTCCGCAAGATACCCCATAAACCTTGTGTACTCTAGCTACAAATAAAAACCGTTCCCTATTTGCTAAAAAATTTATTAATTTTATTCTTTCATATTGTAGACTGTAGACTATTATCAAAGTAAGCCTTAAACCAATTATATAACTAAATAAAAAGCTCCCTCCACCCTTTTCTTTTTATTATTTTTTTTTTCACAATTAAAATATATTCAAAAGAAAAAATTTAATTAGAAATTTTTAAGTTCTCTTGTAATTAATCATAGAAATGTAAAAGTTTGCAACTGTTATTAGATATTTACATAAATAGAAATCAACTGTGAGATTTAAATTAAAACTTTAAACCAGATAAAACTGGGTCAAGACAAAATAATATTTCTTTAACTTTACTCCTATTTTTAGTCTTTTCTTCTTGGTTTACAGTCGAACTATACATACATATACATAAGCCTAAGCATTACATTCACTCAGTCAGAAAACTTTTGGGATGGGAGTTACTGGCACATAAGAAACAACTCCCAACTTAGAGCGTGGAGGCAAATTCTAAAATAGCGCAGCTTACAAAGTTCTTACTTAGTGCAACAAAACCGCTGCAGGGGAGCATTCTTTGACCAGCCACAGTATACTTCAACTTTATGTATACTATTATACTCCTCGATTATGTTGAGACTTACGCGTACTCATAGCATTTTGTTTCTGTACTATGCTACAGATCATGGCACTATTTTGAGCACTCTGAACTTAATGTGGAATGCTATTATTGAATGCCTTCTGCGCCCTCTTCCTAGGCAAAATATTTCCCTTATCTTAAGATATGAAAAATTCTTGAGATATTTTTGTTCATTGACTTGTGGACAAAACAGGCAGAGACGCTATCATCAGGAGCAAAATGATTCGTATACATATACATGCATACATATACATACATTGGAATTTTCTGCTGTGGTAAGTGCTGCTTTTAACTTCCGAGAAGTTTTTGAATAATTCTGCTTTGCCTTTGGTTTAAATAAAACAATAAATATTGAGTTGTGGCTTTGTACTTATGTTTTAGATAGTATACATGTGAACTTCGATAATGAGGAGAAAAACTGACATAATATAGCAATTTTGAACTTATAGCTCTTATCGTCATAATGCTTTTTTATGTATGAACTCAACTAATACACGGTATCTCTTTGGCTCACAACAGTCAGTGTCAACGTCATAAAACTTACCACAAATATAACTTTTTGTTAGTGTGATTTCAGTTTTATATAAATGCGAAATCAGCATGATTTCTATGCAACGTTCTACTTAGGCAGACATAACTTGACTCAATTTAACTTTCTGGTTACATATACAGGGTGTCCCAAGAAATAGTCATAATCGGAAGCCTGGAGGTAGAGCGTCCCTCGAGGAACCCAAATCACCTCCATGTATGTTCTACGGTTTTTTGTAGTTTTCGAGTTATTACAAATTTTCGAGATTTTTCGCTAATTACGTGTTGTAAGGTAATTTTAGTCGTAGCGGTCGAAGAAAGTAAGATAGGCACTAACAGTACATCTATTGTATTTAAAAACATTTATTTCAATACACTTTACCATTGTGCCAAAAAGTAATGTTGAATTTTTTCTTTTACCAAAACAAAAACTAACTTGAATGTTCTATGGCAATTTTAAGAAAAAAGTTCCATATTTTTTTTTTTTTAGAAACTAGTTCAAAAACTTCCTTAGTTCATCGACTTTACATGGCGCAGATTTTATCAAGTTATCTCAACGGCATCACACTTAAATTTCGATTCAGATTGTACTAAGTGTAAAATTTAACAATTTTAATTGGGAAGTAAAAACAAGTAAAACTGAAAATTAAATAAAAATAATTATTTTATTGTGAAAAATTACAAAAAGTTTTCAAAATGTCTACCTTCCTTTTCAACAAATAACCGCCAACTGCAGAAAAAATTCTCTTTCAGTCGATTGAGTGCTTGTCCTGCTTCTTTTGATGTTTTCTTCCGCCGCTCTTAATCTACTCAGCAAATCTGCCAAATTTCTGCATTAAGAATCAGTATGGGTTCAAAAGTAAATATAATACGCCTGATGCGTTATATGGTGTGACTACATATATAAACTCTGCAATGGATGCTGGGGAAAAAGCATGTGCTGTATATCTTGATATAAAGAAGGCTTTCGACACAATCAATCATAAAATTTTATTGGGAAAACTATCTAGCATAGGAATCACTGATACTGCACTTTCTTTATTTGATTCCTATCTCCAAGGTAGAGTGCAATATGTCAGAATAGGGAAAATAGTAACTAGTCCAATAATTCTTGGATGTGATGTACCACAGGGTACGGTATTAGGCCCCATATTATTCTTAATTTATATAAACAGTTTATGTCAATTGGAACAAAACAGCATTCAGGGTCATATTGTGTGTTTTGCTGATGACACTGTAGCAATATTCAAAAGCAAGGACTGGACACTAACCACTCTCCTAGCTAATCGCGGCCTATGCTTAATTTATTCCTGGTTAAGATGCCATAAACTAGAATTAAACTTAGATAAGACTAAAGCATTATACTTTGGAAATAAAATGTTTGAAAATAATGCACATTATGTGTTATCCAAATTAGTGGATCACCGGTAGAGACAGTTACTAATTATAACTACGTAGGAATCACGATTTATAGTAGGCTCAAGTGGGATAAACATATTATATATCTATGTAAAAAACTAAGTAAGACGCTGCACAAAGTAAGAATTTTATCTAATATACTTAAGGTTAATCATATGAGAATTGTGGACTTTGATATCATACAATCAGTAATACAGTACGGTGTATTAGCTTGGGGCGAAACTTATTCGGCAGTTATTACGCCCTTAAATAAATTGCACAGCAAGATCGTCAAAGCTTCCTTAAAAAAGTCAAAATGCTATTCTACTACTCTGGCTTTCTCCCAATTCGAAGTTATGAATGTTCGGCAAATCTGCACATACACTCTACTCAAATTTATGTATGTAAATTTGGCAAATTTTGAATTGCACTCGATAAGATATCAGACTAGAAGGCAGGTTATTTGTCCTCTTGCTACAACTGGATGCAAAAAAAGCTTATCACAATGCCATGCAAGTAGGTCCTAAAGTTTATAATATTTTACCAAATTCTATTAAAGGTTCCTTAAATAATGAGAATTATAAAGTAGTACTTAAGCAATTTGTATTTAGCAATCCCGATATCTTTAATAATTGTTTTGCATGAAACTAGTTATTTCAACTTTGCTATTAAATTAAGTCTAAGTACGTTGGATTTTGAACTAGTATTAAGAAAAACATTAATAATTAGATATTAATTAGATAACTTATAATTCTGTCACGGCACTTCACACTCAAGCTCAGCTTATGTGAATTGCTGGTTAGTAAATTTTTGAGATATATATGTAACTCATTTATGTAATATAACGAAACCACAATAAATTGAATTGAATTGAATGGAAGTTCGTCCATTGTGATAATTCAGCTAATAGTCACCGAAAATTCTACAGGAATTCATAAAATACACCAAAGGTAACTCGTCGGTTTACACCAAAAACAAGATAAGTTGTTTATTTGTTTTTTATGTATGTACGACTCTGTGGCCTCTGTACTTAAAATATTTCCTATTATATGGTATACATACTGCCAAAACGAGACTCATATGAAGGATAGATGTACATGTGTCAATAATAGGCTAAGTCCAATTGGGCAATATTTCTGAAAACTTCAATCAATATTTTCTCGAAACTATAAAAATTGAGTTATTTTGTTTTTGCAGTAAGCCGAAGATTTATTGGTTTGCTTCACCGATAATGTACCAAACCGCCTTTTTTTTTAAAGAACTTCATCAAAGATCTGATTACTGAGTTTACAAAAGTATAAAAGTATACATAACAATGTAATGACAAAAGGTATACATAACAAAATAATAAAAACAAAAGGAACTCTAACTAAGCTGATCTCTTATTTGACTTTTTGAAAGATGAAAGTCAATGCAATCAGAGACATTGCTGAAAGGCTCGTATATGCCATAACTTGTACTATGGTGCTGAATATATGCCAATAAATTTTACTAACAAAACAAATTATTTTGGGAAGTGTTTTGGAAATCAATATAATTACAAAGTAAATTGGGCACATTTTTTGTTACAAATTTAGCTTAGAAAATTTTGGATAACTTTGGTTATTTTTGTAACCTTGCTGGTTATAACAATGCTTTATAATTATATATATTTAATATAATTTATAATTATTTCGGGGGATTTTTTGAGCCCATGTATATATCCTAGTTATTTCCGTGACTTGGCGACTTATGAATATAATTTATACAATCTCTATAACATAAAAAAAAACTCAAGTTTGACGAAAAATTTATTAATGAATTGTTACTTCATAAAAAGTTTTAATTATTTATTATTTTAAAGAATACTAATCTTCAAATCTTCAAAATTGAGTTCGGTACTAAAAAGTTATTTTAAAATAATCTGCTGCGTTCCTTTTCTCGTTCTGAATGAATCTATATGAATCGACAGAACGATGTCATATTTTAATTATGTGCTCATAGAAAAGGAACGAAACAGAACCATTTCAAGTGTTTGACATTTCTTCCATTTGATAAAAGCAAGTATAAATTCGTAAAAATTGTTCTTTATGAAAAATAAAGCTATTTTCCAACAAAGGCAACTTAAACTCAACTAATACCACTTCGTCCAAATTGTAAACAACACATTTACGAATACAAATTAAAATCGTTCTGCTTGAATCCAGGAAAAACTCAGGTGCATTCAGAACGATTCGGAGTCCGAAAAAAGCGATGACAGATTGAAACTAAATCGTTCGGCCCGAGAAAAAGAACGACATGGATTGAAAGAATTCATTCTGAATGAGAAAAGGAACGCAGCAATCGTAATTTTCAATGTGCTAATTTATTTCTCAATTTCTACAATAAAATATGATTGAGCAATATAATTTTTTAAATTTGTATGTTTTCCTATATACATACATAAATTAATTTTTAAAAAAGAAAACATTATTTTGTAACAAAAAAAAAATTAATTGCAAGACTAATCGGTTAGAAAATTATTTAAAAGTAGTATAAATAACTAATTACCAACTTTTTCTACTAGTCGGTTTTGAGTGGAATATTAGTCTAAAATTACTTTTTCATACATATTGGTAATAAAATTAGATAAAATTTGATTAAACTGGATTAAATAAGTGAGAAGCATAATATATCTAAATATTACTTTTCTCAGACTTTTTAGAAGGATTTAATAAGTACTGGTAAATTCCGCTTTCTATTCGCTTATTTTATTTTTACATGATTATTATTTTTTTTTAATTTTTCCGCCTGTTTAATTCATATTTCATGTTTAATTTGAATTTTCACAGGTACTGGATACCAATTGTCGGCGAGGAAAGTCCACTTCAACTATTAAGCGCTTTAATTTATACAGGGTGTTTCAAATTATCCGCATAACTAAAGGGTTTAATAGCTGAGGTGGAGAGAAGAAAAAAATTATATGGTGCGACTAGGGTAAGATGCGTTGTTTCTGCGGTAGACGGGTGTAAGATTTTTAGTACTTTTTCTATTTTACACCCAGTAACTTTCTTGGTATATACCTTATCAAATCAAGGTGAGATTCATCTCAGAATAGAATAAACCATCTTAACTTTCTAATAAATACCCAATGAACCTTTTTTTATGATGAGCTGAGGTACATTTTTAATAATTGTAAATTAGACGCATTATGCATATCGGAGTCATGGCTTCATCCTTGTATTCATAATGATGAAGTTATGATTCCCGGCTTTTCACTGTTCCGAAGCGGCAGAAAGTATTCTGCTGGTGGTGGAGTGGCGATCTACTTAAATAGCAAATACAATGCCAGAGTAATCTTAGAGACTGCCAATGAATCACTAGGTATCGAATGCCTGTTTATTGATGTTAAAACGGCAAGTGCTAAAGTACTATTATGTTGTGTATATAAACCTCCTTCGGTTAGCTCGCTTGATAGTCCTTATGATGCTATAATCCAATTCAGTGGATCTTATTCTATTAATATAATATCGGGTGACTTTAATATTAATATGTTGTCAGATAGTTGTTCAAGGCGCAACTTTGTAACTTTTCTAGAAGCTGTTAATCTCAGTGTAGTAAATTCTTTGCCAACTCGTGTTTTTCGTAGTGGTGAATCCCTTCTGGATCTTTTCATCACTGATAGAGGTGATCTTGTGCGTGATCAGCTAACGTTCGACGTCCCCGGAATTTCGGATCATTCTGGAGTTATTGTTTCTTTTAATATCGATGTTGTTAGATATAGGAGTCCTTCAAAATTTTTTTACCTAGCATATAATGCCATTGACTTAGATGCTTTAACGTCTGCTGCCTCTCTGATTGATTGGTCATGTCTTTATGCTACAAGTGATATCGAAAATCAAGTAGCTTTCTTTAATAGGACATTTATGAGATTGTTCAACGAGTTTGTTCCGCTGAAAAGGATGAAATGCCGTTCTGAGTGCAATTGGATCAATGATGAAATAAAAACTTCTATTCGTGAACGAAATTTTGCCTATAAACTATGGAAAAGGTTCCGTGGTGAATTCCTATGGAACAATTATCGGATCCTTAGAAATAAGACTTGTGCTTTAATTAGGAAGGCTAAAATTAATTTCTACTCGAAAAGGCTTGATCCAAGTTTACCTTCTCGCGAACTTTGGAATAACATCCGTAAGCTTAATATCATTAGAGGCAGCGAGGAATGTGTAGCTTATCCTGACTTGCTTAATAAATACTTTACCTCGGGTTCAACCTCAGTGGTAGTAGATTCTTCCGATCTCCCTACTCCTAATGCTACAAATAATTTCTCTTTTTGGAATATTTGTACCACTGAGCTTCTGAATGCCTTTAAATCTATTAAATCAAATGCTACAGGCTCTGATGGTATTGAAATGCGTTTCCTGAAACTATTATTGCCATCCTTAATTAATCATATTAGACGTATATTTAATACTGCTATCACACTCACTTCAGCTTGGAAAATAGGGCTTGTTGTTCCTATTAGAAAGAATTCCAAAGCATCGTCCCCTGAAGATTATAGACCTATTACCATTCTTCCTATATTGTCCAAAGTATTTGAAAAAGTCTTATACAAACAAATCATCGACCATGCTAATATTAATAACTTGATCAGTTCTATCCAGTCTGGTTTCAGAGCCAAACGCAGCACAACTTCATCGTTACTACTTCTCACAGATACGATAAAATGTAGTATGGAAAATAAAGAAGTAACTCTCCTTACCCTACTTGATTTTTCGAAAGCGTTTGACTCTGTCGATTTTAAATTATTATATAATAAGCTGGTTGTAGAATTTGATTTTGCTGGTCCTGCGGCTAAACTCATCTATGATTACTTAACTAATAGGAAGCAATTAGTTGTTTGTAACTCGAAATCTTCCAAGCTCTGTTCTCTCTATTCAGGAGTGCCACAAGGATCTATGTTAGGTCCTCTTCTCTTCAGTCTATACGTAAATGATCTGGAAAATCACATTAATAAATGTTCACTGCAGTTATATGCCGATGATGTACAACTTTATATATCTGCTCCCATCAATGATATCCCACGCGCAATTACTGAACTAAACAAAGATCTTCTATGCATAAGTAGGTGGGCTGAACTTAACAAGCTCAGACTCAACCCATCCAAATCTCTATCGCTATGCTCATTTATTATCTGAATTTAACCTATACTGACCTTCCACCAGTTATTTTAAATAATATGATTATACCGTTTTCAACTAATGCTCGGAATCTTGGCTTAATCTTCAATAATCGGTTATCTTGCAGTGACCATATCGATGGTGTTGTAGGTAAGATCTATGGTGGACTAAAGGCATTATGGTGTCACTCAGAATATACGCCACAAACTATACGTGTTCGACTTGTGAAATGCTTACTACTACCGATTATCAACTATGCTGACGTTGTATATTGTCACTTAGATTACTCGAGTCGTAAAAAATTAAATGTCGCATTTAACTCATGTGCTCGGTATGTCATTAGCCTTAGAAGATTTGAACATATTTCGGAGTACTCGATGAAAATTCTTGGTTGCACTTTGGATAACTATCTGAAATTCCGTATTTGCTTTGTGATATATGTATAAGATCCTTAACTTGCAGTACCCGGATTACCTTGGCAGTCGACTTAAGTTTTTGCATTCTGAAAGAACGCTTTTGTTGAAAACTCCCCATCATAAACTCTCGATTAGTTCTCGATCTTTCTTCGTCTATGGTGTCAGACTTTGGAACTCACTTCCTCTAACCATACGTTCACTTCGAGTCACTGGGAGATTCAAGTCAGAATGTTTTAAACATTTTTGTAGTTTAACAAATTAAGTAATTCATTTTTTTTTATTATTAGTTTTTTTTTTTAGTAACAATGCTTTCTTGTTCTTGTACTTATTTTCTGTATTTTTAATATTATAATACTTACTTAGCTATTTTTTTCTGGATTCTTATATCTTTTCTAAACATATATGTTTTGTAATGTAGCGGTAATTGAACACTACAGCTATATTACTGCATTTTAGGTAGGTTAGTGTAGCGGTATGTTAAAATGACAAGATATGTGGGCTTGTGTTTACTGTTGCTTTATTAACCAAAAATTACTTATTTTACGTTAGTCTGAATTCTGTTGTAATTTTTTCACTTTAAACGTACTTAATTAATTTAATTAATTATCTGAAGGCATGTATTCTTGAGGTGTCGTAACGTGACACGTGCTCAATTTTATACCTTAGATTTTCACTAATTCACTTTTATTACAATTAATTTCACTGTTTCTTACTTACTATAATTTATGTGTAGCTTAATATTAACTAATCTACGTTGTTTTTTCACATGAAGCATTAATTATGCGTGGCTTGCATGAAGTCAATGCTATGTGAAAAAACTAAATTAAATTGTCCACCACCAAATGTTTTAAGAATATATCACAAATACTTATCCTAAAACGTTCACCACCAAATTCAAGTCACACCAACTTATTAATTTGATATTAAAATCTTGATAGCATGTGAATGCTGTACCTTGCTAGGCACGTTTATTTATGCTATAAGATTGTATTGAGAATTAATTTTTGCACTTTTGGATTTCTGAAAACACTGGATCTATGCTAAGTTGCATGTACGATCGCTGTCAAACTAATGAGAGTTTACTTAGGGAGCACCTCCTTTTTATAATGTCCGAGCCGCCATTTTCGGACAAGTTCCACATGAAAAAATGCAAATTTCATGTATTTTTTGCACATTATAAATCCATGCTGTAATGTCAAAATATTCCAAATTATGTGAATTAATTTATTTTTAATTATCCATAATTTTTCCTAATTTATTTATTGAAATATTTCAATTTTTCTAAAACTTATCAATATGGCCGCTCCCTATCATACTATGTTAATTTCCGGTGTGGAACATAAATTCTCTCACGAATTTTCTTCTGTCTCGTTTCCACATCGTTCTCTTTCCCACTCATTATGGGAATTAGAATTACCTTTTTTTCTAAATATTTCCTTACCTGGGCATTTTCGCGTTTTTTAATTATTGCCAACAGGTAGAGCGCGGCCAACTTCATTAAAGTGATTATTTACTTCGTCGCGGTGACAGTTCGTTTCGCGGTGTTTAAGTCATGAAGTGCCGTGTTTTGTGTGGTGTATTGCTAATCAACAACTGGATTAATTATTAAGGTAAGTTTATAAAAATATTCTTTAAATATTAGTTAATGATTTTCCTGTGCATAATTTGCAAAAATCATGCAAATTATGCGCAAATTTTGTGATGAAAAAGTGATTAATGAAGTGTCAACAATGGTTACAATTGTTGATTTTTCATTAATAATAGTGTGTGTAGCTTTTGCGAGTTTATGTTATTCGCATATTTAAACGTAATTGCATGTTTCGCAATAGTTTATTATGCCAGTAACATGAATTTCGCTGAAAAATAGCAATGTTTATGTTTTCATGTAGTGTTGTTGTTGTACTGCCAAGAAATTTGTTTCTTGGCAGTATGCATATATGTATTTAAATTTTTTTATTGTACTGTTTAATAGTTAATTCATTTGATTCTATTGAACTAATATATATCTTTTTTTCTCATTTCAGATACTTTTCTTTGAAGATACAGGAGGCTAGTGCTGACTGGATGCAGGATCTTGGAATTCTAGTCTAGGGAAGTAGTAAATATTTTAGCTATTGTTCTAATTATTTTATTTCTTTCCAGCTGTGTTCAACATACTCCCCCCCGTTGAACAGTTTGTTCAACCAAAGCTTCTTTTATTTTGCGTATACCTCTCTTGTGGTAATGATGGAATATTAATTCTCCGTCCTTAGTGACCTTTAATTTGACTTGGTATTTGTCGGGTAGATTAATGAATTTTTCGCGGTTCCTCCGCTGCTGTATTGCCCGAACATTAATACGCTGCAAGACATATCGCGGCAGATATATGTCTACGCCTTCTCGCGTTCGAAATTTTTGAAAGCTATTGTTCCTCCTCATTTCGAACTCATTAATGGTTGTGGTCAGCAGAAGTCTGGATAACTGAGATATCCGACTGCCATTAACCACCACTGTCTGCTCCGGGTGTGGATCCGTAAAGGGAGTCGGGCCTACAAACGGTAAGTTTGTAGCCGTAGTTGAGTTCTTAGCTGCTGCGCTCGTGGATGGCTCTCCTCTGGTTCTGGAAACTTCTTCTGTAGCTCCTCCAACTTCTTCTCGACCTCCTGGAGCCAATTCGTGGGCCAACTCCGGCCTGGGTCTGCCAAAGACATCACATCCCGGGTCACGCAACATCCTCCGCTCCGGGCTTCCTGGTGGGCTAAAGTAAATGTCTTCCAGAATGTAGAGTGTATCATCCTGTTCGTAGGTGAATGACATCTGAAATGGCAACCAGTTAGTATGGCGTAACGTGAATAGAACACAACCCTCAGCCAACAGTAGTACACAAAAGGACAGACACATGACGACACTAAGAACAGGTAGTTAATCTATAGCTAATGGTAGCGGACTAATTTTTGCAATTGGTCGTAGAAAACTACCGTTTCGCGTTTTGACCTTGACTACCCGAACCAGATCATCTGTCCCTGGATGCACTTGTTCGATTATGCCCATTAACCAACTTGTGGGTGGCATCTGATCGTGTTTTACAAGTACCACGTCCCCTACTTGAATATTTGGTTGTCTTGTATACCATTTGGGTCGATTTTGCAATTGGTTCAAGTAATCCCTTGACCATTTATCCCAAAATTGTTTATATAATAGCTGTATGTACTTCCACCGTTTGGAAGGTAGTATTGCTTCATGTGTATAGTCTGGCTCTGGAATGGCATTAAGTGCTTGGCCTATTAAAAAATGTCCGGGTGTGAGGATAAGTAAATCCTCTGGATCATTTCTCACGTAGCATAGCGGTCTAGAATTTAGACATGCCTCAACCTGAGCCAGGACTGTAGAGTATTCTTCAAATGTGCATCTGGAGTGTTGTAATGTTCGGCGTAAATGGTACTTTATTGCCTTTACCCCAGCTTCCCATATCCCTCCAAAGTGTGGAGAGGCTGGAGGATTGAAATGCCAATTGATTTGCTTGGAGGCAAGATATTGTGCTGCTACTGGAGTTGCAGCTTTAATTGCTGCTTGCAAATCCTTATCTAAAATCGCCTTTCCTCCAATGAAGTTGGTGCCACAATCTGAGTATATGTCACTACACAATCCTCTTCGTGCTACAAATCGTTTTAATGCAGCGAGGAATGCTTCAGATGTGAGATCTGATACCAACTCCAGATGTACCGCCTTTGTGGCCATACAAATGAAGATGCAAAAGTATGCTTTCAACAATTTTGCATTTCGTAGGTTTGATGCTTTTATTATTACAGGTCCTGCATAATCAATTCCTACGTTAAGGAACGGTCTCGTTATATTCACGCGAGACGTTGGTAGATTTCCCATTAATTGGGTTCTTGTTGCAGTGCGATGTTTAAAACAGATAATGCACTTATGTATTCGACTAGTAATTCGGCGTCGAGCATCCAATATCCAAAATCTATCTCGACTAGTGCTGAGAACTAGTGATGGACCGCCATGCAGATTATCCACATGCAGTTTGTCAATTAGTATTAGTGTAACGTGATGATCACGTGGTAAGATGATTGGGTGCTTCCTATTATATGGCAATGTTGCATTTTGAAGTCTACCACCTAATCGTATTAAACCGTTGTTGTCCAGAAATGGATTGAGCTTGATTAATTTGCTATGTTGTGACAATGGTTTCTTGCCCAACATATTCTTATACTCTTCTGCGAACGCCGTTTGTTGTACGAGTTTTAATATTGTTACTTCAGCATTATTCCATTCCTGCACAGTGAAAGCTTGAACGAGTTTCGATTTCGGATGCCGACAATTATGTATGAAACGTTGAATGTTTGCTACAATTCGCACAAGGCGAGTATACGACGAATATCGTAAAAGAAGATTGTTGTCTAATTTCGCTAAGAAACTTACTGTAGGCAGTTCTTTAGCTTCTAAATTTGTTTGTTCCGAAATGTCCTTAAATTTCGGCCAGTTGTCCTGTTCTTCAGCTAACCATGATGGTCCATGCCACCATAAATGATTACTGGTTAAATCTGCTGCAGGAATACCTCTGGAGGCTAAATCTGCCGGATTGTGTTTTGTGGATATGTGACGCCACTGTTCGAAGCGTACAACGTCTTGTATTTCGACAACGCGGTTTGCTACGTAGATTTTCCATCGTGCTGGATGTTCCTTGATTCATTGCAAGACAATTGTTGAGTCTGTCCAGGCGAAGATTGGCACATGATGTAGGCGCATATCTTCAAGTGTAGCCTGAAGCAGTCGTGCAAGTAATAGAGCTCCATTAAGCTCTAATCTAGGAATTGTTGTTGGCTTAATAGGAGCTACCCTAGTTTTTGCAGTAAGCAAATTGGTATGAATTAAGCCGTTCTGATCGTCTACCCGTAAATAAACGGCAGCTGCAAAAGCCTTTGTAGACGCATCACAAAATCCATGTAATTGGATGCTTGCCTCAGATGAATAGTTGATCCATCTAGGGATTTGTATGTTTTCTATGCATTTTAAGTTACGTTTAAACTTATTCCATTGTTGTTCTATTATCTCCGATACCTTGTTGTCCCATGCACATCCTGTGATCCATAGTGCTTGCATGAGCACCTTGGCTGTGATTACCACTGGTGCCAGCCAGCCTAAAGGATCGTACAGTGATGCGATGTCAGACAGAATGGTTCGTTTAGTTACCTTGGCATGAACTGTCCATGGTTTGGTTATAATGGAAAAACTATCCAGTTTAGGATGCCAGCGAATTCCTAATGTTTTTACAGATTCCTGGTCTGTGATCGTTAGTGTTTCTGTGAATTCACATTGCTCTGCAGGAAGATGGCTTAACAGCTCTGAACTGTTGCTTGTCCATTTCCTGAGATTGAATCCTCCAGATTTCATCATACCTATTAGCTGATTTAATAAGCATTTGGCGTCATTAAGATTGTCAGCTCCAGTCAGGAGATCATCCACATAAAAATCTGTGGTTGTAACCGTAGAGGCTAAAGGCCATCTTTGCTGTTCATCATTTGCTAACTGTTGTAGCGTCTGAATAGCTAAGTATGGCGCTGATGCCGTTCCAAATGTCACCGTGTTCAGCTGAAAATCCTGAATCTCCTTAGTTTTAGGATGTCTCCAAATGATTCGCTGAAATGTTCGGTGATCGGGATGCATGGTGATCATGCGATACATCTTTTCAATGTCTGCGTTCATAGCAATTTTATATTTGCGCCAGTTGAGCAACGTGGCGAACAGCTTAGGTTGCAGAACTGGGCCCTTTAGTAGATACTCATTAAGAGATTTGCCATTCGACGTCTTCGCTGAGGCATCGAATACTACTCTCACCTTTGTTGTCGTGCTTTCCTTCACAACGGCATGATGAGGTATATAATAATGGGGCTGATTGATATTGGGCGGAGGTATTTCCTCCATATGACCCAACAAGAGATATTCGTCCAAACATCTCTCATATTCAACTTTCAAGTCTGGATTTCTGGCTAATTGTCGTTGAATTCCTTGAAAGCGTTTGATTGCTTGCATTCTCGATTGCCCCAGAGTAGGGTTCTCGTCGTTTACAAAAGGTAACTTAACTTGATAAGTTCCATTATGCAGACGCTGGTGATTGAGTTGATAACTCTGTAGACATTCTTTGTCTTCTTTTTTAAGAATGGGGTTTGTGGGAAATTCTTCTGTTTCCCAGAACTTCTTGAGTTGAAGAGCCACATCATCAGTTGTGATTGTAAATGATGACGTTTTGTGCTCTGCCTCATCTATGCTAGACCCTAGCAAAATCCAACCAAATATTGTGTTGACTGCTGTAGGAGTCGTATTTGTTCCTTGCCGTATACCGGTTCGCAATATTTGAGCATAAACTCTTGCTCCTAATAATGCATCTATCCTTCCCGGTTTCCAGAATGTGGGATCTGCGAGTTGCAGTTTCTTTAGCTTCGCGCATTCCTTTTTAGACACTATTCTAGAAGGCAGAGGATCTGTAATGTTCTTAAGTATTAGAAAGTTTTCTTCTAATACTTCTGTAGATCTCGTTGTTCGAGGCCGAAGAGAGAGTATTGTTTGGTGCCTTGAGATGGCTGTATGGCTAGTGTTTAAGCCTGTGATGGAGACTGCAGTTGGGCTTTGTACTGCTCCTAATTTCCTGCAAGCTTCCTCCGTGATGAAAGATGATTGCGAGCCACTATCTATCAGACATCGTAGAATATAAGGTTTTCCGCTTTTTGTCTGTGCTACTACTAATGCAGTTGCTAGTAGAGCATTGTGACTTTCTCGGGTTACGAAGTTATGACTAGTGTTTAAGCCATCAGTATTGTTGACTGCTTGTAACCGGGAAAAGCTTTCCTGTGAGGAGCTAGATTGATTAGCTTGACTTGAGCTCAATCTAACTTTGTCATGTGCTGACTTATGCTCATTATGAACAGCTGAGGACTTGGGTTTTTCCTTATTGTGCTCTTCATGAAGGGTGCTATGATGTCTCTTATTGCATTTCAGACATCTAAATTTGCTAGTGCAATTATTTAAGTGGTGAATTCCTAGGCAATTTGAGCACCGACCTGATGCCTTCAATATCTGATATTTGGATGGTATGTCCATCGCTAGATACTTCGGACACTTTTGGAGGTAATGCCTGGCATTGCATGCTGCGCATTTAAATTCATTTGTAACGTGATATGACTTTGTCACATCTGGTGTGGTGTTTGGTTTGTGATGTGGTGTGGACTTAACTAGACTATCTGCTAACGATTCTAAAATTCTTAAACGTGTATTTAAGAACTGCTTAAATGACTTAAATGTTGGGAGTTCTTGTGTGCCTCCCTGCTCTTCTTCCCACATTTTGAGGGTAATGAAAGGTAATTTTTGTACTAACAGATGTATTAGAAGTACATCCCATGATGTCGTATCAACTTCTAAACTTTGCAATTGTTGGATACATTCGTCTGTTGTATCAATTATTGACTTGAGTCCTTTAGCAGACTCTGCATTTAGTTTGGCTTGGTTTACCAAAACCTTTAATTGATGATTAACTAAAATTCTCTTGTTCTCATATCTAGCCTTTAACTTGTTCCATGCTGGCATGTAATCTTCATTTGTTACTGGGGTGTGCCGTAACAATTTCTCAGCATCACCCACTAAACAAGATTTCAGATGATGCAGCTTTTGAACTGGTGTTAGCTTTGTATTGTCATGAACAAGAGAGATGAATAGATCATGAAATGATCGCCATAAATCGTAGTTGCCGTTATACTTGGGCAACTGAATGCGCGGAAGGAATGATTCCTGTTGAACAACAGTTGTAGAATGAATAGGTACTTGTCCCGAGCTTGATGCTTCAGAAGTTGGGACGAATTTCCGCAATCCTTCTACTAATTCTCCCATATATTCGGAATATTTTAACTCTGTTGAGCTATGATTATCTTGGGCTAAATACTCATGTTGCTTTTCATCAGAACTTTCTAATAAAGTCTGATTTATTGCCATATCTGTATCGCTATATATTTCCCATAGTTTCTTCAAATCTGTAATTTTAGTTTCATAAAAGCCTTGTGTTCGTTTAACCAGGTTCGTTTTCTTTCCATTTTCGATTAACTTTTCAATTCTTGCACGCAATATGCTTTCCGTAAGGATTAGTTTATCTACTGAATCCATGTTGATTGATATTTTACGATTAGTTAATTAACCGTGTGGGTTAAATGATGAAGACAATTGAAAACAAAAAACAATTTAATGCCACGTGGGATAAATGTAAATTTAGTCGAAGAACGTAAATTGATACCGTGTATGACAAATTGACGTGAAAAAATATTTATCTAAATTTTCGTTACTAATTTTAGTTAATTTAATTATTCAGCTATTTATTAAAAGTTACTGACATACAAGTTCAGCAATTAACTGTGTAACACGATTTACTGACATGTAAGTTCAATAATTATAATAGAAATTTCGAAAATATTCGAGCTGCCTCGTCTGGGCACCCTGAAGTTTTACGTCTAAGCACGTTTATAAATTAATTTTTGTGTTTTTTAATAAGAACTGCCACGTCTAAGCACAGTTATTATTTTGAAAACTTCTTAAAAACTGCCACGTTTCAGCACAATAACAGTAAGAATTGCTTGACTAATTTAATCGTAAATGAATTATTGTCAATCGCAACAGTAAACAGGCACACAATCCTGGATGGAACCACCAAAAAATGTTTTGTAATGTAGCGGTAATTGAACACTACAGCTATATTACTGCATTTTAGGTAGGTTAGTGTAGCGGTATGTTAAAATGACAAGATATGTGGGCTTGTGTTTACTGTTGCTTTATTAACCAAAAATTACTTATTTTACGTTAGTCTGAATTCTGTTGTAATTTTTTCACTTTAAACGTACTTAATTAATTTAATTAATTATCTGAAGGCATGTATTCTTGAGGTGTCGTAACGTGACACGTGCTCAATTTTATACCTTAGATTTTCACTAATTCACTTTTATTACAATTAATTTCACTGTTTCTTACTTACTATAATTTATGTGTAGCTTAATATTAACTAATCTACGTTGTTTTTTCACATGAAGCATTAATTATGCGTGGCTTGCATGAAGTCAATGCTATGTGAAAAAACTAAATTAAATTGTCCACCACCAAATGTTTTAAGAATATATCACAAATACTTATCCTAAAACGTTCACCACCAAATTCAAGTCACACCAACTTATTAATTTGATATTAAAATCTTGATAGCATGTGAATGCTGTACCTTGCTAGGCACGTTTATTTATGCTATAAGATTGTATTGAGAATTAATTTTTGCACTTTTGGATTTCTGAAAACACTGGATCTATGCTAAGTTGCATGTACGATCGCTGTCAAACTAATGAGAGTTTACTTAGGGAGCACCTCCTTTTTATAATGTCCGAGCCGCCATTTTCGGACAAGTTCCACATGAAAAAATGCAAATTTCATGTATTTTTTGCACATTATAAATCCATGCTGTAATGTCAAAATATTCCAAATTATGTGAATTAATTTATTTTTAATTATCCATAATTTTTCCTAATTTATTTATTGAAATATTTCAATTTTTCTAAAACTTATCAATATGGCCGCTCCCTATCATACTATGTTAATTTCCGGTGTGGAACATAAATTCTCTCACGAATTTTCTTCTGTCTCGTTTCCACATCGTTCTCTTTCCCACTCATTATGGGAATTAGAATTACCTTTTTTTCTAAATATTTCCTTACCTGGGCATTTTCGCGTTTTTTAATTATTGCCAACAGGTAGAGCGCGGCCAACTTCATTAAAGTGATTATTTACTTCGTCGCGGTGACAGTTCGTTTCGCGGTGTTTAAGTCATGAAGTGCCGTGTTTTGTGTGGTGTATTGCTAATCAACAACTGGATTAATTATTAAGGTAAGTTTATAAAAATATTCTTTAAATATTAGTTAATGATTTTCCTGTGCATAATTTGCAAAAATCATGCAAATTATGCGCAAATTTTGTGATGAAAAAGTGATTAATGAAGTGTCAACAATGGTTACAATTGTTGATTTTTCATTAATAATAGTGTGTGTAGCTTTTGCGAGTTTATGTTATTCGCATATTTAAACGTAATTGCATGTTTCGCAATAGTTTATTATGCCAGTAACATGAATTTCGCTGAAAAATAGCAATGTTTATGTTTTCATGTAGTGTTGTTGTTGTACTGCCAAGAAATTTGTTTCTTGGCAGTATGCATATATGTATTTAAATTTTTTTATTGTACTGTTTAATAGTTAATTCATTTGATTCTATTGAACTAATATATATCTTTTTTTCTCATTTCAGATACTTTTCTTTGAAGATACAGGAGGCTAGTGCTGACTGGATGCAGGATCTTGGAATTCTAGTCTAGGGAAGTAGTAAATATTTTAGCTATTGTTCTAATTATTTTATTTCTTTCCAGCTGTGTTCAACATACTCCCCCCCGTTGAACAGTTTGTTCAACCAAAGCTTCTTTTATTTTGCGTATACCTCTCTTGTGGTAATGATGGAATATTAATTCTCCGTCCTTAGTGACCTTTAATTTGACTTGGTATTTGTCGGGTAGATTAATGAATTTTTCGCGGTTCCTCCGCTGCTGTATTGCCCGAACATTAATACGCTGCAAGACATATCGCGGCAGATATATGTCTACGCCTTCTCGCGTTCGAAATTTTTGAAAGCTATTGTTCCTCCTCATTTCGAACTCATTAATGGTTGTGGTCAGCAGAAGTCTGGATAACTGAGATATCCGACTGCCATTAACCACCACTGTCTGCTCCGGGTGTGGATCCGTAAAGGGAGTCGGGCCTACAAACGGTAAGTTTGTAGCCGTAGTTGAGTTCTTAGCTGCTGCGCTCGTGGATGGCTCTCCTCTGGTTCTGGAAACTTCTTCTGTAGCTCCTCCAACTTCTTCTCGACCTCCTGGAGCCAATTCGTGGGCCAACTCCGGCCTGGGTCTGCCAAAGACATCACATCCCGGGTCACGCAACATCCTCCGCTCCGGGCTTCCTGGTGGGCTAAAGTAAATGTCTTCCAGAATGTAGAGTGTATCATCCTGTTCGTAGGTGAATGACATCTGAAATGGCAACCAGTTAGTATGGCGTAACGTGAATAGAACACAACCCTCAGCCAACAGTAGTACACAAAAGGACAGACACATGACGACACTAAGAACAGGTAGTTAATCTATAGCTAATGGTAGCGGACTAATTTTTGCAATTGGTCGTAGAAAACTACCGTTTCGCGTTTTGACCTTGACTACCCGAACCAGATCATCTGTCCCTGGATGCACTTGTTCGATTATGCCCATTAACCAACTTGTGGGTGGCATCTGATCGTGTTTTACAAGTACCACGTCCCCTACTTGAATATTTGGTTGTCTTGTATACCATTTGGGTCGATTTTGCAATTGGTTCAAGTAATCCCTTGACCATTTATCCCAAAATTGTTTATATAATAGCTGTATGTACTTCCACCGTTTGGAAGGTAGTATTGCTTCATGTGTATAGTCTGGCTCTGGAATGGCATTAAGTGCTTGGCCTATTAAAAAATGTCCGGGTGTGAGGATAAGTAAATCCTCTGGATCATTTCTCACGTAGCATAGCGGTCTAGAATTTAGACATGCCTCAACCTGAGCCAGGACTGTAGAGTATTCTTCAAATGTGCATCTGGAGTGTTGTAATGTTCGGCGTAAATGGTACTTTATTGCCTTTACCCCAGCTTCCCATATCCCTCCAAAGTGTGGAGAGGCTGGAGGATTGAAATGCCAATTGATTTGCTTGGAGGCAAGATATTGTGCTGCTACTGGAGTTGCAGCTTTAATTGCTGCTTGCAAATCCTTATCTAAAATCGCCTTTCCTCCAATGAAGTTGGTGCCACAATCTGAGTATATGTCACTACACAATCCTCTTCGTGCTACAAATCGTTTTAATGCAGCGAGGAATGCTTCAGATGTGAGATCTGATACCAACTCCAGATGTACCGCCTTTGTGGCCATACAAATGAAGATGCAAAAGTATGCTTTCAACAATTTTGCATTTCGTAGGTTTGATGCTTTTATTATTACAGGTCCTGCATAATCAATTCCTACGTTAAGGAACGGTCTCGTTATATTCACGCGAGACGTTGGTAGATTTCCCATTAATTGGGTTCTTGTTGCAGTGCGATGTTTAAAACAGATAATGCACTTATGTATTCGACTAGTAATTCGGCGTCGAGCATCCAATATCCAAAATCTATCTCGACTAGTGCTGAGAACTAGTGATGGACCGCCATGCAGATTATCCACATGCAGTTTGTCAATTAGTATTAGTGTAACGTGATGATCACGTGGTAAGATGATTGGGTGCTTCCTATTATATGGCAATGTTGCATTTTGAAGTCTACCACCTAATCGTATTAAACCGTTGTTGTCCAGAAATGGATTGAGCTTGATTAATTTGCTATGTTGTGACAATGGTTTCTTGCCCAACATATTCTTATACTCTTCTGCGAACGCCGTTTGTTGTACGAGTTTTAATATTGTTACTTCAGCATTATTCCATTCCTGCACAGTGAAAGCTTGAACGAGTTTCGATTTCGGATGCCGACAATTATGTATGAAACGTTGAATGTTTGCTACAATTCGCACAAGGCGAGTATACGACGAATATCGTAAAAGAAGATTGTTGTCTAATTTCGCTAAGAAACTTACTGTAGGCAGTTCTTTAGCTTCTAAATTTGTTTGTTCCGAAATGTCCTTAAATTTCGGCCAGTTGTCCTGTTCTTCAGCTAACCATGATGGTCCATGCCACCATAAATGATTACTGGTTAAATCTGCTGCAGGAATACCTCTGGAGGCTAAATCTGCCGGATTGTGTTTTGTGGATATGTGACGCCACTGTTCGAAGCGTACAACGTCTTGTATTTCGACAACGCGGTTTGCTACGTAGATTTTCCATCGTGCTGGATGTTCCTTGATTCATTGCAAGACAATTGTTGAGTCTGTCCAGGCGAAGATTGGCACATGATGTAGGCGCATATCTTCAAGTGTAGCCTGAAGCAGTCGTGCAAGTAATAGAGCTCCATTAAGCTCTAATCTAGGAATTGTTGTTGGCTTAATAGGAGCTACCCTAGTTTTTGCAGTAAGCAAATTGGTATGAATTAAGCCGTTCTGATCGTTACCCGTAAATAAACGGCAGCTGCAAAAGCCTTTGTAGACGCATCACAAAATCCATGTAATTGGATGCTTGCCTCAGATGAATAGTTGATCCATCTAGGGATTTGTATGTTTTCTATGCATTTTAAGTTACGTTTAAACTTATTCCATTGTTGTTCTATTATCTCCGATACCTTGTTGTCCCATGCACATCCTGTGATCCATAGTGCTTGCATGAGCACCTTGGCTGTGATTACCACTGGTGCCAGCCAGCCTAAAGGATCGTACAGTGATGCGATGTCAGACAGAATGGTTCGTTTAGTTACCTTGGCATGAACTGTCCATGGTTTGGTTATAATGGAAAAACTATCCAGTTTAGGATGCCAGCGAATTCCTAATGTTTTTACAGATTCCTGGTCTGTGATCGTTAGTGTTTCTGTGAATTCACATTGCTCTGCAGGAAGATGGCTTAACAGCTCTGAACTGTTGCTTGTCCATTTCCTGAGATTGAATCCTCCAGATTTCATCATACCTATTAGCTGATTTAATAAGCATTTGGCGTCATTAAGATTGTCAGCTCCAGTCAGGAGATCATCCACATAAAAATCTGTGGTTGTAACCGTAGAGGCTAAAGGCCATCTTTGCTGTTCATCATTTGCTAACTGTTGTAGCGTCTGAATAGCTAAGTATGGCGCTGATGCCGTTCCAAATGTCACCGTGTTCAGCTGAAAATCCTGAATCTCCTTAGTTTTAGGATGTCTCCAAATGATTCGCTGAAATGTTCGGTGATCGGGATGCATGGTGATCATGCGATACATCTTTTCAATGTCTGCGTTCATAGCAATTTTATATTTGCGCCAGTTGAGCAACGTGGCGAACAGCTTAGGTTGCAGAACTGGGCCCTTTAGTAGATACTCATTAAGAGATTTGCCATTCGACGTCTTCGCTGAGGCATCGAATACTACTCTCACCTTTGTTGTCGTGCTTTCCTTCACAACGGCATGATGAGGTATATAATAATGGGGCTGATTGATATTGGGCGGAGGTATTTCCTCCATATGACCCAACAAGAGATATTCGTCCAAACATCTCTCATATTCAACTTTCAAGTCTGGATTTCTGGCTAATTGTCGTTGAATTCCTTGAAAGCGTTTGATTGCTTGCATTCTCGATTGCCCCAGAGTAGGGTTCTCGTCGTTTACAAAAGGTAACTTAACTTGATAAGTTCCATTATGCAGACGCTGGTGATTGAGTTGATAACTCTGTAGACATTCTTTGTCTTCTTTTTTAAGAATGGGGTTTGTGGGAAATTCTTCTGTTTCCCAGAACTTCTTGAGTTGAAGAGCCACATCATCAGTTGTGATTGTAAATGATGACGTTTTGTGCTCTGCCTCATCTATGCTAGACCCTAGCAAAATCCAACCAAATATTGTGTTGACTGCTGTAGGAGTCGTATTTGTTCCTTGCCGTATACCGGTTCGCAATATTTGAGCATAAACTCTTGCTCCTAATAATGCATCTATCCTTCCCGGTTTCCAGAATGTGGGATCTGCGAGTTGCAGTTTCTTTAGCTTCGCGCATTCCTTTTTAGACACTATTCTAGAAGGCAGAGGATCTGTAATGTTCTTAAGTATTAGAAAGTTTTCTTCTAATACTTCTGTAGATCTCGTTGTTCGAGGCCGAAGAGAGAGTATTGTTTGGTGCCTTGAGATGGCTGTATGGCTAGTGTTTAAGCCTGTGATGGAGACTGCAGTTGGGCTTTGTACTGCTCCTAATTTCCTGCAAGCTTCCTCCGTGATGAAAGATGATTGCGAGCCACTATCTATCAGACATCGTAGAATATAAGGTTTTCCGCTTTTTGTCTGTGCTACTACTAATGCAGTTGCTAGTAGAGCATTGTGACTTTCTCGGGTTACGAAGTTATGACTAGTGTTTAAGCCATCAGTATTGTTGACTGCTTGTAACCGGGAAAAGCTTTCCTGTGAGGAGCTAGATTGATTAGCTTGACTTGAGCTCAATCTAACTTTGTCATGTGCTGACTTATGCTCATTATGAACAGCTGAGGACTTGGGTTTTTCCTTATTGTGCTCTTCATGAAGGGTGCTATGATGTCTCTTATTGCATTTCAGACATCTAAATTTGCTAGTGCAATTATTTAAGTGGTGAATTCCTAGGCAATTTGAGCACCGACCTGATGCCTTCAATATCTGATATTTGGATGGTATGTCCATCGCTAGATACTTCGGACACTTTTGGAGGTAATGCCTGGCATTGCATGCTGCGCATTTAAATTCATTTGTAACGTGATATGACTTTGTCACATCTGGTGTGGTGTTTGGTTTGTGATGTGGTGTGGACTTAACTAGACTATCTGCTAACGATTCTAAAATTCTTAAACGTGTATTTAAGAACTGCTTAAATGACTTAAATGTTGGGAGTTCTTGTGTGCCTCCCTGCTCTTCTTCCCACATTTTGAGGGTAATGAAAGGTAATTTTTGTACTAACAGATGTATTAGAAGTACATCCCATGATGTCGTATCAACTTCTAAACTTTGCAATTGTTGGATACATTCGTCTGTTGTATCAATTATTGACTTGAGTCCTTTAGCAGACTCTGCATTTAGTTTGGCTTGGTTTACCAAAACCTTTAATTGATGATTAACTAAAATTCTCTTGTTCTCATATCTAGCCTTTAACTTGTTCCATGCTGGCATGTAATCTTCATTTGTTACTGGGGTGTGCCGTAACAATTTCTCAGCATCACCCACTAAACAAGATTTCAGATGATGCAGCTTTTGAACTGGTGTTAGCTTTGTATTGTCATGAACAAGAGAGATGAATAGATCATGAAATGATCGCCATAAATCGTAGTTGCCGTTATACTGGGGCAACTGAATGCGCGGAAGGAATGATTCCTGTTGAACAACAGTTGTAGAATGAATAGGTACTTGTCCCGAGCTTGATGCTTCAGAAGTTGGGACGAATTTCCGCAATCCTTCTACTAATTCTCCCATATATTCGGAATATTTTAACTCTGTTGAGCTATGATTATCTTGGGCTAAATACTCATGTTGCTTTTCATCAGAACTTTCTAATAAAGTCTGATTTATTGCCATATCTGTATCGCTATATATTTCCCATAGTTTCTTCAAATCTGTAATTTTAGTTTCATAAAAGCCTTGTGTTCGTTTAACCAGGTTCGTTTTCTTTCCATTTTCGATTAACTTTTCAATTCTTGCACGCAATATGCTTTCCGTAAGGATTAGTTTATCTACTGAATCCATGTTGATTGATATTTTACGATTAGTTAATTAACCGTGTGGGTTAAATGATGAAGACAATTGAAAACAAAAAACAATTTAATGCCACGTGGGATAAATGTAAATTTAGTCGAAGAACGTAAATTGATACCGTGTATGACAAATTGACGTGAAAAAATATTTATCTAAATTTTCGTTACTAATTTTAGTTAATTTAATTATTCAGCTATTTATTAAAAGTTACTGACATACAAGTTCAGCAATTAACTGTGTAACACGATTTACTGACATGTAAGTTCAATAATTATAATAGAAATTTCGAAAATATTCGAGCTGCCTCGTCTGGGCACCCTGAAGTTTTACGTCTAAGCACGTTTATAAATTAATTTTTGTGTTTTTTAATAAGAACTGCCACGTCTAAGCACAGTTATTATTTTGAAAACTTCTTAAAAACTGCCACGTTTCAGCACAATAACAGTAAGAATTGCTTGACTAATTTAATCGTAAATGAATTATTGTCAATCGCAACAGTAAACAGGCACACAATCCTGGATGGAACCACCAAAAAATGTTTTGTAATGTAGCGGTAATTGAACACTACAGCTATATTACTGCATTTTAGGTAGGTTAGTGTAGCGGTATGTTAAAATGACAAGATATGTGGGCTTGTGTTTACTGTTGCTTTATTAACCAAAAATTACTTATTTTACGTTAGTCTGAATTCTGTTGTAATTTTTTCACTTTAAACGTACTTAATTAATTTAATTAATTATCTGAAGGCATGTATTCTTGAGGTGTCGTAACGTGACACGTGCTCAATTTTATACCTTAGATTTTCACTAATTCACTTTTATTACAATTAATTTCACTGTTTCTTACTTACTATAATTTATGTGTAGCTTAATATTAACTAATCTACGTTGTTTTTTCACATGAAGCATTAATTATGCGTGGCTTGCATGAAGTCAATGCTATGTGAAAAAACTAAATTAAATTGTCCACCACCAAATGTTTTAAGAATATATCACAAATACTTATCCTAAAACGTTCACCACCAAATTCAAGTCACACCAACTTATTAATTTGATATTAAAATCTTGATAGCATGTGAATGCTGTACCTTGCTAGGCACGTTTATTTATGCTATAAGATTGTATTGAGAATTAATTTTTGCACTTTTGGATTTCTGAAAACACTGGATCTATGCTAAGTTGCATGTACGATCGCTGTCAAACTAATGAGAGTTTACTTAGGGAGCACCTCCTTTTTATAATGTCCGAGCCGCCATTTTCGGACAAGTTCCACATGAAAAAATGCAAATTTCATGTATTTTTTGCACATTATAAATCCATGCTGTAATGTCAAAATATTCCAAATTATGTGAATTAATTTATTTTTAATTATCCATAATTTTTCCTAATTTATTTATTGAAATATTTCAATTTTTCTAAAACTTATCAATATGGCCGCTCCCTATCATATACATATGCTTTTTTTTCTCTCTCTTCGTTTAATGAAAGTTGTATTTTCTTCTTTAAATTAATACTCTCGCTTAGAATGTAAGAAACTTAATTTTTGTTTTTTTTTTATTCTGTCTAATTAGTTAGAGTAGGCACATACTTAAGAGTATTTATAACTCATTTGTGCTTCAGTTATATCTATAATAAATAAATAAATAAATAAAATAAATAAACCTTTCTTTCATCTTTCGTTTGAATTTGTAGGACATCAAAATAAAAAGAATTGAAAAATATTCCTAATTTTTTCAAATTTTAACGATTTTCCTGCCAAAATTCATAATAACTACACAAAGATTTAGAGACCCCGGAATGTTCGTTTTTTAGATAAACTTGTTTCTAAGATGCATAATTTCATTAATTTTCATCATTTTGTTAATTTTGAGTGGAATTGCATAAAATTAGGCGTAATTTATATGGCGAAAGGCGAAAAGCGAAAAGCGAAAGGCGAAAGGCGAACTAAACTAACCCCATACTGCCGAACAGACGCATCTTCCCCCCCCCCCCCCCCCCCTTCCCCGCCCTTCAGCAATTATATTGTGATTGTGATGAACGATTTAAAATAAAAAATAAATAATTTTAAATATATTATTTTTACTTTCAAATGATTTTCTTTAGCTTCAAAACATTGACATTTTTAACCTCTCTTACATCATTTGAATTTTTTATGTTAAAGTACATAGAAGTCGGATCCCCCGATCTACCTCCCACCTACCTCAATCAAGCAATGCAATAGAAATATTTTAATTTCCATCCACGGAAAATTGTTACATAGCGTGCATGTACCAGTTTTAACTGTTTTAATTACCTTCATAGTTTATTTCCTGAAACTCAAAGTTTTATTCTGTCTATAAAATCTTAACCGAAATGGAATTCTTTAACTTTTTAGGAAACATGAAGATTATAATATGCTCTAATTAAAACAAAAAAAAACAGAAACTCCTCAAAAATTATGCTTTCTATGTCTCGATACAATATACCTTAGAAAAATCATCTAAAAGTATATACATACATACATATACATATCTCTAGGTACGTCTTGTTAACTGTTTAGCTGCAAAAGCTCTAAAACCTTCGTGCTAAAAAGGAATTTGCTTCCAAGAAATTTCCTGCTCGTTCCAGTAGCTTAAAAGTTCTCATGCGGAAAACGCAAATCTGATATCTGTAGACAGGAACTTTGTCATAAAGTTTTACATTCCTACGCAAAAAAGAATTTATTACTTTTTGTGTTACGAATTTTTTTAAAGTCGTCTATACATTTTAAAGTTTTGTAAAAATCTGACAACATTTTTCCTACAGATTTCTTTGTTACATAGAGAAAGTCCTTTTACGATTTCTTTTAAATTTGTCATTTTTTGTATGCATTTCAACATCTTTTTTAACAGTATTTTTTTTTTTTTGTAAACAGGAAGGAATATGAGGTGAAAAAAAATTCACTTTTCACTTTATGTTTTTATGACCTTTTGATAGAAATGTTTTGGCACAGATAACAGATTCAGATAGATTTTTATTGTCGTGTTTATTCATTACTCTGGAGTTGTTAAAAATGAATTGTTAAGAAAGGAAGGAAATATTGCTATAATTGGCATAAAAATGTTTAAGGTTTTAATAGTTAGATGGCGTTATATGTATAATATAAAACATGCTGCATATAATTGATCATTTTACCATGTAAATAATAATGTCGTTTTTCATGGAGTTTGTGTAAATATTCTTTAATTGATAGAAAATACAAAACATCAAAATATGTATCTCCCCACTCTCGCAACAAACAAAGTTTGTTTAAATTAAATGTTGGGATATATGATAAGCTTTCAGCAAGCAATAGGTTAAAAAAAACAAAAATTTATAATGAAAAAATATATATATAAAAGATTTCTTTGATCGATCTGAGGTAACGGATGAAATTAATTTAGTGCTATTTGTTTGTTTCCTGAGGTTCGCATACTGTCAGCTGGTGTTCTTTCTATGAGGATAACTTTGTTTCTTTCTATGAGGATAACTTTGTTTCTCCTGATAAGTTTTTGAGGGTTTGTACACATTCCCAGACTATCCTTAACTTGATAGTGTAGGACTTTAAGGTCTTGAGGGCAGCTTGATTGTCCGAGAGGATATTAATGGTTGAGTCATTTATGGCTCTTTTAATGCAGGTATTGGCACATTCTATTATGGCCAATAACTCGGCTTGGAATACGGTATCAGTAGAGCCCAGAGCCTTTGATATATGGAATTTGGGGCCCTATACGTTCAATTCGACTCCATTGTTCGTTTTTGAACCGTCTGTATAGCACATCATCGATCGTTGTTGGAAGGACGATTTAGTAGAACGCCATTGCTGTCGGTCTCCCAGAACTACTTGGAATGGTCTTACAAAATCCACCCTGGGTGTGATTATATCAGATATTGTCGTCATTCGCTCGAAACATATCTGTTTTAAGATACTTAAATGACCAACCAGATCCCTTAGCTTTAACTGTTTCTCTCTAATAGCTCTAGAGACCGCTTCCTTTTTCACCTGCGCATGTAGGGATGGAAGCTTTAGTAAGGCTTCCATGGCTGCTGTAGGACAGGTTCACATACCACCTATTATTCCTAGACAAGTTAGCCGTTTTTGGTTTGTTTTTGGCTACCATGCGAGGGTTGCATAGGTGACCATGGGTCTAACATCCAGTACATAATTTTTTGCTTCAGACCCCATGTTCTGCCAGTGAAGCGACGACACGTGTAGAGAGATCGCACCGCTCTATCCTTCACTCTTGACAGATACCAATTCTAGGTAAGTTTCTTATCAAGACTTACCCCTAGACATTTGACTTCGTCTGGGAATATCAATTCCGTGTTATCAAGAAGAGGAGCTGTTAGTGAAAGCTTCGATCTTCTTGTAAACGGAACGATAACCGATAACTAATAGAATTTATAAAGGTTGGCTTATTACTTCGATTTAGTATCTCTAAATTGCTAGACAATACAAAATAGTAAAGATACTCACCCCTGGAGTTGATATCCGCGCTGCCTCATAGCGTTTGCATCGCATCCAACGATGAATTGCTTTCCTCTAGGTTTGCAGTAGTTGATGAGCCGTTTTTGAATACGTTTTATACATTCAAATAAAAATTATATTACTAATAAATACAAAACGACGTAGACATAATAGTTTAGATAAATAGATGTAGCTGATAGAATATATTCGATCTAGCTATTTTATTTCTTAACATTTATAAATGTACAGAACAGAATGCAAAATATATCTGCTGGGAGCAATATAAAGATTCAGCTAACATAAGCTATTTATTCAAATGGAGCAAATATTAACTTCTATAGCTAGGTATACTGAATTGCAAAGTTATAGAAGCACCATCCAATAGTGCGGTAACCCATCTCTGTAGCAAGAAAGAGAGAGAAATGGGCGATGACAAAACATATCTACTTTCTGGTTACCGCTGAAACCAAGATAAGATTTGCCGTTAAAACGATACTTGTGAAAAAAAGTTGTGGGAATGTGCAAAATTAATGTTGCATTATTAAAGGCGCACATAACTCTATTTGATTAAACAATAATGACACTGCACACAATTTAATAATAAATTTATATTTGTCAATGTTAATGTTAAGATTAGGGGCAACTAGACCGCCAGGATCTTACGGACATCACGACCAGAGTTGAACTATTGCGTCTTCCTATAAGGTGGTTAGGCAAAATCGAGTCTTTTAATGAACTCTATTATTGCTCTTGGGGTTAGATTGCAGACCTTATTTGGAGAGATACCTAAGTGCTCTTCCAGTGATTTTCAGACCTAGACTTGCAAGCGCTAGGGACTCATATATAACATGAATCGAGGTCTCATCTTCCTATTTGCCCAGTGATTGAGGGGTCCCTGACCAGTTACTGCGTTAGCAAACAGTCTGAGCGACTGTCTACTAAGTCCAATAAGTTTCCCCGTTTGGAGAAGAGAGGGGTTGAAGAATTTCTTCTCCTGCCTCATACCAGGCGCTGTACGCCAAAGGAGATCAGATCCAGTTGCCTGTTTTCCCACTTAATCAGTTCCCTACTAACGTGGCTTTTTGTTAGACCAAATATCCTGTAGGGACCAGTATACGGACATTCAGCTCCGGTTTTCGCCCGTTCATCTGCTTTTTCATTACCAACCACTCCTTCATGTCCAGGAACTCAAAGCAAGGTTACTTGATTGTCCGTAGACAGTAGAAAGAACTTCGAGTAACAGCTCCAGACTAGCTTCGATTAAAAGACTTGAAGGGAAAGATCTAGGTGCACAGCTTGGCTGTCTAAACAGATGTAGATGTTGGAGCTCTGCTTCCCTCTGAATAGGAGGTATAGTAACTGTAAGGCAAAAACGGCTTCAAATGCTCGTTAAAGACACGATCTGAAGGGGCCAGCGGCGTCTAAACATGCCATCCTTTACACCTTATCAATTGTTCTCCTGGTGATCGCCTGCAATGTTTAAGGTCACCAGACGTTTGTCCCGTAAAAAAGTATTGGTCTAACTATGCCCTGGAAGATCCATATGCCCACATGGCTTTATTAGTTATCATTTCAAGGTGGGCATTCCAGGTAAGCTTGCTGTCTTGGATTACTTCTAGATATTTTGTATTAATAATTAGTAGTTCCATAAATAAAAAAATCTAATTTTCAAAAATTTTAAGTATGTTCAAGAGAATTTTTGAATTTCAATATTCACTCGCAGAGTACACAGACTTTCATTTCGTTTTGTGAGTTATCAAAATAAGGATAGCAGTGACGGCAACCAGATTGCGAGCATGCCCGCGATGTTGAATTGAAATTAGTCAGATTTGAAGTTTTCTAGGCTCTTCTAAAAATTCATTCGACGACAGATTGGTAAAATACTAAAAGACTTAAAGCATTTTTTCCACTCAAGGCAGAGCTAAAGTTTACGCCAGCCCACCATCTGGGCATTTCTTTCTAAAATATCATTTAAAAAATATAAGCGAAATTGATGATAAAACAAACAAAATGTATTCTACCTACGACAAAGAAACTCTTGTTCTCATAAGAACTCAAATATTTAAGAATAGCATTCTCATTGTCGTAAAGGGACGTAATAAAGGTGATTCCTAAGGAGATTTAAGGGATCGAGTGGGGTCTATAAGATCCAATTGGTTGCAATCATAAAATGATAGCCACAATCTACCCCGTTGTAATAATAATAATATTTTCAATTATGTGGCAAAAGATGAAGAAAACTATTGAGAAAAAAAATTATTTTTAGAATAAATCTGATGAAATCGTCATTCTTAATCATAATACGGAAAACAAAGTCATTTGTCTCCATTACCTCCACCTCCAATACACGACGTAGCGTATTTTTCGAAAAAATGATTCTCAGTCCCTTGACTTGCTTAAGAAGAGCTCAACTTGTACGATGTTAGTTATAGAAGAGAAGGGAAAGAAAGTAAACTGTGGAATAGCGGAGAATAACATCTCCCTTTTGTTCTAACCAGTAACCACCCCATATACTGGTTAGGAACTTTTGCAATTTCGTATATTTACCGAATTGGTCTAAACCTGCGCTCCTTGGGATATTTCAATTTCTCCTCATCAGTCTATCTTTACTAAAGGTTCCACCAGCAGCGGGGTCAACACAAATATTGTCATGTACATATTTGCAAAGAACATCTTTTGCTCAATAGAGGTCAGTAATCAGTACGAATATATCCTTTAGTGGGAAAGGATATTACTTCGGGAATTTTATGTTATCAAACGTAAATTTATATTTTATTTCCTAAGTTTTTTTGGAAGAGTGTTATAAGAAGAGTAATGTGATCCCCTGAGCAATCCGAGGTTTCAAGTTTCTACATCGTCGAAAACCCTTAGCAAGATTTTTACTTTCTATGCCGGCAGTAAATGAATTTGCTGTCGTTATTAGATGACCTTTGGTAGTAGGTACAGAAGATTTGTATATTTTGTGTATGTATGTACAGTTACCTGTTGAGAGATGTGCTTACTTTATTACCATTATCAATTAAAACTTCAAAAAATCTTTGTGTCTAGAGATTAATGTACGTACGTACATACATTCCTATACATAAACGTTAGAAAAATAAAGCATAGCACAGATTTCTTAGTATTGTTTGTATACATTTTTCGTCTAATTAATTGTAATCCATTCTGTATATCACTTTCCTATAGTAGACATACCTAATACATTTTTTTTTTTTTTTTGTAAATACCTTTTTGCTTTGTAATTAATCGCTTTAGGGTATAAATACATAAAGTAAATACGTAAAACAACATTTTGAAAATATTTAGTAAAGCCTTTGAAAATTACAAGGTATGTAGACTTTCATCTGTATAATTTTAGACTGTGAAGGTTAATTGAGAATGGTTTAAGTTTATATGCACTTCAAAAGGAAAATAATATCAAAAATAATCGTCTGCCTAAATCTAAATCGCTCCCGAAACAAGTAGAACTCCGTCAGAAGTGTGTTAGAATATTTATTGTAACTACTTAAGAAACTCATTGGGTAAAAACATATTAATTGATTTATGTGTTAAGAGGAGTCAGTACCAAGATTTGGAAGTTTCATACAGTTTTCAATTCGAATTTCTAGCAAACTATTTGTACCAGAATAATGAATTATATATATCTTAATTTAAAGGTAACGAAAAGGTCTAGTAAATAACGTCGAGAAAATAAAAATAAATGTATTGGAATGGAGATATTAGCTCGGAAAAATGTAAAAAATGGTAAAAACTGATGTTTTTCAAATCAAATTCCTGTTAGTAGGTATTCTCATTTCTTTAGATTGTGACTATTTTAGAAAGATAAAGCCTAAATTTAGCAAATAACGTCGAAGTTTTTCATTTATAGTGGCGCCTTTTTTATAATTGTTTAACTCTAATAGTACTTGTTTTTTCTCTCGATATTTCACAGATGAGAAATTGCAATATTTCGTTGAAAGTTGTAGAAATATAAAGCAAAATTAGCACAATTTCGGAGAGTTCATTCTCGTTAAAAAATTTCAATTTCTTTGAACTCCAAATTTTCAATTTTCGTCTTAAATTGTATGGTTTTGTCGCATGTTCGGTTTCTGTCTTTTCCGCTAGATGTCTCTAATGTAACTTGTGGTCTGGGTCTACGCTAATTTTATATGGATTTTCATACTTTCAGGACACAAACCTACCTATAGTAAGTTTTATTGCCTACATGCTCGCTGGTATCTAAATTGAAATTTTTGCTGAGTACTGACTCCTATTAACACTTGGTGGAATATGTTTTTAGACATCTTTGTTTGAGAAAAAACCCCTTGCTCCGATTCCAAAATTATTTTATTTAAACATTGTAACAATTTTACATAGAAATGTTTATTTAGAAAAAATGCAAGACTGTTTAACAAATATGAACATAGAAGAGCTAGATAACGATCTTACATCAAAGTATAATCGCCTTGTCATAAGTGCAGTAAATAACTCGAATTTAATTCATGACTCTAAAGATAAATATTTTTTAAAGAATAGTAATCCCTCCACACCTCCTTTATATGATCTTCTTAAGCTACATAAAAACAATACCACGGTTCGACCTGTTTCTTCTTCGTTTAATGCCCCGTTCCAAAAAACTTAGCGAAATTGTTCCAAAATTTATCAATTTTACGCCCAAACATTCTCAATTGATTTAATAAACAAAATAAAGCATTTCAAAGTACCTAATATCGCATAATTGGTCTCTTTGGACGTGTGTTGTTTATTTATTTATTTCTATGTAAAGTGTGAAGCCCTGAGCGCTCTCACCAGCTTATAAATTTGATCAACATATGCATTAGAAAAAATTATTTTGGGCAATTATAAAATTTATACTCAAAAGAATGGACTTGCTATGAGTTCGTCCTTTTCGCTTTTTTGTACCGCATTTTATATGGATTCCTTTAAAAGGAAGATATTTTGTAGTAATAATAATTTAGCTAAACATATATTGACTTTGTGTCGATATGTTGATGACATATTTTGTATTTGGACTGGCACAGAGAGGCAATTAACGAGTTTTTTAAATACACTTTTAAATAAAATTGACGACAGTATAAAATTTACTGTAGAATTAGGTAATAAGAGTTTAAATTTTTTAGATGTGACTATAACTATTAATACTGATAATCTTTTAAAATTTGACATTTATCGTAAAGCTACTTGTTCGGATGCGGTTATACCAAGCCATTCTTGCCATCCTTGGTCTATATAAGATGGCAGCTTTCCATTCTTTTTTAAATGGCTTCTCTCTGTTCCATTGAATAACAGTAGTTTTTACAATGAATTAAACATTATTAAAGACATCGCTATAAGAAATGGATATGACTCAAAATTAATTTACAAGATGCTTAGCAATAAAAAAAAACAAAAAAGTGGTATCCTGAATTCCATTTTCCCTTTACCTATGTCTAATAAATCTAGTTCAAAGAGATGGAGAAAAATTCCTTCTTATTTACACAATATTTCTGAAAAGTTTAAAAAAAAACTTTAGCTAACAAGCAGATAAACCCTGCCTTTTTTAATAAATTTACCACTAAAAACTTAATAACCAATAATAAATTGGAATTAAAGAAAGTTACAATGGATAGGAGCGTAGTCTATAAAGTAAACTGCACTTCTTGAGGTCCTATTTAATCTGCCACTCCTGGATCTAGTCATTCAGGCAGATGCCAAAAGGGCTGTGTGCAGGTTCGCTCATGGGGATGTTGGGAGGACGGCTGGACTGGCTCTTCCCATTGTTCTCTGGTGTACGGGCTGGACTTGGAAAACCCTCTGGCCAGTATGCCACGTGATGCGATGGTACCAGGCTTCGTTTTGGGCGTCGCTTCTCTGTGAGCTTTCTTGGAAGGGAATCGTGGACTGAGGGAAGTGCCTTATCAAGCCTTCCCCGGACCTCTCTAAAACTCATCACCGACGGCTCTCTTACTAATGAGGGATTTGGGGCGGTTGTCTACTTTCCTGAGCCTGATATTGGGTTGGAGTACTCACTTGGAAAACATACCACTATCTTCCAGGCTGAAGTCTTCGCCATATCGATTGCAACGAAGTTAGCCCTTGATATGCAAATCATGGAGAAGGACATTGCTATCCTTTCGGATAGTCAGGCAGCCTTGATGGGTTTGAGTGGCCGTCGGATAACATCTAAGTTAATGGGGGATTGCAGTTTGTCTGCGGATATGTTGTATATCCACAACAAGGTGTCCCTTCTGTGATTTCCTGGTCACATGAGGATCATGTGGAATGAAAGGGCTGACCTTTTAGCTAGGGCTGGCTCTGATTCTCCGTTCCTCGGATCGGAACCCAGCATAGGCATTGCCACGTTGAGTATCGGGTCTCTTATCAAAACGGATATTCATAGAAAGCATCAGTAGAGATGAGCGAACCTGAGTACTTGCAGGTGTACAAAACTGTTTCTTGATGGGCCCAATATCACCGATTTTCTCATGGGGCTCGGAAGGAAACATTGTGGAACTGTGGTTGGCATCATGACCGGCGCCAGCTCACTTCACGCTGATCTATCAAGGATGGGAGTTTTTGATAGCCCTGACCGTCTGTCCTGCCTAGAGGGAGAGCCCGAGACAACCAAATACTTTTTGTATGCGTGTCCGGCCTCCACCCGGTGCAGGCTGGATACTCAAGGCTCTGCCCTTCTATCTGCGGATGAGCTGAAAAAACTGCCTCAGCAAGACCTGATGCGCTTCATTAAGAGGACAGGGAAGTTTTGGTGAATGGCCTTCTAGCAGGACAGCACAATGGGCCGCTATGGCCTCCGTGCTGCCTTGAAAATAAAAAAAAAAGCGATTGCTCAGGGTTCTACACAGGAAAAACAAAAAGATCTTTAAAACTAAGATTCAACAAACACATTAGTTCATCTAATTCAAACAATGCAACTTCAGGTCGTGCCAAACATCTAAAATCTACTGAACATAAATATACTACCCAAAATATAAGACTTTTACATAATATTGATGGAGGACCAGTACTGGATAGATATAAAATATTCGAAATCAGAAAGGCTTATGATGACGGTTATACTTTGTTGAATGATCAAATTGATTTTTATAATAGGAGCCCCCTTTTAAATCCTAACCTAATTAAGTTTCAGCATTAGCCAACAATTTATATATATACAGGGTATCCCGTAAGTCGACGTCAATCCAGAATCGGGTGATAGACCAAATCACAATAGTTACCAGAAAAATATTAAAAAAAATCTGAATCATGTATTTTTCAAATTATAGACATTTCTTTTGTTTTCGAGAAAATGTACACCTTGTGATGGTTTTTTAGCTCCTGTTGCTACAAATCTTTACTTTTTTTCAATTTTATTTCTCTTATAAAATCTTGAATAGTGCTTATGTAACCTGTTGCTTTAAGTTCTAAGCCAACTGCTCCAGCTTGGAATAAAATGTCACATTTTCCCGAACCAAGAATAGAAAATTAATATTTCACCAAACTTTAACTGACTGTACTGAAAAAAAAAATATACTACTACTATTTCTTCAAGAAAACCAGTTTCGAAAAATTTCTTTTCACCTACTAAAAATTATGATTCCAGCTTGCCGTAAGACCGTAACTTTAAGATTCTAGTTTGAGTGAGACGAAGAGTCATTGCATAAAGTGTGAGTGAACAAGATAGTGACGCTAGCGAGTTAAATCATCGAGTTTGTACAAATGTTCACCGTCTACTTCCACAGAGGGTCGCCTTCCAAACCAAGTACATGGTGAAGGAAGAAGTTCCTTACCTTACGAGGATGTAGTACTTCAAGCAGTTGAAGCAGGCCCATGTACTTCGGTACGTGCAATCCAAGAAAGTACAGGAGTGCCTCAAAGTATAGCTCATAGAATTTTACAAAAACATGAGCTGCAGAATTACGGAAGCAGTTGAATTTGTAAACAACGGAAGATTTGCCCGTCTGATAACCCGATCTTTTTTAAGAAGATGTCGAACTTGTATTGCAGCTGAAGGAAGGCAGTTTGAACATCTTTTGTAAATAATAAATATTAGCATCCAAATAATTTGTGTTTAATTTTAAACTTAAGGAAAATTTGTCCTAAATTTAACAAAATGTTAGCATCTCTAACTTGAAAGCATCACAAACTGTCTCATCCACACTTCATGTAATGACTCTCCGCCTCACTCAAACTAGAATCTTAAAGTTAGTGTCTTACGGCAAGCTTTGGGCATACTAGAATCATTTTTAGTAGCTAAAAAGAAATTTTTCGAAACTGGGTTTCTTAAAGAAAATTTTTTTTTTTTTTACATAATCTAAGAAATAATGTAGCAAGTGTTGTACCATTTTAGAATCCTTATTAAATGCGTCAACTTTTAAAGTTACTTGTCAAACTGGCGTAGTATAATTTTTTTTTTTCAGTACAGTCAGTTAAAGTTTGGTGAAGTATTAATTTTCTATTCTTGGTTCGGCAAAATGTGACATTTTCTTCCAAGCTGGAGCAATTGGCTTAGAATTTGAAGCAACAGGTTACATAAGCACTATTCAAGATAACATAAGAAAAATAAAATTGAAAAAAGTAAAGATTTGTAGCAACAGGAGCTAAAAAACCATCATAGGGTGTACATTCTCTCGAAAACAAAAGAAATGTCTATAATTTGAAAAATACATGATTTAGATTTTTTTTAATATTTTTCTGGTAACTATTGTGATTTGGTCTATCACCCGATTCCGGCTTGACGTTGACTTACGGGACACCCTGTATATAACTCATCGATGATTTTTTGTTCGTGCGTAGCTTGGTTAACGTATTTGTAAATTTGGTTTGTATGCATTTACATAACTCTTAGCGTGTGTATTTAGCTCGGGTAGCGTAGTATGTATGTATGCAATTAGTATAACGTACTTGACTCAGATCTAGATTTAGTGCAAGCCCTGATGATGTCTTAAGCAGACGAAACGCGTAGGCTGTTACTCATTTTTTAAATTGAAATTTTTGTTGAATCGGAGCAAGTTTTTTTTTTCTCAAATAAAGATAGGTAGACCCATATTTTCTTATTAGTCATAAATGTTTCATCATCTAGTGTTCAGCTACAAGCTTTCAATCCTTCAATATCCAAAGAAACCAAATTCAAACCAATTCGAAATTCGATTTTACAGATTGATTTAATCAAATATTGACCCAAGCTGTGTAATTTACATAAGAGGGTTCCTTAAAAAGCAAGAGACCTTGAAATGAAGTTTTTTTTTTACTATGATTTATTTTTCGATATATTTTGCCCAGCGATTCTTCAACTTCTTTAAAGTAGTCAGTACCAAAATTTGCATACATACATTGATTTTAAAAGTAACGAAGAAATTTAGTAAATAACATCGACAAAAATTAAAAAAAGTATATTGGAATGGAAATATTAGCTCGACGTCGAGTTTTTTCACTTTTAGTAGCGTTTTTTTTTTTAATTTTTTGGCTCTAATATTATTTGTTTTTTCTCCCGATATTTGTCCGATTAGAAATTGTAATATTTCATTGAAAGTTGTTTAAATACAAAGCAAAATAGTATATTTAACAATTATGTGCAAAAAAAGTTTAGGACAGTTAATTCTCACTAAAAATTTTCAATTTATTTGAACTGCAACTATTCATTTTGGGTTTCTGTCTTTTACTATAGATGTCTCTAGTGGTCTGTGGTATAGGTCTAGGATAATTTTGTATGAATTTTTTCACTTTCAGGACATAAACCTATGTATAGTCAATTTCATTGCCTACATACTCGCTGGTATCTAAATTGCAACTTTTGCTTTAAGCCTTTCAGAAAATACAAAATGCAAAATAGGCGAATGTTTTAACAGTTACTTCCTCGTTCGATGTCTTTTCTTCTGTTGAGCAACAGAAAAAGAGTCACTAGAAGCTAAATCTGAAGAATAGGGTAAATTGGTGAGCAGTTCGTAATGCAATTCGAAAATTTTGTCAATTGCAGCAATTGAGCTGATTGCATTTCCGTGGTGGATGAAATTTTTTTCCAAAAGGGGTCACTTTTCCATTAAATCAGCATGGAATCAATCTAATAAAGATGAAGAATACTTGTTTTTTAATTCAATTCAATTCAATTTATTTCAGTTAATTGTACTAAGAAGTCTTAACTTTAAAATGTACGTAGTATGACTTAATTGCAGTAGTGATCTTAGAAATTTTTTAACAATAATAGAATTAAAGAAAATAGATAACTAGATACTAATAATATAATTCATACATAACCATAAAAGTACGAAAAATACAGAAATCTTAACACTAATTTCAGGAAAGAAAAAAGACGCTAATTCCAATTCAAACAAATAAAGAAAAAGAAAAAGATTTAAAAACAAAAATAGATAAAAAATAAAAAAAATTGTTAAATAGCAAAACAATATATTATTATATATGCACATAGAGGTACATAAAAAGGGGAGGGGAATATGAGATAGGGAGTATTTAAAGAAAGGGAATTTTATTTCAAACGTTTTCTTCTGAAGATAAATATTTTATAATATTTTATTTTTGAGAACTTGCCTACTCACCGGGACATGATGCTTTAGTTCGTTATGTAAAGAATTCCGAAGTCTAACAGCGTGAGCGAAAAATAACCATTGGCTCTGAAGAAAATTATACTGGGTGACGCAAAAGTACTGGTACTATACAAATTACTTATATTTCTTTTTATATGACATCTATTTATTCTGATATTGAAAATTGTGTAGTAGTTTCAATGTTTTTACTGAATAATTCATCAGTGATCAAAACACAACGTGAATTTCGTCGACGATTTCCCCGCCGTTCGGCAACGGTTGGTCCCACAATGCGACGCTTTGCCACACGCCTCGAAGCAACTGGCGCAACATTGGATAGACCTAAGTCTGGCAGACAAAGAACAGGCCGTTCAACCGAAAATATCGATGCTGTGCGCAAAGATGTGGAAGAGTGTCCAGAACCATCAGAGGTGAAGTGGCACGCAATTGGGCATTTCCAGGCGGGCTCGGCAGCGTATTTTGGTCAAAGACTTGAAGATGTTTCGGTATAAAACTCATATAACTCATCAGTTGCTGCCTACTGACCACCGAGTTCGTCTAGAATACAGCCACCGTGTCATTAACCTCAACCTTGAAGAGGATGATTTTTTTTTTTCAAAATTGGTTATGAGTGACGAAGCACATTTTCATCTCTGGGGGCATGTCAATAAACAGAATACTCGCTTTTGGGGCACTGAAAATCCGCGCATTATTCAAGAAACACCTTTACTACTACTAAAAGTTTCTTCATGGTGTGGCGTCTGTGCTGAAAGAGTGATCGGACCCTATTTTTTCGAAGACGCTGCAGGCAATGCGATAAGTGTCACTAGCGATCTCTACAGAACCATGTTGCATGAGTTCTTGGTACCCAGTTTTGATGAATTGGGGCTGGAGCACATCTGGTTGCAACAAGACGGCGCTGCGGCACATACAGCGCGCGACACTATGGACTTAGTGAAGGATGCTTTTCCAGCCCATGCTATCTCTCGTTTTGACGATTTTCCTTCCTCCTGCAAGATCACCCGATCTGACCTATTGAGACTTTGTTCTTTATTTTGAAATCACTGGTGTACGTGAACTAGCCGCAGACTCTCGCAGGCGTAAAAGAAAACATTCATCAAGAAATAAGCAACATATCGCAGGAAGTATTACGGCAAGTTATGGAAAATGTCATAAATAGGGCTGAAATGTGCATCAACTCTATATGTCACGAAATTTCATGGCACAAATATACATATATAAAAAACTAATTCTAGTTCTCTAATTTAGAAAAGAAGTTGTAGCTAAACTAAATGGGGTCATTAGTTTTGCGTCACCCAGTATCTAGATACCAGCAAGTTATTAGTGCGACTCGATGTTAGGAAGTGCACCTTATTAATTAAGTAATATGGTAGTCCGGTCCAAATTAGATTAAAAAGAAATATACAGTTTCGTATCATTAGATAAGTCGCGAGAGTGCATCCCAGCATATTGCTAACTACATGTGAGACGTGGCCAAAGCGTCGCAGGTTATATGCATATTTTACAGCAGACAACATTGCCATAGAGGCCGAGAGATATAAATTTGTACGTCGTCAGCATACAGGTGTATATTAACGTGACTGATAACTTTTGTTATATCATTAATATACATAGAAAATAGTATAGGTATTAGGAGTAGAGGTATTAAGACATAAAAAAAAAGTGTTCACGAATATTCACTCTTTGAGATCGATTTACTTAAAAATTTTTTAATAAATTTAACCGATCTTCAACTAAACCCAGATTTCAATCTTAATTCGCGACAGAGAATTCCATGACCTACCTTATCAAAAGCTTTTGAAAAATCTAATAATGTGAAGAAAGATACGTCATCATTGTCAAGGTTATACCGAAGATCATCATCAAGACTCAAGGAAAATTGTCATTTTGTCAGCCATGATTCTCTCCAAGCCCTTAGATAAACAAGGTAATATACTGATTGGACGAAGATTTTCAACTTGACAAACTTTTGCTTTCTTGGGTATGGGGATAACATTCGCTTGCTTCCATCTAGTTGGGAATTGAGATCTCATAAAGTAAGCGCTATAGGTGTCAGTGATAGCTGGTAATGCAAAATAAATATTTATTATTTTCAAGAATTTAAATGAGATCCCGTCCACTCCGGTCGCATAGGATTTGATACTACTCAAAGCCTTAAGAGTTTCCAATTCATTGACACAACTAATATCGAACTGCGGATTAACAGTCCTATTACTAGTTCCAATCGACTCGGAGGACATTGAAGTGATAGAGTCAGATTTGGCTCGTTTAATAGACGCTGTGACAGCATTTCTTATAAAACGTAATCTCTCACACAGTAACGGACTTCTTATCGTTTTCCACCTTTGAAATGTTTTGTTCCGTACTGAAATAAGCCTCTTAAATTCTATTGAAAACCAAGGGCAGTTATATTTACACAGCCTGATTTTACAAGGAACATATTTGTCAAAAAGATAGGCGACTGCATTATCGATAAAGGCAACCGTATCCTAAGTGGCAAGGCGTGAGAACACGACACGCCAATTAATTGACCCAACTTTATTCGTGAGAGCGTCAACATTTATATTACGGTAATCCGTAAAAGAATATGTATGATAGCTATTACGAGTCCCAAGGGAATGTTATACGCTATGAAAATTAGATCATGATCAGCTATTCCAGATAAAAACATCTGATTGTTAGATATAAATAAGTCAAGTAAGCATGATGAGTCGGTAGATTATTAATAACGTTGGAGTACTGTGCATTAAGGCTTGAAAAACCTGAATAAAACAAAAGGCTCTTCTACTTTTACAGATCTACATACTCCTCTCTACATGTTACGTCATTTATAGCTTGATAGGCTCCATCATCATGTTATTCAAAGCAGCGGCAACACTGAAAATCTCAAACAACTTTACCCAAACCACTCCCCCCAATATTATAATGAATTTTTAATAGCAAGGCCCCATTGCATTCTTTCTAGTTTTTATCAGCAAAAATGTATGCAAAGCTGACTTATTCGCAATAAAAACTTGTGCATATGAATATGATAAATTATTGCAACACACTAAAACTCCGAACGACAGTTATATGCAATGTTGAACTTAACATTTTATCTTATTAGAAATACAATTTATCACCAACAAGGTAGGAGAGTGAGACCGGGGCCTGGTTAGTTACAAAAGGGCGCGCAACGTCGCCAACTCTACGCTACAAGTCTGAAGCAGGGCAGACTTCACAACCAAGTCATCTCGAGTACTAAGTTTCAACGGCATGACATCTCTCATGTATAAATCATTCATAATAAATGCAATGCGAGATTGCAGGCACTTTCAAAACTGCAGGAAATTTCAACTTTATGTCTTGTGTCACAACTGTAGAAACAGGAGGATGAATTTTGTCAATGGAAGTTGCTGAGCACAGGCGATATTTCCTGAATTGCCTCACGTATGTTAGATTATTATAAACTTCTATTTCTGGATAATTTACGTTATGTATTTATGAACTACATTTATGTATATGTATCTATATATGTAGAATGGAAATTTCATATTTACTTTGTACTCTCAAGTTCTTGTTCAATTGATAAAGCATTTATCCACGTGTTTTGATTTCATAAGAGAAGATAAATACAACTCTGTTTCAGAAGTGGGACAAACAATGTTCGCTGATGTTGATTTGAACACTTTACGGATCGAAATCAACATTATACAAGTTAAATATGAAATGCACATTTCGCGGTTGCCTAATGTCTTTCGAAATGTAAATTTTTAGGATTATTACTTTTAACGGTTGGAGTCAGGTCCGCGTGCAGGATTTTTCAAAGGGTGGGAGGGAGGAGGTTAAGATAAAAGACTACAAACAATATTTTTGTATTTTGTACTGTACGCAAACTGAGTTTGAGCAGCTAATTTATTTATTTACTTAAATTTCACAGATATTTTTTAAATTGTTTGTCTAACAATTGTTTCGGTCTTATTCGACCATCTTCAGAGGATTTTAACAAGCTACTGAATCTACTACTATGTGAATTCATTTACATAGGTCAACACACTTGTCGTAATATGGGGGAAAAAGCAAACTGTAGTTGCTCATTAAGTACATGTACATTATTTTTATTTTTTGCTCTTTCTATTTCTATATTTTCTAATAGATCTAATCTTTTGCCTTTTTTCTCAACGTGCAATACCTTTACATTTTCTATGCTACAATAATGATTTTATTCTCATAAATGTATGGCTACCGCTGAATCGTCTTTATTATTTTTAAAAGATGTCATATGTTCTCGAAATCTTATTTTAATCTCACGTCCTGTTTGACCTATGTACATGCATTCACACACGTCACATCTGATCTGGTATATACCTGAATTTCTTAACAAATCATCTTTTTCTTTGCAGTTTATTAACTTATTTCTGAGTGTGTTCTTATTGTAAAAAGCGACATTGACATTGCAATTTTTCTTTAATATTTTTGCTATGGTATTACTAATCTTTCCTATAAATGGTAACCTTATATAATTATTAGTATTAACATTAGAAGGTATCAAGTTACAAAGTTTTTTTAGCACTAATTTCTGTTCCTTCTGCTTTATTAATCTATCTATTACATTTGGAGAATATCCATTGTTGTTGGCTATTTTTTTAATCACCTTAACTTCTTTATTAAATGCTAATTGAGAAAGTGGTATACTAAATAGTCTATGGATTAAATTATTGAAAGATGACATTTTTATATTACAAGAATAATTAGAGTCTATTGGTATAATTGAATCGGTAAAAGAAGGTTTTCTAAAAATATCAAATGTAAATTTGCTGTCTACCTTATTAATTACAAGGTCTAAAAAATTTAATGAACCATTCTTTTCTGTTTCTATGGTAAATTGAATACTACTATTACATTTATTGAGCCAATTAAGGAAATCGTTTAACTCTGCATATGTATCTAGCCATAAAGCTAAAACGTCATCCACATATCTATACCAAAATTTAACTTTAGATTTGAACGGACAGTTGTTGTTGAAAATCTTATTCTCGAAATTGTTCATATATATTTCCGCTAATAGTTTATAATATTTATTGTTGAATTTAAAATAATTCTGGTCTATTATTATTTCTAGTATATGCTTCAATTCCCATCTTATCGTGTTATCATTCACTTTGGTGTCTATATGTTGGTAAACTATTTCACGTAACTCTGTTATCGGTATCGAAGGGAATAGGCTTTTTACATCGAATGACACTAACATAGCATTATTAGGGATTTCAAGTTGTTCAATTTTTTCTATCAATTTAACACTATTTCTTATAGCACAGTTTATTGAAAAATTTGCATAAGTTATATGCTGGTGCTGATTTATAGGAAACTACTGGACGGATCGGACAATTATCTTTATGTAATTTTAATAGACCATGTATTATCGGTGCTTTAGGATTCATGTTAATAAGCCTTTGATTTTCTAAAATACTACCACATTTTTTAATGGTCTTTCTAATCGCTGCTTGAAATTTTGATGTAGGGTCTGTAATCAAATGTACAGCGCCACTTTATGTAATGAACTCATACATTTTCTCTATATATTCTGTTTCATGTAAAATTATTAAGGTGTTACCTTTATCTGCTTTTGTTGTGATTAATTTATTCGATTCTATTTTTTGCTTTAATGATTTAAGAATTGTTTTTTCTCTATATTATTTGAAATTGTATATCTAATACTTTTAATTTCTTTAGCGCATTCTGCTTTAACCAACAAATTAGATTTATGTGTACCTATTTCAGCATACACTGCTAAATTAATATAATCTTTAAATTGTATTTCACAAGTTGGCGAATATTTTATACCTTTTTCCAACAATTTCATTTCTTCTGTAGTAAAGTCAATATCTGTTCTGTTTTTAACTCTTGGGAAAAACGTAATAGTTTCCATGTCGCTGTCACTAATATCAGGTTGCTGTGTGTTGTGTAGTTGTCTGCTACTGGATGTAATTTGAAGGTTAGCTCTAGATGAATATATTTTGCGTGATCACTCAGGTTTTGTTTGACTGTAAACCATTTCCTTATCTCACTTTTAAGCCAACTTCACTTTGCTAAATGTAATGCTTTTATTGCACTTGCTGTTGTACTCCTACAATTTATATGAATGTAATTCGGGAACACTTTTCGTTTCTTGCATTGAATGTTGAACCAAATGTGACTGTCACATCGTTTGGATTTCAGTAGAACTTTCTTGTATATTGCCATTAGTTTAGCCGTATCTGCCATATCAATATATTTTAAGCTTTTTAATGACTTCGGTTTGTGAAACATATTTATAAAACGCGTTTTAAATGCGTTTTATAAATATGTTTCACAAACCAAAGTCATTAGAAAGCTTAAAAATTGTTGTCTATATAGTATCGAGAAAGATGAAGTTTTCAAAATTTATTCTAATTTACTAAAAACTATCAAATTCTTCTCGAATACAATTTAGAAAAAGTTTTCTGAATTTAATTAATAATTTATTAAATATCTCTTTCTGTGTGAAAATATGGTAAAAATTTAAACTTAAATATTAGAATCAATCATTATTTGCTAGAACTCAATAGACATCATACAAATAAATAGAATTTAGCAAACGTTTATTAAATTTCAGGAATAATTTTCTTAATTTCAATAAATGAATGACATAGGTTTTTTGCTGTTATACATTAATTTCAAAAATATACACGTGTCAGTGGGCAACAATAGAAAACATTTAAGAATGTGTGAGAACACACAAGTCTATTAGTTTTCAACTGCTTACATTTATTTTCATTTGGACGCCGACTTTATTCAAGTAAAGAAGTTAAAGAATTGCTCCAAGTCAAGCTTTATACCGTTCTTCCTGGTACTTGTGAAAAAATAATTAAATTTTCTAAATATATTGTGCGTGTTTTGTGTGTGGAGTGCAACGCTAGAGAGCCTTTTGCCTAAGCCATTTCAACTACATACTTTACCACATGGTGAAACAGTTTTTAAACTTAATAATTTGAAAAAATTCGTTATTTAATAAATTCATTTAATTTTAAAATATACGTCTTTTTTAATATAATTAGGTATACTGAATAAATTGATTACAATTTATATGGAAACAACTGGTTTTTATTTCTAGATTTTCCCACGATTTTTTTTTTTTTGCAATAAATGATAAATATCATTAATTAAAAGCTTTGCTCAAATAAACATACCTGCATGAAGCATAAAGTTTATCCTGAATATAGGAAAACCAGCATCAGTATGAATTTTCAAAATGTCTAATTTTATTCTATTAATGCTAGAAGTAAGAAAATATGACAGCTTGAATTTAGTTTAATTTACTTGATAATGATACAAGCACCCAAAAGTTGAATCAAGAAAATGTTTTCTAGAAAATAATAAAAATTTACTTGGCGCAAAATCAACAACTTTTTTACTTAATTTTTATCTACATTTGCTTAATATCAGTAAATTATTCTCTCTGTGTAATGAACAGATTGGGGTAAGGCTTGAAGATCTGTGTGTGACGGCTTATATCTCTAGCTGTAATTATTTTGCTTTAATTATTTTTTATATGCTCGCTCCTCCAATTCTTCTTACACTACTTCACAATATAAATATTATTTTGTTAAAACTCTTTGGTTATCTCACTGTGTTACGTATTCGAAGTATTGTTCAGAGTAGGTTTTCACATTGTTTTGGAAAATATTTTGGATATGTCAGTTTAGATTTTTTAATGCGAGCAAATATTGTATAACGGGAATCTCATTGTTAATTTTAAAAAGGGTGCCTAATTTGAAAAGTGATAATATTCTATTAAAATACAATAAAAGTAAAAAAATAAAAATTAAATTACTAAAAATTTTGTGCAACCAAGATGCAGTTTATAAAATGATGTCTGTGGAAAACCATTTTGGCACCGTTTATATCGACATACGATAATAATCTTCAATTGTGTTAGTAATTGGATTGGACCGTTTAGTTTGATGTGAACTAGGCTTGGGAAATAGTTTTCATTTTCTGAAAATCGTCCTGAATGTCCTTGTTGCTTTCTATACTATATACTCAAGCTCATCCTATTCAGCATCTGCCAGTGCAATAGCTTCGGTTGAGTCTTGAATTTTTGTTTGCAAACCTTCACTCAACGATAAAGTCAAAGAATGTAGAACTAGAATCGATACTTAAAAATTCACGGTTTTGATGCCGACAGCAATTGAAAAGCAGCATTTGACGTAGTTGCATTTTTCCATGTCGAAATAATTTCCAGAGGATCATTGACCGCGTGCCGTGTTCCGCCTTCCTTATTGCTTCCTTTTTTAGTTTTTTTCTTCTTTCTTCTTCTTAGCAAATTTTAAAATTTTGGTTACAATTGACCCGCTGGATATCATTCTGCTCTGAGCTGATTCAACATTGTTTACAATTTTTTATTTTTTATTTTTTTCGTCTCGTTAGCTCAGCAGTAAGAGCAGTCGCCCGGAAAACTGAAGGTCCGGGCTTCAAACATCGGACGAGGTGGTTGGTTTCTTATTCTTGTATTAATAATTTCATTTAGAATCGTTAAAAAATAAAAAATTAATTTTCTCCATTGTTTACAGTGTACGTCGATAAGATTCTAAGTTAACTAAATTAAGGTACATATTTACAGAGAAGTAATTTGCGAGAGCTGCTGCGTCACTACTTCAGAAATAATATGTGACCGTGACCGTATACAATGTACAGAAATTCATTGATGCTGAATTTGTATCGCTCTGAAGTTAAAGCCCCCCATTCACTTACAGATTATGTACAGATCCGAACTGTAGATATATTTGATTTCCGCCACCCATTAACAGTTTAAATCGTACGATTTGATCTACAGTCTAGGTAATCTGCGTGTGTATGTTGAAAATTTGTACGATTAGATTGTCAACCAAATCGGCAGTTCATGGACTGCAGACTGTAGATCTGTAGATAAATACACCATACACATGCAGTTCATCGTCAGATAACAGGACTGCAGATTTGTAAACTGCATACAAAGTGTACAATTTCATAGTCAATCATTATTATCAGATCAGTTTGATATTTTCGTCAGATAATTGTAGTTTATCATCATACCCAACATGGATAGAAGTACAACATTCAATCAATTCTAAAGTATACAGGAAACATGGAAAGTAAAATATGAAAAAAAAGAAAGAAAAACTTTATCAGGAATAAATAGAACGTTATAAACCTACTACTAATTCTGATAGGAAAAAAATTAATAACCTCATATGTCAGATGCTTTGTGAAGCAACCAATCTTTCAACCAGAAACGTTTTTACTCTTCACTGGTACTTCTGATAAAAGAATTATTAATATCAAAGCAGCAATTTTCTTCTTTGATAAAATCATTTTAAAAATTCAATCGAATCGCATGAGAATCGTAAACAGACTAATTACGATATGGACTGAAGACCCAACTGTAGATGTGTGCTTAATCGCCAGTTTATCTTAAATTTTGTGTCTGTCAAATTTCAAACTTACGATCTGATCTGATACTATTGGGTGGACGAAAACAGATTTGTATTGACAGATGCCATCTACAGTCTGAATCTGCAGATAATCTGTAAGTGAATGGGGATCTTAACACGAAAAACTGTTTTTCCTTCGATCCACGGGGGTTTGCAACCCCCAAAACCCCTCCCGTGTGCACGGAGCTGTTTGGAGTACAGCACATCCAAGTTGGACACGAAAAGTTATTACGCAAAAAATTATGTCCAATTTAAGATGTAAAACCATTGATTATAATTTAAAATATACTGTTAACAGTACTTCTGACGATAAAACTGATAAAACTGGCAGCCTCCAAAACTGTTAGGCTTATTACTACTCAATTTTCCCTCAGACTGTTTATAATATTTGGATTTAGGTTATTGAGTGCAGTCACCGCGACCAAATTGAGTTGGATACGTTTTTCGACTGACTATTTATGAAGTAAAATATTAATTGAGCTACCCGTTTCTCCTGTAACTTGCAAATTTAGCAACAAAGCTCTTACCTCACATTCAGTGAACTCTCAAAATATTATCACCACATTTAGATTTAGTCCAGTCAATTGGGACGAAATAAGGCCTTTGCCCTACAAAAGGTGAGGTATTTGTAGTTTTTTATATATTATACATATATCAAATATAACTTTTAAGGCTTTCACGGTTGCTTACTGACATATTTATACGTTTTCCGAATTAGCCGCGTTATAAATAAATTATTTAATGAGTGCTAAAACAAGTACTCACCCCGAACGTTTCGCTTCAAGTTACATTGAGCGTAGTCACCGGGTAACTGCCTGAATTGTTACATACGATTGGAGCTACGCAGATTGTACTGGTGCGTATGCTGTTGCTGTGGTTAGTGCATTTGTAGTTGCTGTTGTGCAGAGTTTTGTGAACAAACATAACTCACAACGTCACTTTTAAAGCGAAGCTTATTTCGAATTAACCCTGAAGATGTTTTAAGGATGGGATCTCATGTTCGTGAAAGCTGGAAACTGTTGTCGCGATTGAAATTAAGTCGACGTTTTATTTCAATCGCCTCACGAACAAGACGAGGAGTATCATGAGGCTCGCGAGCCAGGACTTCCGCCTTTTCAAAATGAATCCATCGATGTTCTGTTGGATGGTCCAGAATATGCTCGCAAATTGGTGATTTTTCCCGCTGGTTCTTGCTTACACCATTTACATGTTCTTTCAGGCGTGTAGCAATACTTCTTTGTGTTTGACCAATATAATATGACCCGCATCTACAAGGGACTGCGTATACGCCTGGTGTTTGGAGTTGAAAGCGATCTTTTGATGATTGCAGGTGGTTTATCACCTTCTTAGGTGGTAAAAAGAAAGATTTCACACCGTGTCGCTTTAAAACTTTTCCCACTCTATCCGTGACACCTCTTACATAGGGCAGGAAGGCTCTCTTCTGGTTTGACTGCTCCTGATTTCTGTCCCTTTCCCTTGTGTCCTAACGTACCATCATCCTTCCGTATGACTTTAACGTGAAAGAACGCAAAAGATCCGTTCTGTTCTTGCTCAAACGTAAACTTGATCTTGGAGTGTTGAGAGTTTAGATGTTGTAAGAAACTCTCGATTTCAGATCTTTTTAAAATACAGAAAGTGTCATCCACATACCTGAGCCAGACTGTAGGTTTTTGTTGTGAACTGCTTAGAGCTGTTTTCTCAAAATGCTCCATCCACAAGTCAGCAACTATAGACGTTAAAGGTAGGCCCATAGCCACACCATCTTTTTGTAGGTAGAAATGGTTGCAGAAACTGAAATATCCAGATGTTAAGCAGAATTCCAAAAGAGGTATATCTGAAGTGCTAATGTCAGAGGATGAAATGAGCTGTTGAATGACACTTAGCACCTCCTTTTTATATGTTATTCAGTTCCGGGCCCCGATGAAACATCCAAGCTTAGACCCTTGGGGATGTTCCGCGCGGTCCGCCATCTTGGATAAAAGATACCGAAAATTGGTTTTTTTTCAAAATAATTCCTCAACGGTTGATCCTACGACAAAAATATGAATTTGTAAATTTCAAGAAAACTAAATTTTCTACATTTCTTGTATAAACACTTTTTTTGTAAGTCTGATGTGTAACAAGTTACAGCGGCGGAAACGTGAATATTCTTCCAAAATAATGTATACATATATGTAGTACCATTTATGCAGGGTGTTTCGTCCATGGTGGTCTATAGGATCGGAGGTGATAGTAGTCATCTAGTCAAACAAAATAATATGTCAAAGGGGGGGGGGGCATCGTTAAAACTTCAAATGCTGTAAATTTGGAATTTTTCCTATATGGGTCCTTGATCAACATTTAAATTCTCACATAGATCTTATAGCTCTGGATAATTAACTTACAGGTATTCCGTTCAGTCTTGTAAACTTTTTTCAGTTCTGGAATTAAGAACATTGAGTATAGATGGGAAAAGTAAGCATTTTCACAAAGAGAATTATATGGTAAAATTGCAGCAACATTTGTAACTTAAATATGAGGGCAATTAGTTATAAACATTGTGATTACAAGCCTATCTAATGCAGCAACAGACGCCAAGATTTGTTTTTTTTACGTACCGTTTTTTTTTTTTTGTGTTTTTATCTACGTTTCTGTTTCTTGGTGCTATTTGATTTGTTATATTAAACCATTCACTATTATTTACCAAAATTTATAGATAAAGTAATAAATTTAAATAACTTATGGTGGAAACTTTCTTATTAATTTGTTCTTACTTTTCAGGTAAAATATAAAAAGCATTTTTTTTTTTATTCTAGCAATTCAAAGTTATCATTCATAATCAGAATAAAATAAAAAAAAAAATGAGTTGCTAACTTATTAAAATTTGATTAATTAAATCGATCCAATCAGTTTGAAAATAATTAAAACTTACGATCTCTATAAACTTTTTAATAAAATTTATTTAGTCAATATTCAACCGAAAAACCACTGACCTAGTTTTCTTATTACCCACAGCCCCACGAGTTATTCAAAATCACTAAGTCTGTTTCCCTTCACATTCGAATGAAACTTCCGCCTTAATTCAACGTAAATTCAAAGCACCACTTACTCCCTAAACAAAATGTTTTCCTTTCATTCACTCCCTGTTTATTTAGGATACATAATGCCATTTGTCGACTTTCTCTATTCAGCAGAAACCTTAGATGAATATCACAATAAACAATTATTTGTGTTCCCATTTTTCCCTTACTGACATCTGTAATGGAAGACGGCTTTCTAAGAATTTGTGAAAAGCTTCACAAGAACATAATGTCTACAGTAAAAAGAGTGTAGAGAAAGCTCACGTATATAAAAAAAAAATAAATTGGAAGCAATATAAATACAAACACAGCCCGAGTTTCTTTAAATATTGTTCTCACTAAAAGTCATATTTGTACATTGTGACCAGAAAAAGGACATTTTAATTCTCTAAATAAAAAAACATATATACGAATTAGAATTTCTACGCAAGGTTTTTAGTTGCATTGGACTCCTTTCATTTTTACGGAGCAAGAAATTGTATGAAAGTTTTTAAAAGAAAATATGGTCAAAGCTAAGCCTTCAATTAAAATGGACCACAACTAATAATTGATCCTGCCCCCGAGTTTTCTTGAAATTTTTGTTTTCTGCTTGCAATTAGTTATATATTATAATTTTTTTATTATTTGCATCATGAATAAGGACTTTATATTATTCACTTGGAGATCTAGGTCTGCGGAATCTGGTAGAATGTTTCATATGAAATGTCAGAACTCAATTGCAATGACAAAAAAAACGTAGTCTCTCAATGAAAAGGGATCAAAGTACCCTTGTTGTAGTATGATCTTGCAATATCTGCAATTTAATGTTTGCTCCATGATCAGCAATGCAATCAAAAATTTCATATTCCCCGAAAATTTGGATTAGGCGAAAATAAAATTTAAAGAATCGTGCAAAAATATACGCAAAGAAAATATTTTAAATTACTCATACTTGAGTCAAGAGTCCAGTTAATTTTCCACAAATATCATCATGATCTTCCATTTAATTTTTGAAGTAAATCAATTGACGGTTTTTTAAATTATTCTCTATAAATTTACTCCAAACTGATGTTAAATGTTTTGATGGTCTTACTGCGTCCGCATTCTCGATTGACCATAAGTGATAATTATGGATATTAAAAATTCTTTCAATTCGACTCATCCATCCACAAAACGTTGTTAAAAAAGTCTGAGTCCTCTACCGATGGAACTTATCATCTCGAAATGAAATTCAACACAAAAAAGAAGAATCTGTTGGCAGCAATGATTGTAGTCTATGAATTTATTGTTAAGATCCCATCTCAAGCACAGAGGCCAGGGCGGCCCAGTGTTGCTGTCCTGCTAGTAGCCCTTTCACCAAAACCTGCTTATCCTCTTAATGAAGCGCATCAGGTCTTGGTGAGAAAAGTTTTTCAGCTCATCTACAGAGAGATGGGCAGTTAGAAGGCCGAACACGCAAATAAAAAGTGTTCGGTTGTCTCAGACTCTCCCTATAGGCACGACAAGCACTCAGGGCTGTCAACAGCTCCCATCGTTGTTAGATGAGTGTGCAGTGAGCTGTGGCCGGTGCTGATGCCAAACACAGTTTTACATTGTTTCCTTCCAATCAGATATATTCCTATTGGGAACATCAAGAATCAACTGTGCACTTAGAAGTACTCAGGTTGGCCCATCTATACTGATGGTTTCTATAAACCTCCGCTTTAATGAGAGATACGATACTCGATGTGGCAACGCCTACGGCGGGTTCCGGTCCAAGACACGAATAATCAGAGCCAGCCCTGGCTAAAAGGTCAGCCCTTTCATTCCCCATTATCCTCATGTGACCAGAAACCCAATGAAGGGACACCTATTTGCGGATACACAGCTTATCCGCAGACTACCTGCAATCCCCCAGTAACTTAGATGTCATCCGCGAGCCACTTAGAGCCATCAAGGTTGCATGACTATCCGAGAGAATATCAATGTCCTTCCCCTTGATTTGAATATCAAGGGTTATATTCGCTGCCATTGCGATGGCGACGGGTTCAGTCTGGAAGACAGTGGTTTGTCTTCCAGGTGAGTACTTCATCCCAATGTCAGGTTCAGGGTAGTAGATGCCCGTCCCGGCTCGCTGATTAGTAAGAGAGCCGTCGGTAAAAGTTTTTAGAGTGGTCCGGGGAGGACTCAATAAGATTAATTCCCCTTAGAAGAGACAAACTTCTGCTATCACTCGATGGAGATAATCTGGATCAGTTGTTGGTATGCCTTCAAGTTAATGCACTTGGTATACGGTCTTCCATGCAAACAATATAATCATAATTTTCTCCTGTTTCAGTGATCCAAATCAATAAACAACTATCGAGTCCAATAGATGTTAACAATCCAAACCACAACTCATTACAAAAGTCCATTACATGAAACCCAAAATAACACAATGAGAGAGATCCCATGAAATAAAACTTTTCAGCTATACTCCACTGCTGTAGTTAATTTATTCACAGTGTTGAAATAGTGAGAATATATACGTATAGGTACTCGAAAATATCGGGAAAAAATCATAACTTTTGTTATGATATATTCACATATCATAACGCATTGACATATCATAACGCGTATTCAAATTTGCATTCATGCATTCCAAGTGCATACGTTTTTACTTGCCCTATTTCAAGTGCATACCCTAAAATTCGATTTCATTTCAGATTTCTTGAAATGAAATCTCTAACTTCCACTTAGGTTTGTCAGCACAAATTTTCCTTTCTTAATCATTTAAATATGCACACGCTTCATTTTTATAAACACAAAGTACCTAAATTGTAACTTTGTTGCAACATATTTCCTCTTGAACACTTGCATATGCACACGCCACAAGTGGCGTATCAAATAACATGCCTCGCTTATCAACAGAAAAATGCACCACGTGATCGATGCGATCGTGGGAAGTTCTTGCTGACGGCGCGAGCGTAATATCCAAAGGAGGAATAAAGAAATGATAGCGGGCAGTCTTGGAGAAAGTCGCGAGATTAATACATCGAAGTTGGTTCTGGGGACGTAAAATAAATTGAATTAAAATTAAAATAAATTGAATTAAAATTAAAATAAATTGAATTAAAAGCGGATTAGTAATCGAATTTTGAGTTCTTTTATAAAAGATCCTAAGAGATCCTAAGAGATTTAGTAATTGAATTTTGAGTTTTAATAAAAGATCCTAAGAGACTTAATAATTGAATTTTGAGTTTTTTTATAAAAGACCCTAAGAACCAACTCCAAGACTCCGCCGTACTCTCTTCTCCCTGCAAGCGGGAAAGCACGGAGTACACGCGCGTAACAACTGGTGGTAGCGGTGAAATTATAAAGCCAAAAAAAAAATAAAATTTTTTTAATAAAACAGAATAAAGCGGTAAACTAAAGTGCAAAAAACGAATGGCAGCCGAATAAATTGTGTTCTACCTTTTGAAAATATTACTATAAAAATTGACCGAACAGCAGCAAAAGGTTTTTATTAAACATAGAGCTGCAGATTTTTAGCTATGTTTTGATCAAAGTGAACAGTTTATTATACTACTTCTACCAATGTATAGTGGCGCCGAATCACGAGTGTGTTAATACGATACATATCATGGCGTTTTGATTAAATAACTAGATTTACAATCATTTACAATCGTAATTAAACATAATAAAAATAAAAAATAAATAAAAAAGGAAGAAAAAACATATATTTTAAAATTGGGTTCACTAGCTCCCCCAATAAAAGCTAAACAGTGAAAAAATTTTCAAGTCAGAGGTAACATTCCTGACCCGTTCTGGTGTGATCCAGTGGGGTGTCGTGCCCACACCGAAGGAAGGAAGCCCAAGGATTTCAACCCAAAAACAAGAAAAAAATTTTCCTGATCGCCGTGCAAACAAAGGAACAGTGATTTTTTGAGCTGGAATAAGGACAACCAATTAGGGTAAATCCGCAAAAACTAGAATTGGTCCCAAGTAAGATTTTAAGATTTCAACAACCAATCTCTTTAGATTACCATAGCATAAGCTAACATTGTAGAATTTTTGCATATATATATATATAATTTCTTTTCTTCCCTAAAAAAAAAAGGAAGAAGAAAATTTTTTTTTCAAAGCATTCGAATTTTTATTGCGATGCTCAAGTGACTTTCAATATTTTTAACTCTACATGTTTGCCTTAATTCTCTATAATTTACTCCCTCGTGAATAAATTTTAAAGGAGTTCCAATAAGTGTGATATTAACCAAGATGGATTTAAATCTCATGTGAACTATATATATATCCTGATTATATATTTTTTTTTTTTTGCGGATAATACAAAAGATCTAAAATCCATACTAGTATCAGAATTAAGTGATATTAAATCATAATTATAAAAAACAAAAAAAGCAAGAATTCCTAAATTATATCTTTGTGTTTCGCCAAGACCCGCTGTTCCGACGGAAGAGCTGAAAAGGGGAATCAAGTGTAGGGAAGTGTTTGCGTGTGCAAGGAGGAATATATTTGAACTAGTGAGTTCCTCCCCATATGATGTATCTAAAAGGAAGAGAAAATTTTTTTTGTGTACCGTGATCGCCGATGAGACGAGGTGTGCGGTGCTTTATTTTTTTTTTAATTTCATTCTTCTACAGTCCCTGTTAAGTTGTAAAATTCGTAGGTCCCTCTCGGGATCGCTGAAATCATTTGGTCACACAATTTATCCTGATTCCTTTTGTAAAGCTAAACTATCCAAACAAAAATTTATATATATATATCAAGTAGCACTAATCAACTTCTTAAATCGTATGCTGTACATATAAAGGAGACAAAGTTTCAATTTAAAGGTATTGTTCGTATAGACCCGACAGGATAACCCTTCATTATCATTTTAATAATATATATGTATATATATGAGAACTGTTATGGTACTTTTCGCATACCCTGATGAAATCATACGATATGAAGTAAGGTTTCAGAAGTAAGACAATCCTTATAGAGTTCACCAACAACATTATTCATGTAATCACTCCCTTTATAAAACCAAACAAATAGCAGCAGTAAATACATCTGGATATTATTTCTATTAGTGTAGAATGTGTATTGACTCCTAGTAACGTGGAGACAGTCCGAGGGATATTATCAAATATACTTGAAAGTGAACCAAACTCTTTTCACTACGTTATATTGACTATAAAATTATTGTCTTCTGAACCACAACATAAATAACTATAATATTAAACGTAACTTTGACTAGTCACTTGAACACGCTCAACATTGATTGGCAGCGTATCGTGGGAACTATTTACTTGCTGAAACCGAACACCAGTAATTGCATGGAAGCCAAAAGCAAGACATGACGTTATATTAGGTGGGAATCCCATCAAGTCTATAAGATTTATTATAAATGTAATTGACCAAGGATTAAAGGTACAGAATATTATCTTTGTTTCAAGTCGTTATCGGTATGAGACTAATGGGAACTCCATATTATGCTTGTACAATTATAAAATTATAAAATTATTCTAATTGCCAATTATATAAAAAAAAAAACAAAGAGAGGTACATATATGAATATAGCAACATTTTCGTTGAGCTGGTTGAAAATATCTTGTTGGCTCGTAAAACTACAGTGCGTTTTTTAAGCGTAGTAATCAAATTTAACCGAAATATCAGTTTCGTAAACTCGTAAGAAAACTTCTACAAAATTCTAACTCGAAAGCAAAAGATTGTTGTGGATTTGTACGAAGAATTGCCTTTCCACAACATGACCGAGGAATCTAACCCAAATTCCGCAGAAATGAAACTAAGCATATCAGACGTGCATAACCTAATCCCCACATTTAACGGCGACCCAGGGGAGCTAACCAAATTTATAGCTTGCGGAAACGTATTATTTTCCTCCTCGAAATCGGATGCAGAGCAGAAGCTCTTTTTAGAAATTGTAAAAACTCGACTGCAAGGACCGGCCTTCGAGTTAGTCCAGTATAAGTCTTGCGCTAAGTGGAATGACTTAGCACAAGAATTGCAGTCTCAATTTCAAGAGAAACAATCTAGAACCTCATTCCAAAATGAAATTCGTTCTACTAAACAGAACCACAGAGAGACCGTTAAGGAGTTCGGCGAGAAGCTATGCCAACTCCTAACATCGCTCAATTCAGCTACGTACCAAGGCTCAGAGGAGCGAAACGTACGCGAATTTTTGATTGTTGAGAATACTCGGCTAACCATCCAGGCTTTCGAAGACGGTTTGAGAAACAGTAGCTTAAGGCTGCTAGTAAGGGCTCGCGGAGAAACAGACTTAAAGACGGCAATTTCATATGCTATAGAACAGGCCTCCCGACTCGAAAGGGAAGAGCCAACTTTCTCAAACCATGCGAAGAACTTTCCTAAACGCATGCTCAATTGTCAAATATGTCACAAGGAAGGACATACAAAAGAATTTTGTTTTAGAAACACAAACCTGCCGAATTTTGCTCCCAGGGAAGCTAAAAGAGAAGTCCAGTTCTTGACTTGTTCTTACTGCAGGAAGCCAAACCATTTGGCAAGGGATTGTCGATTGCGATTATCGCAAAACTTCCCAAGGGCCCCAATGGGTAACAGCAACTGGCCCAACCGAGGTCGAAACGTACAGAACAATTTTCCTCAGTACAGCAATACACGCAATGCACCTACGAATTTACCGATAGAGTCTGAAAGGAGACAACGGCAGTTTAACTCAAACAACCCAAACGTTAATTACGTGCCGCGACAAAATCGCAAACACGTAAACCCAAATACGAGAAAAGAGTGGGCGCATCCAGAAAACTCGGGAAGAATGGTGGAAGATTCGGGAAACGACATTCCTCAGATGTAAGCAGTTGGCGTTCCATCTCGAGTGAGGTGCCTAGCCGACATTCACGAAGCCTAGATCGTGCGATGTCAAATGACATTAGCATCAAACCCATAAAATTTATGATATCCCTAGATATTTCCAAGGCTGAACCAACTATCTGTGTCCCCTTTGAACCAAATGCAAAGCTATACTCAACATTTCTTATCGATACCGGCGCAGACGTAAGTCTAGTAAAATCTGACATTAATTATAGAATAACAGGTAAACCTCCTGGTGGCTGTACGCTATCAACGATTTCAGGCGAGTCAGTACCAACATACGGAATACTTACTGGCATAATTAAATTGGAAACTTCAAGCGGAAGTTTTTTCTTTAAGCACTCCTTTCATTTGTTACACCAGCAAACTAACCTTAAATATGACGGAATTATAGGTAATGATTTCCTGCGTAAACATAATTGTACACTAGATTACGAAAGAAACGTTTTGGAAATTAAATATCCCCGACTTTCTACAGAAGTGCAAAATACCGGGAGCCTTGAGGGAACAAAAGCTCAGTTCCAAAACTCTAAGGAAAACTCCAAACTGCAAGAAATCGGAAACCTCAAGGGGACTGTCAGGGAAAATCTTCGGTTTTCAAATCCTCGGGCCCAAAACTGTGAACAAAACTCCAAAGCAAATTTGAAAGACACCTTTCGTCGACCACCTGATCTCCAGGGTGGCAGTACAGGTACCACACGGGTGCAGAGAGAAATGAACCCTCGAAATCTTATAAATAAATCTAGTATTGGAAATACTGTCGAGGTTACAGACCAAGTTGAGAAAACGAAATCGCAGGAAGTAGCCACAGATAGAACTAATATAATCATTCTACCGGCTAGAAGTAAGAAAGTTGTCGAAATCCCCTTTAAACATAATAAGGACATAGTTGTCAAGAAAAAGGAAATAAAACCAGGTGTTTATATAGGGAATGCTCTCGCGATACCAAGAAGCAATCATGTCAAATTAGTAATGTTAAATTCTAACGAAAGCGAAGTGAAATTGCAGCTGAATCAAATAAACCTGGACTGGGATGACTTCGACCAATTCGACGTTATCAGAGCCAATTCAGATAAAGATCCAGTTATGAATCGACTGAAGAAATTAGAAACCCTACTAAGCTTAGATCACTGCAATTCAGAGGAAAAAGCCACAATACTAGAGATCTGCAGAGCTTATAATGATTTGTTTTATCTGGAGGGAGACAGATTGACCAACACTGACGTGATCACGCATGGAATTGCGACACAGAGCGATAAACCACCTATCTACGTACGACCGTATAGGTTGGCGGAATTGCATCGAGAAGAAATTCATAAACAGGTCAATGAAATGCTACAAAACGATATTGTGAAGCCAAGCTCAAGTCCATGGAACTCACCTCTACTCCTGGTGCCAAAAAAAGCTGATAGCTCTGGCAACAAACGATGGAGAGTTGTGGTGGACTTTCGTAAGCTAAACGATATTACTATTGGAGATGCATATCCACTGCCCAATATAACCGATATATTGGACCAACTGGGCAAATCCAAGTATTTCAGTACACTAGACCTTGCCAGTGGATTTCACCAAATACTCGTCGATGAGAAGGACAGAGCAAAAACAGCTTTCAGCACTCCATTTGGACATTATGAATATAATAGAATGCCATTCGGACTGAGGAACGCACCAGCCACATTCCAGCGCCTTATGAATAACGTGCTGATGGGGTTGCAGGGAATTGAGTGCTTTGTCTATGTCGACGACATAGTTATATACGGATATGATTTACGAGATCACAACTTAAAATTGGTAAATGTCCTAGATCGCCTTAGGGAACACAAGCTTAAGCTCCAGCCAGATAAGTGCAATTTTATAAAACGAGAACTCATCTATCTCGGCCATGAAATTTCCGAAAATGGTCTTAGACCAGATCCAATGAAGATCCAGGTAGTAAAAACTTATTCCAGACCAAAAAAGGCTAAAGACGTAAAATCCTTTTTGGGTTTTGCCGGATATTACCGTCGATTTATACCAAATTTTGCAAACATTTCCAAACCCCTAACAAAACTCTTAAAGAAGAACATTATTTTCAAATGGGACTCATTTTGTGACGAAGCTTTCTGCAATCTCAAGGAAAAATTAATTAACTCTCCTGTGCTCGCGTATCCAAATTTTGATAAAGAGTTCCTAGTAACAACCGACGCTAGCGACGTAGCGATAGGAGCAGTTCTATCCCAGGGTAATATCGGTGAGGATCGACCAATATCCTTCACAAGCCGAACACTTAATCCCGCAGAAACAAGATATACCACAACTGAAAAGGAATTATTGGCAATTGTATTTGCCGTCAAACAGTTCCGCCCGTATATCTACGGGAAACGTTTCACTATAGTAACCGATCATAAGCCACTTCAATGGTTGATGAACCTGAAAGAGCCAACTTCCAGATTGGCTAGGTGGAGAATATTGCTCGAGGAATATGAGTATAAAATTCTCTATAAGCCGGAAAAATATAACGCCAATGCAGATGCTTTGAGTAGAATCACCAACCAAGAAAACAGTGGATTGAAAACGAACGATGTAAACAACGTGGGTATAGTGACTAGGAGCCAAGTAAAACAAGCGCATGAGAAAACTAAGAATAGAACAAATAGTGCCGTTAAAGAAGGTGAACCGGACAAACTCTCGAATCAGTGTAACCTTAACAAAACTTACAACTCAATATATATAGACAAAATGACGCAAGTAAAATTTTTTTTTGTACCGCCAATAGAAACAATAGATGAAATCGAGCTCTCTAAGCATGTAAGAGACTACATAAGTCCTGGTTTGGGTGAACTTAAAGTTTTAAATCACGATTCAACTGTTACCAAATACATCGTTGCTAAAACCATATTACCCCTAAGAACAGAAAACGATAGAAAAATGTTGGTTAGCGTTATAAAAAAGGTCTATGATCATTGCGTAAAACACCAGTTGAAATGTACCCTCCTTCAACGAATTTACACTAAAAGAGATAGAACTAAATCTTGTGAATGTCTTTAAGGACATAAATATTGCCATAAACTTATTCGTAAATAAAAAGATACATTTGGTTGACGAGAAAGATATCTCTAAAATTTTAAAAGAATATCACAATACTCCTCTAGGTGGACACCAGGGAGTATCCCGTACACTAAAGCGACTGAAATTAAGCTATTTTTGGCCAACAATGCTTAAGGACGTAGTCGACTTCATCCGCAGATGTGAATCTTGTCAGAAGAACAAACTTCTAAAAAAATGTTCCGTTCCTATGAAAATAACAACAACTAGCACCAAGCCATTCGAAAGAATAGCTTTGGATATCGTTGGCCCATTGCCTGTGAGCTATGAAGGCAACAAATACTTATTAACGTGTCAGGATGACTTAACCAAATTTTCCCAGGCCTTACCCATGGCTAATGCCGAGGCAATTACCGTTGCTAGGGCCTTAGTCGAGCGTATCGTCTGTCAACATGGCATCCCAGAGTCAATTTTAACAGACCAAGGAACAAACTTCCTAAGCAACCTGTTCAAAGAAATGTGCAAATTGTTAAAAATCAAGAAGATTAATACGACTCCATATCATCCACAAACCAATGGCGCTTTGGAACGGAGCCACCGAACGCTAGCAGAGTACCTTCGACACTACGTCAACCAGGATCCACTCACTTGGGACACCTGGATACCCTATGCTATGTTCGTGTACAACACTACACCACATAGCAGCACGAATTATAGCCCACACGAGCTTTTATATGGCTATCCGGCTAATATTCCCAACAGTTTAGAACAAAAGCCGCAAGTTTCATACAATTATGAAAATTATGTGAATGAGCCATCAAATTGCAAGGGAAACCTTGTATCAAAGAAAAACACAGGCTAAAAAATACTACGATAGAAATACCCAAGAAAAGAACTTTAACATAGGTGACAAGGTGCTTATTAAAAACCATACTCGGAAAAATAAATTGTCCTCGCTTTGGGAGGGACCTTTCGTGGTTATGAAGGTCATATCAAAAGAAAACTCAGTAATAAAAATACGCAATAAACTCAAAACAATGCACAACAATGATCTTAAGCTCTTCATAGAATAATGCACCGAAGCAATTACCATATTAATATAAAATTTATAGGTTATGCTGTTGAACTTGGGTGATTTGTCAACTTGAACTTTCACGCGAAAACTAGGTTATTATATAATAATAAAGTTTCGATTCTCAAACATTTAACTATGAATACCTTTATCAAATTTGAGACGCAAGTAGGACATGCAACTGAATTTCCATCTGAACACGAAACCGGAGAACCTCCGATCTTACGAAATAACAAGAAAAGGGAGCCTGAATTAAGCGCTACTACACTCTCTAATTATAGCAACTCTCAATGCTCCCCGATGAGCATCATTTGCTAAATTATCTTCAGTTAAACGTTTTGAGAAATCGAAAAGGGACTCTACGAGCCCCGCACAAAACATGGTGCACATAAAATATGCTGCAAACGGCGATCTTGCATTACTGTCCAAGCAAATAAGCTCCTTAAAGGAAGAGGAACAAAAGAACCTGGAACCCGTGGACGCCCACGACATACACCATTATACACTTGTTTATGTAATATTTTCAATCATCCTCCTGGTCGGCATTTACAAAGTATACAAACATTGTACTACTAAAACCACCAAAATAAATCAATTGGCTACAGCCATTAAAATAAAAGAAAATGAAGATCAAAATGACCCAACCATAGTGTTCACATGTTAAAAATTCATTTAACTAATTTTTGCATTATTTCCGTCACCGTGCACGTTCCTCTGGAATACTACGTCCTATTTTCATGCTCTTCCGTCAAAAATTGCACACAGTGGATTCCAATAGTATAATACCTACACACGTTAAAAATATGTAAAACTTGAAATATATATATATATACAAAAAAAAATTATTTTTTTTTAGATTGATACGTAGTTGATAATTAATTACGTTTAATGGAATTAGATAAAGTTCTAAAACATAATAAAAACATATAATTTTTTTTTTTTTGATAAATAAAACAAGGATAATTATTTTATTATTGCTATTATTATTATATACAAAAATCTTTCCATATAGATATTTAGATAATAGTGATATGTATGTATAATACTAATTATGGGCAAAATTAAATATGTACGTAGACCAATAGGTAAATACGTATCAGAAATTAAGCATTTCTAAGTAAAGAGATAAAAAGCATTTAATATTAAAAAAAAAAAAAAGGTAATAATAATGTAATGTAATTTTGTTTAGAAAAACAAAAAAAATAATAATTAAGTGAATATAATAAAATTAACTAAGTTTGTAGTTAACCATTTATACTTACCATAAAACTTTTAAACTTTTTGTAATCCCAGAACCAACGACGACAAATTCTAAAAGAAAATTCATCACCTCTTCAAGGAATGAATTTCCTTTTTCATAGGGGGAAGGTGTTATGATATATTCACATATCATAACGCATTGACATATCATAACGCGTATTCAAATTTGCATTCATGCATTCCAAGTGCATACGTTTTTACTTGCCCTATTTCAAGTGCATACCCTAAAATTCGATTTCATTTCAGATTTCTTGAAATGAAATCTCTAACTTCCACTTAGGTTTGTCAGCACAAATTTTCCTTTCTTAATCATTTAAATATGCACACGCTTCATTTTTATAAACACAAAGTACCTAAATTGTAACTTTGTTGCAACATATTTCCTCTTGAACACTTGCATATGCACACGCCACAAGTGGCGTATCAAATAACATGCCTCGCTTATCAACAGAAAAATGCACCACGTGATCGATGCGATCGTGGGAAGTTCTTGCTGACGGCGCGAGCGTAATATCCAAAGGAGGAATAAAGAAATGATAGCGGGCAGTCTTGGAGAAAGTCGCGAGATTAATACATCGAAGTTGGTTCTGGGGACGTAAAATAAATTGAATTAAAATTAAAATAAATTGAATTAAAATTAAAATAAATTGAATTAAAAGCGGATTAGTAATCGAATTTTGAGTTCTTTTATAAAAGATCCTAAGAGATCCTAAGAGATTTAGTAATTGAATTTTGAGTTTTAATAAAAGATCCTAAGAGACTTAATAATTGAATTTTGAGTTTTTTTATAAAAGACCCTAAGAACCAACTCCAAGACTCCGCCGTACTCTCTTCTCCCTGCAAGCGGGAAAGCACGGAGTACACGCGCGTAACACTTTTAAGCCGTATAGGTCCACCAGCTCCTTGAGATCCCAAGGCCCTACATAAAAAAAATAAAGTATGTAGTGACGCATCTATGGTTAGTTTTCTCATTTAGTTCCTTTTTTTGTCGTATGTGCTCAATTTCATTAAACTTATAGAAACAGTTATTGCTTCTAACCTATTTCGCCTGTGCGATTTGGGTATTTAGTAACGAACTTCGTACCTCAAACAGAAAAAATACGAAAGCCTTATGAGATCACTATTGTGTCCGTCCGTCCATCTGTCTGTCACAGACATCTTTCTCCAAAACGACTTTCAAACAGAAAGTTAGGTCTTCATAATGCGCTCATATTTCAACAGTCAAGGTTTATATATTATATTATATTATTATTATATTTATTTTTTAATTTTTATAAAGAGTGAGTCGGGCCCCCTTAAAAAAAAAGGTATTTTTCTCTAGATTTTTTCTTAAATCCCTGAATCGATTTCTTGAAGCTTAGATATACCAATACCAAGTAGGGTCAATCAGTGACAAAATGTGATATAGATAATTACGATCTAGTATCCTTATGAAGTGCGCTTTTGACCTGGAGTTCATCACTATGGCCCACAAACAGGGCATAATGACGAAGGGCTCGGGGCATAATAATGAATTATATTTAATACATGAAAAAACATTTTATTTTATCAACACATAATATTATTAATTATTGAGTTTACGAAATGCTTAACACACTAATTGTTGGACTCAGTTTTCGTGACAAAGAATTTTCTTCAAATGTAAAATTATGTCTTCTGAATCCACTTTTCGTTGAGCTTACCAGAATGTGAAAATCGAAAAATGATTATGCCCCGTAAAAAGCTCGTCATTATGCCCTGTAAAAAGTCAATCATTATGCCTCGCACAACACTCTGTGATGTAATTACGCATAAAAAATACGAACGATGAACAAACAACTGACCCGAAATTAATTGTCAATTAAATATCACAATAAATGTGACACAATAATGTGAATGCATTATAAGCAAAACATGCACCCAAATGCATGTCACACTCGAACAGCAAGTGGGGGCATTTGTTTACATGTTTTGCAACATGCTTAATACGGGTCAAGCGAGTTGCATCACATCAAAATAAATGTTAAACACAAAAGTGCAAGTAAGTAACTTTGTTTAAGATGCCCCAAATCACGGACATGTGTACACATTATAATTGGATAAATCATAATTAAGATTAGGTTAGCAAATTCAATTGTGTACAAGTAAACTAGGAATATTTCAATAAAACGAAGTCATTATTTAGTATTTAGATAGTCCAGACTTTTATTCCAGTGTCTGCTAGCCTTAGCAGCACCCCCTTTTCCTAGGTATCTGCTAGTTTTAGCTGGGCATACAAAAAGACCTGCTCTCTGAGCTTCTCTTAGGAGATCTGCTTTTATAGCTTCTCCAACTATCAATATCAAATAAATTTCATCATGCAAACGTGTTTTATGCCGTTTTACGTTAGAGAGTTTATTTACAAATAAAAATTGCTTATTATTATAATCAGTTATTTGTACAGTAGGAAAATACGCTACAGAAATTCCGTGTTCTTTTCTTTGGTCACAAAAAATGACTTATTGAGCTTTATGTTTTGTTGAGCTTTTATTAATGAAGATTATTGATTAATGTTTTTTTTTTAAGAAAATTATAAAAGGAAATCGTTAAAATATTTCTCTATGCCTTAAAGCAACTACACAACTAATAGAAGTATATGATAAACATGAATATATATAAATATTTTCATTTTTTAAATTAAAGCTTTCCATTAAAGCGCAATCAGTTTAGTTTAGACATAAGCCATTTGAAGCATTTTAACTGACACTCATTACGCATTTTATTTGAGACACAAGCCAAACATCTTCAGAACCCATTTTGAAGTTCTTCATATTGCCGCATCAAAATAATTTATATTTATTGTAATTGTAAATTAGAATTACAAATTACTTTTAGAAGTTCTATGACGAAATTTATTTATAATAAATAATTTTTTTGCAAAAATGAAAGAAATGAATATACAGGGTGTCCCGTACGTACCGCATTTCCTTTATACCACGAATTCCTCACTCAATTTCGAGAAATAAATTGTATATGAAGAGAGCCGGAAAATTCACGGTGTGGGCGGTAGGAGGTTTTGTGCTTTTTATCCTAATACCATGTAACTTTATTGTTATATACCCTATGAAGGTGATTTGCATCTTCGGTGATAGTAAACCCTCTACCCTTTCCAACAAATGCCCAACCACCTGTCTACTCCCTTCTCGTCGGCAATTATAGGATGTCAAAGTCAAAAAATTGTATAATTTTGCAATTTCTTTTTCAATTTCAATGATTTTCCCGCCAAAATGCATGATAACTATACAGTTTTATGACGAGATTTAAAGACCCCGGAATGTAACCTTTAATTTGACTATGTGCATGTACCTACCTAAATGCTACCTTTTTTGAGATATTCCCATTTTTATGGTGCATATTTTCATTAATTTTGCTAATAATAATAGAAATCCCGCCTAATTTTATGCAATTCCACGCAAATTAACAAAATTCATGAAATTATGCATCATAAAAACGGGAATAGAGGGTGGTTGGGCATTTGTTGGAAACGGTAGAGGGTTTACTATCACCTGAGGTGCAAATCACCTTCATAAGGTGTACAACAAGAAAGTTACATGGTATTAGGATAAAAAGCACCCAAAATCACAAAAACCCCCTACCGCCCACACCGTGCATTTTCCGGCTCTCCTCCCATACAATTTGAAATTAAGTGAGGAATCCGTGGTATAAAGGAAATGCGGTACGTACGGGACACCCTGTATATGAAGTCATAAAAATTTATTAAAATTAGAAAAAAATACAATAGTAATTCCAGTATATCAATATTTTTCTTTTTTTAATGGTAATTCCCTTTGAAAGGTCTTCGAAATATACACAATGTTAGAAACTTACAGATTTCCCTGTGGTCCCCTTAATAGCTCACTTTACGTGGCGCGGACTATAATAAAATAAACTCATTATGATCACTCTTGCATCCACCTGTTCGAATTAAATATTAGTGAAATTTAATAATCGAATAATTATTAAAATATATTATATATAAAGCTAACTAAAGGGGATAATGTATTTACTAAAAGTTATCACAAATTTGGATTAGATTTAAATAATTAATTCAGTTGATCGACTGTTCTTTGATAAAGCTCTGGTAGAGAGTCCTGATTGCGCGGCACCGAGTCGCTCTTAGCCAATTTTTTAACACATATTCGCTGTTGTATTTCCTACATATCTTATTGATTTATATCCATAAAAATTTAATTTAATGATCCAATTTTATAGTCAGTAATAATGATATCCAGATTTTCTGATATTTAGGCATCATTACTGACATATAGTAGGGATACTGTCATTAATAATCACAGTGTAGGATATGTACTTCATTACTGTCTTCATTTCTCAGATCGGTTCTAATTTTTGGAGAGGTATGATGTAATATAAAGATGAATAGTGATAGTAACAGCAAGTTTTTTTTTTGTACTAAAACAAAAGAGAGGGAGCTCCTTCGGAGCTTCATTGAGGCCCTTGAAAGCCTGCCGAAATTGTGGAATTCAACAAATCATTTTTATAAAAAAAAACAAAACAAAGGAACTTAGCTCCAGACAAAATGTTAAGCATTTATATGAAAATAGAACTAGGTTCTAAACGTGCAGATGTTACAAGAAAAATAACCATCCTCCGGTCTAATTACCGAAAAGAACTTAAAATGATCGTATCATCGAAGAGATCGGGAATAAGTGTCAGTGACGAATACAAACCATCTTCGTGGGAATTTTCTGCTCTTCAGTTTCCGAACAGAATCGAAGATCCTGTTAATGCAAATGTATAACAGATGAAGAACGTAAGTGTAGGTAATTGCACATTTTTCAAATAATCATTATTTGGTAAGAAAATTTGTATTAATATTGTTGAGTTAATGAAAACGATGCTTAAGGAGTATTTATTGTTTCCTTTTTTCATAGCGTTAAAATTACAGAAATAGGAAAGAACATTTTTTTCAATCAGCTACAAATTTAATTTTTATATGTTTTAATAAGCATTATGGAACAAATAATAAAGAATAATTTTAAAATTTCAATTTCACTTTGTACTTAATCCTGGAATACTAACCCGTTTTGATATTCGCTTATTGGTAATCCTGAGTAAATATTACTCACACACGAATAAATTATAAACAAAAGAGTTGAAATATTTTAGCGGATACGATAACAGAAAAATGAAAGAACAGCATTCCCCCAAGAATAATTTAAGATTTACATAAAGAAATTTTAATTAATATAGTAAGGATAATTAGAAATTAATGAATCACATTTTGTACATCTTGTACATTTTTTTTTGTCATGAATAGATTTTATACTACAATTTTGGGTTCCCGTCCAATGAGGAGCATGAGGAATGACAGGACTGACCTGCTGGGAAGGCTCTACCTCGCTTAAACTAACAATCACGCTTCCAGTGCAGCCTTCAAGCAGAAAGTGAGTAAAATTTACTTACGGGTAGCATTCCAGGGTTAGTGCCAAAATTATAACAATGCAAGCTCTTCTGTGAGGATCCATTAAGAGGAGTCAGTACCGAGATTTGCAAGTTTCATACATTTTTCAATGCGAATTTCTGGCAAACTATTTGTAGCAGAATAACAACTTATATTTTATATTAAAGTAAATAAAAAGATTACGTTTGTGACCTGTTGATGAGTCAAACCAAGACTTGAAACTTGTCACCAAAAATTAATGGATTGTGTGATGAAATAAGAAATTAGAACATTGTTTAGCTTTTCCTATATACCGGAGAATCCCAAAAAACTTATATTAAAGATAACGAAGAAGTCTAGTAAATAAGGTCGGCAAAAATTAAAAAAAACATATTCCAACGGAGATATTAGCTCGGAAACTTGTAAAAAATGGTAAAAATTTTAAATCAAATTCCTCTTAGTAGGTATTCTTATTTCTTTAGATTGTGACTATTTTAGAAAGATAAAGCCTAGATCTAGCAAATAACGTCGAGTCTTTCATGTTTAGTTGCGCTTTTTTAATTATTTGACTCTAATAGTACTTGTTTTTTCTCTCGCAATATTTCACCGACTAGAAATTGCAATATTCCGTGGAGAGTTGTTGAAATACAAAGCAAAATAGTATATTTAACAATTATGTGAAAAAAAATTTAGGAGAGTTAATTCTTGCTAAAAATTTAAAATTTATTTGAACTGTAAATATTAATTTTTCATCTTAAATTGTCGCATGTTTTGTTTCTGTATTTTACGCTAGATGTCTCTAACATGGTCTTTGGTCTAGGTTGAGGCTAATTTTATTTACATGAATTTTCTCACTTTCAGGACACAAACCTACGTATAGTAAATTTTATTACCTACAGGTTCGCTGCTATCTAAATTGAAACTTTTGCGGAGTACTGAATCCTCTTAAAATAATTTACACAAGATAAGTGAATATCTGGCTCGATGAATTGACAGATACTGAAACAAATACTGGCATTTTTAATGAAAGTCAAAAGTTTCTACATAATGACAGAGTAATGAAAGAAGACCTCACTCCAATATAAAATCAACTGATTGTAGGGAAGGCCGCAATTTTTTTTTTTAGAAATTTGCTAGAAATTTTTTCCCTATAATTTGTTTTCTTCCAAAACTGCATATAAGTTATAAGGAAAAAATTTCTAAGAAAAACTTGCGGCCTTCCTACGTCTGTTCGAGGCATCGTTGATTTTATATTGGAACGAGGGACTGCTCTCGGCCTCGGCCAATGCATAAAAATTCGGAAGAAGAAATTTCCAGTAAATTTCTTAGAAAAACTTGTGGCCTTTCCTTCATTGGGTCGAGGCAACGGTGATTTTTTATGGAGCGAGGCATTGCTTGCTTAAGGCCAAAACACAGTGAGGGCGACACAACAATGTTGAGAGCTTAGTTGACAACAATATCGCATTTAAAACACAGTGTACCCAACTCGACAAATATTTTTGACAGCAGTCACTGTTTTATTTATTGTAAAAGAAATGGCAACAAGGAAAGAAATAAAAAAAAAATCTTTAGTATAGCTTATGCGGCTTTCTTAAAATTCTAAAAGCATAAAGAAAATGCTAAAAAACAGAAGAAGATGAGATTGCCATACATGGGATGACGTTTATCGCACAGAAAAACTTTTTCCCCCATTTTCTCTATAAATTTCTTTTCAAACTCATAATTTCTCAAACTAGTAAAAAAAAAATAATTTTATTAAATTTTTTGATAACTATGTAGTTTATTTACTATTATCTTTCAATTTGCTATCCTTTATAAAAATACCCAAATCCATATAACATGAATATCAATTATTCACTGTCCACACGTAAATGTCAATTATGTTGGCGACTAATTTAGAGATTTTCCCAAACTTTTTGTTGGCAGCTTTCCGAGTCGCCCTCATTGTGTTAAGTATATGGGACTTTCATATGTATATTCGAATCTTTGACAGCAACCAATTTATGGCTCTCACTGTGTTTTGGCCTTTACTCTTTGGTCACGTCATCTAGTGCCAAGTCGAGGCATCGTTAATTTAATATTCTAGAATTTTATATTTTATTTTATTTTATTATTTATTATTATTATTATTTATTTTATTTTATTTTATTTTATTTTATTTTATTTTATATTTCATTTTATTGTAATTTTGTATTCTAGAAAAGCGTTCCATATTTTTGTTCTACATACAAAGACTGAACGTATGTTATTAGTTTGTCTAAGATAACGAAGAGGTCTAGTGAATAACGTCGGGAAAAATAAAAAAAAAACATAGTTATATTGGAATGAAGATATTAGTTCGAAAACTTCTAAAAAATGTTAAAAGTTCAAGTTTTTAAATCAAATTCCTCTTAGTAGGTATTCTCATTTCTATAGATTTGACTATTTTACAAAGATATGGCCTATATATAGTGAATAACGACGAGTTTTTTTTTCATTTTTAGTTGCGTTGTTTAATTACAAAACAAAATAGCATATTTAACAATTATGTGCAAAAACCTTCAGGACAGATAATTCTCGTTAAAAATTTTCAATTTATTTGAACTGAAACTATTTATTTTTCGTTTTAAATTGTAAACTTTTGTCGCATCTTGGGTTTGTGCCTTTTACGCTAGATGTCTCTAATGTGGTCTGTGTTCTAGGTTTGAGATAATTTTGTAGAAATTTTCTCAGTTTCAAGACACAAACCTACGTATAGTAAATTTTATTGCCTACAGGCTCTGGTATCTAAATTGAAACTTTTGCTGAGTACTGACGCCTCTTAAATGCTGTTATATGCTGGTAAACTCAAGTATATACCTTATCCTTGTAATAAATTTAATTATATTTTATAACACCATCTTTTGTATTAAGTGAAAGCTTTCTGTAGGATTCTAAGTCGCGCACGCATTATAAGTTCCACATGAATAATAAATTTGTAAAATCATCTAGTATCTATTGTCTTTTAATGATTTTACATTAGGATCACTTTTCCTATATAATATATATAATTTGTTCCTAAATAAATTATCACTTAGAGATATATTTAATTCATATATAAGTGAAGTAGACTAATTTAGGAAATCCTACAACAACGTCATAGCACTAAATTTCTACAATAGGGAATATATAAAGTCCAATATAAGCTCTGAGCATCGATATGTGAATACGATGTAAGTATATTACATGAATTATTATTCCTATATCAACACTAAATTTTATTCCCCGAGCATGATATGAGATTCTCCAATTTAGCGCTATAAGAGTCTTGTGCTATTCCCTGGGAATTCGGTGAGACAATAATGTGGCTTCTTATGACACCTTAAATTCGCAAAATTTATTCCCTAGCAGAGGTCCGAGCTTTATATAGGACAAAAATTGTTTCTTCGGAGCTCACCCCCTGTTGCAATTAGCAACCGAAATTATATATATAATATAATAATAAAAAAAATATATATATAAAAATAAATATAAACAATATAGTTTATAAAAATAAAATACTTATATATACCTGCGGTGGACGGAAATCTGTGCCACTCTTGCCATTTTTTACTCACAAGTAAAAAGATATTGCAGCTAAGTTGCTTTGCATTCACAACATTCACCATAAAGTTGTGAGGTGTTCCAGGTCTTACTATATTTAAGCATAGTAGCATGTATATACATACACCAAAGTCTGATTGAAATCTCATGTAAGATTTCAAAAGACTGACCATAGTGGAACACCTTGGTGTAATAGAATGTATTTTGGTAAACTGATAAGTAAATAATGTTCTGTCCACGCAAGGACCAGAACATGCTGTAAACACCAGCAAACATAGCTAAAATTAAAAAATTAAAACTTAATCACAACAGTTTTTACAAAAACTTTTATGGCACTTATCTCAATCTACTGCAATATCCAGTGCAGGGTTTTGTCGTTGCAGGACGTATATGTCCACACCACCAATAAACACAACGTTGCACAATTGTTGTTATTCACTTTTATCATAATAAATACGAATTATTATGATAAAATAAAAACAAAAACACAACACGAACAAAAATACATTTGTCATTTAATGACAAATGTCAAACCACAACATTTAAATTGTGGCGCCCCCGTCATCTCAAATTCGTAAAACTCCCACAGCGCCGTGGTGAACTTGCGCAAAGTCGAGAACAATAGCCAGCAACTAAGCGAAGCCACAGAACAATGGGCGGCAGCTGGCCCCAACCATATAAAAATGGGGCGATTTTAGAAGAAAAATCACTTGTTGCTCGGTATTTCACCAGTAGAGTCAGCTAGCTGGACCATTGCCACTAGCATTTTTTTTCCAACTTGTACTAAAATTTTTTGTAGGGTTATTCCCACAATAAGTCTTCACCATACACAGGTAATACAAATAGAAATTTTTTTTGGGATATTACCAGAAATTTTCTATTTAATTAAAAACACCACTGAAACATAGAATAAATTCAAGATTTTGGGATATTACCAAATTAAGAATAGACTTCTATAATTTCAGATCTTTTTTCTTCATAAAAAAGGGAAAATATTCTGGGATATTACCAGAGAATTTCTCATTTAAATTTTTTTATACTGAGATTGGAGAGTTAATTCGCAGTTTTGGGATATTACCAAGCTAAGAATAAAATTCTGCAATCTAAGTTATTTTTGTCTCATCTTTTTTGTAACTAACTATTCAGCAAAGTTAATTTGGGAAATATCCAATTAACTAAAGTTAACGAAAAAGGTTTTACAAAACATTTCATTTCGGGATATATCCAAGTGAAGTGTGGCAGGAAACTCAAGTCAATCGGGAAATCATTAGTATTGGGCGATTTCCATACTAATTAGAAATCCCGGTCAATATCTAGGCTAAATCGGCGGCAAAATCCTTTGGGATATTTCCAGGGATTTTTTTTGCTGATTTGGTTTTGGATTTAGGAAAGGGACAATATCTTGGTATTGAACCTTTTGGGAGATTTTCAAGGGTTCAATCCAGAGACCAGAATTAGGTCAAAAACAGGTACTGGGATTAGCTACACCATTCAGGGTTGAGTATACTACAGGAAATAAATAAGTATAAAACTTAATAACGTTTTGTTTCAGAAGAGATTAATTAATTCTATTTTATCAGAAAATTTCTAACAAAATTTGAATTGCTATAAACCTTTTTTTGTGCACATCACTAATTTGAGTTTTCTTCTCTTATTGCAGATAATTAGCAATAAGTAGAGCTTAAGTTTATTTTTTCTTTGAATTAATTTTTTGTTTGATTTTTGTTTGAATTCAATTATTATTTTAATATTTATTTGTAGAATTATTGTTAGTTTGTAAGAGTACGCAATAAACGTATTAAAAGCAGGTTAATCTTTCAATCAGCAATTTACCTATTTTTTTACTTCCATTTTTTATTTTCATTTAATTTTTTTATGTACAGCCATAGGAGCTGTAACATTGGTCCTTCAAACCCGGATAAACCGGTAGCATAATACGTTTATTGAGTATTAAAATTAACAATAATAAAAAAATAGCAATTCGAATTTTTCTGTGTTTGGTGAAGGAAGACTAACTAAAATGGAAGCACTTATAAAGAGACAAACAGCTTTCAAAAAAGTTTTGACTCATGCTGTCTCTAATTATGAAGAGAGAGTAGGTTCAGGGCAACAGTTAACTAAAGGTTATCTGAAGCAAAGAACCCGGAGTATTGAGGAATTGTGGGAACATTTTTTGAATAATCATCAAAGATTATTAGTAGAGTTTGAGGAAACAGCACTCAACGACTACGAAACAAGCCATGTTTTTGAGGAATGCGAAGGAGTATACTTCGGATTCTTAGGGGAGCTCCAAGAACAGCTATCAAAGCTTCAAGAGCTCCAAATGCCAAAGGTAACTAAACCAGAGGCAAGTGGAATCAATGACCACAAAACGGAAATAAAATTGCCTAGCATTGAAATTCCGAAATTTGATGGTGATTACACTAAGTGGAGATCTTTCCACGATATGTTTGAATCTTTGATTCACAAAGATTCTCAAATTCCATTAGTACAAAAGTTGCACTATTTAAAGTCCAATCTATCTGGAGAACCAGAAAGGTAGGTAGTACTAATTATCAACCAGCTTGGGCAGAGTTGACACAAAGATACAATAATAAAAAGGTATTAGTGTTCACACAACTCAAAGCCTTATTTAATCAAGCTATAGTAAAAGGTGAACATGAAAGTAGCCTGAAAAATTTACATGATAAAACAAAGGAATGTTTACATGAATTGGAATCCCTTGGAATAGGTACAAAGACCTGGGATCCAATAATTATTTTTATAATAACACAAAAACTACCTATGGAAACTCGAACTCTATGGGAACAATCAATTTCCAAGAGTACAGAGATTCCAGAGTTAAAAGAAATGTTTTGTTTCCTAGAATCTCGCTTCCGAACTTTGGAAGCTATTAACCCAAGTAAGGTGGGTTATGTTGCCATGAGCAAACATGGACAAAATAAATCATTAAACTATCACGTCAACGAACAATATGGTTGCGTGGTATGTAAGGCAGACCATCGCATACAAAACTGCGATGATTTCCGACGGCATAATATTGACACTCGTCGGAAGATCCTGTTGAAACATAATATTTGTTTTAACGGTCTACAAAGACATAATGGATCTTGTACGATGAGTAAAAGGTGCCCGGTGTGCAAAGGAGAACATACAATCCACAAATGCACACAATTTAAACAAAAGGGTTTTAATGCAAAACGTGAACTTGTGATAAAGAACAAGCTTTGCACAAATTGCTTAAAACCACACAACAAAGAAGCATGTCCAAATAAAAATGGATGTTTCAAGTGTGACAAGCGTCATCACACATGGCTTCATGAAGACAAAAACATGTCTTCAAACAAGCCAAGGGCTGTTGAGACCATACAATCAAGACAGTCAGAAAATTCTGTCCCATCAACTTCGGCAAATGCTTGTTCAAACAAACAGAAAGCCACACAAGCACTATTAGCTACGGCTATAGTACATGTTAGGGACAGAAGTGGGATAACAATTCCCATGCGGGCTTTGGTTGATCTAGGATCACAAAGTTCTTTTATAACCGAAGCGGCTGTTCAATCCTTACAACTGAAAGGCGTGTCAACGTCACTTCAAATTACCGGATTGGGATCTACACAAGTGGCAAAGGCAAACAAAGAAGTGTCTGTCCATGTGAGATCAGCCACCTCAGCTGATTTTGAAATCCCATTGCGGGCTTATGTTATCAAGAAGATAACTAATATATTCCCACCAACACACATAAGGTCTTCTGATTGGACTCATATAAAAGGCTTGCCTTTAGCAGACCCAGAGTTCCTAAAAGCAGGGAAAATAGACCTGTTGTTAGGTGTGAATACCTATGCAAAAATTTTATGCAAGGGAATTAAAAGTGAACCTGAAGGGACCCCCATAGCACAGAATACAAAGCTAGGGTGGATTCTTTTCGGAGAAACAACAGCACCACTAAATCAAGTGGACAAAAATGAAATTTTTTCTGCATTCACCACAAATATGCTGATGACTTAGCACAGCTAAATATGCAAGTGCGGAAATTTTGGGAATGGGAAGAGCTCAACCCAAAACGTAAACTCACTAAAGAAGAAGAGCAATGTGAGCAATTCTTCAGTGAGAATCATAAACGCCTGGATAATGGCAGTTATGAAGTGAAGCTGCCATTCAAAGCAGGCAAGGTTCCCGAGCTTGGGGAATTAAAGATAATGGCGTTAAAAAGATTCGCTCAACTCGAGAAAAAATTCGAGCGAGCTGCCGATATACGAGCTGAATATCATAAATGTATTCAAGAATATTTAGACCTGGGGCATATGTGTAAGGTAAATAAAACCACACAAAATGCGAACACCCAGAGGTATTACTTACCCCATCATGCTGTTCTTAAGGACAGCACTACTACCAAATTAAGAGTAGTATTTGATGCTTCCGCAAAGTCATCAAACGGGAGAAGCCTCAACGAACAAATGTTGACAGGTCCCACATTACAACCAAAGTTGTACTCAACATTGCTAAAATGGCGTGTTCATAGATATGCAGTGACTGCTGATATAGAGAAGATGTATCGAATGATTAAGATACATAAGGATGACCAAAAGTATCAGACAATCATTTGGCGAAGTAGTGAAGTTGAGCCAGTAGAAGAATACGAACTCAACACCGTAACATTCGGCACTACGGCAGCACCATATCTAGCAATAAAAACACTGCAGCAATTAGCCAAGGATGACAAAGAAGAGTATCCTAAGGCATCAGAAATTGCAACGCAGGATTTTTACGTTGACGATCTGCTAACAGGTGGAAATACCATAGCAGAAGTCAAACAAACCCAAAAAGAGCTAATAAAGCTATTAAAGGGAGGAGGTTTTAACCTCCGGAAATGGGCAGCTAACCATGATGAAATGCTTGATTGGTTACCTAAGGAAGACATAGAGCTAGAGTTGCCATTAAAATTTGAAGATGACAACCAAGTCAAAGCTCTAGGAATCCAGTGGCATCCAGCCACCGACAATTTCATGTTTGCTTTCAAGGCTTCAGAATTTGAAACAGAAGCCACAACAAAAAGAAAAATTTTGTCGCAAGTAGCAAAGCTATTCGACCCCTTAGGTTGGATAGCTCCATGTGTAGTTTTGGCGAAAATTATCATCCAGAAATTATGGATGCATGGATGTACCTGGGACGAAATAGTCCCAGAAGAATTCAGCGAGGAATGGAGGCAGTTCAAAATACAGCTGCCTCACATATTGAAAATAAAAATTCCTCGTTGGATACATACCAAGCAAGACAGAGACAACTGTCAATTGCATGGGTTTTGCGGCGCATCAAATTCAGCGTACGCAGCTGTCGTCTACATGAGAGTTCAAAACGATGACGGCACAATAAAAACAACATTGCTCATATCAAAAACTCGAGTGGCTCCCACAAAGCCAATTACGTTGCCAAGACTTGAGTTAAGTGGAGCAGTGTTGTTAACTAGACTACTAAGTCAAGTTCGAGCTGACTTGCATACGAGTAATGTTAGCAGCTTTTCATGGTGCGATTCAAAAATCGTATTGGCCTGGATATCAGGTCATCCAAATAGATGGAAAATTTATGTGGCAAACAGAGTTACCGAGATACAAGAAGGGAACCTAAATAATACGTGGGGATATGTACCTACCAAGGATAATCCTGCTGACATGGCATCACGAGGTCTAATGCCAATGAGCATTCAAGACTGTGAGCCATGGTGGACAGGTCCTAGTTGGTTAAGGCAGCCAAGCCAAGACTGGCCACAAGATAAGAGCCTTAGCAGAGAGACGTCTTACGAATTAAAGACAGTAAAAGCTCTTGCAATGCAAAAAAGCGAAGGGCTCGAAACAATAATTGAGCGATTCTCGTCATACAAACGATTGTTGCTTGTCACTGCACAATGTCTCCGATTCGTCCATAATTGTAGACATAAAGAAGAAAGGAACATTGGCAGATTGACACCAGCTGACATAGAAACAGCTAAAATAAGAGTAATCCAGCAAACACAACAGCAAGAATTTGAAAATGAATTCAAGCAGTTAAAGGCTGGAGAAAATTTGCACAAAACTAGCAAAATAATAGGGCTTTGTCCATTTTTAGATAAAGATTCAGTCTTGAGAGTAGGTGGCAGGTTGCAAAATTCAGACCTGCCAATCTCAACACGACACCCAGCAATACTTCCCAAAGATCATCATTTAACTAATTTAGTGATTGATCACTACCACAAAGAAACTTTGCATGGTGGACCACAACTGGTCCTAAATACCATACGAAGTCAGTTTTGGATCATTAATGGACTACACGCCGTTAAGAAAAGGATTCATCTCTGCGTAATATGTGTTAGACATCGCGCTGCAACACAACAGCAGCTTATGGGCAGTCTACCCAGTCCTCGAGTGTCACAGGCACACCCATTTGAGAATACGGGGTTAGACTATGCTGGTCCTATTGATGTCAAAACCACAAAATATCGGGGATCCAAAACATATAAAGGATACCTGTGTTTATTTGTGTGTATGGCAACAAAAGCCATACACATCGAAGTAGTCTCTGACTTAACGTCTGAAACCTTTCTTGCAGCATTTAAGAGATTTGTTGCAAGACGAGGTTTATGTGCTAATATATATTCCGATAATGGAACAAATTTTATTGGGGCAAACAAAATTCTTCAGCAAGAGTACAAAAAAGCACTCGCTGAAGCAAACGAACTAGCAGCTCACAATGCTGCAGCCATGGGGATCAAATGGCATTTTATACCTCCTGCAGCTCCACATCAAGGTGGACTTTGGGAGGCAGGTGTAAAAAGTATTAAACACCATTTGCGTCGAATTCTAAGTTCATCAACATTAACAATAGAAGAATTAAATACATTAGTCATTCAAATAGAAGCATGTCTCAATTCCAGACCGCTGCACGCTATCACTGCGGATCCAGAACAACTGGAAATTCTAACCCCAGGTCACTTTCTAATTGGAAGACCGCTACTAGCTGTACCAGAGCCCACTCAAGAAGAGTCAAATATGCATCTTCTAAGACGATGGAAGCTGATTCAGCAACTACGTCAACAATTCTGGAAAAGATGGTCAACAGAATACTTGACCGAAATGCAGAAACGACAAAAGTGGAATGTGCCACAAAATAACATTAATATTGGTCAAGTTGTCATCATTAAAGATGAAAAGCAACCACCAACAAAATGGGTGTTGGGGCTCATTGAAGAGCTACACCCTGGTAAGGACGGCAGAGTTAGAGTGGTGTCTGTAAAAACAGCAAGCAATATTTTGCAAAGACCCATTCAAAAAATTTGCCCCTTACCAGTCAATATGCAATAAAGATGCAAAGGAAGTAAATTGTGATGTCCGTAAATGTTTGTATACGTCAAGTTTGATGCATGTATGGGTCCTGGCCATATATTTTTCTATTTTCACATATTAGATAAATAATACATAAAATTCTTCCGAAGTATTAAAATAGGTCAAAGACTGGAAATGGAAGACATTCTAGACATTATGTATGACAGCCTAATGGAGGAATTTGAGCAGACATGGGCAGAGATGTCAGACACTACTGCTATCAAACGGGCAGTATCCCCACTACCTCCGACACCACCGCTGCCAAGTATGCCAGACCGCAACACGCCGCCTAGAGAGGCAGAATTCCAGTTTAAGATGCCTCTGCCTCCTAAGCAGCCAAGGTCCAGCAGCCCCGAGCACATCGACAAGGTGATAAGGGACATAGAAAAACTAAACCCGTCATCAGCACCCAAGGCACAACCATCACCGAAGATGCCAAAAATGACTGTCCATGCCACAAATTTAAATGAGAAAAAATACGATGTGTTTACGGTAGACGGACAACACCATCTCATCGAGTTTGAAGAACTACAATCTATACCATGGGATCGCATCCGTAAGTCTAAACGGATGCGATTCAACTTATTTTTAAAGAACGGCGCTTCTATCAGACTATGTTACGACTGGTAAAAAATAAGGTAGTCTGGTATAATTATCATTGGCCAAAACCAAAGGTAAGCGCTCGTTATAATTTAATAAACAAAAAAACATGATTCCGTCATTTGGTTGATGCACAAGTAGTGCATCAACGGGGCCGGAAGTTGTTGCAATTAGCAACCGAAATTATATATATAATATAATAATAAAAAAAATATGTATATAAAAATAAATATAAACAATATAGTTTATAAAAATAAAATACTTATATATACCTGCGGTGGACGGAAATCTGTGCCACTCTTGCCATTTTTTACTCACAAGTATAAAGATATTGCAGCTAAGTTGCTTTACATTCACAACATTCACCATAAAGTTGTGAGGTGTTCCAGGTCTTACTATATTTAAGCATAGTAGCATGTATATACATACACCAAAGTCTGATTGAAATCTCATGTAAGATTTCAAAAGACTGACCATAGTGGAACACCTTGGTGTAATAGAATGTATTTTGGTAAACTGATAAGTAAATAATGTTCTGTCCACGCAAGGACCAGAACATGCTGTAAACACCAGCAAACATAGCTAAAATTAAAAAATTAAAACTTAATCACAACAGTTTTTACAAAAACTTTTATGGCACTTATCTCAATCGACTGCAATATCCAGTGCAGGGTTTTGTCGTTGCAGGACGTATATGTCCACACCACCAATAAACACAACGTTGCACAATTCTTGTTATTCACTTTTATCATAATAAATACGAATTATTATGATAAAATAAAAACAAAAACACAACACGAACAAAAATACATTTGTCATTTAATGACAAATGTCAAACCACAACATTTAAATTGTGGCGCCCCCGTCATCTCAAATTCGTAAAACTCCCACAGCGCCGTGGTGAACTTGCGCAAAGTCGAGAACAATAGCCAGCAACTAAGCGAAGCCACAGAACAATGGGCGGCAGCTGGCCCCAACCATATAAAAATGGGGCGATTTTAGAAGAAAAATCACTTGTTGCTCGGTATTTCACCAGTAGAGTCAGCTAGCTGGACCATTGCCACTAGCATTTTTTTTCCAACTTGTACTAAAATTTTTTGTAGGGTTATTCCCACAATAAGTCTTCACCATACACAGGTAATACAAATAGAAATTTTTTTTGGGATATTACCAGAAATTTTCTATTTAATTAAAAACACCACTGAAACATAGAATAAATTCAAGATTTTGGGATATTACCAAATTAAGAATAGACTTCTATAATTTCAGATCTTTTTTCTTCATAAAAAAGGGAAAATATTCTGGGATATTACCAGAGAATTTCTCATTTAAATTTTTTTATACTGAGATTGGAGAGTTAATTCGCAGTTTTGGGATATTACCAAGCTAAGAATAAAATTCTGCAATCTAAGTTATTTTTGTCTCATCTTTTTTGTAACTAACTATTCAGCAAAGTTAATTTGGGAAATATCCAATTAACTAAAGTTAACGAAAAAGGTTTCACAAAACATTTCATTTCGGGATATATCCAAGTGAAGTGTGGCAGGAAACTCAAGTCAATCGGGAAATCATTAGTATTGGGCGATTTCCATACTAATTAGAAATCCCGGTCAATATCTAGGCTAAATCGGCGGCAAAATCCTTTGGGATATTTCCAGGGATTTTTTTTGCTGATTTGGTTTTGGATTTAGGAAAGGGACAATATCTTGGTATTGAACCTTTTGGGAGATTTTCAAGGGTTCAATCCAGAGACCAGAATTAGGTCAAAAACAGGTACAGGGATTAGCTACACCATTCAGGGTTGAGTATACTACAGGAAATAAATAAGTATAAAACTTAATAACGTTTTGTTTCAGAAGAGATTAATTAATTCTATTTTATCAGAAAATTTCTAACAAAATTTGAATTGCTATAAACCTTTTTTTGTGCACATCACTAATTTGAGTTTTCTTCTCTTATTGCAGATAATTAGCAATAAGTAGAGCTTAAGTTTATTTTTTCTTTGAATTAATTTTTTGTTTGATTTTTGTTTGAATTCAATTATTATTTTAATATTTATTTGTAGAATTATTGTTAGTTTGTAAGAGTACGCAATAAACGTATTAAAAGCAGGTTAATCTTTCAATCAGCAATTTACCTATTTTTTTACTTCCATTTTTTATTTTCATTTAATTTTTTTATGTACAGCCATAGGAGCTCTAACACCCCCTGTATATCATAATCTTTGATTATCGCAATATGTGCGCGTCATAAAGACTTAACAGTATGCTAAATTTGGAATTCCTCTATGTCACGTCGTTTTCGAGAAGAACATCTGTGATAGACAGATGGACGGACGCAAGAGTAATCTTATTAAGTTTTGCGTTTTTTTCTTTTGATGTTCGGACCACTAAAAACAATCAAATACAATAAAAGTATTTTATAGTTTTCCTACCTTTCCAACCACCATCCTTCCTCCACGACCTTTTCCGAGTATAGATGTCCTATTCTCGCATATTTACATCATGATCCCACTACTTAATTTAATTAATACACTCCACCTCCGCAAATGACTAAAATAGAACTGTTCTGATTGAAGATTGACTTGTAAAGATTTTATAAAACTCAATTTGCCTGTAGAGAGTCATATTATGAATTCTACAAATCTAACTCTAATTAAATCTACATTTATAGTTTCATGCAATAGAAACAAGAGAAATTGAAAATTTTCACTTGTAAAACTCTTTCTCTCTCTGGAATTATAAAATGATCAGCGGAGTTGTAATTTTGTGAAACAAGGTTTTTGTTTTTTAACTTACAGAAAATCGATAGTAGTGCAAGTACTTGTAGTTTTGTGCAATAGGCCACTGTTGGGTAGTTCAACTTTCCTCTAGGAAGCCGCCACTAACGGGTTACTTTCGCGTACAGGTTGATGCTACCAGCGAAGCTATACACGATATATGTAACATCATGCTTGCTGTATTCAGAAAATCATCGATAATTTCTGCACACACAGCTAATTACCCTTATTATGAATAGCCCTGCTCTACATTAAAAGTTGAGGTAAACCTAGTGCTTTGGCTACCTTGTATTGAAAAATAAAATCTTTAATATTTATTAGGTACACAACTATAAATTATTGCAATTCACCCTACATTAGTATGGTACTTCAGGCGGCCGATATGAGCATCCAATTTATAACCTGCTTGTGAGACGTAAATTAATTATTTCAATTTTGAACTGCAGGAAAAGTTGTACGGGAGGTCCATTTCAAAAATTTAAATTTTTAAAATCCTAGAATACGACTTCTTTCAATAATTCAGCAGAACAGGCGATTTAATATTCACATTTTAGTTTTATTTTTCCAGTATCTCCATAGTCTTTTTTAGGGCTCCGTACCCAAAGAATAAAAACAGGAACCCTATTACTAAGCTTCCGATGTCCGTCTGTCCGTCACCGGGCTCTATCTCATTAACTGTAATAGGTAAACAGTTGAAATTTACACAGAGTGTGTATTTCTATTGCCGCTATAACAACAAATAATAAAACCAATATAATATAATAAAATTAAAAATTAAAAGGGGCCCCATACAAGAAACGTGTTTTTTTTTTGCCTATATATAGTGTTAAATTTTGTACGATGGTACGGAGCCCTTCGTGTGCGAGTCCGACTCGCACTTAATCAGTTTTTTAAAAACATTTGCTTTGACACAAATAGTCCAAAAGAAGTGATCAGATGATGTTAAAAATATCAGAGCACATATGCGAACGTGACTTTACGCAAATCTCTCTTCACGATAAAAAGGTGAGGAAATAGTACATACAGTGGGTGATCAAATTATTATAATCACTCTCCGAAATCATACAATTTTGAAACAATTTATAAGAATATTAACCTAAATTTTATTATATATCGGTATTTATGGTTTTAATGCTGTGTAATGACTTTTAGCTCTTAAAAAGAGTTACCACATCTTTGCTAAATCGCATTACTATGAAGTTAGTTGCATATTAGCACTTGAGGTCATCGCATTTCTCTTATTTTTGTTTGCTTGGGCTGAGTCAACCATTGAGTACTAACCGTTTTTTTTTTGTGATGTTTTTAAAAATTAGTAATTTTTGAGTTTGTTTTTATTAAAATGGTTAACAAGTGTTACGTTAAAATAATATATCCGTACAGTCTGCGTATTTTATGAGCTATAATGGGATTAGAAATCTGATTTTTTTTAATAAAGATGGGTACATCTGAAAACATATCTCCAACTGAAATATCAAATATTCAGTCTTTGCTGAAGTTGACTGAATACTCTCAAAGGAAAATCGGAGCAATATGTAATGTCTTTCAGTCATCTGTTAGCATAATTAAAAATAAAATTAGAAATAATGTGCCACTAACACCACGCCGTGCTGGACATTGTGGTAGAAAACTGATTACAATGACCAGAGATGAGCGTAAAATTTGGGATATTTCAAAACAGATAAAAGGGAAAACGTGCTAACGAATCTAATGCATGAGCCGGGAAATAAAATTTCAACAGTTACTCTTCGGCGGAGGCTCATAAAACAAAAATTTTAAATGTTGTCGCCCAGCAAAAACAAACCTCTGCTAACAAAAGCAATGAAGAAAACAAAACGGCTTCGGTGGGCCAAAAACCGGACACATATGACCTAGGAAGATTGAAGGAAGGTTATTACTTAATATTTTCCCATCTTTTAAAATATTTAACTCGTATTCTCTCATAAATTTGTATTCATCTTTGATTTATTTACGTATGTTTCTCTAACGAGCCCACAGTACAGATTCTGAGGGATAAATCGGGTTTTGTATTAAGATGACCGGGCGAAAAATACAATGCTGACTGTTTGATCGAACGAGTGAAATATCCTCTAAGCATTATGGTATGGTCTGTGATAAGTGGGCAAGGTACAGGTAGGCTATATAATGTTGAAGGAACAATGCGCCAGGACTGATACATCCAAGTATTGGAAGCAAAACTATTGCCTCACCTCAAAGAATGGTTTCCAAACTGTGACTACATATTTATGCATGACTGCATCTTGCCAATGGCAGCCAACGAGGTCACTATATGGTTAAATGACCAAAATATCGACATTTTTCTATGGCCTGGCAATTCTCCCGATCTTGTTATGGTCGTAGCATATTGCATATAGCAATATGCCACCACGGACTGAAGCGTGTAGGCCCGGCTTGTTGTCGACTACAGCATGAAACCAAAACGCGCCCCGACCGAGAGAAATGCTTCCTCAAGCTCGGTGTCATGTTCAGTGACAGAAGGAAGAAGAAGAGCGTTCTTGGCGGAGTTTTTTGAGTTTTTTGACAACGTAAGAAAAGCAAGAAGGGAGCCAAAAAAATCTCGGCGAATAATAAGTCATCGGGACAGAAAATCCTCCCAAAAAGAGTGTAATCCATGATTAAAGTGGTATAATGTCAAGAAAATCGATTTGTGAAATAAATATCGTAAATAGGAAACAAAACTAAGCCTAGCTGCCCAGCACGACGATTTAGCACCAGAGGATTACTGGAGAAAGGAGATGAGCATATGTATCCTCCACATAATAATGAACACTTCCAGAACCATCTAGTACAAGTAAGTGATTCAGTCTTACCTGATTCGATTACGCAAACAAAAACGGAGAAGCCCACATTCCTGAAGTACCGGCGAGGCCCCCACTTCTGTGGGATGACTATATTCATACATCATATGTAGCAACTCATATACAACGATTTGTGGCTTATGCGGCATGCAGAATTCTACCGATCTTCGCTAGGTGAAGTACATGTATAGACCTGGATACCAATATATAGTCTCTATTTGAGTATCTATTCAGACGTCAACCTTATTTGTGAAATGAACTAATTTTGATCTGATATATAGTAGATAATTAAGGTACTTTCATTAAATAACCATATTTTTGATCTGATATATAGTAGATAATTAAGGTACTTTCATTAAATAACCATAATTTTTGATCTGATATATATAGTGAATAATTCAGGTACCTTCATTAAATAAACTATATTTTTTTCAATTGATATATATATGTAGGTACTAAGTAACTCAGGTATTTTCGTTAAATTCATTTGATTTCATATGTATGTTTGAAAATCATCTTATTAGTTAAATGAGTTACATATAGTTATACGCTTAGACATACACGGCTTTCTTGATTGGATATATATATAGGAATTCGTTCGCTAAAACAACTATATTTATTTACTTATATACTAGCAATTGTTATTGAAACCGGCTATATCATGTGATGATAGCTTATATCCCAATCAGATACAAGTGCTAACGCTTCTTAAGATGAATTGGTTAGCGGCTTGTGTGAAAGTGTCAGAGGACCTATAAGCATTAAGAAATTTAGTAAAAACATACCCACAGGTAGTCTACTGATAGGCTACCTTAATTTTTTTAAATTCGTCAGGCATAGATGCGTTATTAGTTTTGTTACCAAGAGTGGGAAGAAAATAGTTGGTGTGATTATACCCAGTTCGGTGAGGCACAGACTAGTAGTACTGTAAAAGTGCAACCCAAAGGGATTTCGGACGTGGTCATTTATTTCGTCTATTATTTTTCTTTTAATTTCAGTGCAGCTGGAGAACACGCTTCAGGAGGCCTGCTGGATACGTGAACATTCCAACTATCAATTTTGTGAAATTCGGCTTGATAATTATTTCTTCGGGTTGCCTTCGCGAAACTAGCATAGTAGCGTAGTAGTATATAAACCTTTAAGTAAAATCTGTCGTATCCACTTTAGTATTGTAGAACATGACAGGACAATCAGAAGTAAGATACCAAAATCAGAATCCTACGGGGGTGAATTTAAGCAACAAAAAAAAAAAAAAACAAAAAAACGAAATCACTTGTAATTTCGTACTAATATAGCGTTTATAACAAAATGAAGCAGTGTATTAGCATCTAAATACTACTATCAATCTATCTAAATACTACAAAAGTAAGAAATGCTAGTGTATAAATTAGACATTAAACCTATTTCATTATAACGTAAATATGAATTGCTGAACGTTTTTATTTCTTCCCTCACATTTACTGGAGCCCTCTAACATGAAGGTCGCATAGGTCCGCTCTAATTTCTTCTACAGGTCAGCCAAAGGGACTTGGAAATAGTGCCCCCCAAGTCAAAGGGAGGATGGGGCAAGGCCAAGAAGGCATAACATCTGCGCCTTCAATTCAGCAGTAAGCAGGTAAGTGACGTAAAGGTCCCTTCAGGACCGAGTGTGTGCCGTTTTTTGTAGTGCAGGCACGAAAATTTTTTTGTCTATGGATGATGACATGCGGCAGGTATTTCGGGAACTCCCCCACACTCTCCGCCATCCTTAGCCGAGGTGCTAGCGTGCCGCCCTGTGCTATCGCTGTCATCAGGCGATCTGTCAGCTCATGCTGGCAGTTTGGACTTAACGTCCTGGTCAAGTCGCCTTCAACATACTTCCATAACAAAATGGCGCCCAACGTGGGGCCACCTCAGTTAGACTTCGGTGGTCTAAATATAAATTTTACTGGGGACTGAGACTTTGAGAGAGATGATCATCTGGTGTCTGCCAGTTGATTGACCTCAAGTCTCACATCCAGTAGAAGATATAGGTGGACCTGAGTCTAATTGGTTTTGTGAAAATTTTTTTTGTAAAGTAACGTAAAATTTTGAAAGTTTTATTGGAAGTCTTTGATATTTTGAATTTTTGGATTAAAGTAAAGTAACGTTTTTTGAATTTAATGAAAGTTTTTTGGAAGTTGAAATCCGGCTTTAGGTTTGACTTCGGTCAAGCCTCAAGCCTGAACAGTTGTTGAATTTTTTTTGAAAGTTTTTTGAAATGTTTTTGGATGATCTTTCCCGCTGGCCTTCTGCCATGGAAATGGTAGGTGGCCTCACGAAATCTTTCGTTTGAGCTCTTGTGGGGACATGTCTCTGTTGGCCAACTGGCTGGACAGAGTTATGAATCTGCGAGACAACTTCTTGGCTTCCAGCTAATTAGTTGACCAGACTCATGACTCTGCCCGGCTAGCGAACTAGCTGGACACGACGATTCGGTGAGGAGAAGAGAACGAGTTCTCGGAGGATGGGATTGATGCTGGAGATCTTCAGTGATCAGGAGTTGGCATACTGCTAACTGCCTGGCTGAAGAATCTCTGGCAGCATCCTCAGCCTTTGATACCTCCGACTTTACTCTTCCCAGATTTCTGCAAGAGCTCCGACTTTTTCAATGCACACACTCACGTCACTTGCTTATATCTGTATTATGACCTTGGAAGAGAGAGAGCGACCTGACCTCTTATGTGGGAGTTAGCTTCGGGAGGTGAGGGAGAAATTGTCTGATCTTTGAAAATTGTTGAAACGTTTGACCTGTCTTTGCGATTTTTTTTGGATTCTTCGTAGTTTGCAGAATTTATGAGAATTTAGTCGACGAAGTTATTGACGCTTCCTGACATCGGTTTTTGTTCTGGGGATTCAATCCTCATATTATCTCGATTTAAGAAGCTTAAATTAACTCTTCGAGTCCTTGTTTTGCAAAATTTATTTTTAAAAAAAAAAAAAAAATTTCTTCGGACGCTTGGGAAGATATTTCCTTGGATCATAGTATCTCATCCCAACTTTCAAATTTAGTAGCTCGTTAGCTTCGATCCTGTTTGAGCCTGTGATCTCGATTTTTGACCTTTTTTTTAATTTCTCTGATATTCTTCTTCGAACCTTTGGTTTGCAAAACGTTTTCAATTTTGACTCACTATGGGTACAGTGAGAACGCCACCACCTGCGACAAACGGTATGTCAATGCTACCTGAACCATGCTCCATCTGTCGTGATGCAAGCTGGTCAGTCGAAAGGAAGCCTGTAATAACCAAATGTGAACACATTTTTCACCAGGCATGCCTGCAGCATTGGATAGGTGAACATGCTAGTTGTCCTAACTGTCGGTGCCATATTACACAACAAGACTTTATCGAATATACAGGTGCAATCCCAAAGAGACCGAAGAAGGTGAAGCCTGTGAAGTCTACTAAGCACGATGTGCCGAGCTTCAATCTGCCTACTTTCGACCTACCACCACCTAATAGACGCTCTTTGTCTCCAGGAATGTTCAATTTGCATTCCCGGACGTTCACTAATCCCAACTCACGGCAAGACAGTCCATTACCACCAGCCCAAGGCCACACCTCAGCTGCTACGGATGCGTTGCTGGCAGGCCTGCGCATTCAAATGAAAGACTTGGTACGTGAAGGTCTCGAACACAGCCTCAGTACATTACGGTCTGAGTTAGTAGATAGTGTCCGTCAGCAAGTAGCAGCCATGGTGCCACCAATAGATTTTTCACGTCCACCCCCGTCTATGGGTAATCCAAGAACGTCGAACGATTTTCCCAATACAAGGAGACAATCATTCCATAGACCGCCTTCAGCCTTTGGTCAGCCTATGCCAAACCTCGCTCCACCTCAACCAACACCGCCTATTCGTGTTCCTGCACATGTAGGACAGCGACGATCCGGAAGTCCCATCCGTAGATGGAACCTGACGTACAATGGAAATAACGCAGAGCTCCCGGTAGACGAATTCATTTTTAGAGTCGAAGCGCTCACGCACTCCGCTCTGGAAGGAGATTTCGATCTGCTGGTAAGGAACATGCTTACGTTATTAACAGGACCAGCTAAAGATTGGTACTGGTCAATATTGAGGAATAACCCTTTCCCAACTTGGGAATTCATCAAAATGGGATTGTCCATGGAATGGGGAGTGCCCAAGGATGATTTAAAAATACGATTACAGCTGATGTCTCGAAAGCAAAAACCTGGCGAAATATTCGCTATGTATCACCACCATTTAGTATTGCTGCGTGACCAGCTACAGACCGCCATGCCAGACCAAGAGTTTCTAGAGATTGTTAAATCCAATTTGTTGCCTGAGATCCAGGAAAAAATATGTTTGCACCCCACTTATACTATAGGACAGCTGAGATCGCTGGTTACTCGTATCCAAGCTACGCAGACACGCATTGCTACAGCTGGTAGTTGGAATCCGTACCGGAACCAACGAGTGCACGCAGTTGACAATTTTCAGAACTTGGACCCTGAACTGGCAGCAGCGACAGGCAGTGACCACGGCCTAGGTGAGCTATCGAGTATTTCAAACAAAAATGCTATTGTCTGCTGGAATTGTGATCAGTCTGGTCATTATTATCAAGATTGTAGACAGACGAGTCGAGTTGTGTTCTGCTATGGATGCGGACGCAAGAATGTTTTCAAGCCTGATTGCCGCTACTGCAGACAGAAAAACGAGAGACGGGTCGGGAATACCAACACCTCTTCCCGACCAGCGTCAACGTCGCAAGCAGCAACTGTAACGAACAAGGAGGAAAGCCCGCTCCATTAGTAGACACTCGTGATAACTCCCTAACGTGTCCTCTGATATCATTCAGTGACTCTGGTGATATCAGAAAAGCACCGGATTGTACAATTACTTCACTGGAAGAGGCGGAGAACTTGATGGATTTCTCTGCAGATCTTCAAGCTCCCATTTCCACTTCTGGGGAGCCCATGACAATACTAGACACTTCCTTAGAAGAGTTTTTACTCTTCGATGTCCCGTTGACACCTATAGCACGTGTAGCTGACAAGGTTACTGAGCAGGAGATTTGGCCTCCTGCCATTTCTATCTTAAAACGGCCACCAAGCTCTGATATGACGAGTGGGCGTGAGCCAGTTTTACATCCGCTGACGCCGTATCATACGCGTCTGCAGAGATACAGAGCAGCAAGAGACCGAATTTTCTCCTCAGTAGCAGAGTTAGCTGAGATTATGTTTCCCGACCGGGATATGAGACCGAAAAGGAAAAGATCAACCGTTCGTTGGCGAGAATACTGTCGACGAATGAAACTGGAAAGGAAAAAACTAGCACAGATTTCCGTGTCGATGCCAGACGACATTCGACCGTACGCAGAAGTAAAGCTGCTCGGGCGAACTGAGACTGGATTACTTGATAGTGGTGCCACTGTCAGTATTCTAGGCCAGGGAGCTCTCGAGAAGCTTGCTGAAGCAGAGGTTGAATGGAAGAAGTATCGGACACAGGTCCAAGTAGCTAATGGTGCCATGACGACTGTTCATGGTCATGTGAACTTGGACGTCACTTTCCGTGATAAGACCCAAAACGTGCGTTTTTACGTGGTTCCTGGGCTCACACAGGCACTATATCTGGGAATAGACTTCTGGCGCCTCTTTGGGTTAGCTCCGGATGTCCTAGGTATAGTCGCAGAAGTGAATCCAAGTGGAATAGCTACCTCTGACACCGATGGGCATATCCTTTCTAGTTTAGAACACCAACGCTTAGAGAGCACAAAACAGCTTTTCCCCTCTTTCGCCTCTTTAGGCCTGGGAAAAACATCATTGGTCACTCACAAGATTGATACGAATGACGCCGCCCCGATAAAACAGCGCTTTTATCCGATTTCCCCGGCAGTGCAAAGTTTGATGGATGCAGAATTAGAGCGAATGCTATCACTGGGTGTGATAGAGGAGAGCCAGAGTCCTTGGAGCTCTCCAGTTGTTCTGGTAAGGAAGCCTGGAAAGGTCCGGCTTTGTTTTGACGCCAGGAAGGTCAACTCGGTTACGAAGAAGGACGCCTATCCGCTACCGCAGATAGACGCACTTCTGAGTCGACTTCCTCCGGCAAACTACATAACGAGCCTGGACCTGAAAGATGCATTCTGGCAGATCCCACTGGACACTGATTCCAGAGAGAAGACCGCTTTCACAGTACCTGGTCATCCTCTCTATCAGTACACAGTGATGCCATTCGGCCTATGCAACGCTCCCCAAACGATGTGCCGCCTCATGGATAAAGTCATTCCTTTCGATCTTCGTGAGAACGTTCTCGTCTATTTAGACGATTTATTAATTCTATCATCTGACTTTGACACTCATCTCATGCTGCTAGCCAGGGTAGCGGATTGTTTGAGGAAAGCTGGCCTTACTATAAACGTCGAGAAGAGCAAGTTTTGTATCAAGGAGACTAAATACCTGGGATTCATTGTAGGAAGGGGAGGTATGAGAACTGACCCTGACAAAATATCAGCCATAGTTGACTATCCGTCACCTAAAACTGTTCGGCAAGCCCGACGCCTACTAGGTATGGCAGGATGGTACAGACGGTTTATTCCGAACTATGCTGATTTGACTGCATCCATTACAGACACTTTGAAAAACCCGAGTCAGTTCAAATGGACATCTGAAGCCCAGACGTCTCTTGATCTACTCAAACAAAAACTTACTTCTGCTCCGTTGCTAGTGAGTCCAGACTTCACCAAACCGTTCGTCATCCAGTGCGATGCGAGCCAACAAGGTATTGGAGGAGTGTTGCTTCAGCTAGATGACGATGGCCACGAGAAGCCAATAGCCTACGTCTCGAAAAAGTTGAACTCCGCTCAACGAAATTACACCGTCACAGAGCAAGAATGCCTAGCTGCAGTCTTGAGCGTACAGAAGTTCCGGCCCTTCATAGAGCTTATGCCGTTCAAGATAGTGACGGATCACGCGAGCTTGAAATGGCTGATGTCTCAAAAGGACCTCAGCGGAAGACTTGCTCGGTGGAGTTTGAAGCTTCAGGGCTTCGACTTCACTATTGAACACAGGAAAGGAAGCCTGAACGTAGTCCCTGATGCGCTGTCACGCATTCATTGTGACAGCATGAACACAAACGAAGATCCTGGCCCGGAAGTTGACCTTAGTTCGCCATATTTCAATTCGTTGGAATATGAAGAACTGAGGCATAAGGTTAAAACGACTTCTGGCAAACTACCAGATCTTTGCGTCAGGGATGGCTTCGTTTATATTCGGACTGTTCCGAGAACAGGCGATCCGATCCAGGAGGAAGAAGCGTGGAAGCTTTGGATTCCACGTGGGCTTGTCACCGACGTCATTTCGAGAGCGCATGATCCGCCGCTAGCTTCACACGGAGGAATAGGGAAAACCCTAGAACGTCTGCGAAGACATCTGTACTGGCCACGAATGACAGTTGATGTCAGAAATTACGTAGCCGCCTGTGACGTGTGTAAAGAAACGAAGGCTCCTAATACTATTTTGCGACCACCGATGAAAGTCCAGTCTGTGATAGAACGACCATGGCAAAAGCTGTACGTCGATTTCTTAGGTCCATATCCTCGGTCAGTTAAAGGAAACGTCTGCATTCTGATAGTTCTTGACCACTTTTCTAAATTCCCACTTCTCAAACCTATGAGAAAAGCGTCTACGCTCAATGTATGCCAATTCATTGAGACTGAAGTGTTTCACGTGTTCGGAGTTCCGGAGACCATAGTCTCTGACAATGGAGTCCAGTTTTGCTCGGCTCAGTTCGCCAGACTACTGGAAAAGTATGGGGTAAAGCATATGCGAACGGCAGTTTACTCGCCGCAAGCAAACGCCTCAGAGCGAGTAAACCGGTCTCTGTTGTCAGGGATTAGGGCCTATATCCAGAAGGAACACACCAGATGGGATGAGAAACTGAGCCAAATAGCTAGTTCCCTCCGGAGCTCTTTCCATCAAGCTACTGGTTTCTCTCCCTATCGAACACTCTTCGGTCAACAAATGATAGAACATGGCAGCTCCTATTCCATCTTGAGGAGCATTGGAACTCTTAATGAGCCACTGAGAGTAGACGCAGAAGATAAAATGAGATTGATCCGTGCGAGAGTGCAGGAAAATTTACAACACGCATTCGAACAGGGTTCAAAAGCCTACAATCTCAGGGCAAAACCCGTCGAGTTCAAAGTTGGTCAGGAGGTATTTAGAAGGACTTTTGCCCAAAGCAATTTCCAACAGCAGACTAGTGCTAAACTGGGACGAAAATTTGTTAAATGTCGGGTTAGAGCCAAGAAAGGAAACTCACTATACGAACTTGAAGATCTGCGGGGAAAACTGTTAGGTGTCTATCACGCTAAAGACATCAAGCAGTGATCATCAGTATGAAAACATCGTCGATACTTATTGTCGTTTATTCCTGGTAGCCCTAAGAAGGCATCCAGCCAGCTTAACTGGTAAACTATAGGATATCACGAAGCCCTCCTATTGCCCCGTCAATGGTGGGTGATATACCTGTTGGAATCCATTCCCATATTCGGCTGTCAACATGTCACTACTTCGACGACGCCTTGGAGACACACCCTTGAACAATCGCAGCCTGAGATCAGGGTGAGAGGTTGCGCCGGGAAAGCTTAGCGATCAGTTCTTTAGGTTACTGATCGCGGGGCTTCCTCAGCATCTCGGTGAAGGAAGGCAGAGAGGCATCGACCGGCTGGATTTTTTGGGTTACCAGCTTGTCGATGTAGCTTTGGCTTCCCCACACGGAGAAGGATGTCGAAGTCTGATCGAAGACTGACGAGACTTCAAGGATGTGTCCTCGACGTGTCATCGGAAGTAGAGTCTGAGGATGAGGAAAGCATAGGGTCGTGGGACGTGACACACATTGAGCGCCCGCAGTGATGAGGCCTATGTGTAAGACCGGCTAGCTCAGTCGACCATTTTTCAGCGTCGTCTGAACCACGGGTGGCGCAGACCACTCTGCCCTGTTATGGTCGTAGCATATTGCATATAGCAATATGCCACCACGGACTGAAGCGTGTAGGCCCGGCTTGTTGTCGACTACAGCATGAAACCAAAACGCGCCCCGACCGAGAGAAATGCTTCCTCAAGCTCGGTGTCATGTTCAGTGACAGAAGGAAGAAGAAGAGCGTTCTTGGCGGAGTTTTTTGAGTTTTTTGACAACGTAAGAAAAGCAAGAAGGGAGCCAAAAAAATCTCGGCGAATAATAAGTCATCGGGACAGAAAATCCTCCCAAAAAGAGTGTAATCCATGATTAAAGTGGTATAATGTCAAGAAAATCGATTTGTGAAATAAATATCGTAAATAGGAAACAAAACTAAGCCTAGCTGCCCAGCACGACGATTTAGCACCAGAGGATTACTGGAGAAAGGAGATGAGCATATGTATCCTCCACATAATAATGAACACTTCCAGAACCATCTAGTACAAGTAAGTGATTCAGTCTTACCTGATTCGATTACGCAAACAAAAACGGAGAAGCCCACATTCCTGAAGTACCGGCGAGGCCCCCACTTCTGTGGGATGACTATATTCATACATCATATGTAGCAACTCATATACAACGATTTGTGGCTTATGCGGCATGCAGAATTCTACCGATCTTCGCTAGGTGAAGTACATGTATAGACCTGGATACCAATATATAGTCTCTATTTGAGTATCTATTCAGACGTCAACCTTATTTGTGAAATGAACTAATTTTGATCTGATATATAGTAGATAATTAAGGTACTTTCATTAAATAACCATATTTTTGATCTGATATATAGTAGATAATTAAGGTACTTTCATTAAATAACCATAATTTTTGATCTGATATATATAGTGAATAATTCAGGTACCTTCATTAAATAAACTATATTTTTTTCAATTGATATATATATGTAGGTACTAAGTAACTCAGGTATTTTCGTTAAATTCATTTGATTTCATATGTATGTTTGAAAATCATCTTATTAGTTAAATGAGTTACATATAGTTATACGCTTAGACATACACGGCTTTCTTGATTGGATATATATATAGGAATTCGTTCGCTAAAACAACTATATTTATTTACTTATATACTAGCAATTGTTATTGAAACCGGCTATATCATGTGATGATAGCTTATATCCCAATCAGATACAAGTGCTAACGCTTCTTAAGATGAATTGGTTAGCGGCTTGTGTGAAAGTGTCAGAGGACCTATAAGCATTAAGAAATTTAGTAAAAACATACCCACAGGTAGTCTACTGATAGGCTACCTTAATTTTTTTAAATTCGTCAGGCATAGATGCGTTATTAGTTTTGTTACCAAGAGTGGGAAGAAAATAGTTGGTGTGATTATACCCAGTTCGGTGAGGCACAGACTAGTAGTACTGTAAAAGTGCAACCCAAAGGGATTTCGGACGTGGTCATTTATTTCGTCTATTATTTTTCTTTTAATTTCAGTGCAGCTGGAGAACACGCTTCAGGAGGCCTGCTGGATACGTGAACATTCCAACTATCAATTTTGTGAAATTCGGCTTGATAATTATTTCTTCGGGTTGCCTTCGCGAAACTAGCATAGTAGCGTAGTAGTATATAAACCTTTAAGTAAAATCTGTCGTATCCACTTTAGTATTGTAGAACATGACAGGACAATCAGAAGTAAGATACCAAAATCAGAATCCTACGGGGGTGAATTTAAGCAACAAAAAAAAAAAAAAAAACAAAAAAACGAAATCACTTGTAATTTCGTACTAATATAGCGTTTATAACAAAATGAAGCAGTGTATTAGCATCTAAATACTACTATCAATCTATCTAAATACTACAAAAGTAAGAAATGCTAGTGTATAAATTAGACATTAAACCTATTTCATTATAACGTAAATATGAATTGCTGAACGTTTTTATTTCTTCCCTCACATTTACTGGAGCCCTCTAACATGAAGGTCGCATAGGTCCGCTCTAATTTCTTCTACAGGTCAGCCAAAGGGACTTGGAAATAGTGCCCCCCAAGTCAAAGGGAGGATGGGGCAAGGCCAAGAAGGCATAACATCTGCGCCTTCAATTCAGCAGTAAGCAGGTAAGTGACGTAAAGGTCCCTTCAGGACCGAGTGTGTGCCGTTTTTTGTAGTGCAGGCACGAAAATTTTTTTGTCTATGGATGATGACATGCGGCAGGTATTTCGGGAACTCCCCCACACTCTCCGCCATCCTTAGCCGAGGTGCTAGCGTGCCGCCCTGTGCTATCGCTGTCATCAGGCGATCTGTCAGCTCATGCTGGCAGTTTGGACTTAACGTCCTGGTCAAGTCGCCTTCAACATACTTCCATAACAATCTTAATCCCATAGAAAACCTATGGGAATTAATAAAAAAGGGTTTTGCCAGAGAAAAAATCACTAGCAAGTGGAAATTGCTTGAGATGCTCATAACAGTATGGCAGCATTATAACCCTGGCATTCAAGAAAATTGCAAAAAAAATGCATAGACCGTATGCCGAGAAGAATTGAGGCAGTCATTGCTGCACTAGGCGGTATTACCAAATATTAACAAACGGATGTTCAAACAGTTTAACATAACTACTTTTAAATATTTAGTCTATTACAATATGACTAATAAATTAGATACAATTCATTTTATACATATTATTTCAAGTGCTACTACCAAAATTAAGGAAATTTAAAAGTGATTATAATAATATGATCACCCACTGTAGTATAGCTAGCAACCAGTTTAGAAGAGCCCAAATAAAAGTGCTTTAAAACTTTTGTACATATTTTAAATTTATCTACTTTAAAATTCAACAGTGAAATACTCATGCTGAGTTGTACTATAGTAATAATACTTTTTTAGGTACCTATACTATATGAGATATGTATTCCATTCAACACGGTAGTGCAAGTCTCTAAAGCATACACCATATACATATACTAAGCTATAACAGTAGGAGACAGGAACAAATAATCGAGCAGGAGGAAATGGTTTCCCGGGAGTTATAGAAAGACATGCAAGAGAAACGTGCAAAATGGAAAACAATTCAGAACTTTATAAATTTGGATTCTATCTTTCCTCCCTGCTCATGTATATATTTTCAACTGATTCATCTTGATAAACTTTTATCTTGGCATTCAGATTTTGCTTAACGTGTCCTCGCCATAATATTTCTACTTATCTCTTTTAATCGTAGTCCCAGAAATATATTTTCTCTACTATCATCCAGTATATATGCTAGCAGCAGCAAGACAGTCTTAGGATAAAAATATTTTGAGAATACGTTTTATGGTCATTCTTGACTCTTTCCCACATTTATCTGATTCGAGAACTTAAAGAGTTTGTCGCAGAAGCATTTAGAGAGTTATAAAAGTTCTTTTGCCCGTAAAAAGGGTAGTATAGTGTAAATGTTATTCCCGAATAAGTCCAATATGGAAATGCTTTATTTTAATGTTGATATGATTGTATATGTATGTATCTATGTATATCGGTTACCCCGAGGGACAAACAGAGGAAATTTTTTTGAAACACACCACGGGTTGTACTGCAATAAAATTTAATTTTATGTGGTCACAGATTCAGCATGGCATAACTGTAAGAGATTTTTATGCAGATTTTTCTCATGTCGAGACCAAAAAAAAAATCCCATTTATGCCAAGTGTTGGTATCGTAAATCATTTTTTCATGCAACCATTTACATGTATGTAAGTATATGTTTCTACATACTGTATGTAGTTTTAATGCTTCATACCATTGTCAAATATGCTCTTTATGTCATTGTAATAAAAGTCTGTGTAGTTACATAGATAAATTTCACTAAAGGAATGTGCTGAATATTCACATAACACTTTCAAACAGCCTGTGAAATTAGTCCCATATTTCAAATTTTGAATCACTTATTTTAACCATATTATATGTAATTTGCCGAAATCTGTAAGTTCCACTTATAAAAAAATTTGTACTTCATCCAACAATGAATATTACGTCAAAAAAGGATAACTCTGGCCAAAAGGGCTTTTTCATAGAAATACAAACAGAAATTTGACATGATAAAAAGTTAGAGCTGGTATAAAATAGTCGAACAGTAAAAATAATTATAACCAATTTCATATAGATAATTACGTTCTGAAGAAATTTGCTATACAATAAAAACGTCTAAGGCTGAGCCTTTTCACAGTATGCGGAAAAGACTCAATTTTTATATGGCAACACTAATAAGGCGTTGATGAAATCATATTGAATACTGAGTTTGTTATTCCATTTATAATGCATAGAAATAATGCTGGTAGAGCAAAATGAATTGAACACCCAACGCAAAATATTAAAAGTTATTTTGATGTTTGCATGTCTGTCTGTCCGTCCGTCCATAGGTGTAACTAGGTTGGGCCAGGGTGCCCCCCCCCCCCATAATGCGGACTAGACTCCCAGGAAATTATGAAAATTCACACAAAAATATTCGTTAACTTGTACTTGTTCGGATCGGAATCAAAAAGGCTTTATTAAAATCTTTTTAAAATTCTTAAAAGTTATTTTGAGATTGCTCTGATTCCATTGAATTTTGACAAAGGCGTGATCCGCAGGAGAAATCATGCACAACTATTTTGACAATTGTTAATTGATAACCTTTGATATCAATGAAATTTTGAAATTTTTTATAACACTTTGTTTAATATTCCCGATGTTATGTTTGTACGGTGATACGATTAGAAAGAATGCGTATACAGGGTGTCCCGAATTAGGATGGCCATTTGAAAGGAGGTGATAGATCTCGGTAAGAAACTTAAAGTTTTTTCCCAGTGTTGAGTAAGTGCTTCAACATATTTTCCAATATCTCCTAGGTTTTTTTAAAGATCGGAATGCGTCTTTTTCTAATCGATGGCTAATCGATTGCCCATTAAGAAGGTTTGAAATTCTGTTTCCTGTTGTTAATGTCTTCGAAGTTATAGCCCTTAAAAGTCAAAATTTTGAGTCAAAAATTTTCATTTTTCCGGATTCAAATAAAATTATCTCAACATTTTACCCTATAATTTTTGTATTTGTTTCGGCTTGGAAGTAAGCCCAATCGGTGCTATATAAGTTAGTCTTCACGGCACACACAAATATTTGACCGTTCTCAAATCATAACGTAAAATGTGCAGGTCTTACCTGAATCCCATTTTATGAATTTAAGGTTTTCACCAGAACATAGTGAAACAAAGTGAAACCTTTTTTTGAAATAACTACAACAATTTTCAGTAATCTATTAAAACAGCAAATTTATTCGAAAAGAATGATGACAATGCGGTTCTTGTACTGCAATTGCACTAACTCATATACGCTTGATTAGTCACATCCTCAAATTTAGAGCAAACCATAAATCAATTCCAGTTTTTGGACTAATTGCAGGTAATCTAAAGGATTGTTTTTAGGGGCATGTGCATTACCTGTAAATTATGCGGTTTGAATATTTACATTTTTGTATTAAGCTATTTTTCTAAGTTTATTTTGATTCATAAATTTTATTATCCTCTATGGTTTGTGGTCAAAAATACCACTCACTGTAAAGACATTTTCATGGTGGGGTGTGGATAATTAAGTGTACCTTAGGATATAAATTGCAGTTTTACTAAATATGTAATCATTAGTCCACATCTTTTCAACTGATAACAAATAAAAAGTAATAAATAAAAAGAAATGCCTGTGTATAGTAACGAAGAATATGCTGATTTTGTATATTTTTACGGCGCTGCTCTAGGAAGTAGTCGAGAGGCTCGAAGGCTTTATTCCAAAGCATTTCCTCAGCGTAGAGTACCACACAGATCCGTGTTTGCAGCAACTTACCAAAGATTTCGGGAGAGTGGAGCAGTCAGCAGACGAAGAGAAGACGCCCGACGACCAGCATTTATGGCCGAAGTGGAAGAACGAGTTCGACATCTTATAAAGAGAGACCCTGCAATTAGCACAAGACTGAAGTCATCTGTTTTTAGGATAATACACGACACCAACTCCAGAATGCACCCATCCCATTTGACACCTATTCAGGAGCTCTTACCCACGGATTTTGGGAATCGATGGGAGTTCTGCAACTGGATCCTTGAGCATGACGTCGAAGACTGCACATTTTTGGAATTTTTTCGAGTATATTTTCTGTTTTAATAGATTACTGAAAATTGTCCTAGTTATTTCAAAAAAAGGTTTCACTTTGTTTCACTTTGTTCGTTTCACTTTGTTTCACTTTGTTCTGGTGAAAACCTTAAATTCATAAAATAGGATTCAGGTAAGACCTGCACATTTTATGTTATGATTTGAGAACGGTCAAATATTTTTGTGTGCTGTGAGACTGACTTATAGAGCACGGATTGGGGTTTCTTCTAAGCCGAAAAAAATAAAAAAATAATAGGGTAAAATGTTGAGATAATTTCATTTGAATCCGAAAAAATGAATTTTTTGACTCAAGATTTTGACTTCGAAGGACTATAACTTCCAAGATATTAACAACAGGAAAAAAAATTTCAAACCATCTTAATGGGCAATTGATTAGCCATCGATTAGAAAAAGACACATTCCGATATTTAAAAAAGGAGATATTGGGAAATATGTTGAAGCACTTACTGAACACTGGACAAAACTTTAAACCACCGTAGCTGCCAGGGGGGGTGAAGTTAGACCCCCCTCCCATACATTCTTTTCGTTTCTTACCGGGATCTATCACCTCCTTTCATATGGCCATCCTAATTCGGGACACCCTGAATAATTCATGAAGTTTATTCATTATTCATAACTCTACACCCGAAAAAAGCTTTTGATTCTAATCCCTACGGATTCAGTAATAAGACTGATTATCTTTATAAGGAAGAAATATTTACTGCGCAATTAAGAACTTCAATAATATTGTTATTACGTTATATTATGGAATAAAACTATATTAGCACTCTAGGCAATAAATACTTCAGAAACCGAGAAATTCACAGAAAAACATTAAATTTGTCTAGAACATGCTTGATAAAAGGAGAATGCAACCGGAGAAAGTAAAAGACACTCTGATAAAGTCCACTTTAGGTAAAAGTAATTTAGTAGATATCAGATACAAGGTCAAGGCTATGCGAATATTGGAAGATACTTTACAACCAAGTGATGAACAACATTATCACTAACTTCAAAAATAGGTTTGAAAATCTACATTTGGCACAGTCAGTTGACTCGTTTGTAAAGTTGGACCTCAAACATGGAGAGGCATTTGTAGACAGTTATAAAAATATTTTTAATATAGACATTTCCACCTTACAGGCTGAAACAAAAATAATAAATATTATGTTCCAAAACAAGAGCATTGTTGTAAATTTTGAAACACTGAAAACAGAAATTAATAAAGCCTTCTGCCCAAATTTATACAAGTAGTTGCAAGTAGCTCTGGGTCTTACTGTTAGCTCGGTCAGCTATGAACGGAGCCTTTCTATCGAGCTAAAACTTGGTGAAGAGCAACTGCTTCAGGAGAGGTTTTCGAAAATGGCACTCATAAACAGTTAAAATAAGATAATTAAAAACAATCTAAGAGCGCAACAGGTGCTAAATAAATTTGCAGAAAAAAAACCGTAAACTCAACTACTACTTCACTATTTCAACTATCTTTTTATTAGTGCTTAATAAAACGTAAATAATTGATCTAAAATGTGTATCTAACTTCAGACCTGTAAAGTACTTAAGTACATTGGTACTCAAATATTAGTACCAGTACCAGGACGTGGACTTAAATGTTTTTCAAGTACAAGTACAAATCTCGGTACTGGTACTCAAAAAATTCTCAAATACAAGTCCTGATACTGGTACTTAACGTACTTATTACAAATACCGCTATAACATGAAGTACTTCAGCTCTTGTAAATTATTTATATACGTCTTCTAATAATAGAGGTTATTTGCATCTCGACAGTGCGTCAAGAAATCTCTACCAACTTCAGTGAAATAGAAAGAAAATTAGCGCAATATATCAGAAACTTTTAGGACAGATATTGACATACTGAATCGATTTGCTTTGTTGAGAAGGTTGGCAAACATTTGATTTTCATTTTGCATTTTCATTTGCAGGGCTTGTAAATGCTACACAAAGGCAATCATTATCTGACGTGACATTCGTTTTACTAAAGGCAAACTCAAGTACTGTATGAATAACTTCCAAAATTATGTAGAAATTAAAACAGCAAAAGCTTATAACGATATTTTATGATATTTCGTAAATAGAAACCTCATCCAATTTATTTAACTGGCCATAGACTTTTCAAAATTTTTGATTTGAGTTTTCGAGAGCTCTTGAAACTTATAAGTACCAGTACCGGAACTTGTACTTGTACTTAAAAGAATTGAATGATGGGCCCTAGTACTGGTACTTGGAATAAATGCTGGGCATTAGGCAGGTCGTCACTATCGTATCCGTTTAGTGTATGGACCTTGAGGATTCTGATTTATTTTCCTTAATACGTGAGAGAAGCAAAGGTAGGGATGTGGAAAACAAAAGTCTCTGTTAATTAAACGACACCACTTTCTTTTATTTTTCTTTTAAAATCGTGCAAATTTTATTTTTTTCCAATAAATACTACTTCCTATGATTTAAAAAAAAAAATTTTAAATTGCGTTGGATGCTTGGAGGGATTGTAGTGAATAGATGAGTGTCGCTTGGGTTCATTGGGATTAAAGAAAAGAATGCACTTTCACTCAATTCGCAAATTTCATTATCTGTTTTCACAATAATTTAAATGTCCGACTAAAACTATTTCGTAAATACTCGACGCCGTTGATCTCGATAAGTAATAAATATCGCCCTATCACCGAATGTTGACTAACTAGTTATCCAAAAATTTATTGAATGCTGATGACTTATACTAACTTATAAGCAATGTAACCATGTTTTTCTCTCTTCGGGTACTCGATAGCATTTAACGAGAATTAAAATAAAGAATGGGAAACAATTGAAAACTGTTCGTTGTTCTTCTGACCTTAACATCGCAACCTCGACGAAGACTTATTTTAGAATTATTTAATTTTTTTATTATTTATTTTATGAGATTTATTTTATTTGTTGTGTACAGCGGAAAATATGTTCTAGAGTTTAGATTATAGCAGAACAAAAGATACACAAAAGAACGCCTCATATATTTTCATCGAAGATTTATAACTGAAGCGAACAGAACAAATAGTTCGCTTCAATCGACAGAACAATTTCTTTTCTCCAGTATATGGGAGTTCTCGAGTAAACTACACAAAAAAACACAGCTTATGTTTCTTGTCAGCTCTGTAACTTATAGACTCGATTTACTCTCTGCAACTTTAGAAACTTTATGGTTTTTTTAATCTATGCAATTTCATTGGCTCTACGCATCATATCAATATCTTCTAAATGTTCAGAGCAATGCATAAAGAATGTCGGTCAAATGCTGGGAATATTCATGAGCTGGTATACTTCGCAAAAGAAATGTTTGTTAAAACTTATGTACGAAAGTTGGGGTACCTGACACACCCCAGAAAAAAGTCCTAGTTGCGCCAACAATGCGTCCGTCCGTCCGCTCGTGCGCACGATAACTCGATAGTGCGTGTACTTAGAGATCTAAAATTTTGCACACGGTCTTCAAAAAAACAAAAAAAAAAACAAAAAAAGTAAATTTTAGTTCAAAAATTGTACAAGTTGGGTAACTCCTTCGTGGAATAAAAATATCATTTTTCCCTATATATTTGGATACTGCCTGAGAATACGTTAACTTACCCGGGGGTTACACCTGCAAGTACAGCTTGCATGCAAGCCTCCCTTCCAACACGATTTTTAACTTGACAGCGGAAGGCAGTTCGGTTGATGTCTTATCAGCTTGCATGCAAGTTCATTTAAAAAATGCCATTGAGACGTAAACTCTTGCGTATATTGGAAAATTATGGCAATAAAAGTAGTAGCAGAATGATAAAAACCCAAGATAAAATGAAGAGGAAGATGTTGGGAAATGCAAATGATCCCAGAAAATCTCATTTTCCCAGTATATATTTATCAATTTCTCTCTTTTTCGCCATCTTGAAAACTGTATAAATGTCAAATTACTATCTCCCAGCTGCCATGATTTTTCATCATGCAAGTTCACTGAAAGTTGCATGGCAGTTGGATTACACGTGCAAGAAGGATGGCAGTGCAAGTTGCATGCAAGCTGTACTTGCACGTGTAACCCCCGGGTTAGAGTGCTGAAATTTTCTCAACGGCGTTTTTATAAAAATAGTAAATAAAGGGTTTTCCAATAAGAGGTGTTATTTTGATATTCAAAGAAAAATGCCATTTTTTGAGATAAATGATCAGATCTTTATTTCATTATAAAGAGGAAGGTATGCCGTTAATAATGGAAAATAACATCAGCCAAATGACCACCACGACCACGCCTACAGGACCATATCCTTTTCATGAAATTTTCCATAACCAAATCGATAGGTGGCTGCCCTATGTCCTCGATAGCCTCACGAATTCCATCTTTGAGGTCTTGAATCGACTCTGGGCTGTTGGCGTAGATCTTCTCTTTCACGTGGCCCCAAAGGAAGAAGTCGCAAGGTGTTAAGTCACAAGATCTCGGTGGCCAATTGTGATCACCTCTTCGAGAGATAACACGGTCCGGAAACTTTTCCCATAAAAGATCAATGGTTTCGTTGCTTGTATGGCACGTAGCGCCGTCTTGTTGAAAGTAACCGTTGTCCAGATCAATACCATCCAATTCCGGTCATAAAAAATCATTAATCATTTGTCGATAGCGCAATCCATTCACCGTAACTGTTGCTCCAGCCTCATTTTCGAAAAAGTAAGGTCCAATGACCCCGCGGGACCATAAACCGCACCAAACAGTCACACGTTGAGGATAGAGAGGCTTTCCAACAATAACTCTTGGGTTTTTCGAGCAACAGATGCGACAATTTTGCTTGTTGACGAAGCCATCGAGGTGGAAATGGGCCTCATCACTCAAGATGAGCTTTCGATGGAATTCCGGATCATTTTCATGCATTTCAAGGACCCAATCAGCAAAGACTCAACGTTGTTGATGATCGGCCGGCTTGAGTTCTTGTGTTAACTGAACTTTATAAGCCTTAAGACCCAAATCTTTATGCAAAATACGGTGTAATGACGTTTGTGGAATGCCTAATTCCAAAGAACGACGAGGAATGGACAAACCTGGGTTTTCTTCAACACTTCCGGCTACAGCAGCAATATTCTCGGCTGTTCTTGAGCGACGTGCACGGGTTTTATTCTTCACATCACTAACTTGTCCCGACAGCTCGAATTTTTCTACCAATTTCTGTATTGCGGTCCGACAAGGTGCTTCACGACGACCCAAAAATGTTCAAGTTTTACGAACCGTCTCTGCCACAATTTCACCATTTTTATAGTGAATTTTAATAATTTCAATGCGTTGTTGAATCGTGTATCGTTCCATTATTATTAATGGCGTGGTTTCTACTTGTCAAATATCAAAAAATGACAGCTCCAAAAGTGACATCTACCGAAATAGCTGACTAATTAAAATAACATCTCTTATTGGAAAACCCTTTACAATTTCAAAAATAGGCTAAATCGGGTAACGTCCTCTTGGTGTTGCTATATAAAAATAATGTAGATTTTTTACAAATACTGTGAAAGCAATCAGTCCTAGACATTTTATTGTACGTACTGAAAAGTTCTTCAGAATATGAAATCCTATGAAATTTGTTATAATCATTTTTACTGTCCAACGAAACGTTCTAGAAATATATGTGAAAAACCATTTCAAACTCAAACTTATAGATAGATGAAATTATATATGGGCATTCATTTTAAAATTGTATTTACTGGTTTTGTGTAAACGCCGTGTATAAAATCTCAACTCTCTACGTTGACGCGCTCTCAGGCAATGTCCAAATATATTGTAAAAAACGAAGTTTTTGTGTGGCAACCCTACAAAGGAGATACGCGTTTTGTCCCATTTTCGAACTTGAATCTACATTGTTTTTAAAAAGCCCATATGCAAAATTTCAGCTTTCTATATAAACGCGTTCTAGAGCTATCGAGAGGACAGATAGACGGACGTGCAAAAGTAACTTGTAATATTATGCATGGCTGTCCAATCCATTTTCCTTTACCATCATTATTTCTATGCGTTATATACGAAATGACAAGCTTAATATAAGCTATACATCTAGTATATAAAAATTACTAAGAAGTAAGGAAAATCCGCCTACGCATCAATTATCGCTAGTTTGAGCAACTTTGCTGAATGAGTTTCTAGTTTGTTGCGCATTGTGAAGTTGATTTTTGAAAGTGATGCACGCAAATCTAAGTAAATTTTTAGAAAATACAAATTAATTTTGACACTTGGTGTGTAATTTAAATAAAATTTTTTGACTTGTCTTCCATATGGATTCGATTTTTCAAAGCAATCACAATACATACGACATTTAGAATTTACTAATTGTTCTTTGAATAACATTTTGCGAATATTAAAAAACATTTCAACGTTCCAACATTCTGAAATTTTTACTTTTCGACTTTTTTTAAAGAAATGTTTTACCCCCTCCCCAAGGACAAAACGACGCAACTTATCCCCTTCATTAGATAATTTGTTGAATAGGCCGAACCCAATTATCAAATATTTAAACTAGGTTATGTTAGGTTAGGTAAGAGGGATAACGTTATAAGTACCTAGACTGCTTCACTTACACTGCCCTTATCCTCGTTGGATAACCTAAAAAATTTCTCTAGATACATTTTGCTTCCCTTAGAAAACTCAGGATACCTTTGAACTCTTGGCTTCAGCTTCTTCCGACTTGAAAAGAAGTAGCTACCCGATAGTCTACCTCTTTCATTCATCAGAGCGGGGCACTCGCAAAGTACGTATTGGACGCATTCGATTTCCTCCGAGTCCTTACAGCTCCTGAAGAGATCATTCGCCACTATACCCAGCCTTCTAGCCTCTTCCTGTCATACTCAGGCCTGTTGATCCACCGTTTATTACCAATTGCAAACTTGGCTTGATTATTTGGTCAACGGGCTCGATAAGAAAAAAGCTATGCAATGGGGCTGGAATGAATATCTAGGTAGACTGATACCAAAGTTTATCCCACACAGTTCAGAATTAATTCCCGAAAAATTATTAAAAATTATCAGCTGCAGCTGTGAAAGTTGTTGTAATAAGCAAAGATGTGACTGCCGAAAACACGGCTAAAATGTACCAATTTATGCAGTAATTGTAATGAAAACTGCTCAAATAGAGATAAAATTTGAAGACGTAAATGATTTGGAAGAGATTATTGATGCAGAGTTAGCAAAGAGTCTTTATATTGAAATCGAGGGGCTCGAAGACGTTGATAATCTCGAAGATCTTTCGGAATTTGAAAATTTTATTGATGAAGAGCAACCACAATGCAAAAGATGAAAAATTCATTAGAATTTTATAATTTCTCATAGATTTTTTATTTTTATAAAAAAAATATCAATAAATTAATTGTTCTACTTAATAATTACGTATTCAAATTATTTTATTCGAATATACCTAAAACAGATTAGGTACTCATCGTTATACTATTTATTTAGTGGAAAAATAGTAAAATATACGTGAATAAAATTGCAAACTGGGCCAGCTAGTCTTAACTCTAGCTTACGACTTTCAGTACGGTACAGTGCATTGATATGAAAAACCTAAGTTTCAGGATGATTTCCGCCTCTGTCTTCAATTAAATTAATTCAACTTTAGTAATATTACATTAAAGTAAATTCTGTCATTGAAATTTAATCCATTATTAACGTAAATAATAAAAAAGTTGAAAATCATTAAAAAAAATGAAAAGTTCGTGATCCGAAAAGTCATTTTTTTAGTTTTCTCAATTTTAAGCGGTTTCTTCAAAATTAAAACTATCAATATATATATATCATTTTAAAGTAGACATTTCAACGATTAAAATGAGCCCAGATAGAATATTTAAATCGAAAAAACACCAATAAAGTTTTTCTTGGAAGATTTTGGTTTTTTTTTTGTCGAAAATTGTAAATATATCGGAAACTACATACTTTCCAGATTCCAAAAAAATTGTGCTTATTCAATACTTTCACAAAATTTCATGTAATTTTAATTCTTTTTACGAGAGCAAAAAATAAAAAACTGAACTGAGGTTATGTTGTAAAATGCCTTTTATGAAACTTTTAGATATTTTTATTATCTATAACTTTCCCGAAGAAGATTTTCCGGTAGAAAGTCGCATTTCGCCGAAAAACGTTTCAACCCCTTAACACCCCCCCCCCTCCGTAATTTCGTAATTTCACTTTATCTCGTATTTATTTTTTGGTTTTTTCTCTTAATTATTACCTTAACTAAATTTTCCGGCTGGTCCTTGCCTATTATTAATTTTTTCCGTTTTAGCCTTCCCAATCCGTTTTGGCAGATATTCAAATACGGTTTTTAGCACTTATAATTATAAGGAAAATAAATTGTTTTAATATATCATTTTCAAAAATCTGGGTTATAATCACGTTTTTTTTTTAACATTTCGTAAAAGAGAAATGCTTTAAATGAGCTTGGATTTTATAAAACCGAATTTAAAAAAAGCATCAATACTTCAGCTTAAATTGATAAAATAACATTCTGAAAAAATTAAAAAGTAAATAGTTTTGAACTTCAAAAAGTCAGTTCTGATAAGAAGTATTCATGTGGGTGCCTTGTTTGATAAAAATTTGGAATGGAAGAAAGGCAATTTAATCAGCATACAAATAAAGCTCTTCATCTTGAATAGCACAGTTTAGGTTCTGCAGTGACATAGGAAATTCCGAAATTTTTTATACAAAATCTTAGAAGATGTTGGGATTTGTTTATTAAATGAAAATAACTCATTTCTGTATCGGAATGACTTACGTCCAATGACAATTAATTTCATATATATTTCACAAAGAATCCAACACTCTCTAATCGTATATTTAAACGGTTTTAATCAAAAATTTAATTAAATTCTTATCCTAATTAGTCAGTAAGCAATGAGAAATTCAATCATTCTAAGAACTTAACTAGGAAAAATTTTAAACTTAAAATTATAATAATTTAGAAGTTAAATGCTTAATCATTAATTCTTATGGACACGTTCCAGATATTTAATAAAATTCATTTCAAGACAAACAAACAAATTTATAATCCAGCAAAAGTGGATAGATACCCCAAGGGCTTTTAAAAAATTTATTCCAAGTAGAAGAGAATAAATTTTGATTTAACGTTAAACAAAGCTACGAGAAGCATATCGGGCCATATACTACGACCTTATGCTTATACACTTATTCTCTGTGCAGATTTTACCTTTTCTAATTTCATCTCTTCTTTTGGGAAATTTGTTTTGGTAGTAGTAGCCTGACGGACTACTTGATAAACCATTTCACCTGGAAAATATCAAGATCAAACTTTTTAGGAGGTGATTATGCAAATCATTCAGCCCCACCCATAATATCATTATAGCGACGAACTTAATGGTAAAAGTATTAGATTTTAACAGTTTTATGCCTCTCGGACAGAAATTGGCTGTTTTACGGACCATTGAATTGGGGACAGCAGTTCTGATGTTTTTTTTTTAAGGGGAACAAAGTTTTTGAATTTTGATGCGAAAGCGATTTTTATATTACATTAAGGGTGTATAGGAAGGAAAAGTTTTTTTTTTCAAATATTATGACAATGTTTATATAGGTATATATATGTAAATGTAGATATACATATATAGAGATGAACTATAAAGGTTCTGATCCAAGAAAAAAATAAAGTCCATTTCTGTTATAAAAAAAAAACAAATTCGCAAGCCAATTTCCTCTTCAAAATGACGTTTCTATAAAGTTTTAGGCACTTTCTATACTTTTTTCAGGCCAATTCAATCCAATCAATTCAAATTTAGTTCAGAAAATCTATTTTTAACATATAGTTAACTTTTTATGGCTTCACAGGACTTAACTGAAATCATATAAGTTATACAGTTATCACCATATTAGAGTTTTATGAAGTCATGAAAATTGAAATTTATAAAATGCCTCTGAATAGATAATTTTCAGGAACTTTTTACTCTTTATATACTTAAAATAAACAATTTTGTCAAATGTAATTTAAATTTATCTCCTTAATTATTTCAAAGACATTGTATTTATAACGTAAAACCTTCAATTAAAATCAAAATATACTCGTATGAGTTATAAAATATTTTACCGGATATACAAAAACAAAACAATAATCGAGTTTATACCCGAAGTTTTAAATTCAATTTATTCATCCCTCCAACTCGTTAATTTTGGTTCAATAAATTCATTGTTCGTATCAATAAAACATGAAGTGATATGAATATAAAGTTTTAAGTTTTTTACTTTGGGTGTCTCGAATAGAGATGGAATTGCTGAAAATTTCCAATTACTTTAATCATATTTGGAATTCTTCTTATACTCTTGCGAATGCATCACTTAGAATAATAAAATTTGTAAGAATTGTCATTTAACAAATAGATAATTTGCTGAACTTAACTATAAACAGTAGAACAATTTTTGAAATTAGTTAGTAAATTGTAGCATTAGAGGAAATTCGAAAAAATTATTCAGTTTTACTAAACAACTAAAGAGAACTAACTAAAGTTGCCCGTTATTAACAGGATTCTCTCTTAAGCTTGTAATTTTTTTTTTATTTATTGTAATATTTTTAATTTTCTTTCATTTTTTTTTTTTACTTTTTTATTCCTTTTTTAAAATACCTATATTTTTCATTTAAAAAAGCATATTGAGATTCATCCGCGTTACAGACAGAGTGGACTGTTCCATAATTTGGTTAAAAAAGGCATGCTGACATTCGAACTCGTTACAGACACAGTCTGGGATTTTCTATATATATAATATATAATTTCATCTTCAAAAAGTTGTGGTTTCATTAGTGACATGATGTTCTAATAAAATTGTTAAAAAATTAATATAGTATACACACTATATACTTACTTGCTTCTATTTTATATTTTAATAAACGTAAGACTTTTCCGATGCTTTTCTCAAAGTGTTCTTTTACTTTGCCAATAACCAAATGAACACGCAGTAATTTTGGAACTCTCTTTAAATACCTCCAGCGTGTTCGATTTTGATTAAAACTTATGTCAAATTAGTAATCGCTTGCAATCACACAGCTCATTGGGCCATCTCACACGAGTATTCTTGATACAGTATGCAAACCTGTTTTCTAGGGAAGATGTAAAAGAAGCAAGGAAATATTTCTCCATAATTAAGAGATATTACTTCGCTTCTTTTACGTCTTCCCTAGAAAACCTGTTTGTATTAACCACTTACCAGTCCGATTTTGGGTGAGAAAGAGTGTCTAAAAATCGTCAGTTTTTTTTTAACATTTCCTAGTAAAATTTTTTTACATATTATCAGAACAAATTCCTATTGATTTAATATGTGACATGGGGGGCACCAAAAAATTTTCTGTGCCACGCCCCACATTTTTGCCAAAAAGTACGCCAATGGAAAATTTGTTCTACGAATTTTAGCTGCTGGGTAATCGAGTCGAACGGTGATACCCGTTCCTCAATCGGATTTGATTTACTCAAGTTATGATCGAAAATGTAAAAATCGGGTTTTCCCCTCCCCCTGAAACGCCCCCCCCCCCCCCCCTAAAGTTAACATGACCCATCGTCAACCCTTCGTTTAGTTGCCGTTCTAACGCGAACCTACCCTCCCCCTACGTTTGCAATACAAGAAATTTTCCCGCTCCCGGCGCAAAATCATCTGCAAATCGAAACTAGATTTGCCCGAGCGAGACTCGGGCTCGTCAGTGTGCGAACGTAATCCGCGCCCGAGTAACACTCGGGCAAAACTGTCAAGTGGTTAAGAATACTCGTGTAGGATGGCCCATTAAAAGACGATATCTCACCTTGAAATTCTACCTGTGTGAGTTGCAGGCAAGTAAATGACAAAAGAATTAGATCCCCAAATTAGTTTCACAACTTGAATATTCCTGTAAAATTTTCCTCTTACCCTCAATTATACTTCAATACATCAAAACACTATATAAGATGATCTGAGTTATTCAGGTGGTAAGGTAAAAATCATATATTCAAAAAAAATTTAGCATCCTATCCTCTTTTCCAATAATTCTTTGATGACTTCTGCAGCCAAAAATTTTATTATCATTTTTGTACGATCCAATTGAATTGTGAAAGAAACCTTTATCTTTGGTGTAAATGAAACCGTACCCGCACGATCGTGCGGGTCGTTACGTTTTAGTCTATACATGTATGGATCATTGGAAAAACTTATTCATGTCACCAATTTACTATATGTTAGTATTTTTCGCAATAATTTATATTATTGCAATAACTAATAAACATATAACAACAAAGTTGCGACTGTACCTCAACTTACACGATTTATACAAATTTCTAACGATGCGAATAATTCACAACTACACACGCATTACTAAATCCAATTAGTTTTTGGTGGTCAAATGTCTTACTACAGTCCACCTAGAAACTTTAACAATCATTACTTTTTGACTCATGTCCAACCATGACACGTTATTGAAGGAAATATGTATTAATTGCTCACCCGCACGATCGTGAGGGTCAGGGCTTAAAGGGATATGGAAATGAAAACCAACCAATTCGCCAAACGAGGCGAACCACCACCACAATTTTTGGCACAGGGATGGAAACTGAAAGTAGTCCTCTTTATATCCCACAAGAGGTAACGCTAAATTATAAGACCTCACACGTCACATTCTATCTGCTTGTTTTGAGCGGAATGGTTAAATTAATTGAAGGTAGTAAAATACGACAGAAATTTCCCACCAACCCAATATATTATTTGCGTATACAAAAATTTTCAGAAAAAGATTTGAATATAATGTATGATCAAAAGGGGTTTAATCAAAGGCTTCTGGCACCAAAAAAATTCCAAAAAGGAAAGCCTTATATGTAGATACCCAATTTGAATAGTAAAAATACCATTATTTTGACAAAAATACTATTATTAACAAAACAAAAGTTTCGTTCGTTGTCATATTTTTTTATGACAAATATGAAGCATTTAGTTTCATTTGGTATTTGAATCAGAAAATTCTCAAGAAATGATTTAAAAAAAAAAACATCGCTTCATCGTAGAATCACGAATTTTCTAATATCTCTTTCGGTGGTTTGGGGCGTGGCAAAAGGGAAAAATACGTGTGGGTATTCCATATAAACTGTGAAAATTTCATCCAAATTGGAGATGGTGGGTTCCAAAACATGTACAATTTAACAAAAGCAACTATAAATTCGTATAAATTATTGTTTATAAAAAGCGAAGCCATTTTGCAACGAAACCAACTTAAGTGGGTATCACATCGATTTCTCTTGCAAAATTAAATCTATAAGTCAGACCGAGATCGCACGGCGATTTTGAAGATTATTCAAAAACACAATTTTGCCGCTGCCACTTTCAGCAAAATTTCTTTTTCCTTCGAAATAATTCCGCACAATTCATTAAATGATGCTTTTGGCATTCTAAAGTATTCGTAATCGAACCTTATTCTTTCTCTCTGTTTTATCTTCAACCAGAGCCAATAATAACAGAACTTCGGAACTAGAGTAAATTTTGATAAAATCCGCCTCTCCCGGTGTGAACACTTTATTTTGCCGCGTGTCACCGTGCCGCTCCCGGTGTGACCAAGTATTACTACTTCCCTCGGCCAAATTTTAAACAATACAAATGCAAATTAAAACATTTCTGCTTGAATCCGGGAAAAACTCAGGTAGGCATTCAGAATCATTCGGAGTCCTAAAAAGCGACGACAGATTCAAACTAAATCGTTCCAGAGAAAAAGAACGAATGGATTGAAAAAATTCATTCTGAACGAGAAAAGGAACGCAGCACGAAACTTTTAACAAAAAAAAAATCACATCCCTTAAGTTATAGAATTTAGCGATAGAACAAATTTTATACATATAATTTCATAAAGCGTTCTAATTCATCGAAGAACTAACCGCAAATAACTCCAATTTGTGACTTCATGCCTTGTGAAACATATACGAAAACACCAAAATTCATTTCGAAAGCAAGAAAAAAATTTATAGCGTCACCGAAGCATGGACAAGTACCATACAGGACGTCTATGTTACACTGTACCAAATTCTCTTAAGTACATCATAAATTAATTTGCCTTATTGAAGAGTAGAAAAGTTTACCCCACACAAAAGCGATTCCAGCAAGTGTTACACACAGTAATTTTTACTGCGCCACATCTGGGCTTGATATTTCCACGTACATTGTAACATATTATTCTAGCAGGAAAGCAATCACATTAGTTCTGATGAGGACCATTTTCGCCGACATTAAGACAACAAATATCTTAGGTAAAATGGTCACAACATGAATTTTTTCATCGTAAGTGTAGTGAATTGCTCTCAATCCTTTTGAGATATAATTTTTGTGTCAATTAGCGGAATGAGTTTTAATTAGATAACTGTGATAAAAGGATGTAAAGTGTTCATATAAATTATATGTGCATATGTGCATATGCATGTCTATGTGTATATGAGATCAAGACGGTTCTTCATAAAAATTAAGTTAACTGAAAATTGGAACAGGAGGTGGTGTTGCAGTTAATGGGCCATCCCACATGAGAATTCTTGATGCTGTATGCATACCGGGGCGTGTATCTTTATTCTGCTCAGAGCACTCCAAGCGCTCTGAACACCGATTTCTTGTATCTTTATTTACTTTCAAAGTACTCTGAGCGCTCTGAACGTGTATCTTTATTATTGCTCAGAGTGCTCTAACTAATCGTAGATAAACCTGGGAGCATTTGGAGCAATCCGTCAGTATCCTAAAATCCTAATACTTTTTTGAATTCCATATTTCCTTCATTTCCTTGACCCCTTATTTATTTTTATAACTTTATTATTATTATTTATTTATTTTTATACCCTAGATGAAATCATAGGGGTATACTAAGTTTGTCATTCCGTTTGTAACACCTCGAAATAATGATGGTAGAGCAAAATGGATTGGACACCCATTCATAATATTAAAAGTTATTTCGATTTTTGCATGTCCGTCCGTCCGTCCGTCTGTCCGTCCGTCCGTCCGTCCGTCCGTCCGTCCGTCCGTCTGTGCGCACGATAACTTGAGAACGCGAACACGTAGAGAGCTGAAATTTTGTACACAGACTTTAAAAAAAAAAAGTAAAATTAAGTTCGAAAATGAGCCAAATCGGGCAACTCCTTCGTAGGGTTGCCATATAAAAATTTCGTTTTCCGCTATATATTTGGTCACTGCCTGAGAACGCGTCGACGTAGAGAGCTGAAATTTCGCACATGATGTTTTTACTATATTAGGAAATAAAATGTCAAAAATGGACTAAATCGGGCAACTCTTTCTTGGTGTTGCCATATAAAAATTTCGGTTTTTTACGTATACTTTGAAAACGATCAGTCCAAGACATTTTTATGGTACTAAAAACTTCTGCAGAATACGAAATCCTATAAAATTGGTTATAATCATTTTGTCTGTGCGACAAACCGTTCTAGAAATATATGCGAAAAACAACTTCAAAATCAATACTTGAATAGATCGGTGACCATACGAAATTTAATACGGGCATTCATCTAGGGTATCCTAAGAATTGGTCTTAGACCAATTCTAGCTTTTTTACTTGTTATAAAGAATTTTGTATTATCAATAGATATTTCCACTGACATATATAAAATGGACTGCTGATACTACTGAAATTGCTTACATTATTTGACATTATTATGGGATCACTTTTCTATAGTTGTCTCTCTTTGGTTTAACTACTTTATTCCGCTGAACTACAAATAATAATTTGTATACAAAGTCCACCATAGTCTAGTTAGAGTTCAGCGGTTTTCCAAATGAATATATAGAATAGAAATAGATAGCAATACAATATTTGTAATCCTTTCTCTGTCCCCCATACCTACTTTTAGGGACAGACAGACAAAAATTGCTTAATTCTATTTCTTTAAAAATCAAGTTTAAGAAATATTTGATGTTGCCGGAGATAAGATTCCAAGAATAGGAATAATTTCGAATGCATCTGTAATTTGTTGAACTTTTAATATGAATAGTAAAGAAAAAGTAAAACTTGAAATTAAGATAATTGTCACACCTCTGCCAACAAAAGCTGACCCATATGAAATAGAAAATCAGGCAGTCCATGTTATACATGTCAGTGAATATATATAAGTGTTGCCAATAAAAAAAAACTATCAGAACACTAAGAGCACTTCGGATTTGTATCTTTTTTCTAGAGTGCTCTGAACGTTCTAAAAAATCTGTTCAATCTAGGGAGCGGAAAAAAGATACACGGCCCCGGTTTTCTAGGGAGAGATATCTACATGCTTCTTTTCACCTCTTCCCTAAAAAACCGGTTTGCATACTGCATCAAGAATACTCGTGTGAGATGGCCCATTGTCTAAGGGGAAATTTCATTTCAGCATGCTATTGGAAGCTAAGTTGGTGGATCGAGGATTCTCTAGCAAAATTTAAGTTAAAATGCTCGTTAATGTTAGAGTGATACTTTTTGATAATCGATAATACCAACTTGTATGTTTGCAAATAATGTAGAAAAATTTTTAAAACGTTTCTAACAGAGACAAATTACAATACAACACTGACGTATGTACATGTACATATATCGACTATATTTCAAAGAATCAAAAATTATATTTTTGAAACCGACACCTTAAAGAAAATATCCTAACCGCAAAATATAGGCAGCAACCCTCATATAATATTTTCTGAAAGTTGGAAATTAAACTGCCTTTTCTTTCTGCTTAGTATAAACCTTGCTCTTTAAAAAAAAAAAAAAAAAAAAATTTCAGAGTAAATTCCCATCAGCATATTCAACGGAAAAAAAAACAAATTACACCTCTAACTTAAACTCCGCGCCTCGCTATCTCTTATCGGTGATATAATGGTGACTCAAGGATTAAACAAGGATTTTCAGTGCCCCAATAACACCTCATCTGTTTATTGACTATGCTACTGAGATCAAAATGAGCCTCGTCACTTATTATGATTTTTTCTAAACAAATCATGAACACCATTAATTTGATTTATCATCATTGAATTTCATATGAAAACAAATTCAAGTATTTTGTTAAAATTTTGCAATGCACTTACTTCACTCGGAGAATACATAATTAAAACTGAGCATTTGAAAAACATTTTCACACAAATATAGTATCAGATGTTTGACAAATGTTTGACAAACATTTGAGAAACATATGACATATATTTAAGAAACATTTGTCAACTGCCTATAAATTGATAACGTATTCACTGCAAAGCCTGTAGTTGGCGGAGCAGCTAGCAATGAATAAGGCATTTCGTATCAGCAGGAACCAATACTGTTCAGTGCGGCTAGTCCCTGTCTAGGGCTTTATTAGATAATCGGTAAAGTAAATACATGGTTTTTCGCCTCATATAAGTTATACTGAGATAATTAATTAGATCTGCTTAGCATTTTTCTTCTGGCGTCTACGATAGGCACAAACTAGCCATACTTAAGAATATTGGTTCCTGCTGATATGAAACGCCTTACTAATTGCTGCATATAAATTCTTTGTCAAGTGTTGGACAAATGTTTTTTTCCAATGTTTGTTATGTGTGGAAGATGATTTCATCCCAATTTTTCACATAATGCTCTACTATACAACTTTAACGAATGCTGATAAAAATAAATAAATAAATCGGGTACTTTAAAGTCAACAAATACCAACTGTTAGGGTCATATTATATCTGAAAAATACAAGAGTTTTTGTACTTTTGGTAGAATGAAGAAAAAACGCACTTGGTACTATTATCATTGCTTAATTTATTTGACTACCAACAACGATAAATTTTATAAATGTAAATCAACTGAACTCTAGAGTGCAAGTGAGGCTTGCAGTTCTTAGATGCCCTTAACCTTGTTCAAATTGAAGTAAGCATGATTAAGCGTACGGTTAATTTTTTTTACTTAGATGTAAATATGTGTTCAATACTACTTTAGAATAACCTATTGATTGTTTACTATAATCTGATACAATTTATTAAAATACTGATGTTACTTAACTGTCATTTAACTGTGATCAAGCTAGATGGTTTAACAAAATCCAAATGACCAACACTTTACGTATGGAAATTATTTTTGGGACACCCTGTACTATCATATTAATTCCTTCCGCACAGAAATTCATCAAAAACATCAAACCAATAATAAAAAAATAATAGAATCCGTCCAATATGAAGTTGGCCAGTATGTGCAATTTGTATTAATGGATTGTCTCCTACACAACGGCAGATAGAACACTCTAAATAACTCTAAATAATTTTTATCGTTTTTTTTTTTTTTTATTATTTTAACTGCCTTTTCTATGAATACTAGTAGTTTGGTGGGTATCTTTTTTACATATTGCATACTTCACACTATCACTAATGTGAAACTCAGTATCTTTCTATACCAACGTAAATCATGACTAGATACTTATTATATCCCAAATCATGAAGCTTATTCTGAAAATCCTTTTAGTAAACATGAAATTCTATAAATCTTCATCTAATGAAATTTATCTATTAATTGATAAATGACTTTTCACTACCACTGGTCTTTGTTAAAATCAAAATGAACAATTAATTGTATTTACCAATCAGAAATTATAGCTATTAACAGGGCACGATACAATGAGGACGAGTATTCCTCATTCAATTGTGGTCACATCCATTACAGGTCATCTGCATTTTGAGTAATTGCAATTTAATGGAAATTGCCACCTGCAATATTGCATAAGACCGCTTTGATGCACGACGGCTGTTCATAGTGATGCAAGTCCTATTGTATCCCGTTCACATATTATCGGGTTAGCACTCAAATGATGTCAATTCCATTACCTGCGGTCAATATGAAATTTTCGATATTCAATACAATATAATGGATTGACCCGGCTAACAGCATACACACCTACTTAACTATATATGCATGTACATATGTAGATAATCAGAAACCGACATTGCTCGGCATGCTAACAATATTTATTTTATCACAGTCAATTATTCCTTTCTATACAGAGTTCTCAGAAGTCTAGAGATAAATTAAGTTTTGCATTTATTTCTTGAGTACATTTTACCTATAATATCATCAACATTATTTTCCGATTAGATATTTTACAATTAATTATCAACTTAAAAATTTTGTATTGAAATTTATCAAGTAATTACAGACAAATCACTTTGATTATAGCTAGTTCAAGTTCAAAGTAATTTCAGTTTTCATTTTTTTTTCTGTTGACCCTCCTACAGCTAAATCTATTGTAGAAAACTAATTTATAAATCCTTTCGTGCAGATTGTTTTGTGTAATTATTAGCTGTGATAAAAGATAATAGTGAGAAATTTCATTTAACTTTCAAAGCAAAATATTAATGTATCAGGCTAGAAGTGTGTACACAAAGATTTAATTAATTAAGGTCTTTTAATCAAGATAATCTTAGAACACAAAAACACACATACATATCTACATATAAATGCCTTATATAAAATTCCCCTTAGGACGAGTGCTTAGTAAAACACTGTATGAAATCAAATACAAACGATTCTTATTATTTCGAAAGGATCTTGAAGTTTTCTCACTCCATTTGAATTGGGCGAAGATGTATACCTATGATTTTCATTTTATTTCATATAAAGATAACATTCATCAAATATCATTGGGTGAATTAAATTTGTGCTTAGATCTTTCTTGTTGAAATAAAAAAAATTTATGTTAACCCTTAAGAGGAGTCAGTACTCAGCAAAAGTTTTTCAATTTAGATGTCAGAGAGCCTGTAGGCAATAAAATTTACTATACGCTTGTTTGAACCCTGAAAGTGAGAAAATTCGTATAAAATTAGCCTAAACCTTGACCACAGACCATATTAGAGACATCTAGAGTAAAAGACAGAAACCCAACATTCGACAAAATTATACAATTTAAGAAGAAAAATGAATATTTGCAGTTCAAATAAATTGAAAATTTTTAACGAGAATTATCTCTCCTAATTTTTTTTTTTGCACACAATTGTTAAATATACTATTTTTCTTTGTATTTAAACAACTTTTAACGAAATATTGCAATTTCTCATCTGTGAAATATCGGGAAAAAAAACAAATACTATTAGAGTAAAATAATTAAAAAAAAAAAACGCTACTAAAAGTGAAAAACTCGACGTTATTTGCTAGATTTAGGCTTTATTTTTCTAAAATAGTCACAATCTAAAGAAATGAGAATACCTACTAACAGGAATTTGATTTGAAAAACTCCAATTTTTACCATAGTTACAAGTTTCCGAGCTAATATCTCCATTCGAATACACTTTTTTTAATTTTTGCCGACGTTATTTACTAGACTTCTTCGTTACCTTTAATTTAAGATATAAGTCATTATTCTGATACAAATAGTTTGCCAGATATTTGCATTGAAAAATGTAAGAAACTTGCAAATCTTGGTACTGACTCCTCTTAACTTCTGCTAAAATCGCGTGACTACTCTATCGCAAAATTGTCGCGCGACTTTTAGCTTATCTGGAGTTACGACAATCGCAAAATTTTACTCAAAATGAAGGATTTTTGTACTCTGCAACTTTGATTTGTACTGAAAAATGTTATTCATTATAGACAATTTGTTTCCCACTAGAAGGTCAATAGAGCATGAGGTGATAGTACTCACCTAAACAAACAAAAAATTGTATGGCAGGGGGAGCAGGCCATATCAACCTTTAGGAGTTACAGGGTGATTAAGAAAAAAGGCTGGTTTTTCACAAATCATCCTGTATCTTAAAAACTACAGGGCGTACGGTCACAGTTAAGACCTCATTGTATGCAAAACTTCATGGCTTTTCCTCTCCTCTCAAGCATTATGGTTGTCTAAACTAAAAATTTCGGATTTTCTTACCTTTATTTTTACGTTGACCTCTATCTTTTTGCAAAGCCGTCATTAACATAACTTTTTTTTTTTTAACTGGGAACTCTCCTCTTTTGACAATATATCCTAATTTGACCTATTCCACCTTATGTGCTATCTGTAGCCCTTTAAGAGTTATTAACTGTGACCGTACGCCTTGTAGTTTTTAAAATACAGGGTGATTAGTGAAAACCCAGCTTTTTTCTTAATCACCCTGTAACTGCACGGTTGATATGGCCTCCTCCCCCTGCCACACATTTTTTTTTTTTGTTTAGGTGAGTACTATCACCTCCTGCTCTATTAACCTTGGATACATCCTGTATTCTAATCAGATGCAAAATCTCTTTGAAAAATATTATGGACATTGGAAAATAAGATTTAAATTTACTCGCATCTTGAAGGAGCTACCGAAGTTCCCCTTTTAAAAGGCCGGCAGTTAGTAAAGTTACACCCAAAACTTCGTTCTTGTTTCTTGCGATTTTTAAAACTAAATGGAGTGCTAAAACAGCGTCTTATAATTCCATCACAATGTATAAATACACAAAAAGCTATTACTCTTAGAGAAACCAATTTCTTTCTATCGCAAAAAATTGTGACACTAGTCATGCGACTAAAACTCGCTCATGTGAAACGGCTCTTACGGAACTTTATAGCTCGGCCACTACCAATGCGCAAATTAAACTTTACCCTGCCCAGGGGAAACATCGAATTATATTGTTGCGAGCGTGGCCTTTGGTTCGTTATTTAAAACACAAATATTATATATTTAATATACAAGTTCTTTATTTCACTCTAATCTTAACAATTCACAAACTTTCAATTAATCAACTACACTTTAATTATCGCTTAATACTGTACTTTCAATTATCGCAATCTAATTACAACACTTTCGCATGTTTATTACTTTCGCTTGTTAACACTGCAACGTCTAAGACAAGACTCTTGCTCTGGCGGTGACATCTGTTATATTTATACCCTAGAAACTCTCCAGATTATTCTGGAGTGTTCTATTCCAGAACCTTCTTGTCTATTCTATTCATTCTATTCCTGAACATTCTCGAAGATTCCTTCACCGATTCTCCAAACCTGAAGTTGTTTACTCTCCATTGCCAGTAGATGTCACCAGTTGTCTCTTTCTATTGCACGTAACAATATTATATAACAAAATCAAATTTAATTAGAGAATTTGGAACCATGTGAAGAGACTGTCAAACTAAAACTTCATCACCAAATATCAAAAAACAAAAAAAAAACAAAATTTTAGTACGATATTCAAATTCGATTTGGTATAAACCTGATATTAAGGCGATTATTATGACACAGACAACAAATAAAAAAATTATTAACAAATTTCAACCAATTCAAAACGGTCAGTTCCGATCGATTACGGTACACAGAATAAAAGGTATTCTCATTAAATTTTAACACATCAGCTGTGACGAAATTTCGTCCACTACTCATGTATATACATTTGTATTGAAAAGACAGAGAGAGGAGAGAAGGTATTGTCTTCTCCGTACCCTACTTTCCTATAAATTGCACGACATTTCGTCCACTAATAGTGGAACGTGGTTCGTAATACGAATACTTGTATTCTCTATGCCGTGGTCCCGATTGGGGTATAATTTGGAAAATCGTGGAAAGCTTCTAAAATAGGGGGAGAAATGCTATAAAACCGACCGCATTGTTAGGTACATAGAGCAGTTTTGACAGCAAGCAAAGTGATTGAGGGTTGCACGGAAAAGTAAAAGTTATTTAAAAAATTGATTTCAAGAAAATTAATGAAAAGGAAATGAAAAAAAAGAGTAAGCGAGGCCTAAAACGAATACAGAAAACCAAGGACAAGAAAGGAAGAGAATTTCTATTGACGAGATATTTAGAATTTGATGAAGAAAGAAGTAAAGATAAGTAATGCCATAATTAAATTAGTATTTTATTAGATTTTTTTTTTTAATACATATTCCCCCTTTTTTTCTTAAGTTCAAATGAAACTAATTCAATTTAATGCGTTACCTTGTGTGTGTCAGTTAAAATGGTTTTATCCTATATTTTTGTTTTGTTTAAAAAAACATATGAATATATATCGAAAATATAGTTTTAAGGAAAAGAATTAATACCATACATATATTATAATGATTTGATTTAAAAAGTGACTTTGCTTGATACATTTTTCTTTTCACAATGGAATGGTGGTGCGAAATTTTTAAAAATTGGTATATTCAAGCCAGACCCATATTTATATTATTCTCATTTTCATCTTTCAATATGAATCTCCGCTTTTGCTAAATATAAAGACGCCAATAACTTCTTAGATTGAATAATAAGCAAATAAATAAGAAGAAGATTTGATTATTTACGGGCCTTCCCACACGAGAAGTTTTTAGGGAATGAATGAATTTCGTCCCCTTGTGCTGAAACGTGCTAGCATAATAATGGTGCTCCGCTTAGTTTACGCTTAGATTACCGAAATTAATTATGTCAAGTTCACAACACATGATGATTATTAAATTATTCTATTATCACCTAAAATCCCAGGTAAACAACTGTACAGTCGTCCGATCAGAAATTTCGCAATTTCAAAATGGCCGGAGCTAATTTGCTTGCAGTAGTATTGGTATGCTGCCCGTACTCCCGATCAAAACTTGGTAGCACGGATTTTTTTATTTTTTTATAATACTAAGACTGACAATAACAGTGGGTATTAAGCCTAGTATTTTTTGAAGGTTATTTTCGTCGAATGAATTATTTGATGATTAATGTTAAATTATATTTATGAGAGCCTGAAGCTTAAGTATTTAATTTAAATTTTTATTTTAGTATGTTTTAAATCCATCAATAATTTAAGTGATATAATATAAGTTTAACTTTTTCCTATACTGTACATCGTTATGAATAATAAATAAAATGTTATCAAAATTTGTTGTTCTACCCATAAAACTATCTATTTCATATACGAATAAGTGTACTGCACCTGCTGTGTTGTGTTGCTTTCTTAATTTTAATGGAGTCGATACTTTTTTTGGTTAATTTGGTACATTTTCGTATATTGTTTTTTTTTGTTTTTTTTTTTTTGGTACATGATCACAAGCCAGGGAAGGGAATTAAAGCACCTCTTTATTTTTGATAGTAATTTATTTTGTGTAAATTGATTTTTTTCTTGTTTTAAGTGAAGCGTCATTTTTTTTCCGAGTTGAAATTTCGTGAAACTTCTGAGTGGGGGAAAACATACAGTGGATAGCAACAAAGTATATACGTTATACAAATATTAAGAATTTAAGGGGAACTTACCATAATTCCTATGTTATTATTTCTGTAATTTACTTTTCATTTTCACAATATGATTTTTTTTTTTTTTAATTTTAAGTTTATCCAAATATACAAACACATAGCACTTAATAAAAAAGAAACACGAGCACTACATTTCATTTATTTATTTTTTTATTTAATAATCTAATCGAACGACTTCACTAGCACTTTTCACATACCTATTACTTTTAAAAAAATTGCTACAATTTTTACGCGTAATTTAATTAATTTTTGTGATTTCGATTCGATTTTTAGTGCCTGCGACTGTACTTTTGCCCGATCATAATATCACTAAAACATCTTTCCATGGAGATTAATTAGGTCAGATAATTTTCGATATATTTTTAGTGAGAAGGTTCATCCCGAGTAAATAGTGAACCAAGCTGATTACATTAACGATATTCAGGGTATTAATTAATCCAGATAACACTTCTGACCTAGCTCAATTATTGACCTAATTAGTTTCTACCAATGAAGTTTTACCGAAAATGAAGAGCGATCAGCAGATTTTTACGATCGGAGAGTAGTTGATGAGGAATATTTATGGAAAATATTCGAAATTCTATTGCAGGACAGATATTTCGGCGTGTCATGCTGATGATTATCTTAAGCAACAAAAGTAATGCCGACGGATTTTCGAAAATTTGCTAGTATACGAAATGCTGAAAAAAAATGTTGGAAGGGGACAAAAATTAATTTGATATTTTACCGTTCGGATATGCATGATACCTTTTTTTATAGGATTTAATTACTGGATCGTAGTAATATTAGTTATTTTATGCATTGACGTTTGGTTTTATTTCCTAAGAATTGGGTGGAGATTCAAGTTGGCATTAAGTGTTCTCATTTGAAATTAATTTTTTTTGTGGACTTACTTGAAATATGTTATTGGAGATGATACATGCGCTTTAGTATATTTTGAGTAAATAAGTTCTAGTTTAAATATTATATATAAATTTTCTTTCAGCTTAGTTTTATACATACATAGGTATATACATAGGTTGGTTTCTATGGTTGTCTATATTCTAAGGGAATCGCTTAGAGATTAGTTCTATATAAAAGTCTATAAGTACAGACATTTCCTTAGTTTTACTATTATAAATTCCTTTAATATATTAAGCATAGCTATTATCGGTATAGTTAGGATAGTATTGTTTACATTTTCAATAAGATAATTGCAATAATCGGATTCACTTAGTTAGACGCTATATATATATATATATTGAACTATTGTTACTATAAAAAGAAATGAAAATATGTGCATAGATGAAATCAGGAAGAGCTATCATACGAACGTACGATTATAGGTCTACTAGTTGAGAAGATGGATGATGAGGTTCAGTTTGCGAAACTCACTTATAAAAGTAGAGTATCCCTACACTTTTGAATATTATCTAGTTTGTTCACTATAATCGTTTAGAACATCAATTCTAAACTTATAAGATCCAAATTCCTTCCAGATTATCCCAAGAGTTCATTTCTAACCTCACACAATAAAAACTTCGTTTTACGGCCGACACTTCATAGCCTGAATATTAAAAACGCATAGATAGAACTGTTCCCAGCCGAAGGCAAATGGGGTGGTGCTAAAACAAAGTTTTAAACGATGAACATCTAACGAAAATGAATTTTAGTAGAATACTCAAACAGATTAAAGTTCGTGGTTGTAATTTTAAGGCTATCTGAGGCTGTGCAGTATTCACGCTGTGCAATATTAGTTATGGTCTTATTCCTTGATAGAGTGTGACTCTTTAATATTTAATTTTTAAAGTATTTAGTTAGTTTTATAGTTAATCAGTTGTGATATTTCGAATGAACTCATTTACTTTTTTTCATGACAATTATTACAGCCCTTGCCGCTGTGACTTTTGTCATATTCCAATACAAAGGTTAAAAACGATACCGCCCCTTAGTAAGTATAAAAATAGTAAATATACATATGTATAGGTATACCAAATTTCTGGAAAAATCTAAAACCAATCATATCGGACTTTTTCATACTTAGAAGAGGAAGGATTTGAGTATTTCGAGACCCGTGTAATATAGGAGTCTACAAGCAACTTTTCGCTTACTGTGTGAACTTTTAAAAGATAAGTACCGAGGTACTGTGTTAGTTACTGGCTTTGTAGCCGAAAATCAAAATTTCATAAAGAAATTTTGAGAAAACACTGTATGTTTCGCTGAGCAGTGCAGGGCGATCTAATCTGTGTCATGTCTCCAATCAATCAAAATGCCAAATTATGGTATAGTGACATTGTCCTTCCTTCAAAATCATTTTGTCATTGTTATTGGTCATTTTAATTTTATCAAAATCTAGCCCCAGGTCGTTCTTCTTGTCACTTGTACTTGAACGAATTACACCTATGTGGCAACTTATTGAGCCACTCCGGTGTGCAAAAGTTCTCGTTTTCGTTACGAAAATGAGAAGATTTTATCGGTTTAGCGATGAAATTATATCGCAATCGGACCGCCTAACGTATGAACAGGTTTACAAGTTGACGATATTTCCCCTCAAATCGCATCGCAGAAGCGATAAGAAAGTGATACGTTTACATGTCAAAAAAAATCTCGGAAACTTATCTTTTTTTGATCTCTTTCCTAACGAAAAATTTATCGAGTTCGGATCCAAAATATTATCCATTTCGTACCGTTAATGTTAGTAACTTCCGGATTTTAATTAATTAGCATTGCTTTTTGAAATCTATCTGGATAAGGACTAGACATATCCATTTAGTCTCTGCATTTATTAGGTTCATCTGTTGATTTTTGTACGTTTTTTATGTAATGACATTATATTTATATTATAATTTAAGTAGAGCTCAGATCTGATTTCTCCATATTTGCTGGTGATTTACTTATTCCAGATTTGTTTATGGACGTCAAAGTATCCTTTTTATTTTGTTTTGCAAACCTCTCAATGGCGTAATTAAAACAATTTTTTAAGGTGCCTTCTCCTGCAAGTCAAAACAAAATATATTTATTAAGCGCTGTTGTCGAACAACACCTAAGCAAACTAAATGCATGTAATCCAATGGAAACATTGATACACAGCCAATTTCTAATTTTTCGATCTTTAATGGTTCAATTGATTTGTGACCTTTTCTTAAATGACTCATCAGTTCGGAGAGTGGCATTAGTTTCAGGTAAAGTTAATCGATTGTTAATATGTAAATACTTTTGTTCACATTTTGTACAGCAATAATATCCAGTATGACCTTCTATTTGTAGAACGAAGTAACGTGCTGGAGCATCACAAATGAAAGAATGAATGCATACATTATAATCTTTGTTACGAAAAGTAAATCCTTCAAAAGTCATTTGTTGGCAGTCTTCAACAAATTGCTTTAAAAAGTTGTTACTACTTTCAGGTTTGAATTCCCCGTGAAAGCATTCAACTACATATATGTTTGAAAATCCAACAATAGCTGCGTTTTGTTATCTCTCTAATCTGATCCGATTGAATTTAATGTACGTAAAATAACAACAATGGATCAAGCATTGTTATTGTTTTACGTACATAAAATTGAACCGGATCAGATCAGAGAGATAAAAAAAACGTAGCTAATGTTAACCAAAATGGGCCAAAACTTATTTTTGTTGCTTTTGGGAGTAAGAAAAAGTCCATCAATTCCAAACTGAAGTTGAATTGTATCACAAAATACTTTATTTTCTCTACAGAAATCCGTCAAACAGTTCTGTAAACCATAATGAAAGTAAGCTCCATTTAACAAAGTGATAATAGAACTTCTTTGAGGTGTATATCTTAATGTTCTAATGTCATCAGGTAGTAATGGACAAATTTCTTTAAGTATTTTTTAAGCAACTTGCTGCAAGTATGATACGAAACATTGCATTCAACCGACCATTCAGTAAATTTTTTTATAAAATTGGATTTTGTTTTATTATGGTCAATGTAAAAATTTGAAAAGATTAAATCTTCGTGTTTGGCACATCTTCCCGAAACTGGCGATTCCAATTGTACACATCCAAAACTCATTTCACTTCCCCATTCATCTCTTATTTTTGTATGTTTATCTAGTATTTCGGTACCTTTGCAAGATCCTGATTAAATAATTCAGCCACCTCTCGATTTAATACTCTGTTTAAATATTGCCGCGATCTTTCATTTTCTACAGTTTTTTTGTTCATTTTTAAACTCCAAAATTTTATATTGCAGGTGTAAAGGAATAAGTGAAATAGCAAAGAAAAATATCTCTAAATTACACTAAATTCCCTTATGTATAGAGCCTTTCTACTATAAATATTTTTTATTTTTATTTATTTTTGTGTTCTCAATGTAGTACAATACAACCCTCTGAAAATAGATTTTTCTTTTATATTAAAAAAATAACAATGCTACATTCTTGATTTTGTTTATCTAATACACCTTATAATATTACAAAGCAAAGCTTACTCACCTGTACAATTGTTTGCAAAAATTACTGCTTCTTCACTCACGCACGACCAAATACAAAATGCAACATTACATCAGAAATCGACAAATCCTCAATCCCATTTTTTTTTTCCAAGAATATACCACGCGCGGAGATTCGATGCCATTTTATCTCTCAAACGGTAAAATTTTCTCACTTTCGGAAAGTTTTCGAAACGAAAACGAGAACTTTTATAGTTTTTACACGTATTCACCTTGTTTTTATTTAAAATTCCGTTTTTTTGGCATTAAGCGATAAGAAAACGGATTTAGGTGACGATAAATGAGATTTCTTGCACACTAGGACCGTTCAACAGTGAACACACACAATGCCAACTTAGGAGGTGGTGTAGGCACTTTTCACTAAGAGGAAATAAATCCACTGATTGCAGTGGGTGCCACGTGATCTTTATAGGCTAGATCATAAAACCTATTCTCGAAGTATGGTAAAATAAGAACACTCGAATAATTGTTATCAGATTTAATGCAAACTATATGGATTTCGATACTGACTTCTCTTATATAACTCAGCACAAAACATACGCTCGGCCTATTCCTTTAATGATAATAGCAGTATTTTCGTGTAATTACTAAATATATATGCATATATTATAGATTCCAAATTTGATATAATTTCTTTGAAGAAAACAGAAAGGATATATGACCAATAAATTTAGCGAACAAATTTCTTACTTTCCTTAAATTTTTGCCACACTAGCCAGTCACATATCTCAATGGTTAAAATCCAAAAACAAAAGAACTATTCATTGAAAATCAGACTTATCTTAATTCTCCAGACCCAGGATCAGCCAGCTGCCTTTTAGTTTTTCCTTTTTTTTTATTGTTGTCCCATCAATTGTTCAGCTACTCCTAAATATTGTATTAATTTTTTTTTTTTCTCTTCAATTTTTCTTTACTCACAACTTCAGTTCGGAACTTTTCTTAAAGCTTATCGACCTGTTCAAGCGAAGAACCGCACACCCAACAAAAACTCGAAATCGAAATCTTGTGTTTATACCCTAGATGAAATCATAGGGGTATACATACTAAGTTTGTCATTCCGTTTGTAACACCTCGAAATAATGATGGTAGAGCAAAATGGATTGGACACCCACGCATAATATTAAAAGTTATTTCGATTTTTGCATGTCCGTCCGTCCGTCTGTCCGTCCGTCCGTCTGTCCGTCTGTGTGCACGATAACTCGAGAACGCGTATACTTAAAGAGCTGAAATTTTGTACACGGACTTTAAAAAAAAAAGTTAAATTAAGTTCGAAAATGAGACAAATCGGGCAACTCCTCCGTGGGGTTGCCATATAAAAATTTCGTTTTCCGCTATATATTTGGACAATGTCTGAGAATGCATCGACGTATAGAGCTGAAATTTCGTATATGATGTTTTTACTACATTAGCAAATAAAATGTCAAAAATGGACTAAATCGGGCAACTCCTTCTTGGTGTTGCCATATAAAAATTTCGGTTTTTTACGTATACTTTGAAAACGATCAGTCCAAGACATTTTTATTGTACTATGAACTTCTGCAGAATACGAAATCCTATAAAATTGGTTATTACCATTTTTTCTGTGCGACAAACTGTTCTAGAAATATATGCGAAAAACAACTTCAAAATCAATACTTGAATAGATCGGTGACCATACGAAATTTAATACGGGCATTCATCTAGGGTATCATAAGAATTGGTCTTAGACCAATTCTAGCTTTTTTACTTGTTTAATCCTCGTCTCGGGTTTCATGGAGTACTTTTAGCACATCCGTTCCATTATTATCTACATATTCCATTTTAGCAAGTGCGTTCGCTGAACTGGGACAGAACAAGTTCCTTTCGAGTTATGCACATCATTTTTGTATTACCATGCGCATGTAGATTTAAGACACTTTTCTCTTTAAATTTAGAAGTCTCAACGATTTTAATGCGTAAATTAATAGTGAGAGTTACTAAGCGTACTATATATATGGCTTTACCGTATCAACGATAGATCTCTATCATTAATTTAGTTTCTGGAGGGAATAGCGATATATGGCTGACTGCAAGGTGGCTCCTGAGCTGTTTATACAATGTATACAACTGTTAAAATGGGTTATGGTTTATACTAAACCCAAAATCAAATCTTCTACTCATTTATATGGAATATGCGTATGCGAAAATTATGCTGTTCCTATAATTAACTTTTATATATCCCTTAGTTAGACATTCTTGTCCAATAATATGGAAAAGAAAGTATACGCTCTGAACAAACTTATACATATAAAAAACAAAAAGTCATTTCAAATGCAGAAAAATTCCAAGCATACATACTGAATACTGAATACTGTTAGCATTGTAGACGCAGTTTCCACTACTCTTTAGCTTACTGGAACAATATTTGAAATACAGGAACAGACGAGTGGTTTCAATACTCTTTGTAGTTACGAATAAGGTTTCCAAATAGTGAATGATACAATTTTCATTTGCTGGGCCACAAGACATTATACTGGATATCGCTTTCATGGGGAAAGATGCTGATAAACGGCAGGCTCCCAAGATCGGTATTACTCCATTATCTAAAAAAAAATAGAAGATTTCAGGAGTACTATGGCCTTTTGGACTACATCAAATTATTTTATTATTATTAAATTTTCATTAAATTCTGAACCATAACAAAGTATGTATGCCAAGTTTATCGTGAAATAACCGTTTTACTTTTTACGAACACTGCTGTCGAATCAATTCGCGTTAAAAATTATAAAAACACGTGACTCAAAATTTTGCTCGTGTTAATCAATTTTCTAACGATGTTTCATGAAAATACCGCGTAAATTTTCTCCTACAATATTTACCTAGGCTTTTTGTTCACTTATCGAACAAGTTTTTTGAAGTTAGTGTAAATCTAGTGTAATTAAATTTCTCTGAAAGTTCTCCTAAATATAATTAATTGTGAAAAGTTATTTATAAAATTTGTGAAGACAAATAAAATGTGCTCCAGCTATTTTTCTATTTTTTCTTAAGAAGTAATCCATATGCCCCAATCAACAACAAATTTCAAGTAACAATTCTCAAGTGACAAATGTCAAACTCTTTCTCCAAAAACTTTTTAATGTAAATACGGGGTAGCCTTAGGTTTTTCAAAAAAAAAAGCAATATAGTGTAGCATCGTGTGTTTTCATCGAACAAACCTATTTTTTAACTGTGTTGATAAAAATGAGGACCGCCATTTTTTGTTGAACTGTCAATAACTGTCAAAACATGAAAAAGTGAAAGAATCAGAAAATAATGTTTCAAAAAGCAAATTTTTTTTAGTAAATAGTATAACGGTAAAACTTAAATAGCAGCCCTATATGTATGTATACATATATGTAGCAAATTCTAAAATTTTTTAATGATTATCGATGAAAAATTTACTATGTATTCAATGAGCATCTCGAACAATCCCAAAGGCACCTCTCCATTCACATGTATGCTCATAAGTCCTTATACACAACTGATAAACTGTTAAATATCATAAACTTAACTATTTCAACGTAATTACATTTTCCCAATTCTCATTATTTTCAAACATGAAATTTAACTCTTCTCATTTACTTACGTCATTACTCTTTAGAAACTTCATGCAATTAATGTTAACCCTGAGTTACCTGAATGGGTAAATAATTCAGAGGAAAATTAATATTTAAATGCTGAAAAACATAAAAACGTCGTAGAAGAGTTAACTAAAACTTTGCATTCAAAGCTCATGAAATGCAATGGAAGTGTACTGTAATTGCATTCGGGTTTAACCCTTTCAAGTACTTGCTGAATGGCATAATCTGTACACATCCCCGACTATCAAGTAATGTAAAGGGGGTGAAAAGAGATCAGATCCCATAGCTAGCTCATGATGAATTTTTGTATGCATGAAGTGTACCCAGATTATAGCCGATATATTAAGTGACTCTCGACATTTCGCGAAAAAGGGTGTGCTAAAACCAGTGGCATATTTCTAACCTCAACTGCATACATGGTCTCCCTTATATAGAAGGAACTGTAAGTAGTATTCACTTATGGAATGTCATGGAAAGGGCAAAGCGAATACCGTCTACCATATTTCTTTTAAGACGTTCACGATGAAGAAAATATGTTCACCGTGCTGTGCATCCAAATGAGGAGGACAACTCATCCTGGAGCACGTTCATATGCAGACTGTCATGTGCAGATTACGTGTTGTCAGATATATTCCCTAGATCAACTTGAATTCCAGTGAATGCTTTCAGTAGTAATACGGTTAAGATAAAATTATTTTGGTTGTAATAATAATTACAGATGGGTAGAAGACTATCTCAGCTTTCATATTATGTTACAAGAAAATATTATGTTTATTTATTAAGGACTCTTGGGTACATTTAATATTTGTATGTGTGGGTGTGGGTGTTTGTGCTTACGTTTGTGTGTATATATAGTACTAATTTATTATTGCTGTTCGATGAAAACCCCGAGTAAACCTAGAGCTACACCGGGCTACACTATCCTGTTTTTTTAAAAAACTGGACTTACACCGGGTTACACCAACTTGTTAGTTGAAAACCCGGTGTTTCTGATTTCGTGCCCCGAACTTACACTAAAATTTTCTATGGGTAATTTGTCATTTATGAAATGTCACTTGGAATTTGTTCGGTGATTGCAATCAATTGGTCGATTGCGGTATATAAAAGTGAAAAAACCGTGGAGCTTATACCAAATTCAAAGAAGTTCGATTAGAAATTAGATGATAAAATACCCATCGATAATATGCACATAGAAAATTCGAATAAAAATGATAAGAAAATTTTCGAGGAGGCGATTAAGGTCGAAGAACATTGATGAAATCTTAAGATCTGCCTTTCTAGTGAGAAATTTGAACGTAAAAATGTTTTTTCACCATTATTAACAAGTAATTTTTACCATTATTAACAAGTAGAGTTAATAGTTGTTCGAGAAAAAGCCAACGGGATAGAGAAAATCATTTCTGTAGATTTTGATCATCCAAACATTATTAATTTTATACCTAGTGACAAAACATCTGATGATAAAAGTGAAAATAGTGCAGCACAACTGTTTCTTGCAGAAATGATGGAGCTATATCTGGTCACAGATGAACCAATTTTTTCAAAGTAAAGTTACAGAAAAGGCGATAATATCGATGTAAAAAAGCTAATAAAAGAATATGTAACTAAGAAAAAAATGAGAAATATTTTTTATGCATTTCAATATTTATTTATTTTTAAATTTTTAATTATTTCACTTATTTTATAAATAAATTTTCACAAATCACTGGAAATTAGAAGTTAAATTATGCTCAGGAGAAAGTTTACCCTAAATTGCAAAAATCTTGTTCGATGTGTGCCCAAAACCCCGGGTGAATATCCGCCATATTTTAAGGGAAAAATTTACATAGTGTTTTCAACGAACAGACCTTTTAACTTTCCCGGACTGCAATCGAACTCACACTTGTTAGAATCTGTCAAAGATGGAGAATAGTAGAATTTTTTATATTACTCCTGAATGATGTTCAGTATGCTATAAGCTAGATACTAATACTTAATACTAGTCACTAAATTTAGCTAAACAAATAAAAGATTTCATTGGTATTTCGAGCATACAGTGATGTGCAAAAAAATAGGTGTGGGAAGAAATTATGACATAAATTCGTCTTTTTTTTGTTCAACGTCATTTTATTTCAAACTAATTTTTTTTTGTTAAATAAAAACAAAACATATAGTAGATTAAAAGAATATATATTTAAATACTGTATAACTTAAACATTTTCTAATATTGGTTCATAACAAAGATTTATCCTGTGCAAAAAAATAGGTGCGCTCATTACTCTGAAGTATAAAACAAAAGGCAATAATGAATTAAAAAGCATTAATGTATAATTGCTTATAGTAAGTTGCTTTTTTTTCTAATACTTTGTTTTGTGGCCACCACTTTTAATAACGGCTGCACATCGGCGAGGCATCAAATCGAGTCTGCACCTCTCTGGAGAAATGGACATCCAAGCAGTTTTCGCAGCTTCCTTATTTTTGGGTTTTTAACATCACCCCATAGGTTCTCAACTCAAAACATTGATTTTATTTTCATCATTCGATTTGAATTACAAGATGTCCTTCTTTTGAAAATGTACAGTAAAAGTTAAAATTTTTATTTAACCGTGCAATGCTATTTTTTGCACAACACATATATTTTTTATAAATGGATATATAAAATGTTTTAAGTCGTACAGCATTTAAATGTTTTTTTTTTATTTAAATATATTGAACTAACTTAACGAAAAAGGTATAGCTCGAAAATAAAGAAATGTGGAAAAAAACGAATTTATGTCATAATTTCTTCCCATAGCTACTTTTTTACACACCACTGTATGTCAGTACTAATTCAATGATTAAACGAAATATATAGAAAAAATAAATGCACGTATACCTACCTACATAGATAGGTATCCTTGGAATAGGTTGAAGTTATTTGCCTAAAAACAACCTGTAATTGGTCTTTTTTATACCCTAGATGAAATCTAAAGGGTATACTAAGTTTGTCATTCCGTTTGTAATACCTAAAAATAATGATGGTAGAGCAAATGGATTAGACACCCATACCCCATACGTAAAATTAAAAGTTATTTGGATTTTTGCATGTCCGTCCGTCTGTCTGTCCGTCCCCACAATAACTGGAGAGCGCGTGTACTTATAAAAAATTAAAATTTTTCACATGGGCTTTTTAAAAATAAAAAGTAAAATTAAGTTCGAAAATGGGACAAATCGGGTAACTTTTTCATAGGGTTGCCATACAAAAATTTCGCTAAATATTTGAACTTTACTTGAGAACACGTCAACATGGAGAGCTGAAATTTTGTACATAGGGTTTTTATGAAAATAGTAAATACAATTTCAAAAATGGGCTAAATCGGGCGACCCTTTCTTGGTGTTGCCATATAAAAATATAGGATTTTTACGTATACTGTAAAAATCATAAGTTCAATACTATTTTAATGTACCAAAAAGTTCTTCAGGATATAAAATCCTATAAAATTGGTTATTATCATTTTTTATGTCCAACGAATTGTTATAGAGATATTTATATGCTAAAAACCACTTCAAAAATCAAACTTACACAGAAATGACATATGAATATTCATCTAGGATATCATAAGAATTGGTCTTAGACCAATTTTAGTTTTTTTTAATTGTTTCCATTTATTTTTGTGGATACATTGATATATAAAAATTGGCACAAATTATTAACAGGCTGTGAAAACCCCTTTATTTCGTACAACTATACACCGATTCATAATTAATTATTATTTGTCGATTAGAAACACTAAAGATATTGTAGAATATTATTGCATTAAAAAGAAAATTGTTTAGGAAGTTAACCTTGTTTTAACTAACACAAAACTTAATTTGTAATATTACTGAAAAATGTGTTCCTCTGCAAATTTGATGTCAAATATTTTTGAGCTTGTAAATCCTAATACTAAGGTCCGCGCTAAGCTAAATTTTGTATGAAAATTTAGTGCGCTAAAAGCTTCTAGCGAAAATTTATCCTGAATTTTAACGAGAGAAGTACTAAAGTCAACGCGCTAAATTTGGATTTTGGGGTTTGATTAGAGATGGCACCACCACTAAATCTCCAAACAATCTTTTTATTTGACTTAGTATTAACATTTTTTTTTATAGATAGAATGTCTTAGTAAGGTAATTGCTACAGACTAATAAGTGCCTTTACCAGCAATTTATATTAGTTCGGTTTTTCTATTACTGGCTTATTTAATAGATTCTTAAATACGAGTGTTTTATCATTCCTAGAAAATGGCACAAAATTAAAAACTAGGATATCTTATGTTTGCTTATGTTTAAAACTTAAAACTATGAAAACATTTACTAATGTTATTTTATATTACAAATAATTATGAATATTTATACTCTAAGAATAATTGATAGCAACTAAGATTTTGTCAGTTAAAATATTTGTCAGATAAAATTTCTTAGGGTTACACAATATTATAATTAGGTGCAGACAACATTATTCCAAATAGGTGAGTGGCGACTTAAACTTATGTAAGTTAAGTGTTGCAGATCAATCATATATTTAATACCTAAGACAAATCAAATATTTCATTTATTAATGCTATACTATAGTGTAATTAGTTATAAATAATTATACTCTACTAATATATGTATGTACAATCAGTTGATGCACTGAGTCGCTTACGATTTAGCTTAGCTAGGTTAATTGGTCTATATTGTAGACCATTCTATAGCCTCTATAGAATTTTTTATAGTAGATTAATTTTGAGTTGGTATCATATAGCATGTTTTTGTCTTCTAACCATTTTATAATATGAGAGGCTTTGTGCTTTGGCACATCTCTGTTATTATGTTCCAGTTCAGTCGCGTATTGTTTAAGTATTGGGTTGTCTATTTCAGTTAGTCTGTTGAGAAATTTGAGCGCATTAGTAATGAGGTGAGTGTCTATTCTTTTGTGGTTAGAAAGTGAGTAGAGTTTCTGCGGAAGTCAATAAAATAAGCTAAGCATTTACTCTCGAACTTCCTGATTTTCGCCATATGTGCTGAAGAAATAAGACCATATTGGAAAAGCGTAAGATATAATTGGTCTTATCAGCTGTTTGTAGCATATTACCTTGATTCTGTTTTGTATAGAAGTTCTAGGTTTTAATATTTTGGCGAATGATGATAAGGCGTATGTTGCTTTTTGGATTTTTTCTTTTATGTGCGAATTGAACTGTAGGTTCTTTGTAAAGAACACCCCAAGGTATTTGAGCTGCTTAGTGTACTTTTTTTTTGCTGGTTTATACGGATATCGACGTTCCGTTTGTCGATGTGTCTGGCAATGTTTGGGTAGGTGTTCTTTATTCCTTTGATTAGCATGGTTTGACATTTATCGGAGCTCATTTTTGTATGTAGTGTGTCTAGATATTGGTTCATTTGTTTTTGCATGGGAAGATATTTGAAAAATTGAGGTGAATAAAATTATGTCGTCAGCATAAGTGAGTATTTTAATTGGTATTGCTGGCTGCGGAATATCAGCAGTAAATATATTATATAGGACTGGGCCAAGTACAGAGCCTTGGGGAACTCCTGCTGCTATTCCAAAAATGTTGGATAGTTCCTTATTAATTTTTACTCTAAAATTCCTATTGATCAAATAGTTGTAGATGTTTCTACATAGGTGTTCGTGTAAATTTCCAAAAAATTTAGCTTGAATTTATCCGCCCGGACCATTCTTTAGCGCGCTAAAAATATTTATTGTCAGAGTTCTGAGATTTGATAAATTTCTTGACTGGATTTTTGTAGTTAACGTAGTTTTGTACGTCCTTGATGTAAATATGGATGAATTGGATTCTTCTCGTGGCCGTATTTTCAATATTATTATTAATTTTTTTATATTGTATACATTATATATATTATTTTAATATTTTTAATATTTCAAAATAATTTTAACTACCTGATTTTAGAAATATTATGACTGCGCGTTGTAATTCCCGTAAAAGAATTGCAAAATACTTTTTCTTCTTCTTCTTCTCTTTACTATAACTTTTCTCTGAGTCTCTGCTGTCATATTTTAGCTGCTATTGAGGACTGGATAAAATTTAGTTTAGCCCGGACCTTTTTACTAGGCTTAAAAGATAGACGTAGATAAACAATATATTTGTCTGAATTTTTATGTCAATTTCAATACATTCCGTACAACCGTACTGTACTGTTTCCGAAATTTGTTACAGTTCAGTGTACATTTTGAGCATGAAAGGGGCAAACAAAATTTGTGCCATTCTTGTCTATAGAAATTAGATAGGATGGCTCAGTCCATTCTTATTATATGTCAGTGTGTGGATACCTTACATCAAACACCTGTTGTTTATCACATTTCCCCTAAAATGGGCAGTAAAACATACATATATGGCGTATCCTCTGTAAAGCATACATTTCCATATCGACATATCCCAACGCTCCATCAAATGTTTTGCATATAGTTGTCCCACAGGATACCTACTCCTGAAATTGGACTTAGCTAAAAGATAGCTAGGTACCTTCACACATAAAACGACTTGTGATATGAACTGTCGAAGGATACATTGGAGCTGGAATAATTCAACATTGGAAAATTTACCTTTTCCAACAAGGACACGTTTTTGGACAATAGAATATCAGAACTCTATATGAATCGCTTTATTTTAAAAACGGAGTTCTGCCATTTTACTAATTTAACAGGAAATAGAAAACAACTTCCATAGTTTTAATTCACTGTATACAGATTTTTTGTAAGCTATTATATCGTATGTAAATTCATATTTGAGTATAGATAAAAATCCAAAAACTAAATTCATATAATTATTATTCAAAATATAATTTCATGTTGATTCCGAAGTCATTTTATAACATGAAACTTGATGTGATAAAATATTTTTTGAAAAAAAAACTGGTATCCTTTCAAGAGCTGAAAGACAACATTCAGGCAACTACATATTTTAGAAATGAACGAGGGACATTTTCTTCAAAACTCATTTAAGCCTTTTTTATACCCTAGATGAAATCTATAGGGTATACTAAGTTTGTCATTCCGTTTGTAACGCACAGAAATAATGATGGTAGAGCAAAATGGATTGGACATCCATGCATAATATTAAATTTATTTTGATATTTGTATGACCGTCCGTCTGTCGGTCTGTCCGTGCGCACGATAACTCGAGAACGCGTTCACTTAGTAAGCTGAGATTTTGTACACGGATTTAAAAAAGAAAAAGTGAAATTAAGTTCGAAAATGAGATAAATAGGGCAAGTTCTTCGTGAGGTTGCCATACAAAAATTTCGGTTTTGGTATATGGTATTTTTATAGTAATAACAAAAAAATATTAAATCGAGCAACCCCTTCTTGGTCTTGCCACATGAAAATTTCAGTTTTTTACGTATACTGTGGAAACGATCAGTTCTAGACATTTTTATTGTACTAAAAACTTCTTCAGAATACGAAATCCTATAAAATTGGTTATAATCATTTTTTCTGTCCGACGAACTGTTCTAGAAATATATGCGAAAAACCACTTCAAAAATCAAACTTTGCATAGATCGGTGACCATACGAAATTTTATACCCACATTCATCTAGGGTATCATAAGAAGTGGTTTTAAACCAATTCTAGCTGTTTTACTTTTTCTTATCCACGAATTAAATGGTGAGCTCGTTTCAACGCAAAACTCAATAAGAGCGAAACAAGTAGCCACTAGTAAATGTGAGATCCCCCAAAAACTCAATGAAATAGTGTTTAGTTGTTATGAAATACTTTAGAATTGGCAGATCTACATAGAAGACCACAAGCAGTTAGTAAGTAAGGAGAAAACATGTAAAACGGATTGAACAAAGGAGACGAGGTGTACCTACTAATGGTTTAAAGAAAAACCCCGTATTTAATGCCCTCATTAAATAGTAATAAATATTTCCCAGAAAAAAAAAACGAAAACCATAAGAAAAGATTGTCAAGCTGTTAAGCTAACATTAGATGAAGTTGAACCAAAGGTACAAAATAACAGTAATGTACATAGGATAAATTGATATTCGATTTTATTCTATTTTGAAATAGATTTATATTTATTTTTCTTAAAATATGTATAAACTATGTGCCCGAAAGAAAACTCCGAATTCTGAATCTACTATTAAGAAGAAAAAAACACATTCATTAATATTATATGAAAATTTTAATGAATTTTCTAGAGAATAAGTTATGTTAAACGTTATTTTTAATTATATACTTTTTTCTTATTTACCAATAATCAAATTAGTTTTTCTTATATTTGCAAGAAATCTTTTCCTGAAAGAACTACTTTTCCTTTTTGTTGTATCTAAACAATTAAAAAAGGAAAAAAAGGAAATAAAATATATTTAAAAAAATTTTAAGAAAAATACCTTTTATAAATAAAATGCACTAAAAATTAAAAGATAATTTTTTCTTTCTCAGTGATATACACAAGAAAAGCTTCATTGTAAAATAAGAAATGCTAGAACTCAGATTAAATCTTAAAATTGAATGTATTAACCCTCTTAACGTACACGGGTGCGAATTCGCACCGCCAAAAAGTTCAAGTTACTGGCAATTCACGCAGTTACTTTCGCATGGTCAATCCCGACCACCACAAATATGTGTGACCCCTCTAGTGTCTATTGTCATTGAGTACGCATTCATTTGATAGGTAACAGCCGAAGCAGCAAGTTATAAAGTTCGAGTTAGTGCGAATTCGCACCCGTGTACGGTTAGTGAGTGTAAATTGTTAAAAATTCAAAAAAAAAAATTTTGAATTTTCTATTTTAAATCGAGTTTTTATCAACGTAAGTACATTTAATCGTATTTACAGTAATACTCAACTATTATTATATAATTAATTAATTATTTATTAGTTTGATTTAGAATCGTTAAAAATAAAAGTTCTTAAAATTATTCTTTATCCATTATATAATTATTATAAATTTTTTTGTTAAAATTCGAAAATAATTTTGTTCGTTTTATTACCATTGTAAGTTTTTATAATTTATTTAGTATTTTCGATAATTATTCACAAAATTATTGTATTACTAAGTTTTTATTTTTTATCGAATAATATTTTAGTTCACATCTATTCCTCTTTTGAAATCAGTTGCGAGCAGTAGGTACGATAAGAAAGAATAAAAGGGAAATTCCAACCACCTTAAAAGCTAAAAACGATGTAGATTCGTCACACTTTGTACTTTCCAAAAGCTTAACTCTTGTTTCATTTACTCCACGTAAAAACAAAATTGTACTTGTTTTATCGTCCACTCATCATATAGCAGCAATAACTAATACAACGCAAAAACCAGAAATAATAATGTTTTACAATTCTTAAAAAGATGCTACCGATGGATTCAATCAAAAATGTCATCACCTTTCTACTGCTCGTCGTACTCGGAGATGGCCATTACGATTCTTTTTCAACATGCTAGACCAACGTGGTGTCAATTCGCAAGTTTTGTATGACTTGAATTCAAACAATGCATCACTCACTCGTGCTAAATTTATTAAACGATTGGCATTTGAGTTGGTAGAACCGTATCTTCGGCGACGCTTAAACAATCGCTCGGTACGCTCTTCAATTAAAAAGTTAATATCAAAACTATTTGAAATTGATGAGCCTGCTCCACAAGTATTGACGGTTATCACAGGGGATACAAGGGCAAAATGCAACTTTTGCGATAGCGATGCATCAGGCTGAACACGCATGAAATGCCCAAATTGTATGCGCAGAATGTGTGATGAGCATCGTGCAGCTGTTTGCGTAGAGTGCGAAAATTTTTGCGAACAATAAAAAAAAAATTTGTATTTTTTTGTATTTTTCTACATGTTTTTTTATAGTAAATAAATTATTTCATTGTAGTTTATTGTTATTTGTTACTTTGATTATCATATCTCCACTCCAAAAGCCGATATGCACCTAAATTCCCCTTTCAAAAAATATAGTAACTTCGGAAGCGCGGGAAAAATGCTTGAAATAATTAAATCAAATTTGTATATTTTTTTCTCACAAAAGGATATATTTAACTAACAAATTGCATTGGTTTTGTTCAATTTAATCAAAATTCTCGTGTGATTTAAAATGTTTGAACTCGTATGATTGAATTGTGTAAACTTACAGCTTTTCAAGTGAATTAATAAAATTTTTATTTTCTGCATTTCTATCAAAACTATAAACAATTAAAAAAATTTTAAATTGATCAGTTTTAAAATGCCGGAGGTAATTTTCTCATACGCTCCAATTCTTCAAAAAGCACAAGCGCATGCGACGGTATAATTCCAAATGTCACTCTTGGAGTAGGTGCACAAAAAGGTGAGGCGAGGCGTGGAAATGCTAGTGAGTTGAGCGAGGCGAGGTGAAGATACATCTCGAGTTGTACATAGTGTTCAAAACAAAGCGTTCAGTATCTTGGTAAATCGCGAAGTGAGAATATAAATTATGTCATTAGATTCGGAAAAAAAAATTTTGTGTTTGTCAAGCTTATAACAAAATCAAATATTTCTTAAATTTGCTTTTTGACGATATAAAATTAATCACGTTTTGCTTGCTAAGCTCTTTCCGCAGTTTTGATTGTGATCCCATAAATATAACAGGCGATTAGAATTTGGGAAATTACGTCATACACATATATAGATTCTTCCAGTATATGAGAAAGAACTCTTCGATTATTTCAAAGAAAAAACCTATAAGAATATGCCAGCTATCAAAATTAGCGCGCTACACCTCGCGAAAAAATGAAAAATTTCATTCATATAGTATTTCATTTCTTAAACTCTTGATGCCGCCGGCCTCGCCTCGTTGTGCACATACCCATACACACAAAGTTATTGAATCAATTAATACATTTTCGCTAAAAGCTCATATAACGGTACATAATTTGTTTGGCATATGCAAACTCTCTTGCGAACGTTGTAGTGTATTTTTTTGTTTCTCTGCGAAGTTATCGCACTTTAATGTAAGTACTTCCATGTAAAGAACATTTACATGAAAAAACTGGAAAAACTTATTTCACATCAAAACCCATATAACGGTTAAACATAGAAAATTTAAATGTTCCCATGAAATAAGTAAAAGATTAGACTTAAGCGTTTAAAAGAAAATTCAGCCAGCCCCCCTCGCACGAACCTACACTCCCCCTGAACACAAATTTGAAGATCACGCATTTTAACGATATTCGGGTGAAAAAAATCTGTTATAAAGCTTGTTGCAGAGGAAAACAAAATATGTCATTTAATAGCACTCAGCAAGAGCTTTAATTTGATATCACAGACAGAGCCGGACTGGCAGTACGATGGGCCGGTGGTCGTTGGGCCGGTGGTCTCCACATTAACGCGACCACACGTATTTAACACCTCTGGACGAATGTTGCGGCTGCAGTAGGAGGAGAGCTATTGAAATTGAAAAAGTACTTTATTGCATAATCTAAAAGCCTAATACAATAAAGTTGATTGGTCCACGGCAATGAGGCCATCTGGGCAGAGAAGAGTTATAAGTTTAAAATACTCAGATATGTCCCACAACTTATAAACACTGACAGGACCTGGAGCTAAATGGGTGTTGCCGAGATAGCAATATATGCAAATTTAGCATTTTCCACATTTGGTCAAGCAGTGGCATTGTTTTTGTTCCTATATTGTGCCATATAAGTAAGTGAAGGAGCGATTGAATTTCTAATGGGTTACAAAAAGATTCCAAAAACAAAGAGTAGTTTCTTCACGGAGAGCCGCAACAACTGATTTTAGCGCCTGAGGCAAACGCATAAATTTGCGCCCCTGATCCATAATATTCTCAACATAACCTTATATAATTTTAACAATACTATTTTGACGTGGTCTATCAACTGACTGTATAAAGTTGAGCAACAGTTGATCATGAGAAGAATAGTAAATAAAATGTATAGCACATAAAATTATTAGTTGATATTAATTTTTTGCGAATAAAGTACATTTAAAAATATTGAAGCGAATCAATAGAAATATTTGAAAGATTTTATAGATGCACTTTTCTAGCTTTTTTTTGTTACGAATTAGTTTATAATATTGTTAAAATCACAAGCATTCCTGTCATTTCTTTGTCGGTTTACAAAACAGCCACATTTGACAATCTTTCTTGACCCATTGTAGATCACAGGTAATTTTTTATTAACTTCAATTTTTTGAAACTTCATTCACATGAAACTATCGTCATTGGTAATGTTGCAAAAACTGTGAACGCGATTTCGACATTTAGATAGGATTCTTGGGGGCTTTAGTCGTGAATTGATTGAAGCAAATCCAAAGCCGATTTTTCTCAGACAATCAGCGTACATTTTGCTAATAAGATCGCCAGAAAGGAATCCAAAATCTTGTTCGAATATTTTGTACCTTCCCGTCAATAGAATAAAAGGACATCAATCGATTCAAAAATTGGTGTACGAAGCTCTTGTTTTGTTGCAAAATTGGTGCCACTCATGATTTTGTGATTCAAAAAGGTCGAGTTGCTTCTGTTTTTTTTTTTTGTTTCTTTAAGGTTTGCTGGAATAACTATATTTTCAGCAAATTTCAGAGCACTGGCAAAATGTCTTCCATATCAGGATCACGAGCCAACCTCAGCCTTGTCAAACGGGTAAATTCAAATCGAGAGCCAAAAATTTATTTGACAGTTAAAGCTCAAAAATAATTTATATTTGTCAAAGGCAAATGTTATTAATATTATTATTTTCACCCGCAATAATTTTTTTTTTTAAACGGGCGGCACCCCTCCGGTTCAACGTCTGCCTCTCTTGCCTTACTCTTGTTACAGCTGTGTAAGTAAAATTGCTTCCACAGAGAAACCCTGTTTTAGTTTTAATTTTAAGTGTTAAACGGCCAACCGCTCTTACACATATTCTGTGCATACATATTTTCTGTATAAATTTCTTCTTTCTTTCTTCCTATTTAGCATCGAATTCAATATTTACAGAAAACGTTTTTTTGCTCTCCCTGTGCTCGGTTCAGTAGGAAATCAGCCTAATAATTTGGGTTGTTTGCCTCTTATAAAAAAGTCATTTTTGAAGACCCTTGGGGGCTGGTTTGTTATTATTTGTCCGGGCCGATTTGAAGACCCAGTCCGGCCCTGGTCACACACGACCCAAATTAGACAACCCCAAGGAGGGTAGTTATGACCCCCCCCCCTCCGGAAACCCAGAAAAACGTAAACATTTTTCATCCTATCGGAAAGTTCCCCATTCGTTCATTCCAAATCAAAAAATCCTATTTAAATCCATCCATTTTTACTACCCTAAATCTTTTCCCAAATTTCACATTTTCGTCACGAACGTCACTCTCAGGGTAGTGAGTGAATAAAAGTTAATTAAAAAATAATCCTCAATTATGCCTGAAAGTGGTATTTCGTGAGTTAGAATAATTAAATTAAATTTTTGCAAGAAGCGCCCCCTTGTTTTATTTTTAGTCATATAAGTAAGTGTTAAAATTTATTACCTACCTTTTGGGGCATTTTAGACAAAACTACGCAACTTGATTTTTTTATATATACTTTTTAATCGTTTGCGTAAGTTTACCTGACTTGGTTCAAAAGTAAAATAACGGAAATTTTTAATGAAAACAAATTACTAACCAATTTGAATCAATAAATTGGCTCGAAAGTTTTTTTCAAAATAGACACAGTAAAAAATTTACACAAATTGTTGCTACAAAGCTTAGGTATTTTTCGATAATATTAGGGAATATTCCCTTAAATGTAAATAATATTCCTTAAAATGTAAGGACTATTCCCCTTAAACTAAATCAGTTTTGAACTCACTTTTAGGAAGCCAATTTTCTTGAAGCCTGTCATGAATGTTAAGTGGAAGCGACATAGCATTTAGGTTCAAAAAATGTCATCCCTAGATGGGGTAGTGTCGTGATCAGAATGGGCTAACTCCATTTAATACATTCACATTATGAGATGGCTTACGGACAAAAAGAAATTATTTAATTTATTTTTATTCCAAAAAAAGTATTCTCGAATGTCCATATGTATACAATACATGCAACAAAACAGTCAATAAAGTACGCTAATTTATTCACTATAAATTCGATTCTAATGGCAACATTTTTTTTAAGATACACATTCACATCAAATTATCTATAAAATTCTGTATTATTCCATTGACATTGCTTCTGACAGTAAATCCATTAAATCAATATCCAAATACTCGAGAATAAAATAAGCTAATTGTTCAGAAGGTTTGCATAGCATCAACTCCACTAAATACGATTCTCGCTCTTCAAAAGGATATGGCCTTTTCGCCAGCAAATATTGATAAAATTTTTCCATTTCTTCATCAGTTGCACTCTTTATATACTGACAATAAATAAATGATTTCATAAAAACGCTCTCTGTTTCATTTCCGCTCAATATAACATCAAATTTGCTTTTAAGATTTACTCTACACTCTTCTAATTCTACATCACAAGCCAAATTAAATAGTCTATGGCGGAGATATTCTGTCATTGGAGCATTATTATCCTTGTCATCAATTCCGCCGATTTTTTTATACATATTTGCCACTAAGTCTCGAACAAAACTCTTGAACTCCTCAAATTTTTTCTGATTGTCCAATTGGAGTTTATTATATATTCGTCGAAGAACTCCAACAGCTTCAATCCATGGAAAAATTTCTTCTTCATATTTTAAGTAGCTAAGCAAATCATAGAGAACATTTTCTGATAGTGATCCTTTTTCCATAAAATATTCAGCATCTCTAATCAATTGCGCTTTATTGTATGCATGAATAACTTTAGAATCCTTTTTTAAAGCTTTCGTAATAAGTTTCCAGTTTTTGTCGTCATATTTTAACCGATAAAGTCCTATTTGTTGTTTATTCAATACTAACCAGTCCTCTTCTAAAAGAGTCTTCTTAACACTAGATGGATCCACCAAGATTTCCCATGTATTTGGAAATATCAAATCCGTTGATGTATCGAAAAAATTCGGATTTGATGATGTTGCAAAGGTAATTGGTATCCACCAATATACTGTTTCACCAGACCTAAAGAGATTTATGAATTTTTGAAACCATCCTATCCTTTCTTCTAAATTAGAATTTTGTGTCAGTTTGAAAGTTCCCGCATGATAGTCTCGATCAACAGAAATTATTGGAATGCCTTCCTGATTGGTCCATGATGCCATCATCTCTCGAACTTGACCGGAATTTTCGAAAAATTTTCTCTTGTCTTCTGTTGCGGCATCCTGAAGACTGTTAAATAAATCATCCTCTTCTGCTGTTGAATATTGGCTTTAGATAATAGAAAATATGTTATCACCGAAAATCTTGTTGGAATTTTACTTACACTTACAACTTCTTCAAATAAAGAATTATTCCTTTCTTAAATGTACTTTCAGTAAGAGCATGTTCGAACATACGCAGGATGTATGCAGCTGAAAATAATAAAGTAAAATTATCTATACAAATTATATGCAAAAATAATGAAATTCGATTTTGAGTATTTTTATGAATTTTGTTGAATTTATTTAGTTATGTATATGTGAAACGAGTTTAAAGAGCGCAATAGTAAGAGTGTGGCTAGATAACCATATTGATAACCGAAAGAGAGATTGACTGGTCACTGACTAGCAAAATATTCCAGGAAACGTTGACATATGTAGAATGAGCGTGAAAGTGATAAAACGTGATATAAATAATTCAGACAAGAATAAATCATTTATAAAATGTACAAAAATTAATAACCGAAAGGAAAGCTTTAGAATTTTATTCATTTTACATACAAAAGATTCACAAAGATTTTCCATGAATTTTGTAAAGAATATTTACGACTTTATATGGACTTTCGATGCGTGAAAATCAAAATGAGTAGTTGTTCACAGTAATAACAATTATTTAACTTTCTGAGCAAAAGTAAGAAATCTACTAAATATCACTAGCGGGAATATTAAATCTATCCGAATTAATGCTCGAACAAAGAGTTTAACTAATAATAATCGTTAGTACTTACTTAAATCATTTACCAGTTGGTAATGCTGCAGTAATGGAAAACATATTTTTACGTGCAATAGAAAGAGAAAACTGGTGACATCTACTGGCAATGGAGAGTAAACAACTTCATGTTCGGAGAATCACAGGAAGGTTCAGGAATAGAATAGTCAAAAAAAATCTGGAATAGAACACTCCAGAATAATCTGGAGAGTTTCTAGGATATAAATATAACAATTGTCACCGCTAGAGAAAGAGTCTTGTCTTAGGCGTTGCGTTGCGTGAAAGTAATAAACAGGCGAAAGTGTTGTAATTGGATTGCGTTAATTGAAAGTACAGTATTAGCGATATTTAAAGTTGAGTTGATTAATTGAAGTTTTGTAAATTTTATATGATTAGAGTGAAATAAAGAACTTTCATATTAAATATTTAATATTGTATTTTAAATAACGAACCAAAGGCCACGCTCGCAACAATATGCATAAAAGTGGACCCTTTTACTGTCACACTATCTCTTTCATATGGACTGGAACCTCTAAGGTTGTACCTACATGCGATCATAACAATATCTTATTGTTTTATATCCATAAAAATTTACTAGGCATTTGTTTCAATAAGCTTTCTTGTTAAGATGAGTCAGTACTCAGCAAAAGTTTCAATTCAGATACCAGTGAGCCTGTAGGCATTAAAATTTACTATACGTAGGTTTGTGCCCTGAAAGGGAGAAAATTCATATAAAATTAGCCTAGACCTAGACCACGGACCACATTAGAGACATCTAGCATAAAAAACAGAAACCCAACATGTGAAAAAATTATAAAATATAAGAAGAAAAATGATATTTGCAGTTCAAATAAATTGAAATTTTTTAACTAGAATTAACTCTCCTAATTTTTGTTTTTTTTTTGCACACAATTGTTAAATATACAATTTTGCTTTTTATTTAAACAACTTTTAACGAAATATTGCAATTTCTCGTCTGTGAAATATCGGGAAAAAAACAAGTACTATTAGAGTCAAATAATTAAAAAACGCTACTAAAAGTGAAAAACTCGACGTTATTTGCTAGATTTAGGCTTTATCTTTCTAAAATAGCCACAATCTAATGAAATGAGAATACCTACTAACAGGAATTTGATTTGAAAAGCATCAGTTTATACAATTTTTTACAATTTTCCGAGCTAATATCTCCATTCCAATATATTTTTTTTATTTTTCTCGACGATATTTACTAGACCTCTTCCTTACCTTTAAATTAAGATATAATTCATTATTCTGGTACAAATAACGGGTTTTCCAATAAGAGGTGTTATTTTTATATTCAAAGAAAAATGCCATTTTTTGAGATAAATGATCGGATCTTTATTTCATTATAAAGAGGAAGGTATGCCGTTAGTAATGGCAAATAACATCAGCCAAATGACCACCACGACCACGCCTACAGGACCATATCCTTTTCATGAAATTTTCCATAACCAAATCGCAAAGTGGCTGCCCTACCCTATGTCCTCGATAGCCTCACGAATTCCATCTTTGAGGTCTTGAATCGACGCTGGGCTGTTGGCGTAAACCTTCTCTTTCACGTGGCCCCAAAGGATGAAGTCGCAAGGTGTTAAGTCACAAGATCTCGGTGGCCAATTGTGATCACCTCTTCGAGAGATAACACGGTCCGGAAACTTTTCCCGTAAAAGATCAATGGTTTCGTTGCTTGTATGGTACGTAGCGCCATCTTGTTGAAAGCAAACGTTGTCCAGATCAATACCATCCAATTCCGGCCATAAAAAATCATTAATCATCTGTCGATAGCGCAATCCATTCACCGTAACTGTTGCTCCAGCCTCATTTTCGAAAAAGTAAGGTCCAATGACCCCGCGGGATCATAAACCGCACCAAACAGTCACACGTTGAGGATAGAGAGGCTTTTCAACAATAACTCTTGGGTTTTCCGAGCCCCAGATGCGACAATTTTGCTTGTTGACGAAGCCATCGAGGTGGAAATGGGCCTCATCACTCAAGATGAGTTTTCGAAGGAATTCCGGATCATTTTCATGCATTTCAAAGACTCGACGTTGTTGATGATCGGCCGGCTTGAGTTCTTGTGTTAACTGAACTTTATAAGCCTTAAGACCCAAATCTTTATGCAAAATACGGTGTAATGACGTTTGTGGAATGCCTAATTCCAAAGAACAACGAGGAATGGACAAACCTGGGTTTTCTTCAACACTTTCGGCTACAGCAGCAATATTCTCGGCTTTTCTTGAGCGACTTGCACGGGTTTTATTCTTCACATCACTAACTTGTCCCGACAGCTCGAATTTTTCTACCAATTTCTGTATTGCGGTCCGACAAGGTGCTTCACGACGACCCAAAAATGTTCGAGTTTTACGAACCGTCTCTGCCACATTTTCACCATTTTTATAGTGAATTTTAATAATTTCAATGCGTTGCTGAATCTTGTCAAATGTTAAAAAATGACAGCTCCAAAAGTGACATCTACCGAAATAGCGGGCTAATTAAAATAACACCTCTTATTGGAAATTGCCAGAAATTCGCATTGAAAAATGTACAAAACTTGCAAATCTTGGTATTGACTCATCTTAACAGACAAGCACCTTCTTAGTCAAATTTAACTTCAAAAGAACATTGACCGCCTGTGCGTTTCTTAAGAATTGGATCGTATTAGTTGTCGGCTGATTGATAGATGTCAGGAGAAAAGATTAAAAATTACAAAACTCTTCTTAACAAGAAGGATTTATTCAGTGGCCACTACATTGGATAAAGAAGAAATGTCAAATGAATATGCACTGAACTATTTAATACTTAGTTTGTTAATCTCAAATTTAGGGGACACTTCGTCAAAGTTATATGAGCTTAGAATAAATTAAGAATATGTCAGCATGACCCCTCAACTTGAGTACGCTTTGATCTTGCCAATACTCGTAATAAAAAAATTTAACCTAATTACATATTTTAAAATGTTGAATTTGGACTGTCTTAGTAATGGCATCTGGTGGCAACTCAGAAATTATTTGATATATTAGATGCCCAGAGTCATTATGTGGTCTCTAGAATGAGCAGGGACCGATGTGTTTGCATTTTGTCCTTAAGAAATTACCCCTAAAATCAGCTAAGTTCATTACACTTTAAGGAGAAGCGTTGATCTTTGGATATTATTAAGAAATCTAATCATTTTCTGTTATTTGCATTCATCTACTTGTTCGCCTTCTCTTTTCATACTTGGTATTTGCATCACAATTTAGACTTTACTTGCATTTGTATTCTTGTAATTTTGAATCTTGAAGACTATGCTTGAGAAGAAGCAAATTGTCAATATAACTTCATTGGCTTGTTGATATTTATTGAGCGTCTCGCTCTATTTCAAGCTTTGGTTGTCCAATTGTTGCATCCAATCCTTCAAGTCTACATATGACATCTATTATCGTGATAATAATTAGAATTGGAAACCAACCAGCTTCGTATTTAGTGCTTGCTTCAACTCGTAACTTGCACATATTCATTTTATCAAATTATTATATTTCTTCATTTAATTCTTCAATAAAATAAGCACCCGAAGCGTTGAGCGGATGGAAGGTAAGATTTTTTCGGTTGATAAAATTTAAGTTTTATTTTTTAATTTTTTTTTTTTTTTTATTTTTAGGGATCAATTCCGAACAAAGGACTTCATATGAATTAGTTCCACCCACAAACATTTTTTTTTTATTTTACCCAGTGGCAAGTATATTCGGTAGTTATTTAACGTTTGAATCAATTAATATACACAAAAATTACAAATTCATTGAAAATGTATGATTCTCATCGGTAAACTTGTTAAACCTATTAAACGCTTCAAAACTTTCGCTTTTTCTTTATTCCCATAATATTGACTGTTTTTCTTGTATCAGTGTGGCGCTATCTATACACCATATACTTTGCTTGGCACTTATTCTGTGGAGATTTTTAGAAAACATTCGGGGTCTTCAACAATCCATGTCCGCCCAACCCTTTTATGGCAGGTAATTGTGCTTAATAAAATCAAGTTCTTTTTCACATCCGACGCAGTTATATCGCTCATGATTTATTAGCTTCTTGATTCAGCTTGAATTTCCTTGCAGATTTTGGAGAGATTATCAAATAAAATAGTGACTAGTAGATCATCGTCTAATTTCGCGTCTAACGCGTTTTATTTTACAATTGTGTTGAGTATTTTTGTGGTTCAAATTCTCGTTGCTGTGTAGATAGTTCAGGATTTTAGTTGTACTAGATCATATGGTTAGAATTGGCACAAGAGAAGCTGCGACTTCACGGTCACTAAATTAATATTGTCGAATGTATACATTTTTATTGAAAAATATAGTAATAAGCAGAGATAGAAACCGGGTTTGAACCGAACCAAACCAATGTTATGTGAACCAAAATCAAACCAAAAACCAAAACTGAACCAACCTTAACATTAAACATTTTAAACCAAACCAAAACATTACGACTTAGTTATGCTTTTTGAGTCGATTCAATAATTAAAAACAAACAATCAAGATTTTTTTCTGCTGGATAATTTTAGCCACTTTTTTTAATAAATTTAACAATTCCAGCATCTGTTTTTGCGGTATTGAATGATACTTCATCTGTGTCGTCTCTAGGTAATGGTATTATTGTTCCTTTGAGAACAGTACCAAAATCTTCGAGTGTTTTCGTCATCCGTTTCTATACAGAAACGTTGTGTGAGGACATATTGAAGTATCTGAAGTCCAAAAATATCGCAGCTGATGGCATTCCTTGCCTTAAGAGTGTAAAAGTTCAAAACCGGCTGCATCCTTTGTTTTAACCCTCTTAGAAAATGTGCGGGACAAGTTATTGGATCCCAGATTTTGGCCCTCTGGCACGTTTACTAAATGGTTTGTACCTTACGGATGCCAACCTAGAAGTGCATCCAAAATAAGCAGCGATACTCCAAAAAACACAAATCACTCTCCCTTTACTATCAAAACGTAAGGGGCATTTGTACAAAAACCACACAAATCTTCATAGCCTCTGCTGCGACTTGTTTCGAAATAGTTGCTTTCACTGAAACTTGGCTGTATCACGGTTTTCGCGATGCTGAAATTTTTGACAATGCATATCAAATTTTTAGAAGAGATAGACATACTGAGTCTGTAGCTCGAAGTGGCAACGTACTCCTCGCCTGTAAAAACCAGTTTAATTGCAGCCAGGTTGAGCTTCCCAGTTTCTCCAACACTCTTGACATCGAAATTCTTGCTCTTAAGTTATCTCTTTCAAAATCTGACTTATACATTATCTGTTGCTATATTCCTCCAGACTGCACAAATATTGTCGATGACAAAGGTCAGAATATTTACGACCTACTCATTTCAACATCTAATTTTATCCATGGTAAGATGGATCCTCTTGACGAATTACTACTAATTGGTGATTTTAACTTATCCAATATTCAATGGGTATTAAATGAAGTTAACGATGACTATCTTCAACTAAATAACTTGACAACAAAGGAGTCACTATTCCTTGACAGTATTTCATCTCTTGGTCTCAGCCAAATCAGTAATGTTAAGAATGACATGGGAAGGAAGTTAGACCTTCTTTTTTCTACTGACACAGGTAACTTCATAGTTGAGCTTAGTGCAGTGAGAATATCCCCTCTACTAATTACATATTGCTATGAAACCGAAAACTTAACAAATTGTGATGAAACACAATACTTTTTCAATTTTAGAAAGGCTAACTTTTCGGAACTTTCCAGTGGACTTATACCTATTGACTTCGACACATTACTGTCTAGCAATAATGTTGGCGAAGACGTTTCTAAATTTTACTTAATTCTTTTCGACTTGTTTTCCTCTCATTTCCCTGCGAGCGTCAGCGGCTCTCTAAAACATCTCCACCATGGTTAAATAAAGAACTGAGGCGTCTTAAAAATAGAAAGAATAAATTGTGAAAAAGTTATATGAGGGATAAGGACATTATAAGTCACAACAACTTCCTCACATCATATAATGAGTTCAAAGAACTTTCCTCTACACTTTATGATGAGTATGTTCACAGCATGCGTACGAAATTATATAGTGACCCACGCGTCTTTTTTAAGTTTATTAATATGAAGAAAAGAACGGACAACTACCCCAATACTATGACGTACAAGGATTCTGCTAGTGATGATTCGTCTAAAATTTACGATATGTTTGCTTCTCTTTTTGACAATGCCTTTGCCTCGTCAAATTTTCAGCCTTAAAATAGCAACTTCAGTCATATGAAATCACTATCGTAACGTTTCATTCACTTTCCCTTCAATTTCAGAAGAGGATATACTCGATCATATTAATGGGCTTCCAATTAACTTCACAACTGGTCCTGCCTTCTTTAAGTCATGCTGCCTTGCAGTGGTAGCTCCGCTGAGAATAATTTTCCAAAAATTGTTCGATAGTGGTTGTTTCCCCCAGCTATGGAAAAACTCTTTTTATCATACCTATTAATAAAAAAGGTAGTAAAAATGAAATTACTAACTATAGGTCTATTGCAAAATTGTCTTGCATGCCCAAATTATTCGAATCTATCATTTACTGTCAACTATCAATTTCTTGTAAGAATTTACTCTCTTCAAACCTACATGGGTTTATTTCGGGCAGGTCTACAACTACTAACTTGCTGGAATTTGTCTCGGATACCATTGGCGGGTTGGCAAAAGTCTATCAGACAGATTGTATTTATACAGACTTTAGTAAAGCGTTCGACCAGTTATCTCACTACGTGATACTCCTTAAAATGAAAAAGTATGGGTTTCCCTCAACATTTTTAAAATGGACAGAGTTTTATTTAGATAACAGAACATACCAAATCTTATTTCACCATTCCATCTCTAGAGTCTTGCAAGCTTCGTCTGGCGTACCTCAAGGGAATCATTTGGGCCCGTTGTTCTTTATTCTGTCTATTGACGACATTGTCTCTGTTGTTAGGTACTGTAAGGTCTTGATTTATGCTGACGATATTAAGCTTTTCGCTCAGATTAAATCTGTTCACAATTGTGAACAGGTACATGGTGACCTTAAAAAATTTTACAATTGGTGCGAGAGCAATAATTTAGTACTCAATATCGACAAATGTGAGGTTTTGACTTTCCACAGGAATCAGACACCAATCACCTATGATTATGAGTTCTCGGATTCTTCGATTCGCCATGTGGACTCTGTCTATGACTTGGGTGTCAAATGTGACCACAGATTGAATTTTATCTCCCATATAAACTACGTGGTATCAAAGAGTAGTTGTATGCTGGGCTTTATAAAACGTTGGTCCCGAGAGTTTTCGAATCCTACCATAACATTGCGTTTGTACACTTGCTTTATGAGACCACTTCTTGAATACGCTAGCCAAGTCTGGTCTCCTTTTTGCAGTACACACATCGAGCGCATCGAGTCTGTCCAGAGAAACTTTTTACGATTTGCTCTCAGGCACCTACCCTGGAATAATTCATTGATTCTTCCACCCTATGACGATCGCTTGCAGCTTTTGAACATGCACTCACTTGAGAAACGTCGCATGGTTGCCGATGTAACTTTTGTTCACCAACTTTTAAGCGCGAATGTTGATTCCCCGTTGTTACTTGACAAAATCTCTTTCCGTGATAATAGGCACAATTTAAGAAAGCTACCTCTATTGCATGTCAAATGTCTAACTTTGGCATGTATGAACCTATTAATCGCATGTGCATTGCAGTTAATAATTTGACTGAGAAAAAACGTCTATATAATATTTAATCTTTTTAGTTAGATTCAATTTAGTTTTTTATATTTTTGTTCTATGTCGCATTGCATGTCATTTTATCTAGTGTTTGGTCTATGATTAGTGTAACATACTAATACTAACACCGGCTAAGTAATGCAACGCATGTATTGTTGACCGTTTATTTATTAAACATGTCCATACAGCGAGCTTGTGTTAAGCTGGTTCTGATAGTTATTTTTAAAATAAAAAAATATAGATTGGCAATTCCGCGGTTGATTTTAAATGTAAAAACTAAATCAGAGAAAAATTAGATAAACGCAATAAAAAAATAATGAAAACCGAACCAATGATGGTTTGTTTGTATTTAGATTCGAGATTAGAATTTTATTTAGAATAATTTAGAACCAATTATTATTTCTGAACCACAACCGAACAAAAACCAAAAAACTGAAGTATTAAAATCTCAAAACTAAACTAAAACCAAATTTATAAATTGAAGAAATAGTTTTTTCACATCACCTTTTTCTTATCATTGTAAGAAAAAAAAATGGTAGTCTTTTTATAGGAATTAAAGGCTTTTGAAGCCATTTAGGTAATAATGCGTACATATGTATGTGTGTATATATATATAAACACACTAAAAACAGATTATTTAAATTTATTAATTTGAAAATTTTATGAAGAATACATATAGTACTCATGTATTTATGTACCTACCTTTAAAATAAGAAGATAAACTGAATGTTCCCCAAATTTCATTAGTCGTTTCTACATCACGAGTTAAAGATTTCCAAACAGAATCAGACCAAACAACCTCCCCGCCATCTTTGAATAGAGCATATTCCACTACATTCCAGTCGGGAAACATCTTAAAAAAACGAACACACATTTCAATGAATTGAATTTATAGTTGTCAATAAAACATACTCTCTGTAAAATTTTCTCCGAATAAAATGTTGTTAAACCTTCACTTAACCATGTCCATTTCCACCATTTTGGAGAAACTAAATTTCCAAACCATTGATGAGTTATTTCATGTACAACTACGCTTGCAGTTCCTAAGTTATATAAAGCGGATATATTCGAACTAGGTAGTAGAGATCCGTACTGATAAATAATCAAGCCCCAATTTTCCATTGCGCTATATGCCAATTTTGGAACACTAATATGATCCATTTTAGATAGAGGATAATCTATTCCAAAATAATCTTCCAGACTATGAAGAGCTTTTGACGATATAGCCAAAGAAAAATTTCCCTTTGCCTTAGAATTTTGGGGTGAAAAAACTCGATGCGTTACATCTTTTAATTTTTGAGAAATATTATTGTAATTTGTAATAATGAATGCAACAATATATGTTGACATCGGTGGTGATTGCTTGAATTTCGTTGTTATTGTTTTACCATCATCACTAGAATAAAAGAATTGAAAATTTTATGCGGAAAAATCTTATAAATTGATAATTTTGTAAGGCACCACTATGAAAGAGTTGCTTGATTTTATCCATCTACGAACTTAACCTTACTTTTTTTGCAAAATTGCTATTTACAAAGTTTTACTTCGGATTTTATTTTATCGTATACTACGTGCAGACGGACGAACATAAAAAAATTGAAATGTCATAATTTCTGTGCAGTATACAAACTCATCAAAATAAACTTAGTGTAGCTCCATCTAACGTACAAAAATTTAGATTTTTAATCCTCTCCTTCTTCTTCCCTCCCACCTTTTTTAGACTGTATAAATTTTATTGACATAACGAATTATATCCTACACACACAGCTTGATATAATGAATCATTAGTACTAATTTATTCATTAAAATGCCGTATTTCACATAGTATTCATAATTATGGCTCGATAATCAGATCATAATGAAGTACACTAATGAATTGTTTTTGTTAAAGCTCTAATGAGGAAAAATGTGCTAGAACTGAATGTATTTTGGCATATGATATAAACCTGAAGCTCCGCTGTGGATCTGCCTATTTAAGAAATAAAGAAGAAGAAATCCAAAGCAAAAAATATATTATCAAAATACTTTTTAATATAATGTTTTTTCATTTCCAAATCGCTAAGTTGAAAAACAAAAATAAATAAAAACTAAGCTTATAGCGTCGATTCGATCCATTTTGCTTCTTCACTGTCAGTTTGACAATACAACTTAATTAAATAAATGGCTGTGTGTCTGCAGTGCCTAATGAATCATTATGATCTAAGGAGTCACTACTTAATTATTAATCACACTAATGTTGACACTGGTGATAAATATTTTTTTTTGTTGCAAGTAAGCTATGGTATACATACGTAAATTCGCCACTATCACCATTAGTATGATTCAAGTTTTAGAATTTTTAAATTACTCACCTCCTAATTGGTTCTCCATCCATCGGCATATTTGAAAGGGCAATAAAATTGCTAGAATGCGTAAGAGTAATAGTAAATTTTGCCTTAAAAGATGGTTCATCATAGCAAGGAAAAGCATGACGGGCATATGTTGGCTCAAAATGTGTCGTAGCGAACCATCTGAAATATCAAATAGGTACAACAACAACAAAATCACACCTGCTATTATATAGGTGTGTCTCGTAAGTGGTGTGGAACCCGAAGGCTATGGGTGGGGGGAATCCTTACGGTTTGCGAAATCAACGGACTTAAAGATATTTGGGTATGTTTTTATAGATCACACTGTAACACCAATTTTTCATTTTGGAATTAAGAAGCCCAAAGGCTTCCCTTTAAAATGATCTATTACACTCTGTACCCAAAGTATAACGCTTTCTGCATTTTTTTGCATTTTTTCTTTAACATGTCCAGTAAAATTGGCTTCTTGTCCCCAAAAAATAATTGCCTACCTGAAGAGCAAACGCAGAAGGGGTCAGTTTTTGGGTACAGAGTGTAATCGGTCATTTTATAGCTAAGCTTTTGGGCATCTTAAATTCAATATGAAAAATTGGTGGTGTTTTTTGATAGAAATAGTAGTTAAGTAAAAAAATATGATCCGAAATTTTAAATTTTTTGAGTCATAACCTCAAAACCGAGTGAAGGGAAGGAAAAATTTATAGACCGTTGGTAAGTTCCAACGATTATCTTTCTATCTATCTAATAAAGTTTAAATCATTATCAGAGTGTGTAACTTAGAGAAGTTACAGGGTGATCTATGAAAACATACCCAAATATCTTTAAGTCCCGATATCTTGGAAGCCGTTATGACCTCCTTCCCCTCTCCCTCCCAACCAAACAAATTTTTGCTCGACTAAGTATGACCTATCGATAGCCTTCGGATTTCACACCACTTACGAGACACCCTGTATAAATAATAATGCTATCGAATCCATCTTACATTGTATTTCCTTCAAGATCTTTAAAATTCGATGCAAAAAATCCCCGCGATTTTTTCTTATGATTTCCTTTATACGAAATCGTTAGAATATATTCATCTCCAGCTTTAAGATTTAACGGTACTGAATTAGAGAAAATCGTCATAAAACTATTCTCTCCATTAATATCGTGCAAAACATTTTTAAACTCGTAGCCACTTTTCTTTTCAACTAAACTTATTTTCAAATTCTCCAAATCAGCTGAATGTAAAATAATACGATCCGTATCGGTTAGAGCTTTCAAGGCAATAATCACTGTTCCATTGAACTTTAAATTCTCTTCATTAGCTCTTGTAGTTATGTGAATGTCATATGACAATGGCACGGTATTATTAGGTAACCTATAGCTGGTCGATTCAAATAAATGAAAAGAAAACACCACAGATTCACTCACGAAAATTATCACAAAAAGTATTAACACTAAACGTGAAGACATCTTGTGCTTAATAAGTACACTGTGCAAGTATCTTTTAGAATAACACTCATTATACTTGAACAAAATCCTTAACGTTGATTCAAGTTTTACGCTCTAATCCATTATAATCTTGTTTATTAAACCGATTACTTATACTAACCATATGTCTACGAGTAGAGATTCTCTTTTAAACTTGACACCATGCCATTAAACTGATAACGATTCTATTTCTATTGATAACTTAAACTTTGCGTGGAATTGTGTTAAGAGGTCAAATATTTACATAAGTACCTAAGCCAAGAAATAATGATAACATCCAGAGTTTCATTGCATTTAAAAAAAAACCAGTTTTATAGCAAGACCATGACATGATTAAATTAATTGCAGTTTTGCTCATTATGTTGCATTTTAATTAATTTTGTTTACCTTACGTAGATTAAATTCCTTATATGGGGTAATCTTTATCCTTTAAAATACAATTTCCTTTCCTTGTTATGTTAATAATTCCTTAGCTTGACCGCATCTAAAATTATTCGGTTATGGTGGCACTCAAATACATGCGACAGTCATGTTGTTGCTTGATATTCAATAGGCACTTAGACTCATCATGTATGAGACATTTTCAACCCCAGTTGTTGAACGAAAAAATAATAATATAAAAAAAAAATCAACCACAATGGTGGCAAAAAATGTAAAAGAGACACAAAACATGGAAAATTTCTGTCAGTAAATAAAATGAAAACTAAAACTTTAAAGGTCTTGAAAATTATCTTGCCCATTAGAATAATTAGTTAGGACAAAAGGCAATACATACTTTCAAAAGTAGTTCAATACATGTATGTAAATAAAATTGTATTCAATACTAATAGAGAAACCTCTTTACACACTTACATCTCAGCGAGAAATATGACAAGTGCTTGCAAAGGGCAGTGCTTCCACATCATAATCAATAAATATCATTTTCGAAGCGTTCTCTTAACATACCCAAAGGAATCTTTCCGGAAGCAGACCTCTTCACTGATTTTAGGCTTATTCATGAAGAAGATGCAGACGAATTTTCATTCTTGTGTAGTCAGTTCTTGTTAGCAACATGCCTCTGCGATTCGTATATAGGTTTACGCGCATTCAGAACACACAAAAAACTGAAATCTTGAATAAAGCTTTCTCTTGATTCCCTCTGCATTCCCTATAAGCGTTTCAAGAATGCTTCCATAGAATCTCCAAGTGAGCGCTACCTTCTGCGGGTCTGCACACGATAAAAGATATGAACAAGGATACGGTTGGGAAGCGCTCAAATCAACTTACCAGGACTTTTCTTCTTACCTCCGTTTCGAAGTTATGTTTCAACAATTGAAAATATTTGGAATTTTATTCATTAAACTATTCTTTTTTCAAAAACCAACTATCAACATCAATTAATATCAAATTTAAATAAAGTCTTTAGCTAAACAAAAACCATACAAAATTGCAAAAAAAAAAACTCAAAAAAGGTTGTATTTTAAGTACAAATAAATGTAGGTACATATGCTAAATGGCATGTTTTCAAAAAAAAAATTTTTAATTAAATGATAAAACTGAGTTAAAATACTGAAATTTTTGATTTGTTGAGCATAACTTCGAAACGAAGGATAGAAGCATCAAAAGCTATGGATCATTGCTGGAAAGCACCAATAATTATCTATCTAATAAATTTTATTTATAGGGAAATTCATAAAATATTATGAAAAATCTTTTACCCTTTTTACCTTCCAAATAAAGCATTTTGCACCACCCTCTCTTTCCTAAAATCTGTGAAAACCCCTGTATATTTTTTATTCATCACAAAGGCGATTACGATATATGTATTCCTTGTTACTGGAGATACCATCGTCAATAATCGCTGAACGACTCAAATTCTGGCATTGGTGAAAGCCTTTGGGTGATACTAAATATCATCTAAGTGAACAGAGGCTATCATCGTCTGTGTCCTGTTCTTTTTCTACTGATGTTCCAGGCACATAAATATTTTCATTTTGACTATTTGACATTTTCGGTCGACTACACTGTAAAAAATATTAGGAATATTCCCTAAATTTAAGACACGTATTTCCCTAAAAATAAATGTAATTTTCTCTGATGGAAAGGGAAAATCAGTTTAACTTTCCCAAATCAATGGAATATTCAATGAATTTAGGTATCTGGCGCCAGAGAACCTCTAAAGTACGTAAAATTCCCGAAATGTTAAGCTCTCTTGGATATAAGGAAGAGAACATTCAATAAATTAGGTATTATGCTACATTTTTTATGGAAATATGTTTTCGTTTATATAATTCACACAAGTCATATCTTGTTTTTCAATATTTTGTTTAAGCTTGCCCAGTGCACCAATATAACTTCCATACTACTTAGTAGTATAGACCATAAGAAAGCTATTCAGCTCATTCTTATCTTTTTTAAAAGGGGTGGTCTGTTATCACCTTAACTTATGGTGGAGAGTGGTGCGGTGCTTTAACCTATTCCCTACATTTTAGGGAAGAGTACCTAAATTTTAGGGGAAAAAACCAAAATTCCCTACATTTGAGGGAGAAAAACCTACCCGCATTTTAGGGATAAAAACCCAATCTTAGTTTTCCAAGGTGGAGCTTTCCCTAATCTTATCGACAAATGCCTAGCCTGTGTGGCACAAATTGTTGCCACTCACTTTAGGGAATTATTTTTTACTGTGTAGATATTTTCCACAATATTCTCACAATATTCACGTTATTTGGTCAAGAGCAGGGCCGGACTGGGTCTTCAAATCGGCCCGGGCAAATAATGACAAACCAGCTACCAAGGGTCTTCAAAAATAACTTTTTTATAAGAGGCAAACAACCCAAATTATTAGGCTGATTTCCTACTGAACCGAGCACAAGGAGAGCAAAAAAACGTTTTCTGTAAATATTGAATTCAATGCTAAATAAGAAGAAAGAAAGAAGAAATTTATACAGGAATATGTATGCACAGAATATGTGTAAGAGCGGTTGGTCGTTTAACACTTAAAATTAAAACTAAAACAGGGTTTCTCTGTGGAAGCAATTTTACTTACACAGCTGTAACAAAAGTAAGGCAAGAGAGGCAGACGTTCAACCCGTTTAAAAACAAATTATTGCGGGTGAAAAAAATAATATTAATAACATTTGCCTTTGACAAATATAAATTATTTTTGAGTTTTAACTGTCAAATAAATTTTTTGCTCTCGATTTGAATTTACCCGTTTGACAAGGCTGAGGTTGGCTCCTGATCCTGATATGGAAGACATTTTGCGAGTGCTATAAAATTTGCTGATGATATAGTTATTCCAGCAAACCTTAAAGAAACAAAAAAAAGGAAGCAACTCGAGCTTTTTGAATCACAAAATGATGAGTGATGCCAATATTACCACAAAACAAGAGCTTCGTACACCAATTTTTGAATCGATTAATGCCCTTTTATTCTACTGACGAGAAGGTACGAAATATTCGAACAAGATTTTGGATTCCTTTCTGGTGATCTTATTAGCAAAATGTACGCTGATTATCTGAGCAAAATCGGCTTTGGATTTGCTTCAATCAATTCACGGCTAAAGCCCCCAAGAATCCTATCTAAATGTCGAAATCGCGTTCACAGTTTTTGCAACATTGCCAATGACGATAGCTTCATGTGAACGAAGTTTCAAAAAACTGAAGTTATTAAAAAATTACCTGTGATCTACAATGGGTCAAGAAAGATTGTCAAATGTGGCTGTTTTGTAAACCGACAAAGAAATGACAGGAATGCTTGTGATTTTAACAATGTTATAAACTAATTCGTAGCCAAAAAAAAGCTAGAAAAGTCCATCTATAAAATCTTGCAAATATTTCTATTGATTCGCTTCAATGTTTTTAAATGTACTTTATTCGCAAAAAATTAATATCAACTAATAATTTTATGTGCTATACATATTATTTGCTCAACTTTATACAGCCAGTTGATAGACCACGTCAAAATAGTATTGTTAAAATTATATAAGGTTATGTTGAGAATTTTATGGATCAGGGGCGCAAATTTATACGTTAGCCTCAGACGCTGAATTCAGTTATTGCAGCTCTGCGTGAAGGAACTACTCTTTGTTTTTGGAATCTTTTTGTAACCGCTTAGAAATTCAATCGCTCCTTCCCTTACATATATGGCACAATATAGGAACAAAGACAATGCCACTGCTTGACCACATGTGGAAAAATTCAGAGTATTTCTAATATTTGGGTACTTTCTAACACTAGAAATTTGTCATAAGTAAAAGGTGACTGTAATATACCATGACCATTTATATACTCTACTTCAAATTTGATTTTACATGAAATAAAATTGTTTTTTTTTTTTACAATTAAAAAATAAAAACAAAATTTAAAAACCGTTTTTATATTTGCTCTTCAATTTCGAATTTGTTTTGAAAGTACACATAGCTATATCAAACTTTTGAAAGCCTTGTTGAACCCTTCTGATAAAAAATACATTTTCCGTGCGTTTTTCGAAATAAAAATGATATGATGCAAAAAATAATGTTAACTGCTTTATAAAAAATGTGAATGCTTTTAAAGCCACGGGAATGCATATATAATGCTATCTCGACAACACCCATTTAGTTCCAGGTCCTGTCAGTGTTTATAAGTTGTGGGACATGTCTGAGTATTTTTAACTTATAACTCTTCTCTGCCCAGATGGCCCCGTTGCAGTGGGCCAATCAACTTTATTGTATTAGGCTTTTAGGTTATGCAATAAAGTACTTTTTCAATTTCCTCCTACTGCAGCCGCAACATTCGTCCAGAGGTGTTAAATACGTGTGGTCGCGTTTATGTGGAGACCACCGGCCCTACGACCACAGGCCCATCGGGCTAGCGCCCGATCGCCCGTACTGTCAGTCCGGATCTGGTCAAGAGCTAGCAAGGTACATAACTAGCGTTATTCCTAACGGCTGACGGAATATGAAGTCCCCGTGTACGATTCAATTACAATCCTTCTTATAAAGTTAGTGCTGCATATCAATACCAATCAACTTTTATGATGCATTTTCATACAATTCATAAATTTTACAGAATGACAATTTAGTTCGAACTGAAGTTCCTACTGTAGGATCCAAAACCTCTCAAAGATATTTCGCATTTATTGTCTGAAATGAATACGTCACCAGACATGATTGCAATTAACAAGCACGAGCTGGTAAAGAAACAGACTAACAATAAGGGATCCATCCTAAATCGTTGTCCCCGATTCAAGATAGGCATTTAATAATAAAAGCAGAGCCTGGTAATCAAGTGATCTTACCAAGAAAGGTGCACAGAGATGCTGGGTCAAGTATGCTGCCGCGACATGGTAATAAATATAATCTAGGAAAATGGAATGAAAAATCTATCTCATTTTTTGTTATGTATACATATGTGTTAATTTTAACCTCGCATGGATAGATGCTGGTGACGGCTGCCCGGCAAGAGGGGAGGATGGGAGGGGTTAAAGGAATGCATGATGAGGGGATTGGGTATTATATCCCGTATATATGTATGTGTATGTAACTATTTGAAGAATTATCCAATTAGCATAAGATAAATTGTACAAAAATAGCAGACATTCCAAGGATTATTATAGCTATAACACGTTGAAAATTTTTCAAGAAAGTGCCGATAAATGACACCATATCAGCAAAATGTGGAATTTTTATATTCTATTTTTTAATTATTATTTTGCTTTTATGTACATGTATATTTTGTTATTGAATTAAATTTAGTTGTTTTTATTGTACATATCTACTCATTTATTTTTAATTTTATTGGAATGGAAATAGTCAGTTGTTGTCAAGATAATTAATTCAATTGAAAGCATTCGTCAATTTCAAGAATATCTTAGAGAACTCGAATCTGAATTTTTTATACCAAAATTCGATGGCCAAGTCGTGGAAACTGCTTATTAAAATTTTGAAACGAGATGAAGTTCGAACTTTTATGTAAAAAGTGGCAATAATATATGTGAATTTTACGATGATGAATGGCTTTTAGATTTATGTTTTCTAACAGATATAACAATAAAATTAAATGAATTAAATTAGAAGCTACAAGGTGAAAATAATCTGATTAGAGAATTTTACCAAGATATAAAATACTTCGTAACAAAACTCAAGCTTTATGAAAACTAATTACGATAAAATAATTCGACTCATTTCCCATTATTAAATGACTTTTCAATAGTGACCGTAAAGATTTTTTTAAATATTCTAATGAAGTCACAAAATTAATCAAAAAATTCGATACCAGATTCTTATACATATAGGCAAAAGTCTGAGGAAATATATCAAAATACTCTTAACTCCACTTAATGTGGAGGTGGAATTAACGCCTACAAGTTTACAAATGGAGCTAATAGAATTGCAATCAAGCGTAGAGTTAAAGTTCATGCTCGAAGGGAATAAATTTGATTATCATCGGAAATGTATCCTCGAAGATAAATTTCCAAAATTAAAACAGTTGACAATACAACAACATTTGGGACTACATATCACTGCGAATCGCTCTTTTCAAAATGAAATGTGGTAAAAACGAAGTGCAGCAGCAGGTTTCTCGATCAACACACGACCAATCAACTGCGAGGAACGTCGCCTAAATTACCAGTTGCTATGAAAAGATATCAAATAATATATAAAAATATATGTCTTGCAGTAACTACAAGGTATAAAATATTATGATTAAGTTCTTCGTTTTATTATTTTTATATGTGTGGCACACCTAAGCCCAGTAATATTTTTTTTTCCACCAAACGATTTGAGTTGGGCACCCCTGCCCTAGATAAATGCCCATATGAAATTTCGTATGGTACCCATCTTAGAAAGTTTGCTTTTTGAAGTGGTTTTACGCATATATTTCTAGAACGATTCGTCGGATAGAAAAAATGAGTATAACCAATTTTATAGGATTTTATATTTTAAAAAAGTTTCCGGTACAATAAAATCGTCTAGATCTGATAGTTTTCACAGTATACGTAAAAAACCTAAATTTGTATATGGCAACACCAAGAAGGGGTTGCCCGATTTAATCCATTTTTGAAATTTCATTTACTATTGCTATGAAAACACCGTGTACAATGTACGAAATTTCAGCTCTATACGTCAACGTGTTCAAAGTTTCAAAGTGTTCAAATATACAGAGTTCTTCCATGTAGGTGGTCCATAAAGCAGGAGCTGATAGTACACACTTAGACGAATAAAAAATTCAATAGTCTATGAACTAATAACTCTTTAAGGGCTACAGCTTAGGTGTAATAAGTCAAATTAATGCGGAGAGTCCACAGTTTACATTATAAAAAAAAAAGTTTAGTTAGTGACCTTTTTGCAAAAAAAAAATAGAGGTCAAAGTAAAAAAAGGTAAGAAAATCCGAAATCCTGAGAGGAGAGGACTACAGGGTTGGTTGAGCAGTCGTTGGTAAAGCCAGAAAGTTGTGCATACAATCAGTTTTAGACAGTGACCATACAACCCGTACTTTTCAGATACAGGGTGTTTTGTAAAAGACTAGTATAATTTCTTAATCACCCTGCATCTCCCAAACGGTTGATGTAGACCCCCTCCGCCATACAAATTTTTGTTCGTCTAGGTGAGTGCTATCACCTCCTGCTCTATAGACCACATAGCTGTAAATACCCTGTATAGTGAAAAACAAAATTTTTGTATGGCAACCCCGATTGGTCCCATTTTCGAACTTAAATTTATTTTTACCATTCTCACAATATTGGTGCTTCTCCGAGGTGGCAAAACCTTCACACGACTCGATGTTAATTTTACAACAATGAAAAATTTTGCAGCAAATAAAATGAAATTACTGACAAAGTTTTATGGCAATTGGTGAAAAGTTGCTCTTACTACCATGAAAAGTTAATTATGTACTGTGGTATTTGTGAGCTGAATTCGAATTTCTTGAAAAATATTTTTAGGCCAAACTGTTTTTCCATATATTGTCCTACATAAATCTCCTGTGTTATTTTTCTTATGTCAAGTAAAAGTTCGGCTAAGTACTACTAATTTATTTTCACATATTATATTACACATTACCTACTATACACACATAGGTATGTATATGTATTCCGTTCTCTCCCAGCGGGAAATAGAGCACTCCAAAAGCTGTAAAAGAGCGCTCCTATGGAAGCATTGAGTGCTCCTATGACCCTGTTTAGATGGGTCACTATGCTGCCTTTCCCGCACGAAATATATAGGTAGGGTTATGCTTCACTCCTGTCTCTTACCAACTAGTTTTCGTGCGCGGAAGCATCAAACTGACCCGGCTAGAGCGCTCCCTTCCCGTACAACTTTGCATATACATACTTGTTCTCGTTATATGTCCGTAGAAATCAACATTCCAGTTTGGCTCCCATAGAAGTGCTCCTGAAAAGATTTTGGTGGAGACAGAATGAATTTACGAGAGAGTTGAGTATATGAATAACTCATTTTTTACCAAAACTCCTTTAATCATACACTTGACACTTCTCAATATGTATTTTCTTAAAAGGCTTCTGCTATGCTTCCTTTGAAGCTAATTGTGAGCGCTCCAAACCAACTTCCTTTGGAGCGTTCCGAACTTTCCCGCTGGGTTCGTTATTAGTTTTTTGTCAACAAAGGACTAGAATATAGGGACCTATTGACAAAAATGTTAGTTGTTAACTTCGGTTAAATCCCAGCAATTTCTGTTACAAGTGTATACTATATAATAAGCAATTAATACATCCGTTTCTTTTTTTTTTTACATTCTAAAACAATCAAAAATGCACGTACCTAGCAGCTTTGAAGATTTAAATGAAAGAATAAAGCTCCAACACCTTGCCCTCTCAATCCTATGAATTTTATATAAGAAAATAATTTCTCATAAAGTACAGAATTTAGAGGGCAACTGAAAACCTTTAATGACCATCAGAAAAGGAATTATCTTTTAAAATTTTCAGCTTTCGACAAAGCAGAAAATATACAATTTTTCTCATGGAATTTCCCTTGTTTCGATGGAATAATGAGTATCATGACCTGTTTAATGAGTCATTAGGACAATTCAAAAGAAGTTGAAAATGAGGAAAATTTCTTTTTTCTTCCGTTTACCCCTGATGCTTGTGAACTTAGGAGAATACAATGGTAGAGGAGTATGTCCAACAAAAAAAAGAGCTAAAAAAAAAGGAGAGAAAAAGGAAAGAAAATTAATAATTTATGAATGGAGCTCAAATGATGAAAAAATTATGAAAAATAGCGGACGGTTGCTGTTTTATTATCTTTTTATATCAATTTTCAAATGGCTTTTGTGTTGTGTATTTGAATTCATTCCTATTTCCCACCCCAGATACGGACCGAGTAAGTATTAACTCTTAGGGGACTTCTCCCAGATTGTGCGGATTAAAACAAAAGGAAAGATAATAATTGGAGCGTTTTGTGTTGCTGCGCACTGTTTTTTCTCATTAAATTAATTCATTTCGTTTTAACTTACCTATTAAAATTAAGTGTTTTTTTTTTCTAATAGTTATTTTACTAATTTTAAGCTTAATTGTATACGGATTCCAAGGCAATCCTTTGCATGTAACATCGTATAATGAACCTGCATAAATATGTATGCATTAAATGTAAGATTGAGGTTTTTTTATGAATGAAAAGTGAACTTAAACCGAGAATCAGGCAGTGAGGGTAGATAAGGAATACATGTCAAAAGCTCAAATCAGAACGTCCAGATTCGACTCTCGATCGTCGGTGACCTAATATTTCTTTTTGCGATTCTCACAATATAGTGGTTAACCTGCATGAAGCAGACCTCACATGATTTCTAATGCCGGAAATTAAAATATCGGAAAAGACGATGATCTAAGGACAAATGTAATTTTCCAGCACGATCTGGCTTTGTTAGGAGATCTTCATCAAAGGAAAAGTAAAAGTTAAGTGGCGCTTACTTGTATGGCTCAGTCGGTAGATCACTGAAGCACAATCAAAATATCAAAGTTTGAATATCGGTGGTGAATTTTTGTGATTCCCACTTATATTTAAGATTATAATTTAGTGACTAATTTGCAAATTTTTTTTTTTTTTTTTTTGAAAATTTGGGACATAGAAAATACGAAATTTATACAAAGATTACAAAAATTTATTAATTCAGAGTTGTTAAATATCTGAAACAGGCCTAAAAGTAAATCTGAAAATATATAAAAAGATTTCATCCATAAAATTTTCACATAAGCTAATCATGCCTAAAACAAGGTTAGCTTATCTATTTAATTCCATGAATTAAAACAAAATTATACCCATGGCAAATTTTGCCTTCTGCAAAATTTGCCAATAGAAATAATTATTTTAAAAAATAATGAAACAAAAGGCAAATCGTACCTTCAGTACGTACATAAAAGGGTTTTCGAATAAGAGGTGTTATTTTGATATTCAAAGAAAAATGCCATTTTTTGAGATAAACGATCGGATATTTATTTCATTATAAAGAGGAAGGTATGCCGTTAATAATGGAAAATAACATCAGCCAAATGACCACCACGACCACGCCTACAGGACCATATCCTTTTCATGAAATTTTCCATAACCAAATCGCAAAGTGGCTGCCCTATGTCCTCGATAGGTTCACGAATTCCATCTTTGAGGTCTTGAATCGACGCTGGGCTGTTGGCGTAGACCTTCTCTTTCACGTGGCCCTAAAGGAAAAAGTCGCAAGGTGTTAAGTCACAAGATCTCGGTGGCCGATTATGATCACCTCTTCGAGAGATAACACGGTCCGGAACCTTTTCCCGTAAAAGATCAATGGTTTCGTTGCTTGTATGGCACGTAGCGCCGTTTTGTTGAAAGTAAACGTTGTCCAGATCAATACCATCCAATTTCGACCATAAAAAATCATTAATCATCTGTCGATAGCGCAATCCATTCACCGTAACTGTTGCTCCAGCCTCATTTTCGAAAAAGTAAGGTCCAATGACCCCACGGGACCATAAACCGCACCAAACAGTCACACGTTGAGGATAGAGAGGCTTTCCAACAATAACTCTTGGGTTTTCCGAGCCCCAGATGCGACAATTTTGCTTGTTGACGAAGCCATCGAGGTGGAAATGGGCCTCGTCACTCAAGATGAGCTTTCGATGGAATTCCGGATCATTTTCATGCATTTCAAGCACCCAATCAGCAAAGACTCGACGTTGTTGATGATCGGCCGGCTTGAGTTCTTGTGTTAACTGAACTTTAGAAGCCTTAAGACCCAAATCTTTATGCAAAATACGGTGTAATGACGTTTGTGGAATGCCTAATTCCAAAGAACGACGAGGAATGGACAAACCTGGGTTCACTTTCGGCTACAGCAGCAATATTCTCGGCTGTTCTTGACCGACGTGCACGGGTTTTATTCTTCACATCACTAACTTGTCCCGACAGCTCGAATTTTTCTACCAATTTCTGTATTGCGGTCCGACAAGGTACTTCACGACGACCCAAAAATGTTCGAGTTTTACGAACCGTCTCTGCCACATTTTCACCATTTTTATAATGAATTTTAATAATTTCAATGCGTTGTTGAATCGTGTATCGTTCCATTTTTATTAATGGTGTAGTTTCTACTTGTCAAATGTCAAAAAATGACAGCTCCAAAAGTGACATCTACCGAAATAGCGGGCTAATTAAAATAACACCTCTTATTGGAAAACCCGCAATTTCAATCGACGGGACGGTGGCTGATGTTTATAAAAACATCATATTACATTTTTTAAGTCACCGTATATCAAAAAATATTCTGGACTTGTTTAATCAAGTTCAGAATAAATGAAAATTTTTCTCAGGGTAGAAATGCAACTATGCATTTTCTACCCTGAACGACGGCTCTTGATCACGACAAAAGTGATCAAGAGCGCAGTCGAATTTTTAAAAACGAAGAGTTGAGTTGATTTTTTGAATCAGAATACGGCGGTTCGGGATAACGAAAGTTGAAAAAAAGTTAGAAAACGTAGAGATTTACAGAAGTTTTGCTTTTGGCAATACCAAATTTGTTAAAAACCAAAAAAATAAATACGGTCGCCTCGGTTGGTTTGGTGAACAAAAAAAAAGGAAAACGGTAGTACGTCAACCAGGATTACAAAATAAAAATCCTTTGTGTAAGAAGTGAAGTAAAAAGGGTGGATGATAAATAAGCTGAGAATAAGAATAGCCCCTAACTGTGTAATAAGATTAAAATAAGTGATGAATACCAAGAGCCATAAGTGTGTAAAAAGGCTAAATAAATATAAATAAAGAGCATCAATGAAAGTATAAACGGTTATTTCAAATTAAAAGTTACCTAAAACGAAGAGTTGGCAAGTTGAGGCCATGACCTCGGAGCAACCAGTTACATCAACTAACGAAATAAGAGGAATAAGCAGGTAGGAAATAATAATATATAACAGAGTCCTTCTGCGCATGAGAGTATATGTATATATCGTAGACACTTGACGTAACTTAGCGTTTCATGAAAAGTCTAGGTACTTTATAAAATGTAAGCAGATTGTGTAACAGTTTGCGCTTTTTAGGCTAAGTATCTGAAATTTTTAGTTACTTCATGAAGTGCTACAAGCCTTTACGCCGATAGTGTAATACCACAACCGATAGAACCGAATACTAGGAGAGGGAGATGAGCCGTGTGTGTATGTGCGTGTGTGTTCGACTCGCGGGGGTGTGTGTGTGCATGGGTGTCTCGCAGGTCTGTGCACCACTTCTCCCTTCACCGCTCATCTCTCTCATCAAGTGTCCAAATCAGTAGCGCAACCAGGATTTAGCTTTCCAAAGAGTGATCGGAAAAATCAAATCTAAAATCGCGTCCTGTGCTCATCTGATCACTTAAAAAGTGCTTAATTTGATGCTCTTGAATTTCAAGCTTTATTTGGCAATATCTCGGAATTCTGTGGCATGGTTATAGAAGCTCTTGAGTTACTTACTTGCACTTTTGCTTATTTTTCTGCTTAAATCAGTGAATATTCTTCTAAAGAGCTTCCAAATGATGCCTAGGGAAGCGCTTAAATTGTGCTTTCAGGAGAGTTGGTTTTTCTTCCCTATGGATACTTCTACCCACATACATACATAATATCATAGATGGCACAAGAACTAGATGTCGCATACAGTACCAAAAAAGTATACAAAATTTATATGGCTGGGTGGTCCATTCCGGAATGGACCACAAGATTTAAAATGATGTATGCGTCGAGTGATTCATATTTTTTCGTATCTGAAGTATTGAGGACGTCGGTCAAATGTTTACAAAACTGCTATTATAAAAATATTTGCTTTTGGCATGCTCTAAAATATGTTATGGTCCATTCCAGAATACACTACCCATTTCACAATCTGTATACTCTGTTTTAGTATGCCATGCGACATCTAGTTCTTGTGCCATCTATGATAATATGCAAGAAGCTGCAAAGCAATTAATTTCTTTATAAATACCGTAAGTATCTAAGTACATTTAAATTTTATCATTACAATTTTCATATGTACTAGTAATGATAATACACTTAAAATACATATTTTATCCATTTATAAAAAATTTAATACAGCAATACATTTTGCTTTGCTTAATATACTACATACTTTGCATATGCCTTCATTACTCCTTTTTTACGGTGGGATCTATCTTTCTCAAGTTCCTTCATAGCCTCCAGGCAAATTTATGATGCTCTTTTATGAACTAGTTTTGACCAAATGTATGTCACGTTCGGGTTTTTATTAAGCAATTTCTATCTCCATCCGATGCCTTCGGATGAATAAAGTTCTTCAATTTTGTAGATCTCTACATCTTGGCTTTCCTCGTGTTTATGTGGTCAATAAGGCGCAGCTTTGGTTTTTATTGCAGCATTGTGGTCAGAAAAGAAAGTTTCTCGGAATGACCGACGTCCGGGTTCCATGCTGGATTCAATTGATATCAAATGTACTGAAAGTAATTTTCGGGTACAGATATGTATGTTCAAATGAATAAGATTTGCTAAAGAAGGTTTTATTAGTTTACTCTATCTCTCTGTAAGGGAAATGTGTTAATCAAGTCCGGTCATTACTGGATATATTTTAATATATTCTTTCTGTTGATTATTTACTTTTTGTGGAAAAAAGGAGCATTATTGTAATGATTTTTTTTTCTTACAAATCGAACATACAACATACATATAAGTAGGTAAGAAGTAATATAGGTAGTATTTTTACTTTATTATTCCCTTGATAAAATCAAAATAAATTCTATGTTTGTAACTTTTTATTATTATTCGATAACGCATTGACCTTGGATATAAAATTTTACCCTCCATCAATGTACAAGATAGACAAAATAAAGTAGATAAAGCAAATCCTATAATGTTCTTTTCAATATATCGTCAGACTTGATTCTATCGCTTAATTTGGGAATGTTGTTGAGACTGCTGTTGAGAAAAATTAAGGAGCTCCTTTCCACGAATGCCTATTACACCTCTGGAGAATTGTCATGAAGAAATCTTAGTTGACTTCTAAATTAAATGAAACTCCAGTTTTAATATTGCCTATGCAGAATAAAAATAAAAACTTTCTACCCCTTTTTTGGCAGCAATTTAATTTAGAGGTCAAAAATTATTTTAAATGTTTTGTATACTTCACAATTCTGAACGTATATATATATTATAGTAATGATAGATTACTTAAAGTCCATCTTTTATGGAAATATTAACATTTACTTGTTTTCTATGTTTTTTATTTTGTAACTTTTATTTATTTCTTTTTTAAAAGTCGCAATTGGGATACAAGTCTTACAGTTCTGGTCATACGCGAAGTAAAATAAAAATATGGAGTGATAAGAAAATGCAGATTATGCCAAAGCAAGAAATTTGTTTTACTATATATTTTAGCTTCTAAATGATATAGGTATCCAGGTATCAAAACCAGTATGGCATTTATTTCGTATATATCCCCCTATTATCATAGTTAAATTTGGACGAAAGTCCGTTATTTTTGTACCAACTTTTCTTTTTCATTATGACTTTTTTCTAATTTTTTGAGAATATTGAAAATATGTCCAAATAAATCTGAATAACATCACAAAAAAATATTAGGAAAGAATTTATATACGTAACATTTCCAACATATTACATTAATTACATGTACAAAATTTTCGAAAATTTTGGAAAAGACTTTTTCGATGGGGCAGAAAAAGTAGATTGTACCTTATCTGACGAACAAGATCACGCACTTCATGCGTTGTCCAAAATTAACCAAACTTAGTAAGAAATCAAAATTTTTATTATAATTCATATAATTACATATAGAGATGAGGGTATGTATGAAAATATACCTTTTTTAGATTTAATTCAACTAATCTCATTTCTTTTCAACAGATTTCAAAAATACTTCAACAATATTCAATAAAAAATTAACAGCTTACACAAATCGATCAACAATTTTTAAATTTAATTTAATATTTCTTCTAGATAAAGACGAACGTATTCATTATTCAATTAAAATACTTCACCAATATTATAAAGTAAATAGCCTCCTTGCGGCTATTATATTCAAATTGGATGTAATGAAAAGTATTAAAACCCTACAATCAGATTAATTGATGGCATTGAGGCTGTCGTTAATTATATCCACTAATCTTGCTTCATTGCCTTGGGAACTCAAACGTTGTCTGCAATACTTTTTGCTTAATAATAATGGTGAATTTAATAGACAAACGAATATGTTTGACTATATCTAGAAAAAATGTTGAATTAAATTTAAAAATTGTTGACTTAATTTGAAATAACTATTGAATTTAATTCAAAATTTGTTGATCGATTTGTGTAAGTTGTTGATTTAATGTTGTATATTGTTGAAGCTCTTTTGAAAAAAAAATTAAATTAGTTGAATTAAATAAAAAAAAAGTATAGTAATTCAAAAAAGGCACAATCGAGAGTTACTACACCGGCTCGCGTGACCATGCCAACGTCTAGAGGTCCAAATGTTTCCTTGATTGCGGCAATTAATATAAGAGGAACAGTATGACATTAAGTAATTCAACAGTCTGCAGTGAACTGAAATATTTTCTGCGACTTTCTTAAGGGGTTACTTCAGAAATTGGAAGACAATAATCTGGGAGCAGTATGGTTGATTATAGACAACGGAAATATTCACAAGACACATGAAGTGCGTGATCTTGTTGGTCAGACAAGGCACACTCTACTTTTTCTTCCACCATATTCTTCAATGAAACGCCGCACATGAAGACCAAGGTGCTGCTAGGCGCTTAACAGAATCAGAGCCCCTTTTTTTACATAATTAATTTAAAACAAATAATATAAATGAATTACATCATTATAGTCTATAGACTATGCATTATTTTTGACTCTATGTACAGTAGAGCGAGTATGTTGTGTTCCCAATAAAACACACACGTAAACCACATATTAAACAACCGATAACTCATAATTCGATAACCGATACTCACAACTGAGCAACCCGATCCACTCGCAAAACCGGGCCCCCTGTTAGAATCATTACAGGCGGAAGCGACTCTGAACTAGTGACCAGTGGAATACCTTGCAAGTAATCACAAAGCATTACATCAGTCACTGCTGCCAGCTGGACACCCCAATACTGTTAGTAAACAAACAGTAAGGCCAGCTGAGCATTCCACTATGCAAAGTGAACAGCAGTGGATCGACAGTTTTTTAGTAAACAATTCGCAATCGCCAAACATTTAACTGTGCGAAGTAAAATGCTTAGATAATGCAAATTTCTTAATTAGTCGTACACCTGATGCTAGCTGAGGCCATGTCACACCTTCATTCAATTAGGTATTGGGCCACGAATTGAGCCTGATCTCCTCTCTGGTGGATCTTAAATAGTTCTTCACTCGTTTTAGCGCTGAAAATGTCCATTCTGACATTTAGTTTTGACCTTGGTATACACAACAACATCCGGAACGCTATTTCCACATCCGGATAAATGTCCAAAAAGCCTTTTTTCCAGTATGTACTTGTATAGCTCCAGGACCGATAATTGTTTTCCTAGCTTCAGCCGACAAATGAGAATGCAGTTGTAGACACTCGTTTTTCAAGATCCCGTCTAAATCTCCTAGATAAAAGTCTTTCAAGTTCTGTGCGCCTTCTCGGATATGTTGAGATTCTAAGCTAGTAGCTTCATGAGAAAGTCAAACTTTTTATTCAAGTTCTCTTAAATATGTGGTAAGTCCGCCACTATATACAGAAACAATAAATTGAATTATAATTTTGTTTTAATGTCCGGTATTGTATGTTCTCTTTGTATAACATTTCGGCCCCTGGCGGGTCCTCCTACAAAGTTGTAGGCAACTGTCTAGTTTTCTAGGCAAACTGCGCCGTGGTCCAATGCTGAATCTCATCTAAGATTCCTTTCCAAAATCAAATTTAATACAAGAAATACGTTACCAGATCCTTTAAATCGCGAAAATTTGGTAGATGTAATTAATAACTCGGTTGGAACTATTACGTCTACAAAGAGTTGTACATTATTATAGGAATATTTAGTTATGTGAAATTACCAACTACGGCTGCAGGAGAACCGTTATAGACTAGGTTATATGTACATATATATTGAATTATTATTATTATTATTTCTGGCGCTAAAATCAACCTTAGTAAGAGTCAAGGCTTGTCGTGTGGAAGGTAGACAGATCGTACAGATACTCCACTGAACATCCAATGGACTAATACTTGCCTGAAGTATTTAGGTGTGTATATCGGACGCGAGAGTAAATCAAATAATAGCCGCATTGCTCTGGAGATACTCTCTAGAGCTGTAAACTGGCGTGGTCGACGATTTCCATTATCCTTAATGGGAAGGTCAGTCGTGATAAACTATTTAATTACCTCGTCCATCGTGCATCTCCTAAAGTCAGAGACGTTTGATGAAGGCTTTGTAGGTCTTCTTCAAGCAAAAGCGATAGACGCCTTTTGGTGCGGAAGACGATGGGTTGTTGAAAGCACGCTCTGTCTGCCAGTCAAGATAGGTGGATTAGGTCTCACTAACTTGATTGTGAAATCAAGGTGTCTCCAAGTGCGTGCATTCCAACGAGTGTTTTGCCAAAGACACACTTTGATTTCCCAACTGTGGCTGAATGTACTGTGAGGGATCGGCTTAGGGGGGTATTACTACCTGCTCTCTGTTCGACCACCCTATCCTCGTGACTGGCCATAGGATCTAATCTCAACGATTCAGACCTGGGGCAGAATCAGGCCAGCATTACATCTTAAGTGAAATGCTTTACGGTACACGCAAATCGCGTCGACACACATGCATTGACGGTTCTCGGAAATATTATTGATATCTCTGGAAACTGTCGAATACACACTAACACTTCACAACTACATGACCTGGCGGCCTCTGCGCGAGAGAGATTTCGCCAACTTGGGACCAGTGACACTGGCACTAAGTTGGAAGATGCTGTCAACACACTTACAACACATGTTCTCCATGACGTGCTTATATCCATAAGACCTCCGGAGTATATAGGATACAACAGATGGCAAACACACCTCGGGGTGAATATGGGAGTGATGGGAGGGAGCAGTCTACAATTATTGTCTAATTACAAAGACGCTGATGTAGCATTTAAATTGCTGCATCACAGTCTTATGCATCCTAATCAGTTGTCACATATTAACCGGCGAGTTCAGAGGGTTTGCACAGTTTGTGCTGGTGAAGGCACCCTGTTTCACAGGTTCATCCCTTGCCCGACTTTGCAAAATCTAATGGATCCACCCGAATTTCGGCATTACTATCGCATCGTTTCTATGGGGACCAAAAGTTTGTAGTCGGGTGAATTGTTTGATTAGCGATGTGCTGGTCAAATCTACAATTCACTTGTACTACATGAGAGTCGAAGATGGGAATCAGAACACTGACCCACAACACCACGCACAAGCACTTAAACACCACTTCGTTGACAGATTGAAGAGACGTCTACGTCTTGAATATCTGGCAATGAACGTAGACACATTCAACTGCACATGGCAGCCACTATCGTCGGTGCAGGACGGCGCTCTTGTCTTTCGCTGGTGATAGCAGGCCACAGGATTCGTATATATAAGTATGTCTGTTGATATTTTCGTTATTTTGCCATTCAATGTCCTTAACAAAGGCTACAAATGTAACACTTCATTTTGTTCACAACAAACCGAATAAGCCATAAGCTCTGTACCCAAATATATTCCTCATCAAAAAATTTTTATTTTTATTCATTCAAGCAATTATTAACAGATCTTAACGTTTCTCAAGGAAATTTAATATGGCAGCGGAAAGAATGTATGTACATTATATCATATGTACATACAATTGTACATACTATATAAATGTATATACATATATATATACGTATGTATACAGATAAATTCCTAATATAAAATAGTGTGGACATGAAAAGAAATAATTAAAAGGACAATAGAAAATTTCCGTTCAAATAGCTTCCTTCTCGTTCTCGTTTTGTTCTTCCTGCCTGCGGTAGTACCCATCTATCGCCAGAATAATTGCTAGTCCTGGTCGAAATTAATTTTCAGTCTTAGGGATATGAGAAGAGTATAAGGCTTGCGAGTAATTTATCATCGTTGCCCCGTAGAAGCTAAAAGGACAAAAGCTTGAAGTGAATTACGTCTGGAAAAATTCTCGACGGAATTTAATTTCCATGCAAATGAGTTAGTGTGCTATGACAATCCAAGAATTTACGATATTTTGCACAAACAACCGATGCGAGCATTTCCAAGATGAACAAGGTGGCAGAAAATATTAAGATGTGTATGTATAATGATAAGAAGCGGATTATTATTATCAGTATTGTTTACAGTATACAATTCAGCAGAATATATAAGAATTCTTGCCAAATTTTATATGGTAGTAAATCTTGAAGAAATTTTTTGATGAGGTGGACAGACCTCACTTCTTTATACATTGTACTTTTGGCAATATTTCAATATTAGGATGTACATATATGTGAATATGCTTACTTTTATACTTACATAATAATATATTACACCGTCCATTCAACGACGCTTTTAAACCTGTTCCTTCTCACCACTAACTGCAAATATCGCAAAATTAAGCTAGTATTTCTGAAAAAGAAGAAGAATCATATATTGCTTCATTGCAAGAGTACCTAGCCGAAAAGCGTTAGCCAGGATTCGTTCTTCGTTGAGATTCTCATAGATTGATATAATATTAAAATTTTGGTTCATATTTTATTAATTAAAACTAGTGAGATGCCAAAAATCTGTCAAGAATTTGTATAAGTTTCTCGTTATAAGTACCTTAGAGCATAAGGAATTTCATTAATTTTGCCATCTCCAGCAATGATTAGACTTAAGCAGGATTTACATTATGATGGCATGCATTTTTTACAGAAATTGTGAGGGTGATAGTTAATTGAAATTTAAATGCTGCGGAAGCAATCATTGCAATACCTCACACGTACGCTCCCCTCTAGTTTTTATGGTAAAAATCGCAAACTGTCAAATTGTAAATTTTCAAGTTTTTAATAGTTTTTTCTTAGATATTGAAAGACGGATCAAGGAAAGAAATATAATTTTACAATTTCTAAAATATTGCATGAAAGCACGAAAGAGTTCGAAGCAAAGGATAAGAGTATATCGAAAAAATTTGTCGCAAAATATCAGATGGTACTGTAATTCAGTTCTGCAATCAACATTTTGTACGAAATTTTTATTTATTATTTATTTCGTAGTAAACCAAAAATTCAGTAACTAATCTGCTAATATGTAAACGTTTATCCACTTCGATCCACTCAAGTGCTTACATGAAAATGGATTATCACACTCCAAGGTACGCTACCCCACTCCAGTCCGATTTTTCTTCTATAAAGTCTAAAATCGCCAAACGACAGAGTTGACATTGAAACTGGAGATGAAATTTTGAATCTATTTGCCAACTCTACCCAAAGGCGGAATTTTTCTAACAAATTATAAAGCAAAAGGACCACTGCAGTGAATCTCTGGACACACTGCTCCTTGCTTGTGGACGGAAAACTACCTCAGAAATAAGTTCAATATTTTCTATAAAGAAAAACTTTCAATTTCGCAATATTTAATTACAAACTCAAAACTTACTTTTATTTATATTAAGAGATAATTTCTTCTTCTTCTTCTCAAAAGGCGAATAGTACAACTAAACACCAACATATAACGTGTATAGACGACACCTGGACAGCCTACAATTAACTGTATTGCCCCCCACCTGAATAAGCTGGCGCTTCCCAAGGACAGACGTGGGGGAGGCGCGCAAGTGTTTACGCTGATGGTCCAGCGATGAGATTAATTGTTTAGGTTTAATTTGATTTGATTAATTGTTTATGTTTATTTTATTTAAATTAATTGTTTATGATTATTATTATAATTTATTTCTTCCCTTATAGTTTTTAGGTTTTATATATTTTTATTTATTTATTTATTTTTTTATTTTTCTTTGATGTATTTTGCAAGTGCTTCATATACCTTGACATCACTAGAGCTCAGTAAGGAAAGGTAGTGGGAAAAATTGGGGTAGATTTTTTTAATTTGGAGTTGGAAGTCTCAGGCCGAGTTCTGTTGGAGCCTGGCGCAATGGAAGAGTTTATGGTCTATTGTATCGTCAGAGAGACCGCATTCGCATAGGGGAGAATTTTTAATGTTGATCCTGTGGAGATGCTCATTGGTACAGACATGTCCGAAACGCAGTCTTGTTATGGTGGTTATGGTGCTCCTTGGGAGTGAAGCATTGTGAAACCAAGGGACGATGTTCACCTTGGGTAGGAGAGAGTGAAATCTTCTTCCTTTTGAGGAAGCATTCCACATGTTCTGCCATTCAGCTAGTTCACTGTTTTTTATGGAGGCAAGTAGCTTGTTGGGATAAATGCGGATGGCATTGTCAGCGAAACAGTAAAGGGCGTCTTTGGCAAAAGAGTCGGCTTGCTCATTGCCGTCCATCCCCATGTGACTAGGGATCCACAAGAAGTGAATGTGGATGTGTTTTGTTCTTAGGTCTAGCACCAGCTGTCTGGTTTCCAAAATAAGGGGGTGGGGCTTACCGGAGTGGCCTTTCAAGGATAATAGGAGAATGATTTGCTATCCGAAAGAATGAGGAACTTCTTATAACTGTCAAGAGTGGCGACGATTTTCAAAGTTTCTGTGATAGCCTGAGCTTCGGCGTGAAAAATATTGGAGGAAGGGTTGAGGGGGAGAACGTGGCTTCAAGATCGTAGTCTGGTATCCAGAAGGCGGAGCTAACTTTGTCAGGAGTTTTGGAACCGTCAGTGAATATTTTTTTGAAGTTTTTCCAGCCGGAGTTGATAAGTTTGTGGAAGAGAGGAGCGGCAGTGTCTGGATTGAGGTTCTTCTTCTTAAGATCCGGGATGATGACTGTGGGTGAGAAACTGACGGTGGAAAGCGGGTAGCGGAATACTAGTGGTTTGGGAGCTGAGATGAAATTGTGGTCGGATGAGAATTGGTGGTAGAGAAGGGAGCGTCAAGTGGGCTGGGGGTTTCTGTGTGGGGAGGGAGGAAGGTTTGTAGGAAGGAGTTCCCAGTGTGGTCCGTGCGAGCCCGTAACGAGATAGAGGAGCAAAAGTTCTCCCATACTTTTTTCTTTTCGTTTTTTAGAGTCCATGTAGTTTCGCGTTCTTGTTCTTTCAGGGCTTTGTAATTTTCCCTGGAGGGTGCAATCCTGAACCGTTTTGGTGCTAGTCTGCGAAGAGCCACTGCCTTGGAGCATGTACTGTTCCACCAGGGACATGGGTTGGGTTCCTGTTTACTGTTATTCGGAGAAGTTAGGCAGGAGAGGTGTACAACTTCAATGAGAGCTTTATAGTTATATAGAGGTTGAGAAGGGTCACAGTTCCTCAAATATGAAAATATATTTTGGTTAAGAGAGTCGTAGTTAGGATTTTTGGGGATATACATCCTTGCTGGTGGGTTGAGGGGCGATTGGGTTGTAGTTTTGATGAGGAAAGGCTTGTGTAAGCTACCCATGGAGTCGTGAATAATGGACCACTCGGCTGTTAGCGCAAAGTCTACCGTAGAGATGGCGATGTCGATGGCCGATGAGCTATTGTCTTTGAAGAAGGTGGGAGAGCCGTCATTTAGCATGACGAGGCGGTTGTTATCTATGAAGTCTGCGGTTTCATTGCCTTTGGAATCTGTTGAAGCATTACCCCAGAATATGTGTTGAGCGTTGAGATCGGCGCATATAACCCAAGTAACAGTTTTTCCAATTTTTGTTGACTGAAGGTGATGGGTAGTTTTATAAGGGGTATATAATGGTTACTTGGTTGTATAAGAATTTTAGTGGTTATATAAGAGTTTTATAATATTACCAATTGGTGACGTAGTTATATTAGAGTTTTTTAAGATTACTAATGGTTCTCATGGAAGTAATTTACTAAAGGTTTTATAAGTTGGTGATGGAAATGTTTCAATCACCGGTCTATATAACTTAGATTAACCATTACTAGAAATTATATAAGAAAGTTTTATAATTGTCTTCATCATCACGTTATATAACTGATTGGTAATAAGTGTTTATTGCGGTTTCCGTGGTTACCCTTATATAACTCGACAACGTTCAGTAATTTAGGTGACTTTAATAAAAATTGGGAGCTTTTGGTAATACATATACCCACTATAAAATATCGTAACATTTTTTGGTGGCCTTGTAGTAACTACGGTGACCGTTATAAACACAAATGACTTTTAGTATCGAATGGGGACATTATAAAACTATTTTCATTTATTTATGGCGTTTTAGTAACGAAGGTGACTGTTATAAAAATCAGAAACTTTTAGTAACGTAAATTTTTTCGTATTTGGCCATTTCAATATGCATTTTCCCGAGATGTCGGGACAATACATAAAGTAGGTCTTTTTGATCTGCCCCTTTAATTTGCATGATTTTATATGACATTTTTTTTTTTTCGTAACTAAAATTCTTCACTACACTACCGAGGAACATACAACAAAAATTGACAATTTGTCATTACTTTAAGTTATATAAGATTACCAAAGGTAACATATTATGACTAAAGGGTATATATGGTAGTTGCTTTAGTTTATATAATATTTCTAGAAGTTTTATAAGGGTAATTGAGTTTATATAACAGAGCCAGAATTTATATAAAAGTAGTTGAAGTTTTATAGCGGTAATTTGTTCATTTAAGTACAAGCCGCCATTTTTTCATCTGTGCATTACATATAAAAAAGAAAATGTCGGTTAAGCCAATTATTTAAATTGCTGATATATGGCTCCCGTTTTAGTTTTGTATGAAGGAAATACATCATTTTAGATACATAATTTTTCTAAATTATGTAATGTTACTTTTATCAATTGATATCACCTAAGTGAAAATTTAAAATTTTTCATATTTAATTAAAATAATTAAATATTGCTTATTTCTGGAGTGGTCTGTATTTTTTAGAAGTATCTATTATGATATTCACAGTAAAATTTTAAGTGTAGCTGAATTTCACCACGTATATGCCGAAAAATTGTAATTCTAAAATAAAAATATTAAACCCTTACATTATAAAAATGCAATACAAAAAAAATCGAAATTCTATGTCAATATAAGTTTCGTAAATATTTGCATTATATTGTTTTATAAAGGTAACGAAAAGTAATTTCCCTAACATTTCAATCACTAAAAGTAATCAGTCTGAAAAAATTCCAAGCGTTGTGGAAACGTTACCAACACCATTATAAACAAAGTTTATAAAGGTAACCGAAACATTACCGCAACCACTGCTGTGACCAAAGTAAATTAATCGAGAGTACCCCAGGTTATATAAGAAGTTATATTAAGGTAACCACAATATTTTTATTACTCATTTTATAAAATTTTTAGTTATATAACGTTACCTAAATCAAGTCACAGTAACCCTTATATAATCCTCTATTTAAGCTCTATAAGGGGTTTATAGTGGTTAGCGTTCAAAATTTTGAATCACAGTCATATGGTAGCTTCGAATCTCTTCCATTCGCAGCTTCGAAAATCAACAGCCCTTTGGCAACCTTAAATTTCTTTTTGGGTGGCCTCATATTGAAATTGTAAAAAATCTTCTTCCATGCGACCAATCCCTTCATGGTAAATCTATTCACAGTAAGTAACTCGGGAAGCAGTACATATATACTGTTTCAGATTCAACTGACCTCTCCTGCTTCTATGGGCAATGATTTTCTTTTTTTTACTTATAATTTCAATAGCTCCACCTTGATCATGTAGAGTATTATAGGAAGATGTAGATACCTGCACTTATGTCACTGGGAGAATCGCATGAGAACTGACAAGTCTATAGCAAATTCAGACTTGTACATTTGCCATTTGTATCAACAGATTATATTTACTCGTACAATATCTCAAGATAAATAAAAATTTATTCTTCCAATGACAATCTGTTTTTCGCTGTGAGACTGCTATGGTAGGATTTTCTTTCTCAAACGCGCATTTGATATTGTCAATCATAAAATCTTTATGGTAAAGCCTATTACAAGGTTAAAGCTCTCAATATCCTCATATGGAATTTGTTGTTGGACAGGATCAACAACTTAATTCGAGGTTAATTTTTCATAATTTATACACACTACAAGATTGTTCTAAATGCTAAAATCTACTAAATTCCTTTTAAACACGAGGAAATTTATTTCAAAATAAGAAAAAAAACTAGAATTGATCTAAGACCAATTCTTAAGATACCCTAAATGAATGCCTATGCATGTGATTTCGTTTGGTCAGCCCCTCTGTTCTAGTTTGATTGTTAAAGTGGCTTTGTATCTATTTCTAGAATGGTTCGTCGGATAGTAAGAAAAATTACAACCAATTTCATAGGGTTTTATATTTTGAAGAGCTTTTCAGCGCATTAAAAACGTCTAGGACTGATCATTTTCACAGTATACGTTAAGAGCCTAAATTTTTGTATAGGCACACCTAGAAGAGGTTGCTCGATTGAGTCCAATTTTAAAATTATATTTAATATTTATATGAAAACGCTGAGCACAAAATGTCAGCTCTTTACGCCAACGAGTTCCCAGGCAATGTGCAAATATATAGTGAAAAACGAAATTCTTGTATGGCAACCCTAAGAAGTAGTTACCCAATTTGTGCGACTTTTGAACTTAAATCTACAATTCTTTTAAAAAGGCCGCGTGCAAAATTTTAGCTCTCTAAGTAAACGCGTTCTCGAGTTATCGGGAGGACAGACGGACGGAGAAACAGACGTTTGGATGGACAGAGGGACAAACGGACAGATGGACGGACGGACGGACGGACAGACGGACAGACGGACGGACGGACGGACAGACGGACGGACGGACGGACAGACGGACGGACGGACGGACAGACGGACGGACGGACGGACAGACGGACGGACGGACGGACAGACGGACGGACGGACGGATAGACGGACGGACGGACGGACAGACGGACGGACAGACGGACGGACGGACGGACAGACGGACGGATGGACGGACGGAAAGACAGACGGACGGACAGACGGACGGACAGACGGACGCACACACGGACGGACTAACTGACGGACGGGCCGACGTACGGATTGACGGACTGAGATACGGACGGATGACGGACGGACGGACGGACTTACGGACTGACATACGGACGGACGGACGGGCGAATTGACGGACGGACAAAAGAACGGACGAGGAAACGGACATGCAAAAATCAAAATAACTTTTAATTTTATGTATGGTTGTTCGATCCATTTTACTCTACCGTCATTATTTCTATGCGTTACCAGCGAGGGTATAAATGGCCACAGAAGCTGATAGACCCTGAAGTGAGCTTATGGCTATTCAATATAGAGCTATACTGTTGTCAATCTATGCCCATCCAAAATTTGGAGTTGGAATGCATGATGTTCCCGAAAAAAACAAAATCAAAGCACGACTTATGGTATTAAAAACCCAATCACACCCACATCCTTTATCAAGCATCAGCTATCAATTACGTATACCATTTTCCAAACTCACATATGTACATCGATCCCTACATATTTCTGTGATTAAAAATTAAATATTTTACTCACATATTCCAGTGGTCAATTTTCTAGGAACTTCAGTATTAAATTATTATCTTTCTGCCATATTTTCAAGGAAAATTACAAGAAATTGCACAGATTTATTCCCATAAGCCAAATATAGAATCAACTTCCAACCTTATATTTTGGGTAAAGTTGTGTGGATTTTCTTCAACCAAACTGCTCAAGGAGATGTGGTTGCAATGAGTTATGACCAAAAAATAAACTGAGAAAACAGATTTCCAACAAAATTCACTGCCGTATATATGTATAAATGTATGTAGATAAGTATATAAGCTATATAGGTAGGTACTAGGTAGTATGTGCCATATAGAAATGGTTGAGAGAAAGTTTATTTTTCTTGGTATTTTTTTTTTTTTATTTTAAAGTACATAAAAACTGCCATAAATCAGATTACCACGTGACGTTCAACATTGCAGAAGGAAACGAAACCCATAAGAGTAGACCATGTACTCAGAAGTTAAATTCAAACTACGAGAGAAGTGAAATTTTAGATTAATTTAGATTTCCAGCCATACTCAGTTCTTTACTTTCTGCATATTATAATATAATTCGAAATTTTCTCCCCCATTTTTGGATGATTTACTAGAATTTTGTTGGAGTAAAACTTTTATGACATCTCTGCATTTTATGGCTGTTAATGGACTAATGATTTTCTGGCTATAAAAGGTGCAGACAGGTTTGAAGACAGAAGATGTATATAATTTCAATTGATTATTTTTAGTAAAATTTGTTTAAGATAACTCTGACAATTCCTTGAAGAAATTAATGTCTTCCTTTCTTTGTGAACATTACATGCAGTAATGAATAGTGATTCAAGGTTGGAAGACTTATCTTGAAATTCAAAACATTTGATACCTTCAAGATCCCAATAAGATTTTAATGTTCAATTTCAAGATATGAGTATTTTATAATTCAACAGAATATAAAACTCAAGAAATCAACTTATGAATAACGTCAATAGTTTAGAATTACTTAAAAATGTAAAAAGCTAGGGCAACAGAACTAACTTTAAGTTTGAGTAAAGTTTTGTTATTTTGAATTATATTTTAATTTTGCTTGTGTCGTTTTTAACACAAAAACTATATATGTACGACACTACTAACGAAAGTGATGATTAATTTGTCATGTAGGTACAAAGCCATGTTTAATTCATAATTGAATTTCTTATATTTTTTTTGTTTGTGTTTGTTTTTCTTTTTACTTTATTGTAATATTTGAGTTATATTTATAATTATGAGTAAAAAAAAACATTTAAAGTCATTATGTTAGCTTATTGCGGATCATTGTGCAATTAGGATTTTTAAAAAAAATCTCATAATCATTCAAGATTCAAGATATTTTATGAGAACTTTCAGATTTTTACTCATTCACAGCTGGTAAAACTGGTCGATATCGCTAATTACCACACTATAAAAATCTACAAAAAATTTAATTGACATTTAAATCGATTAATACGATATCGCTCGAGGGTAATCAACTTTTTCACTCTTTATCAAATCAATTTAAAAATATAATTTGACAAAACAGCAGATTGGGTACCTTTCAGAGCGGTGTAAGGCCTCAACGAATCAAATTAATCTAGATACAAAGATAAAAGTAAATGAAATAAATCCAATATTACTATGTATTACTTACTTCCCCAATGATGCGCCCCCCCCTATATGATCCAACGACTATCCTTCAGTATGTTTACATGAATACTTGAAGTATACTTCAAGTAGAGATCAAGTAATCAAAATATCATGTAAACGCGCATTGACTTCAAGCATACTTTAGTCAAGTAAATCACAAAATTTTTATTCACTTTATTTGAAAAAATTTATGTAAACGCAACTGCAGTACTTGAACATTTTTCATGTCTGCGATTTATGAAAATGATTAAGAGGTACAAAAACAAGATTATTTTTGACAATTCAGGTTATGATTTTTTAATAAATTTCAAGTAAATTTCAAGTCAAGTAATTGTAATTAATTTAACCAAAGACCCTACTTGAATTTCAAGTGGATTTCAAGTCAAATATACTTAGGTACTCAAGTATTCATGTAAACGTACTGGCTATTCAATTAAATATATATTTGCCCATTTGCAAATTTATATTTAAGTCTAAATCTCAGATTAGAATTGCTAAAAACAATTACAAAAAAAACATAGAAACCACTTTTATATTCACATAAATAGTAGTTAGAAAATTGGTGTGCTGCAACACTTCCTGTATGGTCGTTGATGTTACTAACTTTGATTGTCTTAGCTTTATACTTCCCCATAGAAATGTACAGCTTGCTACCTACAGTTTATATTCCGCCTTGTTCTTTCGAATCGCTCGCAGCAAGTATAGTATACTATACCATTAATTTCAATAATTCCATTCTGTCTACTGATGATTTTGTATTGCTTAGTTTCAATATATCTTCTGTTGGTTGAGACACCTGGATTTCACTGAGCAAATAAGAACGATCAACTCTGTATAGCGCCAGCTCTGAATGGTTCTTTCCTCATTACCTACTACCTACTTTCCTTCTTGACAAAATCGTGCAAATGCATAAAAGGATATTCTCTGTTTCCAACCTTGGCCTTATTTAAAGTTTTATGAAACTCTTCAAAATTTTCAAAAAATAAAGCTTCGATGAAGACAACTAATTCATTGTAATTAGGTTAGGTTAGAGTGGTGGCCATCGATAAAGACTATACGATCCTTATACCATCTACGAACCATTATGATACCAGCTTATTGGAATTATTCGAATTCTCTCAATTCGCAGAAATAGTAGCTACCAAGCGTATTCCTAGTACGGTTAGCAAGATTAGGGCATTCGCACAGCAGGTACTGAACGCTCTCAAACTATTCCTTGTCCATGCGCTCTCTGTTTGCCAAAGAGACAGTGCCTAGTGATAACTACAATACGATTTCGCACATCATTTCGGTTCCTCCTTAGCAGAGATTCAAGGTTCCCAGGACATATATCGGGCCACAGCTGTCTTTTGCGCTCGCATCTGGTCAGTTCTCCCCATCTGCGATTTGCCAGCTTACATGCCTCTAAATCTAGAATCCTCTTTACTGGTTCTAGAGGCCGCTAGGCATATATGCATAAGAGAACCTTTACTGGCTAGAGCATCAGCTGGCTCGCTTCCTGCCTGGTATGTTACTGTGAAACAGCAGAGAATAACTTTATGGTTAGCACCCAATTCCCCGAGCTCACAGCGACACCGTTGCACTAGGCGCGATATAATGGTGCTCGAGTTCAAACTTTGATTGCAGCTTGGCTATCAATACAAATCCTGATAACTCGGTTGCTAGATACATCATAAGTTATTTCAATCAGCCTTGCTACTTTGCTAATGGCCAGAATCTCAGCTTGGAACACACTACAATTGGCCGGTAGTGGGTACCGTTCTTGTATTTGAGGGCTCCCACTCTCACATCCATTCTCAAACCATCTCTAAAAACACACATATCAAAGTTATTTGGCACACGATTATTTTCCCACTCCTCTCTACTAGGAATGCTAGTTGCATAGAAGCAATATAATCCGTAGCACCCCGTATATGTATAGTCCTTAATACAGATCTTCAGTATTCTGCTGTGCCCATGGTCTGCGGTTATCCACCAGCCTGACTCTCTAAGCCTTAGTGCACTTTTTGCAGGTATACTGCCGTTGGTGTTGTTCGAAGAGCACCTATAATACCTTGACAGATAACTCTCTCTATTTTAGGAAGACTTTTCAGGTGTGTCGCTTTCTCTAGAGCACTCCAGCAGACCACGGTTCCATAGGTGAGAATAGGTCTTACAATAGAGGTGTTCATGCGAGGGTATGTACGCCATCTTTCAATGGCTAACTTTTTGACACGATAATTTACATTTATCCTCCAATTTAATTTGGAGTTTAGTAACACTCCTAGGTATTTGACTTCAGTTCTAAATTCAAGAGTAATGTTACCCACTTTTGGGGCAGCAAATAACTCTCCTCCGTGTAAAGAGGACTTGCTCAGTCTTTGCGGGGTTAAGCCCCAGACCGCAACTTATAACTCAGTTAAGAAGCTTTTATAATGCTTAGTTCGCTGATCGTGTATAAGAACTTTCTCGAGATCAGGATGAGTAAATCTTTAGCATATGCTACCGCTTTTATTCCCCCTGTTTGTAACGAGATGAGAATTCATTTACGCAAAATGGCTTTTCACCATTACTGTTTGCTATGTATTCTAACCTGAGTATATTAAAAGTAGTAATCGCAAGGACCGATTTGATAACTTAGCTGCCCTAGGCCTATGGAAGATTACCACCCCTCTACTCCCTGTAAAACACGATTGCGGGCGGAGGGCGGTGGTAATATGACGGATCCCGGGAAGGATTATTCCTCTTCTTCACCGTGTACGAAAACTAATACTAGTGGCAGCGAAAATAACAAATAACCCAATACTAATATATGTAGTCAGTCTGTAGTGGAGCAAAATGAAAATGATACACTTAAACTTGGAGTAAACTAGTAAGCAAAGATCCAGTTCGATGATCCAAGCTTTTAATAATAGTAACCTCCATACGTGTAAATATTTTTGTGAAGTGCTATGGACAAATTTTTGAATTTTTGACGTGTAAGTTCACAGAGGGTGCGACTATTAAAAACAAAAATCTCACCAAGTTTTGCCGCCTCCTAAATTTGTCGCCCTAGGCCCGGGCCTATTCAGTCTATAGGGAAATCTGCCCCTGGCGTAATCGTCTAGATGTATCTCTAATTTCCCTGATAACTTTTTTATAACTCCATTTCTATACGTCAATAGTAGAACTAATTTGACGAAATTATCACCAGCTTTCCTAGAACCTAAGAAACTTTCATTGGATGGCATCTCAAATCTGACGGCATACTTTTTCTATTGGCCCTGATGGCATTCCTCTATGTATAGGTTAACCCAATTCAATTCATAATCTTCACTTAATATTACAGCTTTTGTCAATATTTTTCTTTATACAATAAGTAATTCCTTTAATTTAACTTCAATGTGATGTAGACATTCCCTTTCCTCTTATAGTAATTACATATTTCAGGTCGTAAGGTTTTATTTGCTTCTGCTTTATTCCTATCAGTAACAACCATTTTCGTAACAATTGAAAGACTAGTTATACACTATTATCTATCCTTTTATTGACACCACTGTCATAAAATTTGATGAGACAGACAATTTCTATTATCATTGTCAGATTAGAAAAAATCCATGCCTTTTCAAGGCCTCCAAGCTTTTTTAGTTCTTAGCATTCGAATAGGAAATTTATGCAAATTTATTGTATGCTTTATGACCGTTTGCAAAGAATTACTTTCGCAGCTTTTATTAAAACATTTTTATGTGCTTTTGGTTCAGTTTATTATAAGATCCTCTTCATGTAATTTGTGTAACCATAAACAAGAATTAAAGCACAATGTTTTCGACGACTTTATTTCAAAAACCTACATAACTCAGGTTTTTTGCCCCTTCCAGTTAAGCAGGTTTACAAGATTTTTTCGATACACATATTCATAGTGCAGAATATCGATTATTATAAATAATAAATCTTAGTGTCGAATTAGACCACAAAGCCAAAACACACAAAAATTGCTAGTAGATTAAGCTAAAGTTTTGAAGCAAAGAAGCAATCGTTATTGTTGGCCATACTGGAAACTTTTTGGCAAGAAATTTTTGATTTACAGCTAATTAATATTGTAGGTAACTAATGACTGAAGGGGTTAAACCACTGTAATAGCCTTAGAAATAGCGTTTTTTGGACAATTTTTTTTTTATGTAAAGAATAGAATAATAATATTCATGGAAGTTATCAAGCATATATTTAAGTATACAAGAAAAAAACTATTAAAAAAAATATTAGTAAATGGTGACACCAGAACCATTCTCGCAAGGCTTGTCGAATTTAAAGCACTCTGCGGCACGCAGTGTAGCTGGCGCAATATTGAATTGGAGAAAAAAGAAAAAAATTGCTTAGTCTACATGCTCATAGCTAATGAAGTACGTAGGGGATTTTGAAAATATTCATTTTTGTATGATTGGCTGGTATTTAAATGAAATCGTTCAATTTTCGACACAAAAAGCTGTAATCATTTGTTAATAAATAATGTCTAAAAGGACGTATCGAAAATCCCGTACGTATTTCACTTCAAAATTTTATTTTAAAGATATTGTTAAAAATTCAAATGAAAGGAATCAAAATTGTTGGAGTTATGCTGCGTGTCGTTTTGAAAAATCGTGTTTCGAAAAAAACACGTTTATCTCTAAATATTTTTGACATAAAACTGCGACAACGCCTGCGTCGGATTTGTTAATATAATTCAGGCTAACGCAAATGACATTTTTTGGCATTGACTTTTGGCAACGACGAAAACATTTTGTAACTGTCTCTCAGACGATACACATCGTACTGCGTGCTAGTAAGCCAGTTAAAGAAGTGATGTCATTACAGATCAGCTATTCAGATAATTTAGGCAAGTAATTTATTTATTTATTTCATAAATACATAAATTTCCGTGAATTGAGCAGACAGTACTCTTATTATGTATATTTTATACTGGCGGGAAAAAGTCTAGCGCCGGCCTTGAAAGCGACACTTACGACTCACAATACAGCAAATTCAGAGGAAAAATAATACAAGTTAATATTGTTATTATTTAGATTCAAATTCAAATTTTTCTTAAAATATAGGCACTTTATAACTATCAAAATAAATTAAATTTATAAACTAAGAATAAAACATGTTCATGTAAATTATGTATACCCACTTACTGTGTTTTTAAAAAATATGTACATATATAATAATTTATAATATAATTTTATTTTATTTTTTATTTTTTTAGCATAAAAAAGAGGTTGCAAATTCAACGATGATCTAAGATGTGAATTTCCTTTTACTAAAAAAAAACCAAAAGCGATTACATGGTAAAATATCAGAAATGTAATGTTGAACTTTCTATTTCGCACAGCGGGAAGAATGATATTTCAAAGCACTTGGAGATACAGAAACATAAAAGATATTTAAAGGCTGCTGCATCTTCCTCCAAAATACAGGAATTTATTCGGAAAACAACTTATGGAGACGAAAAAAAGAAATTAGCAGACGGACTTTTCATGCTATGAATCACAATCATTTCTTTAGATCTATGGACTGTACATCACAAGTTGTCAAAAAGTTATTCAACAAAAAATTTGCCTGTGCTAGAACAAAATCCAAGGCAATTAAATATGTGTAATGTGCTTTCTCCGTATACATTTTCAGAATTAAACAAAAATCTAGAAAAAATTAATTTTATATCCGTATATTCCGATGCATCTAATAATAAGGATATAAAGTTATTTCTAACCATTATTAGATTTTTTGATTCGGAAACTGGAATAAAAATTAGAATTTTAGATTTCGTTTCTTTGCCCGGCGAAACTTCTAAAATTATTTTCAGTTCCATTATTAATATTTTGGAAAAAAGCAATTTAAAACATAAAATGATTGCATATTGTGTAGAAAATACGAACGCATATTTTGAAGGAAAATTAATTAAACAAAAACGTTAATCAAAACATTATTGGTGTTGATTGTGCAGCGCACATAGCACATAACGCCATTTAAATAGCTGCTGACTTGTTGACCGTACAAGTGGAAAATATTGATATTAAAATATATTCTTATTTCTATATATACACTGTGCGCGTTGAAATGCTTAACCCTTGGAACAGAATGAAAGTAGCCACCACGCAGGAAAATGTCACGCAGAATTAAGTCATAAGGCAATGCCATTAACTGACCGCAATGAACGTAGGCATCGTAGCCACCACGCAAAATTTGGACGATTTCCAACTTTAGCGCAATTATCCTGCGTTGGCATTTCACAGCTGATTAATATTTTGTTTGTTTTAAAATTTTGTATGCTGAACTTCATGAGTTTCAAAGAAAATTTAATTATGGTAGTGAAAAATCTTAAAAATAATAATATTGTGGCCCCAATTTATTATTAATACAGTTAACAAAATTCATTTAAATTTCATCTTGACGCAGTCATCAATGGCCACTGTATTCACCATGTTTGGTGGCTACCCAAGTAGCCAAAATATGTGACAACAGAAATATGTGAACTTTCTGTCACATAATTGTTATATACAGGGTGATTCAGAGATCAAGATACCTTCCGGTATACCACGCGATTCCTTGAGGTAAGCTGATCAAAAAATTGTTCCACATACCCCCCCCCCCCCTAGAAACCTTCCTTTAGGAGCTGTGACAATTTTTTGATCAGCTTACCTCAAGGAATCGCGTGGTATACCGGAAGGTATCTTGATCTGAATCACCCTGTATAATGTGATTAGCAATATTGCTTCACAAATTTTAGACATTCCTCTGACAGACTTTTTGGGTCACTGGGTCACTATTTGGTGTAAACAGTGCGACAAGAATCGGTGGTCCAGAAAGAGAATGACATTTTGTCGACATGAAAATGTTGCTGTCGGATTATCGCCATTTTGGATAGTTTTGATATTTTGTAGTGAACGCGAAAGTTGTTGTTAGTTGTTTTCGTTGTGCTTTTGGTGTTTGTGTTTAGAAAAAGGTAAAATTAAATTAATAAAAAAACTATATTAAGCAGGCAATATAAATATAAAATAAATAATGCAAAAACTTTTAAAAACCCAAGTGTTGAACAAACAAATAAAATATGGGGCAGAGAAGAAATACCGTCAGAGTCTAGTGATTTTTTTATGTTTAGACAACTTTAAAAAAATTTGAAAACATAATT